>JAFBMR010000006.1:0-1318155 GCA_019976455.1 Aspergillus sp. 'subgen. Cremei'
ACCCTAACCCTAACCCCAAACCCTAACCCTAACCCTAACCCTAACCCTAACCCTAACCCTAAAACCCTGAAACCCAACCCCATCATTTACCATCCCCCTTTTACCATCCCATCACTTACCATCCCATCACTTACCATCCCACTTCTACCTACCCTATTTTTTACTTTTCTATCTCCTTCTTCTCCCCTACTTCCCTATCTACCTCTCTAACTCTCATTCAACAACCCCTATTCTTCTTCTACTTTCACCCCCTATCCTACCCTACTACTCTAAATCTCATTTTCTAATTCCCTATTCTTCTACCTACTTCCATCTCCTATTTCCACTACCACTCTAAATCTCATTCTACAATCCCTATTCTTCCTACCTACTATTCTAACTCCTATCCTACCTACTACTCTAAATCTCATTTGCAATCCCTATTCTTCTTACTACTTTCTTTTCCTACTACTCTAAATCTCATTTTACAATCCTCCCTATTCTTCTTACTACTTCTTTACCTACTACTCTAAATCTCATTTTACAATCCCCTATTCTTCTTACTACTTCTCTACCACATTCTAAATCTCATTTTACAATCCCCTATTCTTTCTCTACTACTTCTCTACCTACTCTCTAAATCTCATTTTATAATCCCCTATTCTTTCTTACTACTTCTCTACCTACTACTCTAAATCTCATTCTTTAATCCCTTCTAGCGGTTCTTCTTGATTTTTGTTATACTAATCCTATATTTATTTAAAATATATATATATATAATCTCTGAATTTCGTTGAATTCTATAACTATATATCTATTTCCTATTACTTCCTTTCTAATATATATATATATATATATATTCTCACCACTACTTCTTCCCCTTTTATAAATATATCTCTACTTTAAATTATATTCTTATAAAATATATCCTATTTTACTCCTTAAACTCTTATTCTTTAATCCCCTATTCTTCTTACTACCTCTTTAATTCTTATTCTTCTATTTCCTAATCTACTATACCCTTAACTTCTGACCTCTTTATTTCTTTACTAATATCCTTTTACTGAATCTTTAAATCTATTTCTATTCTAATCCTCTTTCCTTACTTATCCTTCTTTTATTCTTCTTTATCTTTTCCTTTTCATCCCTCTTTCTAGATAATTTCCTAGTATAATTAAAAGAATTACTCTTATTCCTAACTTATTCCCTTCTTTTTAATCTTCTTCTTATCCCTTAGAGTCTTTTTCTTTTCTATACTAATTACTATATGATTCATAATATATCTAAGGGAATAGAAAATAGAATAAAGTACTTCTTAAGTAAATTTTAAGAATCCCTCTTATTTCCTAACTAGTCTTTAATCTCTTTCAAGTCTTTTTAAGTAAAAATAAAAGAGAAGAGAAAGAGAAAAAGGAGACTTAGAGATTAAATATTAGAGAGATCTTTATTTTTAGGGAGTAAAAAGTAAAAATACTAAAATAGAGAGAAATAAAATATATAAAATCAGAGTAAAAAAGCTTAAATACATAAATAAAAATATACCTTCTACCTCCCTGATAATCTATCATACCTCCTTAAAAGCCTAATGATGAGCTGCGTCCCATTTAAAACCTCAGTATCTAATAAGACCCATTCCCACTGTATTAACTTCTGAAACATAGCCTCTTTAGGAATAGCCTCCACCTCCTCTAGACCAAACTGTTGAAATAGCTCAGTGAATTGCTCATGTAACCAGACCCCTATATTTAAAAGCCACACTAAGAAACAGGGGTATGATAGGGGGCTGAGGCACTCAGTTTCACTAGATTGAAAATGACCTTTACATACTTTTAGTGGGTAATAAGCACTGAAAGCAGCAGGAATCCTTCTGAAAATATAGATCCTCTTGAATACCCTAAACCCCTGTAGTAATTCATCTGTATATATACAGGTGAATACTAGAATGTCCCCATCTCTTTGGCTGAGCTTTCTGGTTAGGTCCTTGGTTACCTAAATAGGTTAGCTGAGATACTAATTAGGTTAGGGTTAGGGCTTTGACTTACTCCATTCATTCACCATACAGTGAATACATGACCTAGCTGCTAGCCTCTCCACCCAGCGAAGTAAAATTCTCAGTATATCTCTGAGCCCTTTCATAAGTACTCTCCTAGTCTCCTCATTCACTTCCCTTATTTGACTATTCCTTTTAGGCATAGGTCACAGGGGCTATACCCCTCTGGGGACCCGTTCTAGGGCTTTTTCTAGAAAAACCCTATTAATCAGCCGCCTCCTACAGACAGCCTCCTGGAGATATTCTCTAAAAAAGAGACCTCTCTAAGGAGTCCTTCTTCTTAATATTCATCTCATATTCAGTAGTAAGGGTGTAGGAATAAGCAGAAACCCTAGGGTCTCTACCACCCCTACCAGACTCTTGAATAAAGTCACTAATCCCCCAAGCCCCATATAAGTGAATAGTAAGAGAGAGATATAGGAAAGTCAAAACCAGCCCCTATAGCTAGAAGTAGCTACTAAAACAGTCTTTTGAGAAGTTAAAAGACTCTAGCTCAGCTTTCTTAATAGAATCATCTAGATCTGCATGATAATAAGCAGTTAATGACTCATATTCACTATGAATGTCATTCACCTCTTGTTTAGTCATACAGAATAGAATAGCTTTAACTCTATTAGGAATAGGGTTAGGGTTAGTACTAGAGCTAGAACTAGAGCTAGAAGACTCTATTCTAAAGTCTCTAATAAAGCTCATAACCCACTGAGCATGCTTAGTCCTATCTAAGTCTTTAGGGATTAAACTAACCCTATATGATATAGTAGGTTGGTTAATATCCCCCTGGATCAGTCTAACCCCTTTAGGTAAAAGCATCATATCACAGAGAGCCTTTCTGGAATGGGTGGCTAGGGTAGCTGACATAAAGACTATAGGAATAGGGAGCTGCATGACCGGCTTAATCTGAAACATGACCTTCCGATAGGATCGAGCCAATGGGATTAAATGAGCCTCATCAAAAATAATCCTATCTAGCTGACCCTGGCTGTGAAGCTTAAGGATATAGCTATAAAAGGATTTACTAGCTACCCCCTCTATAGAGATAAGAAGAAGTCTAGTAGTAGGGGTATTCTCATATATATCTTCCCATATAGCTGGTTCTAACCCTAGGATTAAGGCTCTCTGAAATAGCTCTCTTTTTAAGGCTACTAGGGGGCTAATCACTATAGTAGTTTTACTAGTAGCTAGACTAGCCCCTAATAGGAATAGAGTGCTTTTTCCACCAGCAGTAGGGAGAGTGATAATGAGATAGGGCTCTTTAATTAATATATATAATAGAGCCCACCGCTGCTCAGGGCTTTTAAACCTAGCTAGACTATCTTGAAAGAACTCCTGTAGGAGACAGTCTAGAAGGTTAAAATCTAGAGATATATATTTCTGTATATCTCTAGAACCCTGTCTTACTAGTTGACTAGAGTCAAGATCTTGACTACTAATCTCTTCTTCCTCTAGGGCTTCTGAATATATATTTTGACGGGACCACAGAGATATATATTCATGAAACTCACCTAGAGATATATTTCTAGTAGGGGGCTAACCCTAGGGTTTCTAGTTCTTCTAAATTGAACGATAGGAGTAGCTAGAGGAACTGAAGGAACCCTAGGGTTAGTAGCTAGTTGAGAGGTCACCTGAGGGGTCACCTGAGAGGTTGACTGAGAGGTTGACTGAGAGTCTGAAGCCCTAATAGGGTATAATAAGGCCAGAATGGGAAGCTGACTAGGGCTAACCCCAAAATAGGAATGGTACCGTTTAGTAAAGTGAATAAAGGCCTGTTCCTGGTTCCAGGGTAGGTTCTGTAGCTGATCTAGCTGTCTCCCATAGTGCATATAGCCCGTTCTAGGGTTATGATGCATCTGCTGAGCTCCTAGGGTCTCATTATTCACTTCAGTATCCTGAATAGGAAGGTCTAGAATAGCCTCTTTCATTCCTAGTCTAATAAAAGCCTGAGCAAGCTGTCTCCATGAGCTTAAATTAATAGACTGGCCTATTTTTTGCTGAGTCAGATATTTCAGTGAATAAGAGATCTCTCTAGATTCAAAAACCCTATTCCTCTTAGGGTTAAAGAATAAAAGCTCAGACCCCCTAGTCAGCTTCTGAGAAAGTTGAATAGTTAAAAATTCAATAAAAGGCTCAACCACTAAAAGATAGGCTAGTAGAATATAGGATAGGGCATGGGGAATCACCCTAACAGCCTCTTTTCAATATTAGTTAAGCTAAAGGTCTTACTATAGCTCAGCCTAATAAGGAATAAGTGACATCTAGGGTCTAAGAAGAGGTTCCGAGCCCTAACCCTAGTATTCCTAAAGAGGATCTGATTAATCTCAGTACCTCTGGCTGGGGCTCCACTAGTCATATGACATAGGGCTAATAGCCTAATGAGGAAGGTACTAGCCTTTTCTAGAAATGATTCAGCCTTAGGCCTTTGAATTTTAACTTTAGGTGGGTCCCCATTCACTTCAAACCATTCACTAAAAAGGTCTGGGCCTAGAACCTTCTTAATTAGGAAGTCCTTAAAGAACGGGGCTTCATGATAGTTTGAAAGAAAATAGAACTGATAGGCCATATTAGTGAATTCTTCACATTCACTAGCCCCCTCTAGAGATATACTAGGTTGAATCTCTAAGAAATAGTCAAATTGAAGAAATAAGTCTCTAGTCAGCTGGTTTCCAAGGTCTTGAATAGTAACCCTAAAAAAGTCTCTTAACACTGACTGAGAAATAAATAAGCTTTTAAACTTAAGCTCATTAGGCCTGATTTCTAGAACCTCTTGACCAAGACTACTAGTCATCTCACTAACCCTAAACCCATAGGCTCGTAGGGCTAATATATCTCCTAGGGGGCTCTCTGATTGGTTAATAACCCATTCCTTCATATAATCATGAAGAAAATCAGAGAACGTCACTGGACCACCTTGATCAGACTCTTCAAATAATATATATAAGTATTCTAGAATAACCATCTGACTACTATATATAAAACTAGAGTAGATCTGTGTGATCTGATTCACTGGCTTAAAATGACCCTGCCTATAATCCATACTAAAACATGCGAGAAATGCATTAATAGGTGAATTAAAGGATTCACTAGATTTAGTCTCAACTAGGCCCATAAATAGCTTCTGAATAAGCTGAGATCCTATTTTCACTTGAGCTAGTGAATGAGACCCACTATATATATAGGATTCATCTGATTGGTCAGATTCATCTTCATTATCACTAGGGGCCTCATCAGGGTCAACCTCCTCATCAGAATCCTCTATTAGATTATCATCCCACCCAGGCCTAATACTAGAAGTACTAGGGTTAGGGCCCCTTCTAGCCCTAGGATTAGGGCTTTCTCTAGGGCTTAGGGTTTGAAGAAGAGAGATAATCCTCTCTATATCTTGAATATCAGAGCTATTCAGAGTGAATAAAGGATTCTGAGGGGTCCTATCAGGGGTACTAGTCAGCTCTAATTTAAAGCTATTTATTAAGAAGATAATAAAAGCCCTAAATACCCTAATATATTTCTGCTGACTAGTCTTCTCTTGTAAAAGCCTAAAAGGCTTAATAGATATCTTATCTAAAGAGAAGGAATTAAGAACTAGTCTTGAATATCTATTTAAAGACTTAATTCTTAATTCACCCTTCCAAAATAGGTAATCAAGGCAGTAAAAGAGAAACTCCTCTAATTGATTAGGGCTAGTCTCTAGAGTGAATAGACCCTCTAATTGGCCTAGATCCTTATTATGAAAGTATTCAGGATATTTAGACTGATTATGAAAGGAGGATGACTCATCTCTAGAGCTATTAGCTCTAAAAACCCTATCTTTATTCAGCCCCTGCTTAAATTCATGGAATTTAGCTAGAAAATCTGCTACTAAACCCTCCCTATTAGGGTTAGGGTCTCTAGAGACACTAACCCTAATAGGGATAGAGGACTCAGGTTCAGTTACCTTAAAGAAATAAGACTGTTCTAAAAGGGACTGAATAGGGACCTTCCTAAATAGGCTTAGAGGATTTTGACTTTCCCCTTTATGTTTTTGCCTAATATGTCTTTTCAGTGAATCAGTTACTGAAAATAGTGAATAGCAGAGAATACACTCAAAACCATTAATAACTTTAGTTGAAAGACTTGAAATAGGGTTTATAGGCTCAGTAGCCCTAATTAGCTTCTGGGTCTCATGAATAGTACCAATATTTAGTCTTTTTATATTAGATAGATATTGGCCCTCTTCCATTTCATACTCAGTAAAATGGGATTGAAGGTGGCCCTCAAGGTCTTTAGGCTGAATATAGACCCTATCCTCTAAGCAAATTAGAAGCTTATAGGCTTCTATATAGCTAAGAAAGCTAGGAAGCTGAAAGGAAGTCATTTTCTAAATATATATTAGCTTTAACCCTTCTATATATATATATTATATTTAACTTACCTCCTAATGACACACACCTCACTGGTTAAAGGAGAAGTAGATGTTGAAGATAAAGGAATCTAAATATATATATTAGTAATAGTTTTTTAAGATAGTCATCTGAACCTACCTCTAAAATATAGAGAATAAATTTTCTTAAGACTGAAAGAACCTTTACTTTATAGTGAGAGTCACTAAGAAAAGTAAGAGATAGAGGAGGCTGAATAAAATTTTAGACCTATTAGTTAAAGGGGCCTTCTTAAAGAATAAAAGAATAGGGACATACCAGTAGGTGTCTTAAATAGAGAGAAAGATCAAAACTTTTTTTTAATTTTACACTTTTTTCAGACTGAAAGAACCTTCACTTTATAGTGAGAGTCACTAAGAAAAGTGAGAGATAGAGGAGGCTATAAGAAAGGTAAGCCTAAAGGTTAGAGAGGCCTTCTTTAAAGAATAGATAGATAGGGACATACTAGTAGGTCTCTTAAATAAAGAGAATAGATATAGAGTCAAGACCCTAGTGAATAGTAGTAGTGAATACTAATAGTGAATAGAACCCTCTGGTGGACTGGTAGATCGATCAAATATATAGAGTCAAGACCCTGATATAGCTGGCTGGCTGGCTGGCTGGCTGGTGTAGGTTGAAATATATGTTTTTTCTTCCTACATATATTCACCGACCTCAGTTGGGCGGCAATCGTGCGTGCATACGTTCCCGGGTCCGAAAATGGTCCTGGGGGGCCCATTTAGTATGGAGTGGTCCATGCGTTGGTCCATTTTCCCATACAAAGTGGGCCACTCACATTCGCCCCCTACCCGGGCTGCAACTACACTTAGTGAAAACTAGGCCGTTAGTCAACTGGTCAACACTAGTAAATATATATATATATAAATATAAATATTAAATAGAATAAATATATATAGTAGAGATATATAAATAGTAGAGATATATATATTTACTATACTACCCTTTTACCTCTAGGTAAGAGTCCCCCCTGCAAATTTTTCGAAAGGAATACTTTAACCCTTAGTAACTTAGTAAATATTAGAGCTATTAAAATAAGAAGGATATCACTAGATTCCTATTAAAAAATAGAATATGATAGACCCCCCTATGATTAGTCAGCTTCTACTTTCTAAAAAATTTCCCTTTTAGGTAACTCTTAGGCTATTTATTAGGTATTAGATAATAAAAATATATTCACTAGATTCCCAGAAATTCAGGCTATCTAGAGATACCCCTCCCACCTCTATAGGCCAACTGGTGGTGGAGTTATTTAGTAATAAATAAATAAATATAGTAGATACCTTACTATTTAGGCCCCTATTACTACTAGATAGGTGCCTGAGGTATCCTCCCTATATAGGTGGTGGCCTAGTTAGGAATAGACTACCCGCAGGTCATTCTCTTGGCATACCCCGACAAAAAATATGGCTAACCCCCCCCCCCAGCTCTGTGAATATTCGATATTTTTAAATAAGAATATGACCATTAGAAAGCTCTTAGTTCAGCGAATAAAACGGTGTATTTATCGATTCAAAATATGTAATATTCATGGAGTTTTGGGGTACCCCAAATTAACTAGCGGGTACCCTCTAACCCTGGGAATGCCAAGCCTTTTTTACTATGGGGGTACCCGGGTACCCCATCGCGGAATAAGGTCTAGAGTTAATAGGCATGGTGAGCCAGCTTTAGGAAATAATTACCTAACTTTAAGGAAGAGTCTTAATGAAAGCAGTTAAGGTCAGGCCACCTGAGCCATTTAACAGTACTTAGAGCAAACTTCAACCATTCCTCACATAAATGGAAACCTACCTTACTGTTAATAGTAATAAGTTAGTAAATAAAGCAGATAAAGTTCTCTTTATATTAACCTACCTCACCAGGAACGCATTCAGTTGGTTTGAACCTATACTGTGTAATTATTAAGAGACAGTAATGGAAGACTAAGATAACATTACTAAGTAAGCTTTTAGATAATACTATAAGTTCAAGGAACTTTTAATAACCACTTTCAGAGATATCAATACTGAATGGAATGCTGAATGAAAAATCATAAGATTACAGCAGACCAGATCCTTTATAAAATTAGCCTTAGAATTTACATAACTCACTTCTTACCTTGACTGGAGTGAAGGTGTATTAATCACAGCACTTGAATAATGCACAAAACTAGAAATTTAGGAAAAAATGATTTGGCAGGAACAACCATTGACAGTAGCTAAATATATTAAAGTTATAACCAAAATTGACAACACTCTGTATAACTTTCAGATGAGACAGAAAGGAAGAAATAATTATTAATTCAAAGGAAACTAACATATAATAAACTACTGGTTAAATAATAGCTGAAGGGCACAACCAGTGAACTAAGGATATTCAGATCCTTTTAGACCACAGCCAATGGAACTTAATGCCACTGATAGAAGATAAAATGGCATATCACCAGCAGAACATAAGTAATAATGTAAGGAAAAGCTTTACTTCTTCTACAGAAAACCAGGATACATAACCAAGGACTATTAAGCGCAACAGCAGTACCACTAGAAAGACCTAGACTAAAACACCCCACTTAATAAATGAATCAAGCAGCTTAGAGCCATGAAGGAACTCAGAGCAACTAATAAAGATCTATAACTTAGGAATCTGTACTGCCAACACACCACGTTAAGTAATGATAAAATCGACTAGGAACTTATAATATAGGAAGAAGGCCTAGATGAAATATGGGATGACCACACTAAGGAAGAACTATGACTTAAATAGCAAGTGTTAGAAGAACACTACCCAGATGACTCAGCTTTAGATAATAGCTGTGTACCATGTAATTAGTTAAGACCAGATAGTAAAGATCTAGCCCCATAAAATTCAATCTGGACAGATAAATCAGAAAGTAAGAACTAGGCTAATAGTCCTAAAGAACAGAAAACCGCCCATAAAGAGCCAGCTCCTATGGACAAAGCTATTAACCAAGTTCAACATGCTATTAATCCCTTAGACAAAGAGTATAGTACTTAATAGGAAGGCCCAGTATCCCACTGGGAGGAACCTTATAAGATACCTAAGCAACCTTAAAGAACCCTATAAGATGACTTTGAACTCAGCGAACATGTCACACAGCTGTTAGAAAACAGGTGTAAATGCATGTGATACTGCATAGGACAATAAAACAGAGATAAAGTATATGATGAAATCATGGAAATCCTAAACAGAGCTCAAGCAGAAATTAAAGCACTTAGAAATTAGAAATCACTATCAGTAATTAAGATGTAATGAAGTTTTCACCTAAAGCTCATCACTAGGATACTTAGATAACCAGTAAAAACCATGATTAATTCTGGAGTAATAGGAAATTACATAGACCTAAGATATAAGAAGCAGCTTAGTATACTTAGAATTATAAAGGCTAATCCAGAGCCACTCATGGGTCTGAATGGAGAAGACTTAGGAGGTTATCTCACAGACAAATCAGGACCAGTACCCTTAGTTATAATGGGTCATGAAGAGCAACTTAACTTTAATATGACACTATTAGGACAGTATGATGTGGTGTTAGGGATTCCTTAGCTCAGGAATCATAACCTAGAAATCAACTAGAAAGCAAACACACTATAATTAGTAAATTACAGATGCCCTAGGGTGATGAGTGTAGGGGATAATACCATCAGCTCTTAACAACATATTCACAAAGGAGAACTTAAGGATAATATTAAGCAATCAAATAAGGTAATTGATATCATAAGAAGCAGCAATGTGATGAAAATCTTAGCAGCCAGTAATACTTTAGATTAAGTATGGCTAGTATAACTATCTAGATAGGCACCAGCAACCGCAACAGAATATTATAAGAGAATAATTATTAAGGATATAACTAATAGGCCATAGGATAAGGGACATCACTCTAATAAACTAACTAAATAATCCTTAGAAGCAGACAATGACTCATGGGAATAACGCAGTACTAAGGAACTAGCAGCCAACTCCTAGGAACCACCACAGTTACCCTAGGAATATACATTATTTCAGGAATTATTCAAATAACCACAAACACCACAGCTACCTAATTATGGACCTCACAATCACAGAATTCCTATCTAAGAGGGGAAGGAACTAATATGTAAGAAAATTTACTAAATGTTAGATAAGGAATCATAAGCACTTAAAGAATACATTAATAAATAATTAGTAAAAGGAACTATTTAACCATTAAAATCATCAGCAGGACACGGAGTCCTATTCATACCTAAGAAGGATAGAAGTCTATGACTTTGCATGGATTATTAACCATTAAATAATATTACCATTAAGGATTAACACCCACTACCTCTTATTTCAGAAATCTAAGACAGGATTAGAGGAGCTAAATGGTTTATAAAACTCAACATTACAGATGCATATAATTAAATCAGGATTGCATAAGGTGAAGAATAGAAAACAGCATTTTAAACTAAATATAGACACTACAAGTACTTGGTTATGCCTTTTAGATTAACTAACACACCGGCATCATTTCAACAATTTATTAATAAAGTTCTAGCGGAACACCTCAACATTTTTGTTATCACATACCTTAATGACATTCTAATATTCTTAGACAACTTTAACAAGCATGTTAAGCATGTTATGAAGGTACTCATAAAGCTTTAGAACACTAAGCTATAACTTAAACTCAAGAAATGTGAATTTCATGTGCAAGAAATGGACTTTCTAGGCCATCAGATCTCTATAGTGGGCATCTATATAGACTAAATAAAAGTACAGGCAATCAGAGATTGGCTAACACCATAGAACCTTAAGGAACTACAGCAGTATTACAGATTAATCAATTATTATTAACAATTCATCAATGGATATATAAAAATCATGACACTAATATTTAAGCTACTTAAAAAATCTAATACATTTAACTGGACACAGGAATAATAGAAAGTATTTAAAGAATTAAAAGAATAAATCACACAAGCACTAATCTTAGTACAACATGATCCTATAAAAGAAATAACCATTAAAACTAACACATCAGACTATGCTATCAGCATGAGAATAATATAGCTAGGAGAAGATAGAAAGCCGCAACCCATCACCTTCCATTCATAAAAACTGATTTAAGCTGAATTAAACTACAATATTTATAATAAAGAACTACTTACTATAGTAGTTACATTCAAGACATAGAGAGTCTATTTAGAAGGAGTACAGCACTAAGTTCTTATTAAAATAGATCACAAGAACCTTACCTTCTTTATAATAACTAAAGAGTTAACGTGAAGGCAGGTGAGATAGTTAGAGGTACTCTCAGAATATAACTTTCACATTATATATTATAAGGGAACAGAAAATAGTCAAGCAGACACACTTAGTTAATGACCAGACTATATACTCTACAGAAAGCATTATAAGCCAGCAGTTTTAAAATAAAATAATAATAGAAGCCTTAGCTATAACCATCACCACTAGATCACAGCAACCATGACCATCAGGTCAGATGAATTTAAGCAATGACTTATTATAGAAACTAAAAAAGATTAAATAATTCAAGGAATACTCAAAAAACTTAAGGACAATACCAGATTCATTAAAGACATTGACAGATTTATGTACTTTAAGGGACTCATCTACACACCTAAGAGTATGTGGATTGAAGTCATTACCATGCACCATAATACTCCTATATTTGGGTATATAGGAGTAGAATAGATGGCAGCACACATTGCCAGGAACTTTTACATCCCATACCTCACAGTAAAGGCACATATATATACTAATAATTATAAAACATATATTTATAATAAGCCAGCAAGACATAAACCTTATAGGAAAATGTAACCATTAGAACCACCAAAGAAACCATAGGAATGGGTTACAGTAGACTTTATCACTCAGTTACTACCCTTAAGTAGATGGGATACTATTATAGTTTTTACTAACTAACTCATAAAATATATTCACCTTGTGCTAACAGTGGGCATACTTAACATAAAATAGATAGCATTTATCTTTTTAAGAGACATTATCATAAACTATAGATTACCTAAAAAAATCACCTCAGACAGAGATAAACTATTCACCTTAAAGTTTTAGACATCACTCACAAAATTAATGGGGGTAAATCACTGTTTAACCACCGCTTATCACCTATAAATAAACAGGCAAACTGAATGAACCAATCAGATAATTAAGCAATATTTATAACACTATATTAACTATTAATAAAATGACTGAAGTGAATTACTGCCCTTAGCATAATTTACGTTTAATAATTCAGTACACTCAGTCATAAAATAAACACTATTTTATGTAAATCATTACAGACATCTAAATATCATAGGGAAACTAATTAAATAGGAATTAAGCTCTAAAGAAGCTGAACAACTGGTATTAATAATTAACTAGTTTCACTAATAACTTTTAACAGACTTAGAGTTTACAAACCTATAAATGGCCACTTACTATAACAAAAAACATGACAAAGGACCAGATCTTAAAAAGGGGGGAAAGTGTTCCTACTCTATAGAAACATTAAAATAAAAAGACTAAGCACAAAACTCAACCACTAAAAATTAGGACCATTTATAATTAAAGAAAAAACAGGACCAGTTAATTATTATTTATGACTACCTAAATTAATAAAATGCATATACCCTGTTTTTTATATCTCATTATTAGAACCAGCACCAGCTAACGCTAAACTCACTTAAAATGTGGAAATTAATGACAATAATAAATAAGAATATGAAGTTAAAAAAATCTTAGGACACTAAAAAGTTAGTGGCAGACCACTTTACTTAGTGAAATAGAAAGGTTATGATACCTCAGAAAACATATGGGAACCTATCTCAAACTTAATGGGTTGCCCTCAGTTAGTGAAAGAATTCTACTAGCAGATGGATTAAAGTCAGCCTAGAAGGAAGGGGAGTTTAATATCTAAGTCAGACTAGGATTATCTAATACAGCAGTAATTTGAGCAGCCTCTTACTTATCCACCATCCATTTAATCTCTTAGAGATCCTTAGTGCTTAATAGATCTTCCTTATTTACCACATCCATCAAACTCAAATTATGATCCAGCATTTTTCGACCACGTTCATTCAAGAATTTATAATGAGTTTTAAGATTTTTTAATTTTGCAAAGAGTTCTTTAATTTGACTTTCAGTAATATTAATTTGAGTGTCTAAGGCGTCACAATCACGGTTAAGTTTCGACCATTCTTAATTAGAATGAAAGCAAGGGCCACACTTCTGACCACGGCGCATATATAATGAATAATTTTAACTTTTTAAATCCATTATGCAGATAAAACCACAGCTTTTATAATAATTATAAGGGTTGTTAATAGGGACACCTTATTTCTCAATTTTATTGGCCTAGGATTAAAATTTATGATAATGGTTGTGAGACTTTTCAGAGTTAGGGGCTTTAGGCATGATGAATTATTAAGAAAATAAGAAAAGAAGTTGATAGGAAACTTACCTTGAATGGGGGACACAATGAATTTATGATTGTCAAGAGATGATAATCCTAGAAGAGGGGGATTATGTTATGGCACCTTTATCAGTGACTGTATCAGGCAGAATCAGGCAGTCAAGACATGACCTACAGAGATACATTTGTTATATAATTTACTTATTAGGGCTGAAGGAGCTGTTTCCCGCTACCTCCGTACTCACGTGACTAACTACCATCTACTATTGCTAAGACATGGTATATGGTATACAACTACTATTAGGACTACCATCGAAGATGGTATATGGAAAGGTATATAGGCGAAGGATATATAAGGACACTCATTTCATGTACTTAGATAGTTCTTCATAATCAATACAAGTCATCAATCTACAGTTACCAAGCATTTAACTCTCTAATCATTACACACTTGTTCGCACATCTCTTGCTTAATCAAAGAAGTATACATACTTCTTTGGCCTTGCTTCTCTCCTTGTTACCTACCATATTCTCAAGCATCCATGGCTCATAAGGAGCACCCCAGTTACTGTTAACGTCCTTGGACTAGGGTCACAGGTTAGTATTTCCCAGGCTTGACTCACAGGTTACAGGTATAGGTACCATTGCGAGATCCCAGGGTGTGACACCTATGGACCACCCCTTAACCCTAGGAATGCCAAGACCACTTTACTATGTGGACCACCCGGGTGGTCCATCGCGGAATAAGGTCTAGATTCTGTATGTAAATTATAATTCTCTATAATAAGAATATCCATTTTCCTTAACTGCCTAATTCTGCCTGGTACAGTCATTGATAAGGCTGCCGTAACACTAGGTAAGATTCTAGTAGAAATAGGTTAATCTAGGTTATAATTGAATAGGCTTATTATAAGGAATTAAACAGTAATAGTTAGGAAGGGATTAAAGCTAGATTTAGGGTATAAGTAGCTAAGATAGATAAGATAGATTATATAGGCAGATTATATAGGCAGCAGAAATATACCCCTAATTACATAGGCAATTTCAGTGGTGCTGGCCGTTGTTACGGCACCCTTATCAGTGACCGTACCAGGCAGAAACGGGCGGTCAGGGAAAATGGATATTCTTATTATAGAGAATTATAATTTACTTATTTAATACTCTTTATAGCTACTATCTGGCAGGCAGCTACATCACATGATCAGGAATACCATTTATTATACTATAAATAGTATATAAGATGGTATACATAGTACTATAAGGAATACCATGGATAGTATACAGAATAGTATACTTAGTAAAGGATATATAAGGACACTTATTTTATATACTTAGATAGTTCTTTATAATTAATAAATATTATTAACCTATAGTTACTAAGTATTTACTCTTCTCTTAATTATTACACACTTATTTATATATCTCTTACTTAATTAAAGAAGTATATATACTTCTTTAGCCTTACTTCTCTCTTTAACTACCTTACTATGTTCTTAAGTACCTATAGGCTCATAGGAGCACCTAACTACTATTAATATCCTAGGATTAGGGCTATAGGTTAGTAGTTCCTAGGCTTAACTCCTAGGTTATAGGTTAGGTATTATTATAAGATCCTAGGGTGTGATATATTAATCACCTATCTATATAAGTATATAAATAATACCAGTATTAACACTAGTCTATCTTAAGTAATTAACTTAAAATATCATAGTAAATAATACCACCCTATAGACACTGACTATATTACCTACTTAGTAATAACAGCCACCAGCGCTAATAACTAAGGAGTTAATAGGTATAGTAAGCTAGCTTTAAGAAACTATTATCTAACTTTAAGGAAAAGTATCTATGAAAGTAGTTAAGATTAGGCTACCTAAACTATTTAATAGTACTTAGAGTAAACTTTAACTATTCCTTATATAGATAGAAATATACCTCACTGTTAATAGTGATAGATTAGTGAATAAAGTAGATAAAGTTCTCTTTATATTAACCTATCTTACTAGGAATGTATTTAATTAGTTTAAGCTAATATTATATAACTATTAAGAGATAGTAATAGAAGACTAAGATAATATTACTAAGTAAGCTTTTTAAAAGATACTATAAGTTTAAGGAACTTTTAATAACCACTTTTAGAGATATTAATACTAAGTAAAATACTAAATAGAAGATTATAAGATTATAATAGACTAGATCTTTTATAAAATTAGCCTTAAAATTTATATAACTTACTTCTTATCTTAATTAGAGTGAAGGAGCATTAATTACAGTACTTAAATAATATATAAAGCTAGAAATTTAGGAAAAAATAATTTAGTAGGAATGACTAATAACAGTAGCTAAATATATTAAAGTTATAACTAAAATTAATAACACTCTATATAACTTTTAGATAAGATAGAAAGGAAGAAATAATTATTAGTTTAAAGGAAACTAATATATAGTAAATTATTAGTCTAATAATAGCTAAAGGGTATAACTAGTAAATTAAGGATATTTAGATCCTTTTAGACTATAACTAATAGAACTTAATACTACTAATAGAAGATAAAATGGTATATTACTAGTAGAATATAAATAGTAATATAAGGAAAAGCTTTACTTCTTCTATAGAAAACTAGGATATATAACTAAGGACTGTTAGGTATGCTAGTAGTACTATTAAAAAGACCTAGACTAAAACACACTACTTAATAAATAAATTAAGTAACTTAGAGCTATAAAGGAACTTAGAGTAACTAATAAAGATCTATAACTTAGGAATTTATACTACTAATATACTATATTAAGTAATAATAAAATTAACTAAGAACTTATAATATAGGAAGAAGGCCCAGATAAAACATGGGATAACTATACTAAGGAAGAACTATAACTTAAATAGTAGGTATTAGTAGGATACTACCTAGATAACTTAGCTTTAGATAATAGCTGTATACCATATAATTAGTTAAGACTAGATAATAAAGATCTGGCCCTATAAAATTTAATCTAGATAGATAAATTAGAAAGTGAGAACTAGGTAAACAGTCCTAAGGAATAGAAAACCACCTAGGAAGAGCTAGTTCCTATAAATAAGGTAATTAACTAAGTTTAATATACTTTTAATCCCTTAGATAAAGAGTATAGTACTTAATAGGAAGGCCTAGTATCCTACTAAGAGGAACCTTATAAGCTACCTAAGTAACCTTAAAAAACCTTATAAAATAACTTTAAACTAAGTAACTATGTTACATAACTATTAGAGAATAGATATAGACATATATAATACTATATAGGATAATAGAATAGAGATAGAGTATATAATAAAATTATAGAAATCCTAAATAGAGCTTAAGCAGAAATTAAAGCACTTAGAAATTAGAAATTATTATTAGTAATTAAAATATAGCAAAGTTTTTACCTAAAACTTATTATTAAGATACTTAGATAACTAGTAAAGACTATGATTAATTCTAGAGTAATAGAAAATTATATAGACCTAAGATATAAGAGGTAACTTAGTATACTTAGAATTATAAAGGCTAATCTAGAGCTACTTATAGGTCTAAATAGAGAAGACTTAGGAGGTTATCTTATAGATAAATTAGGACTAGTACCCTTAGTAGTAATAGGTTATAAAGAGTAACTTAACTTTAATATAATACTATTAGGATAGTATAATATAGTATTAGGGATTCCTTAGCTTAGGAATTATAATCTAGAAATTAACTAGAAAATAAATATACTATAACTAGTAAATTATAAATACCCTAGGGTAATAAGTATAGGGGATAACACTATTAGCTCTTAATAATATATTTATAAAGGAGAACTTAAGAATAATATTAAGTAATTAAATAAGGTAATTAATATTATAAGAAGTAGTAATATAATAAAAATCTTAGTAGCTAGTAATACTTTAGATTAAGTATAGCTAGTATAACTATCTAGATAGGCACTAGTAACTATAATAGAATATTATAAAAGAATAATTATTAAGGATATAACTAATAGACTATAGGATAAGGGATATCACTCTAATAAACTAATTAAATAATCCTTAAAAATAGATAATAACTTATAAGAATAATATAGTACTAAGGAACTAGTAGCTAACTCCTAGGAATTACTATAGTTACCTTAGGAGTATATATTATTTTAGGAATTATTTAAATAACTATAAATACTACAGCTACCTAATTATAGACCTTATAATTATAAGATTCCTATCTAGGAAGGAAAAGAACTAATATATAAGAAAATCTACTAAATATTAGATAAAGAATTAGATACACTTAAGGAATATATTAATAAATAATTAGTAAAAGGAACTATTTAACTATTAAAATTATTAGTAGGATATAGAGTCCTATTTATACCTAAAAAAGATAGAAGCCTATGACTTTATATAGACTATTAACTATTAAATAATATTACTATTAAAGATTAACACCTACTACCTCTTATTTTAGAAATCTAGGATAGGATTAAAGGAGCTAAATAGTTTATAAAACTTAATATTATAAATATATATAATTAAATCAGAATCATGTAAGGTGAAGAATAGAAAATAGTATTTTAGACTAAATATAGATACTATAAATACTTAGTTATGCCTTTTAGATTAACTAATGTACTAGCATTATTCTAATAATTTATTAATAAAGTTCTAGCTAAATATCTTAATATCTTTATTATTATATACCTTAATAATATTCTAATATTCTTAGATAACTTTAATAAGCATATTAAGTATATTATAAAGGTACTTATAAAGCTTTAGAATACTAAGCTATAACTTAAACTTAAGAAATATAAATTTTATATATAAGAAATAGACTTTCTAGGCTATTAGATCTCTACAGTAGGCATCTATATAGACTAAATAAAAGTATAGGTAATTAGAGATTAGCTAATACTATAAAACCTTAAAGAATTATAATAGTATTATAGATTAATTAATTACTATTAATAATTTATTAATAATTATATAAAAATCATGATACCTATATTTAAATTACTTAAGAAATTAGATATATTTAACTGGACTTAGGAATAATAGAAGGTATTTATAGAATTAAAAAAATAAATTATATAAGCACTAATTTTAGTATAATATAATCTAGTAAAAGAAATAACTATTAAAACTAATATATCAGACTATACTATTAGCATGAGAATAATATAACTAGGGGAAGATAGGAAACTATAACCTATTACTTTCTATTTATAAAAGCTAATTTAAGCTGAACTGAACTATAATATTTATAATAAGGAACTACTTACTATAGTAGTTATATTTAAGATATAGAGAGTCTATTTAGAAGGAGTATAGTACTAAGTCCTTATTAAAATAGATTATAAGAACCTTACCTTCTTTATAATAACTAAAGAGTTAATATAAAGATAGGTAAGATAGTTAGAGGTACTCTTAGAATATAACTTTTATATTATATATTATAAAGGAATAGAGAATAGTTAAGTAGATATACTTAGTTAATAACTAGACTATATACTTAATAGAAAATATTATAAACTAGTAGTATTAAAGTAAAATAATAATAGAAGCCTTAGCTATAACTATTACTATTAGATTATAGTAACTATAACTATTAGGTTAGATAAATTTAAGTAATAACTTATTATAGAAACTAAAAAAGACTAGATAATTTAAGGAATACTTAAAAAACTTAAGGATAATACTAGATTTATTAAAGATATTAATAGATTTATATACTTTAAAGGACTTATCTATATACCTAAGAGTATATAGACTGAAGTCATTACCATATACTATAACACTCCTATATTTAGATATATAGGAGTAGAATAAACTATAGTATATATTACTAGGAACTTTTATATTCTATACCTTTAAGTAAAAGCATATATATATATAATAAGATATAAAGTATATATTTATAATAAACTAGTAAGGCACAGGCCCTATAGAAATATATAAATACTAAATATACTAATAAAACTATAGGAATAGGTTATAGTAGATTTTATTACTTAGTTACTACCCTTAAGTAGATAGGATACTATTATAGTTTTTACTAATTAACTTACTAAATATATATAACTTATACTAATAATAGGAATGCTTAATATAAAATAAATAGCATTTATATTTTTAAAGGAGATTATTATAAACTATAGATTACCTAAAAATATCACCTTAGATAGAGATAAACTATTTACCTTAAAGTTTTAGATATTACTTATAAGGATAATGGGGGTATATTACTAGTTAACTACTACCTACTACCTATAAGTAAATAGGTAAACTAAATAGACTAATTAGATAATTAAGTAATATTTATAATACTATATTAACTATTAATAAAATAACTAGAGTGAATTATTACCTTTAGTATAATTTACATTTAATAATTCAGTATACTTAGTTATAAAATAAATACTATTTTATATAAATCACCATAGATACCTAAATATTATTAGAAAACTAATTAGATAAGAATTAAGCTCTAAAGAAGTAGAATAACTGGTAATAATAATTAAACAGTATTATTAATAACTCTTAATAGACTTAGAATTTATAAACCTATAAATGGCTACCTACTATAATAAAAAATATGATAAAGGACTAGATCTTAAAAAGGGGGGAAAGTATTCCTACTCTATAGAAATATTAAAATAAAAAGACTAAGTATAAAACTTAACTATTAAAAATTAGGACTATTTATAATTAAAGAAAAAATAGGACTAGTTAATTATTATTTATAACTACCTAAATTAATGAAATGTATATATCCTATTTTTTATATCTTATTATTAGAACCAGCACCAGCCAATGCTAAACTCACTTAAAATATAGAAATTAATAATAATAATAAATAAGAATATAAAGTTAAAAGAATCCTAGGACACTGAAAAGTTAGTAGTAGACTACTTTACTTAGTGAAATAGAAAGGCTATAGTACCTTAGAAAATATATAGGAACCTATCTTAAACTTAATAGGTTACCCTTAGTTAGTGAAAGAATTCTACTAGTAGATAGATTAAAGTCTGCCTAGAAGGAAGGAGAATTCAGTATCTAAGTTAGACTAGGATTATCTAATATAGTAGTAAGTTAAGCAGCCTCTTACTTATTAGTAAGACAGTCTAGCTCTTAAAGATCCTTAGTACTTAAGGGATCCTCCTTATCTAATTAATCTATTATAATAGTATTATAATCTAATATCTTATTACTACACTCTTTAAGAAATTATTATTATTTAAATAAGTAAGTAACCTTTACTAAAATTTAGGCCTACTTAGCTAATACCTTAATAAGTTAATTTTAAACTTATTACTTATTCTATTTTAAATTATTCTACTCCTTATTATTATAAAATCACTTTTTATACTTATAACTATAATAGGTATAAGCAGTATAGTTATAACTCTTTAAATCTATAATATAGGGAAGGCCTTTTAAAAAATAGTATTTATAGGAATTTTTAATAATATAACTATTCTCTTTAATTTTATTAGCTTACTGAATATACTCTTAAAATCAGTTATAAATAGAAATATAATAAGGTATGATAAGTTATTAGGAAAATAAGAAAAGAAGTTAATAGGAAACTTACCTAAATAGGGGGACACCATAAATTTATAATTATTAAGGGATGATAATCCTAGAAGAGGGGGATTATATTATAGCACCCTTATTAGTAACTATACTAGGCAGAAATAGGTAGTTAGGGAAAATGGATATTCTTATTATAGAGAATTATGATTTACTTATTTAATACTCTTTATAGCTACTATCTGGCAGGTAGCTATATCATGTGATTAGGAATATTATTTATTATATTATAAATAGTATATAAGATGGTATATATAGTACTATAAGGAATACCATAGATGGTATATAGAATGGTATACTTAGTAAAGGATATATAAGGACACTTATTTTATGTACTTAGATAGTTCTTTATAATTAATAAATATTATTAACCTATAGTTACTAAGTATTTACTCTTCTCTTAATTATTACACACTTGTTTATATATCTCTTACTTAATTAAAGAAGTATATATACTTCTTTAGCCTTGCTTCTCTCTTTAACTACCTCACTATATTCTTAAGCACCTATAGGCTCATAGGAGCACCTGACTACTGTTAACATCCTAGGATTAGGGCCGCAGGTTAGTAGTTCCCAGGCTTGACTCCCAGGTTACAGGTTAGGTACCATCGCGAGATCCCAGGGTGTGACATGCTTATAGTAAGTAACTGGAAGAGTTTTTATATAAATTAATGGGCCTAAGTTATATTACTAAATGGGACTTCTTTCACCTCTTCTAGCCAGCCTAGGAGTAAGCCTTATTATTAAAGAATATCCTTTCTTTATAGAGAACTGTTAAGATATTACTATTAAACCCTGAGGTTATTCTGGCCTGATTTAATAAGAAGAAGGACTCCTAGCTATCCTTAAGTAAGTCCTCTCACTCAGTTCTATAAGCAGAAGACTGGAGAAAGATTAAGAGGCTTCTAAACTATATAGTTACTAATGTATATAATAAAAACACTAAGAAGTTAAGTTCTATGATACATTACCTCTCTATAGAGAATATCCTTCTAAAACTACACTGCTAAGGCCTTAAATCAGCCCTCTAGAATGAGAAGAAGAAGCATTAATAGGGAAAAGCCTTATAGTTTAATATTCCACCTCCTAAGAATGGTGGTGCAGTATTTTACTCTCCCTAGAAGGTCTAATAAGCTTATAAGCTTTAAAAGTAGAAGGATGAGGCTATATAGATTACTAAGGCTTTAAAAGAGGAAGAAAAGGTCCGCTGGCAGTAGGTAAAGGAAGAGAAATAATGTTTACTTAAAGAGTGTAAGAGAATTCAAGCATCTTAATAGGAATTACGCTGCTTAGAGGCAGAGTAAAAGAAATAACATAGGGAGGAGGAGCGCCTAGTAAAGGAGGCAGATCTACAGCTTTAAAATGACTTTAAATAGGTTAAGAAGTCTCTAAAGAAGCCTCTAAAGCTTCACGCCAGTGAAATCACCATGAAAATGAGCTAATAACTGCTGAGGTTATGACAGAGGCCCCTCTAACAGTAAATTGATAAGGCCACCAGATATGGCTACCACACCGCTTCTGGAGTGATTAAAAACCCTATATAGACTGTATTTAATAACTACTTTAAACCACCAAGAAATTGAGAGATAATATTAAATATACGTGGTTGAGTTGCTTCATGTTGGACATTGTAGTTGGCGGTGATTTCGTGCATCAGGTGGGACCGTGCATCAGGTGATCACCGACTGTATAGTCCAGCTAGGAATAAGGTCTAGTAAGAGAGCGAATCCCCATCATAGAAGCGACCGGCGACCACATCTGCATACAAAACCTAAACCAGTTAAGAAAAGACCACAAGGGTGTCCTCGCAAGATAGACATACTGCTTGTACCAATGGGCCATTTCGTTGGGATGATTGGGTGGGAGGGGGACGGGAGCTGGTTGAGCGAGTGATGGCTTGATATTATCATTCACTTCCTAATACTTAATTACTTTAGTCTGTAGATAATGGATGAGCATTCTCGATCTTAGATACAAATGTAATAATGAATAAGAATTATGTCAACAGGGTCAGTCATGGCCCTGGAGGCCTTGTTCTAGGCGGGCAGGGGTGGTGGCCCTGTAGGGCATTGTCAGATTATTCAGGCTTACCACTGAATGATCTTGGCTGAAGGATAGACTAATAAGATCAAGAAGGCTGTAAGGCGAGCAGTTATCATGCTGATCAGGGGTCTTAGGCTCACTAACAATAGCACCCACCCGTGTTCGGATAGGTCCCACCCGACCGCAGCAGCTGCCTCAGCCCCAACTTGCCGCGCTCTGAATGGTCGGTGGTTCGCCATAACAAGGCTTGGATTCCTGTAGGAATTAGTCGGACATTTTTGGAAGGATCGACTTGGCAATTTTCTTTGAATATTTAAATGATCACATTCTCCTGAAAACATTCAACATCAACTCAACATAAACAGTTCTCACAGTCAATCAAAATGAAATACACAACCGGACTTTTCGTTGGAGCTCTGCTCCTCTGCAAAGGTATGTCTGTCACAACTATATAGATTGCATAAACTGACCAACTAGACGCACTTGCACTCCCAACCGCCGAGCCAGAAGCAGACACAAATGACAAGGTCACCCTACGAACAATGCCCCTCGGCGCATCCATCACATTCGGATTGAAATCTGAAGATGGAAACGGTTATCGCCAATACTTGCATGAGAAACTCACCAAGGCCGGCTACTCCGTCGATATGGTTGGGAGTCGAAAGGCAGGAACCATGAAGGATAACGTAATCTTATCTGACTTGATAAAATAAAACCGATACTGACGACTCCAGGATGTCGAGGGATGGTCCGGATTCACAATCCAAGAGGTCCACAGCAAAGCCAAGGCCAACTGGTCGCCCAAGCCAAACCTGTACCTCATCAACGCTGGCACGAACGACTGTGTGAAGCATGTGGACACTGCGAATGCCCACAACCGAATGGAGAGTATGATCAATGACATCTATAGCCATGTCCCTGGCACAACAATCATCTTGTCATCCCTACTGCCATTAAAGGCAAATACTACTTGCGCTAAGCAGCTCTCTACTGATTACAAGGCATTGGCAGATAAGCTGGAGGGTAAGAAGAAGAAGATTATCTTTGCTGACATGCACAATGGGGATATCAAGCTGTCTGATCTGGTTGATGGGACTCACCCTAATGCCAAGGGGTACAAGACAATGGCTGATATCTGGTTCAGCGCAATCCAGGAGGCGGTTAAAAAGAACTTTATCACTGCTCCTTTGAAAACATCCGATAATTAGTTGCATCTACTTTTCCGCATCGTTATTTTCCTTTTCAAACAGCATTTGTGTCTGGGGTTGTACGATGAGATACCTATCTTATTTAACTACAGTTAAATACTATATCAACTTATTCTAAGCTAAATATAGTTAGACTGGGTTTGGTTGGGTTAACCCAGCCCAACCTAAACCTAGCCATTTTTATATTACCATATTATAATATTTAGGTATTATTTAATATATTTTTTAACTGAAATATATTAAATATATATAGTTAATAATAGTATATTTAATTTATATATAGATATAT
This sequence comes from Aspergillus sp. 'subgen. Cremei', assembly GCA_019976455.1. NCBI lineage: Eukaryota > Fungi > Ascomycota > Eurotiomycetes > Eurotiales > Aspergillaceae > Aspergillus > Aspergillus sp. 'subgen. Cremei'. The sequence goes on from JAFBMR010000006.1 coordinate 24,960, forward strand.
AAAGAAATGGTGGTATAGGGGCTAAATATATATATATATTCACTAGTTTTAGTAGTATGTCAGTTACATATATACATATTTCAACCACCTCCCTACCGCACCATGATCATTTAAATAAACTTAAATATGTCGCTAAATATTGAATGGATATATTTAATATTAAATATATATTTATTTAAAAAAATAGAGAAAAAATGACTTTTTATAGATCACTACCCTAAACAACCCTATTTGGGCCCCTAACCCATAGCGGGTTGACCCCTAAAACCCAACCCCCAGGACGGGTCTTAGTTACTGCCCCCAGCCCGCCCCAACGCGGGTATTTGATGGGTTGGGGGCGGGTTCCGCGGGTTGAGTATGCAACACTAATAGAAAAGTAGAAAAGAAGATAATTATAGTGACCTTTCTTACTCAGAATAGGTTAAGGTACCATCCCCAAGGGTATTACAGTAACGCAACTTTATATAAGGTAAAATATGAGGTACACGAACTTTAGGCAGTTCAGTTATTCTTCCTAAAAACTTAACATTAATATGCATATCAAGATAGATAGTTACCTAGGGTGTCTAGGGTTGAGAATATACTGGAAGATCTTGCTCCTGTAGAGCTCCTAGAAACTAAGTTCCCTTATTTTTTATCTTCTTCTGTTTCTTTTTAACTACCAGTGGCGGGTAAGTCTTCAGGGTAATATCTTACTACTCAGGGGAGGCTTAATAAGCCTCCTGGATAGGTGCTATGAGGCTGGTCAAGGAAGCTGTAGCAGTGGACTTCAGCAGTTGTGGGGTCAGCTAGAAAAGCGTCAGTTTGCGGGACCTCTCTTAATATGGGTGTTGCATCGGTTATTTGTACGTACAACATCATTTGCGTAATCATCCTTAGGTTGTTGAATATTGGTGTAGATTAGAGGTTAGTCTTCCCTTCGCCCCACTCAGAATTCTTTTGCCCAATCAAATCCCCACAGGGACAGCCTCCGCCGTACCATACCAATGAGAGCTCGATCAAATAATCCACAATCCGACAGAGAGATGGTAATCTAAGATTTTTGACTAGCTCAATATTTTCAGACATGCATGTAAATGTAACATGCTATGGGTCAAAGAACCACGGTTACTAGTTTACTGATCCTACTTGTCAAATGCTTCAGGGTAGTACTACTGTAGCCTGGCGTATCTTTCACAACTTGTACTCCTAAAATAGGCTACTGTATTTCGCCGAGTAGTCTCACTATGTTCTACCGTAGTAATAGCCTTAACCTATGTTATAAAGGATATAGACTGTCTATATTTAGTGGTAGAATATCACCTTGATTTCACTTACTATATGCTTTTGCGTTTGATAGAGTATTTCTATGTTGTATAATTCATGGTTAGGCGTTCAACCAGACATGGAGAAGCAAAAACTGGCAACCAAAAGCTGTATTATTGCGTCCAATAGGGACTAATTGAATGTTAAAGACAATGAAATTGTATTTACATATGGAAACCAAGATCTGACAGTGGACTTACCTATATATTAAAACAGAGTAGTGTCATTCGTCGAGCCTTTCTTGGTCCACTGGCAGTCATCAATTCCTTTCTCCTGAAGGTTTGTACTGGCCGCAAACACATTGTAACTTTCGGCATTATCGAAGAAAACATCCATCTGTTCAAGACTTCGACCGGCTGTCTCCGGATAAATTATAATAAGGAATGGTATAACGAAGAAATTTAGCCCACCGAGGAGTAGGAGTGTGCCGTATCCGATAGCCTTGAAGAGGAAAGGAGTGATCATTGTCACGACGCCATTTCCGATGGACCAGCCGATGACAGACCATGCACCTCCTTTGGCACGCACAGTGAGTGGGAAAATCTATTTTCTGTAAGTATTTTCCGTAAGAGACGGATGGCAAAGGATACCTCAGTCGGGTAAAGCCAGGGAGTGGTCAGCCACGTGGCGCCGAATGTAGCCGTATAGAAAAAGGTCATGGCTGCAACACAAGCCCCGAATTTTCTCTGATTTGGTCCAGCTTCTTGCGCATACATATCTAGAATGCCGGCAACAAGGAGAGTAAGCCCCATGACGACAGCACCCCAGACCATTGTTTCTGCAAGAATTAGTGATCGAACCTTAAGGGTTGTAGTTCCACTTACGTCGGCGTCCATAGCGATCCAGGGTGATCACAGCAAAGAAAACAGAGAACATATAGCTGATGTTGTTGAAGCTAGCTAGAAGTTTTGACAGATTGTCACTGAAGCCCGCAGTAGAAAACAAGTCGACCGCATATACAGTGACCACGCCGATGCCGACAAGCTGTTGCATGATTTGCAACCATACGGCAAGGAAGACTCGCCATCGTAAAGACCTTGTATATGCATCATGCGGGAGGATCATGGAGACGTACTTGTTGGCTGACGATACTTTCAGTTCCTGGTGCACAGTCTGCATGATCTGTTCCGCCTCAGCTTCAATATTCCCGGACCGTGTAGCCTGCAGGATATCTCGTGCCTCTTCGTAGCGGTCCATCTTCATCAACCAACGAGGCGATTCAGGGAAGAAGTTGATTCCAACACCGATCACAAAGATAAAAACCAACTGAAGAGCAAGTGGTGTACGCCAAGCCATGGACTTGTCGGGATTCAAGGAGGCAAAATACTCGATCCAGTATGCCAATGCCAGGCCACCGATATTCTAGGGGATTGCGTCAAAATAGCCATACAAGGGCGTTTGGTGGAAGTCAGTCCAGAGAAAACCTACCATAACAAACTCAAAGGCCAAAAAAGCTCCTCGAGCCGAAAGACTGCTGACTTCCGCTGACCAGACCGGAATAACACAGTCAATCGCACCTACCCCAATACCAGCTAGATTCATGTTGTCAGTTTGGTCTTAGAATGTCTAACCAAGTTGAATTACCCACCAAGGATACGTCCAAAGCACATCCAAGTGATATTGTAAGCTGATGCCTGGAGCGCGGCACCGAGGATGACCCATAGGCAACCAAATACAATGGCTTTGATGCGCCCACATCGATCTGCCAAAGACCCTGCCATAAGCGCTCCGATCATTGTGCCTCCGTAATAAACAGCCACGATACAGCCTTCTGCGGCCGTGTTCCTAGAGCTCTCTAGTGAATGGGTGGGGGTTTGCCAATTTCCGAGACAACCAGAGACATACCTTCTAGGGGATAGATGCCCATGAGCTTTTGGTAGTCTGAGTTAAGATTTACCATGGACATCACACCCTGGTCATAGCCGTAGAAGCAAATCGCGATGCCTTCACTTGAAGTCAGTCAAACGTCAGAAAATGCAGATCAAGGAGAGTTTTATACCAGCAAAGAGGTTGATGGCTTTGTACATTGTCGAAGGATTCTTGAATCTCAACATTCTGAACTGGCTGTAGCCTCCAGGAATCCAATTCTCAAACTGCCACCGCTCAGCTTTCATTGAGTGCGAAAATTCATCGCCTGGAGCCGCATCTGTATAAGAATCACATTTCTCGCCTTTGCTTATGGAGGTTGTCTGGGACGCATCTGAGATTTCCTCGACGTGGTCCGCTGCAGGGTCTGCCATGACTCGTGCCTTCGAATTGCTTTGCAATGCGTGCAATGTGATCCTGCCGGTGCGAGCTAATGTAAGAACTGCCAGTATTTAATTAGGGGGGTTGGCGGATTTAATAAAAAGCGATTGTGGGGTAGTGTCTGGAGACTGATGTCTTTTCCCCATTCAATTCCATCCGGCAATCCCCAACAATGACATGAAAGCGCTGCGGCCATTTCGGCGTTTCCCCCGTTTTCCACAATAACGGACGAATCCACCGCGCAGCGACCAGTCGACCCGCACATGTATAACAACCATAGCCTAGCACGCCTATTTTGAGCCAGGTAAGTAGTCGTCCCGTAAAATACTTCACCGGGCGGCAAAGTTGGGGACACAGCCGGGCAGAATGGCGAAAAACGCCGTTGGTCACAGCAGAAACAGGCTCCAGCGCAGGAGTAGATACCAATTGCTATGCTATTTAAGTGCAAGTTTCTGAACGAGTTCTCAGGATTTTTCTGTTTATTTTCAATCCAACCAAGTCTTTTGCAAGCTCAATTCTGCAGGGAACAACGTGAATATATAAACTCCACGATGCGAAAGACCGAAGTGCGTCAATTCTATCTACACGCTCTATGAGAATGCGACCAGCTAACATTAGGGTAACAGAACTTGTCATTTGTCCTCGAGGGCGTCCAAAAACTGAAATTCGAAGATCGCCCGATCCCTCAGTTGCAAGATCCTCACGATGTTTTGGTCAGGGTGAAATTCACCGGTATCTGCGGTAGCGATGTAAATTCTCCCACCCCCTGATCATGGCACAGACTACAATTGACTAACTGTGGAATATTGTGCACTTTAGGTACACTATTGGAATCGTGGGCAAATCGGGCACTTCAAAGTCGATCAGCCCATGGTTCTCGGACATGAGTCCTCGGGCATCGTCGAGCGGGTAGGTAGCAAGATCACGACACTAAAGGTGGGCGACCGTGTGACAATGGAGCCTGGGGTGCCGTGTCGTCGATGCGAAGCGTGCAAGGTTGGAACATACAACCTTTGCCCTGCAATGGCGTTCGCCGCTACTCCTCCATATGATGGTACGCTGGCGAAATATTATCGTATTCCGGAAGACCTCTGCTATCAGCTGCCAGAGAGTCTTAGTCTGGAGCAGGGTGCACTTGTGGAACCGCTCAGTGTTGCGGTGCACCTTGTTCGACAGGCGGACGTATCACCTGGTGCATCGATTGTCATTTTTGGTGCTGGGCCAGTCGGATTGCTGTGCTGCGCGGTATCAAAGGCATTTGGAGCAGGCAAGGTGATTGCTGTTGATATACAGCCTAGCAGGCTGGAATTTGCGAGACGATTTGAGGCGACGTTAACCTTCCTGCCAAACACCATCTCGGCCTCAGAAAACGCTGCGCGCCTGAGGAAGGAGGGCGATCTCGGCAATGGGGCCGATGTGGTGATCGACGCGTCTGGAGCGGAAGCTTCAATCAATACTGGTATTCATGTTCTTCGCCCAGGTGGTACCTATGTGCAAGGAGGCATGGGCCGTGATGAAGTCAACTTCCCTATCACTGCTGCATGCACAAAGGAACTGGACATCAAGGGTAGCTTCCGGTACGCTAGTGGTGATTACAAGCTTGCAATTCAGCTTCTTGCCACACAACAAGTCAAGGCCCAGGATTTGATTACGGACATTGTGAAGTTTAAGGACTCTGAGCGGGCTTTCCAACATGTGAAGGCTGGAACCGGCATAAAAGTCCTTATTGCAGGGCCCGAAGAGTAAAACCATAGAAAATATGCAAAAGCGTTGTAGCGTGAGAGCCAAGAGATCGTCAAAATGTACCTATTATTCTGCACTCCCCACAGTAGGGTGTTGTGTTAATTGAAGACTTCTTCCAAGTTTCTGGTGAGAGAATCTGTGTATCGCCTATGGCGTGTGATTTATGCTCATGCGGCTTAGAATTGAGCAGATCTTTCAGGACGGACGATACTCCACAAATGACGTGGTAGTCTGTCTTCATGTGGGGATATGTTTCAACCCTACGCTCGTTTGTGCGGCCCTAGACGGGGAAAACGGCGAAATGGCCGAGATCTTGGTAATGTTAACAACCACTTCACATTTTAGCCAACTCGGCTCGCAATGACAAGGCCGCCCTAATGGCTCACTTGGAATTTGCGGGGCATTCTCTTCTTTAGCGAAAGGTGTTAGGTGAGTGGCCTAGCACCATATATAGGTCGGGGCGTTTAAGGCGTTCAATGTACATCCTAGGTCTTTCTGCTTATTCTCTCTCCATCACTGAAAATAATGCAGACCAAGGCAGGCTATTATATCGGCATTGATGTTGGAACAGGCAGTGCGCGTGCCTGCCTCATGAACCACAATGGCGAGATTGTCGATGTAGCTTCCGAGAACATTGGACTTTGGCAACCGAAGCAGGAGTACTATGTATGTCTCAATGTTCCAACGTGCGGATTCTTCGCTCTCTTTCACCCGTTTTTCCTGCCCGAAAGCTTGAGCTAATACTTCACGCCGATGTAGGAGCAATCGACCTCGGATATCTGGCGATGCATCTGCTCGGTTGTCCGTCGCACGCTTGACAAAAAGAAAATCTCGCCGTCCCTTGTGCATGGCATTGGATTTGACGCAACCTGCTCGTTGTCACTTTTCTCAGCCAAGACTAATGAGCCAGTCTCTGTCACCAGTCCTGACTTCAACACTGATCGCAATGTTATTCTTTGGCTGGATCATCGTGCTGCTAAAGAGACAGAAATCATCAATGCCACTGGTCACAAAGTTTTACGCTACCTGGGTGGAAAGATGTCTCTTGAGATGGAAATTCCTAAAATTCTTTGGTTGAAATATAACATGCCAGAGGCGACCTTTTCTGACTGCAAGTTCTTTGATCTTGTCGACGCTTTGACGCATATCGCCACGGGCGGAGAAGCCAGGAGCTCTTCCAGCCTGGTTTGCAAGCAGGCATATCTACCAAAGGGCGTCGAAGGCAGTGTTAAAGGCTGGCAAGAGGACTTCCTGCAGGAGATTGGCTTGGGCGAACTAGGCGATAACGGATTTGATCGTATCGGAGGTATTAATAGTGAGGTACGCATATTCCCCTGCGATTAGCGAGGCAGAAAGCACCCGTCCACAGGACAGATAGGCTAATCTCACATGATCAGACTGGTCACCATTTGCATGCAGGTGATTTTGCGGGAACCCTCTGTGAGAAGGCTGCCAGTGATCTCGGCCTCAACGCGGGAATTGCGATCGGAAGTGGCGTAATTGATGCATATGCTGGATGGATAGGCACTGTTGGCGCCAAGGTTAATATGGGCAAGATGGCACACAACACAAATTCGGAACCGGTCCCAAAGGCCTCAAACGAGAGAATGCAGGTCTTCTCGCGTCTGGCTGTCGTGGCTGGAACGTCATCATGCCACATCGCCATGTCGCCAGATCCTGTTTTTGTCCCTGGAGTCTGGGGCCCGTACCGAGACACCATTTTCCACAACTGCTGGATGACCGAAGGTGGCCAGTCTGCCACTGGACAACTACTCAAGCATGTTATTGAAACCCACCCAGCATTTGAGCGGGCCCAGACAAGTGCTGAGAGTCGTGGAATGAATACTTTTAGATTCCTCAATACCCGGCTTCACGAACTAGTGATTGAGAGGAAAGTGCACTGTGTGGCGGATCTGGCACGGCATTTCTTTTTCTATGGAGATTTGTTCGGGAATCGATCCCCGTTGGCAGACTCGAAAATGACAGGCTCAGTGGTTGGTCTGTCAAGTGACACATCCATTGAAGACCTCGCCATCTGTTATTATGGCACGTTGGAGTTCATCGCATTACAAACCAAACAGATTGTGGACATGATGAATGAATCAGGCCACCACATCCAGTCCATTTTCATGTCGGGGTCGCAGTGTCAGAATGAAATCTTAGTTAACTTGATTGCCTCGGCATGCAACATGCCCGTTGTGGTTCCGCGCTATATCCATGCGGCAGTCTGCCATGGGGCTGCAATGCTGGGCGTTAAAGCGGCCAGCGTGGATGCCGAGGGGAAGACGATGGATTTGTGGGACGTGATCGATCGAATGAGTCAACCAGGAAAGGCATTCTATTCCTCAAAGGATACGCATGAAAAGGCAATCCTTGGGGCAAAATATGAGGTCTACATGGATATGTGCTTGAGGCAACGAGAGTACCGGGACATCGTGGACAAAGCAACAAACCCCTAAGTGTCTAGGCTTTTGGAATTCCTTCATCTTCATTTTGTTAGATTTTTTCTTTTCTTTTACAATTAAAAAAAAGCCTCAGAGAATATACATATCATCCTACAGAGATGAATGATTTGCTCACAATAATGCAAATATTTATATGGGCTTTTAAAATGTTAAATATATGGGAAGGACCCCAAAACCCCAGACCCCGGTCTCGCAGATGAAGATAGTTGACTAGTAGGGTTAGAATTGTTGGATGGTGGTAGTCCTAGAAGATTTCCGGGATCTTGGCCTGCGCCATCACATGACCTCTTTTCTCAGTAGATAGTGTTTCTTTCTCTTTCTTCATTTCCATGCGATTCAGCCATATTCTTTGCTCCTTTTTCTCTTCTTCCCTGCTGTAATAGTGGTTTCTTCCCCTGGGCATTGGCTTGATGCCAAAGAATTCTCTTCGCGATTCTTGAAACACCGTAACTACAATTTCGGAGGGACTTGGACCTAAGCCTTCCAGAACACGTTTCATATGATGGCAGGATTGTGGTATTATTGGACTGAATAATAATGGTCGCGCTTTGATTCGAATGAGCGTTTCCTTGGAATGATTACAGGTACCACCTGCATTTCTCTATGTATATAACAATAAAATATCACGCGGGGTTGCGATATCCTCCCCCCCCTTCCCATAGGGACTGCTTGTCGGCGATGATTTCTATTTTAGGAAGAGACGCCTCATAAGATATCTTGATAAGGCCATACGTACCCTGTATGGCAACATTTAATTAAAATCGCCAGCGAAGCCGGGTTAGCCGGTAAAACATGACTCACGCCCGAAACTTACTCGACCTTCAATTTATCTATTCAGACATAAAAGGACAAACTATTCAGAACTGGGCGCTTCGATTTCCTCGGAGCAATATACAAAAAAAAAAAAAAAACAGAAAAAAAAATTGCCAACTAGATTATACACCTCTCACATCTCTGACGACTTCCTCCAAGATCGTTCTATATCGCAACATGTCCGGGGCCTCTGCTGCCCAAAAGCTGAACTGCTCTAGCACTTTCGCAAGCTTCCCCGCAATCGGCATAGGAAAGTCCTTGCTGTACGTGTCGACGGACTTGGGACCCCAAAGCACTTCGGCTCCACCGGGGATCCACACGGCATTTCCACTCTTGACCACAGCCAGAAGAGTGAGCGATGCGCACATGATGCTTCGGAGATCGTACCATAAGCCATGATGACGATGCCCGACAGAACGGACATCCAAGGTTTTCAGGTTGCATTCTATACCCGAGACAACCATGGAGCGAAGGAGAGCCAAATCTTCATTGTCCATAACCGAAGGCTCATCACCACCAGACCGCGTGTTGGAGAAGCTGGAGCAGTGGGAATCAGTTACCGGACACCCAGTGGAGGGTGGTGGGTTTAATAGAATGTCGAAGTGCCCGTTGCGAACGTATTGATCAGTCGCTGCTGGCTTGTAGTATGGGTGGCTCCCCGAGGTTGGTGGAGGGGGGCTGACTCCCACATGTACTAGATAATAAAGAAAGGGTTGATACAGCCAAGTTTGCATCTCAAGAAGCCGGTTATCAACCGCCCAGCTAAGCTCGCGGGAGACGAGGTTGCCTGTACCCCCACTCTGGGAATTGAGGTGCGGAGCCCGAATAACGGAAGCGGTGTCGAAATGTTGCATCGCAGGAGGGAGATTTGCTGACCATGATGAAACCTGAACCTCAAACTCCTGGGCTATGCGAAGAAACGGTTTGATGTTAAGCCAAAATGAACGATCCTGGCAGAAAAAAGAATTGATGATGCGGTTGCCAATTCGGCGCAGTGCAATTTCCGTGAGATAGTAATACCAACTTTCTTCTTCGTTGTATAGGTGTTTAGCATGTCTTCTCAATTCATGCTCATTAATTGTGCTCGAATACGCATGGAATGAGTTCAAGGAATCCAGCGCCATGTCTTTATTGCCAAGAGAGCTTCCGTGTAGAGGGCGCGAGGTTGAGATCCTGCTATTATCTGTGGGGTTGGGGGATGGAGGAGAAGGAAAAAGGTTGGGATATTCTCCTAGGCTGAGTTCGGATTGTGGAAACGGAAGCTCGACACGGAACTCACATTCGGACTTGAAGCATGACCAGTACACACTCTGCTCGAGCCTTTTGGTTTTACGGTCTGCGGCACTCAAACTTTGGGGAGAAACACTCGGAGTCACTATGTGACTTTCCCCGATACCGTAGGTCATCTTGAGATGCAGCTGCAGGAGAGTTGAGGCGTGAAAGAAGTATTGCCAAGATAGAGTTGGCCGCAGAGTGTACATAAGGTAAACTTCAAAATCTTGTGTTATCAATCTGATGGCTGCGATTCTGCAAATTTAAGACTAACCTCCAGCAGTAAAGTGACATTGTGCTCCTAGTATTGTGGGCGTCAGAGAGCCAAGGCGACGACAGGCGAGAGCGAAATATGACTCGCCCTGTTGCAGTTCTCGGGCGTTCATATGAAAAGAGCCCACTGGAGATCGCGCTATGCCGAGATTCGCCCGTGGCAAGGCCGGCTGTTGTGTAATCGATGTACCAAACGGCTTCGCTATACTCCCAAGTGCGCACGCAAGAAGAACAAGACAGGAGAGACCATCCCAACCAACACCATGCTCCGCACACTTGCGGCCATGTTTGACTAGAGACTCCACATCAAGAATAGGATTCTTCGTATGGACATTTTGCAGAAAACTATCAATGAGGGAAGGAATTCGCTCGTCTTCAGGAAGATGCAGCGCTGTGAATTGTACGAATTCATCAACCGGGGGTGACTTCGAGCTTTCCTGTCCTGAAGATGCAGTATCTCCCTTTGGTTGGAATACACCTCTAATCAAGGCGCCACGGGGGTACTTCCCTTGGAAAATCGCCCATTCCAAAATAGTATCCGCACTCATGAAATGCGGTGGAATTTGGAGAGAGTCTCTTGAGGGTTCCAGTGTACACGGGTTCTGTATAGGTACACCAACCTCCTCGGAATTGGGCTGTAAGTGTGTACCGGGACAGCTGGATGGTAGGGCTTCATCTGCATATTCAGACTCAAGATCAGCTGGAAGATTACCCAGTGATTTCCTTTCCCTTTTGAATTTGTGCCGCAGACATATCCCAATCCCCCTCCTTCCTATCTTAGGCTTGCATTTTCTTACACTTCATTCTGCAGTTACCCATAGGTGTTCTTACCTTTTTGACAAACTGCATGCTTCAAGCTATCAACGTCTCCTTGAATTTGATCAAGCCTTTCTAGTAAGGTTCGAGTAACAGACCCCAGCCTGTAGTGTCTTTTGTTAGTATGAGCAATTCCAATCTAGTACCAAGCGCCTATTTACGTAAGATTATCTGCGACCTTATCGGGGTACACACATGTAGAACCGTTGGACTTGCAGAGAGAGCAAGGTCTTTTTTTATCACATTTAACTTTGCGCAGTCGACATGGTTGGCAGGCAGGCTGACGGCGCTAGGTACCCCCAAAACTGTCAGTCTCAGTCTTGAAATTCAGGAGCTAGTCGCTGTTCATTGAACACTGACGATGCGGGCACATGTTCCACATCTTAGTATTTGGCCAGCAAGAAGGGACCATATTATTTTCGAGAGATCCATACGCCACTGTTGTCTTAATTTTGATGGCGCACTGGAGGAAGAAGGGGCAATGGGGGAGGGGAGGGATGAGAACAGTGACGCACCCGAGACAGATGGGGGTCACCGTTGATTCTCCGTTTCTGCGGGGGCGGTTCTCCGAGGTCATCGCTGCTGGGACACGATGATGGGTCTCCTTGATAATTTGTCGAGTCAAGGGACGACGTAGTGGCCATGGCAATCAGAGTCAAAAAGGTAGCTCAAAAAAGAGGCGATGCATATGCACGACAGCAGCAGCTCGAGTAGCGTTGTAAAACATTGGGGGAAAGGTCGATTCGGGCCGATTATTAGACAAGAATGCGGCTTTGAGCGCGGGGAATTCGGCGACATTCGCCGAGAGCGGCGATTCGCTACCATCGTCTGAGACATCCATAACGTTGATCACCGCCTGCTGCCCGATTTCAACACACTACCTCTATGTCAAAAATCAAGCTTTTGAGCCATATACAAAGACCATTTGACCTATTAACTAGGGGAGGGGATAATAATCCTTCTATATCCAACCAGTAAATCCAGTGAATTAGGGCCTTCTCTTAGGCTTTATTCAGGGTCTTATTAGTTATTAGATATAAGTTAAGGAAAAAGTTACTTAGCTAAGATAATGCGCTTAGAGTTAGGAATAAGGAATATTAAAATCAACGCGCTAATATAGAGATATTTAGTTTTTCTTAGGATTAAGTGATTTTGCAGGGTTTAATAATAAGATTTTGATTTCAGAATGGGAATTGGACATGGTGGTGGTTAGGAAGTTGAAGTCATAACAAGGTTTCGTACAAAAGTATTCGAACGCCCAAAGCGCGCTAGTAATACCGCTTCTATTTTAGGACTAGATGAAAATTTACGTATGTGCGGCAAACCGAAAGCCACAGGTGGCGGGTGAGTTGATTAAGAGACAGTTACATTTTCAATACGTGTATTTTGAGTAGCTAACATAAGATGGTTAACTAGTTATCACTATCATTTTTATTATAGTTAATTATTTTATCTAGCTTTAATGATTCTAGTTCTGCCATCACTGCTTTAATTAGAGCTACATTAAATGAGATATTGTTGTTTAAACATTCATAAAATGTTGGTTAAAATACAAAAATCAGGCGCCAGGTGCAACGTGCGTCAGGTGATCACTGATAGTGATCGGAGTGATGAGTGATCATTCCGACTGAACTTTAGTGACTCTGAGGACTGCTAGAACGCCCCCCAATCTTGAATTATAACTCTTGGGTTTTACAATCGGTCTGTCAGCTGATTCTAGTCCCAGTACAGGCTGCATTTGTTTCTGGGTCGCGGACTATTCTCCTCTTTCGTATCGCTCTATTCTGTTAGCCGCCCGCATCATGGACCAGTCATTTGGCGACCTGCCTCTCTTCCGCTGGGAAGATGTCGACCAAGATGCCCCGACACCCGCCCGAAACTACCCACCCATACAGGAATCGGCAGCCTCCGATATTACCTCTTTACTTTCGACCCGCTCCTATCCTCCGCTCGAATCATATATCTCAGAAACACCTCAAAACCAGGAATCATGCTTGCCTAGCGATGCAGTCCCGGCGGATCATTCTCACCGACAGAAGACAGCAAAAACCTCTCTCTCCAAATCGACACCTCGGCGGTCTGTGAAATCCCAGGGACGGCAAACTAAGACAGGTGCTTCGCCAAGCCAAGAATTTGGAAGACGGCGCGAAAATGTTATGAAATCACCAAATGATAATCCTGATGAGGTTTGTAGTATATAGATCGACCTATGTAAGCCATGTTTATGCATTGACCCAATGACAGCGCCGTCGCACGCAGGTTCGCCTAGCACAACGTGCGTATCGCACTCGCCAGCAAGCGACAATCAAAGACCTAGGAAACCGCATCGGCCACCTGGAGACTATTTTAGAAAGCATGAGCTCTACTTTTCTTTCATTCAGTGAGCAATTAGTTGAATCTGGGGTGCTAGAGTCTTATTCTGGCTTGACAGTGAGTCTACGTGATACTATGAAGACCTTTCTTTCATTAGCATCCGAAGCAAGCCCTGACGGCAGGTCACGGATTCCTGATGAACCTTCACAAGCTGAAGCAGACGAAGACTCGTCCCCGTCTTCACATCTTGCAATGACGACACGCTCGCTACCGAGTATCTCTCTCCCTGCGTCGTTGGGTCACAACACGTCTCATTTCACTAGTGCCGGTGTTCCACGCACAGTCAATCCATCGGCAACTGCTCTCATAGGACTGTCTGAATTCATTGAAAGACTGCATACAGAAGCCCTCTACCAGTCATATCTGGCTTTATCTAACCAGGCTATTGGGCTAGATCAACTTCAAAGGCCATTTGGGTTCATTCTAAGTGTGCTGGATCGCGAAACCGTGGCGTCTTACGCCAAAGCACAACTAGACGCCATAGTAAACCGAAAGCCATTAGAAGGATGGGAAAGAGTACCCCTGTTCAGCTTGGGCGGTGCAGGAACCCATTATCCAGGGCCGTCCTTGCTGCAAGCCCAAAGCGAGGGCCTCCCTTCCTATTCCTCTGAAAGATGGGGCATACTTGAGGACCCCTTAGCCATGGTTGCGTCTGATATACAAGAGGATTTAAAGGGGGACTGGTTTGACTTGCATGATCTGGAAGGATTTCTCCGGGATAAAGATTTGCTTCTGGTTTTGCCTACTGATGAGCCAAGGAAAGGCTCATCAACGCAGACCATGGTCAATGTCGCTCGTCTTGTACCAGGTATTTTCGTGCCCTGCTATATCAGCCGACGGAGTATTCTGACTCTCATAGCATTAATCGCCAGGGGAGTTTGCCTGGGTCGCACGCCAGGTTTTCAACGCGGGGACGTAGAGAAAGCCCTGCAGTTTTCAACTGTATCATGAATTCCCATGAACACAACCAACCTCCTTGGATATTAATTTCACATGACACGGCCATATGCACATTTACTAATTTTCCTCACCATTGGGCTTTCTGGAACCAAAAATCAATGATGATAAATTACAACGGCGTACCTATACTCTTATTACAAATACAACATTGAACATCATGTGCAAGGAACGATCTGACCCAGTGTTCCGGTCAGTTTCTATACTTACACTCAGTTTTAAGTCCCGATAACATTACTTTCAAGCCGTTAGGGCTTAAGAAAAGCCTTTTGGTAAAGCCGTGAGAGAAGGTAAAGAGGATTGATGGTAAGTTGTCCACCGAAGGATACGGGCTGGCAAGGGACAAATGAAGATTGAAATCATAGGCTAGCTAATGCCTGTCATCTTCATAATGTGTTGTCTATTTTCGAGTTCAGTGCCAATGAGACAGGCGAATCAGTACTAATTTTGCAAGGCCATGCTCAGAAGATATATTATCCTTGAAGCCCTTAGGTGGAGGGACTATTACTGTAGAGAAGCTAGTTGTTGTGAATTCATCGCTAGGCCGACTTGACCTAGGAATGCAAATGGGAGGAGACTTCGCCATTCAATCAAAGACTAGCTGCGTGGATTTGGAATCGGCTTTCGGGATAACTCAATTTACCCAGAATATCTAAAGGTATTGTATTGATCATGGAACAATCGGGGCGATTCGTAATTGATCCTTATGATAACCAAAAGACACTCATAAGAGATTCGAACGGGGTCAGATTGATAATCTGTCATCGGGATTACATTGACCGAGGATTCAGGATTGCATTCATGGCTGCCACGGGGAGAACGCCACTACCCATATACTTAAACAGACCCCCATCCGCTTAATACTCCTGTCAACCCAATTACACTTTATCGTTCTTCAATCATGTCTACTCAAAAAGCCGTCATCATCACCCAGCCCAAGGTTGCAGGTCTGGTCACTGACCGCCCTATCCCTACTTTACAAGATGATAACGTCCTCGTGAAGACCGTCAGTGTGGGGTTGAATCCTACTGACTGGAAGCACGTCGAGTTTCTCTCTCCGATGTCCTGATAGGATGTGATTACTCCGGTATCGTCGAGGCCGTCGGCAAGGACGTTAAGAAGCACTGGAAGAAGGGTGATCTGATCTGCGGTTTCGCCCACGGTGGAAATGCCGTCAAGCCCGAGGATGGTGTATTTGCCGAGTATATTGTCGCTAAAGGAGATCTACAGATGAAGATCCCCGATAATATGAGCTTCCAGGAAGCTGCTGCCCTAGGCTTAGGTATCCAGACTATTGGCCAGTCTCTATACCAGACCTTGGGCCTTGCTCTTCCCAGCCAGCCTTCGGAAGATGCCACTGCCACTCCTATTCTTATCTATTGTGGTTCCTCCGCCACTGGTACCCTAGCGATCCAATTCGCTAAGCTCTCCGGCTATACCGTGCTCACAACCTGTTCGCCTCACAACTTCAACATTGTTCGCAGCTTAGGCGCGGACGCCGTCTTCGACTATAAAGATCCCAGCTCCGTCGCTAAAATCCGCGAAAAAAAACCAACAACGGCGTTAAGCTAGTCTTAGACTGTATCTCCTTCCTTCTAGGGCTGAATTTTGCGACAAAGCTCTTTCCACCGAGGGCGGGGAGTACTGTGCACTCTTGGCCCTGAAGGTCTATCGCGATAACGTCAACAGTCGCTTTATTCTCGCCTACAACGTTCTCGGTGAGGCTTTCAACTTTGGCGACATGACTGTTCCCGCTAAGCCAGAAGACTTCCAGCACACCCATGAGTTCACTCAAATCGCACAAGGTCTTCTGGACCAGGGCAAGATCAAGGTCCATCCTTTGAGAGTCAGAAAGGGCGGTCTGCAGGGTGTCTTGGAAGGAATGGGGCTGCTCAAGGCTGACAAAGTCAGCGGCGAGAAACTGGTCTACAATGTTGATGAGACACCGTAGATGGAAAGTACTGATAGTATATAGTCAGGAAGGTCATGAGCTTAGTAAGCAGTGTGTTATCTATGTCGAATAGTTCACAGGCCAATCAGCAGGTTCTGTTCTAGTGAAAAAACCTTCTGACAGATATGAAATTATAACATGTTTTAAATAGTTGACATTGATGCTGTCTATGGTTGAATCTCGACCATGAAGAAAGATCGTTAATTATGTATAGTAGTGGTCATCAGGCAACACTAGGCAAGTATTCACCCTATCATGTAATAAGACATATATACTCTATGGATACCCCAGAATCATAAAGATGGGTCTCAGACTGGATAATCAATCCTACCAATGACTATTTCTAATCTGCGGAGACTACTATCCAACAAACTTCTCTGTGCATTACATCACTATTACGTATGGTGTCACAAGGAGCATCTCAACTGTACACCTTAGCCTAAGATAGCCCATGCAAAGAGAAACTCAAGGGGAACCAGAGATCAGTCTCGAGTTATCTTGTTCAAATCAAATTTGACTATCAACTCCATTAAGTTTCCAAGCTATTGTCTCTCAGTCTGTCAGAATATGTTACATGCTTCATAGCTGTTTCCAAAATATGCCTGGAGGGCTCAAACAGAGTTTGTTCCACTGTCAATGGGCAAAAAAAAAGTGGAAATGCGTGGGCGTGGAAATAATGCCAGAGGCAAACGGACATGTTCCGTAATCAGACCGACCCGAGTTAACTAGTTAACTACTCGGGTTTGTAAGCAGGCGGTAGGATCGATATCGTCGCCACGTTGAGTTCAAGGTTACAGATATACGAAAGAATAATGCATCTATTGATAGAAAGTCTCTCACAGTTCCCTCAACAAGGCAGCTATTCTCCTGGCAGTAAAATTTCAGGAATTTTTGAAAAGATCAACTCCAGATTCACACATTGACCGCAACTATGGCCCAGAAAACCGTTTTGATTACAGGTTGCAGCGAAGGCGGAATAGGTGATGCCCTGGCCAAAAGCTTTCACAAAAGGGGCTTTCGCGTCTTTGCCAGTGCCCGCAATCTTTCTAAGGTCCAACATCTCAAGGACATGGGTCTTGACATCTTACAGCTCGATGTTACGGACGAAGACTCGATCAGACAAGCTGTGTTGACTGTTAAGGCCGCAAATAGTGGTCATTTGGATTTCCTAGTTAATAACTCGGGTGCAGGTAAGTTGAGTTTGAAACAGTGTATCAGTTCCCTGAGATAGGTTGTAAGCTAACAACGTAATAGGTTATAGCATGCCTTTGTTGGACTCGGATATCTCAGTAGCGAAGAAAATGTTCGATGTGAACTTCTTTGCTGTCATGGCCGTGACCCAAGCTTTTGCGCCTCTTTTGATCGCTTCTAAAGGGACTATCATTAACATTGGGTCTGTGCTTGGCAAAATGCCGCTCCCATGGCAAGGCTTTTACAATGCTAGTAAAGCTGCAGTCGCTATGATCACCGATCAGATGCGCATTGAGCTCTCTCCCTGGGGAGTCCGTGCAATTCTTGTTAACACTGGCGTAATAAAGACGCACTTTTTCGACAATCTGCCAAGCAAACCAGTTTTGCCTGAAAATTCCCTTTATCATCCTGCCAAGGATTTGATTGAGCCTGCATTGGCCGGAAGCGAGGCTGAGGGAATAGCCATGGAGGTTAATTCGTTCGCTGAAGTTGTTGTCAAGAACGCAATCCAATCAAACCCCAAAAAGCATCTGTGGTCTGGAGGGGGCGCTCTTGTGACTTGGTTAGCTTCTACATTCGGCTGGTCAACTGTCTGGGTATGATCTCCTTGCGCATGAACACTATTATTCCTTTCTTGTCGCTAACTCATACACAGGACGTTATAATGCCTCGTGTGGCCAAATTGCCGGACATAAAGAACATGATCTATGCTTCAGAAAAGGTGGAACAAGATCGCCAGAAGACAAAGTAGTCGTCCTGGCCCTTGTATGCTTTGTGAAAGCAACCCTGTCTTGGTCTTTGTATGGGTGTTTCTGTCACTTTTCTTTCTTATTTGTTTCATCTATTTGTTCCTATTTGGAGTTATGTTTCTCCAATCCAGCGAGCGAATATTTATTCTCACCATCTAATTTCCAATCAACCGTGGCTACCCCTTTATAGCACTTGTTTTTGTGTCAGCTAGCAAGTATCGTCAAACCCCAACAGATCTCTTGTGGATTCACCAATAATGGCCCTGAGCTTTGTCCCGGAGTTGAATTGAATCTAAAATACCTCAAGCTATAATGACGTCTATTATTCATATCAAAATTGGTTTCTTATGCCGTGCCGCGTGCGCCACAGATCAACGACAGCAATCCATGAGATAGCGTTCGAAAAATAACCGATCATTCTAGTTTACGATTCTCTGATACCCCGTTTGTTGACCATTGGTGCTAGGCATGTAGGCAACTCGACGAGTCCTCGAAACTTTAGATATCTTGACGTCTAGAAGCCAAAAATCCACATGGGATCAGCGCGTTGCTGTGAAATAATCAATATGGATCTTGGGTGCGGCGCCATAATTGGAGTCCATCATCTCGGGCGTTAGTTGTAGTTTCTCAAGGCAGCAAGGAAGTCAGCATTTAGCCCGTGTTGGCCAGCCAGAATGTACAGGATAACAAGAGTTTCAAGCTTTAATGTCATACTGAGCTGACAATGGGTCTACTTTCTGTTTTTACAGCATGTCATATTTTCTCGCAGACGAAATCTCACGCTGCACATGTTGGGCTTGAATCAGCAATTCTACGGTGATGGATTCTGCCAATCGTCAAATGGTGAAGAGTGATAGCCTGTAGATGATATGGGTTCTTTACCTGCTCAAATGTTCTACGAATTGTTGATACTTAGTGGATACAAATTGAAGGCCAGAATCAACCACTCTGCTTGTTCGCGGACTCCCCCGAGACTCGTTGAAAAGCCAAATGCTCTAAGAATCGACGATTCCTTCATTCCCAGATTGCAGTCACACGTTTCTGAACCACCGTGCAGCCACTTATATGGTATAATTTACCAACTCAACTACTCAAAAAGAGCTCAAGCTGTTTTGCGTAATGCTCAGGCACCTGGAAGAGATGGCCATGCGCGGCGTCGGGATAAATATGAAGCTAAGCATTGACGATGCGCTGCTGCAATACAAAGTTGTTCGCAGTGGGCGACGAAATATCGGTATGGCCATTGGTAACAAGGACTGGGGCCTTGATCTCTGCCAGTTGATCGAAGTTACAAGTGTCGGTCGCGAATTTGAAAATGGAGGCCAGTTCCGACAAGGTATCCTTTTCTCTCTCTTCGCCTTCGACTTTGCGCTCCTGAATTCTCTGGCACCACGCGTGACCCAGGGCGAGACTGGTCTCGGAGGGATAGAAGAACAGGTTCATCATATCATCTTCTGTTGGTGGTTGATCATTGTTTGCTCCTGCACTTTCCAGCACCTTTCGCGGAGGCAAAGCCACTCCTCCACTGATTTTGGATTGAGCACCAGCCAGAATCAATTTGTTGGAAATTTGAGGATAGTCAAATCCGATGCCTTGCACGATAGCGCCACCCATGGAAAAGCCAATGAAATCAGACTTGGACACTCCAGCGCAGCGAAGAGCTTCACAAGCACCGAGGCCATCTCGGGAATGGCATCCGGCACAGATCCTTCACTGTGTCCGACTTCGATGCTGTCGTAAACAATGATTCCGCGACTTTGGCAATGCTGTTGAACAGAAGCGGATCAAGTATATCCATGCTACTGCGAAGGTGATTTGACATAGTATAACGGCACGGAACTACGTTCCCCGAAACGCCGGTAGGCAAGCTTTAATCCATCGATCACGGCAGTTTGAAGGGCTGTCATTTTTGCAGCTTGTTGCGGGATAGTTTGCAAAGGGGGTTGGAAGAAGATTGGAAGAGCGGTAGTCAGTCAAAAAAAGCTTTGAAAATGAATAAAGAAGTGAGGCAGAGATAGGTGGTGCATTTCTAGGGCAGAATTCCTTATCCTTTCATTCCAACATTCGGACGGATCCTACTATGCTTCCTCGCTGTTGCCATCGACGGTCGTTGGCCGTAGATCGTGGATCCTCGGAAGAGACGAAAACGAAGTGCAATCACGAAGAACAGGTCAATTCTCAGCCTCATTGTTAGAATCGGGATGATGAGTGATCGTCCCGTCGGGATGGATAGTCATCATCGCCGCGCTGAACCCCACTCTATTCCTTGAGCTTTAACTTGATCAGACATCCCCAGACTTTACTGAATATGGGTTGGTATGCTGATTGATTCCCCTTGCCGCCGTCGGTCTAAGGTCCATCCGTTGAAATAATCCTCGCCTTTGCCACTGGTGACGCAAAGACCAAAACATGATCCCCCTTGCAGCCCCCACATTCTCATTTTCATATATCCTGAACCCGTCAGTACGTCTTATTCCGGTTTATTTTCTAAGGTTTATTTGTGTTCAGCCTGTTTCCATCCTTCACTATACATCTACATTTGACTCGCCATGAAAGCGATCGTGACAAATCGGTTCCTGCCCAGGCGTTTACTGAGCATGGCTTTAGGTACTGCACTTGGACAGGGCGCACAAGTCAACGATGTCGCAATTCCGGAAATCAAGGAAAACGAAGTTTTGGTCAAAATACATGCTGTTGCATTGAACCCGATAGACTTCAAAGATATCGACTTTATCTCCCCACGGAATTCTGGAATCGGCTGCGACTATGCCGGTGAAGTGGCTAAAGTCGGGAAAAATTCCGGACAGCGCTGGAAAATTGGAGATAAAATCGCTGGCTTCGTTCACGGCGGGTTGTATCCCGATGTCGGCTCATTCGCTGAGTATCTCAAAATCGATGGGGACCTCGCCTGGAAGGTACCGGAAGAGGTGACTCTCTGCGAGGCTGCTACGTATGGAGTCCCAGCTGCTACCGCCATACTTGGTCTTTCTTATCTTGATGTCTCATGGGCAGACGTTCAGAATGGTCGCGACCTTGGAGATGAGCGCCCCCCAATTTTCATCTATTCGGGAGGCTCTAACGTTGGACTTTTCGCAATGCAACTAGCAAAGAGAGCGGGTTACAAGGTCATTGCTACGGCCTCGCCTCGTTCTTTTGATCTTGCCAAGCGTTATGGTGCCGATGCTGTATATGACTATAGGTCTCCTACAGCAGTTGCCGACATCAAGAAAGCTTATCCAAACATTACGAGGGCTCTGGATTGTTTTTCGGAAGGCTCCTCGGCCACCTTTTGTGCCGATTTGCTCAAAGAGGGCAAGGTTGTTACCCTTCTTGACCAAGGAAAGCCAAAGAAGCCAAACGTCACTTACAAATTCCTCATGGTCTATACTGTCTTCGGCCGAGCCTTCCAGTTAATGGCGCCGCTCGGCCCAGTGTTCAAGGCTCTGCCGTCTGATCGTGACATTCTAAGCCAATTTTATGGTAGCTTGTCAACCTTGAGCCTTACCGGCGTAAGGCCTCCACCGATCACGACGATCAAAGGCGGGTTCAAGGAGATATTTGAAGGCTTGGATACACTTCGAAAGGGAGAAGGTCGCGGCACAAAGCTGGTCGTGCAATTTCAATAATGATAGTACTTGAACCCCAGTGTTTTGTAATTGACAATTTATATATCTAATGTATACCTGTTCTGCGTTGTTTGTCTTGCTTTCGGCATCTTTACTTGTATACTCATAATCTAATCACTGAATGTTAATCATTCACACTCAGTACTTCCATATCGCACGTACGTCACTGCAAGCCATAAATTCAGCATTTCACGTTTATGAAATTCCTTCTACTAGGACTCGGAGTTGAGTCTTGGCTCGGCATGATCACTCATTGGCCCGTGCTTATTAAAGATTCCGTGTGGAGACTGGTGAAAACGGCCTTGGGTTCTAGCCGAAAATTGCGGGCTTCGGATAGATTGTCACCGATCAGGCAGTAATGAATGATCAGCGAACCGCTTTCCTACTCTTAGAATGAAGGAGAATGACAATTAATAATTCATTCAATTCTGAAAATATATATAAATCAACTTCTCTCCTGTTTTCTTGAGTTAGTCTTCATATAATCATCGTCATCATACCATACCCACTATGTCTGGTCCCATTGTCTTCATCACCGGTGCTACCGGTTTTATTGGCAGCGCCACTGCTCTTGAAGCTCTAAAGGCAGGATATCGTCTTCGAATTGGCGTCCGCAAGAGATCAGAGAAGCTCGAAGATGTATTGTCGGGCTATCGCGACCAGCTGGAATTCGTCACAATCCCAGATCTGACCGATGAAGCTGCCTTTAGAGGCAAGCTTGATGGAGTGGACTTTGTCTTGCATCTAGCATCACCTCTTGCCCGTAGCACAGACCAGGATGCCATATTCACTCCTGCAGTGAAGGGAACCTTGGCCTTGCTTAAAGAGGCAGCTAAAGTGCCAGGCATTAAGAAGGTTGTGATCACTTCTTCAATCGCTGCCTTGGTTCCTATTACCGGAATACCTGAAGGCGGTGTCATAAAAGGTAATGTCGATGCTTAATTCGCCAAAATATCCATTATGCTGATGTCATACTTAGAGGATAATGATTGGAATTTCGATGTGGACCCAAAGGCCAATTTTGTGGATCCCAGCAACCCTGATGCAACACCGATGACTCTGTACCGAGCATCCAAATTGCTTGCAAATAATGCCACCTGGGAGTTCCGGGAGACTGAGAAGCCACACTACTCATTGGTTACCATTCATCCAGCTTTCGTTTTTGGTACCAATCTCGTGCAAAACTCCGCTGAGGAAGTTCAAGCAGGATCCAACGGTATTCTCTGGGGTAGTGTGATGGGAGGTGTTCCACTTGGCGGCATCACAGGAGTGCACATCCAAGATGTTGCTGAAGCCCACGTCAAGGCTTTAGACCCGAAAATCAAGGATGGCTCAAAGTATCTGCTTTCCGCGCCGCAAACCACTTGGAAAGATGTGGCTCGTATTGCACTCAAAGCCTACCCCAATATTGGCGTGAAGATCACGGAGGATGTTGAAGGTATTCCTTCCTTACCTACCGACACAACCAAGGCAGAAGCCGAACTTGGAATTCAATGGCGATCCTGGGAGGACATTGTACGAAGCGTGATGGGTCAGCAGCTGGGCTTCTTGCGAGGTTAAGTCATAGAGGCATGTTGCAGGTTTTCTTTGATAGCTCCTTCATTCGTGCTTCCAGTATGAGCCACACAGGAATGCCCTCAGAATGATATTTTTGTCCATTTTGTGACGATTCAAATTGATCCAAAAGGCGATAGCGCATGGGCTATCTAATCCAATTACAATTAATCTTAAACAATTTCCCACGCACTTAGTCTCGCTTCCTCTTCCAAGTTGCACAATCACCAAGGTAAATTGCAAATGAGCTGACTATGCCAAACTCAATCATGCGGGGAACTCAAGATTCAATTGGATCGAGCTAGCAGTCCATCGGAGTTGTCCGTAATGTTTTGCTTATTCAGTCATTCACCCATGGGCATTTGGTGACCTTGAATATCTACACATTTTTTGATCGTGCTTATATTGCCAGCGAACTTTAGTGTGCGCATCTTTTGTCAACCCAGGCAAATGCCTTAGGGTATTAAGTCTAGATTAATTCGTTGGTTCAAACCTCACGGAAGAATGGGTAGTCATCCTGAACTGGTAGGCCCACTTCGCCCGTTCGTGGGCACTATGTGACTGCAAATTAGAACGTCATTTGATTGGATTGTCTGTTCATATAATTAATATTTAAATCTATAGCAAGTACTTTGAATTTCAACTGAATGAGTTAAGATAACAATAAGCTATAGTGGTTAGGCTTATAGGATAAACTAACTGAATAGAATAAATAAAGTAAATATTCCAGTAACCCTAATAGTAAAATCTGGCAGAATCATGCATTCTAACCCCTGCTAGTGTAGGCATAAATTACATACTAGCAAAATTACTGGAGAACCGAGTATTCGCTTGTAACGCATCGGAATAGATCACTCATCAGTCTCCATCAGGTTCCACTGAAAGTCTAATTATATAAGCATCCCAAATAGTTAACTACATCCTTCCGACTCTTTTCAAGACCTATAAGAACATATCCTATTTCATGGTGTATCTTGATATAAGAGCCAATCGAAAGCTTGGTCGCTTCAGCTGAATTTTGATCATCATGCCGTCCGTATTAAGTGATACAGTCAAGCTGCCTTGTGGATTGGTCTTTCCCAACCGGCTGTCCAAGGTATGAATTATGGGGGGCAAAATTAAAACTTCACAGGCACACGTTTACAATTATACAGGCTGCAATGGCCGAAAACCTGGCAAACTCAAACAACAATCCCAATGAGGACTTCAACGAGGCCTACAGCAAGTGGAGTGAGGGTGGATGGGGCATGATTGTCACAGGTACGTCAACACTCTACATGCATATCCAGTCGTCCAATCCGTCGAAAAAGGGAAAAAAACAAAGCTTATTTGAGCATTTGGCAGGAAATGTACAAGTCGATATTGATCACCTAGGAAACTTTTTGGACCCAGCCTTTCAGGGCGAAAATGCTGTCTCAAATGTCAACCATCTTGAGTCGTGGAAGAAATATTCCGCAGCCAGTCAGAAACATGGTACACCCACCATTGTTCAAATTTCCCACCCTGGAAAACAATCACTGCGTGGCGCGGGGCGCAGAGGTCTTTTTGCTTCTACAATGGCACCAAGCGCAATTCCGTTGACACTTGGTACTAGCTTCTTGGATTCTGTTGTTACTTCTCTTGCATTCCCAAAGCCCCGAGAAATGACATTGAAGGATATCGACAGAGTCATTCGCCTATTTGTGGATACAGCCCGTATGGTGTCGGACAATGGGTTTTCCGGGATTGAGCTACATGCAGCTCATGGTTATCTCCTAGGTAAGCGGGGCATATATTTTACTTGATATGGGTTGACTCATCATGTTATGCTGGATAGATCAATTTCTAAACGCTAAAGTATGTTGGACTGAATACGCTTCACCGCGATGTTTAACTGATTTCCTATAACAGTCTAATCATCGCACCGATGCCTACGGAGGCTCTCCAGAGAAACGAGCAAAGCTTCTTTTGGATATCTTGAAAGCATGCCGAGAAGTTGTCCAGGACAGCTTTTGTATCGGAGTCAAACTTAACTCTGCTGACCACGGAGCTGCAAACCTTGAAGATACAATGTCTCAGATAGGTCTGCTTGTCGAAGCAGGCATTGACTTCCTCGAAATCAGTGGTGGAACATATGAGAACCCAAGAGTAAGAGATGACAGATTCATTCATCACTTAATTACTAATGATCACTGATATGATGTATCTATATTGCATAGATGGTCGAGGGCGATAAGCTACAGACAGTCCAGAAGAGTGCACGAACCACAGCTCGCGAAGCCTTCTTCCTTGAGTTTGCCAAAGAGACTCGGAAGCGGTATCCAAATCTCGTCCTGATGTTGACCGGTGGCTTTCGTAGTCGCTCTGGTGCAGAGGCAGCGATCAGAGAAAACGCCTGTGATATAGTTGGTATGGCGCGTCCAGCGGCCATCAATCCCAGCTTCCCAAAAGTGCTCTTAGATCAAAGCATATCAGACGAGGATGCGCAGATCACGCTGAGTCGGGTCCGACCTGGTTTCCTTCCCATGCTGCTTCGCAGTCAAGTTCTAGGTGCAGGTGCTGAGACTGTAGGTTTTTTGTTTCTTTCTTTCTTTCTTTTTTTCCTTTTTTGGCGTCACTCCACACATTGAACTATCATTGAAATTGCGAACGCTAATTATAATTCCAGACCTTTTATGCGAACCAGATTCACCGATTAGCAAAGGGGAAGACGACATTCGCCCCTGCCTCTGCGTAGATATAAAGGCCATTTTATCGATCTTTACAGACCAATAGCTACTATTATTGGCTTTGATTATATAGATAGAATACTTTTTTATAGTAATGGTACTTTAATAGTGTTCATTTTATGCCCTAAGAAAGTAAGACATTCCTAGTTTCACTGAGTTGGAATCTAGATGAGCGGAGCAACCCAGATAAATTCCTCAAGTAGAAAGTTTGTACAGAACCATATCACATACAGGGTGACCTGTCTTGGTACAAAGTGCTGGATCATCAAGCAGACGTGAATGCTCAGAATAATAAAGCCTGGACACCTTTATTCTGTGTATACATTGCGGATAACGTAGAAGGTGCCCGTCTTCTGTTGTCTCGCGGTGCCGATATCAACCAGCCCCCTTCAGTATAACTGATTTGCACCTCGCTGTCTTCAAAGGTAACTTGGACACGGTGTAGCTGCTTGTTGATGGAGGTGCAGACGTTAAGATGCGCGATGACAGCTAACAAAACCCTATCTTTAACGCTGTTTCCAAGGATCAGGAAGAGATACTGTCATATCTTCTGTCTGTCTACGAGGCAAAAGGCCTGGACTTGGACTGTCTGTATACAAAAAACACGTCTGGAAACACTCCCCTGCACCTAGCCGCCATGAGCAGCAACCCGACCGTAACCAGACTGTTGATTGATGCTGGAGATGCGCCCAGGATAGGCCGTGAGCGGAGCCAAGATGGATCTACACCTCTACACTGCGGTGCCTTTCATGGCTGTGTTAAGACTGTCAAA
Source organism: Aspergillus sp. 'subgen. Cremei' (assembly GCA_019976455.1). Taxonomy (NCBI): domain Eukaryota; kingdom Fungi; phylum Ascomycota; class Eurotiomycetes; order Eurotiales; family Aspergillaceae; genus Aspergillus; species Aspergillus sp. 'subgen. Cremei'. The sequence goes on from JAFBMR010000006.1 coordinate 51,775, forward strand.
CTCCTTCTCCTGCACGACCCCGATCCTGCAGCTCGCATTCATGGATACAAGACGCCAGTCCATTTGGCATTGCGAGGCTGGAAGAGAGCAGACTAAGAAGCCAAACCAAGCTTTGTAGAAACACTCAAGGTGTTTAATGAAACGGTGCCTGACATCACACGGCAGGCAAAGATTTTGGATTTGGCCATCACCGTTGGGTGTAAGGCGATGTGCGCAAGTTGACAAGCTTTGTAAGCTGTGTGGATTCTCATGGCTGGACACCTCTAGCTCTGGCCATTCAAGAGAGAAATGACGAGATCATATCGTTGCTTTCCAAGTACGATGGCACAAACGTGTTGGCTACTTCTGAATCCGGGCAATTTCTCTTAGGCCATCCACCAAGATGCTGGAGCGCTGCAGACAAACATAAACAGCTCACTATCTCCAGAAATGGTCTGCAATTATCAGATTTCAATCCAGGCGGTTCCCATCGGCTCTATGGGTGATTCAGAAATAGGCTCTATCTCCATGTCAGCCACGCTACATGCTCTGTTGATCCTAGAGCCGATCATCCTGTTCCCGCTGGGAGCAAAGGGTATTACTACGAGGTGACTATTCTGGAGAGCAATGTTCCTCATCTGTAAGTTCCATTCTCTTCAAGATATGGTAGTCACTGAAAATAGCCTATAGTGCGGTAGCAATTGGATACTGCGCTACGCCCAGTTGGACAAGATGCCCGGATGGAACAGCGCCGAAGCACTAACATGGGGATACCATGGTGGTGACGGAAGAACTTACCACTATCTCCATGACTGCAGTGAAGATCAAGATTATGCAGAATTATATGGACCTGGCGACACAATTGGGTGTGGTGTGGGCTTTGTTGAGGGAGTTATCTAAACGAGAAATGTGGATTGTCTATGTTTGTCTTATTCTCCATTTGTATCTCTTGTCCAGTGAATTGACCTTCTATAGGCAACGCATTCGAAGAAGTCAAAGGCCACCTCTTCTTAGTTATCGGTCTGCACGATGGCTCAACGAGGGTTCGGGGCAATTTTGGACAGGAGCTATTCAAGTATAGGGAGTGGCCGACTGTATAATTTGATATTTACTCGTATTGAAGCGCACCAATGTCTTTCCATTCTATAGCCATGTAGATATGCTTCCTTTAAATACATCCATTCAAGACCGCATCTGCTGTCTCTTTAAACGAGCGCATCGCAGCTCGATACAGTTCCGGCCCAACGCTGATTCTGGCCACTCCGATTTCCCTCAACTCTGGAACCGTCAGGAATCCATCTCTCAGAACCATCTTGACGTTCAGCTTTCCTTCAAATGCTGCAACCAACTGCTTTACTTCTTCCTTCGACACCCCTCGTCCTCCTGCTCCACCCCATACAAAGACAGTGGTCGCTCCTGCGTGCAGAAACGCTCTTCCTCTTTCGATCGCATCTTCGATTGTTCCTCTATGGCCATTGACACCAATATCGAGGATGTCGGTTCGTGCGTTTATCACAAAGTCAGGCACGCCCATATCCGCTGCAGTTTGGAGTGCTTGTTCGATCCGTCGGATAGCATCTGGGAGAGGGCGGAGTTGGCCGGTTCTGTTATCGACATCTTCGAGGTTGCACCCAACAGCACCTAGCTGTATTAATTGTTTGATGGTCTCAGGAATGTCATCGTAGCCATCCTGGACATCAACCGTCAAAGGAAGGCTGGGCAGAGAATCCTGCGTGTTCGATGGCTTCAAGACAGCTGCAATCGAGCGAACCGTAGCCATATTCTGTGACAAAGTTAGATTGCTGTCATCTATGCCTTGAGAAGCCGCGATAGCATAACTGGCAGTGGCAATGGCTTTTGTCGATGAATGACTCGAGATCAGGGACGCCGTGGCTGCATCGTAGACGTTGGTGAGGACGAGGGGTTGGCCAGGTATGTGAAGATTGCGGAACTGAAGAGCGAGAGCATTCTGTGTAGCTGACATGGCTGCAATCTCGTTTTTGGATGGGGAAAAGTGGTGAAGTTGGATAATGGAGGAGTATTTATCGATGAGGTGTAGGGAATACGAGAGTTGCTCTCAAAGTGACCAATCAAGATAGAGTGTTTTCTCAACGTGGCATTTCTATATTTATCTACATCCAAGTGATATTGAGTCATTGTGCATTCATAAAGTCTTTATTCTGGAGTAGAAATGGAATCTAAATTCAACCAACGTGAACTAGTTATTAAGAAAATAAATAATGGTATCTGTCTACTTTTACACAGCAACATGGAGTCTACCAACCGTAATACACGTGCATAATAGTAATTAATAAATTTATAAGTCATGTATCTTTAAATTATGTTGTTTACATAGTCTAGACTATTAGCAATGTGTCCTAGGCTGGATAGCATGATCCAAACTGATAGCTATCCGAGCTATCACGATGATAATAACATCCAATCATAATCCCAGTCAATGTCGATAATGCTGCTTATCTTGTTACAGATGGATAAGCTCAACAGGGGTCTATGCCGGTTTCTGGTGATTCTTGTTTATCGTGGATTTGTTGCCCCGACAGGGACAAAAAGACCGGTCTGTTACAGTTGATTTCTCAGATGGTATTACGGAGTACTATGTTTTATATCTTGTTATGCTCAATCCACGTTATGCAACTCACCCTCTCAGCCGCTCACAGCACTCACAGCACCCACAGCACTCAAGCTTTTGGCTGCCCTGTGGGTCTCACAAGATGAGAGAATGCCAGATGCCCACATGGTCGCTGCTCTATCCAATGACAGGCTGTGATACTATTCAAGTCCCTCCCTGAACCGGATGCAGTCAATCTATCCCGTTCGGCAAAAGGCTGCCCCGGACGGCCGTGTCACTCGCAGCCAGCGACTGTTCATTTTTGTTGTGCTCCATTTATACTCGGTTGTTTTCTGTTTTCATTCTTCTTCCGTCTTTTGTCCTTCTCTGCCCCCTTTCAGTCTGCCCAAAATGGCTGAAATCACCCCGACCGATGCTTCCAATGCCAACATCCTCCGACTGCGACACCACGATGATCGAAAGATCGAAATCACCGGGTCCGATGGCCAACACCAGAAGATGTTTGTCGGCGATATGGCGCAAGAGGACTCTGAGTTGGCAACCAAGTTCGGATACAACCCGGTATTCAAGCGAGAATTTGGATACCTGGCGACCTTCTCGTTCGCAGTCAGTATCAGTGGGCTGTTCTCGACCGTGATGACCACCATGTCCTACCCGTTGGAAGCAGGAGGCAGCAGTGCCGCGGTCTGGTGTTGGTTGATATCAGGCGCTGGCTGCATGTGCATTGCAGTGAGTGTTCGAGAATAGTTTAATACTCCATGGTGGATGTTGATTGTATAGGGCTCTGTTTCTGAACTAGTTTCTGCGTACCCAACGTCTGGTGGACTGTACTTTACCATTTCCCGACTGGCACCAGACAATTGGATTGCCTCCATCAGTTGGTCAGTATTCTCTATGATGGTCCTGATCTCTGCTAACCTCTCAGGCTGACTGGATGGCTCAATCTCCTCGGCCAGGTTGCCGGCGTGGCCTCGTCTGAATACGGGGCTGCTGAGATGCTGCTGGCTGCCGTCTCGATGAGCAGAGACTTCAAGTACGAGATCGACACCAACACCACCGTGGGCGTCATGGCTGCACTGACGGTCATCACCGGATGTGTAAACTCGCTGTCGACCTATTGGATGGAGAAGATGACCAAGATGTATGTCATCTTCCACGTCTGCGTCCTCGTCTCGTGCGCCATCGCCCTGCTGGTCATGACCAAAGACAAGCATTCCGCCAATTATGTCTTCACGCATGTCGAATCCACGAGTGGCTGGAAACCCATTGGCTTCAGCTGGCTGTTTGGCTTCTTGTCTGTCAGCTGGACCATGACTGACTACGATGCCACGGCACACATCACCGAGGAAATGAGCGATCCTGAGAGGAAAGCACCGTGGGCCATCTCGCTGGCGATGCTGTTCACCTATGTTGCTGGGTTTCTGTTCAACATCGTCCTGTGCTTCTGCATGGGCAATCCTCATGACATCCTCGAGTCGCCCATCAACCAGCCTGTCGCGCAGATCTTCTACAACAGCTTGGGCAAAGGAGGCGGCATGTTCTTCACGATCGCCGGTCTGATCATCATCAAGTTTGTCACCTTCACGGCCATGCAGTCTCTGGGACGTACCGTGTTTGCCTTTTCCCGTGACCGTCTGGTGCCATTCTCCAATGTCTGGACCAAAGTCACTCCGTGGACAGGCACTCCCTTGTACGCTGTCTGGATCTCTGTTTTCTTCTGCATCGCCATCAACCTGATCGGATTGGGGTCGTATGCTGCCATTTCGGGTGTCTTCACAGTTTGCTCCATCGCGCTTGACTGGAGTTACTGCATCCCCGTCCTGTGCAAGCTGTTCTTTGGCAAGTTCCAGCCAGGGCCATGGCACATGGGTCCATTCAGCACGATCGTCAACATCTGGGCTTGCCTGTGGACCCTGTTTGTCAGTGTCATCTTCGTCCTGCCCACCGCAATGCCGGTTTCTGCCAACAGTGTATGTATCATTCTATCATCTCCTGTCTATGCTAACATAAACTCAGATGAACTACGCCTGTGTCTTCCTCTTGGCCGTCCTCGCCTTCTCCATAGTCTACTGGTATATCCGTGGCAAATTCGTCTACACCGGCCCCATCACCGAGGCCGTTGCCGACGATCTCTCCGAAAGTAATATTGCAACCGCCGAAAAGACTGACAAAGGAACACCTGTATGATGTGACCATCAGATTCTCCATTGCGCCAATGATCCTACATCCGAATTCCCTTTGCAACTATCGACAAACCACCGGCGCTATGCCACAATCCTGAAGCAACATGGCCCTTGCGACAAACCGGAAGTTTTGAATAACGAATGCGACATCATTCCAGAATGGCATCACGATCAGCACCATCAATTGGACGTACCTAGCGGCAAAATCAGCCCATGCGACAGAGTGGAGATAGAAGATTGACAAGCATTGTAACCTTTCTGATACCGGTTGTATGTATTGTTACGATGACGATGTACATAGTTGACCAGATTAGACCAAAGTCAATGTTTAGTTTTCTTGTCACCGGCAGTTCTGCTGTTTCGTTCAACGTTGCCTTTTAAAAAAATATGTTGTCATGCTTCACCGGACATGGAAGATAACCCAAGCGTTCTGGACTAAGTAGCTACTCATGCAGAGAACTGTTCATCATCGGCTATCTCCGAGACGGTATTTCCACCAGCGGAATCACGTATCTGGTTAGACTAGTTGACTGGGATAGACATCCTGGCTTTTTCCCGTCTGACATTCAGTATTTTGGCCCCAATCCAAGCATCCTGTGTTGATGCGGACTTAGCGGGGTTATACATCTCTCATCCTAACTCCGAATTGCTCTTCGATGAGAGCATATAAGTCGAGAATCTCCTTCGAAGGACTTATCATCATCCATACGTTAAAGTATAAATTCTGCCGAATATATTCCCATCACGCCTTCCTCCAAAATGACTTCGAACAACCTCTCGCATTGCTGCACTGTCGGCTCTCTCCACGAAGGTGAAGCTAAAGGGGATATTAAAGATATTGGAAGCAGTAAGTATTATCCCTCTACGGTCTATAACATACTGATAGTTTAGTCTCGACCTACTTCGCCTATCCCCCTACCAAGTCAACTGACAATGCCATTCTCATCCTGACCGATGTCATCGGCCATAAATTCATCAATGCCCAACTCATCGCCGACCAATTCGCCTCGAAAGGATACTTTGTCGTCATGCCAGATCTATTCACTGGCGATACTGTACCGCTCAACCGCCCGGATGGCTTCAACATCATGGAGTGGGTGAAGAACCACTTGCCCCCTCAGACTGAACCGATCATCGATGCTGTGCTCAAAGAGATGCGGGAAAACCTTGGATGCAAGCGGATTGGAGGCGTTGGGTACTGTTTCGGTGGCAAGTATGTCTGTCGCTATCTCAAGCCTGGAAAACTCGACGTGGGTTTCATCGCACACCCAACGATGGTGGAGGCAGATGAACTCAGGACGATCCAAGGCCCATTGAGCATAGCTGCTGCTGGTGAGTCTGTCCTCCTTCTTAATGACCCATTCTGACAGAATAGTGCGGGACTTTGTCTTCACCACCGTGAAGCGCCACGAGAGCGAGGAAATCCTGGACCAACTTGATGTCCACTACCAGTTCAACGTGTTTTCAGATGTCGAGCACGGCTTCGCTGTGCGATGCGATCTGTCCAAGCCACGCCAGAAGTTTGCCAAAGAACAGGCATTCAGCCAGGCCGTGGCCTGGTTTGACCACTACGTCAAGAGTAACTAGACGGAGACTTCACGTTTGAGATAGATGCAATAATACGTATTCCATTCAATGAACAATAATAATATGACTGTCTATGGGTTGTTCACTAGTTTCCCGCTGCAACCACTCCGCCACTCGCTGCCTTCATCCCTCCTCCGATGGCCAGGATAACAATCGCTGCAGCAATTTCTGGACCGACAATCTCGTCAGAGGTGAAGACACACACTTTTGGCCAAGGCTTTGAGCGGCTCAAGGAAAGCAATCAGCGATTCTCCGTAATGTCGAGGATCCCATTGAGGAAAGCTGGCACCTCATGTTTCAATATATTGGCGGATCGCAGGCTGTTGATTTTTTATAACACCACCGTTGCGGCAAAGTACGCATTAGTTGTGGATCAACATGGGAATCTCAGTGTGGCTCCCACGGGATCTCTCGATGTGACGGGCAACTCCAAAGATCTCGCTCTTGACGACCTTTTCCCTTGGGGAATATTATGCAAAGGGCTTGGCGAGCAAACAAGGAGCCAGCTACCAGTGTATAGCAATCCTAAAATGATGGCCTTCGGCATAGACATTGATGTCCCTGATCTTTCGGGCACAGTCTTCCCCGGCAAGTCGTTTGCATTCAAGGATGTCCGATTCTCATCCCATCAGGAGCTGCCCTTATTTCTTACTGGGATGGGAAATAATTGTCAATACCTAATGGTTGGCGATTTTCAGCCCATACGTTGTATTTACTTTTATATATAATATGACTGACGGTGGTAGCATATACTTCTCCCTGCGGTAATGTTCAACTTACATTAAATTGTCAGATGCTGCATAATTCTTGAAGACTGCCAATATATATCGTGGTTTCAATCTCAATCCTCGGGATGGAAGTCCCTAACTGTGCCACTTTCGACTGCCAACATTATCACGTGCCCTCCATTGACGCCGATAATTGCCGCCAATAAATCCCATTGTCTCTACCCTTTGCTGGTACAATGTGCAGTTCCTGAAATGTCAACCATGTTTCCAAAAATTTCTTCCCCTGAAAAGTCTGTTCGGTGCCGGATATCGGGTGTCGCTTAATTTACTATATTTAGGGGCCATTTGCCACCAATTGCAGTGGCTCCTGTAGATGAAATAAAAGGGGGATCTATTTGCGTACCTGATGTGTGAAACAAGTCATATTAATTGTAATTGACAATCAATCCGAGCAGGACTAGCCCGCTCTAAAAGACCAAGCTTTCATAGTCGGACATTCTGCTGTCAATGATTTTTGCAGATCGTGTGCATTATCCCGAGCCCCGATATGATTGGTCCATTCCCCTGTGGACCCAGCCCTCGCCGACCCGATTTGGCATTAGGGCTTCCCCCGATCTATCTTTAGGCCTGATATCCGATGGTCGGCCGGAGTCTAGATTTGCCTGCCCTGTTCGCTTTTATTTGCTTCTCCTGCTCATTTTCTTGCCGGTCATCTTCTCTTTTCTTCCCCAATTCTCTACATTCGTTTTCTGTCGTTCCTTTCGTGCTATACATTCTTTTAATTCTACACTCATTCCTTCGTTACAATGCATCTCTCGCATCTCCTTGCATTCGCCCTGTCCCTGGCGACCTCCGAGGCCGCCTATAAGGGCTTCAACTATGGCGCAGCCAAGTCGGATGGCAGCTCCATGCAGCAGTCGGATTTCCAATCGCAATTTGCAACGGCAAAGAAGCTGGTGGGCACTTCTGGCTTCAACAGCGCCAGACTGTACACCATGATTGTAAGTCATTCCATCACGCAGCTCACGCTCATCCTCTGACCCCGTCCAGCAAGGTGGCACCACGAACACCCCCATTTCCGCCATCCCCGCCGCGATCGCCGAAGAAACTTCCCTCCTCCTCGGTCTCTGGGCCTCGGGTGGAGGCATGGACAACGAGCTGGCGGCCCTCAAGTCGGCCATCAGCCAGTACGGAGAATCCTTCACCAAGCTAGTCGTCGGTATCTCGGTCGGCAGCGAGGATCTCTACCGCAACTCCCAGGAAGGCGCCCAGGTCGACGCCGGCGTGGGAATCGGCCCCGACGAGCTCGTCTCATACATCAAGGAGGTCCGTTCGGCCATTGCCGGCACCAGCTTGAGTGGCGCATCGATTGGCCACGTCGACACCTGGACGGCATGGACCAACAGCTCCAACTCGGCTGCCATCGATGCCGTCGACTGGCTCGGCTTTGACGGCTACCCCTACTACCAGAGCTCCATGTCCAACTCCATCTCCGATGCAAAGGCCTTGTTCGACGAGTCTGTGGCCAAGACCAAGGCGGCTGCTGGCGACAAGGAAGTCTGGATCACCGAGACTGGATGGCCGGTCAGCGGAGACAACCAGAACCTCGCCGTCGCCTCGCCTGAAAATGCCAAAACCTACTGGGACGAGGTTGGCTGCCCATTATTCGGCGAGACCAACACGTGGTGGTACATACTCCAAGATGCCAACCCATCGACTCCCAACCCCAGCTTCGGCGTCGTTGGTAGCACTCTGTCCACTAGCCCCTTGTTCAACCTGACCTGCCCTGGTGATTCTACCTCGTCCAAGTCGAGCAGCGCTTCTGCTTCGTCTACGAGTGCATCGGGAGCTGTTGCTGCCTCTGGATCTGCCTCTGGATCTGCCTCTGGATCTGCCTCTGGATCTGCCTCTGGATCTGCCTCTGGATCTGCTTCTGGATCTGCTTCTGGATCTGCTTCTGCTACCCCTACCCCTTCGTCCGCTGCTTCTGGCACTCGTGTCGGTTCCTCCAAGCCTACCTTCAGCGTTGGCAAGGGCATGGGCAACTCTTTCAACTCCACTCGAGGTGGCTACCTGAACTCGACCACCGCTGGACACCGTAATACCACCGGTGCCTTTCCCTTTGCTACCAAGTCGGGTAGCGCCTCTGGTGCCTCGTCGACCAAGGTCGGAAGCCCTGCTGGTGACTCTGGCGCTTCTTCGTCCACCGGCTCGGGGGCTTCCTCTTCATCTTCTGCCCTCGCTGCCAACTCTGCCGCCAGCCTTTCTGGCTCCACCTTTGGCGCTGTCGTTGCCGTCTGCGCTTTCATGGTTGCCTTATAAATCATTCGTTAGAGATGAGCGTTGATAGACATTTACATGTTGTCTCTCTCGTCAGAGTATTTTTTTCTAGAAGCACATATTGGAACTACAAATAACACAGTAAATACATCATCTGTCTTTTGTACTCTGTACACTATCTTACCCCTGTATATATTCAATGTCACCTCTTGTTCGCACCATACAATTCAATGTAATGACCACCCTTAATGACCTGAATGATAGGTTTGAATTATAATTTACTTATATATCCGTCCATTTGAGTTTTGCCTTTACAGAGTGAAGTCGCGGGTAAAATAGGGTGCCGCTGATCATTTGATCGGTGTCGGCTGATATTTAGTGACAATAACAATCTGCGATAATTGTTTTTCTTTATATTTGAGTCAAATGCACTATTTTTCAGACAATGAGTTTCTATCGTCTAAATTAATACAGATATGGAGATGTAGTTGAGCTAGGTCTCATTCAGTTGTCAGAGGCCATCACGCTAACTGTGACGCATTAGATATCTGGCATCAAACTGCCCGTTTATATCCTGATCGATTGGAATATGGGGATTTTCATTGGTATAATATCTATTTCATTCCCCAGAGAATATACTTCGATTATCAAAAACATCTTATCATATAATTGATTCCTGGTCGTCACCATCATGATATATATTTTCGCACTCCTGGCACCCGATTTTGAACAAGTCGTGATACAAGATTTGGAATTTCGATGAGGCCGATACGGATCTATGACAGAGTCCTATTAATAAAGATCGATTCATATTGGGTAGTATCGTCGATATCCTAAGGAGATTGCATGGATGGAAAATTGTTTTCCTTTGGCCTGATTGGTGTGATATTTGTCTTGAGCACGTTATCATCGCTGACACCACAGACATTAATTGTCCCACCATCACAAGACGACAAAGAACTTGACTAGCCTGGTAAATAATGACTGGCTGTGCGACTTTGAATATGAATTTATTCGTGGTTTAATTATGGCGTTGCAGTAGGTTCGGTGCTGCATGATGCCATTGCGATAACAGATAACGCCTTATCCGCCATCGCATCGAAGACAAATGGAAATCACCCCGGAAAATAGCAACGCTCTCCAGAGTCGGTTGATGCCGGCGGACATCCAAAGGAACACATTCTTTGTCTCAATGGGCTGCTATACCTGTTCCCCTCCATTTCAGCATTCGCTTGCATTTTCCTCCGCAGATGGGTGCTGAAGATGATTGGCCGAGCAACAAAGCGAATCGGTCTTATCCGGACCTCCGATTGGTTGGAGACAGAACCAAGCATTGCGACCCACTCTTATCGATAAACTATGCCCGATTTATTCTGGCCTGAACGAAACATGCGGTGCCCCTCGCCGCTAAATGGCGCCATGTAACGTAAATATGTCTAGCATATCTTGAACTCGATCATGGAGAGCATGTTCGTTATCTGGGACATGGATTGTGTGCGGGCTGTAGAGAAACAGTCGTGCATATATATACAGACATGGAGCCACGCTTTTTGTCCCTCTCCATTCTCCCAACGACAGAAAAATGGCTGGCAACGTCAAAGAGAGCATTGTCATTGACGGGCATTATGACTCGGAAAAGATTGGCACTGTTGACACAGCCAGCCTTGACCTTGACGGCCTACTCGCTCAATTGAGACAGACAGTCAAAGAGAATGAACTGGATGTCAACTTCCCCATCGATCTCATCAACCAAGCACGAGAGATCCTTGACGCCAATCCAAGCAAGATCGACCAGACACAGCTGCAAGGCATCATCGCCGAGGTCCACAAGCACAATGACCTGATCGAGAATGACTCGCCATACCCCGAAGTGCGTGCTGTCGTCGATCCCACCGACAACCCTGACGAATCCGCAAACACCTTTCGGGCCTGGTTTCTCGGCCTGATCTCGACCATCATCTTCACTGGCGTCAACCAGCTGTTCATGCTCCGCTACCCAACGATTACGATATACTCTCCTGTGGCGCAGTTGCTGTCATATCCATGTGGAGTATTCTTGGCCAAGACGTTGCCGACCAGGAAATGGAATCTTTTCGGTTGGCGTTTCACCCTCAATCCCGGTCCATTCAATCAGAAAGAGCACATGTTGATTACGGTCATGGCCAATGTTGCGTTTGGAGGTCCCAATGGAACAGCATACGTGACCTATATCCTGCAAGTGTTGAAGTCCAAGTACTTTTACAATATGACAGAGTTGTATGATCATGCAGGCTTCCAAATCCTGGTCTGTCTTTCGACCCAACTCCTGGGATACGGATGCTCTGGAATCGTGCGGAGATTCCTAGTCTATCCAGCATCCATGATCTATCCCAAGTGTTTGTCGACTATTGCACTCAACAAGGCTCTGCACAGTGATGAGGGGCGCGATGCATATGCCAACGGCTGGAAGATCAGCCGATATCGGTTCTTCATGTATTGCTTTGTTGGTATGTTCTTCTACTATTGGTTCCCTGGATACATCTTCCAGGCACTTTCATACTTCAACTGGATTAATTGGATCTCCCCCGAAAATGTCACCCTGGCCGTGATCTGCGGTAGTATCAACGGCATGGGGCTCAATCCCTGGCCGACCTTCGACTGGAACATCGTCTATGCTGTCTTCGACCCCATCATCTTTCCATTCTACTCGCTCCTGAACAATGTGTCTGGTATGTTTATTGCGGTGTTTGTCGTGATGGTTCCGATGTACTGGAAAAACGTTTGGAACTATGCCTATCTGCCCATCAACAGCAACGATGTTTACGACAACCGGGGCAAGACATACGAGGTCACCCGCGTGTTGAACAGCCAGGCCGAGCTGGATGTGGATGCCTACAACAAATACAGCCCCCATATCTCACCGCGGGATACTCTGTGGTGTTTATGGCGTCTTTCGGTCTCTATCTTGCCGCCATTGTCCATGTTGCCCTTTACAACCGTCGAGAGCTGGCCAAAGGCTTTCGGGCAGTATTCAAATGGACCAATGCCCGCGAGGAACATGGAGACGTGCATAACCGCCTTATGAAGCGGTACAAAGAAGTTCCCGAATGGTGGTATCTTTCTGTCCTGGCAATTGCTTTTGTCTTTGGCTGCATCTCCGTCAGCATCTACAACACCGGCATGCCCATCTGGGGCATTGTTTTGTCCATTTTCCTTTGCCTCGCCCTGCAAATCCCATACGGGATGATGTACGCCATCACCAACAGCGAAGTCACCAACAATGTTATTGCCGAGTTCATCGCCGGCTATGCCATTCCAAACAAGCCCATCGCCAACCTGCTGTTCAAGAACTTTGGCTACATCACCTGCGCCCAGTCGATTCAGTTTGTTGCTGATCTCAAACTTGGCCATTACATGAAGATCGCCCCTCGCGTCATGTTCTCTGCCCAGCTGGTCGCGACCGTTGTTGGTGCCTTTGTCTCTCTGGGTGTGAATGCCTGGGCTCTGGCAAACATCGAGGATGTCTGCTCTCTGACCCAAAGTGCCAAATTCAACTGCGCCGGTAAGCCCAATCTAATCCGCCGCATCCCTCTGACTGACCAACTCAGGTGCTCGGGACTTTTATACGTCGTCCGTCATTTGGGGTGCCATCGGTCCGAAGGCGCTGTTTGGGACGGGGGATATCTACAATCCGATGCTCTACAGCTTTCTCGTCTGCGCACTCCTCCCAATTCCGTTCTATTTCCTTGCCAAATGGTATCCGCGCTCCAGCCTACGCTACGTCCATATTCCTCTATTGCTCAACGGTGCGACATATCTCGCTCCATATAACCTGACATACGGCTGGCCGTCTCTAATGGTGGGATTTGTTGTCAACTATTGGGTCAAGCGTCGCTGGTTGGCATGGTGGGAAAAGTATGCCTACGTACTCACATCGGCCTTTTCCACTGGCGTTGCAATCTCTGCCATAATTGTGTTCTTTGCGGTTCAATACCATCCAGTCAACATCAACTGGTGGGGTAATACGGTCTCCTATGTTGGGTGTGACAATGGTGCTTGTCCGCTGTTGCCGATGCCCGCGGCCGGTCACTTTTGATGGATATTTTCACTTCGACATTGCTGTCCCATGGAATATTATCATGCTATATTTAATCCACTGTCCATAATCCGCTTGGCCCCAATTGTCCTCAGCTACCCCGCGTGGCAGTGCCCCGCGGGGCTGTGTAGATGAACAGTAATAAAGCCAGACACCGTCCTTGGAAATGGCCATCATCCAAATAATCGTCCACATCAACTAGGTGCTCAGCATGCATAACGCAACAGACATTAATTCCACCACAAACCGAGCGGTCGTTGCCATTGATTTTGGAGCGACATGCTCTGGGGCTGCTGCGTGTTTGATAACGAATCATAAAACACCTTCGAATATCATCATGATTAGAAAGCTGAACTTTCCGACCATCATCTTCTACAATGAGAATTTGGAGGTCACGCACTGGGGCTCTCCGATGGCCCAACGCTTGTACTGGACGGCATGGAGACCCCAAGGAGAATACAAAGTCGAACTAACGAAATTGCGGTCGATGCAATGCACAAATACCTCAGCAAGCAATGCTTTGGAGATCTCATCGCCACCCCCGGGAAAATCGGATATCGATGTTATGATAGATTACTTTTTCAAGATTTATGACAGTTTACAGACGGAGGCCCAGCAGGCATTAGGTGTGGAGCTCAATAAGGAGTATCGCATTCGCTATGTGATCTCTCTACCAGATGATTTCAACCAAGAGGCCAAGAACGCCATACACGAGGCAGCCATTCAGGCATTCTCTGTTGATGGAGAGAAAGACAATTTAGCTATCATCGCCGAGTCTGAAGCTGCCGCAGTATACGCCACTCGGAATAGTTCGCAGGCCAGTATTGGTGACATGCTACTTGTTGTCAACTGCGGTGCATCTCACACAGACTCGAATGTCCATGGAATTCAACAAATGAGCCCATTCCCGAGTTTCAATTGTATTGAAAGACGCAGCGACTCATGTGGCTCCATGACTGTCAACCAGAACTTGAGCAGCATCGTTGAGGCGAATACCAATCACCTCAAGGTTTTAAAAGGGCAGGGGGCACGCCTCATCAGAAGAACGCACAGCCTCTGCCTGGAGGATTTCGAAGGAAGAATCAAACCAGAGTTTAACAACAACCGCCGGCTATGGGCAGCGGATGTGGCCATTGAGTTCGATCTGGCTCAGGCTCATCTCAAGGGGGGCTCGATGGTGTTTACGAATGAAGAAATTCGACAATGTTTCGATCCGGTTGTCGATCGTATATTGAAGCTGATCAACAATCAGATCCAGGCTGTTCATATACAGAGTCGCCAGATTCAGGTAAGATGCCAACACCTGGTATTTGACTAGCTCTACTGACATAAAAAACTTTGAATAGAATATAGTTCTTCTTGGTGGATTCAGTGCATCGGAATGGCTCGTTCAGCAAATCATACAGGGTGTCCCAGCCCAATACCGGTCCCGGATTGTGCGTCCTGCAGACCCCATTTCGGCTGTGATGGAGGGTTCTATTGAAATCGGCTTGCGAAATCTAGATACAGAACCCTTCCATGCCTGTGATTCGTGATGTATACACTTCCGGAAGATTGAACTATATCATAGTCAATTAGAACCAGTTACCGTCCTTGTACTTGATCTTGAATGGGATCAGCTTGCAATGGCAGTTTAGCGAACTTGGAAAACATCGCTAGAAACTGGGTTATTAGATAGGTGGGCACGAATGGACATTTTTGGCATATAGGCACCGAGAAAATTCATCTTAATTTAGTTTTTTACGTATATAAATAAATTCCGTATGCCGTCAAGCTTTGATAACCAGGAGATATTTTATTCACATCCGCTTCATGCGAATCCTGAGAGGCATGTCCCCAGGCGAACTGGTAAACGCCTTCCTACTTTTGCTGGAGAATGAAAGTCTTGACCATGCAATTCAAAATAATAGCGGTGCAATAAGCTTGCCAGCACTACGGTATGCTCTAGATAGGTTATCTTCTGTCCAATGCAGCCCCTTGAACCTGTACTGAAGGTAATAAAGGATGACTGAAGCGCTTTTGCCTCCTTTTCCAGCTATCTGTCTGTACTGAACGACTAAAATGCACCCATGGCATATTTCTCTTTTATACTTCAAAAATGTCTCCAAGTAGATACAAAGCATTTCACCGACCTAGGCACCTTGCACCGACCCAGGAGCAGCCCCAGCTGTTGTTCCGAAGTCGGAGATTCCGCCCAATCTCTCCTTTAGATCGCCCATATATGTGTTGGGCTCAATGCCAGCCTCGAAGATCGTCTCCCAGTTGTCCAACACATCATTCACAACCGCCACAATCGTTTTCCATGAGTTTCTGAGGCCAGGCTCAGTTGCACCTTCTCCGACAAAAAAGCGAGATTGATAAGCCGTCAGTTGTGGAGGAGGCCGATCAAAATTGCTAAAAGCCTTGATGATTGCAACTCTGCCAAAGTCAACCTTCTCATGGACCGCGCCCAAAAACAAACCTACAAGTCTTCCTGTGTCATCCTGATTGGTGTTACAAGGGCGTGCTTTCCCAGTTGTAATGACATTGGCGTAGTATTCAACATTTTCCCCCGCAACGTCTCCATGCCAGTATGCCTGTGCAGAAACCGTGTCACATCTTGCTAGGAACGGAGCCTGTTTTGCTGCATCATGAATATAGGTCGCCCGGAGCTCTTGTGAAGCCTCGGGAACATCTTCATATGTAACCGTGCTGCCAATCCTGTAGAATCGATCGACAAGAGCCTCGTTCAGCTTGTACACCTCTGTTCCAACGGTGGAAGGGTATTTGTGGGGCGCATCTTGAGCATATGAAGAGAAGTATTGCCCCGAGAAATTGGCCGGCAGATCGGATCCGAGAAACATGTCGCCCCATTCCCATTGAATTCCAAACGTGCTGATAGCAGCTCCTCCAGCAGTACCGTATTTGGGATTTACCCCGCCAGTACCAGAGATAATCACGTAGGTTTTGGTCAGATCGACCCCAGGAATCAACAGAAGGGAAGTGATTTGAGACGCGGAGACTAGCTCTTGACCGCAAGCAAGTTTGCAGATCACTCCGTCGGCGGTGCAGGCGAAGACCTGTTCGAACAAGTCCCCGGTGTATTGGGTTGTAAAATTGTACTCCTCGAGATAATCCAACTCGAACTCATTCGCGATGAGAAGAACTTTTGGGGATACTGGAGTACCCGGGGTTACAGTCACCAGAGGGGATTCTGCGGTCGTAGAAGCCGTAGCAGCGATCGTAGTGGTGGCAATGACAGTTGTGGCATGTTGGCATGAGCCATTTGCGAGCGCCACCGGGTTTGCTGCCGTGAGGAGTGCGAGAGTAACCGCGCCCGCAATGGCGCGGAAAGAGTTTGGAACATACGATTGCATGGCTGAGAGTCCCTGAATATTCAGTCCAGGGGCGTCATGGGAATTTATAATGCTAGTTGCCTTCACAGTTCCTTCTTTGCTGCGTAGGTTTAACTGCACTTATCATCCATGGTGCCTGATTATCATTGTTTTTCTTGGCGGTGCGCAGTCTCATAAAAGAAAGTTAGATCAGCCTGATAAACCCACCCATATGGTGGCCGTCCGTTACCAGAACTATGTCTGCTTGTCAGTTCCCCGAAACTGACCGCGAGGCTATAAGATCGGCGATTTCCGATGATAGACTAATCGCCCTTATTACATTTTGATGTGTCGTTATCTTCTGATGAACTGTCTGGAGCATCATGAGATAGAGCTTCACGTCCTTAAATGTTCTTATCATGTGAAGTGATCAAAAACGCCCGCCAAGCAGTTTGCAGATAAGGCGAAGCGACATAGGCGACATCCGCCTCTGGTCGACATCAGCGGCAACCACGGTCCGCTTCCATTCGTGAACAGCTTTTCAGTAATTCTGCTTTTGGTAGACTTTGTCATCAAGCCGATAAAAAACTGGATAGTCTTTATAGATATAACCCGCGGTACTTTCCATCGCCAGGGTGGTGTGTCTTCCTCCTTCGCCCTTTGAATAATTCATCATACACGACTGGGTGCATAAAACTAATCTTTAGGCTCGCAGCCCCATCGGGCGTGGGTCCCTTCTTGAAACTCAGGTCATGTTCGTATTCCTATTGCACGAGGACTTGCAAGATCAAACTGGCCTAAAAGAAAAAAATAATAATCTGGTTTCTATACTTCTGTAATGTACATAGCTAGCTGTATTTTGACAATACTAGTGGGATCCGGTGGAAAAGATCGTAGATTAAGCTCATGTGAATCCTTAGGTTCAAATATCACCTGGAGTACAGGTGGATATACTTGTCTCTGGTAAGTTTGTAACTAGAGCGGTGGAGTTTACATCATTCACAGTACAGAAGGGCCAGGACTCTTCGGAGCAGGAGACGATCCCTTGACCTGCTTCACATCAGTTGCACTCCGAAGCCATCCCACACGGTCCTTGGTATATAGCTCAAACCTGGGCTTCAATTTCGTTTCGTGCAGGGTGAAATCATCCACTGTTCCGGTACGCAGGATACTATGCCCCGGGAACATTTCGCTGATGCGGTACATGAGTGAGCCACACGTAGAACAGAAACAATTTGTCATTTCCTTTCCAGAGGCTATGGTTTTCGACTGGCTATACGATTTGAGGATTTCTTGGCCACGTAGATGTTTTAGATGTGTGTCTGCCACAATGAAATTGGTGGCGAACATGGATGCGGTGATCTTTCGGCAGTCTACACAATGGCAGGTGAATGTGTCGATGAGGCCCGGGCCTTGTGTTGGCTGACGTTTGTCCGTTGCATTAGCGGGATATAAATATATGTTTGGGAGTACGTACAAAGGCCAACTGTACTGCGCCACAGTAGCATGTAGCAGTTGCCTGGCCTTCTGTTGACCAGCCATCATCCGCGCCACCGGCAACAGGTATGTAGGGCTTGGAGTTATCTCTTGCGGCAGCCATGACTGAACTTGAGTGTGGAAGGGTGCCTTGTAAATTCAAGAGACTTGTGCTTTGCTTTATACTTGATTTCGATGGGAGATTACAAACCGGCGTCCCGGGTCCCACCGATCGCCCACTCTCCCCCTCACTCCCCCTCACTCTCCCACCGGTCTCCCACCGGCCTCCCACCACTGGCACGTCGCTTAGTAGTGTTTATGACGCAAATGGATGCGCGATGGTGAGATAAAAGCTTTGTTAACTCGGTCAATGAAGAAGGGGATTTATAAGCCAATTTACTATAATTTTTTTCTCTAGAAAAGGCAAATGTGCGAGCTGGTTATGAACGTCTGCCTTCGACTGTACCTGGAAGCTATCAGTCCAACTTACTCAAAGTCGAATATTCAAAT
Source organism: Aspergillus sp. 'subgen. Cremei' (assembly GCA_019976455.1). NCBI lineage: Eukaryota > Fungi > Ascomycota > Eurotiomycetes > Eurotiales > Aspergillaceae > Aspergillus > Aspergillus sp. 'subgen. Cremei'. The sequence goes on from JAFBMR010000006.1 coordinate 70,497, forward strand.
TGAAAATCATGAAGGAGGTGCTCAATTTGGCAGGGCCGACCGCAAAGATTGTCGAGAGCCCGATTCCTGAGCCCAATGATGACCAAGTTCTTATCAAAGTGGTCGTTTCTGGGTCGAATCCCAAGGACTGGAAAATCCCAGACCTTGCAGCTTCTGGGGACACCACTCTCGACATGGTGATCAAGGCCAAGAAGGGACTGAACCAGGGGGACGATATTGCCGGTGTGGTTGAAAAGGTCGGATCTAGAGTGGTTGAGTTCAAAGTGAGCCGTCTAGACTGTTATATTGGTCGGAGCTAATTTCTTATCAAGCCAGGCGATCGCGTCGCAGCGTTCCACGAAATGTGTACGCCCGGCGGCTCGTATGCTGAGTATGCACTTGCGTGGAGTCATACAACTTTCCATCTGCCTAAGCACACCTCATTTGAAGGTGCGTTGAAAAAGTAAGATTCATACAGATCATAGCTGAACAGGATTCACAGAAGCCGCAACAATCCCTCTTGCTGCCTTGACTGCTGCGGTGTCCTTGTACGCACACCTTCGATTCCCACCGCCGTGGAACCCTGCAGTGAAACCAACCCCATTCATCGTCTATGGCGCAAGCACGGCTGTTGGCTCTTATGCGATTAAATTGGCGCGCAACAGTAACATCCATCCAATTATTGCTGTCGCAGGGAAGGGCTCTCAATTCGTACGGGGCCTCCTAGATCAAGGCAAAGGAGATACGGTGATCGACTATCGTGAAGGAGCAGGAACAACGATCAAGGCGATAAAAGATAGCCTTGTACAGGCAGGACATTCTACCGTGCTGCACGCACTTGATACCATTATCATTCCGCAAAGCGCAGAGGTCTTAAAGCAGTCGGTCACTCCGGGCGGACAGGTTGATTTTGTATTGCCCAACGACCTCGACGTCTCACCTGCTGTCAAATCGATCACTTCTGTGGGATCGGTGCACAAGCAGCCTGGGTTTGGTAACAATGAGGAACTAGGATTCGTTTTCTCTCGGTATTTTACGAGAGCATTGCAGAATGGCAGTTTCTCCGGACATCCTTTCGAGGTTAGGCCGCGAGGCCTCGAAGGCGTCGAGGAAGCCTTGAAAGACTTGAAGGCTGGAAAAGCAAGCGCTATCAAGTACATTTTCCGCATTGCGGATACTCCAGGGGTTGTTTAGCGCAGGCTACGCCCAGGGCTTGTTAAGTATTTAGACATCACGAGGCTCTTCAATGGGCCACAGATTTCAGGTCATTTTCATTTACCAAATTGAGTCTTCAGTAGTTTTCGACCTAAATCCCTGTACCCTTAATGACATTAGGCTTTGGCCGTAGACAGTACCATTATTGACGACGTTGAACTTGAATGGCAAGGGCTGGCTACTCAAATAATACGTATGCCACCTAGAAACAGTGTTCTAAATTATAATTATCATCGCATCTCATCACTTCCGTCTTATCCATTCTCTAATAGGTCTCTGGATAAGTCGGAACTACCCATTAGACGTCTATCATTGTATCTGACGGCGAGCCGAGTTTTACTAGGACTATTGCAAGAACATAGTCCCTGTTCTTCACTGGATCAAGCTCTGGTTTAGAGCCAACGAGAATGCTATCACATCCAGCAAAGGTCCGGCCTAAAGTTTAGACAGCAGTAAAAAGCTCTTACAGAAGTCCCCACCGCTATGATTTTTGTGCATATAATCCCCCGCGAAAGAGCCTCTTCCGCACGGCGACGCGTCCTGGTATGATTGCTCCATACTCTGCTTGACGTGGATTTAAACATCCCACTTGAACCGAGGGATCCTTTCTCGTAAAGTACTCACACCGCGCTTGGGCGGCGTTTTGCGTCGCAGAAGACGCTGGGCCAGATTGATCAATGGATCTGGGAAAGCTTACCACTTCTAGGAGCTCTCCGGCAGAGAATGGTCACAGTCAGGTCACTTACTACACAATATACGGCGGACCAAGTACACATGGAGGGCTCTAGTATTAATAATTAACCATTGTTTTAGTTCGACAGTATCTCTACGTCGCCATTGCTCGAAAAGAGAGCAAAAGCCATGGATATGTTTCAAAAGAATGCAATTCAATGATTGTATTTTCCGAAGAACACGAAGGTGGGTAGCTCTATAACCCTAATACGTGTTTAAAACCACGTTAAATCATTTAGAAGCAGGAGTGAAGAGGCATCCAGTAGCAAATTTCTTCCCAGGCCATTTTCTCACTCATAGTCCACAACCTCTCTACATTGAAGGCGTCAGAGGCGTAATCCAAACCCTTTTTTGCATTGCAATGCTGTCATCAAAAAGAGACCCTGATCGGTCTACGTGAACTTGTTAGCCCATTTTCTACTTGTTCAACTGCCTTATTAATATACTTACCGTCAAGCGCGAAGTCGAGGACCGCAGCAAAAGTAGTTGCGCAGCCCTGCTCGATGTTCTTTTTCCTTCGGCATTTCCAGCTTCTTGCTTTCAAATATAGATCCCACAATTGACCACGCTGCTAGATCTACTCCAGACTGACTGTTTGTCTGTATGACTCCCGGGTGCAGTTAATATGATTTTATCCCTTTCTCTCCAGTTTCCTGACCAAGCACTGCAAATCCAATATTTGCTATCTTAGACTGCCCGTAGGCTATCCAAGCGTTATATGTCCTCCCATCCCAAAAGTTGCAGTGGTCGAAGATAACTTGGCTGAGTTGGTACATGGCACTGGATAAATTCATGATCCGAGCGCCACCACCAGAAACTTCGGAACAAGGAGGTTGGTAAGCAGGAAGTGAGCAAGAACTAACCGAAATTCTTTCAACCTGTTAGACGGGCCTGCAAGTATCACGTTGCGGAAGCCACTCTCCATTCATAGTGCTCGGCCCGGGCGAGCGACGCGGAATCAGATCAACCATAGACAATTCTCCTGCTCTCCTAAACCTCATCCAAATCTATAGAATACTAATGCATTGGCCACACTTACTCAATAGTCTCTCCGCATGCTCACTGTTAACTATCTTCCACAACGGGTCAATGTGGGTGGGCAGAAAGGCACAGTTAGTCCTAAGCAAGCATTGGTCCATAACACTATTAAGAGCGTATACCATCGAAACAGAGGGCATGTTCTAAGGAATTGACATTGCGCGAAGAGGTTCCAAGTGGTCGGCTGCAATCCACTCAACTCGCAATCCTATACTAAACGGTCATTACTTGGCTAGAACTGATATCTTTGATCATTGATTTCTTTGCTTATGAGTCAAATATATTGCCTATCGTCCTAATACATGCAACTTGGTTCACCCACATAGACCAATATTTTTCAACATATGGTTTCCTTAGCCCTCAAGTAAGGCCTTCAGGGCATCAGCAGGTGTACGCTTTGGAGCAGCAAGCTTCAGGATCTCCTTGCTGGTCGTAGAAGTCGAGCATTTCTCTTCCCACGCCGTCTCGACGGCCCGCTTGATGGAGTAGATGACATTTTTCGATTGCTTGCTGGCCGCATACTGGTGCTCATATAGCATGTCAATGAACGAGACATCCTTGTAGCTAACGTCTTTGACAGGGGTACCAATGTGCTGCTCAACCATTGCGACAACTTGCATTCCAGTGATGTCCTCAGGCCCATTTAGAACGTATTTGGACTTGTTATGGGCGGAAGTGTCGTCCTGAGACAGGAGATGGGCTGCAATAACACCAACCTCGTCAGGATCGATAATGCCGACGGGTGCATCCTCTGACAGCAACAACCGAAGTGTATCCTGCTGTCCAGTCTTGCGGTATTTCTTGATGAATTCCGCAGCGGGGGACATGATAAATGGTGAGAAGACGTTCGGCTGAAGAGAGGTCCACTGCAAATTGTCGAACTCGGGTGAGCTGAGGAGAGCCTCGATGGCCCAGTGCTGGCGTGTATAGTAGGCAGGGCAGTCTGGGCGGACATTTGCAGCCGTGGTTGAGATCCGCACGATATACTTGACGCCGGCGTTGAGGGCGTTGAGGTGGAAGGTCGACTCTTCGGCAAACTGGTTGGGCTCATTGTGCGATGCAATGAATGCTCTAGCAACTTGATGTTCGCGGAGCCAGTCGGCGGTGATCTCAACCCAGTTCTGTTCAATCACTTCAACTCCAGCTATTTTGGCAAGCTCTTGCGCCACTGGACTGTCCGAGGAGCGAGTGAGAGCAATAATGCGGTGCTCAGACAAAGTGCTGCTGGATTGAAGCAGCTTCGGCAATGTTTGGGCAACGGCTCGGCCGGTATTGCCGGTGGCGCCAGCGATGAGGATGGAAGGAGTCATGGTTCCAAGGTATGAGAGAATTCACACTGAGCTACAGGCCAAATATCGGGGGGTTCCAGACATATTTATGCGCTGCTTTTGCCTTGTAATTTACTTCAAAATCTTAATGATTAGAAATTCTAATAGTCCTGATGTCACAGAATTACTAACCCGGCGGGAGGCCGGTGGGAGGCCGGTGGGAGCCGGGAAGGTCAAGCAGTTGTTTGGCAACCTGAACACCGACACGAACCCACTCTTCCTCCCATTCCAGCCCATTTTTGAAGAAACGCTGGTTACCAGGGCCGATTTACCGATGGAAGGCTTCGGCAGCGAAATCGACTTTGTTCGGGGTCCCTCGGACCCTTTCGCGTACGACGCGTTCCGGTGTCAATTTCCTGGCTGCAATGCGAGGTACCGGCGCAAGGAGCATCTAAAGCGCCACGAAGGATCAAAACACGCGCAGCAGCAGGTCTTTATCTGTTCCACCTGTGGTCGCCAATTTGGACGAAGGTATCTGTGCTTTCGCTTATCCTTCTTCAACATCAACCCTGACTATAGAACGTTGTAATCTAGTGATACACTTCAACGCCATTCTCGAAAACAGCATAAAGTAACAGAGCTAAATCGTGCGCGCCGAGCTTGTGTGACTTGCCATGCAGGCAAGACTCGGTGTGAAGGTGTGCCATGTGAAGAGTGTGTTCGTCGCAACATTCAATGTTCTTTTCAAGACCACACTGGTGTTGCAGAAGAGCAACATTCCAGTTCCTTGGCCTCAGTTTCATCATCTCTGAACCACGAACAGTCACAAATATACTATTGGGAGAAGAGGAAGCAGTATGTCGATCATTATTTCAAGGTATTCCATCCGTTATGGCCATTTATCCATAAAGGATCGTTCAATGTACGCCAGGAAACTCCACTACTGCTACACTCAGTTGTAGCTATAGGTATGTGGACCATGGGAGAGCGGTCTGCACAGTCTGCGGCAGTGGAACTGCATGGTAAACTTGATTTTGCTATTCGAGATCAAAGGGTACATCATATCACTAATCTGCATGCATTCAATTTGCTGATATGTAAGTTATAGGAGAAATGGGATGCCTCAGAAGTGGAGGGGGCCTGCAGCACTTGCTTCTGGCCAATAGCAACGTACCAGGCTATCCTACTACACGTTATCTTCTCTATTCTCACGAAAAGTGAAGGTATTGTCAACCTTGACCTAAAGGCGTCTATTTCCACTGCAGATTTACTATTACTTAAATCACTTGTTGGAAGCTGTCGAAGACTCGGCATGTTTTTCTATCCGAACATGCTCGCCAGGTATAAGGAAGTGGACCTGCCCTCATTTATCTGGGTGGGCGTCGAAGAGATCAAGCGATTCAACATAGCACTGTATAAGCTTTGTATGAAATTGAGCAACACAAGTCTGGATGATAGGCTTTTACTACCTGCCAGTGAACTTCAATTCCCTCTGCCAAGCAATGATCCGTTGTGGAATTCCGTTAGAAAAGATGAATGGGAAGCTAATATAAAGGGAGAGAATACAGTTTCCTTGGGTGACAACTTTGAGGAAAAGTGGATTTCTAAGTTTGCAGATGTATTAGAATTCCTTTGTTTATAAGAAACTCATTAATATTTGATGATTACTGATGAACTGAGGCTGGTTAGATTTCAGTAGTTGTTGACGAAATTGCCGCTATTGTGATCCCATTAGAATAGCAATTCTCTACTATTTCACTATAAGAGTCCGGAAGGACTGCATGGCGGATGAAAGGTCCTGGGCTATGTACAAATCTATATATAGTATGATTAGGTGGTAGGCCTGATTCTAAATATCTGGCAGAATACCTAAAAGGGTAGGTAGTAAAGATTAATATTATATCCTCTATCTATCCCCTGATCCGGTGAACTTGTGATAATTAGTGTGATTCTTCGAATAGTGCATTCTTATTAGTAGATTACAGTGGGGAAGGTTTTAATTAGATAACTTGGTAGACTTCTAATAATATAATCGTCTGGGATTATGCTTGACCATCTTCTCCCACGCCTCACTGCCCATCCAGCTGCGTAGATTCCGCAAGATTCCATCATTGTCAATCAACCGAAATGGCTCCTTGACAGTCAAGGCTGTCTCTTTCACCCTGTTATGTCCATCTCCGGTATGTGGCCAATCACTGCCCCAGATAAGCTGGTCTGGAATCTCTTGTGCAAATGCTTGTATGATAGATTGCATGTCTCTGAAATTCGATACACTTTCATTCGACATACGGTATAGTCCAGATATTTTGATGATAACGCGAGACTGTTTGGCCAGCGATAGGAGAGATTTGAATCCTGGTTGTGAGATTGGCGATAGCCGATTTTGAGGTGGCAGTTTTGATGGGCCCAAAACCCCTCCGAGATGGTCTGTGATGACGGTGACAGGCAGGGCAAGTATATGATCATGCAGTACTATATACGTCAGCTTATCCATAGACAGATACACAGGAGACGAATACCGACTGTCCCATGTCCATGCAGGAACGAACAACTGTATCATCCAGCCAGGCAGATGGCTAATCCGTCGAGCAGCCTGGTGTAAAATCTTCACCAATTTTGATAGATCGACTTCATTTCCATCTGCTTGAAAATTCAACCTGATACCTCTTGCCCCGAGTTGATACATTTCCTCCAGCTCTCCATCTATGATGTTTTCCAAATCGATCACCACAATAGCGTAAGCTGTTACTCGATCTTTCAGCTCTCGCAGACAATGCATCAACACGGTACAATCGGTCTTGTATGGAGATGGCTGAACGAGAACAAGAGTTGCATTTTGAGTATTTGCGGCTATGCTTTTATTGAATGCAATGAGTTCCTGTAAAGGAGCATCTTCTGGAGTATATGCGCGACCGTCGGCATATGGGCCCAGTTTGGGGTCAAAGACGTGCACATGAGTATCACAGGCACCGGGTGGGAGGAGATGTGACCTAGGTCTATTAGACTTGAGGGTCTGGGTTTCTCGATTATCATATCGGTTTGGGGGAGCTTTTGTAGCCATTCCTTTGTTGGTCGAATCGATGGTGAGTGTCGCGGACAATGCGGGGTTTATGCAATGATTGATGTGGAAATATATCTTTGACCGGGGACCGAACTTGCTCAAGAAAAAGTGTTTATTTAGCATAACCGACTTGACCAGACATTTTCGGAGCTGTATTTACCTTCTGGATGATATACCAATCTCCATCATTCAATGTGCTCGGAATGTGTTGAATCATGACCATCGGAAGGGCCGATGCTATCCTGCGCGGGGATTCTGCGCCAAATAATCGTGTCGGATGCATCCGATGGGCAACAAAGTCACCATTACACAAGATCGACCTTTAATGTTGCCGAATAAATTGGTTCGAGAGTGGATTGAAAAGCAGCTTTGACCTGGAATTAATTCCGACCGGTTGTTATTGGAATAAAATGGCTCTGCAGACTACAGCGATTCAACCCAGACTTCAAGATAGGGCGGAGAGAAGGGCAATTCCGTACAGGAATTTGGCCGTGGGGGCATTTATGAATATTTTTCAAGGTATTTACTTCCGATATGGATAGAATAATAGTCTAACTGGTATAGTGACTACACTTGGACAGCCAATGGAAGTACTCAGGACACATGTACGTTCACAGTATGCTGTCTGCAATATCATACTAATAATGGCCAGCTGGCAGCAAACAGACATGACACACTGAAAGATGCCGTACAAAAAACGTGGGCTCGTGGAGGGAGTACTGCCTTTTACCGGGGTTTGATTCCATGGGTATGATCGACTTGTCTGTAACTCAGGATGATATTAACATACGCAGGCCTGGTTGGAAGCCTCCACCAAAGCAGCCATTCTCATCCTTACTTCCAGTGAGATTGAGTATCACGCAAAAAACAAGTTTGATGCTTCTCCCACTGCAGGTGGTGTATTGGGCGGAATTGGCGGTGGCATTGCTCAGTCATACCTGACGATGGGCATGAGGACCTGCATGAAGCAGTCGAAGTAACTCGCACCAAGATGACTGCTGAAGGAGCCAGAGTGCCTGGTGCCATTGAGAAATTCTTCAATATCCTCAGAGAAAAGGGAATACGCGGTATCAATAAGGGAGTAAATGCCGTGGCTCTTCGTCAGGTTACCGGGTGGTCATCACGAATTGGCATATCTCGGTTTGCCGAAGAGAGTATTCGGACAGCCAGTGGGAGACCGAAAGATGAGGTTTGGAGAGAAGATACTGGCATCGACGATTGGTGGTGCTTTAAGTTGCTGGAATCAGCCATTCGAGGTATGTTCATCGTGTCATTTATGATCGACACTGACAGTCTAGGTCCTCCGCGTTGAAATGCAATCTATGAAGAAAGACCCAACACGTCGAGCATCTCCAACGATTGTCTCCACATTCAAGCATATCGTTGTTACGTCCGGTGTTAAAGGTCTCTTCCGAGGAGTGGTCCCTCGCATTGGCGTGGCAGCATGGGCTACGATCTGCATGGTGGGATTTGGTGATACCGTCAAGGAACTGGTGAATCGGAAGTAATCATCCTGTTTCATATCATAGATACTATTGCCAATTGTATAATTATCACTTTAAGACGCCAATCTGAAGTGTGAAGACGAGGTCTTTTTTGAACCTGACAGGGATGAATCTATAGATTTGAGAAATGTCAGATTAGAGGATGTAGAGCGGGAAGAATCTTACCGGTAGAGATTTAAACTGGCTAGCATGACGATGAGGAAGTATTGTAGACAGAATAAGGCAGTCAAGGGCTGGAAAAAACAGGCTGTCTGTCTGTCTCGTAGTCGATCAACCAGCCCAGAACCGAATGTATCCGGAAGTCGTTGGATTTGATCATCGTTGATGATGATGGGCCCAGTGTAATAAACTAGAACCCTTTCTAGCAACTCTTCACCATTTTTGATATTCTCAACCGCTGCCTGTATCGTTCTGTATGTGAGGATGAATTGTATCTTCGATTGCTCAATGGTCAGAAAGCGAATGATCTCCTTGCCACGATGCACATTTCCAACCACTGCAATCAGCACTTCTTCGTCGAGATTGGCTCCATGACTAAGAAGACGCCGGAGTACATCGATGCTGGCAAAGCGCTGTGCTGCAGCTATCCTCATGGCTCTCTGAACAGCTAAAGGCTGCCCGGTTGAATGCCCCAGCAAAAGTTTGACATGTCGTTCACTGTTGATCTCATTCTCCACGGCAGCAATGAGAACCTTTTCGGTGATCTCTACTCTATCCTTTCCATAATTCAGCAGCAGATTCAGGACAGGACTTCTTGCCCATGTATAAGGTAGTCGCATCTTCTTCCTGTTGTAATAGCCGGCAGCGTTAGCTGCAGCCGCAGCCATAACGTCCTCCGAGAAGCTGACCCTGTCGCTGCGGTAGGTCAACAGATACCTTGCCATTTCATCCCCGTGGTATTCGTTCGATACTGCGGCTGCTATGACCAGTGGAGTAAATGCATCTGGGCTCCGGCAATGTTCGGCAAGGAGTTGAAACACAATGCGATCATTGTGAGTGTTCTCTGCCGCCGCGATCAAGACCTTCTCTGTGACGTGCTTTCGTGCCTGTGGAAACGAGAGCAAGTAGTGTATCGTGATATCGCTGTCTTCGAACTTACTCGAGGCAACACAAACGAGCATCTCTTCTGTGATGCTCAGGCCGCACTTCTTGTCGTGGGGATGGCTACTGGCGTATAGCCTCTCTAGCCTCTCTAGTAGGCATAATGCAAAGGACGTGGATGCCCTGCTCAGAATCATATTGACTGCCTCAGTCGTGATGTTGATATCGGTGGCATCTCGACTGAGAAACCCATGTTGAGCCCATGGCAGGTCCAAATGACCGTTTTGATATCCGTTTCGTATCATATCCTCAGTGATGGAGATCTTGAGTCTTCGCTGTTCGAACATATGTCTCAATATCACATCCCCTCTTCGGCGGTTATAAAGAATGGCATCCAGAACCCTTCCTGTGATGGGAATATGACTTGCGCGGTCGAGGAGAAGCATAACCATCTCAAGAGGTGCTTGAACATTGTCAAGTCCGGCAATCAAGACATCCTCCGTAATACAGACTTGACTTCCATCATGGCTGAAGAGTAATTGGAGTGCCCGGTAGCTGTGGGATGCGTTGGAGACTGCGGCAACGACGACACGCTCTGTGATGCTAACACGATCTTGAAAACGATATATCAGCAACTGCAGGCATCCTACACTGTTTCTGGCTGCCTCTGCGAGGATGTCATCGGTGATCAGAATATGATCCCAATTGTAGTATTTGAGCAGGAATCGCAGGATGCCCCAGCCCTCGGTAGAATTACCAACAGCGGTCAATATGATGTCTTGCGTAAGTCCATCCTTGTCATACTGGCGATCACTGAGTAGTAGTTCAAGGATTTCTACACAATGATAGTCTCCATTGCGATGCGCCCCATGCTCCTGAATTGCTGCCATGATAGTCGCGTCAGTGATCGAGATGCGTGTGCCATATTCTCGAAGGAACATCCGGATTGTGCTCTCGTCCTTTGTAGACATGATTGCAGAAGTGATATTGTCGTGAACAGGAAGTTGTCCGTTTGTTACAGTCAGCAGTTCCACTGCTATATCAACGTCGAACAGAGTGATCATTCGGGATGCAACATCCGGAGAGATCGGCTGTATCAACTGTCCATGTCGCAGTAACATCCGTATCACTTCTCCCTTCTCCACCGTGCTGGAGTCACTTTCGGCAACTGCGAGCAACAAGGCCTCAGTAATGGTAAGACTTTTCTCGTAACGAGATAGGCAGACATTCATCATTTCCTGGCTCGATGCTGCGATTAGTAGAACTGTTTCTGATATAATATCTGCATCCTCAGCTCGATCAAGAAGCAGCTCCATAACCTGTGGTTCTTGAATCAGCGCAACAAGGCTCATATTCTCATCCGAGAACAGTCCATCGCAGTCTGCTCGTTCCAGAAGGAGTTCAATCTCATTTTTTCCCCAATGGCGAACAATTCTTGTAACAGCCCCAGGTGTCAACTGGGTCACATCCTGTCTCCGCAGCAATTCTATCCAAGCTGAGCCTTGAAGTCGTCCAGAGATTGGTATCATGGTCTTGGTGAGTTCGATCTTCCTACCGTGATTGTCTAGTACGTGGTTAATGGTGTCTTTGTCGGTATCGGAAGTGTTGCAAATAGCCTCGAGGATTTCCGAAACGCCTGCTATTCTATGGTTACTGGCCCCTAACAGGAAGCGAAAGGTGGCGATGTTGTTCTTTGCTGCTGCCAGAAGTACTGCATCATCAATTACCATATCATTGCGTAGAAATAGCACCATCTGAATTCCATCTAAAGTACCTGCGGCCCTGACAAGAAGGGCATGCGTAATAAGCACTGGCTCTTGCTGTAATCGCAGAACAAGTTCGATTCTGTCCTTGTTTAAACATGATTCAAAGACCCTCAAAAGGTCCTCTTCCGTGAACGGCACGAAGCATCCTCGGTCGATGAAAATCTGCAGGAACTCTGTGTAGTCGTACTTCTCTCTTGTCTCTAGCACTGTGATGATGACTTCTGCCGTGAGTGGTATGTCGGACGATTGCCATGTCATTCCCTCCTTGACGGCAATATTGTCGCAGTGGCTGAGGAGAATCTTGACCACTTCGTCGCCTGTCGATGCATTCTCAGCTGCGGCCAGCAGGATGGCCTCGGTCATCCTGGTCGTGGATATATGCAGAAGAAAACTCATGACTTCTGACCCACAGTCCCAGTTTGAGGCCGCGGCAACAAACGTATCGTGGGTGATTTGTACAGGATCCAGCTGTCTGTCCAGGAAGAGAGCGACAGCCTGACAGTCAAACTCGCTTGCCAGGAGCTCTAATCGATGATTGCTAAAGGGAATTCTCTCGTCGACTCGATCCAGCAGCGCCAGAACCGCCGCCCTGTCAAAGTGGGCGATGAGATAGTCTGCCGCTGCCCCTGTCACGTCGGCTGGGATGTAGTGTGATGGAATGGTCGACTCGGTGCCCGATCCGTAGAACAAGCCCCTTTCCAGTGCACGGAGAACCCCCAACGTGAGCGGCGAAGGGAAGGTGTCCCCAAAGGTGGGAGGGAGTTCCCAGTAGCTGTATTCGCCCCCGATCGTCCCAGACAAGACTGCCTCTGTAGTGGGGAATCTGACTCTGGGCTCACTGATCATTGCTGCAAGGGCGTCCCCATCCAGCTCGGGAATCACAAATGCTGTTGCGCCTTCAGTCATGTTGACTTGACAGCTGTTATGCTGCAGTATGGTGTGGAGGACTGAAGGAAACTCGCTATGCAGGACCATGTTTTGTGTGACCACGAGACGCTCTTCACCCTGCTTGTCTAGCACTGTCTTTAATAGCACCTTTGAACTGCTTCTCTCTGGTTCTGATGCGACTGTCTCTTCCTCCGTGGACGTGGAGTCACCGTATATTGTTTGCGTCTCCTCATCTATGGACTCTGATGGGTGATCGAACACGGCTTTCATCGACTCATCGTCTGTAATAATGCTGTCTCCGCGGTCCACCAGCAGTTCTATCACCTTCTTACACTGTCCTAAAGATGGTCCTGTATGAGAATGGAATGCGGAAACTGCCGTTCGAATGGCATATTTGCTGACAGAGACCTGTCTTCGTGGCTTCTTCAGGAGCATCACCAAGAGTCGTAGATTATGTCGTTCAGGCATTCCAACCATGCGCTGGATTGCCCATACACTGACACGGAGCGAAAGCGCCGGACACTGCCTGAAGCACATCGCCATGATCTCATGACCGTGGCGAAAATTCCCCGCTATGGCCTCAAAGCCATCATGGACTGCTTGATTAATAGAAATGCCGAGCCTCTCGAGAGCTAGATTGACGATGTAGGCACTGAGGCGTTCGAGGATAGAGTAGAGACCCTTTGAAGAGATTGAAAAACGGTCTATGTAATTCAGCAGCATCATCTTCATGATTGACCGACCATATTTGAAGTTGAAAACCACCGCTTGTAGAATGCCATCCGTTATCATAGACCCATCGATTGTATCCAGAAGCTGCTCTGCCGTATCCTTGTCGTGCCAGTTGAAGATACCGCGGATTGCGTCTCTCGTCAACTGCACCCTGTCTGTCTGTCTCGCGAGTAGGGACTTGATGATGCTCCGGCGATGGTGATTCCGGCTGGCGCTCATCATCACCGCCTCTTCGGTGATCAATACTTTCTGCAGCTCGCTCCTTTCTAAGATGTATGTAATTACTTGACTGGCATGGTGTTTGTTCCTCATGCTCGCCTCGATGACCCGCTGGCCAAAGAGTTCCTGCGAGGTATGAAGATCGAAGCACCGAACCAGTATACCAAACCCCAGACTGGGATTCAAGAGAGTTCCCTCAAGCACTGTTTCTGTCATTGGAATTTGACCAGTATGATGGTCGAGCAGCCAGACTAAAGAATGCTCCCAGCAATTCCGAACAATGCAACTCAGTGTCTTCTCGTCCAGGCTCCACGCTGCTCTTTCTTTGAGCAGAATGTCCAGGATGTCATCTCCATACTGAGTGTTCTCTGTTGCCGCTAGTACCATGGTCTCCAATTCGATATCCAGGGCATCCTTTTGAAGCAATATCTTTATGGCAGTGCTATCATGCAGTCGCAATGCGGCCAGTGTCGCATTCCTTCCAAGTGGCAGCACTACTCTGCTGTCGGTCAGAAGCATCGAAAACACAGATGTGCGGTCTAATCCATCCAGTGACAATGCCGTGATCACATCCTCGGTAAGTGTGAAGGAATCATTGTTTTGCAAAAGCAAACGAGACATCATTTCGTTGCCGCATCTCGCAACCACTTTTATCATCGTCGGCGTGAGATGGATTTGCTGGGTGGTTCTATCGAAGAGCAAGTTCATCATCCCCTGCCAATGCTCCTGGTTCATCGAAGCTACTACTAATAGTTCTGCTGCGATTTCCTGCCAATTACCATCATGATCGAGTACCAACTTCATGATTGCTGGATCTGATCGAATGGCAATGATTTTCAGTGCGTCCTCGTGGCACGAAATCTCACAGTGGCTTTTCATCAGAGATTCCACTAGAGCCTTGCTCCCCAGGGAGAGTACTATATCCAGAGCACCTGGCGCGATCTCAAGGCGAGTTCGACTTTGGAAAAGCGCTTGGTGAAGTTGATATTCCCAACGGTCGTCCCATGTCTCGAGGATTGATGCTGTCATGGTTAACATCCCAACACCGACGTCAAAAAATAGCTGCACAATTTGCTCCAGATCCTCCCAGGCTGTATCAGCTAGAGTTTCTACGATCCTCTCGTTGATGTGTAAGCTGGATGGATCTGTGGATTCCAAAAGGAACCTGGCCGTTTCAAAGTCCCTGGTGGAATTCTCTATACCGGCAATAATCACCTCATCAGTGAGTGGGATAGGCTTCTGCCAGTGTTCCTTTAGAGCTTTCAAAACCCCAATGCTGTCTTCCTCGTTTGATGCAGCAGCACAAAAAAGGTCGGAACCTATAAGTGCGGCGTAGTCATCTTCTTCGAGGAGCAGTGATATCAACTCGGCACTAGACTTGCGGCAGAGATCGTCCATTGTTTCATAGGACAGAAAAGGCTTTCGGGTCGATTGATGGAGAATGGTATTCACAATCTCTGCGGCTCCGTCGTTGTTCTCTCGTTCAAACATCGTCTTCAATACTTTAGCAATTGGCGCAGTTATGTCGGTGATGGATCTGTTTTGGCCGTACAAAAACCGCACAATTGCCTCTCCCTGTGCTTCGTTTCCCATCGCTGCTTCCCACATATCATCCGGTATATCTCGGGGAAGATAGTCAACAAGGAGCTCCAGGACATGTTTCCCGCATTTCTCATTCCTTGCCGCTGCCATTAGAACATCATCTGTGATGGCGATCTTGCCTTGGCACAGCAGGAATTGAATCATACTGTCACCAGTGGTTTCATTCGCGGCCGCTGCCCTTGCGACGCTATAATGAAATTGCCCTTCCCATCCAAAAGCATCAACCAAGATTTTCATCTTCTCCACATTGGATCGTCTTGCGGCTGCCCAGAATAGATCCTTTGTGCATATTTCTCGAAGGGTTGGGACATGCAGCAGTAGAATTCGCAGAATCTCAACGCCTGTAGCATTGTTGTCTATCGCCCCGACCAAAACGTCCTCGGTGATGCATGGGGGGCTTGGATGACGAAGTAGTGCTGCGATTACCTGCGGCCCTCGCTGCTCATTCCGCGCTGCTGCCTGGAAAACGGGTGTTGTGATGGGCATATTCTGTGCGCCACGATCTACCAAGTAGGTGACGATGCTCTCGTGTCCCGAATCCGCCGCTAATTGAAGCAGACTGGAGGACCAATAGTTAAGGAAGTCCGTTTCCAGGTATTCTCTTCGCTGGAATCTCCTCGTGGCTATGGTATCGAGTAGATACTCCAGCAGAGGCCGTATGCCCCATTGCGCAGCCACTTGGAAGACCGACGTTGTATCGAGCAGGTGACGTGCCATCCAGTTGGCTTTGAAATATCGACACCATTTCCTGAATGCAACCGAGTCTGCAGTGAATAAGGCATGGCCTTGGCTGATTCTAAACTGCTCTCCTGCGAAGTGAGCATGATCTGGCCAGAAATGGGCTGAATACCTGATAAAGCCGTCGTATTCTGTGTCAGCCATCAGACCTTTGTTCGACAGCAGTCGTTCGTCATCGCTGAATATCCTCTCATCAGTGTTCGTTTCAGCATCATAGCATTTCACAAGATAGTCAATACACCTGTGAGCCAGTGTGGAATGAGCAGCTTCTGCTTCATCCGGACTGTTGTCGCTGTGGAACAGAAAGTCCTTAACTGATTTATGCAACAAAGTCACCAGGCCGTCTTTTTCGACGATGAGCAGACGGCAGCAGTTGATATGACTCTGCATTAGGCAATATAACTCCTTTTTCTCATACGATGCTCCCCTGGATTCTATATGCAGTCTGCATGCAATTGCCAGCTGCACAACGCTGAGTGGTTCCAGCGACACAGCGACCGTGGTGAGAATGCTATTGATCATCTCCTTTTTCCTCGGATGATCACGGGTTGCCGTTTCGATCAATTGCTGGTAAAGACCATTCAAGCCTTTTGGTAACGTCCTGAGTGTGCTTTCTATTTCGTCAAGTGGTAGATTCTCCAGCTGCTCCAGGGCAATCGCAACCCACAGGAAGGTTCTCTCGGATTTCTCATGCAATGTGCGATATACGGTCCCTTTCATCCGTGTTGGATAGTTATTTCGATGAGCAAGCCGATCGACTGATTCACTGATGAACGCAGACACATCGTCTTTCGCTTCCTCGAACTCCCCAAGATCAGCGGTGCCAAAGTCCTTCAAATAGCTTCGAATCATGCTGTATGGACGGCTGGTAATCAGAATGCGAAGATTCGACAGGGTTTGGTCGTAGTTTCCAGCTGCAAAGAATGCTTCCATCTTCCTGAGGATCGTCTTTTGTGACTCGACGTCACATTCGTCAAGAGCGTCGATTATCAAGTACACATTGTGTCGGATATGATGTTTCAGTACCGTGATCAGCAGGTTCCACAGGTCATGGAAGGAACTGAATAGATCTTCCTTAAGATGTTCCTTCCTCGATCTCGCCGTCTCTATAATCTCTTCATGCCGTCTTCTGATCACCAACTGTATGTCCGGCCTGTCCTTGGCGAGCTGCCAGAGAATACCCGATATGAGGGCAATTGATGAGGTGTGGTCTTGAGAGTTGGAGTCGCAAAAGAAGTATATCAGATAGCCTTCTTCGCTCGATAAAGAGGTTTTCATCCATTCAGTGAGAAACAGCGACATGGTGGATTTGCCCGTACCAGGAAGTCCATACAGCCAGAGAACATTGGCCTCATTGGAATCACCTTGCCCCTTCAACCATTGCTGGAAGATGTCTGTTTCAACCATCCATTCGCATGTTCCTTTGGCACGTTTTCCCTTTCTCACCCCCAGAAGCTCTCGATGTCTGATCGGGTTGCTGAACGCGAGCCTTCTAGTCAGTTCGACCGTTTCTTCATCCACAGGCAGGACGTCCACTGCTTTTTCGGTTTGAGATGTGCTTTTCACTACCATCAGCAGCCTTTTGGCGTACGCTGCTGCCGTGATGGCGGCATATGGTTGCCACTTCTTATTTTTATGAGAGTCGGCGTAATCACAAATTCCTCTTATAGCCAAGCATCGCCATGTGTCCATCAGCCCGGCTACTTCCATCTCAAAACATAATATATCGTGCTCCCGAGCCAGTCTATCCCTTGTCGTCGCGTCTTTGATGACTTGATTCCCGGATGCAATGGTCCCGTAGTGAATCCTTGGTTCATTGCTTTGTCGCGCTTTTCGATTAACGATCATTTCTTCATCGCATTCCGAGCAACTCTTCTCCAGATCTCGATGGTCATAGTCTGCTCGAAACAGGCGATCCTGTAGCTGGTCTGGATACCTGAATACCGCCATCCTCTCACGATTCAATTCAATATGACTTTGTATGATCTCATCCATCGACGGAATATGTCCAAGTTCGAGATGGGGAATTGCCTTTAGCCACACATCGTCGGGTTTGTTCAATATCGTAGTCTGCAAATGTTCACCTCCGGTCATAGTCTTTCCTTGATCGTATGCCACTATTCCCGTTGACTTGGGTCCAGGAACCCCGACAACAACATCACCAAGTCGAATATCAGCCATACTAGGCACTCCTCCTCCAATCCCGACCATTAGACAGGATTGAACATTTCCAAAGGTGACTTTCATCTGTTCTGCAACTCTGGCTGCGGAGTTCGTTCCATAACCTCCTTTCGGCAGACATGTTATAACAATATTGTGTTCTGCGATTCGTCCTAGAACATATGTGTTTTTATCGCTTCTTGCCTGATGGAGAGAATCGTGAATGTCATCGAGCATCGCACACGCAGCCTGGAGCTCGATCTCGAGGGCGCAGATCCAGCCGATAAGGTAGTCATTATGGGTGAGTTTACGCGGCGCCATCGTCCGGTCGTGGCTCTAAAACATGAATATCAAACGCGTCAGGGTGACATACGATGGAATAATATGAAATGTCAGCTTGAGGTGGGATATTATAATCCAGCCTTGTAACTTAGCCGCCAATGCAAGTGCAGGGATTTTATTTAGGCGCCGATTGACAATCGTGTTCAGTGCTATATATAGCCAGTCCAAGCAAACTATACTCAGCGCCGACCGTAAATTCCACTTTATATGATGATAAGAAGGAATAAGAAATCTATATTAAATCTAGATGTTATGCAGTATATCTAGTTAGCCTTGGCCACATGCTCGTAGAAAGCCTTTCCTTGGGCCTCGGCGATCGACAATTCCAGCTCGGTGGGCTGGCGAGAGCCATCGGCGCCCTGGAGTGTATTAGCATCACTTTCAGCACATACAGGATAATAAGCTTACAGCAAAAGTACCAGCACCCCATGGGCTGCCACCGTGGATCTCACTGAGGTTTGACAGCTGGGCAAAGGTAGTCTTGTAACCCAGAGGAACGTAGATCAATCCGTGGTGAGCCAAGGTGCTCATGGCAGCAATGGCCGTCGATTCCTGACCACCACCTTGAGTGCCAGTCGAGACGAACAGACCAGCGTATTTACCCCAGTAGCCACCAGTAGCCCAGATACCGCCAGTCTGGTCCCAGAAGACCTTCCATTGGGCGGGGAAGTTACCGTAGCGAGTGGGGATACCGAAGAGGATGGCGTCGTATTCGAGGAGGGTCTGGGGGGTGGCCTCGGGGTAGCTGGCCTTGGGAGCGGCGTACATCTTGGTGAGAACTTCCTGGGAGAGGGTTTCGGGGATTCTATTGTTGTCATCTTAGTATGGTTTATTGGTGGTGGTGAAGGAGACGTACTGGTAAATGTCTGCGCTACCACCGGCAGCTTCGATGCCCTTCTTCTCTGCCTCGGCCAGCTTGACAATGTGGCCGTAGGTGGAGTAGTAGACGATAGCGATCTTGGGGGCCATGATGATTGTTGATTGATCGATTGATCGATTGAATTGGGATTGAATTGAGATCGAATTGATAATTGATGAGAGAAGATAGATGAGTGTTGTGTGTTGTGTTGTGGGCAGAAGGGCAGCTTTTAAGGTGAGGGGATGCGGGGTTCCAGACTGAGGCAGACTGATTAGATGCACCTTAGCAATCATTAATCAGGCTTATTCTCTGGCCTTCTTTAGCTTGTTTTGCGGAGTGCTCCATCCGTGCTGCTTATTGATTGCCTGAACGGGCTATATCCGTACATCCGTATTTCCAGCCAATCATCGTCCACTTAGTCACTCTTAGCTGAGCATCGTGACAATTATTCAATCATTATCAATTCTGGTCTTAATTACCTACATGGTTACCTTGGAATCAGCTTGAATATTCCACAGTCAATCCATGGCATATATAAATCGAATACTTCAATTCTTCATCTGCACATCTCTCATTCTAATCATCTCCTACGCCATGTCGAAACCCCTCACACAAGCCCAAATTGTCCTCCGCCGCTCCGCCGACCGTGGATATGCCGAACACGGCGGCTGGCTCAAATCCTTCCACACCTTCAGTTTCGCCAACTACTTCGACCACAAATTCATGAACTTTGGCAGTCTGCGGGTTCTCAATGAAGATCGTGTTGCTGCTCGAAATGGCTTTCCGACCCATCCCCACCGTGATGCGGAGATCTTCAGCTACATTCTCAACGGTGAGCTCACCCACCGGGATAGCATGATCAAAAAGGGCACCGAGGGTGCCCAAGGGAAGCAATTCTACCGCATGAAACGGGGCGACGTACAATTCACAACCGGTGGAACCGGTAAGTCACTTCTACTATATATACGATCAATCCTAACCGGATAGGCATCGCACACTCGGAACAAAATGAATCCAACAAACCCGTCCACTTTCTGCAGATCTGGGCGCTGCCCTGGAAATACGGGCTTAAACCTCAATATCACACGCGCACTTTTGCAGAAGAAGACAAGCGAAAGGCGTTTGTGCCTATTCTCTCTCCCCTCGCTGCTGGCCCAGAGGCAACGCCAGCAGAGGAAGAAGCTGCCACTCCCAAGATCCCAGATACGATTCCCATCCATGCAGACTTTGTCATGGGAGCTGGTATCATTGAACCTTCACAGACGTTCCAGTGGACAGTCGGTGCTGGAGACGCAGTGAGCAGTCAGAAGAAGCGGAAGGTGTATATCCACCTGCCCATGACAAAGAAGGGACAGGCGAAGATTAAGCTGGATCATCGAGAGACTGCTGTGATGGAGGAAGGCGACGGTGCTTTTGTGACGGGTGTGAATGCGGGGGATGTCTTGAATGTCGAGAGTATTGGAGATGCTGAGGCGGAGGTTATTGTGTTGGATAGTGATTGATTATCTGTATAAATAGAATGTAATATTAATTAATATAGTAGCTGTCATTCAACGTCCATACGGAGATAATATAGTTATCTTGACATGTCAGACTGAAGGGTCAAAAGGCTTCATCATTTGTGTTTTACTATAATTATATCTACTTCACATTGATTGACAGATGTTTCAGGCCACGTAAGACTGTCCAGCGTGGAGACGCCATGATCGGCCTCAATGCGTGAGTGGAGGATATCGCGACGATCTGTCAGGCAGAACATGACAACTGCCTATCAAATGGCGACATTCAGGGTTCAGCAACCAGGTTCGATTCCTGCTGTCGTATATAGCGCTGTCTGTCCTCTTTCTTCCTCTCTTTCTTTACATTCTTAAGATTTATAAAAATGTCCTCCAAACTCCCCACGACAAACCCGACCGCAAAGCCGGCATCTTCGTTGCATCCGGCATTTTACATCAGGTGTGTTATGCATGATATTCGGATAGATACAATTTTACTAATAGTATCAGTGCCTGGATTGGACTGAGTTCTGGTGTTATCATCTTCAACAAGTGGATTCTACACACTGCGGGTTTTAGTATGTTGGCTATCTGCATCGACAATCTATACTAACTGATCAGGTTTCCGTATGTAATTCGACTTCATCGTGAATTTTATTGACCATTTAGCTCTCTTTCTGACAACATGGCATCTGGTCTTTGCCACGGTCATGACTCGCCTCATGGCCAAATTCACCACACTGCTCGACTCTCGACACGATGTCCCCATGACAGCCCAGGTCTATCTGTATGTGAATGTCCATCTCGTATAATCTCTCTAACGATACAGTCGAGCAATCGTTCCCATCGGAGCGTTTTTCAGTCTCAGTCTGATCTTTGGTAACCTGGCCTATCTCTATCTGAGTGTCTCTTTTATCCAGATGCTCAAGGTATGTTTCCCATTTTCATCGATATCGACTGTATTAATATGTTAGGCCACCAACTCCGTCGCCACTCTTCTTGCCACCTGGGCCATGGGCATTGCTCCTGTTCGTCTCGAAGTGCTAGGCAATATCTCCTTCATCGTGGTTGGAGTTGTCATCGCGTCCATCGGTGAAATCAAATTCACTCTGATCGGCTTCATGTGTATGTCCTCCCTTCCTATACCGAGCATATCTAACAAATCAGGCCAATTCCTCGCCACAATATTCGAGTCCGTCCGTCTGGTCATGGTCCAGCGTCTTCTCAGCTCTCCCGAATTCAAGATGGATCCTCTCGTGTCGCTATATTATTTTGCGCCCGCATGCGCTGTCATGAACGGGGCTATTACTGCGTTTATTGAATTACCTCAGATGCGCTTGTCGGACATTACCAATTTGGGTGTTTCCACCTTGATAGCTAATGCAGGCATCGCTTTGGCACTCAACATTGCAGTCGTTTTCCTGGTGAGTTCTTATCCCGGTTTTCTATGGCTGTTGCTGACTTCTTAGATCGGAAAAACATCCGCACTGGTCCTGACGCTTTCCGGAGTGTTAAAAGACATTCTCCTCGTTGTTGCATCGATGGTCATCTTCAGAGACCCTGTTACGCCACTGCAGGTTGTTGGATATGGCATTGCTCTTGGTGGACTTGTCTACTACAAGCTTGGTAAGGAGGGTATTTCTGCTTTTCTGCGGCAGATTTCGGGGAGGTCATAGGCTTGAGGGAATATACCGCATAAAGGATTGTGATGGAATTGAACAATGTGTAAATTCTACTGAGATATTCAATGACTAGACCAGATGATATCTACATCTCAACAGCACTGCGATGCTTCTTCCTCAACTCCCTCGCATACGCAACACCAAATCCGTGGCTAAACACCTCTCCAATCTCTTCCAGCGTCAACCCAGACACTTCAGGATAACAAAAGATGACCGCAATCCAGCCCAGACCACACAGCGCAGCGTAGAATCCAAACGCACCAGAGGGTGTGATGTTCTTCATCATCGTCAAAAATGTCGACGAAATGATCAGATTCGATCCCCAGCATGCACAGGTCATATACATCGTTCCCATGGCACGAACCTCCATGGCGAAGAAATCGGCGCTCATCCAGGCTGTATTGCCAACTGAGACACCGTAAAAGATGACATACCAGATGATGAAGACGAGAACCACAATGGCCGGGCCGGAAACGTTGGGATCAGTCACTTCGAGTGTCTCCAGATTGACGGGGATGAACTTGAACGCAACTGCAATGGCAATCATGCCGGCTGACATGCCCCAGACGGTGGATACGAGAACGCGACGTCGGCCCCAAGGATCAACGACCATCATATTGACGAATGTCATGACCAGATTCGTACCAGCGACGACGAGACCAACAGCGACGGGGTTGGAGAATCCGACGATGGAAAAGAGAGTGGACGAGTAGTACATGAGGGTGTTGAAGCCGGACATTTGGGATACCACCACTGATGAAGTTAGCATTGATCAACAATATCGAAGGAGAAAACATACTCAGGCCACATGCGCAAACCAGAGCACGGAAGTACGCCGGGTTCGTGTGCAGCTGTTTGATCATCTGGAATCGACTGCGTCCTTCGTTGAAGGAACGGGCTTCTTGGACTGCGTCTTCGATTTGCTGCACCTTCAATGCGACCTGCTCAGGCGTTGCATTCCTGAAGATGCGCTGCAGGATATGTCTCGCCTCGTCATGTTTGTCGTGATAGATCAACTGACGGGGCGATTCAGGACAGAATGGAAGACAGGTAGCGAGGATAATACTCGGAATACCTCCCAGACCAACCATGTATCGCCATCCGTGGGGCACATTGGCAAAGGCAGCCCCGATTCCATAGCTGATCACCTGTCCTCCGGTGATACTAACATTGTTCAATCCTATCATCCGGCCACGATACTTTGTGGGTGCCAGCTCTGCAATATACATGGGCACGATCATCGCTGCCGACCCAACACCAAATCCAACCACCAATCTTCCAACAGCCATCTGCGCGATCGAGTATGCAGCTCCTTGGATGACAGCACCGATAGTAAATAGAGCACATCCAACGTAGATGGCACTCTTCCGGCCGTATTGATCGGCAGTTAACCCAGCGATGACCGACCCGACGAATGCGCCAGCCGAGCATAGGGCAGTCACCATCTCCTTTTCACTCGGGGAGAGAGCATGGCCGAGGTCTTCGTAGAGGTAGACGAGAACGGCGGAGATGATACCGGTATCGTAGCCGAACAGCATGCCACCAATGGAAGCAGTGCAGGCGACCAGCCAGATGAATCGACCGGTGCCGGTACTTTCGATATCGTCTATGTCGGCTTGGGGTTTGAGGACTTCGACATGGAAGGAGTCTGATTGAGGTTTATCGTCATCGTGTTTTGTATCATGGTTAGTATCTGTGGATTCTAGTGGAGACATTGTAAAGTAATTCTTGAATCTGCAAAATTGATATAGTGCGAGATTTGATATGCATAAGTGAGGGAAATACAGTCGCTTTATATCTCCATCGCGATCATTGACACCACCGATCAGCGACAAAGAAAGCCGACAGTCACCCCAGATTCGGCTTGGCTCCACGCGGGGTACCCCATGGGGAGCGGATAGAGTTTCATATTGTCGGGGAATATGTCCTGTCACAGACGCAAAGTTATCCTGTCCCGTTGTTTTGAGGGGTTTTCGCCGAGAATTGCCCGTTTGATTCGATGCAAGGTTGAGGGGCTAACCTTGTTTGGAGTTGCCACGCTCTTATCGAATGAGCTATATAATGGTGGTATCTTTATAGGTTGATCTGATGATCCCAAGACGCCCATGTTTTAAAGTACAGCTCAATAACCTAATAAATACTGCGATTGCTGTGTTGTTCTTGGATGGCAAGGAAAGCTGGAATTCGTTCCCGATTTCCCGATCCTCGTATAACGGCTTTTGCGTATAGATTACTGCTGATACGCAGATTGGCGGAATGTTTCCAACATCGTCGTAAAAGAACAAGCCTTGCATAGATGCTAGGATTGTTAAGAGGACTCGACTAGACGGTACCTGATAGCCATGCTATAACATACTCGACCGAAGACTTAGGTTACACCTTGGACAGGGGCAGCAGCAGAAGTATCAAGGATTATTTGGGCATAAAGGTAGCATTCAGATGATACCGCCATGTCCACCCAATAAAGCTGATTAGACTGAGATAATGCCGATGATCGAGACGATCTCCAGTAATACCTCACTAGGCTAAAGCAGTTCAAAGCTATTATGAGGGAATAATGAGCTGAACACAGCTCTGCCATCGGGAGACGCGATGCTAAGACTATCACTCCCTACAGATCAGCGTAATACTCGGCTATACAGAGCTGTCAATAGCCGCAGTGCAGCGATGAAGCAGAAAGGAAGACTCGTATATCTAGGTTAGGCAACTATCGACGACGGTCCTGACAAGACGGCTCGTCAACATCCCCGTCAACAGGATATATGACGTGATGACATTAGCATTTAATGCGAAACATTGCTACATGGCATCTGAAACATGGCCTGATCATTATACAAAGGCGAAGGACGTACGGGGACGCTGTTTGGCGTTATTCATCCTCTTCCCTCGGCTAAAGATCAGCGTCGATGTTGCACGTTCTAGAGGCGTTTATATAGATAAACACCCGACAATTTCTTCTCCTGTCATTGGGAACTCGATTTCGGCGTTGATGATACCACTTGATGGATGTTTCTGAATGCCCAATGAAATGCATCCCAACTCCTTACTGCCAAGTCGACTGTAGCCAAGAATGGCAGCAAAGTCGCAATCAACCTTTTACCCTCGGCAAGTAAATATTGAGATAATGTGTAACTAATACTTTGTCTTTGAATTATCACATTATGAAATGGTCTAAAGCTCAAGTTCAATGGTGACTAGACCATTTGATTTTGTCGTCTTCCGGAGGTTGTAAATATATAAATCCCGCCATCCCATGCTGCACTTTATGGTATACGGATTCAAGAGGCGAGAATCAGTATAGCATTGTATAATGGGGCCGATCGCTTAGAGTGACAGTAATAAATATGAATAATAAACAGACAGGTCCAAATGAAGACTATATTTTATCTACAATTGTTGAGAGCTCCCCCAAATCAGGCGGAAGCTATTTATAGACTAGCCCCCACTATGGAGAAAGACATCAACCATCAGAATGCGCCCCTTGCTTGACTCGGTCCAAGACCAACATCGAACACCACCATGGCGTCTACAACTCCCTTAATTGACTTGGCCGAATTATCCAAAAGCGACATCAATGTGCCAATTCCAGAAGACATTCTCAATCAGGCACTGTCATGTCCCCCATTCCAAGAGGTTTCCGGCGCATTCAATCTGCGTGACATTGCAGTTCCAGGCGCCATCAGCCCCGGCCTAGTCTATCGATCAGGTATTTTGGCTCATCTAACCGAGGAGGGCAAATCGGAGCTACTATCCAAGCTTGGGATCGGACTCATTCTGGATCTACGCTCAGAGAGAGAAACCAAATCCCATCCACCTCCGAATGTGCCCGGAATCAAGACAGTCTGGTTGCCAACGCATAAGACTCCATCACCTTTGAGTCTGGATAGTTTTATTGGCGAGAATGGAGGTGAAATCGGATATACGCAGATGTATTTGGAGATTCTAGATCTCTATGCCGAGAGTTTCCGGGTTGTGTTGGAGTATCTCAGAGATGAAGCTACGCAGGGTCGGGGTGTTTTATTTCACTGTTTTGGTGAGTATCATCCTTCTACTAACTCGTGGAAATTACTCGACTAATATATTTCCAGCCGGCAAAGACCGTACCGGTGTCCTGGCTTCGATCATCCTCAGTCTGGCAGGAGTATCAGACAGTGAGATCGCCAAAGACTACGCTCTCACCCGAATTGGCATCGAGTCGCAGAGAGAGTTCCTCCTTCAGCTGTTCTTGAAATACTACCCCGGATGGACGGATGAAGCACCGGGTGTTCAAGAGTTCTTTGCCATCAAGCAGTCTTACATGCTATCATTCCTTGATGCAGCTCGAAAAGAGTACGGGGGATTGACGGAGTATGTCAAGTCTCGGCTTGGGTTTAGTGAGGAGGATATTGAGAAGATCAGGAGCACATTGAGGGATGCATACACTAGATATTAGATTAGATCACTCTGAGCATTTTGATATTCACAGTAGCCATTGTATTAGAGTTGATATCCAGCATGTCTGTCAATAAGAATAACATAACAGTTGAAAAGCTCATCATGCCTGGTGACGACATTCCAGTTCAAGTATCTGAGCAATTCTAACTCGAGCATCGACAGTTCCCGCGCAGAAACACCGCCAATGTACGCGTAGTACGCATTCTTCCAGAAAGAATCACTCACACTCTTCGATGCAACAGTCACACAGGCGAGGAATAGTCGATGGACAGTAAGACAATTTAATTCGAATCCAGGCTGAGCTTCACAGAGTCTGACGACATAGATCAGGGCCGTGAGCAGAACCGGTGGTGTAAGAGCGTTATACACTGTCAGTTGATGAAGATAGTCGTAGACAGTCGTATTAGGAGGGGTTTTGGAATGGAATCGAGTGAGGTCACTGGTCCATAGAGGCAATGCGACATTTTCGCTCGTACTGCCAGCGAGAAGCTCTGCTATCAGGCTGGCTATATCAAGAGGATTTGCGAGTTCATATCGTCGTGGAAGATTTTTGGCGGGTGTTAATTCATGACTAATGGTCGATGGCTGGGAAAACTCTGGTACAGATGGATATAATGATGGAATTGATTGTGCCTTGCTAAGGATGGCATCTAGCACCTGTTGCTTCGGATAGTAGGAGCGGTATAAATCTTGGAGACAGCGGTGGATAACTTCATCTGCAACATGCTTGGTGGGAGTGCGTCTTTCAATCCGACTTGAATATACTGGTTGCAACAGCATTGTCATTGTCGATCGGTTGATATGTTGGTCTTCACTTTTCGGTTGCCTTTTTGATAAAGGAGTATGACTGAGCCGAGTTCATGTCATCAAAATAGTCTCCGAAACAGGCATCGACTGTAAAATCTGTATACAGAAAGAAGTCGATGGTCGCATTCATATCAAAGAGAAGATGCTGCCATAAAACCGCCGTGCAGACGGTGCTGTACACATCCCTAGGTACTGGCTCAACCGCCATTAAAAAGAACAGAATCCCTGGAAAAAGAATGCAACGCGAGGGATTGGCTCAGATGATTGCGCAAGTGTTAAGTCACAAACCACGGTTCAAATGATACAGTACCAGCCAATGGGATGCATTCGGGCTGAATATGCCCCACTTGGCGTCCTCACCCTAACCAGAGGGAGACTAGCGCACCTGCAGCTGATTAGACATGGCAGTGTATGACACCACCACACTCATTCTAGAACCATGGATGTTGCATCAAGATTTATTCAATTATATTCAGATCCTGAATATTATGTGTATGCTCTAATGCGTCGATGGTATAAACTTCAGTCGCCCAACGGATAGCAATGAAGAACCTGTCCGTCTAGAGCACACCATGGTTAGTAAATGTATATCCAAGACAAGGGAGCACGTACAATAAAAGGAATCAGCACTGGCCAGGAAGACAAAACTGGTGGCCACCTCGCTGGCCTGACCGGGTCGACCGAGGCCATAGTGCGAACCCCAGTTTTCCATCTCGGATGCTTCTTGAGTGGCGACTTGAAAGGGTGTGTAGATGCCACCAGGACTGGCAATGGTTAGCGAGGACAGAAAGAGTAGAAAGAGATACCTACGCCACTTCGTTCACCCGGATTCCTTTGGGCATTAATTGTACTGCAAGAGACCGGGTGAAGCCAACAATGGCACCTTTGGTGGCTGCGTAGTCGACCAGACTGCTTGAACCACGGAATGTCGATACAGATGTGTTGTTGACGATGCTGGATGAGTTAGTTTAGTCTTCACAGATCAGGTATAGCTACATACGAGTCCCCTCGAGCCATATAAGGCAGAGCGAATTTGGTAACGGCAAAGATGTGATATTCGTTTGGAAGGTATCCTCTACCTCGTCGAAGTCGATATCGACAAAGTCCTTGCAGCGATATTGTTTGGCCGCATTGTTGACCAAAACGTTTATGCGACCGAATCTAATCATATGAGCTACTGTATTGTAAGGCGGATATATACCTACTGTTTGACATGTTCTTCTACTGCCTCTTTGCAGAAACCTCAACTTCAGAGGTTACACGGTAACAGAAGACACTCTCAACACTCTTGATTCACTATTTTCTTGGCTTTGGGCTGCCTGGGGTGGTTGAAATGTTGATGGTTTATGGGACATTATAATGAATGATTAATTAATCCTGGCGAACCAGGGTTGTATATGGGGTATAGGCTGAAAAAATCGAGATCTAATACAACTGAGATATCAAGAAAAAAAATAAAACAAGGAATAAATTTGCTGGGTGTTAGGAACTTATCCTAGTCTTGCTATAAATGTCTTTTGAAGATATACAATGACAATGTAGTATGCAGGTGTTGAGTTGTGTGGGGCCCGTTGCAGTAAACTAGGCGAGATGAAGCTATCCCCGCCGCAGATCATTCATCTTATCAGCGCAGCTTTCACAACGAAGGATGGTATTCTAACTGCCACCATACGTGGTGTAATCTATTGCTGTCCTGCCACATCCTGGTCCAACTCGAGTGTGATGAGTTCACACCGACGGAAGATCTCCAGCGTCTCATCGAGAATCTCCTGCCGCTCAGTCTCAGTCAGGAGCTTGTCTGCATTGACAACTCTCTCTCGGAATTCATCCTTGACCCTCCCATAATCTTCCACCTGCCAGAAAGACAATGGAGCCGGGAAGCTGTTCATGCTCAGTTCCATCGACGACAGTCCCCAGAACTCCGGACCCGCCTTGAACAGTAAACCACGGATCCAGCGTCCGCCGTTGAACAGGGCAGAATACATGATCCAGATATACGACACCAGGAGATGCGGCTTCTCCGTGATGCGTTCGTTGATGTACTGACGCAACTCGCTACCAGCATTTGGCTTCTTGGTCGAAAGATCCGCCGCGGTAGGATCGAGGGACTTGAGAAGGCCAAGATCAGCCTCAAGGCGTCGACGACGCAGGAGTTCAGGAAGATAGACTTGGCGTAGGACAGCCAGCACCCGATCCTTGTCGTTGGCGAACGAGGTAGATTCGCCGGCGGTCGCACCAGCCCAGTCGATTGGGTCACCGATCTGGTTGAGCCATGCTTCCTCGAGGCCAAAGTATATCTCTGCGTAACGTGAGAAGCCGAGGGTGTAGAGAGTGGGAAGATTGGCTTGGGGAGGGAGGCAGAGTGGAATGCGGGCGGTATTCAAACGGTTGACGGTGCCATGTGGCTCTCTAGATAGTGGCGGTTGTTAACTTGGAATGGACAGAAAGGAGAATCTCACTTGATCAAAGTGTGGATTTGAGTGGGCAGATCGACGTCGGCCATGATGAGGATAAAGAGCGGTCGTGGTTATTGGATGGATATTCTAAGGAATGTACGAGTGGGGTGATTGATAGTCTGAATACTGAATAGGAGTCACTTTATAACTGCAGAAATCGCCACTGATCGGACCGTGGGTGTCCTCTACCGAACAGCTGTTCGTGACCTGTGGCCACACTGTCCATCACGGCAAAGAATAATAGGCGCCTTTTCTACAGTTGATATCAGCTGGCCCTTTTGGCTCCATTCTGTTGCACGAAGAGGGTGATCGGAGACGAGGAAGACAGCTGATAAGCTGGTGATGGATCGAGCTGATTGCCATATGACGAAGGACGACGATCAGATCGCCCCACATTGCTGCTCTGATTGGCCCAGAAGGCAGATCACGGGCTGTTTGTCCATTTGCATCCGCTGATCGCTGCCTTGCTGCCTGCTAGACATCCGTTGCCTATATATACCATCTACGGTGTACAGAATATTGTGCAGTGAAATATTCTTATCACAAACTCACAATACTTGGTAAATGGTATTGTAATCACCTGCCGCTTCGACTGTGGCGTCAATGTGGCTGACAGGCGATGCAGATTCTATCATGCAACCAAGTCATGTCACATCCACTCTCTCCTAATTGCAATATTTGTATGTGAAGTAGCATGCAGCATTCTGATATATTGAATCACTATCAAGTACACTACAGCCGCTTTATTTATACTCGGCAATAGTAATAGCCCATAATCATGTCATTAATACCATCAATATTTTAAGCAATAATTTATTCAAACACGGTACTTTTATAATTTCACCATGCTCATTAGATCATCATCTACTGACGACGCCCATGCCACTTCTGAAGCCATTGAGTCTTTTGAATCGCGACGGTATTCTTCCCCTGCCGATCCGAGGCATGACGACTGTGACAAAGGCAACAGTCCTTGTTGAAAACCTGCATTTGAATTTTCGCGTGATTTCGACGACGATGTACTCGACATACTCCTGGATCTTGGCACTAGAGGGATGGTGTTGCCAATGCTCTGCTCCATAAACGTTACATAATGTTTCAGCCGTTCATCATTGCACTGCGAATGCTCCAACACTTCATTCTTCAGCGTCAGGATAATCGAGCGCATAGACCCGATCTCCGCGACCAATCTCTGGTTTCTCTCCGACTGCGTTTTGAGA
Source organism: Aspergillus sp. 'subgen. Cremei' (assembly GCA_019976455.1). Lineage (NCBI taxonomy): Eukaryota > Fungi > Ascomycota > Eurotiomycetes > Eurotiales > Aspergillaceae > Aspergillus > Aspergillus sp. 'subgen. Cremei'. The sequence continues at coordinate 101,737 of JAFBMR010000006.1, forward strand.
CGTGCTTCGAGGCTATTTCGTTGCTGCTTTTTCTTCTGGCGGCATTTGTTCGCTGCGACGCGGTTGCGTTCGAGGTATCTTTCGCGTTTGGTTTTCTCATCGTCGTCGTTTGATTGGGATTGGGAGCTGTTTGAATTGTTTCTTTTTGAGATGTTTTTGTTTGTTTTTGAGGATTGATTCCAGTTGAGAGGTGGTCGTGTATCCTCAATTGCTGACTCGGGGATATCTCCATGCGTGACGACGGAATCCAGGACACGGTCGTGCGATCGAGGCGAGATTGGTACTTTATTGACTACATCCAGACTGGGAATGGTAGGCTTCTGATTAGGATCCCAGTTGAGCATGGCCGACATCGAGTCTGATTCGAAAAAGTTCCGGTCATTCAAGATAGACAGGTCATTGTTGGCCATGTTCGCTGCGACTGTCGCAGGGACAGCATAGAGAGGATCGGCATAGGTCATGTCGGTATTCAGAGAGGGTTCTTCAGTCAAAGTGGTGAGGGATGGTTGGATGCAGCTCATTTTGATTGGCATTAGTAGGAGTATAGTACTGGGAATGAGAAAAAGAAATACAAACAAGCAAAGGAGGCAGACGTGCGACAGTGAAATACACGCAGCCAGCGTGGATCCCGTCAAACGGGTACATCCGGTTCCAAGTATGCAGATCACCAACAAGTTGCGGCTAAATGATCCAACAATCAGAATACAGAATCAGTTGTTGGGAATTTCAATGATACTACCCCGTACTTTTGTCAGCTCCACCGAAATGCCATGAGAATTGGGTTATCTGTGTTTGCTGTCAAATCCCAACGACTACGAGCCATCGGCCAACTATGATCGTCCATTGCTAACGGTCAATGGCTATGATCCCCACATGTCAAGCGCACCAATGTCTCCTTAAGACATTTGGCATGGGTGGGTGTTTGCATCTGCAACCGGTGATATGACGTCACGAAACGGAAGTCCGGGATTCGATGGACTTCGATTCCAGTTTATTTGGAACAGTCCACCTTATTATGGATATCTGCCAGTCATATTCCTGATCCTTCTCATGATAGGCTGCGACGGGGAGAAAATCGGGTTTGGGACATTTAAGCTTAACCCGCCCCACACAGCCTGGCCCATCAGAGCACGTACACAGTCTTCGTCTCCACCGGCCCGTCTAGGTCTGGGGTTGTCAATCGTGCTGTCATGGCGACGTCACCATCTGGCTAGTCTGCAATATATATACACTGAAAAATAGACTAGGACTAAAACAATTCAATCACTCAATAGCCGCCATCATGTCCAATCGCATAGAAAGAGAAGACCAAGACCTTTACGACCCATCGCTCGGGGACAATGTGGTCGATGACTCGTACGCGCACGAGACCAATCCATCCTTGAGATACCAGGTTCCCGTGCAGAAAGATGAAGAGGAAATTGAGGATCCCATGAAGGATGGGTATGCCGATACGTGGGACCAGCTAGGTATTGTTTCTCTGCTGAGTGTCATTCAAGTCTAATTGTCCCTAGATATAGATGAGCAGGAGGCATTTAACGAGAGTACTATTCTGGGTGGTGATGGTCTGCGCCATGCAGAGCCTCAGAGTGCGAACAAGTACAACGAGGGCCCCAGTGAGGATGACTTGCCTATTGAACAGGATTAAAAGTGGGCGTTTAATTATGATTGGTTGATTTTTGTTGGAAAATCTTGTATAAAAACCAAAGCATTCTATCAAGGTTGGGGCTGAAGAATTGCTACATCCATTAGATTCGTGATACAATTGAGCTTTTGAGACTTTAAGTCTATTCTCCCTGAGCCAGAAGAATGAATGGCCCACTTACCAGTAGTGACAGACATTTCCAAGATTAGAGGTCTGGCAGTGCAGTATCCGAGAACCACGGAGAAAGTATACCTTTCCGGTGTTACATTTATTCAGTCAATTTCCCGGTGTCAATTCGCGTGGGTTGGGAATAGGCCGTTAAGCGTATTAACTGGTCTGGTTATATATTCGAACCATGAGAGTATAGGTATTCATGGTAAAAATTAATGACAACACTTTTGGACACTATCATACTCATTGGGGAATATCTAATTGACAGGGATCAAGGATGCCATAAACCCTAGACAAAGAAGGATATAGATAGTAGCCATGGTTAACATAGAAGTCGTCATTGGTTGTACAGAAGGGTAGGTTGATAAAGGCATTAGCTAATGGCAGATACTATGTAGTTATTTCACTACTTAGCAATTGCTAGGTGTCCCCCCACTCCAATAGATATCACGCAGCAATATGTTGTAAGTGGAGGTCAATTGATGCTGTAATCTGACAAATGGTGGGCTTTTCGCTACAGGGAATACGTTATGTAGCGGTGGAGAAAATGGGCGCAGATAATATAGTTATCAATTCAGAAAGAGACGATGACAAATGAACCAAATGGAATTAAGTATTTAAGCATTAGGGGTTTGTCATAAAGCTGCCCTTGCTGCATCCTCTACGGCAAAGCTTGCGATAAGTGGCCAATCGGCATAGCACAAGAAGACTCGGTAGAAAAATCCAATAATTCCATTATGCTGCATAGGCATAATGACGGATTGGGATAGTCGGTGAGATGATGTGATCTCATACTACCTGCCAAGCGAAAGACGTGTCACAAACCTAGTTGTGGCGACAAGGGTTATACATGCCATTGATTATTTACATCGTGTATACTCCGTATCTGCTGGGCCATATAAAAAGCAGTTATGTGTCAGTAACTGTCGACTGAACAATGCTTTCGAGCAAGACAGTAGAAATGGCGACAACATGATATCTCCTGGATCGGAAAATGTCGATCCCAGCTGCATGTAGAATCCCCCTAGCAGGACTATCGAAAGCCCCTTGGCCGTCTGATATCACATCCAAGTTACATGGATATTGCAGACGGATGATTCCCACCCAGAGCGATGCGATATAAGTGGCTTCTCCCCTGTTTGTCTCGAATTGCCTCTCATGTTATCTGCACCGTTCTGAGCTATGACTTTGAATCTCTCGCATGGTCCGTTGCTGGACGGCTGGCATGGCGGCTCCAGGGTTGCTCTGGTGGTCTGTATCAGCATTGTCATCTGGGCAGGATACAAATTCATATTCTATCCTAATTTCCTCAGCCCCTTTCGACATGTCCCTAGAGCCAAGGTATGCTGAACGACTCTTCAATGGCAGAGGGCAAACTGACACAGACAGGGAGGTTACCCACTGATTGGGAACGTCATGGTTGGATTCGAGCGGCCACCGGGAGAATCAGTTTGGAAAGTCACAAAAAAGTCCCCCAACGATGGAATGTTGAACCTCCGAGGAGTGGTCGGCCTGGATCAAATCCTCTTGACCAAGCATGAGCTGATATCGGAAATGCTGGTGGACCGAGCATACGAGTATGAAAAGCCGGATGGCATTCTCGATGCTATGGAGGCTGTGGTCGGGAATAGCCTCTTGGTGGCCAAGGGAGACGTGCACCGCCAGCAGCGCCGACAGCTCATGCCAGGCTTCAATATCCGTCCCATCCGCTCGCTATATCCTGTCTTTTGGAAGAAAGGCCAGGCATTCAACCGCGCCATCATCTCAGAACTGGGGATCGACCAGCCATCCAAGAGTGGCAATGTGCTGTCTGGCTCATTTGACTTTAACCACCGAGCCACGATCTTGACTATGGATAACCTCATCTGCGGCGGAGTGGGCGTCGACTTGGATCTCGTGAGCCACCCTGATCACCCAATCGTGGCCGGGTACGAGGAGGCACTGGAGCCGACTCCAAGCAAAGTCTTCATGTATCTCGCCACCGACATGGGCATTCGAAAATTGGCGGATTACTTGTGCTGGGGGACCAGCAAGAGCTTTGAGGATTCCTGTGCACGGCTGCGAGGTATCGTGCGTGATATTGTGCGAGAAAAGGTCGAGAAACAGGAAAAAGGGACGAACTCGGAGGGCATCTTCACGCAGGTCATCTCATCGCAGGGCTGCAGTCAAGAGCAACTCGTGGAACATACACTTACTCTAATTGCTGCTGGGTATGCTCCCTCCCACGTTGTATAGGATGTCGTACTGACTGATCTAGTCACGAAACAATATCCGCTGGATTTGCCTGGGTCATCCACTCCCTGGCCAGGAATCCAGACATCCAGACCCGCCTTCGACAGGAGATCAACGCCAACATCCCCAAAGATCTCGCGACAGATCCAGATGCCAGACTGGGCGAGATCCTCGAGTCACTTCCGTTGCTCAACGCCGTCTGCTACGAAACCATCCGTCTGTATCCCAGTGTCTATGTCGTCTACCGCACCGCCGCCTGCGATACATTTGTCGGCGGCATGCCGGTTCCCAAGGGGACTCGTCTCATGTCCTGCCCATGGGCATACAACCGCACTCCTGAGATCTGGGGTCCTCGCTCAGAGGAATGGATCCCGTCGCGCTGGTTAGATCCCAAGACAGGCAAGTTCGACCGGATGGCTGGTGTTTCACCCAAGGCAGCCAACATGAGCTTCCATTTCGGCCCGCGCAACTGCATCGGGCAGGAGTTTGCACGCACTGAGATGAGATCGTTGGTGGCGGCGTTTGTGACTGGCTTTGAGTTTGAGCTGTCGAATCCTGATGAAGTGCTGCAGCCGACTGGGTTGGTTAGTGCTCGGCCAGGGTATAAGATGATGATCAATGTGCGGACAGTTGAGGCGGTTTGAGGGTGGTAGATAACATCGAAGTTCTATTGGCTTAATCTTAATTTATGTACACCAGTAGGTGGATATCCGTTGAAAAATCCAGGAAATGTAATATTCAAGATTAATCAATCTCCTCATGGTCCTGGAACGGCCAGAACCGGTCGACCGAGATCAGGTCGTCTTCATCCTCCGCTTCTGCCACCCAGTCGTTCTTCAGCTGTCGGTTCAATGCTGAGACTCTTTCATAAGACTCATTTCTGACCCATCCATCTTGTCCTAGATCATCCAGCAGAGACTGCCAATGCTCCAGTAAAAATGGTTGCCTTTATCCAGTTTTCCTCGAGACGATAGAATTCCTCAGCCTCTTCTTCGCTGAAATGAACTGGGCAGGGGATTCTCGCGGATGTCGGGTCAGCCAGTTGGTCCCAATGCGTGGCAAGCCGGATGAGCAATCCCTTCAAGGTAACAATATTCCCGGTCCATGGTCGACCAGCCCTGTCGACTGCCTGCTGACGGAGTGTGTAGAGGGGGTGGCAAAGTGCTTCAAGATGAGCCTTGTTGTCCCTGCCATTGAAGACCATATACAGGTAGAAAAGCATCCTCCGACGATGAAGCTCATCAGCTTGTTCCTTGTCTTCCGGGCTGAGCGACTCGTAGCCTTCTGGAAGAGATGGCTTTTCAAGGCCTTTGGGGGGTTCAGAATCCGGGCTTTCAAATAGTGGTGGATTCCCGGCAGTCAAAAGTAGCGGGAGTAGTGATGAATGCTGTCAGTCAATGATGCATGTAACTTCACATGACTCGGACACAAAGATATTGGATGGATTGAGATCTATGATGTTATTATACTGCGGGACAGGGGACCTTGAGTAATGCTTACCTGGATGGCGTAGTGTCGGTTTGTTCATGGGGTGTTGCGGGTTGGCGGGCAGAATGTAGGGCGATGTACTTCTGCAGTAAATCCACATACACCTCCTCCGGCGAGATCTCCCCTTCAAGGATAGTGTTATGAGGAAAGTCATTTCGCTGCGGCCGGCCAAATCTGCGCATCCATTCCAATTCCCGCTGGCCAACGGAACGAACATAGTCGCGATGGTCTTTCCCTGCGCACAGTTAGATCAGTGAGACTCAATAATAGCATGAAAGGGGCCAACAAACAAGGCCCACGATCCAAATCAAGTGCTGCGCGTTTCCCGCGCCAAAACATGTAGTCCGCAGAAGGACCAATACAGAACCTATTCTCTGCATCATTCTGGTCTGCTGTACGTGGTGATGCGTAGAGATCGGCTTGCATGTGTGAGGGCAGACTGCTTCTGTAGTATAAACTACCATACGACCCAAAAGGAATGCAGAAAAGCTTCTTTTCAATGTCCACAAAAGTGGTGACCAAGCGAACGCGTTCTGAGGGCGTAAGGTCGAACCAACAATCGGTGAGTGGCTTCCCGGCTGCCTTTTCCACGATCATATATTCTGTACCCACCGGATTGTCGGACTTCGAGGAGAATGCGAACACCCGGGGAACAGGGATCCCCTTGGACCGCAGGAAATCCTAGGTGGCAACTTCACTTTCTGTCGTCAACGTCTTTGGGACAGTCCAATGATACGGAATCTTTGCGATCACTTCCAAGCCATCATCCATGACAAGGAGAAACACTCTGTTGAGGCCACCCTCTGCGAGCTTTGACATACGCGCGACATTTGCCCGACCAACACTGCCTGCAGCGATCGTCTTCAGTTCCTCCGCATTAAATTCGACATGTCGTTCGGTCAGGCGAAGATGGTCATTATACAGATAGCGTCCAGCTGTATAGGAAAACAGATCTGGTCTCGGATTAGCTGAAGAGGCAGACCTTGTCAATAGATGCTTTGTCGAGGGGTTGCTGGAAGGTTTGTGATTGAAGCTTGCTCGCGAAAGCGCAGGGCGTGTCAACAATCGCGTGCGCCATTTAAAGCAAGAGATTTGGAAGTAATACATGATATTTCCAGTAGGGCGAGAAAGACGAGGGCTATTTCGCACTGTCGCTGCTAGCATGGTGAGCCATCACGATGGATGACGTTTCACGGCGCGTCGCCGAAATAACAGGATCTTATTCGGCAGTGGCCATCACGTGTTTATGAGCCACTTCGAAGAGGCTGCTAAGGATGCGTTGAAGGCGATTGAATAAGTTTTCGGTGGAAGAGATATCTGACGAGCCAGATGATGGGTAGTCCAAAATGCAAGTCAATGCATATAAGATGCAGCTATACTGGCGCCTGTCAGTGCGAGTCAAGTGCCATTGGTGGCTCTGTCTCAAACTATATAACTGAATGCTTTCACATCGCTGGATGGTTGAGATATCCGCCAGACACTGGGTTAAACATGGAAGCATGCTTCTATCACGACACCAGGATTGTTATAAAAAACTTCACGTATGGTATGAAATTCAGCTTATGCAATGCTCTCATAAGAGTATTCAGACAGGCACTCCCAATTTGAACCCTCCCCAGTTGAGTCTCGAAAAGACTCCATTTCCGTCATATGCTGCCTGCACATTTCTCAACCTGTGGATATTCGTCTCTGGGAATCCCAAGTATGGATCCTGCCATTCACCTGCATCTCCCATATAAACAAATTCAGAAGTCAGATCCTCCGCCTTGTATTTTTCATGGAGATTGGTGATTAGTTGACGGGACCACGCCTGCACGCGGAGGTCATCTTGTTCACGAGCCCAGCTGGTGCTGAACTGCCAGACTGTACGATATTAGCGATGATCTCAACCAAGAGAGAAGACGTACTGATCCAAGCCTGGTCATCATCCAGACTCCACACATTGCCGATTCCATTCGTCTTGCCGATTCGTGCTGCTCCTCGGGGAATCATATTCAGCACAAAGGTAGGGCAGAGACCGGCGACGTCGGAAATGCTCTCTATTCCACGTCTCCATGCTTGATATATCTCGTAGAGCGCAGCTGAGTCTGGCCTTATCGTACGGTGAGAGAACATCACCCTGTGCTGTCAGCAATCGTCCAATTCCCCTCGAGAATACATACCTATACATCTGGTTTGGTGTATCAAGGCCTTTAGCCCACTGTGCTGCTGTGGTCACATTATGCAGCTTGATCTGGCCAGGAATGGCTGTGAAATTGGCAAACTGCGACGGGGGATTACTCACTCCCTCTTGCAGCCCAAGGACAGATGCAGCGGCTTCCTTGCTGGACACGTTATATGTCACTGTAAAGATACCACCAGCTGCAATCGGATATGCATCATCCACGACAGCCATATCCGCAATCGCCTGGATGAACTGCGGAATTTGATCCTCGCTGTAGGCTTGAATCGTGGTGCTGATCTGCGGAATGTCATACGTTTGAAAGACAAACTTGGTGACGATGCCAAAGTTGCTGGCTCCTCCTTTCAATGCCCAGAAGAGGTCTTTGTTGCAGGTTGCACTGGCAGTCACTTGTGTTCCATTTCCGAGGACAACGTCGTAACTGACAACTGTGTCCATGACGAAGCCATACTTGTTGATGAAGTAGTGAAAGCCACCGATCAGAGTCAATCCTGGAACTCCAATACTTTTAAGACGACCACCCAGTGTCAATCGGCCGTATGGCTCCAGTGCATTGTAGACTTCGTCCCATCTCAATCCCGGTCCAACTTCAATCGTGCCATCTTTGACTTGTGTATCTTGGAGTTTTGACAGTGAGATTAGGACGCCTCCTTCGATGTTATTCGAGCCAGGATACTATAACCATCGTTAGCTGCATTCCATGGCCATAGTTAAAATAAGTACATTCATATGCCCACCCCCACGAACAGCAAACTGCGCATTCGCAGCAACAATCTTGCGTATCCCATCCGAAACTTCATCTGCCGACTCCGGGAAGAAAATGCAATACGGGTCTAGGTTAGCACGGACGTCCCAGTAATTCGTTGCTTCGAAGGTATAACCATCTGACTCTGGGAGGAGAGTTTGTTCGGGGTAAACGTCTGCTATTTGACTGCAAGCAAGTTCAGCGCCGGTAGTCAGACTGAACGATCCCAATGGGGTGATGATGCTCTCGCCTGCTAATATCTCAACGCTGGCTGCACCTAGACCGAGCGCCACTGTTATTAACTTGATAAGTGCCATTGTAAAGGATTGGGAAAGTAGACAAATGGTTTTGTGTAAGATATTGCATGCATGGATAAAGGGGGAAGGAAATATATAGATATGGACTGGTTAATATATACAGGCTGGTAGACCCTCAGACCGCTGTTCCCCCAGACTGATTTGAAAACGATAGATGCAGAACAACCCAGGTTCTGATTCGGTTTCTGATCGGGTTTATACAAATACAAACCGACAGTCTGGAATAGAATCAGACAGCTGGATTGACATCGGAAGAAACAGCCAATCACTGTCGAACCCGAGTACGAGTCGTATCCGGACCGTGTTTATAAAGTGGGTCTGACAGGCTGCCATTTGAAGATTTGAAAATGAAGCAGCCTGATATTGTGTGCAGTTGATATTGATCTGAATGGTGCTAAAGAGAACATATCAAAAGGAGTGTATCTCGACTCGGTATTTATTTTGGCTAGGTCATGTGATCCGACGATAACTTCATCCGAAATCGCCACTTTCTCGACAGCATCACAATGGCCCAACCAGGACGAAGAACGCACCGCAAATCGCGTAATGGGTGCCACCAATGCAAGGCACGCAAGATCAAGGTACACCTCCCCTCGAGGAGGATCGAGTGGATTGCTCATTCTCTAGTGCGACGAGTCACAGCCTTCCTGCAGGAACTGTGTGCGACACGGCGTGGGCTGCTCATTTGTCACACATCCTGGCCCTTCATCGTCAGCCCATCTGCACGAGCAGCTGGCTTCCCCCCACAGCTCCGACACGGTCTCTCCACTGTCTATCCAGCATCTGCTCTCGCAGCCGGAACCGGTCACTGATCTAGTCGTCTCGGACTTGGAGATGCTGCATCACTACTCCACCTGTACTGCATATACGTTTTCGCGGAATCCAACCCTGCAAACGATGTGGAGGGTCAAAGTGCCCCAGATTGGGTTCTCGTCGACATACGCTCTGCGGGCCATTCTGGCGATTTCGGCGCTGCATTTGTCGTATCTGCGCCCGGACAGAAAGCATGTCTACGTTGCCCAGGCCGAGATGCATCACGAGGCGGCGTTGAGGATGGTAACCCCGAATATCTCCCAACTAATGGAAGAGGACGGCAACGCGGTATTTCTTTTCTCGATTCTCACCTGCTTCATCTCGTGTGCCAAACCACGCAAGTTGGATGATTTTCTCCTGATGGAGGGAGGCCAAATCGCAGGGTGGCTCGTTTCATTCCGAGGGACCAAAACCATCGTCGATCATGCTAGAGATACGCTTTGGACTGGGCCGTTGGCGCCGATTTTCAGCATTCGCGGGCGTAGATCTCGAATACGAAGCACCCGATCGATAGAGGGGCGAAGGTTTATGCAGGATTTGGAGCAGCTCATCAGAGACGAAGTGCGCGATGAGAGAGATCTACACGTCTACCTTCACACCATCCATGAAATGAGCACATGCTACCCGGACGATGACGCACAAGACATCCAGGCGTTCGAAACAGACGATGTCTTTAGTTGGTTATTACAAGTATCGCACGAGTACCTGGACTTTTTGAAAGAGCAGCGACCGATAGCACTGGTTATTTTCGGTTACTTCTGTGTGTTACTCCGACAGCTAGAATGGGCGTGGTGGATAGAAGGCTGGAGTACGCATCTTTTATCGAAGATCTACGAAGTGCTTGACCAGGAACATCGGTATTGGCTGCAGTGGCCATTAGAGCAGATTGGGCTGGCTGTTGAGTATTAATGAATTATCTAACGTGATTATATTGTATCATCTGTATGTTTCCCCATCGACTGGTACTTCCACCTCTCCGGTCGTGAATGAGCAGTGCCTGAATTTGCCATTTGAACTGACGACTCCCCACTGCATGGGAAGACACTCTGTCCGTATCGCAATCTTCTCATCCAAGGACAGATTCGGATGGCACGCAGCCGCGATAGCCTGACTGCAACTCCCAGCAACGGGCATGCCGGATTTAAACCGTTTGAAGCCCATCCCAGCTAAACAAGCCACCATGAGCGTTCCAACAGACAGCGCACACACGATGGCTACAGGCGAGTATGCGCATGTGATGACATCGCGGCCCGGAGCTCTCTCATGCTCGGCGGTATATGCATCGATTCCAACGAGGAACAAACTCTGTGAAATAAGCCAGTGGAGCAGGATAGACAGGAGTATCATCGGAACAGCATATCTATACGGCAACGAGAGAAAGTAAGAGCTTCGCTGTGCGCCCTCCGGGCTACTCGATACACGAAGTCCTTTCCGCTGGATTGCATATTGGCTCCATTCTGCGGCGAGAGTCATGGTCGTAAAAATGGCATTCAGGCAGAAATAGAGCATGGAGTAGACCAACTGCGGTATATTGGCAATCATCGTATTTTTTATCATGGTGTTTGGCCAGAAGTTGCCGTGGATCAAGGTTCGAGTGTCGATGGCTTCGAATCCTAAAGACCAGATTCCGCGAGTATTTCTCATCTGGCCGAAGCCGTACAGGAGGAGGGCAATGCATATCACCATGGATAGAACATAGCTGTCTTGTTAGCAATGGATTAACATGAATCAGGATGAACATACAATGAAATACCGAATCCCCATCGCCTCGTAGACACAGCGGATGCCCATCTTCGCTTCTTGCTCCGGTAGACATAGTCTGTATCATCTGGTCCCTTTGGCTTTCGATGCCATTCAAAATCCACCACGAGGTCCCTGCCCGTGCAAGATCTGTCTTTCGAGAATACATCCGGTTCTCTGATGAAGGACGCAACAGCATCGCCGGTCGTCAGGATAGGTTTTTCCTCTGTACTAAAGGCGATATAGCACATGAGGATTGCCTTGATTGCGTTGAAGACAATCACCACGATGGCTAGAGGCAGACTATACTGCAACTTGCAATGTGTAGGCGACTTTTCCACAAGACAATGATCGACCAGATTGCCACCCACCGTCCAGTTTCCGTCTTTAGCATCTGCCTCGATATCTGGAAGATAGACGTTGCAATCCACGTCTGGTTCTGCATACTCAGGACACAGCCATCGATACGGATCCTGGCTCGGACGACGAGCCCGCATGTATTGCAGAGGACTAAAGACATATTGAGTATCGAGCCAGGTATAGTTATTGGCCATGCTGTCGTTGTTGGTTACCAGAACCACACCTCCCCATTCGATCTGGAATGTTGTGCTGTATACGTTGACACAATCTATAACGTGCAGCCTCGTGAGACTTCCATCTTGAGTCTCGTCTTTGAGTCTGTCGAACGCTGGTTCAGTTGAGTTTTCAAACTCGCCAGGATTTAAGATACTAGTATTTCCTAAAGACCCCGTACCAACATATATATTGTAGTCGTTGGCGGATTGTGTCGAGAATATCGTCGAGTTGTATCTATACAGTCAGCGAGATGAACATGAGACAGTGATAAACTTACACTAGATGAAGAGGGAGCGATGTAAGAGCCAAACAAATCCATAGACAGCTTCGTTTCTTAGATATTAAAAGCAGGTTATGGGTACTGGGCACCCCAATGTCCAGCCATCTTTCCTTGCTATGGGCATCGTCGATATTCCGCCGTGTCGGTGCACACAGACATTGCATGCAATAGTTACTTGCACTCAATAAAGTCGTACTCAGCGTGTTGATAAGCAAATGAATCCCCACATTGGTCCACTTGACTCGATCGCAATCTCCATCAAACAGAATGCCTCGATCATCTTTGACATTATGCCGAACCGCAGCCCATATCGTAAATGATAGATTAAATGCCAGCACAATCACGCCCGCCAGTGAGGCCAGAAGCAGCGTCGATCGCCAGCCATCGAATCGCCCCTTTCGGCTGACGTGAGATTTCCAACTTGATCTCAGTGACTCTGCATCTTGGGTATGTGCACTGCGGGCGATCAGCGTGTCTGTCGATTCTCCCCGTAAGTTCGCCTCCATTTCGTGCATCGAAAACCCCTGAACACTGGAGAATTTAAGGAGAAATGAGAAATCATTTTCAGGGTTTAACATCAAATCCTTCGGGAAACCTGCAGGAGAATGAGGATGAGGCTGTGTTCTTGGGCTGCTGCAGGGCAATGTTGAGCATTTCCTGTTACGGTTAGATTTACCACTTCGGGATGTTTTGATGCTGTTTTCTGCTCCAATCAGCGATCATTCTCTAATAATAGCGGAGCCGAGACTTCTTGACGTCATTTCTACTTGCGATTGTCTATTGGATGTTTGATGTTACTGGCTACTAAGTGATTGTAGATACTCAATTCTTACATTGACTAACATAGACGAGGATATCATATTTCAACTGCATACATAATGAAAACCACGGGGCCGACAAAAAAAAAAAAACAAAACTCACTAGGAAGAAACAACAAGAGGAGCCGCAAACTGCAGCTTCTCGCGAACAATCAAAGAATGAATCTGCAAGATCCGCGCCTGAGCCGCTGCATGAACATCACCATTCGTGCGAAAGTAGCCACTAACCTGAATACCCAACGCGAGACCCTGCGGACGAGGCCCAGGGACTCCAATATGGCCTTTTCCTCCATTGCATTGCATCACGAGATGGCAGGCGAGGTCACTGGCGGTCTTGAACGGGGCTTCGAGATGGTAGAACACGATTGGATGGGCGGGTCTGACATCGTCCTCTGGAGGGGGAATGTCGTGTTCGAACACTGCGTCCGTAACGAAGTAGTGCGCTGGGAGAATGAGGACTTTGTATGCACCTGATGGGAGGGGGAGATTGTCAGCAGGGAAGATGACTGTTCCATTGGGGCCATTGGAGACGAGGGGTGGACTGAGATAGTGAGTTGCAGTGGCATCGGTTGGAGGGGGTACAAAGGTTGCGCCAGCCATTGTGATTGTTTTGGTTGGGTATTGAAACGAAGAGGTATGATTGTGGGAAGGAGAAGTCAATAGAAGGAGTTGAGATACCAGAAGGTGATGGTGAGATATTATAGTGTGGTGGAGGGGGTATTTATATTCTATCTTCGTCCGATGTTCACCATTCTGTATAGACATGATAAAGGCATTGTATTCCATCTCTTTGTTCGATGTTGAAAGAGAAGGCTCTGTGCTATACAAAGCCCTTATCAGGTGGATCATATGAAGCTGCATTGTCTTTGTTTCTATTAACCATTTGGTTGCTTTGTCTGTCTCTACGTGTGGGTGTTTCCTATAGCTGCTGCCATACCTAACTCATATACATGGATGAAAAGGCATGCACCTAAGCATAGTTTCTATAATTTTCTAGCGTCTTTGCTGTCTTAAATACAACACGCCGAGCATTTATAATCCCCAGAAACCTAGGACACAAATTGAACGTTGCAGCACGAATTAGAGAGCTAAAGTTTCATCTCCGACCAAAGGTTGACCATGATTTACAGAAAGCAGGATTCAAGTCTCTTTGGCCATCACGGCGTTCCTTCATCTCTATGTAGTCCTTGGGTTAGTTAGCTTCGATTTTTGAAAATATAAACCATTCTAAACATACATGTATTCAGATATCAACCCAGCTTCGCACCCATTTGCAATTTCCAAAGCTTACGGTCGAATCGTTGTTCGAGCAAGGCCTGTGGGTCACCGGCATACATGAATGTTTTCCCACCTCCTTCTGCCGGAGTCTCGCCATCCATGAAGAAAATCCAGCACGGCGAAAGCATATACGCATTGGTCTCATATTGTGCAAGCTGTTGGGCTTCCTCTTCAGATTGGACAAGATAGGCATATCCAGAGATAATCTGGCCTTGTTCGCCGTCAATCAATGCAGGATAATCCCCCCCATTTTGCCAGTGTGTAGCCGATCACCTGTGCTTTTCGAAGCTTTGGCTCCTCTGGCAAGTCCAAGATTCTTTTCACGGTGGCAGGGGCGGTCAAAGTTCCATAGAAGAAGTAGTAAACTGGATATTCTGATGGGAGGTCCTCTATGCGCCGGGCACCATCAAGGTTGGTGAGGTAGTCTGGTGGAGCAGACTCTAGCATGGCCTCATATGGGGACGGTTCATCATGACACGCAGCGCTTGGGTCAGTCATCTGTTCTTTGGACATTATCCAGATATGCGTGACTTGGGCTTAAGCGAAACGAATGGCAGTCAACCTCTGGCGAGTCGGGCGTAGATAGACAGGGAAGAAATGTGATGGACCGTGTGAATTTTGCATGCAGTCCAAGTCACCAGGCACAGATCTTTCCTCAACCGTACAGAAGTGGATGACTTGGCATCTGGGTGTATCATGTCCAATTCCCATTGGCTACAGATCCGAGAATGAACCCACTTGCAAGGTATATCTATAGGATAACTTGGTCTTTAAACTTGGAGCGTGGAAAGCATACATGAAAATGTTTCATTGAAGACTATTTATGGATCTAGTTCTAGTACTATGCCGACACGAATCCCTTCTTTGTTGCATGCTAATGTAGAAAGGCCCAGTACAGCCAAACAAGCTCTAAATCAAAGCGGACCTACGCAATAAGCGGATAGACAAACTTGACCAGCGGCCGATCCAGCATATTATGCAGCTGTCCCAGGCGAATATTAGCCGCCGCATGAACATCGCCATACGTATAAAAGTAGCCACAGACCTCAATGCCAACGGACAGACCCTGTCGGCGGTCCCTGACAGTCCCGATATTGCCCTCGCCACTGCTGCCTGCAAGACGGAGATCAGCAATGAGTTCATGCTGGCTGGTATAGGAGCAGGAGAGGTCGAAGAAGACGCAGTAGCGGGAGAGTGGAATTCGTTTATTAGGATAACGCATGTAGTTAGTGATGAAGTACTCAGAGGGGTTGTAGTTAGCCTTGAAGATGAAGGTGCCATAGGGCTCGCGGAGATTGCGAGTTTGGTGGTTGCAGGGGAAGATGACGGTTGGGCAGCGTTCAGGGGATTCAGGAACATCATCGCCAGGCAAGTCGGATTCTTCCAGAACGGTGGCTTCATGGACCGTTGAGTGCGAGGTGATGGAGGGGCGGACAGTGGTGCCGGACATGGCACTGGTGTTGATGGTTTGGACGGTGGGAGTACGAGAGGGCATTTCGAGATGGTGTTGATGGTTGAGTAATTGTGGTATCAGTAAATGATGATGGGAGGTAGTCGTGGAGCAGTTGGGGGTATTTATGCAGATTCCATCTGATGGTGCTTTGTGTCTACTATTATTGTTCTGTTGCAAGGACAATATCGTTCATTTCATAGAGTAGGGGGAAGTCTCCACAAATGGCATTCTTTCATGCTCTTGAACAGTATTTCACTTGATTATCATCCTAGATAATTTCAATCTTCACAAAATAATGATCAGCCTGACTTCAAAGGCTGCATTGTCCCAGCAAACAACAATTCTTTCAACTTTTCTTTGTTCATGAGTATTTCCAACAACCTCGTGATGTCAAAGCAGCCCCTCATCTTTGAATATGTGAGACTGGATGGATACTTGGGTTTATTTTCATTTCTAGTTATGACACGCACTAATATGACAAAGGAGCTCGCGGTGAAACCAACAATGGTAGAAACAAATAACAAAGAATATTTTGGATACAATCGAATGCCCTAGGTGTACAATGACCCAAACAATAAATGTGTTATTCTGGATCGGTGGCTAAGCATTACTATTAGATGTCTTGATGAACCGGTTTTCCACGTTCGTAGAATTTCCACTGAGAGGATGCATCTTGTTGAACACATTACGTGGATCGTACTTAGCTTTGATGCTCTTCAGCCTATCCAGGTTATCTCCAAAGAGCTCTTCGACGCTTCGATCGCCAGCTATGCCAGGTCAGTGTCTATCAAACTGGTGATGCTCACTCACTTTCAACAAAATTAGGATAAATCGCGACATCTCCGCCTGGATGTTTCTCAATCTCCCCTGTAATGAGGTCTTTCAAGTACCTCCCATGCTCGCGAGCTTTGTTGTCGTTCTTAGGATCACTCCACCACATCCACACTGATCCATTGCGGTAATGACCACGGTTTGCGAATGCCGTTGCATGTCGGGGAATGGAAGCAACTTTGTCGACTTGGATGTTCTCAAAGACAACGAATGACCTGATCATATCTGGGTCAGTCTTGATGATATAAGATAGCTCATTCAGCACCGTCCGTGCAAAGTCAGGCCGCACCGGACGTGGATATGAGAATCCCTTCATACTCTTTCTCTCTCCATGGCCGGCAATATCATTCAAAATGCTATTAACCTGGTGGTATGGTATCATGGACACGGTATTCATGACCGGATCGAGGTCAAACAGAGGTGCAAATCGCCTCTTTCCTTCCTCCTCTGATGTGTTGGAGACGATTTGCGTCATGATAGTTTGCTCAGATGCCCCAGGGGGTGTTCCCAAGAAACAATATATTCCCGATCGGCCGTCCGAGTAATTTTCAGCGACGGTATTCGCAAAGTGAAACACCTGCTCAAGTTTATACGGAGTGAAGCCCAGCAGACCTGCGTAGACTGGATCCTTCTGTTCATAAGCCTGCAAGGTGAATTCGGTGACAACACCAAAGTTATAGCCTGCTCCACGTATCGCCCAGAATAGATCGGAATTTTCCGTTTCAGACGCAGTCACGATCCGACCATCTGCCAGGGCTATCTTGACAGCGAGGAGGTTGTCGATGACCAGTCCGTATTGTCCAGTTAACCACCCATATCCTCCGCCCAAAGTCAGTCCTCCAACTCCAGTGTGATTGACAACGCCTCCAACAGTAGCCAGTCCATGTTCCCCTGCTGCTTTGTCGACATCTGCCCACAGTGCACCACCTTGGACGACGAGAGTTCGACTGACTGGATCGACAGCGACATTTCGCATTTTGGAGAGATCTACGACGATCCCTCCGTTAGTCGAACTAGCACCAGAGGTAGCATGGCCTCCACCGACAACGGCGAGGTCGATATTGTATTTCGCAGCAAAATAGACGGTGCTGGAAATGTCCTGGTCTGTTGCAGGAATGACGACAGCACCCTGGATGAATAATTAGATCGAGCGCCGGTTATGGCAGTGTGACGTACAGCTTCTTTTTGGGCGGCATCAGACCATCGCTTGATTGCAGCAGGATATTCTGGGGATTCTGGGGTCAATATGACTGAATGGGAAAGCTGCTTTTGCAGTTCATTCACTTTGTTGGTGTCCATTATGTTTTTTCTCCGGACGAATACTCGTGATAGTGTTGTCGGAAAGGGAAGAAAATATATATCCCACCAATCGAGGGCCGACACAATATATACATGATCACTACTATCATGAACAACAAATCATGACGTGAATACTATAGCTGTTGACCCATGGAAGTGTATATTGTTGACAGTCTGGAACATCTGGGGTGATCGAGATCGTCTGCGTCAAACCGTGGTTCGTGCCATTAGATCGACTGATCAGCCTAGACTTGCACGCGAGCTGTCCAATAGGATTGTTACTATTTTCTCCTTATTATTTTATGAATTCACTCAATTATTAATTAACCGATTTAATTAACTGTGTAATGTCATTTAATATGTTTCATATCACACTCCACAGCCACATACGTAGTGTCATGTGATGTTCAGCCCGTCGATCTTCTGTCTGCTAATTTCGACATCACCGCGACGACGTGTCAACAAGAATAAACATTTGCATCGATCGCCCACAAAATGGGTCGATTAAGCCCAGAAGCCCGGTTTATCATCAACGAAGAGCAGTGGGCCAAGGTTGCTCCCAAGCCGCTACCGAAAAAGCGACCGCGGGCGTTGAGTGTGCCGCTGGAAGATGACCGCCAATTCAGCATGTGGAATGTTCTGAAACAGCCGAGAAAGACACTCGATCAGAGTCAATCACGGCTGCTTTCGCTGCCATATGAAATTCGAGTGATGATCTGGAGAGAAGCTATTGGTGGACTTTTGCTGCATCTGATGCGTGCTCCGCATAAAGTGGCCAGTTTTCGATGTTCCGATGAGGAAGGAGGCAAGGAATACATCCAGTCAGGCCATTTCCACTGCATGTCGTATTATCAGCTCAGAGCGAGTTACTTTTCATATTGGTGGGAAGAGCGAAATACAGATGCCAAAGTGAATCATGCCAATCTGCTGCCTCTGCTGCAGACATGCCAATTCATGTATGTCTCGTGATCTTCTCCCTTGACGTTTGTATACTAACGAAATAGATACTCGGAAACCATCGACATGATCTACCAAGACAACATCTTCCATCTCACCAACACAGACACCCTTATGAACTTATCACGAACAATCTTACCACATCGGTTCAACCAAATCAGAATCTTGCATTTACATTGCGCCTTTCCATTTTCTGCTTCACGAATCTATCACAAAAAGAGCCACATCGACCGCTGGATTGAGACCTGCTTAGTTCTGTCTGATATGAAAAGCCTTCAACAGCTCTATCTCTATTTTGGTACTGGACTCATCCCCGAAGACCGGGATGAACCAGATCTCGAGAGAAATGTTGATCTTGTACTGGCACCGATGAGCCAGATCACCCAGAGTGCTGTTTTTGATGTCAGAGTTCCACGGACGCATGAGTATTTCTGTCAGTTTGGGACGAGGAATATGCCGTTTCGATTGTTGTTACAAGCAGAAGATCGATCAGATAGAGAGCCTTGGCTATAATGCTTTCAATATGATGCTGAAAAAGCTTCATTCCCCAGGAGTGTACATGTCGTATAATATCATGGATTAGCTGGTGACACCCCAGCCTTATGGCATTTCCTCCACGATATCTTAGGCCGGTATAGTAAATACCGGGTTTGGAACGCATGAAAGGCCCGGACTAAGATATCATTTTTATCCAGCCAACCATTTATTGTTCTACGTTTGACTGTCTTGTGGCCCGAAATGAATACTATACAGATAAGCCCTTTCTCATCCATTTGCAGGTCTCAGTTGCGGAAGCCACGGATGGGAATGCAGGTCCTGCACCGTGGTCCGTTCCTCGGGCCTCCAGCGCAGCATTCTAGAAATAAAGTCTATAAACTGGGGCATTCCGTTGTTATCATTAAGTTCTTTAGCCACAGAGACCAGATCCTTTTTTCTAATGAATTCTCGGAATTTGAATTGTCCTATTAAATTAATTAGCTACGTCTAATAAGAATATAATAATCATACCTTGAGTGTTAAAATACTGAGATATTTCTCTTCCGCGGCTGAGAAGATTAGGTGGAAGGGGTCCCAGGAGGGAAATTATCTTACCTAGATGGGCTTCATCTAATAAGCCTAAGTCACATAAGTTAAGTGGTGTGTTAAAGGGACCACAGCTATAGATCAGGTCCTAAAGCTGATAGACTATCAGCAGTGATTAAAATTATAATAATAAGGTTTTTACTATAACTCCTAATTTCTAAATGTTAACAGTATAGCCCCAGTTACCCTCAAGATAAACTTTTGGAACTTGATATCCCTTTAGCTGGATATAGTGGGTGTTTAGGGGCCCATCACTATATATAGTAAGCCTAAAGCCAGTAATTACTGATCTACCTAGTTTATCAGGCAATATTCCCCAGTAATTCTGAGATAGGTATATATCCTAACTGTCCAGTTATTTCTATAGAGAAGGATTGCTCATCTTATCTTATATAACTAATTCCAGGATAGATAGATCATGTAGAGCTAATAAAATGTTATCAGACTTAAGATCTTATTAATCCATCAGCTGTGACTGATTTTAGGACTAGGTTAGTTAAATAACTAGGTACCTATGTAAATAATATGTTATTTAGTATGAGGTACTATAGTCCTTCTAGTATAAGTTTAGACACCAGTTTCAAGATATTGAGAGGGATGGTCTTTCCTTTAAAATAACTCTTCAGCATCTAGAGTGGTTCACAGAGTGTATTAAATACTATACAAATATAAGTGCCGCCTAGGCTAGTAACATGGAATGAGTCTAATAAGGTGGTGATAAAGTTGCAGCCTGGATGCTAGGTATTTGCCTTATATGCTTAGTAATGCGCAGCTCGTCCATAGATTCCTGAGACTTACAATTGTTTGTGGCAACTTTGATAGCTATATATTTGGGCAGAAGCCATCACCACCTATGATATAGTGAGATAAGGCTTGAATATAGTTATTAGATAATCTTCACATACTGGTGGAGATCGCGTGCTAGCCATACTGTTGAACTTGTTCTCCAGCCTATTTTGACAGCGATTTGGTAGAGTACCGTCGGTGATCACCTGACGCCCAGTCCCACCTGGCGCCCGATTTTTATGTTTTGACCGACATTTCATGAATCTTTAAACAATGATATTTCAATCAACATCACTCTAATTGAAGAGGCGATATCAGAATTAGAATTTCTAAAGCTACGTGAAACAATTAACTACTCTAAAACTGTGAAAAAGTATGGTGTTAATTAGTTAACTCTCTTAAGGCACCACATAAATTACTTGTATACTATGAGTAAGAATACTATGTGGTTAAACATATAGGCGGTATTGCTTAGAATTAATCACTTACCCTGCAGCCACCTGTTATAGTTACAGTCTTCTGAATATATTCTTGTTTAGCTATGGTCATGTGGTATAGGGAAAGCGCCCAAGGCTCGCTGCGAGGTCACCGTCAGGTTTCGGGGTGTGACAGTGTCGTACAATAAGTAAGAAGGATAGTAATACTGATAGTAATAGAGATATAGATAATAATAGTAATAGGTTAGTAGGCTATTATTATACCTATATAAAGAACTTTAGGCCTTTGTTGCTATTTCTTTGGTGCACATTTTATTAAAGAGCCCATTCTAACTGTATTGAAAAAAAAAAAAAGTGGTAGATGGAGCTAGCAGCCAGAACTTAAGCTTGAGGCCTAGGCTTTCCAGACTAGCTGCTATTCTATAGAAGCTTAAATAGTTTCAGCATTAGAAGATAATGATAATCTAATAAGCTTTAAAATATCAAACATATTTAATAATAAAAGAGCTCATGGAGGAAATTACGCATTTTTATTATAGTCAGATACAGTATGAAGAGAATGAAGATGGTATACGGACATTATAAAAGGATGTAAGATAAACTGCTAATTCTTCATTCTTAATGCTCTATTACCGCTGGGACAATAAAAGAAGTAGAACAGTCAGTCTATTCCATAAACATAGCTGAATAATTTCAGGCTAGTCATACAGCAGGAAACGGATGTCTAGAAATGAATGTCTATAAAGGAACTAACTAGATGGGGTTAACTGTAACATGCCGTAAATTTGTAGGTATCACCAATCTATAGTGACTCCGAAAATAATAGTGATGAGTAAGTAGAGTATGTGAATTGACCTGGTCTAGTAAATATAGTTGATTAAAGGTTGGTCTCATAGCCATCAGCTTTGCTTGAAGCTGATATATGGCTATCAGTGTTAATTGAAGAGGACTTGTAGCTTCCAGTGTCGGCTGGGTGGAGAACTGTATGCTGACTCTGGCTGGTGATCCAGTTTAATAGTCAATTCTGCTGGATATGAAAGCAACGGATTCTGCGCCCCATCTATACGATCAAATTTGTGTTCGTACCCGGCTTGTGGAATCACCTGAAATGGTAATTCCTCCTTGGCGGGGCGGATCTATACCGCTGCCCAGGAGCACCTGAGACAACTCGTAAACAGTTGTAGACATGGCTCGATTCCTCATATACACAGCCCCCGGAAGCTAGCCTCATGTCTGTTAAAACAAAACCCCCCTTTTCATTGACAGCTTGTTCCCTTCTCCATCCTTGTTATTACATCACTGCAAAAACAACACAGATTTGTCCGTAATAGCACTTAGTGAACGACTCAATTGTCCCATCTACTTTCCTGGGTGTGTCATCTCTGGGATTTGCTGCAAACCTGGCTCAGCTGATCCCGGGCAATGATATAAAATACCAAAAATGTTTCCTGCATTGTAAGACCTCCGTCCTGAAGCCTGGGAGGTTGTAAGAACCATCACCCATTACTTCAGAGGCTCTGACAATAAGTGACGGTCTATCTTTGGGGGATTGCTGAAGTATAGGGGCTGAGGGTCAATTCAGATGCTTGAGTAACACGTCTTGTTCTAAGGTGAGTTTGAAACTGGCCAGGTCCCGTCTCCAACGGAGTTGATCCTATCAGCCGGCTCCGCCAAAGAACATGTTTTATGTCGGGTCAGAATTTGTTCCCGACATATCTTTGTTTCGCCTGTTTTTCTCCAGCCGTGGAAAATTATGTCGGTCTCATGATAGTACTGTCATCGTAATACCGGAGAACAAGTAGTTGCCTAGTTTAAAATTTCCCCGAACCCCCTCCGGCCTATGGGGCCCATTTGGTTTAGTGTATGTAGATCAGAAGGCCATTTTATCTATTTGAAAACCCAGAATGGGTTGAGTTTAAGACATAGGGAATGGTATAGGTAGTCGTCATCTTAGGAACTGTTTATAAATAGAAATAATACAGAGAATCTTAGTATATATTATAGTGAGTCAAGAATACTGCCCAGCGCTCTTACATTTTTATCTTGGAAATCCATCTTCAAGATGAGCAACTCAATCGACGTGCATTCTAATGATACAATTGCTGATTTGGCAGCATATTACTTCCATTTCTTAAGGCACGATGTAACTCTATTTTTATTGTCTTTTTTCTACCTGCTTTGCACAGGTTCTATGTTCTTTGATTTGGTTCATCACATGCTCCACCGTTGCAACAAATCGTCTCATCCTCTTTTCCAATTCCTGGCACGTGTCCACCATTTTCATCATCTCTACTTCACACGACGCCTGAAGTTTGACAAAAAGTATCTTCAGCAGAATCGATTCCAAGCCTTGCCGCTTGAGCTCGCAATTCAAATCCTTGGAACCATACTGGGGTATATCTTTATTAGCTTAGTGGCACCCAACGGCCTCATGATTACAAGAAATTTCCTTTGGTCTACAATTGGCTTTGAAATTCTGAGAACCGCTTTCGTCATCCTTATAGAGGGCCGCGACTCAAACCATCTTGCTTACAAAACTGTCCCAAAGGACCTTAACTGGATATTTGCGGGCCCAGAGTTTCACTCACTCCATCACATCTATCCAGATCGTTATATCAGTTCATTTATTAAAGTCTTTGACTGCATTTGGGGTACTGCCTACTCCTTCAGATCTAAGCGCTTTGTGGTCACTGGAGGAAGCGGAGCATTTGGTCAAGCAATTATCACACAGCTTAAGCGTGAACAAGGCATACGCTGCATTCGCAAGTTAAAATTTGGCACTGATTGGGACCATCATCACTTTGAAAAAGCGCTCCCAGTGCTTTCTAACTCCGACATCCTAATCCTGGCCCACGGCTCTAAGGGCCAGGATGCAGTTGAATCAAATTGTGATGCAGCTATCCAACTCATCACATTATTTAAGGAGCACAGAAAGGCAAGCCCCGCCTGCCTGACACTTCCGGAAGTATGGTATATTGGCAGCGAGGCTGAGCTTCATCCATCCTGGGGAATTACAAGACTACAACGCTACTCGCAATCAAAACGAAGATTCCTACCCTACGCTCGTTCCCTTTTCAACGACCCTGATATAATTTACCGCCACATTGTTCCATCTTCATTTCACTCCTCTATGGGAACTGCTGTACTCTCTGCAGATTGGGCAGCAAAGTGTGCAATGTGGTGGATCCGACGAGGTGCCAGATATATTCCTGTCACATACACAGGGATTGCGTATTTGAACTATTTCAAGTTTATCTATTGGATCCCTTCGCGCGAGGTGCGAACGAAATGTAAATTGTGAATTACCTCAAAGACTATTGGGTTCCTGGATATCGATTGATGAAGTGCATAGAATGGGGATTTGGTTTACACTGAATGGATGACAGACATAGCATGAATGTTGATAACATATAGCCGTGATTGTGGTCAATTTCCTTCCGTCTGTGATATGAAGTATGCAATTCATTTATCCTGACGCCTTGAAAGGCAATGCAGAGACTGCTAGAATTACATAATTTTGCATATAAACGTAGAGTACACTAAGAGTACACTTCTAAAAGCATTGTCACATATGGCTAGAGATCCTAGTCCGGTGTACCTCGTGCACTCCCCATTCGTCATTTACGCTCTTTATTTGACAGAATGAGGAAGGATTCACATGTTAAATCCTCGCAAGATCTCTCAAAAGCAAGGAAATTGTGTATTCGTGAAGAAAAATCCACTGACTTGGCCCCTCGACCAAATTGATCTACTCATCTCATACTATTAATGTTTTTGTAGTCATTGGAACTGACCCTTGCTCTCTCCGTTAACGCATCAAGAAAGCACGAAATTACTTTACTTAAACAAGATCGGCTAAGGGATTCTCTGCCGTTATATAGGTGATCCACCCTAATGGCGGGAGAGAAACTGGCATCTCGTATGTAACTATTGGTTAAGTTCTACAGCATCCGATATTGGTCGGGCCATGTATAGCTTTACGTATCCTTTAGGAATCTCCTATACTGCTTGTATGTACATTCTGGCGGTGAAGCCTTCATTTGGCAGGAGTCGAGATCTGGCCCCTGCACTATAATCCTGCATTAGGGATTCCTGCTGGCCTACTACGTTGCACAGGACGCTTAGATGAAAATTCTCAAAGAAGATATCAGACCTGGATTACAGTTAAAGCCCATTGTCAGATTTAATAGCGAAGTTTGGTACATGGAAGGAGGAATTCGAGATAGAGGATTTTGATGGTCTCAACATAAGACTATACGAATTGATGCTATGCTCGTAAGCTTCAAGGCACTGATGCGTACAAGAAAAGCACTTGTCGATCATGAGGGCTGAGCCCCTACCATGGTCAATTCATGAGCAACATCCGTCTTTTGCTACCGTGGATGTTCGGCAGAAGCATGAAACGTTCACTGGAATATCAGCAGATGCCAAAGCAATATCCCGTGCAGGTTGAACAAAAGCAGCCTCTTGGCTCTTTCCTAGGCGGGTGAAGCATTCATATAAGCCCTGCAACCCCCAAACATTGTTAAGTTTTGCCTTACGTCGAGGATAGTCTTGAGCGAAACCAAGATCCTCCTTGAAAAGCGTTTCTGCTTCTTTAACACCTCCCTGCTCAAGGAGCAGGCCACCCAGTGCATGGCGGACTGGCTGCATCCAGGGAGGCGGGTCACTGTACGCGAGTTCATCCTCGAGCACAATGGCTTTCCGAAGGGAATCAAAAGCCGTCTCAATTTCTCCTTTCCGATACTCTATTTCACCAGCAAGCATAGCAGAGGCCACTGCGAGAACATCTTCCTCTTTGCATGGAATACTGTTGAGTCGAGAGCTAGGAACGGTCCTACGCGCCGATTCGAACTCCTCTTGGGCAGTTTCAGCGTCTGCAATTCGACCAAGTGCGCCAAACGCAAGTCCGCGGGCGTAATGGAGGGTGGCTGTAGTTACGCAGTATGTATCGCGGTCGGTGGGAAATTTGAGGTCAAGAATATCCTTCCAGCGGCCAAAGCGCACTAGCACATGCGCCTTACTTCCCACGAAGCTCTCAACGAAGTCTGCCATTGGGGGAGTTTTGACGGAGAGCAGGTTCGAGTCAATGATCTGTTCGAGCTTGTCTGCAGCGGACATCGCGTCTGTGAATCGGCCGGACATCATAGCGGAGTATAATTTTGCACAAACGTAATGCACCCGGTAGGCTGTGTACTGAATTGTTCCCGTCTCTCGGGCAAAGTAAATGTCATCGGCAATCATTGCTGCATGGTTGGAGTCGATACCACGGCGATAGTCGCCAACGGCGGCATCAATATGTGTTGGCATGTGTAACATATGTGAAGCATGCGGAACCATGCCACGTAATCGATCTGCAGCCGGCAGAGCCAATTCTGGGAATGGCGACATCTCCATCATGTGTATGTGCAAGTGACAGATTGCTGGATGATTGCGGCCGGTAGTTTGCTTCAGTTGTAGCTCAATCACTTCACGAGCCTCAACTGTGTGATCCCCGGTTGGTTTACCGGTATTCAAGTCCCACAGCCCGCGCGGAGTGATACACATCAGTGCTTCCGCGAATAGCGCAGCCACGTCCACATCGTTGCTGAACTTACGATATACAGAGCGCATCGCGTCCGCATACGCGCGGTCGAAAGGGCCCAGATCCTCGGGAATGTCATCAATTGGTGGGAAGCGAGTGCCAATTGCCTCGATCAAGGCTTGTTCGACTGGTGTGATCCGGCTCGCTAGCTTAGACGCTCGGGCGAGGATATCGTTCACCTTCTTAATAGAATTCTTACGATCTTCTGGGTCAAAATATCTCCACGCCTTGTTATAGTTGGGCCCAGTCGCATACGCAACTCCCCATAGGGCCATAGCGCAAATGGGATCGTTTTCAGCAGCTCGTTCGAAGCATCGAACCGCTTCGCCATGGTTGAAAGAATAAGCCCATATTAATCCGCGATTGAACCATAATTGGGCTTCTTCTGACGAAGTGGTCACTGTTCGACGATACGAACCAAGGTCGTAATATGTCTCTCTCTCAGCTTTGGCAAGAGGGTTGAATTGATCGCTAATTGAGTGTTAGAGCACCGTTAATATTACAATTTCCATGAGAAGACTCACCGCATATTGGAATTATCGAATTTACAGACTTGGCCACAACTCTGAGATCTTGAAATTAATGCAATTATTCGGAAGAGGGGTTGATTTATATATCCATGGATACTGGTCAATGATTTATCAGCCAGACATATGTATACATCAGCCCCACCTTAGTGATTTGGGAGTACCTAGGGTGCACGTGACTGCATTACGTCGATCTGCGGACAGGTGGGATACCGGCTAGAAAGGCCGTCAGACATATGCAACCGGCGATTATTCAAGCCATCGAAGGTTTCATGGTTACGAATCCGCGGGGGATCGATTAAAAATCAAATAGAGATATCCCGAGATACCCGATGTTTTAGGTTTTCTGTGCGCTGCCACGAAATTTCTCAATCTATTGTACTAAAAAACCACGTACTTAGGGCAGACTTGTAATGTGGCTCAAGATTAAGGTACTGGTATAAATGCCACAAATAATGTTCTGTCTTTTGTCGTAGCTGCAGCTTATTATCCAGACAGGGTCACCTCATATCGGAGTACGCTTGGGAGTACAGCTGGTAGCGATTGTTGTGAAGGTCAAGCCCAGGGGCATAGAATATGAATTACATTACGGTCATTTACAGCTTAGCACACTTTACGGACCCATCTGGTGGGACTGGGCTAGCGGCACCGCTCACTGTGGCGGTCGGTCCCCACCATATTCCAGAATGGCTAGATTACCCGCCAAGATTCAAGGAACATCCATGGATATCTTATTCATCTTTTGATTGACTGATTACAGATCAAGCTCGAAATATTACATCGAAACGGGTTTTGTGTTCCGTCAAAGGTAAAACCGGCTGGTAGAATTGAATACCATTGCCAATTTTTTCTCGTGTTAGTTAGCTGGGCTCCCTTGTCTCTTCCAAAATTGGATAAGACCGCAGGGGCTCGCCGCAACACTTGAATCAGTTCAATATTTTACCAGGGTAATTTCGGGCTAATTATAATCATTGACCAATATGTATCTTCCGGCAGAGATAATTGACCTTGTATGATTTGTTCCAGTCCAGCTCTGCGCCACTACTGAACGTATTGGCAGATCACGTTTTATGTCGAGATCGACGCTTCACAATCTTCTTCAAAAATTTCGGCTCCTCGGGCATTTCGGATACTGAACAACAACAAAAACAACAACCGGATGAATCTGGCTAAGCTCCGCTTGGTCAACAAAAGCTTTTGTCATTGTGCCTCAGCCCGTCTTTTCAGACATATTATAGCCGTAGCCGATTCATTGTACCACACCACACACTTGCCATCGTTAGGAAGGTTGGTGAACCTTTCCTACAGCTCATATGCCCAATATGTGCGTCAAATCGACATTGGATACGGTTCCTTCCCATATTCGATAGGGCAGATTACTTCATATACGGAAGACCTTGCCGGCTTGCTGTCTTCATGCTTGCGTCAATTTTCCAACCTCAGAGCTCTCGATTTCCGTGGTCCGCCATTGACATCCTTGCCCCATGATAAGATGAAAGCATCGATCGGCTCAATACTGATGTCGTTATGTTATGTGCCTCTGCCCAACTTGACAGAACTTGAAATTCAGTTACCAATGACGAATGATTTTGCGCCGCTGTTTGCCGAGAATATCAGCACATTGCGGATCCCGATTGAGCAGACTCTCAATCGTCTTCACTATCTTGGATTGCACGTCTATGCACAGACAAACCAACAATTCCACGCATACTACTTGTTCAGGATCGTCGAGCTTTCAACAAGCCTGACTTCCCTTTCACTCAGCAGCACAAACTATCTGAGCATTGATCGTCTCAAACTCGGCTCAGCGGTTCGTCTGCGGTTTTTATCCTTGCACAAAGTGAAAATTTCATCTCAAAAACTCGTCAATATTGTTGAGAAATGTAAGGAGTCGATGCAGTATATCGAGTTAAGGCAGGTGAAGATCGAGTCTGGCACATGGAGAGAAATTTTGTCCGCAATGGATAGCTTACTCTATCTATATGACTTTGACATATCCGTTGGCGAAACTCCCATAAGAAGTGACGGGTTTCATTCGGCTCCAACACCGTTCTTTATTGCAGAGAATACACAAGACTCCGGGTTGTTTGAGCTTGATCGCGTTGCATATATAAACCTCAAACAAAAGGTAAAATCGAAACAAGCCGTGACTCGGCATGTCAGCTGTTGAATACGGCCGTTCTTTGTTTGGCACTTGAAGATCGAAGGTGGAGAACGAAGAGAAATGTTGTCCTCAATGGATAGTTTACTCTATTTAAATGATTTTGACACATCTGTTGGCGGGTTTCCCACTTCGGCTCCGATACTGTTCTTTCCAGCTTGAAAACCCTGTATAATGCATACTCATCTTCCCTCATAAACGCTTGGCGGTCGTTGAACCTTTGCTGGTGTTCAGAACTGAAGCGCTTCTTCCATGCTTTTCTTTCATGTAGTGTAGCCAGTTCTTACGCAGAGAATAGAAGCACGGGGAGGCTGCGGCCAAGGTATCGACTGTAGCACTAATTCCGTTTAACCTCAAACCCGCAAGCTGTACGATTTCAGTGTATTAGGTTATTGTTTGAGCGAGAGTCGATTTCAATGGCGGCAGTTGCTTGGTGAGTCCTCCAGCACTGTGTATGAGCAGAGCCGGACATGACTCATCGTCAAGGAGTCCCCGAGACACCCAACCTTCCAAGTACTCTATAGATCCCATTTCTACCGAGAGCACTAGTCTTATATTTCATGGTGTTATCGTTTTCGCAAAAAAAAAGGAATTGGATAAATGAGTGTAAATTTTTGCTTTTGATTGTGAGAAGTTCGTCTGAATCAACTCACGAGTGAAATGATCTACCTAAGGACATGAAGAGGAAAGAAAAGAAAAGAAACGAAAAAAGAAACAAAGCAGAAACAGGGGCCATAGTATTGCAATATTGAGATATCCACCATTAGAAAACAACCTTGGGAACGCCAGGAACTGTCCAGCACACTTTATCCAAAAATCCTTCTCGGGTGAAAACCTCCACCAATTCTGCCCGGCCCTCCTTGAAATGGTCCCACGATTCAAAATGAATTGGGACCATGAAATCGGCGCCGATATCACGGGCAAGCCGAACAGCTTGTTGACCGTCCATCGTAATCTGAATAGGGCCAGTTGGGAACTCAAAAGTGGCATTACCCAGATTGAAAATGCCTGCAGTGATGTGCCATCTCTTTCCAATCTCTCGAAGTTCATCAATATAGACGGTATCTCCAGAGAAATAGATAGCATTGGGCTTGCCAGATGGATCAAGGCCGAAGAAATCGGTCTCTAAGATGAAGCCCGTAACTTCTCCAACTGGGAAGTGCTTGCAAGGTGTACCAGTGATTCGGAACGTTTTCCCTCCAATGCAAGACGTTACAGTCTCCCAGGGGCGAAGGCCAATGACTCCCGGGCGGGGGCGCAAGTTGGAGGAACCGTCCATGGTGGTAAACACCTTTCGACCATCCAGCAGCTTACGGCCTTCTGGATCCAAATTGTCAAGGTGATCCTCATGACTAAGAAGCACGGCATCGATAGGCGGCAGCTCATTGAGCTGAAGCGCTGGACCTTGCTTGTTGACAAGGTGTGGTGGTGGTGGAATGCTGTCAAATCCGTACGCTTTCAAGTCCATCTCTTGCCAGACTGGGGTCGTATCATATTCTGTCCCTTCAATGGCCCCAAAGAAGGGATCTGTCAGGAAGTTGACTCCATCAATGTTGAGAATGGCGGTTGCAGTGGTGACATGTGTGATTGTAAGAGTTGGTTTGTATGTTGCTGCCATGGCTTCGGTAACAGCTAAAATAGAGAATGGGAGTTTTTGATAATGTGAATCTGACCAAGGAAATTGAAATATTACGGCCCTCTGTTAAAGAGAGACTGATATTTCCTTTATAATAATGTTTTAACTTCTGTTTCATTCTACCTGATTATGTAAATTCGACTCATCCCACATGACGTTTCATTTTGCTTTGAAAACAAATAAGTTTATAATATCCATGGATCTGCTGGATGTTTATTCAGCAATTCGGCGCTTACTAAATGGATGTGGATAACTAACTTGGTTAACAAAATATCGATGATTCATTTTCATTCACTCTAAGCACTTGCCGCCGAGCGCATCAAGAGGCTTGGCGGAGAATCTAGCCGTTTTGGGTAAAATGGCGAGCACTCGCGCGGGATACCAAATTCACCACCAGGTGGGATACCGAAAATATTCCGTAAAATGAGAATGTCTGATGGATGGCAGAGTATGCTCGTAAGGTATTCCTAGCATAGATGTTCATTGAGTTACGATACCTACAGGCTAGAACATAAGATTAAGGGATTTGATCTTCATAACAACTGGTGTCAACTGCACTCCCAAGCCTACTCCGACTAAAGTTAATCCATCCTAGATATTACGCTACAACTTCAACAAAATATGGTTATTAGCTCTAGCTCTTATGCCCGACTGTAACTTAGTTCCTAGTCACAACACATATTCTGGGATTCATGAATTTTCGAATGTCGTTGTAGAATGGCTTATCATAGGTGTCAATTTGCACTTTGGACAAAGATAAAGCACATAAACTATTCTGCCAATAGAGTTTTTTCAAACTGCCTGCTGTTTCTCTACCATTTTGGTAAAGGGACTCGCCTTTCGAAGCCTGTTTCTGTAAAAGCAGAAGACGCGGGTATCAAGATGCATACTGCCTCACAATTCTTAGGATTGTACTTGCCCAATTCAACCCGAGAACCTTATACATTGATTTTCCTGCAAGCAGGAGGAAGGCTCCTATAATACTGCAAGCAAGCGTATTTCCTGCAACTGCAGATGCCGCATAAAAGCCATAAGACCAGGCAATGTAGTTTAAGGCGTAAATAAAGACACATGCATTGCCCACTCCAAACGGAACACTGGCTAGGATGGTGATGATACAGTGGACATTTAGAATACAAGTCTAGGAAAACCACAACTGGCCAATGGCTTCTGGCTGCGCCGGTTTTTGGATTCTTACGGTAAAGATTGATCGCTTTACCAACAAATGCTCGGAACGTTAAAGTGGGAAAATTAATACACAAGGGACCATTAAACTGACTAATACGCTATTCATCACACTTTTTTCATCAAATAGAGGAAGGGGACTAAATAATCGCCAGGTGGGATATCCCGACCTAGATCATCTTGATAAGCTGCTGCCAAGTGGGATGCCGACCGAGACCCACTTATTACTTTATGCTAGCATGGCGCTGATGGAGCGGGTCAAGCCTGTGGGTCCAAGGACTACCGGGGTTGCATTTTTGCATTTCCGCATCCACAGGCACGGGCAGCTAGGTTGGTCAATTCCAGACCACAGCTGTGCTCCCATCATGGTGGTCCTTGGTATGGTTTCGCCGCCGATTGAGGCAACCAAAATGTGCAGACCAACCTCAGGCCCGTCAAGTCACCGTAATTCGAAATGTCTCATCGGCGGGATCGATCGAGCAGGCGTGGGCTTAGTCTTGATTGGAGATGTTGGGGTTGACAGGCACTAGGAAGGAAGCACAAGTTCGGCGAATTTCAGCGTCGATGGGAATGGTGAAAATGTGGTGGTACTTTTACCCTTAGGACGACGGGAGAGGATGAGTGTGAGAGGCAGAGGGCCGTGTCGGGGAAGTGGGGAATCGGGGGCAACAGTCGGCGATTGGCTGAGACAGGTTGTCGAACCCTTGGTACCCACTCCAGTCGAAATTCAATTTATACCTTTCAATTCCATCGGTGGAAGATACGGTTAACCCACCCGTGAGAGGAATCAGAGGGTTTGCGAAGAGAAATTGGGGATAGTTTCCTTCCATGGCTGTAGTGACGCAATTTCCATCTTCAATTGGCAACTTAATACATCCGTGCCACAAATTTTCTCTTTTTTATCTCTATATACACAAATATATATATACATGAAGTAACTGCATTGCAGAAATTTGGTTGGCACGCTCTTTGCCAACCAAACCTTGTTCTCAGGTTCAGGAATGTATAATTATCACATGATATCTCGTGCAATCGCGACATATAGAACATCCTTACAGAAGGTCTTCAGAGACGCAATCGGAATCTCAAGCCGGAGCCGATCCCAGACTTGCTGTCGATCGTTGGGATCTCGCGTTGTCGAGGACAATACACCATCGGTCATCCGCTTCTCAATGAAACCAAGTTCTTCCCTCGAGATCTTGGGCACTAAGGATTGCAATTTCTGGGCAGTTATAGCATCGACATGAGACAGGAGGCGAGTATTATGACCCATCAGCTCATATCAGCAGCGTCGCACGTGCTCAAGGTAGTTCAAGACTGGCTGTCGAAATCAGATTGGTGGTCAGTCTAGAATCATGCTGTGAGATATGATATGTAGGTAATTCCCGATGTGAACTGACTTCGTCGCAGCGCAGTGCTATGAGCGTATGAAGTGTGCCGATCTGCATCCCTGCATAAAGGCCTGGGATTGGGAGGAGCGAATCAAAGCCTTGCGGGAAGCTTCCGTGACGGAAGAAGGCTTGCAGGTAACTGGGCTTTGTCTTCCTGGGACTGCCCTTCAGAATGGCCCACTAGTGGCTTTCAACTTCCGGGTCCACTGGTCCCTCCAATCGACCACGATAGTATTGAATCTTTTGATAGATGAGGCCATCGGGCGGTCGAGTCTCGTTCTTGAGGCCCTCTTGGAGTAAGTGGAGGAAGCGATGGTGTATGCGTTGGTCCTGTGTGACATTAGCAATGCTGCCATTGTCCACATAGATGTCGACCACCGAATTTTGGTTATCCTTTGGGAACAGGGTGTAGGGCCATTATCAGGAATCACCTAAAAAATCCCGGACAATGTGGATAAGTTCTCATTAGACCTGGATATGGCTTCTTGATTAGACTACAGCTGTGATAGTGATTAACAGTAATCTATAATAGCTTTCTCAGTATTTCTATAAACTGGGGCTTAACCATTTTCTCCAAAGTTATGCTCAAGGAGCCTCTCCAAGCTGCCCTGGTAGGTGAGGCCTAACGGATATTTTCTTCACCTTATATCTCAACGTGGCAGTGAACGTGCCCACAAATTACCTGCAATTGCTTATAGATTACTGCTCAGTGTGGTTTTTACGTTTCACCTCCTATTCATACCATAACATAGACGATTATACGTCAAAATTACTCATCCCATCACTAATAATCGGTTAGGATAGCTAAGTATCAGATTTTGCTGCATCACTGGGAGATGAAAGTACGCCATCTGCTATAGTGGAAAATCAATCATTGGCGAGAGACCGCAAAGTTACAGAGGTGTCAGTGCACATTCATTCAACGTGCAATCTTGAAAGTTACTTACTTGCATCCTATTTTACTCCCAGGGAATGAAAAATAAAACGAAATAGGATGCTACGTATTAAACAATCACCCACTGTCATCCGCTCAGGTAAGGATAATCAGCGTTATCTAAGGTGGTCAGTGAACCGGATAGTGAAAACCATATTAGCATAT
Organism: Aspergillus sp. 'subgen. Cremei'; assembly: GCA_019976455.1. Classification (NCBI taxonomy): domain Eukaryota; kingdom Fungi; phylum Ascomycota; class Eurotiomycetes; order Eurotiales; family Aspergillaceae; genus Aspergillus; species Aspergillus sp. 'subgen. Cremei'. Next base: position 136,451 of record JAFBMR010000006.1, read on the forward strand.
TTTATAGTCAATTCTTTCCAGCAATATATTTCTGGCGTGAGTCACAAAGACGTATTCACAATATTCTTGATCACATTAGGCAATATGTAAATGGCTTCTGTTATAGGATCAATTTATGACGGAGAAAGAAACAATGAACATCGCCCTGCAAGGTAAATTTTGCACAAACTACCAAGGTAGGTCAAATTTTATAGCTATCCTATGAGTGTGTGGATGAGTCTTAACAAACATAACAATATACTGAAGGGTGTTTTTCGGACCGCTTCCGTCATTATACTCAGATGTCTGGTAGCCATGGATAAATCCATCAATAGCCGCTTCTTTAAGTAGATAGCTCACCATCTCAGTACGCTCTTCGGCACTGATCCAACTTATTAGGGTTTCCCCGGCTTTCCCTGATCTCGTTTCCAGCTGCCATACCTCAGTTCCAGGTAAAAGTGTTAACCTTTACCCAGCCGTGAGTCTCCAAAGTCCATAATTTTCTGGTCCGCTGCAATAGCTATACTTGTGTTATCATACAAACCCAAAATACCGTTCGTATCCCCGCTCAAAACAACCGCTTCGCTTGTGATCAAGCCCTTCCCAATCACCTTATAGTTATGACTTTCTGCTGTTTGAAAGAATCTATATAGTACTTTATACCAGGTGATTAGGATCTCTCGAGCCAAATCCCGCAACGCTTCAATTGTGCAAGCCCAGTTTTTCCTATAGAAACCAGGATTTATGACTGTTTCGCGGAACAGATTGAAAGATATTCTTTGTAGAGACGCTGGCACTCAGCATTTTCCCATCATGGTCTGCCAACCAACCCAAGTGCCAGGCAGTGAGATCGATCCTAAATGCATATGCACGGTGGGAAATAGCAGCGGTGACTGCTTCAAATCGGAGAACTCTGTGTGCGATTTCGTATATCGGTCGTTGGGCATCGGTCTCTGCGGTGGTGACTGTTGGGCTGAGAACAGAGATTAAGCATGAAGCACGAGCAAGTGCCGACAGGAAGGGCATCACTGAATGGATTTAACCAACCTTGATGTAGACGAACATTGTGGGTGTTCGAGTGGACATTATATCAAAATAGGGAAAAATGGACTCTATAGCATGGATTGTAGCCCAAAAAGAAAACGTTGCCACTCTTATAAAAATTAGAGAAGGCTATGCGAAACATTGAGGGGAGTAATTCGTCCAGGGATATATGCGGAATTATAAATATAAATCTCTCTGTACCGGGGTAGAGTCATGCTCCTGTAAACGTACGACCGGTAGTCGGCCTATTAAGGGGCTTGTCTGCGGAGAATAGTTTTGTTCCAAATATAAGTTATGCTCCTCCAAGCTCCGGTAGCGCGGTCTATTCTGCGACAGTGCCACGTCCACTGTCGGTGAAACTAAGGTATACATCGGGTTATTTTGATTTTCCCTTGGCTGTATCTTGGTATTCAATATCCCTGTGATATATTATTTCTAGCAATACAGGAATGACAAAAGGAAAGAGAGAAGGGCCAAACAAGCATTGGAAAGGCATTTTCTTCCTGGTACAATGGACTCTTGAAACAGCGAGCGGTGGTAGAAAGTAGTTCTAGGAAGTCTCGTTTCTCCTAGCATACGTGAGAGGTACTTTGGAGTGTACTTCCAAACTTCGTCCGTAGGTCCTGCCGCAGGCCGTTTAATATTCAGCAATCCACTAGGACTTGAAACACTGCTTCCTTAGCCCGGAATCCGTACTTGCTACCTTCCCGGAAGAGATATAGCTTGCAGTGTGTCACCAGTCATGAATGGTCGGTCCAACATGGTGCGAGCATGTAAGCCCTAATTGTGGCTGTGAGGTGTATGCCCGCCTAGTGTGGATCAAGGGTGGTCTCATGTCTCAGCTCTCCAGCCGTTCTCCCATACGAAAAATACAGTGCTCTCCGAAACTGGTATTATCTCAACTTGGTTGACATTTATGCTCTTTTTTTTATTTTTCATTTTTGTATGAATGGAATTGAGCAAAGCAAATAACAGCTTCCTCATTCAATAGCTTTGTATAAAGGCACAAGAACTGCGCAATCGCATGCTCAGACCTGGCTAAAGATTGATCTTGCGAAGTAGTTGTTGACAAACACCCTTGATGTCTCGCTGGCGGACGAGTAGAAGTGACCCAAGTTGGGTTCGTAAGCAGGTCGAAGAAGTTCCAGGCGATACGTACCTGAGTGACGAAGCAAACTTGCCGCCTGGAGATTATTAAAGAAGGAGCCTGACCAAAACAGGCTAACCCAGACTAATAACGATAGAACCCCAGTAGAAAACAGAGCCAGACGGTGGAATGGCTATCTAGAAACCACGTGACGTGTAACGTGTTGACGCATTTGCTACTGAAGTCTCCACTACTTCAATCGGAGCCTGTTCCAGCTTTCTTCCGATTGGCTCACCTACACGTGGGCTTTTCTAGATATTGTCCACCGGACTTTGTTGGAGTGGCTGAGTTCCACCGGACTCGAAAGTCGAGGCTGCTCTTTGTGGGAAATAGGATGATAGGCGTCTTTCAGGAGGTCGATCCTGCTAGATTAGGCCTGGACAAGTGTTCCATGTAACCATACTGAAACATTTGTTAAAGCAAAATTTGCAGGCCGGTTCTTTTCCTAAATTAGTCGCATCCACCGTAGATGTCGGGGGGCCATTAAGCATAACTGGCAGTTGGGCTATGGGCTCAGGGCCAGGAAAATATCAGTTATTTGTGAAATGGGAATACAATAGAGATCGGCACAACAATTCATGGTGGTGAGATATGTGTATATAAGCTGGTCGCTGTTCCTTTCAGTGTTATTCTCCCCAACCTCCCAGCTATTTCCACTCAAACAGCACCAGCGTCCAGATTATCTTTATTATTGTTCCAAAAAAGAAAGGGTCGGGGCTATTTTTCCCACTACCCCACCTACACATAATAATAACACTGACTTTCTCTCGCTAGACAAATGCCATCGATGAAGATCCCTCTCAACCTTCTTTTGCTCCTTGGTTCTGTCTCTGTCGCCAGCAGCGTTCTGGTTAAGGCCCCAGGTGCCACAGAGAGAGAATGCGGGCGTCTTGGAGTTATGCACTATGACCCTGATGATCTTCCTGAAGGGTTTACTGCTGAAGATGTGCGCAAGTGTGCGGACCATCCCTTGAGTCACCTGAACTACTGGGGCTGGGGCGACTACTTGCCAAGATGGTTCCCTTGAAGATACACACACACGTCCCGCAGTCTTAGCAGGTTTCTTGGCGGTGTGTTTTCCATACAATGTTCTAGCTATTCGCGCTGTACCTCCCAACTTGCGGGTAACCAAGGTTTGTGGCAGGCGGTTCGCCTGGAGTGTGGAACGGGTTTTACTGTGGTTGTTGGGTTGTATTACGTGATATACAGCTAGTTAGGGTTGAGCTTGCATGTACCTTCGCTTTTTTAACCCTTCCCGAAGGGGCTTACTGGTGTTCATGTATTTTTGTGGAAAAATGATCAAATTACCTCATCTGAGTACGGCTAATAAGGCAACGAGGAACTCGCTACTGCGGGCAACCGAAAATGAAGAGAAGAGAACCAGAGTAACTGTGCTGTATACTGCGCTTGGCCAATTTTTGCAACCCCAATTTCAAAGAAGTCCTACCGGGTGTTGGACTTGGCGAGCTCCCACCCTTTCCGCAATTTGAGTACTTCCGCGACAAGATTATAATATTCTGGCTGCCTTGTCTCAAGCATCCAACATCCTCCTGGTATTGCTCAATTAAAGTGATTGCTATTCTTGAAAGATTCCCTCCAACTGGTGGTATTTTCTTCCAATATCTCAATGCTCTTTTCCAGACTGGCACCTTGAAGTATCCAGGCTCTTCGATGAAGAGGTGATTCTCCAAGTATTCCGCTGCAATCGCTGGCGGGAATGCTGCCTTCAAATTCTTTGGCGGAACTTGCAGATATTTCGCCTTCTGGCCAGTTATTTCTGAATCTCCTCAACAATGCGTTCCGGGATGTAGTAATCAGTAGCGCCTAATACCTGCTTACCCAACAGCTTCTTACGATTCTTGATAATAGCTTTGATAAACCTGCCTGTGATTGAGGGTGAGGCGAGTTTCAGAGCGTATGATATTGTGATATAACTCACAGGTATCTTCAACAGCATCGAAGTGGGGGACATGTTTTATTCGGCCACCAGTGATCTTTTACACAGGAAGCAATGGTGAAAAAAAAAAAAAAAAAAAAAAAAAGTGCACGACATCAGCCTCCCTAACCGCATCAGCCGCAGCCTTACCCTGTATTACCCTAACCCCTGCTTGAGCAGAATCTCAATAGTTAGTCATAAGGAAGACGGCATGAGAGCCCTTCACTGTATCAGTAACGGATAGCTTCTAGTTCAGGTTAGCCTGCAGAAGCAACAAAACCAGCGTTTAATGAATGACTCTACGTCATATGGAATAGTGCTTAGTGCTACTTACCTCTCATTTCGACCCCTATCTTTGACAGTGACTAGGCAGCAGGCTTCGAGATGTCTCGTGTAATGGCTCGTATTTTGAAGTCCTTGGACAGTTCTGCGTCGGAAAGGACATGATTGATGACCGATCCTCCTTGGTTACCTGTAGCACCGAAAATGGTGATAATTTGAGTCATGATGGGTGACTCCCTGTGAACAAAGCGTTTTATATGTGTTTTTGGGACTGTTGGATGAAGAATACTTACTTTCCCAAAGACTTGTCTTTACATAAGAGGAATAATACAGTACTCGCATTTGCCAACTCCGCCGGTTACACAATGATTTGAAGTCCAACAATGATTTAAAATGCAAAACAGGTAATTCGGGATCGCAGCGGAGTTGACCACAGAACAGTCTTTGTTAGCGGATATCTATAGCTATAGACATAATTAATTCGAGACATATCAGACACATTGTTGATCAAGAAGAGTAGAAAAATTTCGGTGATATCCCTCTCCGTCTGAGCAGTAAGAGCACGATAATGGTTGCGCGGCGATTCCGGCAGACTGTATCAACCCACCGTACCAATGTTTCCAGGTCAACGCAGTAGCACTTCCCGTGTAACACCGTTGTACAAGAATACTCAGTACCCATTTGCATGATCGTCGTTTTCGAACTCTAAAGTGGTTGGCAGGCAGGGGTCCAAACTAACCCACTGAATTCGCAATTAGTTCGGCAGCTTCGGTCAGATGGGACGGGAAAAACCAGAGTGACGATCAGAGAGATGCTGCAAGCCCGGTATGATTTGGACTCAGTGCTGACGAGATGCGAAAGACATGCCCAAGATCATGCATACTCAGGGGTGTACTGTGTTAACATACACCTGCAACCTTCATATGTTGTAGTACGAGACGTAAGTCTCTCTCCCGAATCTGCTAACAACACGATGAGTTTTAAATGCTTTATTTCTATAAATCCTGAACTTCTATCAAGTCTCTACCCGGCGTCGGGCATAGGATAATCGACTTCCGCAATGTAGAAATGAGTCATGAGTCACTTTGATTGGTTCTACATTCAGATCTTGATACAATATAGAATATGGGCTTTAGGTAGTCATTAGTCACAATTTTAATTGAGGTTAACAAACAATTATCATATCTAGATCAATATATTGCCATCGCGAAGTTTCTTAGCAGTAGCAAAGCCTGGTACACCAATACAGCTGTACCATATCTAGCCGCCTGATCGGGCATTTTAGGTGCGAAATTTCATAGCTGATGACGATTGAGGCCGCAACACAGTGACATCAGAAGAGACAATAAGTTATATGAAGCTGATACGCTGCAGTGAATTTTCATCGACAAACTATACAGTCAGGGCTGGTCACAGATATTAAAATGTCTGCGTGGCTATCACTTACGCTTGATGGCCATAGTCGTTGGATATGAATACGGCACTATATATTCAAGGGTATCTCTGTCTGTTTCCAAGCCATTGTTCCTCAACCTAATAGGTCAAAACGTAGGTATAAATATGCCCAGTCATGAAAATCCATTTGCCAACGTTGCGCAATCCATGGTCCTGGAGCTCATCGAGGATATAATCTGCCATAGTATCTCCTAACAATATAAATAATCCCCAATGCTATCATTATATACGCGAGATGCTTTGGGTGTACCCCTTTCTGCGAATGATCCGCAATATAATTCAACACCTGCCCATCCAACCCATGCCAGGACCGCCCAGCAGCATGCAGAATCACTGCACGACTATACTCTTCGTTTAGAAGCCCTATGACGTCCCATAGTGTGCCGTATATCCAGGAGTATTCTTTAAACGCCGATGTCAACATTATCGGCCCCGTAGACCAAAAAACCTGCAGGTACGGCGGAGCTATCCATCGTGATGTAAGCCCACACCCCCGCCGCTTCGCTTCGTAAAGCACCCACTGAAGTAGAGGAGATCCCTTCTCAGCCATAAAGAAGTGGTTACTCAGGCCGCGGGCACCTGATGTCGTGGGAAATACTGCTTGCAAGCCGAGATGTTGGAGGCATTGTATGTGCTCGGCTGATCTAGGGTACACGTCGAGATCGGCGTAGATGCCACCTTCGGCGTGGACAATAAGCAGTCTGGCGATGTCGGCACGCTGAATATTGTGAGGATATCCCATGTATGTCTGCAGTAGCCATGCGTATTTGGATTTAATGAGTTTGAGGACATCATCGTCAGTCCAGAGCTTGATAGTGTAATTTTGAGGCTCGAGCATGGCTTTCCATGACTCATGTGACGGTTTCATTTCCGTAGAATACTCTTGGATATTGGGTGATTTCCATATTTGGTGAACAGTGTTGGGTATTTCGGCGGCAGGTATATCGGTAAAGTTATCGAGACGTTCGAGAGTATCAGCAGTGCATCCGTTGATTATCCTTATGGACTCGGACAACCGCTTGGTGAGAGCCAAATCGTCGGAAAAGGTAAGACTGTAGATAATGGAGGCCGTCAGAGAGAGGATTACCAGAATGATGAGCTTTCTCTTTCCCTTTCCTGAAAAGGATACCATCGTAGTTTATCTGGAGATGATATGCCGCAAGTTTGACGATGATGGGACATTGATCAGTGACAGATTGCCTTTGAACGATTGATGAAGCATAGGTGCTGAGGACCAACTCAGATGCTGTCGACCGGAGAGACTGATAACACGATCAGGAGCAGGATAATTCAGCAAATAACCAGTCTCCTGCCTGTTCTGTATACTAATCGGGGTATCCTCGGAAAAAGATGCACTGTAACAAACTAAAATCCCCTGAATGGATGGCGTTAGGACAGGGAGCGAGACATAGATCTTCAATCAATCAATCGATCGCTGGGATGATTCAATTGGCTCTCACGAGTACTAGTCGATACCGATATCCTAAAGCCCGACATGTCGACCGAAAATAGAGGGAAAATACTGCTAGGCCAAAGGAATGCCAGAGGTATTAATCTGGTACTAGTTTCGTATTTTCCTTGTTCCAATAGATTCTGGATTGGACATATCTTGTTCAAAGTTGAGCCCAAAATTGGCCAGGTCCCGTCTCCGACAGTGGTAATCCTACCAGCAAGTTCCGGAAAAGAGCATGTTTGGTTTTAGATTAGAATTCATTCGTAACATAACTTTATTTCGCCTCTATGTTAGCTGTGGAAAGATATATCTGTCTTACAATGGCTTTGAATAGTAATGACATACTCACAGCAATACTAGAGTAATGATAGCAGCCTAGTTTAAATTTTCCCGAACTTTCTCCAGCCTACAGGCACATTTATTTGGATGTATGTAGATCAACATGCTAGTTTATCTACTTAAAACACCAGGATGGGCTGAGTTTAAGACATGGTGAATGGTAGAGTTGCATACGCAATTCGGAAAACCCGACCCAAACCCGGCCCGTTGGGGGCTAAATCTAGGACCCGTGATGGGTTAAAAGCCCGTTGGGGGCTGAATCTAGGACCCGTGATGGGTTTGAGGCTTTATAGGTAGAATTTATAATGGGTTTAGGTAACCCTTTACGGTGGGCTATGTTAGGTTTAGTAGATTAGGTTAACCTATATGTAAGGATCGCGGGATCCTTTACCTTTGTACTTCCCACTAGTGATTCCTCCCGCGAAGAGATATCACATGACCCATAACGAAGATTTCTCTAGCGCGAAGGTTGACTTTAGATGTCAGCGACAATCTATTCGTTAAAGTCATACCTATATTCTCTCGTGAAAGGCCTATTGTTATGGATCTGAGCGGGGTTAGGCTTAACCGTTCAGCCAAAAAGACCAGAATATCGAACTTCCTGTTCGATAGCCTAACCACCGTCTTATATACTGTGTATTTAGACGGTGTAGGTATGTTTAACGTAGTGGATTGGTATCGGTGTGAAAGGGTGAATCATCATTTACGGTGCCGTTGATACCATTTTTGTTATTAGGCATTGCAAACAGCTGGTGGATGATTGATTCAAAGTACAGCCACAGACCTGCCGATCTCCGGTGGATGTCCACCGGAATTTCTTCCATCCATATACCACCGGATTCTCCTTCAGCCTACCCAAGCTTCATGTACGTGGGATGTAGTAATTCAAAAAGCATTGATTTCGAATATATTCAAACTTTTTCTCGTTTTCTTTCATATTAAATAACAGGCGCAACTGCTATTTCTCTCTTCTATTATCTTCTATTAGAATCAACGGATAATTTCCAAGGCCCAGCATCAAACATGGCAAACGGATCGGCCCCGGGCGTCAGGAAGCAGTTGCAGGGCAAGACTGCTCTTGTAACAGGTGGCGCCACAGGATTCGGCAAAGCAATTGTGGAAAAGTTTTCCTCACAAGGGGCAAATGTTCTTGTCATGGACATTTGTAAGCCCAGCGAAGAAAATGCTCAGAACGGATATTTAGCAAGCCCTATCCATATTCAGGGAGATGTTTCTTCTCTAAACGATTGGAAGCGGGCTCTCGAGCACAGCCTGTCAGTTTTTGGACACCTGGACATCGTTGTCAACAATGCGGGTGTGTTGCACAAGGCCCAGCCATCTGTTGAACTTAGCGACGAGGACTGGGAGCGTTTATTCCGTGTCAACGTCAAGGGGATACATTACAGCACTAAAACAATTATTCCGTACTTTTTGGAAGCCAAAAAGCCAGGGGTTTTCATCAACGTCTCCAGCATGAGTGGTGCACGACCTCGGCCGAAATTGGTTTGGTATGGTGCAAGTAAAGGGGCTGTCAATACTGTAAGTTGTCTGGTCTTCATTCTGAAATACAACCATCTGACTTGGTTTATTCGAAGGCTACCAAAGGGCTTGCAGTGGAGTGGGCTGAGCATAATATACGCTTCAATGCTGTCTGTCCCTCGGTTGGTGATACAGCAATGATGCCACTCTTTTTGGGTCATGACGCAAGCCCCGAGGCTCGTGAGAAAATGCTCAGTAGCATTCCTCTGGGACGCGTCTGCCAACCAAATGATGTGGCGAATGCAGTTGTTTTCTTGGCCAGTGAGGAAGCAAGCTATATGACTGGTGTCTGTTTGGAGGTAGATGGTGGTCGAGGCATATGATAAGCCCCTGTCTCTGCATGCCATAAGTTTCTCTGTTAGTTTGAGCGGAGATTCGTTGCTTAAACGAAAGCAAAATATTTCCATTTTTTACTTGCTTCTATCCAGTTTCTTGTCAACTCTTAAGGCGGGTCTGCAATTAGCAGCTCGTAGAATGCGATCTTAATAGTTGGCCTGATTGGCAGACTTCATTGTAGCATAATGGAAAGCAATGACTTGCCTGATGAAGTTTTTACTTTGATTGATGACGGCGGTACAATGGGGGTTTTCGATATCCGACCACTGAATAATCGGGGTGCTAGGGTACTGCCTGTCTTGCCTAATGCTTCAGAGAGATATTTTTAGGAATTATTTCGCTTTTTGCATCAATCGTCGATTTAATCGGAGGTTGAACCTCGTGCTTTTTATCACGATCCCCCCGCAGACTAACTGCATACATCAGACTGTCATAATATGTTCTGAAGCTCTACTTCTAGATGACACTTTCTCCGTAGAGGAATTATTAGAAAATTGAGTCCATAATGAAGTTTTTGGGCTTACTAAGTGTTATTATATAACTAACTGTTATAAGTTGAAATGGGCAATGATAACGTTCCTTTGGGATCGGTTTTCGGTGATTAGTGAAGCAAACAGATTTTCCTGTGTCACTTACTGGGAAATAAATAGCCATTGAGATGAAAGGCAGGGTATATAGAGATGAATTGCTGAATTATTGAGGTCCTAAGTCTAATCTTGATCCACTTCTCTCCTATTCGTACTGTTTTCGAATTGTCCCTCATCGTGCCCTAAATTCTTTGTATGGTGCTATTTATGAAGCATAAGGAAAGGATGTCTGCAGAGGAATTCCGTTGCTACTGGGCAAAGGCATATGCAGCCCGCCAAATTCTTCTCCGTTTCTCTAGTTGTTGAATATCAAAGAATATGTCCCCTGGTTAATGCAGGCAATGCTCTCAAAATTGCTCATTCATGGAATTGTCCTACGATACTGATGAATCCACTCCTAAAGCGCGCAAAGTAGTGATGCTAGCTAGATACTTGGTTTAGTTGGTCCAACTGATGAGATCCAGAACTTTATTCACGGTCCATGAGTTTGAGAACTTCTTTCAGCTCTTTAATGTCACATTTATATAGTTTAGTCAACCTCATTCTCGCTATGTTAAAATTGGTGCGGTGAGAGTGCCAAGGATGCCGAGATCCTAGTAGGCCTTTTATCTAGCCTATGCTTGTTTAGGTCTACCAACCACTGCGTCGGAACCAGCCTAGAAGAACGGATCTTCAAGAACAGGAAGCTTAGTGGGTTCGTGTAGAGACAATAATAATATAATCTTTTTATCCCTAAGTGGCTTTACCATAAACTGAGGAACCCTTCAACCCGGCTGGGCAAGCGTGTTCTTAAGCATATGATGAATCATAATGATGAATCGCGTATGGTATCACCATAAAATGCGTTTTGCAATATAACAGGATGGTTGCAACAAATCCATGGCTACTAGAGTGTCTTCGCATCACAATGATTATAGATGGTCAGACTTTAGAATGGTCCAGAAACAAGCGGGCTTTTACTTATTATCCCGTTATCATTATTTAAACTCCCGTCATTCCTGCATTTAGGGCTTAAGAGAACAAAGATTTCCATGCTTATTTCAACATTGCAAGTCTGATCACAAACAGGAAATTAAATTCTAAATAGGTTCTACAAAAATGAAACCCAGCCTATTCCTTATCCCTGCTCTTTTCACTATTTCTCTCCGTGCAACACCTGCTAAGGAGCCCGAATTCGTGAATCCTCCTCACAAGGAAAAGATTGGCCACTGTGATTTAAAAGCTGATGTCCCTTGGTACGATTTTCCTTGCCCTTGCTCTAACTCGCCAGACAAGTATGATGCTTCTGATACTTTAAACCTTTGTCATGTGAGGGGTAATGGCATCGTTGGGAGTTGCGTCGGGTATGTCTACTCTTTTAAGTTAATAAGCTACATTAAAAAGTATTCGAGGAGAATGTTAGCTAATTATCTCATTTCATCAGCAATTGGTATAAGACTAAGAAGCACAAGAAATTTGTCAGGCAAGGGGATTTAATTAATGCAGGTTGCAGTAAGTATCCTTTCCAATAATTTTCTAATAATTTTGCGAGCCTGCCTGATCATTAACTCTGCCTGCACTTTATACTGACCCATAACCATCTTCCAAGATCTTCCAAGCATTCATCCATGTTAATTCAGATGTTTTTGTGTGCCATTATTAAGATCATCTCAGCTGCAGCGACTGAGGGACTAAGCCATCCAGGGGGGTGGGAGCTTTTCCAACAATTTTTTCTGCTCCATGCTGTGGTATTACAGAGATCTTAGTCTGGCTTGACTGCCGCTGAACGACTGTTGGCTTAAAAAGTTACTGGAGGTATAGTTCGATGCCTGAGGCCGTGGTTAATTTACCAGATGTAATGTAGTGCACTCATCCAGATAAATGGAATCTCATTCTGATTCTGACAATCTTTTTTCTGTTTTCCAGCTTATCCCTATACAATGGGAGGTAATGTAGGTTGGCAGCCTTCAATAAAAGCTCCCTATAAAGGTTTTTTGACCCGATCCAATGGGACCTACTAATATCCATCGAGAAGTAGGCAAAGTTGTTATGCGTGGGGTTGGTAACGAACTGTAGGATGCACTATGCGATGCGGCTCGAGAGGATGTGTATATAGGAGGATATAACCACATATATTGCAGAGCTAATTACTGACATTCAGGAGTTTCGATCAGGTGCGCTTATATTCGCACCCGGGTCGCTGAGCTACTGGCCTAATCAGGTAGCTTGACTTTTGCGCACCGGAGCGCTCCTAACAAATATTAACATAATCCATAGCCGAGCCGTCCACAAGGCCGTCCCGTCCACTTCCTCCGCAACCATTAACACCATTAAATTTAAATATATGAAAGATAAAATAAATAGCTCTTTACTAGAACGGCTTCATATTGTATGTCCAACAGTCCAACAGCCACTACAGCGTGGTGGAGCGCGTTGACGAGGCGCAGGTATAGGCTCATCAACCTGCTCATTAAGCTGCGTATCAAGCTGCTGAATACGCTCATTATCTTCCTGCACAGAGATAAAGAGATCATTTCCCAGAGCAGTGCGTCTTCTTTCTGTGTTCTCCTCCTGCATAGCAGTTATTCATAATTCATAGAATAGCGAGAGCATTAGCCAAACTTGCAACTCCACCTATTCGAAGGCTTAGTCAAGTCAACTCATAACTGATAATTTGCTTGCCACGTACCTCTATGTTTGATTGGTGCGCTTGTCAAGAAGAAGGAATATTTTTTTCTTTCTCTGCAAGTCTCCGAAAGTTTCTGGGATAACAGTTAGTAACAATAGTCTCGGAGCGTCTTTCTTACTAACCTCAAGGTCAAACATTTCGCCCACTATCATTCCCATAAGGCCAGTATGTATTCATATGATAATCCTTCTTTGTGGGCCAGACTTCAAAGGCTGGGGCATCACCACCGACAGCGGCAAAGTATCTTGGATTAATGTTAGTCATTTCCATGCTGAAGTTATTTGTGGTGTCGGTATATATGCTCACAAGTCGTGTAGCCAGGTTTTCATCTCCTCCGATTGCTCAATCCCGACAAATTGAGGTTCCAAGCAGCCAGCCTTCTTGAGTCGACAGGGGTCAGTGTCCTTTAACTCATAATATCGTGCTGTATAGCCACTGCAGATGAGTAAGATGTCTCCAACGTGGAACTCTGTATGTTGAAATTTAGCACAAGCCAACAACTCCCGGAGGGATATCGAATAGCTAGAAAAGGGGTCGTAGCATTTTCCAACCTCTTCAGCATAGCGGTAATAATCCATAAGAACGCCAGTGCCGACAATGCCATGGTCCGCAAGTGCATGAATCCCACAATGGTCTCCTTTCAAAACTTCATCATGCGTGAGATTGTTGTAAAACACATTGTTAGTCATATGCCCGAAGTGCCTGAAACCATCCCACTGGCTCCCGGATTGGGTAGTCATTGAAAGCGAATCGTCAAAAACTACCTCGCTTGAGGGATTCGGCAATATATTAGTTCAGCACGGGAGTCAGCCAAAGGCAGGGAACTCTAGCAGATTAATGTCCCAGCTGTTTAGATTGTTCACGCAATTAGTTCTTAAAAGATCTCACAGATCAAACCATCCAATATAACTTACTTGAGTGATATACCGTTCCCGTTTCTATCTCTTTCGACGATGTTTCTTTGATTCGGGGCTTTTTTAAAAGATTCAGGCGACCGATCTGAACAAGCTTAGTATAAACACACCTGCATGTTGCTCAGAGCTAGGCTTGACTAACTGACCTCGTCTTCTGGACCCCATATCCAAGCGGTGTCCGGATGCACAGCGGGTGGGTTAGTCTCCCGTAGTTGCTTCAAGGTCGGTAAATGCATCTGGGATTTCATGAGAGGAAGGTTGGAACGAAGCAACCTGTATTAATGCACTGTATCCGGGGCTCTTTGACAGAGGTGTCCAGAGTAAAGATTATTAAAAGGGAAAGACAGCACGCACACTGGTCAAAGGTCCGAGAGATCGGACATGAGAAAGGCCGGACATGGAGAAACTGGACTTGCGGGGAGACCGGACTTGTGGAGAGACTGGGGAAGCGGAGAATCCGGACATGTGTACAATCGGGGTGCAGACTAAGCGCACGGAGTTCTGCTTGCTAGATGAATCTACAAAGCTTCACTTTCTCCATTTGAAACCATGATTAGAAGTTGGTGCCAACCAGAGCTGGCAATATCCAATTTGCCTTGAATATTGAGGGGTTTGTGCTTGCAGCCACTGCTTGCCAACGGTGACGTCGAGTGATTCCGCAACCGAAATAGGGTGCAAGATCATTGATCCGGCTTGCTACCAAGTACTAAGGGAATAATGACCATAGCTGTACACAGAGCAAAATTGCTAGCAGAATTATCTCTATAGCCTCTAAGATGATCCAACAGTGCGTTGTCGTTGCTACGCATAAGGATTTCCCCGCGTTCATCTCTGGTACGTTTCAGTCGAGTGGAACAATGTCAAAACCAAAACTCTTATGTTTCAGTGCTCCAGTCCACCGGAAACTAGAACATGGCCATGGCATTATTGGTATTCATGCAATCAATGAACGCGGAGTGGTAAGGACGATCATCCTGACCTACATCGAACCCCGTGCGGGGAAGTGGAGTTTCCCCGCAGCAACCAAATCGACGACCACTCACTTATCATTTTTTAGGTTTGGCTTAATATTACCTCCGGTGGACCTAAGTTGAGCTGCCATCAGAAAAGGCTCTCAAAGTTCAATGCTCGAATGACTGTCATATAAGAAATAGCCAAGGCGTCCGAGTCAGAGAGCAATTACCGCGTTTTCGTTCAGACACCGAAGGTTACATTTATTTTAGAGAACGGCCAATATGCAGGGCAATTGGTTGAACATCTTGGTAGGCACATCTTCTCGTTAGTTCCCAGTGCCAATTTACCCAGATGACTGACTACATACTACACTGTTAGATTGTTGTATTTGTGACTCTAGGATCCTTTTCATACGGATATTCGGCTTCTATCATTGCCTCAACCTTGGGTCAATCCGCCTTTGTCCGCTATCTAGACCTGGACCCCACGGTCAACCCTTATGCTGAGTCTCTGCAAGGAGCAACCAATGGCATTTTTCAAGCTGGTGGTTTCTTCGGAGCCTTACTAATTACGCCTGTGGCCGACAAGCTTTCTAGGCGCGGTTCAATTCTGATATCATGTCTGTTGCTAGTTGTTGGAGGCGCTCTCCAAGCAGGAAGTGTCCACATTGGGATGTTTTTGGCGATGAGGCTTATAACTGGCATGGGCGTGGGAATGATTGTTGGCTCTGTTCCTCTCTATCAGAGTGAGATTTCCCCACCAAAAATCAGAGGTCTTCTTGTGGGACTTCATGGTAAGTGCTCCATTGACGATATATCTACGGCAGCTTCTCATGGAGTAAACAGGTGTTATGATCTCCATCGGCTATGCTGCCGCTGGCTGGATTGGCTATGCTTGCTATCCACTTGAGGGTAATATTCAGTGGCGGCTTCCATTGGGTATTCAATGCATTGCCCCTGGTATTCTTGCCTTAGGATCATACGTGCTTCCTGAATCTCCACGTTGGTGTATGGAATTTATCATGCTCCCAACCTACGCTGTCGTTTTATACTGACGATTGGCAGTGCTCCAAAATGACCGCACAGATGAAGCCTTTGACGTAATTCGTCGTATCCATGGTGAAGGGGCTCAATCTGAATTCACTCAGATGTGCCGTCAAGCGGAAGTCGAACGTGCATATCGGCAGAGCATGTCTACATTCAAACAGCTGCGACAGCCCCATAACATAAAGCGGCTCGCTTTAGGATTTGCGCTCATGTTCGGAGGGCAAACCACCGGTACACTGGTCTTGAACAGTATGTACTCCCATACTATCGAATCGCTTCTGAGGCGACTATCATTGTGGCATTCACTAATTGTCATCCCCAGATTATGGTGTGTCGCTATACACCAAGCTGGGCTATTCTGGCCAGTCTGCGATTGCTCTCACCGCAGGATGGGTCACGGTATCTATACCAGGCAACCTCTTTCTCGCCTTTTTCGTTGACCGTATTGGACGGATTCGAATGCTTTTGTATGGATTTATCGCCATTGTGTTTATCCTTGTTGGAGAGATGATAGCAACTGGATTGCCGAACCAGTCCTATGGCAACAACATTGCAGCTATCTTCTTCCTTTACTGCCACATTGCGGTATACGGACTGTGCATTGATGCTACAACCTACATCTACGTCAGTGAGATCTTCCCGACTCGTATACGCGCTATTGGAAGCAGCATCAGTATTTCAGGTCTATTTGTAGCTAGCATTATTTACACACAGTCAGCGACCTCGGCTTTTTCAAACATTGGGTGGAAGTACTACTTGGTATTCACCATCACGTCAGCGCTGATGGCGGTATGCCTCTCACTTTTCTTCCCAGAAACGAAGGGCCTCTCTCTAGAGGAGATCGACACTTGCTTTGGGGACCCTGGGCCTGACCTGGATCTTGGGGATAACAGCATCGGTGGGGGGCCACAGAAACCAGGCGAAGTGCAGCATGTGGAATGGCTGGAGCGAGTTCATGAATTGGGGGTTTAGTCATGAGAATCGCCTGTATTGCTCGCTGATTTATGTCACTTTGCGCTTGGAATTATGATTACCTACACTGCCCCTTGAGTGTCGAACTGTTGTCTATTAGGATTGTATTGTAAAATATATTTCTGCGTACTAAATTTAGAATTCCCTTAAGCATAACTAGCAGTTATCAACATAGCTTTGTGAAGTGTATCATGATTTAAAGCCCATCACGTCTAGCCCGACCCAGTGTAGAGTACAGTGATCTACAGTGATCAAGAGATATCCATCAATGCAGAAAGACACTAATAAAGATTTTCTAACTAGGGGCCGTGTCAGGGTACGCGTACGCCCCATACAGACTTGGGCGCCGCAGGACGCCCCTATACACAGTTTCATCCTAGCACGTTCTAACGTCCTGTACATGTACATCCTACTATAATTATAGTAGCCCTACTATAATTACAGTAGGCAAAATCATGGTCATATTCCACCACTCCATACAGTAGAAACCAATATTTCATAGCATGAATAGACTGGGGATGTCCTCACGTGACAGAAACGTAGTAATTTCTTGCCTGGCAGCGGAGCTGGGCTTGGAACTCCGGTGGCTAACAGTCCGTCACAGTTCGGAAATCCGAGTCAGGTTCTGCTTGGCAACTGATGTGAATGCTAGACATCGAAAGTGGCATATTTGCGAAAGGTGGTCATTGAACCTCCTATTATCCGTCAATGATCTCATAGTAGGCATGAAATAGGCGCATCTGTCAGAGGTATTGACTGATGTATCCAGGATCCGTGCCCTGGTGTCATCTAGATGCCTCGTGAACTCTCTTATCTTTCACTCGTTTTTATAAACCTAAACCAAAATATCGAAATGATAGTCCCAATCTTGCGAGGGCATTGAAAGCACTTCCCTCCAGTTTCCCCATGTAAAAGAGCGCTCACCGGTTTGTAAACTTTTGAGTAGCTTGAGGCTTACTATAACCATATTTAACTTGAGTACATCCGGATATAATTTTTCTTTTCTATCTTAGGACAAACAGGAGTTTATGTCAACAACTCCCTTCGGTGAACGTTGGATGATATGACTGGGCCGCCCAGACTGGCCAAATATAAAAAAACCCATGTACATGGCATACTTACTTTAAGTGTGTGACATCAACATTTTGCAGTACTTGTTCTTTGTACTACCTGAAATTTCTCAAGGGCGCTGCCACACCGCCTAAGGATTTGAAGATTAATGATCAAAATTTCATTAACGATTACATGACATTAATGCTTACCTTTGCTAATTAATTGGTGCACTTATAAGAATAAATGAATACTGTTGTTACTGTTGTTCTTCGTCACTTCGGATAGAAAGGGCCTTAAGCGCAGACGTCAGTTCATCTATCGAAAAGATTTAGCCGCGAAAATGCTGGTGAACAACCGCCAATTTGAACTGATTCGGCCTGCAGATGGGAGATCTCAAGGTGTAGATGGTTCCAGAAAGAGATGGTTCTAGGCAACATTATAACTACGATGCAAGGCATGATCATTATTGAAGCGACCTCGTAGTAACTCAACTCGCGGTTGGATACTGAAGGTGCAGACACTGACACGGCTCCTTGCCATTGGAAAAAAAGGTTAGCAATGCGAGATTCCTGAGTGGACTAGTTTAACGCAGTGTAATTCGGCGCCGTGTGTTCTGGATTCGCCACTTTCTTTCAACAATTGAATAGCACCGGAGTGAGCGACAGAAACCATCGGATCTCCACCGGACTCGGACTGCGGGATGGTGGATAGTCCACCGGAATATCAGTGTCCCCAGCAACACTGTGTCCTCAGAACAAGTCCGTACGGAAAAATCTGCGCACTTTTTAGGCAGTGGTATCGTTGTGTGGGTAAATATATAAACATGTCTCTATGTAGACAATCTGTTGTTACAGATTAACGATCAACCGCATTCAATTCTCAATTCAATTTTCTCTACAGTCCGCCTCCTTGCAGTAACGGTTTCTAACATGTCACCTGCTCCGACCGAAAACCGACCTAAGGCAGAAGCTGTTCCTTACAAAGGGGAGCCTCTGCCAAACGTTCCGGACGACCTTGTTGTTCCCAATGTCTTAAAGTTGGACTTCGATGAGCGACTATGGGTTCCTCAGGCGCCAGACGTTTGGTTCCGGCCCATTCTTTTCAACGTCACACAAGGTTACTTCGTCAATCTACTTCGGGTTCGTCGCTCAGGCATTCTGTCTCGCCATCGTCATTCCGGCCCTGTCCACGCAACTGTTCTCCGAGGCAAATGGCACTACCTTGAGCATCCATGGTGGGCAACGGAGGGAAGCCATGCGTTCGAGCCCCCAGGAGATATTCACACTCTCGAGGTCCCAGACGGAGTCGAAGAAATGATTACCTTGTTCCACGTTACCGGAGCATACATTTACGTGGACGAAATGGGTAATACGCTCGGCGTGGAGGACGTTTTCTCCAAATTGGCTAGCGCAAAGGCTCATTATGCAGAAGTTGGTCTTGGCCCGAATTATGTTGATCAGTTCATTCGTTAGATATTTGGTATCTATGTTGTTGGGATTTTATGGTTTATATTCAATGTATGAGTGGTCACGGACGATTTGAATGCCAGGGATTGTGTGAAAGTTATTCAAATATTTGATGGGCGAGCCGCGAATTTGTATTGCAATACAAAATGGCACTTTTTAACCTGAGGTGTCCCAACCATTCTACATCCTTTTCACTAAATATTTCAGATGATTAATATTTACTAGACTACATATATGCCTCAATTTTTGGTAAATAGGCCTATTAGTTACGAAGGTATTATAAGTTACACTATATTTTATACGCGGCATATATATTGGAAGATATAGATTTCTTTTATTAAATGCGGTCATTATCTATATGTACACTGATAAACAGTTAATAGCCTAATATGAGCCTTGATAATATTAAACCAGTTGAGATACTTCAGGTTAAAAAGTTCCATTTTATATGGGAATATAAATTCGCGGTTCAACCGTATTCGTGGCTCGCCCGTTGAATACGTTATTGAATGCATATGATGTAATAATACTTTGATCGGCTTTTTTGCATCTCATTGAAAGAAATCTGTTTGGTTCCATATCCAGCCTTGACCAAGCAGTGGGTTGTTGATTGTATTGAGTCCTTGACTGACAGGGTGGGCCGTTGAAGCAATCGGACTTGTAAAAGGCAATGGATTGTCTAGTTCTGTGGACACGGTTGTGGGAGGCCGCTGTCTGGGATACGCATTGAAGTGTGGGCTGACTGCAGGCGAAACAGAATTGCCTGTGTACGCAATTGGATCGGAGCTCTCCCATAGTACCGTAAATAGCTGGGTTAATAAGACAATTTCAGACAGCTTCGATTCGTTTCTAGCAGAGGCTACCTTCAACGACCTCAAGGGCCACTTAGGGGGTGGGGGTAGAAACCATACCTTGCTGTACAGACTCAAGTGCTTCATCAATGGCGGAGTAAAAAGGTAAACCAGTAGTCTCCTGCCCTAAATCGGGATTGACCAGAGTGTTTATTTCAGGAGAAGTGCAGGAGACATTTTGAGAACCAATGTTTCTTGACAAAAGCTCCGTGGTCTATTGATTTTGGTTCATGGAAGCTTGAGTTAAATGATCGTTGCTGGGTAAGTTGGGGTGCTCAGAGCCGCTATATCGAGTTTGCAGCTTAACTTTCGACCTTGGACTTCTTATTTCAAAACGCGAGTTCCCAAGTAAACTGTACATTTCACGCTTGAACATGAGATGCAACAAACTTTCCAACACCCTGACTGTCTGTGGCGGGACAACAGATGATTGTGCGAGCGTTTGTTGCAGTGAGATAGAATTTGCGACACCTCTTTCAGCATCCAATGATTATTCTGGTCTGAGGTCAGAGAGAGCCACCATGCCCAAAGTCACCCCCGGGGTGAAATTCTGGATCGCAATGTATGCTGCTGCATGGGTTTTTTGAGCTATAAGAAGAATATTAGTATGCCTTAGCAATATACTACATGTGCGCCGAGCACAGTGTTTGCATTGTTTAAAACTGGTCAGCTATGTATCTGATGAGTGGAAAGTGGGAGATAAGATAAGGTGGTGACTATATTAGAGAAATGGGTGACGCAGGATAATTTAGATGTTATCATACACTAATTAAAGAACTAATGCCTGAAGATGATATAGCTGGCAGACCTTAACCTTAGGTCTGTGCACTAGTTCATGAAGCTCTTCCACCATCCCTCATTTGAACAGGGATACAAAAGATTCTTAACACTCAATTTATGACCTCTCAACAGGAAGGCACGGCATTCTTGATTCTAATAGTACTTGTGATGGGGGCTAGATACACTTCTGATAAACGGAGCTTAAAAGTCAGGTAGTCAAGGCATGAGCTGTTATCACTACAGGAAAATATGATTAAACAAATTCAGTCACGCTTTTTTAATATAATTAACACTGGGGGGGTAGAATGTGTGCAGTTATACATTTTGCTCAGCATGTATCATCTATATAACAGGAAACTGAACCTGGCAATACTAATAAGAAGCGCCCAACTACAAGGACTACATAAAGAGAATCTTTAGGGTCCTATAACTAAAGTTATTTTTAGGTTACAAGAGAACATAGTGGGCTCTATACATTCTTAACAGGTACTTAAATTTAGTCAGCTATTTATTTATATCATTCTAATATTCCACAAGATTTGCCTCAATTACATATGGTCGACCCCCATTAATTAATAACATTCATTATGCTGTGAGTATACTGCGAGATATAAACAACTGCTTGACAGTTCACCCATTATTAAGCTCTACTGTGGAGCGTACTACACATTCACCCAGTCCTGCTACACTAGGTGCTTATCAGCAGCACAACTTTGAACTCTACACTATTACCAGTTCCATCTTTAGCATTATTTATAATCTCAACAAATCGAATTAGAAAAATGCAGTGAATCTGGCCTCAAAAATAAACACTAAACTGGTTAAATGGTTTGACAAATAGCCTACAGAACTGAAGCTCAAGAGCCATATTAATCTAGACATATCAGACTTAACTAAGACCTCTCTGATACTAGAATACCATGTTAGAACCCATGCTGATCCGCGGCACTATTTTCAAAGATATTGAAGTAGTCTAGTCGGTATCATAATTGTGACGTAATATAGAACGTGCTGCGTTGCCATAACAGCAGTAGCCGTGGTTCATCAATCAATGCTCAATGATACTATGGGTACCCGTCAGTTGACATCCACCAGGTCGGAAATTCCAAAACTTAAAGTCGAGACCAAGCCACCACATCAACGATATTATACAGCCTTGGTTTTGACTGAGAATAATATGCATAGTGCGGCAATCACGGCCGTCAGTCTAGAGCTGGCAATCTCAAACCCAGATCACTAGAGTTCTTTCAATCAGAAAGCAAAAGCATGATTAACCATGACCTACCTATCTTGCTTGAGAACGAGTAATTCATACGTAAAAAGTCTAGATCTGTGACTAGCGTACCTTGGATATATAAGGTGGTCTAAGGTGCCGTTTTATTGCAGTGATATATCAATACCTGATTCATGACAGAGCTCCTCAAAACAAACACCATGACCATTCCATCCTACGGCGTCTGGGTTGTCAGAGGCCTAGACTATGAAGCTGAACGAGACTCTGATGATCCCGTGTCTCCCCACATTACCCTCTACTTCAAGGACCACCCTGAAGGCCGCCAGAGACGTCATGCTGCAATTAACGTCAAGTCCCGCGACGAGGATTCGCGGTTGGTATACTGGATCAATAAAGATATCCCGCATCCTGTCACGGACCAGCTAAAGAATCTTGGTTATGGGTTCGAACTTATCAAACCTCATCGGGGCCCTCTACAAGGTCTAGATTATCTTCGTACAGATGGTCTTCTCAATGGCGGTATCCAGGCCGGTACACTTGTGCCCCATGATGTCCCTGGCCCTGATAATGATATCATTGATAAAATCGAGCCGATCCTCGATGCCGCAATCGAAGACCAGGCGAAAATATATCTGTTTGGTTCATCATTTGGTTCGGGAATCCATGATATTCACATGAACCAGGGAAGTCTGCCACAATACCCTAATGGTGTTTACCAAGATGGAGCCATACTTGTGCAGTTTACTGATGGTCACTGGGAGGCGATCTTTTTGGCCTTTGCTTCTCAGAAAACTGAGACAGATGATAACTCAGGCGAACCACTGGAGGGAAGTCATTCTTTTGCTAACATCCTTGAATCACCCTGATACAAATTAACTGCTTTGATTCAGCACTTTTGGTTGCTGGTTTCACCGGATTCTCTTGTAGCATTGCAGAATGAATGTACCTAATTAAATAACCTTATATTCTTGATATTCGCCTTAGACCACTAAAGGACCCAACCAGGTTGGCACAAATGCAGCGTCGCAACAGCGGCGGACAAAAACACTAAAGTAGTATTAAGGACTAAATATGAAATATAGTAGCCATCATGCGTTCATTTATGATATACTTCCATTCTGGCGTAAATTCTGAAGGTGGATAAAGATAAAAGGAGGGAGAACAGCGAAAGTGGGGCGACGAGTTTCGATTCCAGCAAGAGACAACTGGTGCTCTGTAACGGTGGCGCCAACACGACCTCGCTCGTATTGATGTACTAAGCGCTGAGGATTGACCGAACGACTCTAGTAAGAGCTAGTTGGATATGATGTTTAACATCCATTAAGTTCACCTAGCGTGGCACACGAGTCGATAGCAATCGCCAGTGGGCACTGTGATAGTCACTCACGGTGAATTCCAGAATAGACCCCCGTCTCGAGCAAACGCATAGCCCTGTCGGCTCATAGTAACTGCACTCCCCAGCGCTGAAGCAGCAGTGTTGATAATGTGAAAGAGGCAGAAGGCAGTTGCTGCAGCATTGCTTCGTATCCCAAGTCGGATAAATTCCAGTACAGGAACACTGATGGTCAGTAATTATTCGACCAAGGCAAAGCAATCATATACAATACCCTGTGGTTGCATTCGTGATACTCGCTAGGTTGGTGATGGAAAATCTCAAGATGAGAATCCAAACCCAGCCGACAGCGATTTGCGAAATAATTACAATCACCAAATACACATCCCGCATCGGCCTTGGGAGCTTTTACCAAGAGCGTAATAGTATATGCTACAAATCCAATGATAGAAGCATAACCTGGCACCAGCCAGTGCATGGTGCTGTATCCCGGGGACTATACCAATATCCTATCATTTAAAATACAGGAATACCACGCACACCTACGAGATTGATCAGCCAACACACAGCGTCAACAAGATATATAAGAAACGACTTCCGCCGAGATGAGATGTCAACTACCGGATTGAAGAGATTAACCAGTCCGAGCGTGAGAATTGCAACAGCAGCAGCATGCATGGATGAATATCCAGTCAAGATAGTTCAGCCAGCCTAGAGGACTGAATGATTCTTCTAAGGTACATGGCAGAGAAATAAGTACTCTGATGTTGACTTCTGTTGGTCCTGTTGAAAGTGGGGGAGGTCGGTTTATATATGTGACCAACAGGAAACTCATCATGTGATTTACATGTCCCTTCAACCTCGCAATGATTGGGGTTCAAGATATCTGCGATCAAATGTGGATCTTTGTATAAACATCACGTGACACTATATATGAGCTTATTTCCAGCATAATTAATGTTGCACTCTTCTCTGATTGGGTCCTATTTTAGATGCCTGGTCAAGTGGGGCCATCCAAGGCTGCAGCGTCTGTTTTGGTGTTGACAACAAAACACCCACCTTCCAACATCATCATCTGTCTTATTTCTTTCCATCATGTCTCTAAATGACCTCCCACCAGAAATTCTACACACTATTGTCAAGTATCTCGATGACGATCATCCATTCAGCCTACTGGACTTTGCCCGCGTGAATAAACTCTGCTATTCTGCGACCACACCGATTCTTCTTCAAACAATCAAACTATCATTATCCCATCGCGATGATCTAGCTCGCGATGTGCTGCGCTATGTCCAGCTATATTCCGAACAGCTTGAGCGTACTCAAAGTTTCTCATTCGTCCGCCGTATCGTCATTGATGTTGGCGAATGTAAGGATGGATATCCCGTCATCTCATCTGCCGATCGGGGGCGAGGTGATCATAGTACTTTGGATGGTTCTCTGGAGAATTTTAAAGGAACACATCCAAAGGTAGACATTTCTCCTGAACAGATGGAGAAGTTAAACGATGCCTGGAAGCCACTGGCAGATTTCATGCAGAAATTACTAGGACTGACAGATCTGCTGTTTGGATTGCCCGATCGGTTTCCACCGTGCCTTTTGCATACTCTACATCAACACCATCCACAATGCAGGCTGCATCATCATACATTCAAAATGTATAGCATTACGCATCCAGAGACAGACCCATCTGAGTTTGAGTTGATCACCTCCCCGTCTCTATACAGTATCCGGATGCAGGAGTCTGCCATGGGTGGCTTTAGACCTGAGCGTATTCGTGATTATCATAAATACGCCCTCATGCGCTTGACCAGTCTGGCTCCCAATCTGAAAGAAGTGCATCATTATGCGAACAATCGAAGGATGACTCGCGGATGGGAACCTTGGTCTGGATTTACTCAGGACAAGGAGAAAGACAATTCTTCCCTTGGCTCACTGCGATGTCTACGTCTTTCTGACACCATTCCCATTGAGGAGGACTTTATCAAGGACTGGGCAGCACACACAGACTTCTCCAAATTGGAGACACTGAGAGTCGAAACAGAAATATCACAGGATGCAATGGAGTATCTATTCAGAGCATGCGACCTCTCCTCACTCAAGACCCTCGTTCTGAACATGACGACGGATGACATCGACCTCGTCCAAGGCCACGAATACTACGACACTGCGAGACAGCTTCTCTCCAATTTGCCACGCTTATCAACACTGAAGCTGATCGGGTGGCATACTGAACTACCCTTTCACACGTTCCTCGAACATCATGGCCCGGAACTACGCAAACTGTCTCTTTCCGTTTGTCCCATTGATCGTCTGACATGCTTCCAGATTGCACAGATTGTAGACTTCTGCCCATTCCTCGAAGATATCGAGCTGACCATTCCCCGGTCCCGAGGTGACATTACCGAATACACGATGTACAAAATGCTAGGATCGTTGGAATTTCTCCAATATGTCTCGCTGACATTGGATGCGTCGAGTTATAACGTGCTGTGGGATGATGGCCCAGCTGAGACACCGACAGACGTAACATTCGACGAGTTCGACGAGCAGTTCTGTACTGCTAATTCAGCTTTAATTAGACATCCACGCAATGGCCACGTCCGGGATGCAATCATCAACAGTGCAGTCGATCAAAATCTAGCGCGTGACATCTTCGATGCCATATCGTCTGGGAAACCAGAAGACGCTCTTCGTCTCAGAAAACTCACGCTGCACGTGCAAGGTGGGGGTGAATTCTGGAACACCACGTGGTCACCGTCCCTGGATAAGGTGGTACAGCAATTCCCCCAAGGATGGGTCGTTGAATGGAATCAGCGGGATGACAACCCGAACACCGTAGTCATAACGGAGATTCCAAAAGACGATGAGGGTGAGGATGGGGACGAAGATCCACTCGATCTGCCGCCCTGGTTGGAGGCAATCTTCCGTCGGATTTGGCCACAGAAACGAGAGAGGAGTAAGTGGTGGGAGGATTGGGAGAGTATACCTTTAGAATGGCCTGACGATGAGGATACTGCGAATGGTGATGACGTGAAGGCGTTGAGGGACCGCTTGTGTTCGGTACGTGTCTGAGGATCGCGTATATCATCGTATATATTTTGAATAAGTTTTTGAATAGCTTTCACCTCAGCCAGCAAAAACGACCAGCGAAATTACTAGGAATGGGTGCCACATACGTAGTTCTTGGCATGGAGTTTGTCAGTGCTGCCTAGTGTCCGAAACATATACTAAAAAGGGGATTCCATCTGTCTACAGCGGCACACAGCACATCAATTACTATATTGAGACAATGTTTCTGGATAGAAATAGATTGGCATTATTCATTAAACTCAATTCATAATCCCTAAATGAACAGGCATCAACATTGATAAGCGATAAGCCCCTTATCTTATCGCCGGAAAGAGCCTATCCGCATCGCGCCATTTGTAGCCCTAAAGAGGCTAAAAAGACGGCAGCTTCCAACTGCGAATCACACGATTTGCAATTCAATCAACATGGCTTCTCATACTGAGCACAAGTATGAGTTTGGTGGACCGTATGTTTCTCTCTTGTTACTTGGTGATTATGCTGACTGTCTAGTCTCGGGGCTACTGCTATTGTGTTTGGTCTCCCGGTTCTGCTTCACTTTTTTGCGTTTGCCTGCAATGATATCTCTGGTTGTCCTGTTCCATCACTGCTGAGTCCTAGTACCTTTACCTGGGATAGATTCAAGATAGAATTTGGATGGCCGGATGGTGGAGTTTGGGATTTGTGGAGTTGGAATGTGACTGCCGTCGTGTTGGGTTACTACCTGTTCAGCTTGGTTCTGTGGAGGGTTCTTCCGGCTCAAGAGGTATACGGCACGAAGCTCGTTCAACATGATCGTCCATTGCTCTATCGTCTTAATGGTACGTCCACTCTATTGATAGTCTGGCATGAGCTGACAGAAGAAGCCTTTTCGGCTACTTTGGTCCATCTTGGGATCTGCGCTGTCGGGACATATTTCCAAGGCGCAGACTTTATTGTGTGGACTTATATCACAGATCATTACAAGCAAATCCTGACAGCTAATATTGTTATTGGCTATCTTTTGTCCATCTTTTGCTATGCCAAGAGCTTCAGCGTCAACACGAAGTATCCCAACACCGACCTCCGCGAACTCGCAGCTGGCGGAAACACGGGCAACATAATCTACGACTTTTTCATCGGCCGCGAACTCAATCCACGAATCACCGTTCCTCTTTTCGGTGAGATCGACATCAAAACATGGTGTGAAATGCGCCCTGGTTTGACCGGATGGATTCTCCTCGATCTCGCCTTTATCGCGAAACAATATCGCACCTACGGATATGTCTCAGACAGCATCATCTTCACGGCCCTCGTTCAATCTTTTTACGTGCTTGACGGTCAATACATGGAATCCGGCATTCTGACCATGATCGACGTCACCACCGATGGAATGGGATTTATGCTCTCATTCGGCGACCTCGTCTGGGTTCCCTTCCTTTATTCGACGCAATGTCGATACCTCTCCGTCTACCCCGTTCATCTAGGATGGACTGGTATAGCAGCCGTCACTACCGTCTTCGCCTTGGGATTATACATTTTCCGCGCAGCAAACACCCAGAAGAATCGCTTCCGCAGACAACCAGACCACCCCAGCGTCGCCGGCCTATCCTATATTCAAACAAAACGCGGCACGAAGCTCCTCACAGCCGGATGGTGGGGTCTATCCCGACACATCAACTACTTTGGGGACTGGCTTCAAGCGTCCCCATTCAGTCTACCAACTGGGTTAGCTGGATATACTATCCTGCCCGCGGGAAGTGTGGCTGCGTCTGCGAAGGTGTTTACGATGCTTGATGGACGGGAGGTGATACAGGGTGATGCGCGGGGATGGGGGATTGTGTTTACATATTTCTACGTGGCTTGGTTTGGTATTCTCTTGATCCATCGTGAGGGAAGGGACGATGCGATGTGCTTGAAGAAATACGGCGCGGATTGGGAGACGTACAAGCGGACGGTGCGGTGGAGGATTTTGCCTTGGGTTTATTAGCTATAGACAGCACGTTGGTTGGTGGTCGACTTGGGTAGCCACTAGCTCTCTGAGTATTATGAGGATTAGTCAACGCCTCAAAATCACAAATAAGAACGCACTGGGAACTCTTGTGGATCTCGGAAATTCCCTGTGATGCGGTGTTCCACGTAACCAACGACCGAGTTTGACATTCGATTCAACTCAACTTAATGGCTGCTTGATGAGGACGATAACCATAAACAGAATAGTTAACTATATTGATATCAAGGGTGCAGTTGACCTTGGGCTGGACCTCGAGTGAATGTGGTGAAAGTCAGTATAAAACTGGAAAAGATTCCATCCTGGTATACGCTCGTATTTCGTATTCTCACTGCCAAGCGACATATATATAGTCGTAATTCTGAGCGTAGAAAAAATACAGATCATCTGTTTTGAATGGAAAATGCCCAAGGGCTCTGCTTCTGCTCTATCAACTCATTTCACGTTGAAACTATTGTATAACGCCCTCAACTCCGGTTTCCGGTTAATCCCAAGATGGCCGTGCAATCGACGCAGCCCAGCTACGTGTGGATCTGCCCCGTTTTCCAACAAAAACTGCGTCGTTTTCAAATGTGCTGCTCGAGCAGCATATACCAGGGGCGGGCCAATGCGATATGGGCCACGAGAAATGTCTTCGGCGTTGACATCAAATCCGAGCTCGATTAGCCGTGCCATCATTGGGATCCGTTCTCCATCTGGCTGCAAATAACTCCCAGCGGCCATGTGGAGGGGTGTCCCTCGATCCAAGCGAAGGCCATGCTCGATTAACAGATCGAGGACAGCAACAGATCCCTTTTTTGCGACATTGTCCAATGTTGCACTGGAATTGGGATCGACCTCAGGTATTCCGTATCCGAGCAAGGGTCTTCCAATGTTTGGATCTGCGCCTTGATGCAGAAACCATCGGACCAAATTTTCATCGTCGACGACCTCACTGGGACTGTTAGTCGGTGATTACGACAGCACAGGAATGGCCTTACGAAAGAAGGACGATGCCATTGAATGATCCTTCATTCACATTCCATCCATGTTCATGAAGTGCCTTGAACACGTCAAGGCACCGACAACGGAGACATTCGCCGACTACCATTCTGTCGATCAGGGCGCCTTTCTCTAGGAGATACTGAGCGACAGTGGCCTGGCTACCCTCGACGGCCCGGACGAGTCCTCGTTGCAGGTAATGCTCGTGCCGGTCATGGCCTTCCACGAATTTGATGACTTGGTCCAACTCATTAGATTGACAGGCGTTGACAAATGGATTAAGGGAGGGGTCAGTGACACTCGATGTGAAAGGCAATATGTGTGGAGCGAGCGGCATATTGTTGGAGTCATGGGAAGAAACTAGACATAGACACGATATTATCCTAGTTGATATATTCAAGGATCTGAATGATAGGACTGCTGGGTTCGAAAGGAAGATGGAGGGGAAAAGAGGCGGAGTTGGAGAGGGGAAAGTGAGATCTGCAATACTTAAATGCGGCGCAGGTCGGATGAGGTCAACCAACATGACAGGCGATTGTGATTGGCAGATAGGCATCGAACAATGCGACATTTACCAGACCGCCGGTAAATAAGCGCCGGGGATTTGTATACGAGTCATGGTGTTGGTGGTCCAGATTCACTGTGCCGTTGTGATGGCCCCATGTTGGTTTCAGGTACACGATCTCCCGTTGATAGATGCTTTCATGTTGTTGGAATTCTAGAATGAAAAGATATAAATTTCGAGATGTAGTCAGGCAATGCCCTTCTCATCCACTATTCGCACTATCTATTCTTTGTCTTTCCATATCATTGAAAATGCGCCTGTATGACAGTCAAACAGCACTGCTAGTGTGGCCCCTGGCCATCGGTTCAGTTGCCCAATTCAGCACTGTCCATCTTTACCGACTGATAAGTCAACAGAGAAATCCTCATCTACGACATCTAGTACCTCGACAAGTTCGACTCCGAAGTCAATCACCAGCCCTGACTCTACTCTGACTTCCACACCCAATTCCCACTCCAATTCAGTACCAGCCCCGTCGTCTGTAACCAAGCCGTCGACCTCCCCTGAAACAGAACCCCCAATTAGTATCACACCTATCATACCAAGGACCAGTTTAATGCCAACCGCCCCATTACCGACCCGGGAAGCACTTACTCCTATTACCATGGCTACCGCCAGTCCTACGACCAGATCTCCCACCAGATCTCCCACCACATCCAAGGAAACAACAACATCTGAAACCACAGAGTCGTCGACCGTCGAATCAACCACGACAGAACATACGACCACCGATCCTCCACCACTACAATGGAGCCCACAACAACAGAAGCACCATGCCATGCCGACGGCAAATATCTGTGTGGTTTGATTACATGTCCCATTGGTGGACAGATACCGCAGTGTCGACAGAAGTAAGTCTTGCATCTCGTTAGATCACAAAAATGCTAACCAAAGTAGTATATGTATTTGCTCTTAAAGAGAACGAGATGGTGAAATATAGGAGAATGTGTATAATATTTATGTAAGAGTACTTCGTGCATCATGAGCCCTTGGTTATTGTATTTTCTTTCGTTCGGTTGTATATATAGATTTCAACTATTTATGTATATGGCGTTTTCTGCTCCTAAAAAACTTTTCTGTATATATTCAACAAGTCTATTTGTATAGCTAAGCTTTGTCTTTCTGCTATAAGTCAGTTGGTCATTATATGCCAGTGTTTACTATATATATGCATTGCTGAACATATACTACTAGGCAGCTGATCATGAATAATCAGAAAAATGTAAACCTCGATATATCTATTAATAAATGTACATCTACACTATCCCATTCAACTTGTATCCATCGCATCACCATCCCAATCAATATCCCACGACTGGAGGCCCTTCACCTCATCCAACGCATTCTCAAACAGCTGGATAATGTCTTTATTAGCCTGGACAGCCTCACCCGGGTTCAGCGTTGCACTGCTAGGTCTGTTGAGATTGTACGCTTGCTGCGCGTATTTCAGCAGGAATTGCTTCACATTGAACTGGACTCGTTCGTGCTCGGAGCGGACCCAGACTTTCCATTCATCGGCGAGGCCTTGAGGGATGTAGCCCTTGTCGTATCTTCCGCCCCATGTGCCGACCTGTGATGTGTGAGTACTCATTTCATAGATGGGTCTGTGGCTGTATGTGTGGGTGTCTTACATTGGCTGTGATTCCGCCTTGCTCGTCCAGGTATCGTCTAGATGTGGTCAGTAGAGTTGGGGAGGAATGTGCATTCTGAAAACATACAGTTGGTTCTCAACGCGGTTTGCCTGCTTCACGAGAGTCTCCTTGATGCTGTCGATATAGTAATACCTGGGAGTCATTAGCATGTGATATACAGCGTACTCAAGGGCATAACGTACTTCCATGCCAGAATGTGCAGTTTCAACGTCTTGGCCACATTATCCCACTCCCGGTTGGTAATCTGATCATCGATCTTGTTCTCGCCTGTGAGTTTGTTCCCGGAGAACCACTGGATCTGTTAGATGATAGCTCAAAGACGGACTGGAATACGCACTCCCTGCTTGACCTTGCTGTTCAGCGCGCTCTCATACAGCACAAACTCCTCCGTGTAGTGATGGTTGTAGCCGGGATAGACGCTACCGAGGGCGCGATTGGCGTTAAAACCATTTGCACCGTTCCACCAAGCTCGCATCCACTTGCACCAGGGTATCTTGGTGCTTGATCCCTTGGTGGGAGTTTCATATTCTCTGGCGTTGTCGTTCTTCGCTGCATTCGGCGACGTTAGGTTGGACCATTTCATGCCCACGTGGTTGAAGAATCGTTGGACCTGGAGACGGTGATTAGCGAGGAAATGAGAAACGACTGGAATAGCACTTACTGTCTGAGCTTCCAAGACATGTTCACCTGGTGAGATGGTGTTAGTTTTCTTTGCAGAGAAAAACGGAACACGACTTACTGTCATAAGAGCGGCCATTATTTGCGCTCTTGTCAGTTGGCTTCGTAGGCGTACTTGCCAGCTTGACCAGGTTGTAGTTGTTGCAATTCCCCCAATCCTCACTGTCGTATGTGTCTGCATTGGGATAGTACTTGTCGGCGACCAATTCGCTGCCGGATGGGTAGTTGCTAAAGGCGATAGTGTTCTTCCCGCCAGGACCAAATCCCTTGTAGTTCTTTCCTTCCGACTCATATTTCCCATTGCAATATTCGAGACTCTTGGAGTTGCGCTTGAAAATGTCGCTATCTTCACGACGCGTGAGAGCCCCTCCACTGTCATCATCGTCATCATCGTCATCATCGAGGTAGGACAGATCCCGCAGGTCGCAGTTGGGGCTAGGGTCATCGTTGTCGTCTGGATCCGCGCAGTAGACGCCTTTGGTGGAGAACGCACATGTGTTGGTCGACTGCTTGGGGATGGTGAGGTCGTCGCCAGTTGTGCTGCGGGAGATCAGGCTGGTCTCGTTGCCGCCCTCCACATCTCTCTTACCCGCCAACACGCTGAATGGCACGCACCCCGAGTATATGGTCTTCGGTTCGGTATCCTTCCACGTATAGGACTTGCTGGTCCAGCCGGGGAGGGCATTCTTGACTTGGAAGTCCAGGTCCATGTGGCCAGTCACGTCGAACTGCATTCCTGCACTGCATGAGGTCGCCAGAGCGGCGTCGAGACGGATCGATCCTGGAGTGCTGAGCTCGATGGATGTGTCGACATACTGGGAGCCGTGGAACGCCAGGTTGATGTCCATGGCGATTCTGGGCTTGAAGCCAAAGACCACTCCTCCTCCAGCACGGGCATCAATCTTGCCAAAGCCAGAAATGGGACCGGTGACGGTATCCATGTTGAAACCGCCAGTAATCTCGTTGGGACTGTTGCCCATGCTATTGGGCAGATAGTATCGGAAGCGTTTATGGGATATGGTCATCTCGACGGTGGCCTGGGTGGATAGATAAGCGTCCGCCTCGATTCGCGCGTCGACGGCAAAGTACGGCTTGATGGAGAAGATGCCCTTGAGGTTGAGGTCCATTCCAAAGGCGTCGAAGTTGCCAACCGAATGCCATCCGCTGTCCATGTAGAGACGTGCCTTTGCCCGAATACCTGCACCGGCTCTCATGGAGAAGCCTTCTTGGTTGAAGAAGGAAAACGCCTCGGAGAACTGAAAGTTGCGTAGTTTGCCGATAAGCGTCGTGCCCATGTCCATCGTAGTTTCCAGCTCGCCATACACAAAAGCAGAAGTGTCGGTCTCAGCGTTGGCACAGACGGCTTCTTTCTGGAACAGACACTGGTTGAACTCGTACTTCTTCTTAAGACCTGTTTTGCCCTGAGTCAGCAGATCATTGAATCGATTTAGCCAGCTCGTCTTGTCGGATTCGGCTAGCCAGCGACGGTCCAGGTGCCGCCAGTTCTCTGCAGATCGCTTGCCAATAGACGAGTCCCGATCTGCCTTGACAATCTCATCCCAGTAGCCAGGGTGGGTGGAGAAGTCAGTGCGGAAGTAGACCTCACCACCGTCTCGGCGCAGTTGCTGGAAGTTGTAGTTATAGTGGAAGTCGTATACCTTTGTGGAAGACGAGGAACGACGCTGGATATGGCCAGGGACAGTCTGGTTGAGAGAGACGTCAAAGTGAACGGCAACGACCCAGTCATCGGGACCGCAGTGAGAGGGAAGACGGACAACAGTGCCTTCGACTCCCCCTTGAGGATATCCTCGCAGTTGTTGTTGTCTTCGGTGCCACCAACACAGACAGCCTTAAGTTTCTGAACACTATGGTCATCCTCATGAGGGTTTGGACAGTCAAACAGCGTCAAATGCGAGCCATCACGCTTATCGAAGCTCTGCACGTCTTCTTCCTCGCCAACCATGATAGTCCAGGCAAAGGCACGCTTGTTGGGGTCTTTGCCAACATTGGAAGCATCAATCGTCGAAATCTCATCCGGACTGCCATCGAAGGCTTCTGCAAATGTAGTCGTGACACTATCCGAGAAATCGGCAGCGTCGGGGAAGAGATTCTCCAACGGCACAGGGAGGAAGGCCGACCCATCACTTAGAGGGGGAGGACAGCAGAAAGCCTGTTGACGGCCCTTATTGCATCCACTGGACGACTTGGGAGGACCAGCGTGCCATCCATGCCAGCGGAAGAGCTCAACCTGGCCGATGGGGCATTCGCTGTCGTTGCAGTAGTAGTTCTCTCCATACCAGCCACATTTATCGAGGTCGTAGGACTATAAGGTTAGATGTTGACATATTGGCTTATAGGTGAACGACTCACCGGCTTCTCAGGACAGCAGAACCTCTGTTCATAATTCAGCGGAGCACCTCCAAAACCCAGGTCTGCCGCCCAATAGACCGAAGTGAGTTCCTGCGGTCTATCCTTGGGGCATTTCTCACCAGTGTTGGCCAGTTTGCACTGCTGAATGGCTTCCTGCCCGTTGGTAGCAGGGCAGCACCCTATATCGTCAGTATTTCTATCTTAAAGACAAGTACAAGGGAGCATACAAGCCTTCTTTCCTCCATTAGTGCATCGCTTCTTGCTGTCACCATAGTCGTCCAACACCATCGTCACTTCACCCGCAGCACATTGACCATGGCAGTTGACGGGACCACCAGTCCAGTAACAAGTGTCGGAATCAGGGGCATTTCCAGCAGGGCAGCAGACTAGACAGTGTCAGCAAAAGCAGATCGGTCGGTGTTGAGATACATACAGGATCGCTGGTTGTGGTCCTTTCCTGAACAGCCACGGCCACTTTCATCCTCATTCAGCTTGGTCATGGTGATATCTCCCTTGCTACACGTGTCCCCACAGTCGGTGATATAACACTGATCCAACGTGAATGCACCGAACCCATTCTCCGGCATCGTAGGAGGCTCGACATCCTGTCCAGTCACACCACGAAGAGCGTTAAAGTATCTATCATCCTGATCGATAGCCCAGACAAGAATACCACCCAGTCCGTACGAATTGGCAAGGTCAATCTTGGCCTGGAACGAGACGGTATCATCGAAAGAAGCCCAGTTCTTACCGCCCTTTCCGTAGGTGATGTAGTATACACCGGCGTCTTCGTCGTACTTGGGGCTGATGTTGCTGTCGCTCATGATGTCTTGGATTTCTGAGTAGGATAGGATGCCTGCTGTGGTGGTGCACTCGCCTTTGGGGCCTGGGTTCTTCCATTCGCAGCCTGGGGTTGCGCAAAGAGGAGTTTGGAGTTCGTAGGTACGGCCGTAGAACTGCATACGTTAGCTTTATCACAACAATGGTGGATGAAAACTTACGGCAAGACCCAGGTTGATCTTACTGGGATCGATATCATTGCGCCAGAATAGATCAAGAGCCATGTCAATCTCCGTCAGATTGGTGTGTGCATACACATATGGTCCAATTGGGTCGTCACTATCCCAAGTGCCGTGCAGATCGTACGCCATGAGGTTGAATTCATCAATCTCGCTTTCCAGTCCAACAATGTCAAACCAACGGAGATACCAGTAGGAAGTAGGCACTGTGATGGAGATCCCCCATTTCTTGGAGTAGTCATTTCCCCCCTGCAGTCTCTTCTTGAGAATCTTCATCATGGATACGTAGTTCTTGACATCGGCCTCCTTGCCGCCACGGTCATCTGCACCGGGATACTCCCAGTCGAGATCAATACCATCGAAGCCATACTTATCCAGGAACTCCATGAGGTTCGTGGCAAACTGGTTCGTCTTGTCCGAACTAGCAGCAATATCACTGAAGACAGTCTGAAAAGTACCAGGATCATTGAACGTCCAGCCGCCAACACTGACCCAGATTTTGGCATTGGGATTGCGTGTCTTGATATCGGCCGTTCGCTCAAAGATCTTCGGCGCCATTGTCTCATCGTCCATGGCAATGATGCTGTAGTCTTTTGGATCGATGTAGACGAACGCCATGTTGACCTGGTCGAGATATTCAACGGGAATTTCTTCCGGGGCCATCATGCCGCACTTTTGGCCGCCTGCTCGCCATGATTCATAGTATCCAATGACCTTGTTGCGAACGTCGCTGCTCTTTCCGCGTGATGGGCGGTTGGGGTCTTTGCAGTTGGATTGGCAGCCTGTATATATTAGTATGCTTTGATGCAGTATACTAGATGAAACTTACCACTGCCACAAAACTCCTCGGTAGAACCTAAATATAATCAGCGATGAGGCAAAGCAAGCAAGGAGAGTAAATACCGCAGAATCCAAACTCGCTACAGCAGATGTTCAATGGACACAACTGTCCTGGTGTTTTAGCATCACGGCCACACTCGGCCTTAGCATCGCAATGAGATTGGCATCCCTCGCCACAGTATAGATCACCATATCTGCATGGTTAGATTCTCAGTCACTGTATATATCAGGGAGAGCATACCCGCAAACATTATTCGAGCCACAGCAAGCCTTGTTCTTACACGGCCTATCAGGACCACATGTATAATCATCATTCTTAGGAGCTCTCTTCAACAAACGATGCTCCAAAGGCGATGTCGGCTGAGCAGCGACAGACGTGGCAGTGCCGTGATGGAAGCGCGCATGTCCATGGTGGTTATGCAGCGCAGAGACTGTCGCCGTCAACAACGACAGCCCCAAGAGGGAAAAGACCCTCATTGTGAATGGAAAATGTGCTGAATCTACTACAATCACATTGAGCTGCGAATTTATTTCTTATATTATCTATAATACAATCGTGATTACCTCTCGCCAAGACCTTTTGGCTCGTCTACAACTTGAGACATTCATCTCGGTAGTCGGGACTAAGCGTTAGTCGATGGAGGGTATCGCCACTGTTCGACCCTGGCTGAGATAGGAGCAGTGGGTGTGGATGAAGTTAATGTTGATATGTCCGTGTTCATAGTATACAATTATGCAGGATGCAATATAGATGGAGGGTCAGTCCATCCCAATGCAGTAACCATCCCGTCGATACTTCCTGTTCCTGCATAGACCCTGATTGTGTGAATGGTCGCATCCGCCACTATGAGCACCGACCGGCCCTAAGCCTTTAGCGCAACCAACAACAGACGAGCATCAATAAGGCCAAGAGACTAAGTGTGATCCGGTCCCTGAATACGAGGTTTAGCACGGTTTTGCACCCATTCATGAAGCTTATCCTCCATCCGAGTCTGCCGGATTGTCACGGATCACGGATGCGGCAACACAAGGCTAGATGTGCGTTCCTGATTGCTTCTCTTTTGGGATGTTTAATATACGGACCTTCACCAATATAGTTAGAATGAAGTTTGTAAAATGATTGTCTCACCGAGAGTATATGAGAATATAGTCTAGTCGGGTACCATGCATTAGTAGCAGGATGAAATTTTCACAATTGCCCCTCTAACCGAACCCTGCAGAGTGTATATGCACACTTTCTCTTCATCTCGGTAATCAGTATCGCTTTTGTGCCAAGCATCAACCCAGTCCAGACCGTGATAGCGAGAGACTTCGCCCCCGATACATCCGCAAGGTTTGACGAGATGGATTCGGTGAAATGAAACTGAGACATGTGGAAACCGGATCTAGTAGCGAGGCAAGTACTAGACCTACCATGTAAGATGATAATAGATGTCCAACTGCAAGGCAAACAAAAGCAGGCCAGTCGCAGCAATTCACCTTCTGCATCTCAAACAGCAATGCGACGAGCATCAAAGTTGGCCGTTCTGGCCGTGTTGGCCTCAAGGGCAGCGGCACAGATCCAACTATTCCCGGAAGATGATTATACCTCGCTGTCGTCGGAATGCGCGACTGCGTTGCGGGCAAACTTGTCCTGCTCGGTGATTGAGACGGGCAACACGATGTACCAGTTGACGGCGAATCTCACCTCTGATATACTGGATACCATGTGTACGGACGAGTGCAAGGCCTCCATCGCGAGCTATCGGGAGTCTGTGAAGAAGGCGTGTGCAAACGATGAGTATGATGACCGTGGAAATGCGACGAGCTATACTGGCAGCTCTGGTGTGTATAACCCGATTGTCCTGCCAGACTATTACTTCACAAACTACGATCAGCGCTGTTTGAAGAATGCTGCTGGCGAGTATTGCTATTTGTATCTGCAGTCTACCGACAGCCAGGATCAATGTGATGAATGCGGTTTGCAGATGTTTCATACAGAAATCAGCAATGGCTATTTCTACAACGACGACTTGGCGGAGGAGTTCTCTTCCTTGACATCGAGCTGTGGTGTTTCCACCTTGACTTCGCCCACCGCTACTTCTGTCGTTGTTAGGTTCGTCTATCACATCTTTGCATTTTGATAAAGCTAATGAGATAGTTCCGCCGTGGCCACGCCAACCGCAACAGTCTGCTCTGATCGCAGCGCCACCATCCAGCCCGGTGATACCTGCGATACATTTGCCGCAGCCAACAATGTCAGCACATGGCGAATGCTGATCGAAAATAACCTATCTGGTGACTGCAAAGACTTTCCCAGCAGCGGTACTCTATGCGTGACTGGCAACTGCCAGACGCACACGGCTACATCGAATGACACCTGCATGAGTCTGGCGTCACAGTATGGCATCACCATCACGCAGTTCCGCACGTGGAACTCGGTGCTTAATGAAGTGTGCAGTAACTTTGATATTCTCGTTGGCCATGAAGTCTGTGTGAGCTATCCTGGAAATGCAACATCGCAGGTAAATCCGTATGCTTCCAGTGCTGTTGGATCGACTGCTACTGCGGCAGCGCCAATTCCGTCGAATGTTGTTGCCGGAACGAATGTCAATTGTGGCCGATATTATTCTACCAAGGGTGACTATCTCTTTCCTATCAAATGATAGATTGCTGACCTTTCTAGACAACGATTACTGTCAAGCCATCGCAATGGCACAAGGCATCAACGTGGATGACTTTCTCTTCCTCAATCCAGAGCTTAACGCCAACTGTAGCAATCTCTACCTGAACTACAGCTACTGTAACTATTCACACTGTTCATCGAATGGGCTATACTAACTTCATCAGGTGTCCAACCAGTCGGAGACATCGAGACGTACCCCGGGTATGCAGCCGCCACAGCAACTGGCTCCACCTCCATGGTATCCTACTATACCGGCCTTGTGACAGGCACACCCACTCCGTGGGACGATCTTCCCACTCCGACAAGTCTTACGTCGTGGACTGGCATTCCTAAGCCGAGCACTGCTCCACTGGCAAATGACACTCGCACGGATTGCGACGAGTATGAAGACAACACCTACGGCGCAATCCCATGTAACTGGCTGGCTACTAAAGCATCGACTGTTGACTTTGCGTACTGGAACCCATCTGTCAATGTGTATGACTGCATATTGGTTAATGATACACGGTACTGCACCCTACTGGGCGATGGATATGATATCACCCAGATCACAATCAATAACACCGTGCCCTATGCGGATGTTCCATCTGACGCTGCAACTAACTCGACTCATAACTGCTATGAGTGGTTCGAGATGACCAATGGTGAGTCTATTGACTAATATATCTCTCTGTCAGTGCTGACTCTTTAGGAACTACGTGCGAGCAGATTCTCTCCTCGGCGGATATCGCCGTCGATGCGTTCTATGCATGGAATGTAAGACTCCCTCTCCCTTTGATTGAGATATACTAATACATACAGCCGAGTGTTGGTCCAAACTGCAACAATCTCTGGCTAGAGGTTTCCTACTGTATCCATGGTGTTGGATTCGACGATACTTCATATGACAGCACAACCACAACACCCACATCGACAACCACTCCCACTGCCACGTCGACAAGATGTCCCGGTGCAACTGTCTCTCCCCCGGTGCTACTCAGACCGGCATACCCTGCGAATGTAACAAATATGTCATGCAGGAAGACGGTATGTCCTCCCCTCTCATTATATTCCAGTAACTAATAGCAGCAGGCTTCTACTGCCAGGACATGGCCACGAACAACGACATCACCATCGACCAGCTATACGAGTGGAACCCAGCCCTCAACGGCGACTGCAGCGGTCTCTGGCCCGACTACGCATACTGCGTTGGTGTTTCATCGACAGCAACTCCAACCACCACTACACCACCAACAACGACAACCGCCTCGTCCACCTCCGGCTGCGCAACCGTCACAGCGCCTGGGCCTACCCAGACCGGCATCCCGTGTACCTGTGATAAGTACCTGATGCAGGCTGATGGGGTATATTGCTACGATATGGCTGCTGAAGAGGGCATTACGCAGGACCAACTGTATGAATGGAATCCGGCGCTGAATGGGGATTGCAGTGGGCTTTGGCCGGGATATGCGTACTGTGTGGGTGTTTTGTAGATAGATATACAATAGGAATGAGAGGAATGAAGAGGGTGTGTACTATTCAATTGAATTTAATTTGATCAGCTGAAATGTTGCACTGGCGGAGGTTGGAGAGTTACTGGTATTAGAAAGGAAGGATAACAATATTTGTTTGGCAAACAAGGTGCCAGACCACAATATATGATAAATATAGTATCACAGCCAGTATGCTTCAACAAACTGATATTTCCTAGATCAGTAGACAATCGCTAACATGAAAAGGAGGTATTCTACATACAATTTTTGAGAAGTGATTATCGCCTAGATCTCCTGTATAAACAGCCGCCCTGCATGACGCGATCATGTGGCGTAAATCAACCTCCATAACTCTCTACAGATATTATCCATAACGTCTGAGATGCATTTTAAATAGTACTTAGATTGTAATAGTAGAAATAAGTATGTCACCAGCATAATTATGCACTGTATAAGATCCAGTTCGGGTAATTCCGACGCTAACCCCTCCACGCCTAAAACAGCCCAACTTCCACTCGCCATTCTCAAATTCTCTCAACCCACCAAAATGGCTACTCTTCTTCCCACGGAAATCATCCATTCCATCGTCTCCTTTCTCTACACCACACCGGATTCAGGCTCATTCACATACCTAACCAGGATAAAAGTCGCCGACTACGCGACCATCTCCCGCCAATGGCAAGCAGCCGTAGAGCCGATTCTGTGGAAACGCATCAAGCTCCCGTACGGGAATCAAGGGGATGCACTTGAAAAACTGCACCAGTTCACGTCAGGAACAGCAGACCGACGAGCAAGAGCTGGCTATATCCGCACACTTGTGTGGTCGCCGACGATCAACTGGGGTGATCTGCTGGACGAGACCGGAAGTGACCATGCCGCGTACGCGAATCGTGTCCATGGTTTCTATCATGATCAGTTCTGCGCATCGCTAAAGGATGTATTTAACATGTTGGACTCGTGGAAGGATCGACAGTCGAATCTGGAATTGTCGCTTTGGATGTCTGACAATGATGCTCTAGATCCTGGCGATGAGGAAATCGAGGATGAAGAGATGGCGTCGTTGACGACGACTGATCTGTGGAGGAGAGGGCAGATCCCCCATTCGCTGCACCTGACAGAAGATGATATCAAGGATCTGCCGACTCTGCCGTTTGTTCGATCTTTCACTGTCCATGATTACAGCGTGACCACCGTTTCTCCATCAGCGTTTTTCGGTATTCTCTCGCGCTGTTCACGCGTCAAGCATGTTGCAGCCGGAGAGGGCGATTTGATCCCCAAAAGTGCTCTACTTGGTCTCCGCGAGCAGAGGCAAGATGTCGTCAAACATCTTCCTCTGATACCCGAATCGGTCGATACATTGACATATGCGATTTCCTCCCAGCGAGAATTAGCGCCAAATCCAATGTCCAACGCAGGAAACTATCTATCGAATCATCTCGACGACTTCTCCATCGCTTTTCGAATGATGAGCATGCGCCTCCGCGAACTCCGTCTCCAAGATGTCCGAATCAGCAGCTCCTTCTTCTGGCCTTCTGAATATGAAAACGCCAGTCCATCGGATCAGTATTGGCCAAATCTTGAGGTTCTCGAAGTGATTGACGTACCCCCATTCACAGCAGATGGTATGGCCCTACGTTCTCCCCTCAGATAACACAACTAAGTAACCAGGAAAATGGATCATCGACGACAACCCCAACAAAGACTGGGAAGGAGATCTCGACACGTACGGCTGGGAATACGACAGCGAATACTACGCGATGCGCGGGTTAATCAAAAGCCACGAAGTCGACAATCTGTATATAGCCATGGCGAAAGCAGCGCACCAAATGCCTCGCCTTCGCCGGCTGAAATTCTGCTTCCGGGGCGAGGTTGGTGAACGTGGGAGTATGGAGTATCTGAAGTTTGAGCGGGATGAAACGGAGAAGGCGAGGCTGAGTATAAGTACGGAGTGGGAATATAGCCTTGGAGAGGGAGTTGTTGAGGCATGGGGATTGAAGGGGAAGACAGCAGATGAGTTTAGGGATAATTGGACTGTGTCATTAGATAGATGGCCTGTCTAGATTTATTTTCTTTCAGCTTTATCCAAAATAGACAGGATAGTAATGAAGAAATTGTGCTACATCCCTTCGTGTCACGAGTACCCTCTTATCTAATGGCGTCATTCCTCACCAACAAAACATGCACCTTTCATTATCGCCCATGTTCATTGGCATAGGAAAGGACAAAAACCTGATTAGGAGAATACACAGCCTGATGTGCGAGTCGTGTCACAAAGCCTCGATCTATATGCAAGGCTGCGTGTTTGTCACACTCAGCCGTTGAGTCAGGGTCAATCCTCTTCTCAAAAACACAACCTGGTTCGAATCTCCAAATGACTATACAAAATGACAAGTTGCTATGTTTACATTCCCTCCCGGACGGACCGCGGCTCTCTGCGGCCTCGAGATGTCGAAATGGCCAAAATGCCGTGCTTTGTGAATGAGGAGATACCGCAGTGTGGTAAGCCTCACTTTCTAGAGCCTTATCGGATATCTAACGAGTAAGATACGTGCATCCTCTGCTTTGAGAATATGAAGCCGACCGCGCTATTCCGAAAACTGCCTTGCGGACATATCTTCCACAAACCATGTATTGACAACTGGCTGTGTGGGCAGGATGGTAGCTGTCCTGTCTGTCGAGAGACGTTTTATCATCTGAGATTGCCGTTTGTGGTTTATCGTTCTGGTGGTGATGAGAGGGAAGATTAGGGGAAGAGGGGGTGTCTGGGTGGTATGGGTTGTTTTCGTGTTTTCAATTTGAATAAATTAGACTTAGACTGTTTAGACTATTGCTCA
This sequence comes from Aspergillus sp. 'subgen. Cremei', assembly GCA_019976455.1. Taxonomy (NCBI): domain Eukaryota; kingdom Fungi; phylum Ascomycota; class Eurotiomycetes; order Eurotiales; family Aspergillaceae; genus Aspergillus; species Aspergillus sp. 'subgen. Cremei'. The sequence goes on from JAFBMR010000006.1 coordinate 179,954, forward strand.
AGATGTTAATTGATGGAGAGCGGCACGTACTGCACGGCCAGAAAATATATACATCGTGAGTAGCCAGTATTATCAGTTTTCCTCCTCCCGTTCTCTGAAGAACCACCCCTTGTGGAGAAGACAAATATCGTCCTCGTCTCCCTCTGCAGTCTCAATTAGGGAACTCTTAAGCTCAGCCACTTTCTTCACTGTCTCGTCGTACTTCTCATTGCTGATCCATCCATCTTCACTAGCACCACCCACTTGTTCCCGCCAATAATTTACGACGTTATTCAGTTCGAACCACTGTTGTTCTTGTTCAGAAAACCCTTCCATCTCAGCATCGGTAAACTGCACAGGACATGGTATTCCTTTCGTATCAGGGAGATGTGGCCAGTACTCGATCATACGCACTAATGCCCCCTTCAATGTCATTAGGTTCCCACTCCACTGTCTGCCAGCCCTATCAACAAGATGTTGACGGGGAGGCAAAAGAGGATCACGGAGGGCTTGGAGATGGGGTTTGTTCAAATGACCATTGAATATACGGTAATAATAGAAGATTAACCGTCGACGGTAAAGTTCATCTGCTTCTGACTTTTCCTCGGTAGAGAATGTCTCATAGCCGGGATCGAGCTGTGGTTCTTCCGAATCACGCGATTGTTCTGGGTCTGGATTTTCGAATGCACGGGGATATCCTGCAGCAAGGAGTCGCGGTTCAATAATTGTGTGCTGCCAGTCGATGATGCAGGAGATGGCACCGGAGTCAGGCGAAATGAAGATATTGTTTGGGTTCAGATCTAGCTTGTCAGACTTATTCTCTACGGAGAACGAGGACGTACCTGGATGGCGAAGAGTGGGCCGATTGAGGGGACTAGATGTATCTTTGGGAAGAAGGTAGGGTGCCATGGCCAAATATCTATCTAGTAAGTGGAGATATTCTTCTGGAGAATGCTCGCCAGGAAAGACGCCATTATGCGGAAAGTCAAGCTCAATCGGCTTTCCATATCGCCGTGTCGATTCAATTTCCTTTTGCGCAATCGAGGTAAGGTAGTCCTTTGGATCGATCCCTGGAATGGTCAACACTGGCACCATGATAGTATACGAAACTTACATGGCCCGCGGTAAATATCAAGACCGGCTCGCTTGCCCTGCCAGAACGTATGATCTACAGTTGGGCCAATGCAGAATGTATCACAATCCTGGTCATTTTTTCCCGTTGTGTACAATGATGCCTGAACCGTAGAAGGGATGTCCTTCTTAAAATAAATACTCCCAGTCGCACTGAAAGGAAGATCAAAAAATTTCTTCTCGATCTCGACGAAACTGGAAGCGAGTCTGTGACGTTGTCGCTTGCTCATGCCCAACCACATAGTCTCCAAGCCAACACCAGCTGCTTTTTCCATGAGGATATATTCAACACCAACAGGATTGCTCGCTGAAGAAGAATATCCATACACCTTGGGCACGGGGATTCCTTTGGAATGGAGGTACTGCAGGGTAGCAGCTTCACTAGCAGTGGCATATTGCTTTGGCCCTCCAATGTGGTATGGAATCTTTACAATTGCCTCGAATCCATCATTCATAGTCAATAGGAAGACCCGGTTAAATCCACCTTCGGCTAGCTTGGCCACGGACGCTGCATGTCCGTGATTAGAACCAAGGTGCTTCTCGGCTTCTTGGAGTAGTGCGTTGTAGTTGAACTCGACATGACGTTCTTGGAGACGCAATTTCTCATTGAAGAGATACCTACCAGATGTGTAACAAAAAAGATCATTCTTGGATGAAGTAGCTAGATAGACATCAGTAAGTCAACATCAACAGCTAGCCACTAACCCATGGAGCGACACAGTGGGTGAAATGATAGATTACGAGTAGATAGCAAGGAACGATATAGGTTTCGTGCAAGCATTTTGGCGGATGGGCTTGGACGGACGGTATATGCCAAAGGCCACCCCGACTCTGACTGGTTTCCCCAAGGACAACAACAAGCGCGCTGGGGCGGTGGATCCAAGAGTTCCCGTCGCAAAAGCCAAATCAATGTTGTGCTCACTTGGCCTAGATTTTCCGTTTTATTTTCGACGGTTTGAAAATATGCCATCCAAAAGTTCGGCTTTAATATGGGGTAGTGCTTGATGAACAGTACAGCTTGTTTTGATAGATGGAAAGTGAATTGATACATTTGGACAGAAGCCAAGCAGATTAAGCCAGTGACGGGTTGACTGTCATGTGACATCACATGTCCGCTCGATGGCTATAGAGAATGAGTTATTCCCCATTATTGCACTCGATGTAAGTGATTGCCGATCTCGGTCTTCAAAAAGAGGCCCTCCTACCAGTCTGTTTCCGGCTATTTTGAGAGTACTACGAATAGGATTGGACTAGTTTTGGAAATGATATGAGGTGGATTGATTGTCCAGAGGCTGACAACGTCAATCACACCACGCATAAAGAAGGGTTATTGGCTTGGGTGATAGAATCATGCTATTTATATGGATATATTCTAATATTGAATACGGTGTTTCCTCTCTCAATAATACTGCTTATCCATTTCCTCATTGCACAACCTATCCGCAATCTGGTTCTTCTCCCTCGGAATCCAGACATACTGCACATCCCCTTTCTCTTTCAATCGATCATCAAGGTCCGAGGCTTCCTGCAAAAGATCTGAATTCGCCACCTCATTGCTTGCCGCATTCCTCCATCCGTTTTGGGTCCACTTGTAAATCCACTGTGTCATACACCCAATTGCATATTTGGAGTCCGAATAGATTGTGACGTCCAGATATGGATTGCTGTCTAGGTCATCGTGCCTTTCAAGAGCTTGTTCAAGAGCAAGGATGATGGCTGTGATTTCGGCCCGCTGGTTTGTCGGTCGGGGATAAGAAGGTAACGACTTCTTCCAACTGGTGTATCCTCCATATTTTGTCATGAAAACAGCAGCAGCGGCGCCGATTGCCCCTGGTCTTCCATTGCCTCTGCAGGCACCATCGGTGTAGACTTTCATGATGTAGACCATGTTGATGGCTAGAAATGAAGAGAATAAGATTGGTTAGCGTCGCAGGTATATGTTTGGGACTTGAAGTGCTTGTAGGAGCATACGCTCAACATAGGTAAATATCGCTCCAGTTGGATCTTTGATGCTTCTCACTCCTGTCGCTGGTTCCCAATGTATTACGTCCTCTTGAACGTATGACGAGGGAGAGAGGGTGAGAGTGAGAGTGGGGTGTACTTTTGGTTGATCAGGGCGGGGATTGATGCACAGTAAGTAAACAATGCAAACAGAATGTCAAATCTATTAATACTTGAATAATAAGAAAGGTCTGGATCTCTTCAACGTGCTTAGTTCTCTAACTATTGCGATATTCGTGATATAAATACATGAGGGGATTGAAGCTATAGCTAAGCGACCCCTATCTCTATACAAACGAACCAGGTCTTCGCCTGCAGTATCGACCAGGATGACCGTTCGTTCACGTAGCCCCTATGGTAACTACCCGAGACGAACGAACGATTATCCCGTCGGATGGCCTCTCCGTGATCCCGCTTCAATATAGCGGGTAATCGCGTCCACACCGCTATATACGGTGTTGACTGAGAGGCCTATCTTCAACATTAATAAACACAGCTATTCCAATTAATCTACAATCAGGATACTCACTCTATGCAGAAACCAACGTTGGCCTCCCGAACATGTCAGCCGCCATACAATCCAACCCCCAAATGGTCTCCCATACAATACCAGACTCTTGATTCAGCCCTAAGTTAACAGCCAGCATAACTGTCAACCCTAGATAGTCACGAAAGGCATCATACAGCCCTTTGGCGTGAAGATAGCAGCTCAAGAGCAGCAGTCCTTGGACGAGAGTAATATCTGCAGATAGAAATATATCGAGTGACTGTATATTGCATTGTGCTTGTTGATAGTATCGTCGATCCAGATCTGAGTCGTCGGTTAGGCATATTGCACCCATTGCCAAGATACTGCTTTTTAGAATGTTCCAGTTGTTGGATAGGTTATATAGTTTTAGTTGCCGTCGAAATGTATTCTCGTCGATGAATGGATGTCGCGGATGAAAATAGTCAAAGTATGCATCGATCAGTCGTTCTTCAATCACACACTCTACCAATTGATCTGAAGGGGAACTGATATCAAACCGATCCGAAGCTGGTGTTAAACTATAAAGTGAGATATCCAAAGAGGGCGACAACACAGTATCACTAGGGGTCATTCCCCATCCTGGCTTATTTGATGATGAATCGAGGAGATCATCCACACCAACTTCAACTGAAGGAAGTGGAATGTCTTCGTTAACAGGATAAAAAGGAAATGGCGGAAAGGCAATCGAATCAGGCGATGATATATCTGACTCGAACTTATTTTTCATGTCCAGAACACAATCAACCAAGCACTCAGGCTCAGAACCAGGAAAGAGGAATTCAAGTGCTGTTTGATACTCTTCTAGGCGTGATTCTAGTTGATCAACATATCTACACAATATTATTGTGTTCCCAAATGCATAATAGAGGTGATTACCGTCTCTGCAATGGACTCCGCCTCTTCTTGCCCGAGTAGATGCATTTCCGGTTGAATGTTTTGCAGTCGGTGCAGGTTGGTTTTTCTTTCGAGCACTGTCCAGTTAGATCGATATATTTACAGTACGAGTGTATCTAGACGAAGATACCTTTTGCTTTCGTAAACGACATTCATCGCACTGTCCTATTAGTATGGATCTTCTATCAAAGGACAAAGACTTACAGCATAAAATCGAGGATCGTGGCTGCTGCTCATTGTGATTGTCTAATTATGGTCTATGTTTAATCTTGAATACGGGATTGTATCCATCTTATCTCGTTTCTATATTACTTCTATTATGAACATATCCTCATATCCATGGATACAATTCCAGATGTTAACGTCTCCGTGTATATAATCTCCGAACGATATTCCGTGGATGGTTCTCGTGACGTTTGGATATCCGACAATTGCAAATCCGCCGTTTTCCGACGGCTAGGTTTTGCTTTTATTGTCAGCGTACCAGGAGCTTTTACACTAGAAGCCTCGAAATGCGGCGTATAATGACGCAGTGGGTGTTTGAGATTCGTGTCCATTTCTAAGCTAAACGAAAACAATCCGCTCCATCTAACAGGCCGTAGTAATCGTGGCCCAGTTCCTCCACAAAGGCTAGGAGCATATTCTTGGCCATATACCGGCCTGGAGTTCCCCAGAGTGGCTTTCCAAGCTCATCCTGCAGGGAGAAAATACTTCTCTGACCCCCACCAGCTTTCCACGCCCTTCTCAATATCTGTATACAAAAATGGAAATAAAGGTACCGGGCAGCTGGCCTGTGGTCACTGCGAAAGATAAGCTTTCTTCCATCCAGCTCCCTCCACTTGGTGCTGCTCATTCCGATCCGTTCGTCAAGCAGATCCCAATCCTTGTCGATGATGCGCACCTTGGAATCCCTGATGGGACTTCCCACCCACGCAGCAATATTGGCGACAAATGTTCCCTCTGGAAGATCGGGGACGATCGCTAATACCCCCTTATCGAACTGGTCCTCCATTTCGCCGCATATCAGGATGCCATTTCTGGTGGAGAAAAGCTCAGGGGGGTTTTTGTCCCCGAAGATGGCATCCATTGCCGCCTGTCCATGCATCACCGGAAAGAGATGGCATGCCTTCAAAACGTTCGAGAGGTACCAGTCGTGCATTACTGGGCATCACAGCTCTTCCCATCTTCACTGCCTGAATTTTGGTCGGCGATGAGCGCCGATCGAAACGAACTTTGGACGGATTTGTCCCGGGGCGCAGTCCCATGGAGCTGGTATTAAGAAAATGAAGCAGGCTTGTCGTGTGTTTCTTGGTTTGAATGCCCACGATGTTTGCCGCCACGTTGACACGGCCAAAGATGAACTGCGTGCGACGGGCTCGGGTTGTGTACGCGCTGAGATCAAGAGAATGAACGATGGATGTTTTTGGTTGTAGATTGAAGAAGCATCGGCGTAGAAGGAGAATGAAAGTGGTGGAGGATAGAGAGGAAGAGAAGTGTTATTTGATGGGAGAAAAGGAGAAGAAGACGGCGTGAGGCTTCACCTTCCCGATTCATCAACGAATGTGAATAACGGCAGTCACCACCTCATTCCTTCTTTACAGATGAAGGTGAAAAAAAAAAAAAAAAAACAGTCTATTCAATTCCTAACGCCTATCGTAATAAGGAAACAATCATACACCCAGAATCCTCTGCACCGTATCCTCGACATCTTGCAACACATCCGCCTTGGCCCTTGCAGAATCCACCGTAATCACATCACCTTCGTTCAACGCCGGATATTCCAATGTATTCAACTGCGACTCCACCATTCCAGGCTTCATGTAGTGACTAGCTCGGGCAAGTATTCTATCCTTTAATAGTTCTTCATCTTTGATCGCCAGAAGTAAGAAAGTAACGCTAACAGGAAAGTCGAATAACTGCAACAACCGACGTAGCTCATCCCGATACACAGTCCGCAACGCAGAGCAAGTAACAGCCACAGCAGGCGCGGTCGAATGCTGGAGTCTGTCCATCACGGCGCCGCGGATGTGAGCAAGCCAGTCCCAGCGATCACTGTCTTCGAGCGGGATGTTGTTGGCCATTTGTGCACGGGCGGAGGGAGAGTGAAGATCGTCACCTTCGATGATGGGAATGTTGAACCGTTCGGAAAGGGACTGCGCGGCTGTGCTCTTCCCACACCCACAGGGGCCAGTGAGGAAGATGACTTCCCGGGATGAGGTTCGGGTGGATGGAGCTTTAGTCCAGCATTGCGTGCGGAAGTACTTGATGAACCGATTGACGAGGTCACAGTGCAAACCACCCGCATTGCGGAGGGCAGGGGCAGCTGCTCGGGCATTCTTAGTATCGTAGAGGAGGACACGGCTAGGATTATCATTGTCGTATTTGCTGGCGAAGAACTCGATCAGTTTGATGGGAGGGTTGACGTCGGGGTCTTGGTTGGATTTGCGAAGACGTTCCAGCCATTCCCGTTTGGGCAGTTGCTCAAATTCCAGTCCAGCCTGTTTGAGGAGAGGAAGCAGATCGCGAGTCCAGTGGTTCAAGGTCGGGTTGGTGACGTTCATGACTTCTGCTGCCGAGGTGGACAGTGTGAGATCGATGACACTGGAGGCGATGACATCGACCGGAGTCCACGAGAGGATGTCCTCCAGCTGAGGCAAGGCGTTGATGGTTTCGGCGCTTTGGAAGATCATGGGAATAGCTTCAGTGTCGTTCCAGATGCCGTGGACGGAGTCAGCAACGATCTGACCAACACGAAGAACACGAGCTGTCATTCCAGTTGAGTGAGCAGCCCTGTTGACGATGTTCTCCGTGACCAACTTTGACTGGGCGTATCCCATGCCTTGGGCATAGCTGAGGGATTCAGGAAGCTCTTCAGGAACCCAGTTACCAGGCGTCTGGGCGACAGTGCTGACGGACGAGCAGAACGAGAAACTGGCCGGTTGAGGGCGTTGAGCGTCGAGACAGAGATCGAGCAGATGGCGTGTTCCGGCAATGCAGCTAGCTTCGAAACTCTCCAACGACCAGTTGAAGTTGACGGCCCAGGCACAGTGCATGACAGCAGTGACATTCTGAATGAGCTGATTGTAGATATCCTCATCGAGGCCCAGTCGGTTCGCCTTGGAGAGATCGGCGGGCAAAGCGATAATCTTACGTTCAGCAGCAGGAGGAATCGAGAAGGAAACACCACGATCACGAAGGCTCTGGCGAACACGGCGAAGGGCATCATCGCGGGACTTGGCACGGACGAGACAGTAGACGGTGTGGACGTGGTCGGACTGGACGAGCTGGGAGACAACGTGTGCTCCGAGAGATCCAGTAGCACCGGTGACGACGATATGTTGACCATCATCTTCACGAGCAACGGGGACGTGCATTTTAAAGTTACTGCTGTACTTTTCAATCAGTTTCTGCATTCGTTCTTCAACGGGAAGCTGCTCCTTTGGACCCTGTCCATAGCGCAGACGAGTGAGTTCTTCCGCCATGGCTTGCAGCGATGGATGTTCAAAAACGAAATTTTGCGATAGTTTCTGGCCACCAATATCGAGATTGCGAAGGATGACAGTGCGGAGACGAATGGATTGGAGACTGTCAACTCCAAGGCTGAAGACGTCGGTTGTATCTCCCAAGGCACAGGGTTCGATGGATGCAACGTCCAGGAGATGATCACGGAGAAAAGAAACCAGATCAGCCCCTTCTAATACCAGACTGCCACTGGCATCTTCAGCATCATATATCTGGTTAATCTGCTCCTGAAAGTCACGATAAAATGCAGACCGAATGACCGTTCCTTTGTCCGTCTTGCGATAAACAGAATCCACTGGAAGCACCTGGATCATATCCCTGGAGATGTATGCATACGCCGGAGACTCTGCATTGCATCTGTCGATAGCCGGCCAGACGGACTCTACAATTCCATCTGCCGTGCATTCAGTCGTCTCGGCAGGAATCAAAAACAATCCCAAACGGGGTTTGTTCGCGCCAAACGCAATGGCTTCACCCACATTCGGGTTGTTGCGCGCCACGCCTTCAATCACGAGGGGATTGGCCTTTTCGCCATTCTCCAAGACCAGTGTATCGTCTAGACGTGCATAATACCGCCATGCGTTGTCTTTTGTTGGATGTTTCTCAAACAAATCCTTTGTCGCGTAGGAGTTATCCGGTCTGTTGCTGGCCACCTTGGACGGCCATCCTTCCAACACGCACAACTCGTAGATCCCCGGCATCTGCTCTTCCCAGCGAAGATACGGCAGCAAGGATAGACCAGGCCTCACATAATCCCAATCCAGATCCGACCGTTCCCGGAACGAAGTCATCAACTGGCCTGTTTCTGTCGTGCCATAATGCGACACCAAACGCACTCCATTCTGCACGAGGGTATCGCCGATCGGCTTCGGACAGGACGATCCCCCAAACATGACTAGTTCGAGGCGTGAAAGAACCTGCAGTCCTTCTTGTGATTCAGATAGTAGCTTGAGCGCGTATGGGACAGCATACAGAACTTCTATCTCGGAGTGTTCTTGCAGGGTGGTGAGGAGGTGGGATGCCGTCAAAGGGAGTGTGGCGTTGTACATGTAGATCAGCTTCTTGGAATGCATCGCCCGGAAGAGACAGCTGATGCCGTGGGCGTGGAACAGAGGAAGCGTGATGAAGCCTTTCAGCCCAAAGTTGTTTGCGTAGTTCTTCAACGCGCCCGAGTGGGTTTGGTAGATGGGCTTGGGATGGCCGGTGGAGCCACTGGAATGGATGATCCAGCAGATGTGCTTTGACTCTGTTTGTCCATCCAAGTGGGAGAGTGGGAGTGTCGTCGTGGTGGAGATGTCAAAGTCATCGCGAGATAGGACTGGCTGGAGAGTCACGCCCGTCCGGGAAGCAACATTCTGGCCCATCTTGGTGAAGCCAGAGTGGGTGATCAGAAATGATGCATGCGTGTTGTCGATCAAACTGACATATGCATCTTCGGCAATGCGCGTCGACAACAACAACACAGTATGCCCCAATCGCGTAATGGCCAGCAGGGTAATGAGATATTCAAAGTCGGACAGACCCAACAATCCCACAACCTGCACCGGATCACTCGAAGTGAGACGTTGCGGAATGTGTTTCGCATAGCAAATAGACGCAGCTTCGACGAAGCGATCCAACTGATCTGTTAGTATCATCCTGTTGAACTGTCGGAATACGCACCTGAGCTGCAGTGTAGTAGGTATACTCCGTCCCCGACGACGGATACGCGACAATCGCCTCATCCGCCGTATCCCCCTTCGCTCTCGTCTTCAGCAAATCATTGATCGTGTAAATATGTTGTTCGGGATCATCGTGCTCATCAACCGAAGTCGCCGGCGACGCAGTAATAGGAGGAGAAGTCACCACCGACGGAATCGGCGACGATGCCATGGACAATACTGCAGACGCCATCTTGATCATGTACGCATACATCAAAGACAAACCGAGTAAGAGAATAAGTTTAGTTTATGTATCTTGTAGAGACATTTCCGGATACCCCGCCCTTTGGGATTCACACTGCGTCGTTCTGCATCTCCGACGGTTTTTGATCGTCCGGATTCGTCGCCAATTGAAGTCATATCCGCCGCTTTTCCGCACAGGCGGATTTCCTCCGATGCGGAGTCGTTCATTCAGTCTGAGCCTGTTCTTGGATGTTTTAGATATTATCAATGATGAAATGCAGGTTGTAGTTACCAGATGGTCAGGACACAATACGGCTCTGAGAGAATTTAATTTTTCGAGAATGGGCTTATATGCGGGAGACTCGCTATTTCTGAAGCGACAGATTGTGTAGTGATCTGTCCTTGCAACTGGAATGGCTTCGTGGTGTGGAAGTCCGGCGGATTTTTTGGGGACAATCATCTGCAAGAAATATAGCAGTAAGTGTCTAAAACACACAAGTATCATAATCAACGTACGCTTTTCCGTAAAAGGCCAACGCTTGTTCGATCTGTCTCGTGCATGCAGCAGAGCGGTAGGCGCAAATTGATGAAGTCTTCGTTACGTTTATGTGACTCGGCATCGGATGTGCTGAGCAGATCCAGCAACTCTTTTCTGACACCGATTGCCTATACAGATAGCTTCAGAAGCTTATTCCAGTCCGCCTCGGAGGTCCCTGAATGTGGTGTCGCAAGGAGCATTCATTGCTCGAGAGGGAGGAAAAACCTCTGGCTACATACAAAAAGAAAATACCACAAGAATCCAGCCTCCGTAGCAGTCAGGAAACCACGAACAGAACCCGTACCAGACTATTTCACTCGATCTCCATAGACTGATCATAGCCAGCCTTTGTAAATCTGGTCAATCAGCACAGCATCTGTCCGAAAGGAGAGAACCTGGTTGGCTAGGATGAGGCCTCCTGTTGTGTATGAAGCCAGCGATTCGTGCCGCAGGCGCGACTGGCGCAGGGAATCACGGGGAAGTTTCTTAATAGCCTATACGGCGTTAGAGCTATCATGGTAAAGGAAAATGATGAGTACAGTACTACCTCTCGTGCCACTGACCGTCCCAGAGAGTGGCGAATGAAGATTATTGGCCTGTTTCTTTCCTACAAAGTTAGATTCAACTGCAAATAATCGAAACTTTTCCACGTACATCCGGCAGCGAGACCTTCCAACAGATCAATGGCCCAATCATCCAGTTTGGAGGCGATTGACGGATCCAGGATACGCGAAGTAGACCTGAACGGAAGAGCAGGTGCGTTGCAGAAACATCTGTGATGAGGAAACGTTGACTGTTAGACCATGCACTGCGCAAATACTGTTCAACATTAGTGTAAGCTTTCCCCTTGTTAGGAATAGAGGGTATCTGACCCTTCGTGGGGTTACAGGACTGTAGGCCTATTAGAGGAGTCATCGGGCTCCAGCAGTTTTGCCCTGTCTTGAGGAACGCCTTGTACGCCTTTCGCGTAGGAAACTAATGGTAGTTGAACATTCTTCATGCTGAGATGCAGTCAGAATGTAGGTCGTCGCCCAAAGAGCGAGAGGAGTGTAGTTGAGAGGAAGTCTCAATCATTTCATGAGGAGTTGAGGATTATATCTTAAAGAAGCCGCATTCACCAATGAACTCTCAGAATGGTATACATGACTGTGAATACCTTGTGGAACCTGTGGTATTCTCGATGTATGGATATTCACAAGAGCTCGGTTAGTAGTTCCTGCATGCCGTCAGATAGTGAATAAGATATAATGGCATTGTAGTATATCCACTTTGTTTGCCCTGTAGCCGATACCTTGTAGCTGTGGTCAAGGCGTCCAGCATATTCAATATGTTTACTACTCCCTACCACCTCAATTTCAAATAACTTCATACTCAAGTGGTCAGGATTCTGGTGTTTATTCAAGCTTCTCATAACGGTCACTCCCAGCAGAACGGGAAGAACGGACCAGGTCACCAAAGCTGTCAGTATAGCTTAACGAATGACACTCACGCTGCTAGGTCATTTTCGGGAGCAGGTCATGTACTCGGGGCTGTATTATGGGTCCTCGGATTTTTCTGCGCGAACGTGACTCAAGTACTGGCTGGAAAGGATTGACATGCTTCATTCCAGCTTTCAAGTGGGAAATTCAATTCAACCAGGAGTATTGACTCCTATCTACGCTCCACAATCACGGATAACCCGATGAGCGGAGCGGATTTCATTCTGATTGACTCCACAATGCACTCATTCTAAGCGATGTTCAGTCTGTCTGTCCATATTAGAAGCGGATTCTAGACTCGTCTCCATAATATGAGCGGATATTCACTTAGGCCAGAGCAGTATTTATCTTGGTATAAATCATTTCCATCTCACCGGGGCCATTCCATCCTCTTTATGGAACGTAAACGTCGACGGTATCTGCCAGAAATATGAAAAAGCCAAATTATATACCAAGCTTCGTAATCTCTCGGCAAAAGCTTCAACCAACCAAGCAATCTTGGCCAGACCAATGTCAACCCCTGTGATGATACTGACAGGCGGAGAAGTGATGAATCCGATGCTTTTCCCGCTGGCCCCACTCCCCGTGTTTCCCCGCATATCCCCGGATTTGTAGATAAGATGGAGTATAAATATGCTGTAGTCTCTTTCGAAGAATGACAGTGGGCAAGCAATATGGCCGACATGGACACCAAGCCGTCTTCCCTCCATGTGGAGGAGAATCCGAAGCAATTGACTGAGGAGGTGCTGTTTGAGGGACTGAGCGATGACGAGACGAGCAAGTTGGAGAAGAGCTGTATGTACTCTCTCTTGTGACATGGGCAGTACTGACTGTATAGTGGTGCGCAAAATTGACCTCCATCTGATCTCCGCCCTGTTTCTCCTCTTCATCTTTAATATCCTCGATCGATCGAATATCGCCAATGCCCGTCTGGGTGGACTGCAATCAGACCTGGGGTTGTCGGATACACAGTACCAAACTGCCGTTGCTATCATGGTATGCACCTTCTATGTATATACACATGCCTAAGTACTAACAAAACAGTTCGTCGGCTACCTCCTCGGCCAAATCCCCAGTAACATCCTCCTGACCCGCATTAAACCATCCAAATACATCCCCACGGCCATCTTCATCTGGGGCGGCATCTCCATGACCATGGCAGCCACCAAGAATTTTGCCGGCATCATGTGTGTTCGTGTGTTTCTGGGCTTTGCCGAGTCGCCGTTCTTTCCTGGTGCTTTGTATGTCTCTTGTATGAATGGGTGGATGTGGCTAACGATGACAGACTACTCATCAGTTCGTGGTATAAACCGTCGGAAATCGCAGTGAGAGTCGCGATTGTCTACTGCGGAAACACCGTTGCGAATGGATTTGGTGGGCTCATCGCAGCGGGTATTCTGAGTGGATTGGATGGGAAGGGAGGACTGGCTGGGTGGAGGTATACTATACATTCTCTTGACATGCTACAACTGATGCTGATGAAGATAGATGGCTATTCATCATTGAAGGCGCCGGCACAATGGTCGCCGGTGTCCTGGCCGTTGCGCTTCTTCCTGATTTCCCTCGATCAGGACAGCGAAAGTGGTTGACGGCGCAGGAACAGCGATTCGCAGAGTGGCGTCTTGCCCGTGCTGCCAACGATGAAGTCGATGAGAATGGGTCTATCAAGGAGGCATTGAGGGATGCTGCCACCGATCCAAAAGCATGGCTGCTGGTGTTGATTCAGGTCTGCCAGTTGTCGTCGCAGACGTGGACTTATTTCTTCCCAGTACGTTCTCTTTCTATATTGACAAGATATCAACAGTATACTAATGGGTATACTAATATAGACCATCGTCCAAACCCTCGGCTACGGCAACACCGTCACTCTCCTCCTCATCGTCCCCGTCTACGTCTTCGGCTTCCTCGCCTCCCTCGGCAACTCCTCCATCGCCAACGCCTCCAACCACCGCGCAGTCCTCATCGCCTGGCCCCTCATCATCGACATCGTCGGCAACGTCATGGTCATCTCCTCCTCCGCCACCGCCGTCCGCTACACCGGCATGTTCCTCATGTGCGCCGGCTCCTACGCGGCGTTCAACGTCGTCCAGGCCTGGATCGCGAGTACCATTCCGCGAACCCGCACAAAGCGAGCCATCGTGTACGCGCTCGTCAATCTGTTTGGCAACTCGTCGAATATCTACGGCTCGTATTTCTTTCCCACCAGTGACGCGCCGCAGTATCGGTCTGGGGGGATCATTCTGTCGTCATTTGCCGCAGGGGGTGTCGTCATGTCGTTGATACTGGCGGGTTATCTACATTATCTGAATAAGAAAGCTACAAAGGAGGAAGAGGTGGATGGCCGGATAAGATATAAGTATATTTGGTAGTTATCCTAGTCTAGATCTAGAACGACTAAGCGGTCACTTCACTCAGCTTTCCATCTTCAATCCCGTAGATGAAGCCGCGTATATCAATGTCTTTGCGGATGAGTGGTGATCGTCGTAGGAAGTTGATGTCGTCCATCACGCTTTGCTTGAGACTGCATTCAGTTAGTATAATATCATACTATTCAACTGAAGCAGAGTGTACTCTTTAATCTCCCCAAATTTCATTCCCTCGAGGTTCTGACGACCTGGGAATCTAGGCTTCAGACCGGTTCGGATTTCCTCGTCGGTTGTGTGCATCAAACCACAGTCTATCAAGTTAGTATAGTGTAGTTAGTATAGTGTTAAACAGAGCAAAAAAGACGAACCAGTATGATGGATAATCATAATATGATCTAATCCAAACAAAGCCTCCAGACCGAGAATATCAACCGTCGCTCGATTCGCCCGGCCCCCAATCACCCGAACGACAGGATACGCTGCTCAATCAGTAAAACCCTACGATGTAGAACAGAGACATACTCGGCGATGTCGTATTCGGCATCTCTAATCTCAAAAACTGCTCTGGGACGACACGGGGGTCTGCGCATGTTACTGCTCCTGTTAGACACTGTGACACATACTCTAGAGGAGGGATGTTTACTGATGATTGTTTTCGGGCTGGGAACGCGCTCCCCCTCGGGGCCGGTGATGGGAGGGGGTGATTGATGGCTAGGGACATATTCCTTGTTTTTGTCGAGAAGAGTGTCGATTTGGGACATTTTTCTGGTTACTGGAGTATCATTATGTGCAGGTATGTTGGTTGACTGATGCTGGTATATAAATACGGCCATGATGTCGTCGTTACAGCATGATAACATCACTCGGAATTCTACATCCAATCCATATTACTCAATAGCAATAACAATATCAACAAGATATTCAATAACATCTAGTGCTCCACCTCTGCACTATCCTCATGATGCACGCTCTTCTCAAACAGCTCCTTCTTCTCCCCTCCCCCATCGCCCACCAAATCCAACAGCCCAATATCCCGCTCGATCTGATGTCTCAATGCATCATCATCCGCAGCCATCCCCTGCGATCCGAAAATCTCGTCCATCTCTTCCAGCGTCCGGCCTTTGGTTTCGGGGACTACGGTGATCACGAAAATCACGCCCATGACGGTGAATAGGCCGAAGAAGATGAATGTGCCGTAGCTGCTGCGGTTGATGAAGGGGGAGGTGAAGAGGCCGACGGCAAAGTTGTTCAGCTAGACTGGATTAGTTTTGTGTTCTTTGTTGATTATGGGTGGATGCTTACCCAGTTGCTGCTTCCGCCGATACTGACACCCTTCGCACGCATGCTGAGAGGGAAGACTTCGGATACCATGATCCACGCCACGGGGCCTAGAGAGTCAGTCAGTCTGATGAAATAATCCAGCAAGGGCTAGACAGCAGCTCACCCCAGGAATAGGCGAAATTGATAATAAAAATCCACACAAACACAACAGCCACCCATCCAGCCGCAGGATGACTCGCAAACTCCCCGTCATACGCGCCAATAATACCCGCCACGATGAAATGGCACACAGCCATCCCGATACCACCCGCGATGAGGATCTTCTTTCGTCCGATATTGTCGACCCAGAGGACGGCGGGGATAGTGAAGACGAACTCGAAGATGCCGGCTACTCCGGTGGCGAGGAGGGAGGTGGTGTTGCCGCCTAGTTCAAGGCCTTTGAAGATTTGGGGGCTATTCTGTTAGTATAGATGGATGGATGGTTGTGTAGTTAGACTCACGCGTAGTAGTTGATTCTGCCATAGTTAGTATAAATCATATAAGAAAAGACATGGAGACTCACGCATTGATACCGTTGAACTGCTGAAAGAACATAGTCCCGCACTACACTCATTAGCATAATCCCACTATCTTATCCGGAATGCATACCGCAATGATAGTCCTCTTCAACAACGACTTGTTCGTAATCAACGACATATAATCCTTAACTCCAATCATAAAACGGCTCTTAAACGACCCATCCTGATACTCGGGATACTTCTTCTTGGCCGTTTCAACCTCAAACATCCGCAGGGCTTTGATTTCGAGGAACTCAATGCGCACGAGGAGATCGTCGGCCGAGGCATCGCGGAGTCGGGCGAGGGTCTGTAAACACTCCTCTTCCCGTCCCTGGTTCATCAGGTGTCGAGGTGATTGCGGCATGAACATGATCATGCCAACGGCGAGGATTATAGCAGGGAGAAGTTGGATGCACACGGGGATTTCCCATGCGGCGATCGACTGGCCGGCGCCAGTGCCTCCGATGTAGTTTGTTCCGTAACCGATCTGATGGTCAGACAATGATATCATTATATGGCGATGGAGACATACCCAGAAGCTAACCATGATACCAAATGTAATGGCCAATTGCTGCACTGCCACCAGCGATCCACGGATTTCCGGTGGTGCCTATACTGTCAGCCAATCCATCTCTATTCACCATCATGGTTATAGAGCCAACCTACCAATTCAGCATTATACAACGGCACAATCATACTCAAATTACCAACGCCCATACCAGTCACAAACCGACCAGCATAGACATACCCAGCATCTTTCGTACACGCCTGCACAATCACACCCACGGCAAAGATGACCGCTGCGACAACGACCGTCTTGCGACGACCAGCAGCATCGGCCAGGTATCCATTAATCAATGTTCCCAGCCACGCACCGAGTTCGAGAATCGACGTCAGCATTCCTTGTTTGGTTCCGGTTTCCTCGGCATATCCGTGTGTCTGGAAGGATTAGACAGATACATGGACAGAGGGAAGAAGGTGGATCATACGGCTTCGATGAAGGAGGACATGGTGAGAATCTGCGCAAACATTCCCTGGTTGTCTGTATTCATCAGCATGGTGTTATCCATAGGATAAAGAAAACATACATCCATAGACGAATCCTCCCAGCGACGCAAAAAGACCAATACCAAAGGTCTTCTTGCCACTGATCAAACCACGCCATCCGACTTTATTGCCAGCCAACTCGGCTCTCTTGCCCGAGATGCCTTGGTCTGCTATACCACCAGCCATGTTGTCGACTGTCAAAAAAGATGATATTCAAATTCTCCAAGATAGCTGCAAAAAGGCAAGGGGAAAAAAGAAAGCAGACACTATTTAACCACTGCAGCATCCCTGCCCAAAATGAGGGGAAATCTAACAGTTGCTAAACACCTCCCAACGAACAAAACGCAGTCCATGCATCCTTCGTCTGCTTCATCCCTGATGCATTCGATGCCTATGATTGGGCTGCATTTATCCAGATATACCCCGACGGCTCCACCCGTGCCTCCTTTTTCTCCGGACATTTATCCCCGTGGGGGGCTGAATTGCGGAATCCGGATCGTGGAGGGAAATTGCCATGCAATGACGCCGTCGTTCTTGCCGTATGCCGGTCCGAGTCAGACAGAAATTAATTAATCGAGTCTGTCTGCTGAGCGTATTCTGGTAATGCCGGCTTTTCCGGATGGACTAAGCTTTGTGGCACGAGGCGCTTCTTGGCTGATGTAGTTGATGTTAGAATTATTCATTGTGTCTAGTATTGATTATGACTGTTCTAAGTATCTATTATTGATCAGATGAAGATATGATTGTGTCAGACTGCCAGTTCACTTATCAAATCTGGGGATAATCTGGGGATAGAGGAATCTGGGGATTTTGTGGACTGCCGTGGGGATCCGGACGGCACACATTTTAGCCGCCAGCGTCGCATTCTCCCGCCCGGGCTTATGTCGGTCAGACAGTCGACGTAATATTCAGCTGCATTGTCGTTATATAGCCAATCATATGTACAGATCATCGCAAATCACTCCTCCAGTTTGACTTCTTCCATCTCCGACATCACCGTCGTGAGTTTCTGGTCTTCGATCGACTGATATTCGGACCACGGGGTGCACGTCAACACAGTCGCTAGTCCGAGTCCGAGCGAGTTCAGATTGAGAAACACCTCCTGGCACCATTGATACTCCTCCGAATACCCATGGCCGTGAAAGAATTGTGCCGCCATTGCGACAGGGAACAGCAAATGGTTCCCCCCTAGCACGTTCATCTCGGGACGCAAAAAGTATCCCACCCCCCGACAAATTTGGCCGGCATAATGTCCGGCCTTCAACATCGGGTCTTCCACCTGTTCCGATTCCAGCTTGACTGGTTTGCCATGTGGACTGTTTTCGTTTGACACTTGCTGCACCGGTTGGCCAATGATCATCTGCAGTCCACTCTGGAGTGAGTGTAAGAGAACAAGCGCAACCCAATAATACATATGCACTTCGCCGATTTCCAACGATGCGAAATGAAGAGCCTCTGGGAAAGGATTCCTCCTCCCCGTGTAGGGTATCTGGTTATTGGTTGCAGCCTTCGTATAAAGCACTTTGTGGGCGGACTGCAGCCGATCATACCACGAAAATGTTCGTTGCTTCAACTTGAGCAGGGATTTCAAAATTCGATTACCAGCTTGCGCCTGGTCATCTGCTGACTGTAGCGCACCAAGACGTTCCATAATGCCAGTACATTCCATAAGAATATCAAGGATTTCGTCAACGGGCTCCGGTTTCGCTGGAGTTAAAGAATGCCACATTGGACAAAACCTCATAGCGCAAGTCGCTTTTCCAACAGCATTGTATATCTGAGCATGATTAGTATTGTCGTGGAGATAAAGATCAAGACCCACGTTGGATAATTTCAAATGCCGATACAATTCAGTCGACTGTCGACTCTCCTTCAACGACCCTCCATGTCGAGACAAAATTGCATTTGCCCCATGCATATGAACCATCCATCCCAAAAACCCAGAGGGACAGTTTATGATCTACCAGCCTTTAGAAATGCATCTCCAGTGACACTATAGCTAACTCACCTCATACAACTGAAACACCACGGTTGCATAGAGAAGCTCTTCGGCAGGAACTCGGCTGCGCTGAATCATCAACGACAGTATCTGGATAGCCTGATTATAGAGTCTAATTCCGTGATGAACAAGCCGGTCATCTCGATGTGTCTTGCCGACAAAGACAGACGCCAAGGCGGAAATCGCCTTGTCTAGCAGCGCACTGTTCTTCCCACCCATAAATTGAGGCAATTCCTCGACCAGATACGGCGTCTGTCGATATCTGTAGACAACCTGGCCATTGGGATTAGGCGAGGAAGGCACATACGCATCGATAAACAGTGAGAACAGCTGTGATCGGATTTCCGAATTAATATTGACGGTCGGCAGGATCGTGTTGGTCTTTGCCCATTGGATGACTTTCTGGTCATTGGCAAGGCCCGGAGTGTTCGCAGACTGGTGGATGAATTTGCGTGTACGCTCGTACCCGCCACAGAAGACTCCTCGTTTGATGCATCGCGCACACTGTGGTTGTTGAAGGTCACACTATCGCCCTCTGTCAGCCGGTTCCTGCGCCGACCGCGACCGTCCAACATACCCTGACTTTCCTCTTCCGACAGGTGTTGCAACCCCGGGATGTCCAGGGAATCCCACCCATAATAGATATACTGGGGGTTTTGGTTCATCAGCCAGACTCTCCGATCAATGGAGATCATGTCATGGGCCAGAGATGGAAAGGATCAAGTCGTGCAGCAACAAAAGGGAGTGAAAGAACGAGGAAAAGAAAAGCGCATCAGGAGATCGACGCTGCCCATCAACAGGTGGTCCCTGCGGGCCAATTAGCAGCTAGATTCGCCACTCTTGGCTTTATTTAGTGGGTCCTTGCCATTTTAGGATAGCACTAGTCCACCTTCGGAAAGGCCGCAAAATTAGACTGGGTGTCTGGACTATAGATAGCGGACGGGGGCTGCTCTATATAATAGAGCATATGAAAACAGCAGTGAGTAGAGGTAGAATTCATATGGCTTTCTCTGGTATAAATAATGCGATAGCTGAATGATTTGACAATTCAATATATCATATATAGCAAAAGTATATCCATCACGGTCATACATGCATGTAAGGGTTGATATATATTCCTACACCACTTTGTCCATAATTGGTGTCAGTTCTTGCAGCTTAATCGGTTTGGTCAAAAACAGATCCATTCCAGACGAAAATGCTTCTTGCTGTGCACATCCACTAGCAAGCCCCGTCAATGCGACAACCGTTGCCGGCTTCCACGTCGATCTTGCAGAATCATCAAGCTTGCTCTCATATGTCCTTTCGAATCCTCGGATTTGACGAGTTGCCTCCAGTCCATCCATCACCGGCATTGATATATCTACCGTGGTTAGCAAGGACATCAAAATAAATGGGAGATGAAACAAACCCATCAATATCACCGCAAACCTGGTCGGGTCAGTTTCATACGCTTCCACAGCCTCCACGCCGTTTCGCGCGATTCCATAGTCGTAATTCCCTTTCCTCATATACGCAACTAATAGGTTGAGATTTATTTCATTATCCTCAACCAACAGCACGGCTGATCGCTTATCTGGTACTGCTTTGGTTTCAGCCAATCGGTATGGCATCGATGATGTAGTCGGACATAGTGCATCCATTCCGTACCCATCACCCTCTCGGGTGCGATCTTTGTATTCCTCTCTAACATCCACTTCTTGTAGCTGATCCTCAAGAAAAGGCTGTTTACTCTGTAAACGTTCTATTGTTGATCTTCGCGATATCGCTGGGGGAATATTGGTGGACTGCTGCACATCAAAGCCCGCACCAGATTCATCTATACTTTCACTCGACTGGAATATGGACCCTTTTCTCGACCGCCGGCCCTCTTGCTGCTTCATGCATATATCCAGCGCCTTGGCCAGCTTCCGAGGTCCGCATGGTTGACTGATGAACTCAACAATCGCAGTGTCTCCGGCCGCTTTGGCGGCTAAGAACATATCGTGTGCCGCATCGGGTGACTGGCATATGGCAATGGCTGGGGATGGGAAACGCGCATTGCTCGACAGCAGCTGTAGCTCTTGGCTTTGGGACGGGGAAACATCCATCTGGATCACAATGTAAAAATCACACCGTACATTGCCAGTTTTCATGTTGTCGAAAAAATGGATATTCATCCCAAACCAATCCCGACACAGTTTCTCCAGCGAGGTACGCAGAGCGGTGTCTTGCTCTGACGCACTAGATGTTCCTAATCCCAAAACGCCTATCAATTTTCCGCGTGCCTTTTGCTTCATGGATAGGAGGAGGGTGTCCAGTGCAGAGTCCTCCGATAGTCCAGGGGAGCGGGAATGGCAAAGAGGAACCTCTATAGTCACTTCGGTACCCTTATCAACCTGGGAGCTGACCTCAATATAACCCCCAAGAGAGAGGACCGCCTGACGGGCGATGCTGAGACCTAGCCCATTTCCTGGTGAAAGCGAATTCTCCTGCATAAAAGGAGTAAAAAGGGAGTTTTGTAGGAACTCCGTACTAATTCCCTGACCGGTGTCTTTAACTGACAAGACAATTTGACATTCGCCAGATTTACGCCCTTGACTAGCGGAAGTATGACGATTGCCCCCGCCTTTCAAGGCAACAGCAGCAGATGGAGATGGCGCTAATCGAACATGGATGAAGCCTGTCTTGGTGTACTTGAGCGCGTTTCCAAAGATGTTCATCAGGATGCGCCGCCAGGCACCGGCCTGCGTGTAGAAGTTCCATTTAACCGCCGGATCGACATCAAAAAAGACTTGCACCGCTCCAGATGGTGAACAGACAGTATCGGAAATTCCCGATGCATCGGTTGATATGGATGAGCGACGGTTGGTAGACGGGGACTGTGATTGTGGACGATTGTAAAAGCTAAATCCTGCAAAGACACTTTCGAGAACCTCTTCCAGAACCGCGTCGAGCTGTACATTAGAAGTCAGACTAACCATGTTACCACGCAGCCTTTTGTTAATCTTCGACTCGCTGACAATGGATGATATATGGGAACGTTGTGGATTTCGACTGGCTTGTCGTGACCGTCCCTTTCTGAACTTGTTTATTTGTGCAAAGTCGAGCAAGTGATTGATAGTATCCAAGAGCGTGAGTGCGCACGACTCGATGGTATGGACCATCCCTTGTTGTAGGGCATCAAGGGTAGTGTCATTCAATAATTCGGAAGTGCCAAAAATTCCGTGAAGCGGACTTCGCAGCTCATGTGAAATGCTGCTGACTAGGTTCGACTTGGCCCTCTCCGCTATCTCAACATCTACACGATGGGCTTCAGCCATTGCTGAGTCACCAAAGGCAGCAAGGTAGGTCAATTCATCTTCAGGAGAGAAGACGCGCTGTGGGGTATTCGTCCACACGAGACAGCTCGCAAACCATCGGCCGCGATGAGAATCCCATAATGGCAATAGAGCGATACTTCTAGCTTTAGGAAGCAGTTGGATAAGACCATCAGCGTCCCGTTGAAGAGAATTTCCCCGGGTTCTTCTGCGTTCTTTGGGCCGCTGTTTATTTCTTTCTGGTACACCGCTCCGGGATAGCTGACGTTGGAGCGCAAGTCGAGGAAGACCATCGCTGCTTTCATCAGAGGATATGCCTCCACCTTCATCAAAGTTGAAAATTTTACCATGAGGATAGCGGCGCATGAGAGTCTTGAGTAGTGATTCTGGCATTAGCACGGTGCTATCATCTTTCGGCGCATCATCGATGCTGGAAACTGTAGAGGTCGAATAGCCTAGAACACCACAAATGGCTGGGCTATCCGTTTGGTTGTCTTTCCCGGCCCATGTTGTCAATTTCAAAGATGGCCTTCGATTAAAGCCACCTTTATTGTCGGATGAATCCGTGTCCGAAAGACTGCTGTCAGCCTCTGGTCCTTTCTCACTAACCAAACCACCGTAAGATCCAAAGCTAGCATCAACAAAAGCGACGCCCTCGACCTCGATTGACTCCCGAACGAGATTCGCAGCACGGGAGAAAACCTCTTTGATCTGAGTAGCGAGAGCGTCGTTCTGGATACTGTCCGTTGATGCCTGGCTTCTTATAGAGGTAGCCCTGTTTGAAGTGGATTCTTGTTTCGGAACATTTTTCAAGTGCCCATTTGACTCAACCTTGCTCAAAGATCCAGGTTCATTTGGCTGTAAAGGACTGATAGACGGTCGTGAGGTAGCATCATGGCCTCCTCCCACGGGACTTGGGGTATCCGATAGGCTTTGTGACTCCTGTTGTTGCACATTTGGCTGACCCTCTGAAGCCTCAACCAGGCCTTCTGCAGCAATAGATGGCTTACGATCTCGTAGCCACGAGCTACGGAGAGTCGATTTGCCTTCAACGAAGCTCCCTAGACCCACGATCATCCTCTCTGCCCGACGGTGTTGGACGCTGACTCTGGCCATGTCCAGATGCTTCATTACTGTGGCCGCCATGTCGCTCATAAAGCGCAGCTCTGAGGGTTCCAGCCTCAAACGGGGTCGGTCATCAAGGATGCAGTAGGACCCGATCGTGATCCCTAAAGGACTAACGATGGGGACTCCTGCGTAAAATCGCACATAGGGGTACTTGCGGACCATGCTACCCTCACTGAAGCGCTCATCTTCTCTGAGATCAGGCACAACAAATGCCACACCATCCACCACTTTGTCATCGGCAGAAAGCCCGGCCTGAGGTAAACCCGCAACGTGCTTGCAAAAGCCAGTCTCCTTGGGAATAACACAACAGCCCACCCACAGGGCATCCGATCCTTCGTGCACAGTGTCGTCCTGCAGACTCAGTGTCCGGGTCGCTTCAGCAAGGACGTGTTGATGGGTTTGGTCGAAGAGGGATATCATGGCCCGCTGTGCATTCAGTCGCAGAGCGCCAAGTTGAGCGAAGGCCGTCAACGCAGTATCTGACGAGGATCGAGCGGTAGAGACATCCTGACCGTCATGTCCTGTAGGTGGAGAATTGAATTGGATATATCTAAGGCAAGGCCATGTCAGTGCTATTTAACCCCGCCTGAGGTTGCATCACCCACTTGTAAAATTCCCGCTCCTGTCGAAGCTTGGATGAACGTTGCTGTGCCGGTGGCGGCGAGGAAGAAGCCATCGGGGCCGACTTATCCCGGGGTGCGATTCTGATGAATAAAGCAGCAAGGCGAATGAAGCGGGACAAAGGGCATCGTCGAGCGTCCCAGGATAGTTGGCAGTTGGGATTAAAAAAAGGCAGGACAAGAAGTGGTGGAGGAGACAGTCTGGTTGCAGGGAATCTGAAGCAGACCCACTATTCCGTCTGGCCAATGGGGGTGGTTGGATAGGCTGATCCTTGCATGGGGAAATGTAAATCAAGATTCTAGCCAATGTGATTGCTTTACATTGTGGAGAGCGCACATTGATGACCCCTACTGGCCAAAGTTCATTAAGCTACAACGCTAACTGTATTTTGATAGAGAAAATGTGATCAGACAGTCACATGATTTCCAACTCTCTCCAACTCCTCGACAACGTCAACGATTCGGAGCACATCAATGTTCTGACCGTTCTTTCCCCATCTATTTAACCCATAATCTACAGCGATCAGCTGGTGTGGCTGGACAGAGCACACGGACTTACGTGGAATTGCAAACTTCCTGTGATGCATCTTATCACTCACACTGGCCCAGTGCCATCTTTGTTTAAAGACATCAGAGAAAGTAAACACCACTACAGGTAGTCCAGATTCAAACGAGTCGGCGTGGTGGTGACAATTGGTTCGAATGTTCAACCCTGGCTCCGATTGCTGCAGGGCACTCAGAAGAGGTCTATGGCCGGACACATATCTATGGATAGTGCTTATGCAACGAAAGTATCCGGTGTCTTCAAGGCGAAAGCTCAGTGCCCGAGCTGCTGAAAGCAACGTATTTATGGCCTTCTGGTATCTGTCTCGTCCCAGCCGATGGAGATAATAGAACTGAACAGCCACGGGAGCACTCGGTCGCGAGAAGCTGAGGGTAAATGCCAGCTGAGTCCCACGCAGATAGCTGGACTCGAGAATAAGGCTCTCTGGCACAAACGAACGATCCCGCCAGACAACCCATCCGACAGCGCATGGGGCCAGTCCGAATGTATGGCCGGAGGTGTTGATAGACCGTACTCGTGGCAAATTAAAATACCTGGAAACACCAGGCATGAGTGAGATTTTTCAATCTGCTGTGTTGAAATCTTACCAGTTGACGATATCACCGTGTGCAAACGGAGCCACAAATCCTCCGCTGGCTGCGTCGACATGAATCGGGATATTGTATCCAGTCTGAGCCTCATATCCATCCAAACAAGCTGCTACCTCTGCTACTGGGTCATAATGGCCGGTATAGGTACTCCCAAGTGTTAGGAATACGCCAACTGAAACATGTCAACCTTCCTGTCCGTTTCACTTAGTTCGAGGCTCGTACTGGTTTTGTCATCCAGATAATCCTTCATCTTTGCGTCATCAAGTTTATATCCACTATCTTCACTCACTGGAATTACTCTCGCCTCGATGTCAAAGTACAGAGCGAACTTCAAGACGCATAAATGACAATTCGACCCCACGACGATGTTCAAATTGCCACCTTCCTCTGCTGAGCAATTCGTTTTTCCCTGCCAGTATCGCTTCATGGCAATCCCGGCTAGTAACACAGCTTCAGATTATCCCGTGGTGGCCGTTCCAAAGGCCGTTCCCGAGTCTTGTTTATTCCAAAGATCTGCAAGCATCGAAACACAGTCTTGATGGAAGATATTTCCTGTCAGCGGTGATTGGTCCAAGTACCCTGTCCCTCATACTTGGCAATTGACGTATATTCTCCAACACAAGCGTGATTTTTGTCTGAGTTGAGTGCCATAAGTCGAATGGCTGCGCTGTCCTGGTTTGTTGTCACGAAGCTGGATCTTCAGTCTGCACCTGAAACCAATATCAAATTCTTACTTCCTCAGGTTATTGGCTGGGCTAATATCCTGCACGGTTGCCTCTCCCATCGCCTGCTCTATCGCGTCTGCATGTGTTCCCGTTATTGGAAATGACATATTTGGCGTTGTTCCAAGGTTTGGCTCTAAATAATCGATCGATCGATCACACCAAGGCTTATCAGGGGACTCTGTATGGTTTGCACTAACGCGGTGCCATTTCCTTGTTTGGAGTATGGCAGTCGATCTTATTCAAGTGCCTGCGAGCGGAGCTGCCGAGTTATTTGTATACAGAGTAGCTAAGGCATGGTCTAGTAACGTCCGATTCAATAACGTATTTGGGACGACAGAGACAAGCGTTTGGGGCACGGTCAAGTCTTTCATGAGCCCACAGGACCATCCTAAAAATATCGGAAAAGGTATCGGAGTTACCTGTTGGATTGTCGATCCGTCCAATGTGCACAAACTAAGGCCCGTTGGGGTCGAAGGCGAATTGCTTATCCAATGCCCGTACCTGGGACGGGGTTATCTCGACGAGCCTTCCCGTGAAGTTGATAGCTTTATACCACCCCCGGAATGGGCAGCATGCTTTCCCTGGGCCACCTCACATCGAATGTACAAAACCGGAGATCTAGCACGATACGATCACAACGGCGACATCATATTCTGTGGGAGAAAGAGTGGGTTTGTCAAGATCCGCGGGTTGCGCGTGGAACTGGGTGAAATAGAGACCAGAATCAACTCGATGCTAAATGGTGGGCGATCAGTTGTTCTGGTTAGGGATGAAGATGGCGACCCGGAAATCGTGGCCTTTGTGGAAAAAGGCATGGGCACGAAATGTCATCCACCAACTGGATTCGCAGAAGGCTGAGAAACGCTCTCCCCTCTTACATGATTCCATCTTATATTCATCCCCGTCGATACAATTCTATTAACCAATTCAAAGAAGATTGACCGCCAGTCCTTACAAGTTAGTTTGGGCCGACTTGCTTCGAAGAATCTCATGAAGCTCCGAAGTGAAGAGGGCTCAAACACAGACTGGCAGGAGATCCCTGTCGATAGGATAATCGCCATTGAAATCAGCCATTTGGTTGTCGATATCTTGGAAGCCAAACGGACGTCGTCCATGGAGTTTCTGCGCGGGCGAGACTTCCCACTAGCCAATGCCGGTCTCAATTCAGTCCACATCTCGTTTCTGGCTGCGTCAATCCGCAAGAAGTACGGAAAGAATATCACTATTGCCGATTTTCACCAGCCAGGAATAACGGTGTGTGGTGTTGAGGAAATGATTGTGGGAACAAAAGCCGGGGAAGTCACGAAAGGAAGCTCTAGAAACCTTCACGAAGATCTTGGGGCAATAAAGAAGGGGCTCCCCTTTTCAACCGAGACTCCAGCCTTTCAATCTGCCTCAAAAACGATCTTCCTCACCTCCTTAACCGGATTCCTGGGAAGCCAATTGGTACGCTTTCTATTGCAACATCCCAGCGTCAACCGAATTATAGGCTTGGTCAGAGCCAAAGATCTTGACCAGGCTCGTGAGAAAATCAAACAGCAAGCCTTGATCGGACAGTGGTGGCGTGATGAGTAACAATCTCGAATCAAAATCTGGCTAGGCGATTTGAGCAAGCCTCGATTGGGTTTGAACCAGAACAATTGGGCTGCGCTGGATGGGAAAGACGACCAAACCCAGATTGATGGGATCATTCACAATGGAGCCAAGGTGAACTGGTTGGAAGACTATGATACCCTCGAGGCAACGAATGTCAAGAGCACTGCTGATATTCTCTCTGCCATTGCAATATGAAAGTGCCATGCCCAGTCAATTATGTATCGGGAGGATATCTGTCCTTTACCAACGAAACCCAACACCAGATTGCTCGAAACCTTTCAAAGGCTAGCGGGTACGACCAAACCAAATTCATGTCCGAATTTATTTTTGACGAATACAACTGGTACCTTCAGAATCAAGCCTCTCGTTTCCCTCATACTATCACAACAAAACCGGGGTTCATTGTCGGGACAAAAGATGAAGGGGTGGCCCATACGGACGACTTCCTGTGGAGATTGGCTTTTAGCATCCTCAAGCTTGGTTCCATCAGCCAGGACCTTGTAGATTCACATATCCCCGTAGCGGGTGTGGACCAGGTAGCCTCAAATGCGATCGAGAATCTCTTCACGGCACCCGGGAGTACGCGGATCCACTCTTGGATGGTGTGAGCATGGCGACCTTTTGCGATATTCTGCACGGCCAGACTGGTATTCCCATCAAGACGATGCACCATGGCTCGTGGATGAAGATCCTTCAGAAAGATGTCGAGCAGGCCGAGTACGACCATCCATTTCTCTTTCTAATGGAGTGGTTCCGGGCGAACGCGCGTGATTTCATGGGCAATCCATCCACTGATTACAATCAGCATTTCGATGAAGAAGATATAAAGGCTGCCTTGGTCAAGAGCACGGCATACATGATGGATATTGGCTTCTTGCCTTCTGCGGATGGACACAAGAGGAAGAAAGGTGTAGCACTCTTCAGTCGGTCGGGATGATGGTATTGAGCAGGAAGTATTTACTGTGGCTAGAGATCAGAAATGTTCATTGTGCGTTGCGCGTACTTTCCTGGTTAGGCCCTGCACGTCTCGTCTCTTCGCCCTGCAGAGAACGCCGAATGGGAGTCCATTCTTCAGATTGGTCGAAATGGAATCTATACAAGTGAGACTACTATTCTGGATACAGAAATAGTTCAGATTGGATGCTTTCTGCCGTTTCCTAACCCGAAAAATGAATCTGTTTGATCTATGTATCTATCAAAGGGCGTTTGGGCTTAGTCGCGCCCACAAAAAATGTTGCTGGCAATATCAAATGGCCCGAGCTAGACATTCGGGACTTTCTTCCTTCGTCATAGATATTCAAATGGCAACTAGGCATTGAGAACAGGGATGTTACGAGATAGATAACCCCGCCATTGTGGCAACGTTCGCTTCCACGGCGTGTTCGTCACTCTCTGTAGATCCTCAATCGCACTAGCATACTTGACTAGGGATGGTTCTGCAAAAGCCGTTTGGAAGATCGCAAGTCCATATGGCATGCCAGAAACTTTATTAACCCCGGCTGGGATTGTGACGACTGGATATCCTGCCTGCGCGGGGATCTGGACACTCTGTGCAACATCCGGAGGTACCAGCAGACCATCTAATTGCCGGTTCCCGTACTTGAGAGCGGCATCGATTCCTTCTTCGCGGGTGGTACGGTGGCAGAATGAGAGTGCCTGCCAGTATGTTACGTTCTGGATCCCTTTCGAAGCCAAAGAAGCTTCAAGACCATCTTGACCAGAGCCAAAAGCTGGGTGAATACCCGGATAGCCGCCCTCAGAGCCGTAATTATCAGTATTATACTGGACCAGGTCCTCAAGTGAGCGGATAGTCGTGTTTTCGAGCTCTGCTAGATATGCCTTGAGGTTATTGTAAAAGTCGACTTTGATATAAGTGTACTCAGACTCGTTGGGATATCCTCGTGTGGTTCCATAATCCCAATTCCAGCCATCAGGTGACACTATAGTTTCATAATGTGGGAGCTCGGTGCCATTAATAACGGTAGCACCAGCCTCCTTGATCAATTCGATAAGTTCAACGAGTTGGGAAATTTGGTCAGGATCGCCGAATTGCCAGAATGATTTCCATGGTAGACCAAAAACAGCGCCATGGAGAGCGGAGCGGTTACTCAGGGACTGCGCATATCCACAACGTGGGGTCTTCCCCGTTTGCGCTAATGTATAGTTATCGCGAGGATCAACGCCGTAGATTGCATCGATCGCATAAACTGCATCGCGCACGGTTTTTCCAAACGCGCCGACAGAATCTTGGTGAAGCGACTCCGGGATCACACCTCCGCGAGACGTGAGTCCGACCGTGGGCTTAAAGCCAACCACGGCATTCCGCTGTGCAGCATTGATCACTATATTGTCAGTATCACACCCAATGAAAATGGGAAGATAGACATACCACTGCCGTCTGTTTCAGTCCCGAGAGCAAAGGGAATGAGGTTCGCTCCAACCCCCACACCGGACCCCGAACTGCTTCCCCCCCGGGTTAACAGTAAGGTTATACGCACTGCGACACTGTCCACCACGACCCGAATATCCTTCAGAGTAATTGTTCGATCTCATATCAGCCCATTCACTTAGCGCTGCCTTCCCCAGCAATAGCGCTCCCGCTTTACGTAGCCGATCCACGACAAAGGCATCGCGAGGGACAATGGAGCCTACCAAGGCCCAGCTGCCGGCAGTGGTTTCCATACGGTCCTTGGTGGCGATGTTGTCCTTGACGATGAAAGGGATACCATGCAGATGCCCGCGAACATTTCCCTGGGCACGCTCTTCATCCAGGGCCTCTGCGATGGCAAAAGCGTCGGGGTTATGTTGGAGAATAGCACTGCGGGGTTAGCCAGAGGGTTGAGAAGTTGACGGTTAACACACTTGAGGTAACCACTGGTCTGAAATATGCGCTCCAAATAGCAATGCAGCAGATCGACACTTGTCAAGACACCCTGGGTCAAATAAATCTGAATCTGGTCGATGTCGGCCTCCTCCAGCTGAACCCCGCGACAGGGGCGCATGGGGAAGAGAGACGCACCGCTGTTGGTGATGATGGGGAAATCATATTCAGACGCAACGATGGTCTGGTTGATATTTGTAGCGGTCACCAGCCTCAGTCCTAAGCTGATGATCAGCAGGGCTATAAACCACATTGTTGAAGCCGCTAGAAGAAGGGATGAAGTCGGGCTGCAGCCCAGAAGGTTTTTGTCGCTTTTGTTTACCCGGTTTTAATTGGGCGGAGATAGTGGGTTTGCCGGCGGAGATAAGCTGGAATGTCTTGCATATGATGGTCTGATCATGACCCTCTATCATTTTGTAACATCTAAAAAAATGCATTCTATCTTCAGACATAATACATGAGTTTATACAGTAAACTTGGTCTTGTTTTCCTCGGCGCTGTCCTTTGCAGCACGCTTGACTGCATCCTCTCCGGCCTCGTCGAAGATGTCGTATCCCCATCGAGCAGGGAAGTTGAATCGCTTGTGTCTCTCCAACGAGTTCAACTTGGAAAAGACCTCGTCAGGCAATTGTCTCACTTGTAGGTTGCTCAGAATACGTGATGGAGTCACACTCTTAGGCAGAACCACTGTTCCTCTCTGCACACCCCAGCTGCCCAGCAAGACACCGGCGTCCATTCCTTGTTCCTGGGCGATCTGCTGAACAAGAGGATCATCGACGGTTCGTGGCTCTCCAGTCTGGTTGTTTCCAAGTGGCGAGTATGCCTCCAGCACAATGCCCTTGTCTTGGCAGTATTGCAGCAGATCCGGCTGGGTGAGATATGGGTGGGCTTCGACTTGGTTTACGGCAGGAACGACCTCGACCTTGGAGAGCAAGTCTTCCAATCGACGGATGTTGAAGTTAGAAACGCCAATTGCCCTGACCTTTCCAGTTGACAGGAGCTTCTCCATCGCCTTGTAGGTGGCAACATAGTCGATATCAACGAGGTCAAAGACACCGTCCTCCTTCAGGGGGAACCATTTGTCTCCTTTGCGGAAAGCACTATTTCAATCAGCCATTGATCTCATTCCCATTTGATTATTCAAACTCACCATGGCCAATGCATCAAATACAAATCCAAATATTTTGTTCCCAAATCCTTCAATGTTTTGTCGACAGCCCCCTCAACCTCTTCAGGGTCATGCTTCGTATTCCACAGCTTGCCTGTAATAAAGATCTCCTCTCTAGGCACACCAGACTTTTTAATACCGCTTCCAACACCAGTCTCGTTGCGATAAATAGCTGCGCAGTCAATGTGACGGTATCCGGCCTTCAAGGCATTTTCGACAGCAGCTTCGACTTCAGAGTTGGGAGCTTGCCAGGTACCGAAGCCGACGGTGGGCAGTTTGGCGCCGGTGTTGAGGGTAATGTGAGTGGGAAGCATTTTGGCTATTTCAATTTGACCAGAATTAATCGATCAAGTATGATGAGGGGTATCAATGTGGAATGCGTCGAGATATAAATATGGACTGTTTCATCCCACTTGAATGTATATCCGGGGCGGATAACAAGCGGAAATGCACTTAAATCCGCCCAAACGTCATGTTCGGATTTTGGATTTGGAGGGGTATATTTCCACGTACCCACATGATGGAAATTCAATGCAATGTCCCTGGCATATGGGAGGATTTGCATGACATTTATGGAAGTGAGTGACCCTTGTTCTCTGATTTGCATCTCCACATTCCAGTCATTATACTCGGTTTGACATGCCCGTCATGCGGGATAGTTTATGGACTCTGATGACGATACTTTGACGACTTCTAACACACATAGTAGACAACAATGCGAAGATTTCGACCTTATGAATACCATAAGGGCAAGATATACTTTAAAGAGCGTATTCTGGATGATATTTGAAGTGCAAAATTAAATGGTATCCACAGTTTGTTTCAACTCTCTCCATAGTAATGCACTGCCGGTCATTCTAGTCTGGATTGAAAATAAAGGATCGTTGAACATGGCGTCCTCGATTATGCAATTTAGGCTGGATCACAGGGAATGTAGCTTAATTGTTTCTCGAATACGTGCGTTCCCGTCTCGGTTCTGGAACTAGCCACCGCCATACTGGGAACAACCTTCTAGAAGGACATATCCTTTTAATTGATGGTAGATAGAAGAATTCATATGAGCGGCTGATTGTAGAACAATACCAATAGTGGCAGATTGCACCCGTCCACCTGCCATCTGGGCAGGTCCGAGGTCACATTTCCCTGGATCTGGAGCGAGGGATTCCCTGCCGTTGAAGGCTATATACCCAGCTTTGAAGCTTGGTATGCCAGGATATCAAGCTTTAGCTGCATGTGTGGTTGCTTCCTGGTTGGGTCAAGAGTGCCAGAAGAACCATCGTTGGGACTTTTTCTTCGGCGGTGTTGCGTGGAAGGAATGTTTTCCTTTTTCTATCTGGTTACTATTCATGTTGGCTTGTATAGGTCCCTAGCAGATTTGTAATACAATCAACGGTGTTGCTATTTTCTGGCATAGCTCATGTACTCAGGTGAAGTTATTTTAAATCTCGGTGATGTATACGATTTGACGGTCTATGAAGACCTATCTGATCTGACCCCTTTTATATCGGGATAAACTAGAATTAGTCAGTAGGTTTTGAGGCATTGGGGTACTCGGCGCACATACTGGTAGACAATCCAGTTGCGGCCAGAAATTCAACGATGGATCATTATCAAGCGCAAAGCTTTCGAAGAGACTCTCTGCCCGCGTGTCGGGGAAATTAAACTCGGGTAGTGCAATGTCCATTTGCCCTGTACCATACTCAGGCCCTGGTGTGTGAGGGGTCAGCATTTCCTCTGCCATCGTTGCATTGTTTCGTGTGGACTGGGCTCGGCTAGAGCTGGGTTGATGGTCATCCGATTCCGAATCAAGTACACGATTCACCTCACATCGTAGTCCTTCCAAGATAGCGCTGTATCGCCATGAGGGAGCGTTACGGACAGTCGCTTGTGCGAGGTGCTGCTGGGTGGTTTCAGCCAGCTCATACAAAGTACCTTTATCCAAATCGGGTGAGCTCCAAGAAGAGCACGCCGGGATGCGTCCCCGTTTGACTTGGATAAAATAGATGTAAATCGCCGACAATGCGTTGAATGCAATATATTGTGAGTACCAAAAGGATGGAAATAATTGACCGTCTTTGACAAAACTCAATATAAGCTGCACTGTATTTCTGGCAGCCATGACACATGTAGTGAGATAATGCTGATATAACCCTTCACACTCAGGTAAGTCCGTTGCGTAATTTCGCAACAGCAAAGGTCTGGTGACAAACATTGTTGCATGGAACAATGCCAATTGCAAAACCGTGAGTTGACGACGAAAAATGGGAATAAGACTGCTGGGCTGTATGGCACCGGATAGAATTGGGGGAAGCCGATTTTGCCATTCAGTAATCTCCTCACTCAGTGAGCGGATTGCTTCGATCTGCTGGACATCACCCATTGAATGAATTGCATATTGTTCCTTTGCTGCCCGAGCTAGGATTCGAGACAACAGGGCATGAAGAATAGGCGCGTTCATTACGCAATCTTTTGTAGGCTGTGGCCTTGATTCCATAACCTTCAAATCGTCATCATTCACAGCCGTTGGGAGCTCTTGGTCAATATCCTCATCCTGTAACAAACGTGGTCGGCCCAGAATTAGACTCAGATATTTATCCAATGTATACGCGCACCAGAATATCCGCTTCTGACATTCTAAAACAATATAATCTGGCGTCACCCATTCCGATACAGGCTGTTTGCGGTGCAGCCCTAGACACATCATGAGCTGTACCATAGTTCCAAAGGTAAACCAGGCACGATTAGCTCGTGAGGAGCATAAAAAATACAGCACCATGAGGAAGCGAGATTGCACAGATCTCAGGGTAGGCGCCCCAGCCTCGCAGGATAATTGCTGTTCCGCCATGGTGAAATAAATTTCGCTGTGTCTCCAGCCTTCTTCATCTGCATCGCGCAGCCGACCATCGGAATCCACGCGGAACATCACGGCCGTGGCGAACACCATAAGTAGTGTAGACTGGGTAGCAGCCGGGAGTAGACTCGATGGTGACTCCTGGCTGTAGAATTCATCGACCCAGCTGTCAACGGTGGCCTGATGAAGGATCCGGTAGGTTGGAGAAGCGAATTCAAAATACCGACGGACTAAATCGCGCGCTATCATGATATCTGGCCAGTGGAATAGACTTTGATCGACAGATGGAACTCTGCGATCTCCATGGCTGAATATGGAGGCGGAAGTAGATGCATCCACGTCCGGCTGGGTTGAGATCGAGTGTCTAGTGTTGGAGAACTTCTGAACAGCCCTACCCAGGAAAGAGTGGGTGGATGCTGGGCCGCAGTACTGGCCTGCAACATCTGTGACTGGGTTTGGTTCTTGTGATTCCGGTGGAGATGGGGGATCTGAGGGACGCGATAGCGACGATGGAGTTTGATGTAGTGGTGAATCAAGAGGAGTTGTTGGGACACGGGGAGAATGATTCTGATGGGAGGAAGGAGGAGGCAAAACAGCACCCCGGCTGTACGAGGAGTTGTACGTGCAAGCTGTGTTGAATCGCAGACAAGGAGCACAGGGGACATTCCCCGTGCAGGCTTTCTTCTTCAGTTTGCAGGCATCGCAAGCCCTAGTGACCTTGCTACGTCGTTTGCGCTGTCGTCGCGTGGTGGAGATGCTGCTAGTGGTTGCGATGACCGAGTCTGTTTCATCCATGATGGAAATCCGCACGTGTGCATGTAGCAAATGATGCATCCAGTGCACCCAAGGCTTCTTTCTTCGGTCCACAGCGGATTTGCGTGGTTATATATTTCGGAAATGCACCGTGGTTCCGCCGATCGGATTCTTCTCCGCTCACCCGCAATGCGAAAATGAGGAGAATATTTAAATGAAGGATTCGCTTTGCGGGGTAATTATGATGATAGAATCTGGTCTCGGTATTTTGTGGCGGCAGAACCCTGATTTCTGGATTCCCGGTTCAAGACTCGGTAAATCACCAGGCCACCAGCTTTCTAGCTAGCATAGCTTGCTGGTGAGTTGGGTTTTCGACCTCTTTTGTGATGGTTTGGACCAGAGGAAGTCAGAATCAACTGTACACAAGGTAAATAGACAGGAACAGGAGCTGCCAAACTCTCCCTGCTCTCTTCCCACATTTCAAATCCACTGTCCTGTCCGTAAATCACCCATCACTTTAGTAGTCAGAATATATATATACGTTTGCCGACATCGTTTCATCTAGTCACGTTCGAACAGTTGTGTGGCTGACGGTAGACAGGTTCTCTAGGAGGAATAGGACTGAAATGATTAGCTACACTGATAGAGGGAGGCTCCAAGAATGCAGGGAAGCTCTTGAACCACAAGTAATATTCCACATATAGATATTAAGGACATGATGCGGTGGGCTTGGAAGCACTAAATCCATTGATCAAATTGATGAATTGTCTGAGTGGCGGAGTCGAAGATACAAAACAGATGAAGCAGAGGGGGAGAGAGAGAGAGAAAGCATCCCACTTCCGCCTTGATTTTCAGGCTAGCCTAGATTATCTGAATGCATCCCAATCCGGTAAACACTTAACAGCCAAATCAACTTCAAATTAGTTTGTTATTCCTGTATTATCAAGGTCGATACCTATAATCTTGAAATAATACTACTGCAATAACCCAATCACGGCACCTGTACCAGCCCCAGCATTTCATTTTCTGCCTTGCTGCGACGACTCCACTCCGGTGCCTGGTCTTCTCCAGCGTCTTCCTGCGCGTCGCCCTCCTCCTTGGTTTGGTGAACTGTTTGAGAGTCATGTTCCGCAGGTGAGTAGATTGTGACCACCTCCAATGGCTTCTGTCCAACATTGAGGAACTGATGCTGCGTGCCAGCAGGAACGATCACTACATCGCCCTGTTTGACTTCTTGCTCCTTTCCAGCCACAATCGCACGGCCGTTGCCATGAGTGAAAACCAGGACCTGGTCCACGGTGTGTTTCTAGTCGATTAGCGACTCATCCGGGCCCTGGAGTCGACAGCAATATCCTACCTCATCGCCGATTTCACCATTGACCGGAATCTCCATTGCAACCAACTGCGAGTATAGTCCTGTGTGCAACACTTTCCGGAAGACCTTGAAGTTTCGCTCCGGAGAGACCAGCCCCGGGAAGTAGGCCATCTCATGCTGAGGAGGGCCGGAGCTCATGTTGCCGTTTTTGAAGTGCGAAGTATTTTGATGAAAGCCTCGTCGAATGGAATAGAAGTTATAACTTAGAGGGACTGGCTGGATGCGATATGAATTGATGGGTAAAGGTGGCCGTGCAGTAGCTTGTCGTCTAGTGAGCTGGAACAACCGAATCATTGTGTGTTTTCTGTCTGTGGTAAGTTGAAGAAGATGTCACTGGTTTATAGGGGTTTGTCGAAAATGACGTAAAGACATTGTATGTTCATCATGAGTCTGTTTTCGATCATTGTTGCCGATGGAATCTTGATTTGGAGAATCTAGACTTTCGGGTGTAGATAGTCGGTCCAACGAAAATACCGATATTTTCCATTCTCTGCAGGCGATCCAACCTCTATAATTCATCAATGCATCGTGGATATTCCATCAATTCCATCGTTGTGTTGTATGTGCTGCCCCTTCTGCCTCAGGCATCGAGATCACCTGACAGCACGTGTTAGGCCTGTTTGATCGCCAGAGTCAATCCTTAATCCTCACAAGCAACACCTCCACGATCATCATAATCTTATTTTTTCCATCTTATCACGCTGATCAGTTGGCAAAGAAAATCCAGAATATCATTCAAGATGTCCAGTCAATCCCAGTTCTGCAATATGGCTGTGCCAAAGCCAACTCGAGTATCAAGCTCACCACTGGACGGGCGCTCGGTCATCTTCCACCAGTCGATCCTCCCTTTATTACTGACTGCGCAACGGAACTGATGAGGACCGTCTCTAGAAACCTAGCTGCCCCTGGGCACTGCATGGTGACCGCCATATTTTAAACCGCAGCGGCGCAGTCCAATCCATCTGTTCTCCGGCCTATCCGGATATGGCCTTTAGCGAACCATCCACGCCAAACAACCCCAAGTGGAGCGCAAAACAAAACTAACGAGACCGACGGGTTTCCTACGACGCGTCGCTCCGAACTTGTGTCCGCCGGCGCGAAAGCTTCGCCAGCCATCTTTTGGCCCAGGTGAGCCACCGCCACGTAACAGTTGGCCATTCGGCTCTCCAAGGCATCAAGTCTTGGGGGCGGGCCTGATGGCTGTCGTCAGCTGACGGGCCATCAATGTTTCCTCCTCTTGGGAAGAGATAGCCACACCCTATCTCACATAAGGCTGTTCGGCGGTGCATATGCGAGATACAAAAACAAAGAGCACTTGAGACAAAAATTTTTCGACCAAATTGATCCTACCTTGCGGTTGCTGATCACTCCTTTTCTGAATTTTGTGCCGGTGATAGACCAACCATCGCTTCGATGGCGAGTTCTAGCGTCTCGGATAATGTTATTGGAGTGGAACCAGCGGGCTGACGACATGCAGCCACATCCGAAAGCGCATGTACAAACGGACAGAACGCGGATGGAGGATTTCCTACTTTCCCTCTGTCGCACAATTTTTCTAGGATTTTTTTGATCGGAAATCGAGCGACCCTCGGTATGGGGGTTCTTACGGCACCTTGTTAATATGGCTTAATTATGCTTTGGGCGTTCAAAGTGCCTGCCAATCGCAGGATTGCCCCCATCCACTAGCCACCAGGCTGTGGATTTGCGGATACTACCATAGTGCTACTCAGCCCAGCTCTATTTACAGATTCAAGCTACGGTCTATTTTTATGATACGATAGCCTGATAGGAGCCTGGGGTCTTTTATCAAGGTTCCACCGTTAAATAATAGCCGCAAATTGTGTCCACAAAACGGCGCCTTTCAAAGTTTCTGCCATTCATTCATTTTGCCCTTAGCTCCGTAGCCTTGTCCTTTGACTGTCCGACTTCTCGATTTTCTTTCTTTCGCTTTCCCCATTATTTGATCTTCAATTCATCCTCTCTTATTCTTTCTTCCAGATACCTTCACTTAACTAATTTGTTGCCCATCGGCGGAGCTGTTCACGATGGGTACCCCCATGCCCCATTCTTCTCATTCTCCCCGGTCAGTGAGAGCCATTACGGCCGTAGCACTCCGGGTAGTGAAAGCCATTATGAACAACACACGCCGTCTCGCCGCGTAAGTCATTTTCAAGATGCAGCGGAAATCCACCATGTTTAATTTTTAACATATGTTTTGTTATACAGCACAGCTATGATTCGGACGGAGAGGAGCAGGAAGAGTCTTTGCTGCACCGCGGACAGGCTGGCCCCTTTGACGGCCCATTCGATGACCCTACCTCAGACCCCCAACGTCGATATTCGTTGCGCGATCCTGGCGGCGGTAGTATTTTCCCTGGTGCTACGCTAGGCGCGGAATCACAGATTGAAAGACCGGTGTCCTCGGCGGGCTCGATCAACTCGGACGCATGGCAGAAACGACAAAAGCCCGCACCGGGCATGTTGCGTCGTTACACCACAAGAAAGATTAAACTGGTGCAGGGCTCTGTGTTAAGTGTCGACTACCCGGTTCCCAGCGCCATTCAGAATGCAATCCAGCCAGAGTATCGCGAAGCCGAAGAAGGGTTCTCCGAGGAGTTTACACACATGCGGTGTAAGTGATCCGTGAAGTGATTTTTCTATCATAATGCTGATCTATCCCAGACACCGCCGCCACCTGTGACCCCGACGAATTCACCCTGCGCAACGGTTATAACCTTCGTCCAGCCATGTACAACCGGCACACCGAGTTGCTGATTGCTATTACCTACTACAACGAAGACAAAGTGTTGACAGCCCGAACTCTCCACGGTGTTATGCAGAACATCCGCGATATTGTCAATCTGAAAAAGTCAGAATTCTGGAACAAAGGTGGCCCAGCCTGGCAGAAGATTGCAGTTTGTTTGGTCTTTGACGGTATTGATCCATGTGATAAGAATACACTGGATCTGTTGGCGACTGTCGGAGTGTACCAGGATGGCATCATGAAGAAGTCCGTCGATGGGACTGAAACTGTTGCTCACATCGTACGTTTCCTTGCCATATTTCCCCTCTTGATCATTTTCTTTTAATCCCCCGATCGGGTTGGCTAATACTGATTTCTGTAGTTTGAATACACCACCCAACTCTCCGTCACACCAAACCAACAACTGATTCGGCCGCACGATGGCGAAACAACCAACTTACCACCAGTTCAAATGATGTTCTGCCTCAAACAGAAGAACAGTAAAAAGATCAACTCCCACCGTTGGTTGTTCAACGCTTTCTGCCGTATCCTCAACCCTGAAGTCGTTATTCTGCTTGATGCAGGAACCAAGCCCGGCAAGAAATCTTTGCTCGCACTTTGGGAGGCATTCTACAACGACCGAAACCTGGGTGGAGCTTGTGGTGAGATCCACGCTATGTTAGGAAAGGGCTGGCGAAACCTGGTCAATCCTCTTGTGGCCGCGCAGAATTTCGAATATAAAATTTCGAATATTCTGGATAAGCCACTGGAAAGTGCCTTCGGATACGTCAGTGTGCTTCCCGGTGCGTTCTCAGCTTATCGGTACAGAGCCATCATGGGTCGTCCATTGGAACAGTACTTCCACGGTGACCATACATTGTCAAAGAAACTCGGCAAGAAGGGTATTGAGGGAATGAATATCTTTAAGAAGAACATGTTCTTGGCCGAGGACCGAATTCTGTGCTTCGAACTGGTCGCCAAAGCCGGCTTCAAATGGCATTTGACCTATGTGAAGGCGTCCAAGGGAGAGACTGATGTGCCCGAGGGAACAGCCGAGTTCATCAGTCAGCGACGACGATGGTTGAACGGATCATTTGCGGCCACTCTATATTCGATTATGCATTTCGGACGTATCTATCGCAGCGGGCATAACATCATTCGTTTGTTCTTTTTGCATATTCAGCTTCTTTACAACTCTTTCCAGCTTCTCATGACTTGGTTTTCGCTTTGTATGTCTACCCCTACTGGCTCATTCGACTTGATATGCTGACTATTTAGCCTCCTACTGGTTGACCAGTTCGGTGATTATGGACTTGGTGGGAACTCCCGCCGAGTCTAATCAAAACAAAGGATGGCCATTCGGCAACGAAGCAACGCCCATTGTCAACACGTTTGTTAAATACGGATATGTCTTCTTTTTGATGTTGCAGTTCATTCTAGCGCTGGGTAATCGACCAAAGGGGTATGTTTTCCGAACGAAATTATTGAACCTGCCAGGCTGACACGACCAGTGCCAAATTCTTCTACACGCTGTCGTTCCTCTACTTCTCCCTCGTCCAGTTCTATATCCTCATCCTGTCCTTCTACCTTGTGGTCGGGGCGTTCACCGGTGGTATGATGGATTTCAACTTCAACCAAGGATTCGGGTCCTTTGTTTCGTCCTTCTTCAGTTCCAGTGGTGGTGGTGTCGTTTTGATCGCGTTGGTGTCTACCTACGGTATCTACGTCGTTGCCAGTATCCTCTACGCGGATCCTTGGCACATTCTCACCAGTTCCTGGGCCTATTTCCTGGGAATGACCACTTCGATCAACATCTTGATGGTTTACGCATTCTGTAACTGGCACGACGTCTCCTGGGGAACCAAGGGATCCGACAAAGCGGAAGCACTACCAGCAGCTGAAACGAAGAAGGATGACGCTACGAGCAACTTCATTGAGGAACTGGATAAGCCGCAGGCTGATATCGACAGCCAATTCGAGTCAACAGTCAAGCGTGCATTGGCGCCATTTATCGAGCCAGTGGAGAATGAATCCAAGAACCTGGACGATTCGTACCGGAGCTTCCGTACGAACCTGGTCTTGCTTTGGATCTTCAGCAACTTGCTCTTGACCCTGTTGATCACCAGTGAGAATGTGAAGAAGTTCTGCTTGACTGTGAGTTTTACTATTTCTCTATTCTTGAGATACAAAATGCTAATAATATATCCAGAACACATCCACTACCCGAACATCGTATTTCTTCGAGGTCATTCTCTGGTCGACCGCCGCCTTGTCGCTGTTCCGATTCATCGGAGCGTTGTGGTTCCTGGGCAAATCAGGAATCTTGTGCTGTTTCTCGAGACGTTAATGGATTGATTTAGTGCATAGATTATATACCAAAATCGTTTTGTTGTTGGAAGTTTTGTTGGGAGCCATGTATGAATCTTAGAATAATCGGGTGGAAAGCTGGAATTCCACATTTTATGTCTGATTTGCCGTTCAACGTTGTCTTAATGAGTTAGAAGCTCTGTATAACGGATAGCTGGGTAGACGCTGTATGTCTTGCTTTCTATCTGTACTTTTTGTACGACCCGGGAGCATATTGCTTCAGCTTAAGATGTCAGTCTTGATTTTTTTTCCGTGTTAATCATTTCCAAGTCCTGTATCCCCGGATCCTGTCGATCTCTTTGATCCACTATTCTTAGCCTGCTTAGCACTTTAGTGTCTTCTATAGACACCAATTTCACTATCTCATTTTTCTTTCCTTCTACCTCTTTCAGACTATGCGTTTATATATAGCAAGGGAGCCTAAAGTGCTATCCACGAATTTAATAGAACACTTATTATCATCCGATCTTTAATTTCTCACCCCCTTCGTTTTCCCGAACAGATGTGACCTCGTTCATTGAGACCGCACCCGTTGCTACACTATCTAACAAATCCATCAAGTGCTTCGTCTTGGGATTAAAATCATCCGCGAATTTCGCAAACCGCCCCACAGGCTTAAAGCACGACACCCACACATTTTCCTCCAAGCAAGTCGATGATGGTGATGGCGGCGACTTTTCCAAAAGAGGTGCAGTCTGGTGCATCTGCCTACCATCTGCTACCGTCCAGCGCACCAGAAAGTCGAACCCGAGGAGCCCCTCTTCCAACACCGAAACACCATCATCGACGTTGGTGAAGGTGGCGTTGAAACTGAGGGTGGGTGATTCGACGGCTAGCTTGGTGGATGAGACGGTCGAGTTGAGGGGTCGTATTGTTGACGATGGCCAGATATGGTGTGCTAGAGAGGAATGGGCGCGCAGGATTTGGATGGTTTGGTCAGGAGTTAGATTTCGGGGGAGGGCGAGATGCTTCGGGCCCCGTTCGACGTTGGTGAAGAAGACTGGCGGTGTTAGATGGGCTGGAGGGGTGAAAGAGCTGGCTTACAGGAAGACATATGGTGTGCTGGTGGGAGAAGTGAAACTAGTCAGGAAGTGAGAGGGAATTCAGTCGATGTTAAATGCAGGTGAAGACACTAATTATTAAGCTTTGTCCCACTTGGATATCAAATTCATGTTGAACAGATAGGATACTTTTTATATTCCTATTTATTCTTTTACTTTTACTTTTTCTCCCGTACTTCAGATGATATTTTGCCTTTCCTCTTTCCTCTATCTACAGTTAAATAACTATTATACTATCGCCATACTCTGTCGACATGAGTCCTTTTGCATCTGAGACATGTTAATATAATCAAGCTTCGAGCGGAGTTCCTTTGACTGAACCATGAACCCAGTCTCCACCGTCCTACCATAGTACTACTACATATTGAGCTTGGCCCCCAACTTGTGATTACTTTTCCCTGAATAGGAAATGCAGAGGGTCGTGTATTTCCTCTTTCGTTCGTTCGCTCCGTATCCGTGCACTAAAGATTTGAACGATATCGAGTAGAACCACTACGGGAGAATTCTTTCCCTATGATAGGGCTATGCATTCGTCGAAGTATCTCAGAG
Source organism: Aspergillus sp. 'subgen. Cremei' (assembly GCA_019976455.1). Lineage (NCBI taxonomy): Eukaryota > Fungi > Ascomycota > Eurotiomycetes > Eurotiales > Aspergillaceae > Aspergillus > Aspergillus sp. 'subgen. Cremei'. The sequence continues at coordinate 223,430 of JAFBMR010000006.1, forward strand.
AGCCATGCCAATATGGACAAACCTGTTTCTTCCGTTGGGGGCGAGAAGGTGGAATTGTATACTGAGACTGCTCGAATGAAGAGGGAGAATGGGCTCAAATTTTCTATTTTATCCACAATTTCTACAGCTTCACAGCATAAAAAAATCGCGCAGTTATGCTAAATGCTCTGGTTCATCCAGCTCAAATTATCCGAAATATATCCATCATGGTAGATAAATATGGCCATCATCCAGCGGGAATACTGTCAATCAGACTCTCCATCTCCCATTCTCCTTCTACATTTCCCCCAATGGCCTATTCAGACCAAAAGCCCCTCTGGAAAGAGGACGAGGACCAAGTCCCTCCCTCTCTTCTCAGTCCTCGAGAGAATCAGCGCCTAAAACGGTCTCTTCACGCTCTGTACACCCTCGCCTTTCTCGTCGTTCTCCTCCTCATTGGCTTCGTCTACCTGACCATCCAACTGGGCAAAGACCGTGACCTCGCCCTCCATCTGCAAGAGCAGATCCAAGCCTACGAGCAACACGGCACCAACCCCCTCACCAAGCGATTCCTGCCGTGGTACCTGGCCGCCGCATTCTGGACGACAAACCAAGTCTTTGCCTTTTGGGGACTAGCCAACAGCTGCTCTGGCTTCACCGAGAACAACACCAACAAGGCCTTTTGCATCTGGGGCGCCATTTCCACCACCGTCACCTTCATCGGAGCTTATAAGAATGGCGCCACGATCACCAAGGCCATCAAGGAACACTGGGCCAACAACGCCTTCAACACCGGCTGGAAGCGCGACGAGGTGATCTCCGAGGTTGAAGCCGGGCTGACCCAAGCCTTCGGACTGCCTGTTTCCTTCGATGGACACATGCGCCACGATCATCCCAAGCTGTCTCTCCTCGGTCTGGAGGAGGGCATGCTCTGGCCAGTCTTCCACATGTACAACCACCACAACACCAGCATGCACGTCACCGTCACCGGCTACCACGACACCCACTCCGTCATGTCCATGGGCTTCGGGCACAAGAGCAACAAGACGGCCGTTCAGAAACGCGACTCCTACGAAAACGACTACTTCACCAGCGGCGGGATCGACTTTACCGACTGCTGGAACACGGATCAGAACCACGAGGCGCTGAATACGGGCTCGGATTTCGACCAGGTGGATAAGGATATCCAGTGCTATTTCCCGGATCTGTCGACGACTTGGGGCACGCAGATTCAGTTGTATGATACGAATGTTGGGGGGACGATTGGGGCTGGGTCGATTGCGCCGTTCAGGGGGAGTGACCATGCCAGTAGTATCAGTGTGATGCCGGGCTGTCCGGCTGGGATTACAGGCAGTAGCTCTTGTAGACGTGCATCTTGATGTTATACAAGAGTATATACAAATCAACATTTGATTATACAAAATGCACTGCAAATAAAATATTAAAGGAGATTAAATTAAAATAAAAAAAAATTTAAATTGATTCATAATCCACCGTCCAATGAGAGGCGCTAGACCGCCGATGTGGATCTGCCACATCCGACCAACGGGACTTCCATTTCCGACCGATCCTCACGGCGATGATTGTTTCAACCTCTGGACATCCATCGCTGCCTCGGTGGAGTCGTCTACGCAATATAGATATCGCCAGCATGCCCTCCCCAGACCTGCAGTGCGCGCAATGCGCCCCGCCCAAGAAGTTCCGTCGACGGGAGCATCTTCTGCGCCATTTGGCATCTCGTATGAGCCCCTCGTGGTGGGGTGGCAGGAGAATCGATGCTGATCTTGCCCAGATACAAATAGAGGCCCTTTTGCTTGTATGTATTGCACCAGTTCTTTCAAGAATAGGTATGTTTTCTTTTCTTTTCTTTCTTGACAAAATATTGATATTGTCAGCGATTCTTTGAAACGTCACTTGAAGATATGCAAGTCACGACTGCAAAGTCGCGATGGGTGCTCGACGAGCCATCTTCTCTGTCCGTTCCCATTTTCGCAGCCCACCGGCAATAATCTGGCCACTACGGATGAATTGCCGTTTATGAGGCGCATGGCGATAGGAGCTGGTCTGGCAGAGTGCTTTGGGAGTGGCAGGGGCCCCCGTCGAACCAGCGTCACTGATCAAGACTTTCCCGATGATCTATCAGTCCCGGTGATGATTCCGTCGGCTGAGGATGATCTGAAAAAACTATGTCCCGAATTAGCGGACGACCTGTTGCAATCGTCGACGGCAGACATCTGGCGCTCCGTCACGTCCAATGCGGATTCAGATGCCTTGGCTCAGTGCGTGTTTGTCGACCCTCTCGAGGCTGTGACAACCACCATCGCACTCACCTTGCAAGAACTCGTTGAGTCGCAAGACACAGTCACCAACAGTATCGTCGAGATCGAATGGTCGACCCTGATGGACGGGCAGTGCACCCGATTCTTCAGCCCCAACAACATCCGCAAATTCCTGGATCTGTTCTGGTCGCATTGGTATCCGGTCTTTCCAATCATGCACCGCGTCACCTTTGACATTCAGAACACGCCCGTCCCACTGCTCATCTCCATGCTGCTTGTCGGTGCCCAGTTTTCGCCAGATGAAGATGACCGCCGAGCATGTCGCATCTGGCTGCGGACGAATGAAGCTCTCGTCTTCGATGACCCATGTTTCAGAGATGCTATTGAAGGCTTCACGCCGTTGCAGAGAGACTCGGCGTGTAGTATGCAGTTGCTACAGCATGTCCAGGCTGCGTTGCTTATGTGCGTCTGTCAAAGCTGGGAGGGAAGACCGGAAAGTAAACTGCGCATCCGCCATTATCGGTATGGAGATATTGTAGCGGTAAGCCCCATATCCAGTTTAAACCATTAAACCATCTAAACCACTGCTGATAATAAATAGGTCGCGCGATATCTCCATCCCGCGTCTGCATCCCACAAAAGTCTGGATCCGGATCCATCGAGCTTCAACTGGTGCGATTTTATCGAGACGGAAGAAACTATAAGGTATGCACTTCTGCGATTATATTAACGCAATGCTAACATGCACCTCCCAGAACACTCCATTTCATATTCTTCCTCGACTCACTCTTCATGATTATCCACAAAACCCCACCGCGGATGGCCATGCGAGAATTAAAAATGGACCTTGTTTGCCCCGAAGAGCTCTTCCAGGCTAAATCATCCGAAATGTGTCTCCGTCGTCTACAAGCATACAGGGAAAAGAGCGCCGCAGCAAGAAATTCGATCTCGGTGGAGGCGGCAATGAAGCAGATCTGCAGTACCGACAAGAGTGGCTTGCAATCTCTTTCGCATCTGGACAAATACAATCTATTCACTCTAATCTGCGGTATGTAATATCAGACCCAGTCCAGTCCGATAATCGAATTAGTAATACTAACTGCTTTAGCGATCCACGTATTAATCCACTATTTGCAAGCATCGATTGTGCTGCCCGAAACACTGGCTCCTATCACCAACGCCCTCGACAACTGGAAACATCTTTGGCACACGACCAACGCAGCCGCATCTAGGAATGCCAGATCGATCAACCACGGCGTTGAATTCTGGGTGCTGGCTAGTGCTCTTGTTCAGGGTTTGCAGAATGAGGATGAGAACGCCCAGGATTATGATACGCCTGATATGCGGAGTCTTCCTGGCTTGCTGCAGAGCTTTCACTTGCAGGAGTAGATCTAATGACTAGAGGCGAGTTGTTTGAGATTCCATAGTTATCTGCTTATCATGCGATATGAATAGACACTTTTCTTACTTAAATTGTATATACCTTAGGGAATAGTTCAATTGTGTTTAATCCCATCCAATCTAGCATATCTCTATCTAATCTCCACTCTTATATATGAATTCATGCTCCAAACTATTCCACTTTAATCCTACAGTAGCGTGCAAAAGTCCCAGTATTCTGAGGCGTGGTCGACGATCAGCAGGGTGGACAACATATGGATGGGGATTCGAGGCCTGGCTGCATCAGTCGCCCAGACCTCTCTATGTGGTTTGAACCGCCCAGTTTATTTTCTATTCGATGCCTGTCAGTATGATGCTCATGTGGGTTTATTTGATGAAAACATACCTCCTAGGAAATATGTATTATCATAACAAGAAAGGCATTGTTGATGCCGTTCATTTGCGTTGGGAATTGCAGGCAAATGGCCTGTCAAGCTCGAGCCTTGTATATCATGGTGCCAGCACAGTATACTCTGACGCGTGGCGAGGTTTGTCATTGAAGCTTTATCACAACCTGCTGTTGAAGCTAGAGTCGTGCTCTGGGCAGCTGAGTGATTATGTGGTCTGCAAAGCGATATTAGTTGACGTTTGCATAAATCAGTACACCCTCTGCGTAAAGTTCATTATCATCGGTGGTAGATCGTCGTAAGTTTTGGCATCAATTTCATGCTGTACGTCAGTAAGGAGATTTATCTAGCTCCATGTTAGTTGCGTACATCTAAGACTAATCAGCCTCACCTACATCGAAATTCATGATGATAAAGGCGGCTGCCTTCTTTAACTCCAGCCATGACACAAAGATCCCTGGAGATATGCGTCTGCTGACATTAAATTCCAATAGCGCTTGCTCCATGCGTCGACGGTGCTGAGTATCGGTAGTGAGCCAGCGCTCCGGTCGAAACAACTCGACATCTTCTCCATAGACAGTCTTGTCCTTCCTGAGGGCTTCTATGTGACATTCTAACAAGGTTCCTCCCGGGATATATCGATCATCAACTATGACCCCACCTGCGGGAACAACTGTTTCCAGACCAAACGACATAGCAGGAGTGTGTCGCATCGACTCCTTGAAGACAGCGTCTAGATACTGGAGCCGGTTCGTTTCTATCCATCGAGGTAGATCAGATAGGGCACCACGATGGATCGCAGTGTCTATTTCGTTCTGTAGTTTTGATATGACCGTTGGGTGCTTCATGAGAAGAAAGAATGCGGTGGGAAAGGCCTTCGATAGGCTTGCTGCTCCAGCTGCAACAATGGAGGGTTCGCCACACAGTAAAGAAGTATTGCTCGTATAGAACAAAGACAATCCTGGGGTGGCAGAGCCGACATTACTGGCTGAGATGTCGGATACCTGCTTCTGGGAACTGTAAGAAACATATGCCAGACCGTGGCAACGGTCCCTCTTAAGTTTTGCTACCGGACTCTTCAGGAGGAGGTATTCCATCATTGGCAAAGCCGTCTGTACCCTTGTATAATCTTGAGAAAGACGCGATGAAGCAAGCGTGCCAAGGATATCTCCCGTTCCTTCCATATTATCATTAACCACCATCTGACCAACGAATTCGGCAGCGAAGAACTGAAAAGACGTCGTTATATCTAAGGTCCGGTGTCTTCGAATAGCTGCAGCTAGCCCAATTACCAGCCGATCAATAAGACCCTCAAATTCACGAATTTCTTCGAAACTAAATCGGGGCTCGATCGTTTCGCCCATAGCAGGCCGTTGAATCTGGTTCGTGGGCATAGTTTGACTGCGTATGGACATGGTATCGTTCAGAGACGCCTACTTCACATCAGCCTACTTTGTTACTGACCATATCTCATATTTACTCGTAATACCCTTTTCTCCCTTGCGCAGGCGCTTGAGATTTGACAGAAGACCGCTGTGTCAGAAACACTGATCACGTTCGGCCCAACGCGCACCATCTTGCCATATTTTTGATGCAATTCAGCCAAGCGTCGACCGTAGTCGGACGTATTTCGAGCGCATGTTCGCCAGAGTTCAGAAATGCCAGCAAGTAATGGACCTGGGATAGATCCCAGGCAGAAGTGGTTCCAAAACAAGCGTGCAAACACCAGTAAAACCAGCGACACTCCGAGTCCGACCATGGTGAAGTCTACAGCACGAAGGACTCCCAACGTGTGTGGGCTTTATGAATATCTATCTTCCTTGACCATTCTTTGGACAGGATTTAACCAAGTATAATTCCCAACACCACATAATCAAACAGGTTGGCCCCTTTTCTGCAGCCGCGATATCCCGAGCCGAGAAAAATACCCGGAAGAGTCGAGGGGAAGGCTTTATCCCCAGACATTTTAGTGTGTCATGGCCCGACTTGATGCTTATTGCTGCGTTTCCGATAAATATTGACAATTTTGGCGGGGATTCCAATTGTGGCTGGTAGATAATCATGCTATTTGCCCAGCGCCTGCAGTCTGGATGGCTGTTTTGTGTCGCGTGTCGGCCCGATAAGGCAACATCCAGCGTGACACCAAGACCCCCAAAACACGAGAGCAATGGGGGCCCGGGAAGATTCGTAGTTGTGACTCGTGAATTGTAATAATAACGATGGTCGGGGACCGTGGATCCATCGCTGCTGCACCGCCCATGCGACCGCGCCGCCTTCTAACAAGCTCGGCATCAGCCAACGTCCACGAGTTGAAGCGAAGAGCCCGGGGTGTTGATTCTAGATCCTTGCCAATATCAGACGACGAACAGGATCAGCCTGGTTGATCCTATCAGCATCCTCGTAGGTTTCTGGCCCGTCACCGCAAGGAGAGTCAGCATCTGTGCCTTCGGAACATTTTATTACTCTTGATCAACGGTCAGCGTTGGGCCAATCCTCAAGGGACATTCACCAGAATCCCCACAAACCGTCTTTCCGACACTGTTATTGCCCCTCTTCCCTCTCCACTCTGCGATATGCTTGTCGTTCGCCGGTAGACATCATTGCGAGATGGTACAGGGAAAAAGACCCCGGAGTGCATCACAGCGGGGGTTGGAGGATCAGTCGAATGCGAAACGTTCGATGGTAGCGTATGCAATTGAACGAACTGCGTGTCTGCGTTGTGATGTCGACTGACCTCAAGGTGCTGCAGATGCAATCGATGCCGCAGCAGGAAGACCCGCTGTGCTGGCAACCCTCCTCATCCATGTGCCGCATGTGAAGATGCTGGGCAGGCGTGTGTGTATTCAGAAGCAGAAAAGCGAGTCTCGATTTCTGAAAGGTGAGTAGCAAGTCTCAATAATTGGATGCGGAGAGGAAAAAAGAAGAGAAACATTCAGTGTTGACCCCCGCCCAGTTATTTCCGTCAACTCCAGTCGCAGTCGCAGGCAACGCCGCGACAAATCACATCCCACCAACCTCATTTTCATCAACCCGATGAACAGTTTTCTTCGTCTACCATTCCTAGTTTTGCTCAGTCTAGTCCCTTTCCTAATGTCGAGGTACCCGGAGAGCGGGATGACTGGTGGTACAAGGGAACTGACAACCTTTTCCTGAACCGGTCTGGCGAACACCGTATGCCCTCTATTCCCAACCAGTAATGGGAACTCTGCTAATTTGTCAATAGACTTTGTCGGTGCATCATCAACAACTCATCTTGCCAAACGATTGAATCCAACTTCAACCAATCTCGCCTGGGATGTGCGTCCTCTCTACGACGACCCTTCGTCGCTACGTCGATCGGTCACTCGGGCTCTCCCTCAAATGCCCCCGTACGAATTTGCCAAGAGACTCTTTTGGGTGCAGTACAACTATATTGGAACTATCTTCTCTTTGATCCAACCTGAAGACTTCGAACGACGCTTGAATGTGGTTTACAACCCCTCTCCGGATGTTTCTAATCGCGAATCATCCCTCGTATATTGCCAAGTACTACTTGTCATTGCATTTGGACTTATGTACTCGGTGAATCAATGGTCCGGCGATGAAGGACCACCTGGCTTCAAATATTTCAAGCACGCATTGCGCTTCTTGCCTGACATTCACGAAGAAGGTTCTATCTTTTTCGTCGAGGTCCTGTGCTATGTTGCTTATTACATGCAAAACCTCAATAGAAGAGATGCAGCCTTTCTTTACGTATGTATTTCACTGCATATTGAATGTACAAGGCTGATCAATACAGATCGGTCTTGCACTCCGCATGGCCATTTCACTAGGCCTCCATCAGGAGGTTTCTGACCCAGACATTAGTGACATTGACCGTGATCGTCGACGTCGAGCTTGGTGGTCGGTATACAGTTTGGATCGGTGAGTAGGAGTCCACCATGTTAATATTGGCTAAATTTGACATTTTATAGGATACTATCGGTGAAATCAGGGAATCCGATCACAATTCAAGATGAGGACATTGGAACTACATGGCCGATCCCAACGGTAAGTAGTCATTCACCTCCTTACAGACTATCAACTGACACCCAGCAGGATGCAGCAGCACAAAATGTCCCATGGCCATCTATCGTGCTCACCCACTACACCAAATTGTCTCGGATATTAGGCAGGATTGGCGAAGGTCAGGGCACATTTGATTACTACAGAAGATCTCATACTAAACCATACAACAGAAATTTATCGCAAGAAGCCTCACTCTGGGTCAAACCTCATAGCCTCCGTCCAGAGTATCACAAATGCTCTTTCCGATTGGCTGCGACAGGTTCCCGACCGGATTCGAATCGACTTTAGCACTCTTGATTCGAATATCAATCGTGTTTCAGTTTCGATTTTCTTACATTTCTATTCTTGCGTCAACATGACTGCCAGACCCCTTGTCTTCTATGTAATTCAGCGACGGCTAGATGCGGAGGCTCGAGGATCTGCAACGGAGGATTGGAAGGAGGGGTTATCGCAGAATACAGTGGCAGTCATTGATAGCTGTATCACAGCATCTCGAGCGACAACCTTTATTATGGATGCCGCAGCAAGACACAATCTAATCGGTTTGTCTCTCATCTGATGTATCGCTTTGTCATCCTCACCACTGACCGCTTCATAGCAACATACGGTTATCTTGATGGCGAATATGCCTTTTCTGCCGCACTCCTTCTGGTCATGGTTAACGCGGCATTTCCACACAACGATAGCAACTTCCGGACAATGGAAATGGCATTGAACCTTCTTCGCGGAATGGCAGATCGTGGGAACACCTACCTTGCATCTCGTCACGCATTGCTAGTAGAGCTCCAATCCGCTCTCCGTGCCAAACCGTCCAAGGGAGGAAATCTTGCACCCGCAAGGCCCGTTACGCCTAGTAGCTCGCAGCAGCATAGCCCTCCTGCGGAGGAGATCGATGAGAATCCAGGTATTGTGCCGACTGAGTGGCCGCTAGAGCAGGATCTTCCTTCTATGCGGGATATATCGTTTAATTTTGATATCAATGACGATCCGGGGTTGTGGGAGGAGGTTCTCAATCAAATTGATATTGACATGGATACGGATTGGATTGAGAATACTCTAAGAAGATGACTTCTTATTTATATCTGTATTAATTTGCTTCTTGTTTATATAACTTTGGCATATACATCTACTGCTGACATTAGAAGTATCAGGCCACATACATATCTTCCTGCATCCAAATCTTTTGTGACTCTAGACTCCTCCCGTAATCCTTATAAACTAGAAGCCTTTTCACCTATTTCATGGCTTCTGTGTACTCATCATAATCGTATCTAGTATAGTCATTCTCAATTACCTCATTCATAACCAAGCATGATCACAACGAACCCTCTAGAAGTATGTAAGAATTGATTTTTGCTCCATTCCCAAGTATGATTTTGCTCATTAAGAACTAATATTCTCTAGCCTGAATTCTCACCACAAGATTAGCTCGATATTGATGTTGTATGATATTATATCTTCATCTATATCGATGGATCCCCAAATATATATCGGCCTGCATAACATGCACCATGTTTTCTATCTACAATCCTATCAATCTCGATATAGCAATTAATACTAACTATCTCTCAATTACTATACTGCTGACTATCATTATCAAGATAGGCTTCTATCTATTCCATAGTCCATACCCCTCATCTCCATCGGCCCGATCTCCCCGATCGTCGACCGTCGGCCCGACACGTGACCATGTCTGAGGAGAAACGACTGTGACGCCCCGAAATTGATGCTTTCCACTGGGTCCGGCAAACTGAGAACCAGTCAGAAGAGTCGGATCATTCGTCATCTTTCCTTATCTGTTATCACTATGGCGGAGGATAACGGCTGGAGCTGCTGCTTCTCCAGATCGGATACTATTTTAACCCGCAGAATGCCCCTCATCACCATTACCTTTTCTCTCCATCCTCTCAAGAGGTTTTTACCATCATACACATTCACAACATGACAGACTCTGGGAAAATAACAATATCCATCGATCGCGGTGGCACTTTCACCGACGTGCATGCCATTGTCCCCGGCCGCCCTGATATCATCCTGAAGCTACTTTCTGTCGACCCCGGCCACTACCAAGATGCGCCTACTGAGGGTGTCCGCCAGATCCTCGAGCTGGTCACAGGGGAATCTTTTCCGCGAGGACAGCCTCTGAAACTTGACCGTATCGGCTGCTTGCGAATGGGAACGACCGTGGCTACCAACGCCTTGCTTGAGAGAAAGGGTGCCCGCTCTGTCCTCTTCACCACCAAGGGCTTTCGCGATCTGCTCAAGATCGGCGATCAATCCCGACCTAACATCTTCGATCTGTCTATGGCTAGGCCGGGTGTATTGCCCGAGGGTGTCGTGGAGGTTAATGAACGTGTGATTCCCTGCCATGCAGCAGCCGATAAGGACTGTTTTACTGGTGCCCGTGTCGTTGAGGGTGTCACGGGTGAAAAGTTCCGTGTGGTGCAGGAGTTGGATATGGACCATGTCAAAACCGAACTTGAACGACTAAAGGCAGAGGGCTACCAGTCCTTGTCTGTTGCCCTTGTTCACTCTTTTGCCTATCCCGAGCACGAACGCCAGATTGGAGAATTGGCAGAGAGCATGGGATTCTCTGTCACCCTCTCGTCCAAGTTGCAACCCATGATCAAGATCGTTCCTCGAGGCATGTCTGCTGCCGCTGATGCATACTTGACACCGGTGATCAAGACCTATATCGATTCCATCGAGTCCAGCTTCGAGGGCGGTCTGGACGGCCAGCATGCCTGCCGTTTCGAATTCATGCAGTCCGATGGAGGATTGGTCGATTTCCGCAAATTCAGTGGATTGAAGGCGATTCTGTCTGGTCCAGCTGCCGGTGTTGTCGGCTTCGCAGCAACCAGTTGGGATCCTACTGAGCGTACTCCCGTTATTGGCTTCGATATGGGTGGTACGTCCACCGATGTTTCGCGATTTGACGGTCACTTAGAGCATGTCTTCGGATCCAAGGTGGCAGGCGTTCTCATCCAGTCTCCACAACTTGTAAGTATTGAGCCAGCTTGACAATATTTACATGGCTAACCTATTCAGGATATCAACACTGTCGCCGCAGGTGGTGGCTCCATCTTGACCTGGCGCAACGGTCTGTTCTACGTTGGACCTGAATCTGCCAGTGCCCACCCTGGTCCAGCATGCTACCGAAAGGGTGGTCCACTGACCGTTACCGATGCTAACCTGTTCATTGGCCGTTTGTTGCCCGAATACTTCCCGCACATCTTTGGTCCGAACGAGGACCAGCCGCTCGACACAGAAGCAACAACTAAGCTCTTCACTGAATTGACCGAGAAAATCAATGCCGAGCGAAGAGAGAAGTCCCAGCCTGAATACACGCCCGAGGAGGTTGCGTTGGGATTCCTGAAAGTTGCCGACGAGTCGATGTCTCGCCCGATCCGCAACCTTACCGAAGCTCGTGGGTTCGAAACTGGATCTCACCATCTGGCGTGCTTTGGAGGAGCTGGTGGTCAACACGCTTGTTCCGTTGCCGCTGTTTTGGGCATTTCTCGCATCGTCATCCACAAGTACTCTTCCGTCTTGTCAGCTTACGGCCTGGCACTGGCAGAGGTTGTCAAGGAATCTCAGGAGCCGATCTCCGCCAACTACGCGGACTCCCACTCAAGCCTCGAGAAACGGTTTGACGATATTACGGCTGCGGCGACTGCAGACATGGGTACCCAGGGATTCGCAGAAGACCAGGTCCGACATGAGCTGTACCTGAATATGCGATATGAGGGCTCCGACACCAGCCTGATGATTCTGAAACCTGAAGATTCGTCCGATTTCCTGGAACAGTTCCGAGCTCGTCACTTCAGAGAATTTAACTTCAACTCGGAACGTCCCGTCCTGGTAGACGACATCCGTGTGCGGACCACTGCTTCCTCGAAGGTCCGCACAGAAAAGAGTCCTCTCGTTCAGCTGAGAGAAGCCACCCTGAAAGATGTTTCCACTGCACCGGCAAGCATCACAAAAGCATATTTCGACGGTCAATCTAGCCGCATCGACACGCCGGTCTATCTGCTTGACAACCTCGACAAGAACACCCGCGTCCAAGGACCTGCAGTCATCATTGACAAGACACAGACAATTGTGGTGGCCCCCGACTCCGTGGCCAGTGTTCTGGAGACTTGCATTGTCATCGACCTGAAGGACGCCAAGTCATCGAAAACTGATGCTGCTGTGTCCTCGGAGATCGACCCTATCCGGTTGACTATCTTCGGTCACCGCTTCATGTCTATCGCCGAACAGATGGGTCGCACACTGCAAAAGACCTCAGTATCCACCAACATCAAGGAGCGTCTGGACTTTTCTTGTGCTTTGTTCTCCCCCGATGGAGGACTGGTGGCAAATGCACCTCATATCCCTGTGCATCTTGGTTCTATGCAATTTGCCGTTCGTTATCAGCATGAAAAGTGGCTGGGTAAACTGAAAGATGGCGATGTTCTTGTTTCCAACCACCCCAGTTGCGGAGGCACTCACTTGCCTGACATTACGGTATGACCCTTGGATTGTGAACTCTATGGCCGATCATTTGCTAATTATATCTAGGTTATTACACCAGTTTTCGACCGCCCTGGTGGTACTGATATCATGTTCTACGTGGCGTCCCGTGGTCACCACGCCGATATTGGTGGTATTTTGCCCGGTTCAATGCCTCCAAAGTCGACCGAACTCTGGCAGGAAGGAGCAGCCATCGAAGGTGATAAGATTGTCAGCAATGGTGTCTTCGATGAAGACCGTATCACTGAGCTCCTAGTCCACAAGCCGGCTCAGTACGAAGGATGCTCTGGTGCAAGATGCCTCGGCGATAACATTTCCGACTTGAAGGCGCAGATTGCCGCCAATGCCCGTGGTATTTCCTTGATCCAGGCTCTGTTCGCGGAATACGGCGTGGAAACTGTCCAGAGGTACATGTATGCTATCCAAGCGACCGCTGAGAATGCAGTTCGGGACCTCCTCAAGGGTCTTCATCAGCGATTGGGCGGTCAGCCTTTGGAGGCAGTCGATTACATGGACGACGGCACTCCGATCAAGCTCAAGGTTACTATCAATGGAAACGATGGCTCTGCTGTTTTCGATTTCGAAGGCACTGGTCCCGAAGTCTACGGAGGATGGAACGCCCCGATCGCCATCACCCACTCGGCTATTATCTACTGCCTGAGATGTATGATCAACGCGGACGTCCCACTGAACCAAGGCTGCTTGGCACCCATCGACATCCACGTCCCATCTCCCAGCATCCTCTCCCCTACCAAGACAGCAGCCGTCGTCGGCGGAAACGTGGTCACATCCCAGCGTATCACCGACGTCGTCCTGAAAGCCTTCCGCGCCTGCGCCGCATCACAAGGATGCTGCAACAACCTCACCTTTGGCACAAACTCCAAGACCGACCCTGAAACCGGCGCCGTAATTCCTGGCTTCGGATACTACGAGACTATCGCAGGTGGCAGCGGTGCCGGACCAACCTGGGACGGTGAATCTGGAATCCACGTCCACATGACCAACACACGCATTACGGACCCTGAGATTCTCGAAAAGCGATACCCGACTCTCCTCCGCCAATTCACCCTTCGTCAAGGATCTGGTGGAAAGGGTAAACACCCCGGTGGTGACGGCGTGGTGAGAGATATCGAGTTCTTGTCGCCGATGCAGTGCTCGATTCTGTCTGAGCGTCGTGTGCATCGCCCGTATGGATTGGAAGGTGGAGAAAATGCGGAAACTGGTTTGAACTTGTGGATTTCCAAGGATGCGGAAACGGGCGAAGAGCGCCAGGTGAATGTTGGAGGCAAGAATACCGTGTCTGTCAAGACTCATGATCGGTTTGTTATTATGACTGCTGGTGGTGGTGGTTGGGGGGCAGCATAGTTGCCTTCATTTGTTATATTTCCTAGTTTTCTATCCTACATACCCAAATATGATTTTTTTCTAATTTTTATTCAAGCCTTCAACATATCAAAATGAATTCACTATTAATTTAGTCTAAATCTATTAATATTGAGCATCGAAGGGCTCTAATCTATTCCTTTCCTTCACTCTCTTCGCTCTCACCTGCTTTCTCCCCCTTTCGATACCGTCTCCAACTAACAAACATAAAACACACCGAAATCATCAACCCTAGTCCTGCTAGGCCGATTCCCATATACAGCGCCCCGCGGTATCCTCTCAACACGTTGTTCCCACCATCATTAACATGTGATTCAACAGTCCCCGCAAACCCGAGTCCCAGCGAGATGGAGTAGTTGACGGTAGTACTGACCAATGAACCGGCCAGACCCTGATGGTGCCGCGACATTGAATTGCTGAGAATAAGGGTACCGGATGGAAAGGACATATCCCTAGATTTTTGTTAGACTTGAGATTCCCATTGACTTGGTGGAAGACAAAGATACTTGCATTCCCCAACAGGTAATGATACTGACGACGAATGCCTGTGCCCAATACGTCTGGTCGACTGGTACCGTGGCGAAGATGGCTAGTCCAGATGTGAACATTGCCATGGCACAGAACATGATAACGCTAGGTGGGACACGGCTGAGTAGGAACCCGGTCGTGATGGCTGCGATGGCTCCCGAGGGCGCGGCGGCGGAGAATTTCGCGGTAGTTAGGAGGGGGCTATCGCCCTTGATTACTTCCATGAATTGATAGAAATAGTAGATGATGATGCCAAAGCTGGACCAACCGGCTGCGATACATCCAAGGACCCAGGCTAGATCGCCTGTAAAGACTAACCGTGGGAGGAGAGGACATTGGGCGATGCGTTCGATGTAGCCGAAAATACCCAGCATGATGAATCCGGCAATGAGCAGTGCGTATGTGTATGGCGTCTTCCAGCCTACCAAAGCGGCCTGGTTCCACGCAAAGTTGATCAGGACTAAGCCTGAGATACCAGCTGCTGCTCCTGGTAGATCCAAACGCACCCAGGCACGGATATTGTCGTTGAATTTCGGTGGTGGAGTATGAGGGATGAAAAGGATACCAAGTACAGCTAAAAGGAAGCAAACCATGCCCAATACCCAGCAGCCCCAGGGCCACCATACCATCTGGGCAAAGATGGAGGAAAATACACCACCGATAATAAAGCCACTTGGAGCTGTCGCTCCAAAGAAGCAAAATATCATTTCCTTTCGCAGGCCAGGCGGATAGGTGCGGCCCAGGATGGCAAGGGCATTAGGAAGTGCCATTGCCGGGCCTATCCCTTGAAAGGCGCGGCAGCAGTCATAGAATAACAGGTTAGACCAGACACTAAATCCTGCAAGCAATGACCATAGTCCAAACCAGAGAAATCCAGTGATGAACATCAACCTATGGCCATAAACATCACCCAATCGACCAGATACCAGGATGAATGTACCAACGGTCAAACTGTAGGCGGCCGCAAACCAACTCAATTCCCCGGCGTTGGATGTATTAAAGCTACCCCCGATGATATAAACAGGAGCGATGGATATGGCCAGGCCGGCTTGTGTCATGAACTGGGCCATGCAGACCACAATGACAAAAATCACTTCTTTCCAGAGTTCTTTTGGGGGAGCGACGACCGATTGTGATGTGTCAAATCGAGTGAGAGCTTCAGGGTCTTTATATTGATTGTATGGCTCATCTTGGAGATCGTTTGATGTTGATTCTGATAAAGGTGGAGACGGAGACAGTAGTCGAGGTAAGGGCTGGCATTTTTCAATTTCGTTGTGAGGGATCGACATGATGGTTGACAGCTCAGTTGCTTCTTGCTCGATCAAAAACCAAAATATGACACTCAGAAAGGCTCTGAGCCGCTCCAGAGAGGTGATCTTTTCACATATTTATCTCACGGACAAAAATATCAAAATCAGAGGTTCCGACGCCAATGTTCCGGCAGGGTTGGTGAAGGATTGCCACCATCGTATCCGATGGAACTCTTTCATAGATAGTGGAAATAACAGCCGGAAATGTTCAGATCAAACCCAGATTTGGACTTTATGGCGTCAGTTGAAGCTTCAGTTCCACGGGTCTGTATCTGTTCCGTCGGAGTCAACACTAGTCCGTCGGGATGGATGAGACGGAGTTTTGAAAAAGGCATTTTGGGTACTGGGAAAGCAAAGAACGAGTCAGCGATGGATTATAAATGGTTTGCAATGAAACAGAAGATGATTCCGATTCTTGGGTTTTCCAGTTTTGATTTCCTTGAGATGGTATTGAAGATAAAGTTGCGAATGGCATGACAGTTGATGCCTAGCACATTGTGAGTACCTGAGGCAGCAATATCCTTTTGTCATGCGGTGCCCCGATGTTACACTGCGACAATGCAACACCAAACATTGCCATTATTGGCAGCCTGAAATGTCTATTTATTGACATCTCAATTCCATCTATACAAAAAGCTAACTCTGGTCGATTGTATGCAAAAAAAAGAAAAAGAAGGCAGAAAAGGGCACGGTCCCAATGACTTCATCTTACATTTACCTAAGCAGAATCACATGCTAAAATTAGCAGAAGGAAAAAAAAAGCATCGACCACGGAAGAGAAAAAAAAAAAAAAAAAGCAACACCAGACAATTATCCGCATGCTTTATTCTTACAATGTGATAGCGCAGATCAGATTTTTTGCATCTCCTCTTTGTCTCGATACACTGAGATATTTGGCTTCTTCTTGAGAATGGCTGGTCGATGACTATTCTGAGGACTCTTAGGATCCATTCTTCCTGAGGCTTCGTACTTTTACCCCGCCTCAAGACACCAGCGTTTCCCCTCTTCTTCGCCGTTATTAGAATCGCTTACCTTGCCAATCCCTTCTCCTTTTCATCTTCCGAAAAAATCATAACCACCCTTGCAGTCATGGGGAAAGCTCCGACCACGATTGTTATCGCCCGGTAGGTGTTATCCTGAAATTCCTCTTAACGAACCCCCCTAATCCCATCTAGGCACGGCGCCCGTCTAGATGCTGCCGACAAGAACTGGCATCTCACTTCCCCAACCCCTTACGATCCCCCTCTCTCCTATGGCGGTTGGCTGCAATCTCGTGCTCTCGGCGCTCGTATCATCAGTCTGTTGGACTCCCACTCGAACTCGACATCCCCGGTCGATTCACTAGATGCAATACCCGAGTCGAAGGAACTCCCACCCAAAAAAAAGCGCAGGGTTATAATCCATACCTCCCCCTATCTGCGATGCCTTCAGACAGCCATTGCAGTCAGCTCCGGCATCAGCCAGTACTCATCATCCTCAAACTCTGTCCAGCAGGCAAAGGGATCTTACGTGGGATCGGCCACTCAACCTGAGCAGCGAGTCGACAACAATAAAATTGCAAAGACAAACCACTCTCATGCCGATGGCAACCGATGCCTCCTGCGGGTCGACGCGTTCCTCGGGGAATGGCTTTGTCCTGACTATTTCGATGTGATCACTCCACCGCCCAATTCGGACCGGTTGATCGCTGCGGCCAAGGCTGAACTTCTGCGCCGTGGTGATAGCATCGTCCCCCAAGCAGACACAAATGGTCGACCTTCAACCGGCTATTTCCCTGGCGGCTGGGGTAGTTTTTCCACCCCCGCCTCTCCTGAATCAGGAGAAGAGGGCAAGCCCGGTCCCAAACCAAGTGCCAACTATGCCCAAAACCAGAGGAACCGTGCCGACAGTTACGATGTGTTGGACTCAACCCACACCCCGCGAGCCAAAGGGCTCCTGAGCAAAATCAACACCAACCTGTCCTCTCTGACAGAAGGCTACGTGCCTCCTACCCCCAGCTATGCTATCTCCCCATCTGATCCAATTCCCGCCGGATACGTTACACACGCACGCAATGCCTGCATGAAGATTGATTATCAGTGGGACAGCATGCGCAAGCCGCAGAATTGGGGAAATGGCGGCGAATACGGTGAAGAATGGAGCTCCATGCACACGCGATTCAGAAACGGACTGGAGAACATGCTCGAGTGGTATCAAGAAGATGACGAGCCTATCAGTTCATCTCGCCCCCTTTCATACCAGGAGGGTAGGTCCAATGGAATCGAACCTGTTCCAGAGGATGACGATGCTTTGACTGAGACGGTTTTGGTCTTGATCACGCACGGCGCGGGCTGCAATGCGCTGATCGGGGCTCTTACCAATGAACCAGTGCTGCTAGAAATTGGCACGGCCTCTCTCACCATGGCTGTTCGAAAAGATGCAGATGATAAAGTTTCACTCACGGATTCAACCGGTGAGATGCGTGAGCAGCGCCGTCGCTCCCCCAGCGAGCTGTCTATGGCGCAGGAGTACCGTCTGAAGCTAGTAGCATCAACCGACCACCTGCGGGCCGGTGCGAACCCTGCACAAATTCCCAGCGCTCTTCCTTCGCCAACCACTGTGATTGCCCCGTCGATTCAACCCCAGCGTCACCGATTAACATCCCGTGACCCATCGCTGTCGCCAGGCCCATTCATAATCGGGCCGTCGTCGTTGATGGGATCAAGTTCGAAGGGGTGGAGCTTGTCGCGGCCCTCTACAGCTTCCCGAATCTCCCCTGGTCTCTGGGGCACGACTTCTCCCGGGCCGGACCCTGAGACGGAGTCTCCCATCGACGACCTTGTTCCCAACTTTGGAGACTCTGGAGGTGTAAAATCTACTCCATCGGCGAAGGAAACAAGCGTCAAAAGTGAAGCGAAAGCGGATGAGCCGGCTGCATGGGAAAAGCAGTTGCCGCAGCGGACGCTGTCCCAGCGGGGACTCTGGGGCAGTGCGCCCCTGAATAAGGAACGAGAGGCTGGTGTCAAACGACGATGGACAGTAACTGAACGACGGGCATGATGGAGAATATATGAAGAAGCCACCTCTTGTTAATTTTTTGACTTTCTTTGCTTGCTTTCACTTAGGATACCTCAAATGTTGTGCAATTTCTTGAAGCCAGGCGTTTTCGGAAGGATCAAAACAATCATCACTCTGATGCAGCGAGACTCATGACGACATGGTCAACAACTGAACTGAAGAATGCTTAACTAGGCATTATGTATTATTGCTCGACAGAATATATCACCACTTCTGAATTTCCTTGAAACTGGTCAACATTCGGTGTAGAATATGTACTAGTGCTAATCTTGTCCATGTGATTGGTGCCCCCTTGATGCCCCCTTGATGCCTGAGGTGTCGAGGTGGGCTGCGATTCCCCGGATTCCGCTTGTTGCTGTCCCTGCGTTTTCTCTACAACTCTCCATCTTTTTCTATCGGTCATTTTTTCCTTGTTTATATTGATATTTAACGGCAGACATGTCTCCTGTAGAAACGGATGGTCTGTCTGTCACTCATTCTTTCCGGGGGACAGGACCCCCTGATTTGCGTTTGATTCATTATAATGATGTGTACCATGTCGAGTACGTACCCCTCACCTGAGCCATCTCCAGTCCCCCAAGATCTAACCCCCCTTACTTTTTAGAGCTGGATCTGCAGAGCCAGTCGGTGGAGTTCCTCGATTTCAATCCGTAATTAATCACTACCGATCTCACCCTCGTTTTGCCGGACTGCCTGATATCCTCACCTTCTTTTCCGGCGATGCCTTCAACCCGAGCCTTGAAAGCAGCGTCACTAAGGGAAGGCACATGGTGCCGTTCCTGAATAAAGCTGGCACAGATGTGGCCTGTGTTGGTGTGAGTGGAAACCATCGATGACATTGTAAGGGGAAACAAACGGAGGCTGATAAGCGATGGGTAGAACCACGATCTCGATTTTGGTGTTGCGCAGCTCCGACATTTACGAAGCCAGTGCAAGTTTCCTTGGCTACTAGCGAATGTCCTGGATCCAGCTTTAGGGAAAGATGTTCCTATCGCCAACTGTGAGAGGACCTGTATGTTGACCTCGTCAAATGGGATCAAAGTTGGTGTGATCGGACTAGGCGAGAGGGAATGGTGCGTTCTTTTGGCTCAAAGATATATGATTAATGGCTTGCTAACACAGTATTCAGGCTAGGAACAATAAACGCCCTCCCTCCCGATTTAATATACGAATCCGCAACGAAGACAGCGCTCGAACTCGTTCCACGCCTCCGTGAACAAGGTGCAGAGATAATTGTTGGAGTGACACATCAACGTGAACCAAACGATCATAAATTGGCAGAGAATCTTCCCTCGGGCATGATTGATATCATCCTTGGAGGCCACGATCATTTCTACGCTCACGCCGTCATCAACAACATTCACATCCTTCGATCCGGTACCGATTTTAAACAGCTAAGCTACATCGAGGCGTGGCGCAAGGATGACGGCTCTGGCTGGAATTTCGATATAACTCGTCGAGATATGGTCCGATCGATTCCCGAGGACCGGGCTACTGTGTCGCTCGTTTCACGACTGACGTCATCGCTTATGGCAAAGTTGGAGAAGCCAATCGGTTACACAGCTCTCCCGTTGGATGGGCGATTTTCGACCGTGCGTCAAAAAGAATCCAACCTTGGAAACTTTGTATGTGATTTGATGCGGCATTATTATCAAGCAGAGTGTGCCCTCGTGGCAGGAGGCACTATGCGCGGCGACCAGATCTACCCACCAGGAGTACTACGGCTCAAGGACATGTTGAACTGTTTTCCATTTGAAGATCCGGTAGTCTTGCTCCGTATTCGAGGCAAGGCACTCCTTGACGCATTGGAGAATGGGGTCAGTCAGCTTCCTGCCATGGAGGGCCGGTTCGCGCAGGTATCCAACATTTCCTACGGGTTTAAAATATCCGCTCCCTCGGGGTCCCGCATCACCTGGGCCAAAGTTGGCGGCAAGCCTATCGATCTGGACCGGTCCTATGTTTTAGCTACGAGAGGGTACACATCCCGCGGCAAGGATGGGTTCTCGTCATTGCTAGTACAAAGTGCGGGTGGCGAAGTGGAGGAAATCATCTCAGAGGAAAACGGTGTATTAATCAGCACCATTATTCGACAATACTTCCTCAGTTTGAGGGTCGTGGGTAGATGGCAAGGATTTACCCAGAGCATGACCCGACACTGGGGTACTGTGCACAAGAACCTTCACTGCAATGGCTATCTCAAACCTCCATCCGCCCAACCATCGCCAGTATCCGAGAAGGTGCCCGTTCGACCTCAACGACCGGCGTTAAACCGGACCACACAATACCACTATGGTCGCTTCCAAGACGAAATCGACACAGTGGAAGAAAACGGAGAAGAGAATTCCGCAGATCAAATGGACTCGGATTCAGACTCGGATCCGGAGATCTTAACATCTCCACAGCCATTGACCAACTACGTTACACTTCCCGCCCGGTCATCAGCAGAAGAAGAACGCCGCCTTCGCCTTGCACGGATGGTTACACGTAAATGGATGCGTAAGACAGGGTTGAAGCCATCGGTAGTCAGCACGGTGGACGAGGTTATGGAGGGCGTCATTCCAACGTGGACACCAGGCATCTCGCCCCGATTGGAGGGAAGGATTGTGAATGAAGATGAGTAGTTTGGTATATTGGATAGTTACTTATATTTATTGGCATCATTGATATATCTTTTATATGACTTATGATAGTATGAGATAGGACTTGATATAAGAGATAGAATAGATGAACATATCTGATAGACCAATCATTTGGATATTGTACACAATCATTAAACGAGACAAGTGGTGCGCCTGAAGCATCGGGATATCATAGCAAGGCTAACAGAACATTCGACTCGTCAATATTGACGAATTATTTCTTGATGAGATACTCCCCTCCGCGCCACGCTTTGTAAACACCATACAACCCACTCACTGGCCACGTATCCCAAACGGTATTCTTCGCCCAACCAATCCATCCCAGCCCCTGGTTATCCTGTGCCTGCGGTCGCAGGTCAACCCGTACCTTTTCAAAAAGACTCGGCAGATGAGACGCATGGTATTTCTCGCGGAGCGCATCGTACTTCTTCTTATCGTAGATGGACCAGAACTCATCCTCTGTATAATAGGCATGGGCATATAGCCACTTCTTGCCATGCAAGCTATGGACTTTGCCTTCCAGTTGCCGATTTTTGGCGATGAACTCTGAGACATTGTTCACGTAGGAGGGAGCCCAGAGGCCGAAGTTCATGAGATACTCATCATCTTCAGTCCCTGTACTGGATACATCTTTCCCATCTGTTTTGTCGAAAGATGCAGTTCCCCGAGCCATCAGCCCAGGGGAATGTCGCAATGGACACAGCCAAATTGGATATGCCCCAAAATTCTCCTTTTCGTCTAACCAATCGATGAACTCGGTCGCACCGGCGTACGGCACTGCAACATCCTGGATAATGTACTGTTTCGAGTGACCACTCTCATGCAGAGCGTGATACATCACCCGCGTATGCATGAAGGTGTCCAAGAGATAGCGGGTAATACGATTAAAGGGGGTGAGGAAGTATCGATAAGCGTATCTTCCGACCCAGAAACCGCCTCGGTCGTAGCGGAAAAGATAGTCTTCAAGGGGGATATAGTCAATTTTAGTCTTGGTATTGTTTTTGGTGGCTCTTTGAGCATGCAGATAAAACCACTGGTCCCATGGACGGGTGAACTGCTGTGGCTGCGTGTTCTCCGGCAGGGTATCTGTCAACCGTCCCGCGCAGATGACAATGTGATCTCTCGCAAACACGATCCCATCTAGATACTCGACGGAAGAGTCTTTTGTGGCATTCCGAACAGTCTGCAGTGCCTCCTCCATGTTTGAAAGGGAATGATACGCCAATTCCACATATGGCTTGGCTTCTCTGAGTTGCACCTCAACGAGAGTGACAACGCCCAAGGTTCCAAAAGCCGACGCAGCACCCCAGAAAAGATCAGAGTGAGAATCCTTAGATGCAGTGACAATCTCTCCATCCGGCAGGACAATCTCAACCCAATTAACAGTAGCATCGAAAAAGCCATGCCGAAAAGAGCTGCTCTCACCCGAGGTCCCGGAGAATCCACCACCGACGGTGATGCCGGGAAATTCCATGACTACCAGCGGCACAAGACCAGATTGAGTCGTGGCCCGGACAAGCTGGTCCATGGGGACATTTGGCTCGACAAGGGCCGTTTTGGCGTCGCGGTCAATATGCAAGACATTGGTTAAAGACGCGGTGCTGACGGTGTTGTGGTGAGCATGCTGAGACTGTCGCGTGCTGTTTGTGGAGCCATGGTAGATGCGAAACGGTTCTTTAGATTTCCAGAATTGGTGAACCCTAGCAGCGATAGATGCGACGGTTATATTGTGGGATTCCATGGTTCGAGTAGTGATATGATACTAGTGAGGTGAAGTGTTGGTGTAGAAGATGCCAGCGATAAACCGTTTGGGTGGTGCCTGCCCGTCTCCACATTTCGCAACGGTTTTGATGTCATCGTCAACAGAGATAAAAAGGGCAACCAAATAAAAGGCACAAAAGGGATCAAGGGTGATACTGAAATTCGAGAAAAGAAAATTGCTCTCATAATTGGCATATCTCGTCTCCTTTTACCTAGTCAATTGACTCCATAATCAATATATACCCCTCGAGTTGCAACTAGTACGCAAAACATTGAGACCAGGCGAAAAGCCCATTCATTTAGCAGTCGATGATTTTTACAATTAAAGCAAAGAGAATTTGGCTTCGATTAACAGCTTTGGGGCTATTATCTAGCCTGGGAGAAAAAGTGATGTGCAATCGAAGCTAATCGCTGAGGTATCTTGTCATTCATCATTTCGCTTAGAAAACTGTAGTATATCAATATGTAAGTGATAAATGTCTAAACATCAACATAACGACTTTTTCAATCCTCTATTCTATTATCATTGAGCACCCGCCGGTCGTGCTCCAGACAGATTCACAACGCGACCACCAGCAGCAGCGGCAGCAAACGGATTATTAGCCATTGTAGGTGGTGGCTGCACCCATCCAGGGACGCTGTCATCCTCGCTTTCTCGCGCATAGATGGTCTGCCATACATTAGGAAACCCAGTGGGCAAAGCCCCGCGAAGACGAGCTCCTGGAATGGCAAACCGCGGGTTTTTGTGTGTCAGGTAACCGCGCATAAAGCCCTGGGTCAAAAGAGAAGCCAGAATGGCTTCAATCTCGCGCATCATGGCTGTCGGCTTCCCTTCACTTTCGTGAAAGTTCGATTCGGCCCGATGGGCATATGGATCTAGTTCGTATTGTTTGTAATCGGCATCTAGGTTGCCGTCAATAAGAGCACCGGTCGGGTTTCCATGCCAGTAACCATGTGCATCAAAGGAACCCTCTGGAGCTAGGTAATCTGAGTATTTCGATTGTAGTGCATGATCTGGTTCATGCATTTCCAGGCTATTGATACCGGAAAAGTCATTATCAGGTGATTTATAAACGACTTGTGACCCGCAGACATTGTTTCCAGCCTTTGAATCACTGGGTTGATTCAAGGCCACACCTCCCTGTGGTGACTGCGCATGTTGGGATTGAAGCCATCGTACAGCTGCCTCGAGCTTGTTCAAATAAAGAAACGGGGGTGGACCACGCTGAGCTGGGTTCTGCGTGTCTCCGTGAAATCCGCCATGAATAAACACTTTCCTTGCGAGTGATCGCCAGACAAGAATCTCACAACGATTGCGCAAGGCGAGCAAGATCCCTTTTCGTGCAAACCACTCAGTAGTTGGCGAATCGACTGCTAGATGCTCTCTGAAGGCAATGTAATCCCCGCGAGCAATCAAACGGCAGATAGGGATAAATTGGTCGGCAAGACCCTGGCATTCGGGACGCTGTAGTAATTGCATAGAAGGGAAACGACCCATGATAATGTTGCAAGGAATGAGGTAGGTAAGAATAAGGCGTTTCTGGTTCAGTGCTTGACGATGGCACTGATCGTAAGCAGATTGCAAGGCAATCCGAGCGGGATGGAAGAGGTTATTGGAAAACAGATAACGTCCGAGGTAGTGAAGATAGGTCACTCTTTGCGAGGCTGGGAAATGCTTCAACGGGGGAGACTGGGCACTGATACTGGCAAACATCTGTTCTGCGTTTCGAAGCTTGCCACACTATTGCTAGTTAGCATTTTGTACAAACCTCTTCCCCGGATACTCAGCCCTACCTGAAAAAGCAATTTCAGGCATAGATTCGCCATGAGGTAGATTCCAATTCGTTTTCCTTCAGGCTTGCCATGCACACCTGGTGTGCCACTGCGGTCAGTGAGGCATTTGATAAAGGCCTCGCGAACAACGTTGGCCGATTTTTCCACCAATGTTACCTTTTCGATGTTTTCCTCCCGATCGGCGCCTCCTTCTAGCCTCAGCAGGTGTGCGATTAACTCAGGTCGGCGGTCCAAGCCCATAGCCAGCTTTGATAGGACCTTGGATAAGTAAAGAACGGTAGGGAGGACGACAACACCCATTTGGCTATCACCAAGTGATAAGACACATTGACTATAATGAGAAGAGACAAATCAGCTACTAGTTCCGGATAAATTTGGAGGTTTCCGCGATTTCAGAGGGAAGGCCGGGTCATCATTGGTCTCCATCATGCTTGAAAGAATCGACCACGAAGCCCCCTATTATATTGCGAGACTTACTTGAGCAGTCCTTTGAGAAAATTGTATGTTTCAAGCAGATTCTCAACATTGACATCGCGGAGGAAGATGAAATAGAGCTTCATGAACGTCGGAAATGCTATCCATGAGCTACCCCCCTTAGTACGCGGAACCAGTCCTTCGCATCGTCGCAGAAGCTCTGCTTCTTTCTGCGCTCCGCCGGGGTAAAATTGTCGTAATTCTGCCACCATCTGCTGGTAGACTTCGGAGAGCGGAGGTTCGATCTGGAGAAAGTCCTGCAGTTTGGCGCCGTCGCGACTCTTGACCAGATCTGCGATGCTGCCCAGGAAACGGTCGAGGACCGGGGTTTGGATCGCCATGGTTTGTTGGGTGTATAGAAGTAGTGAGGGAGGTCGAGCGTTGATGTTGGGGGTCAAGTCGTCGACAGCCAAAGACTGTTGCCCGTCATGGAGCTCCGAGTTCGCGCAGGCGTTTAAGTAGGAGGGTTCGAAGAACAAGGACCGAGCATATTGCCCTGGACGAATTCGTATCTCATAAATCGACCGTTAATTGCAGACGGATTGAAAGGACATTGTTGAGACCGCGCTGAGCAGCACGGAGAAAACGCGCCGGACAAAAGATAGTGATGGAAATCGTCGCGGGACGGAGGCCGACCGCCGACCACAGCCAAAGGCAGAAATGTCAGTCCACAACAACATCGATATTGCATTGATATTTCTTTGGCCATTATCTGTTATTCTAGATTTATTTCATTTATTATGTCCATTGATGCCAATTGAATATTGGGGACTTCATACGCGAGTATCCTGGTATTCGGCGATATGCGGGTAACCCCTTCCCTACAGAGGCACCTTCACAAGTGGGAGATTGCCTGAAAATATCGAAGCCGATATGATGTCAAGTGAATCAAGGCGATATCAGTGATCAATAAATGGCATCAGACATTCATGTGGACCTGAAGATGTTCCGAGTACTTGTGGTGGCATGATGGGCTCATTCTTCGACATTAGGATATCCATGAATCATTCAGGATGATAAAACAGTTGCGGCAATTCTCAAGTTTTCTTTTCTGATCTACACCATAATCCACTGCTATCCTTGTCTCTAAGCAGTGGATAAGAAATCAGAATCCAGAAGCCCTCCCTGATTCTTTCTTTCACATGTTTCCGTCAGCTTCAGATATGATCCACCACTACGTCATGGTTATTGCGAACCCAGCCAGAAAACCAGAATGCGAAGGACTGGCGAACCTCTGCTTCCATTGAAAAAGTGCCTCTCCTCCCCTCTCAGATGATGGATTGACTTCTCTTTGTTTCCTCTTATCCCATCTTTTCCTCTCTCCTTTCAAAATACCCAGAAAGAGGAGGTTTTGCTTTATACTACTCTCCTGCACTGATTCAGTGCCCTACATCCATACATCAGCCGTGATTTCTCAGTAAAGTGTCACAATGGCTGATTCAAAGGGCTCATCTCTGGCTGATACCTTTGTCAAGGCGCCTTTCTTGAACATCATCAGTTTCTTTTACATGATCTTCCAGGGCATCCTCAATTGGATATTTGCTCCTGCCCCTCCTCCGCCGTCCTCTATCGCCAACGGCCTTCCCAAGAAGAGGGTTGCTATCATTGGCGCTGGCTTGACTGGTGTATCTTCTGCCGCTCATTGCCTCGGTCATGGCTTCGATGTGCAGATCTTCGAGTCGCGACCCAAGAATGAAGGCCTGGGGGGAATCTGGAGTGTGAGTACCACAAATCATAAGACTGTCGGGTCGTTGCTAATCCCTCTACCAGAGAGTCAACTCCACCTCTTCTCTACAGGTCCATAGCATCATGTATCGATTCCACCCGTCTGTGAAGTACGATGCCGCCTATCCAACTCAGCAGGAGATCCGCGATCAGATCATTGATGTGTGGAGACTTTATGGGCTGCAAAAGCGCACCGTGTTCGAAACTCCAGTGACATCTGTCAAGAAAACCAAGGATGATAAGTGGATTATCAATGACAGCGAAGCAAAATATGGCCGCTTTGACGGTATTGTGGCTGCTGTGGGTGTCTGCGGGGACCCCAAGGTACCCACTCTACCCGATCAGAGCGACTTCGAGGGTGATATCTACCACTCATCGCAACTCGATGGTAAGGACGTCAAAGGCAAGAAAGTTCTTATCATAGGTGGCGGTGCCAGTGCCATTGAAGCCCTGGAGTTTGCCGTCAAGTCCGGAGCCGGTGAGATCGATGTACTGTCGAGATCAGACAAATGGATCATTCCTCGAAATGTTTTCGTGCAGTCACTGCTAGCACTCAATGTCTTCGGGCAAGAGACATTCCTTTCATGGATTCCTGAGTGGTTACTCCATAAGTTCTTCTATCGCGACCTACAGGATATTGCCCCGTCTGGAGGTCTGTTCACCCAGACACCCATGGCCAACTCCGAGCTTTTTGACCAGATCCGTGAGGGCAAGGCCCGCTGGGTTCGTGGTGATATTGTCTCTCTTAAAAAGAATGGCATTCTGTTCAACCACCGGTCCAAGGGAGTGCCCAAGGGTGGCCCTGGCCGCGAATCCGTCGTCCCCGGTGATATTATCATCATGGCAACTGGCTTCAAAAGACCCTCGCTGTCCTTTCTTCCAGAGGAGGTCTTTGAGGACCCCTACGGACCACCCAATTGGTACCTGCAGGTTTTCCCTCCCAAGTACACGAGCCTCTGCGCCAACAACAGCACTTACGTCAATGCTATTGGAACCGTTGGTAACATGCACATCGGCATTTACACTCGCTTCCTGCTTATGTTCCTGGTCGACCCACTGACCCGGCCCACGGAAGGTCGGATGAAGACCTGGATCGACTTTACGCGGTTCATGAAACGACTATCTCCAACGGGGGCTTTTGACTTCTTCACTTACGCAGAGCTGATCTACTGGTACGTGTTTGTGATCTTGGTCAACCCATTCCGGTGGAAGTGGGCACCGTTCGTCTTCTTCGGTGTTGGACGTGCTTTGCCTTGGGAAATTGTCAAGCAAGAGGAATCTATTCGCAAGGAATTGAGGAAGCAGCGCTAGATCATGCTTATCTGTATGTCCAAACTTTATTATGGTGTCGGTGGAACGCTTTCTATATCCTTTCCGAATTCTGTAATTAATTTCATGAATTAAAGGTCTACTTCTACAAGCATATGTATTTGATAGATTTATGTTAATTGTTCTGTCTATATAGGCTTCTTAAAGGAACATCTTTCTGGATATTCATAGTTATATGCACGATAACCAAAGCAGTGAAAGAATTTGCTGCTGATAGTCTGACATATTCCCGTCAGAATCGATAGCCTGACTTATACATTCACTAAGGCAGGTGACTGGAACATTCCAAGCCATGCTCATTCACCCAAGAAAGAGAGCCTGACGCCAGGATGCCTGCAGGCAATGAGGCAGAACCCCGCAGCGCGTTTGCATAAATGGAAAACGCCTCGCTTGTTTTCCCACATCAGCAAAAGCCATCTAAACAATCAAGGTGAAAATACCTGCGCAGCTCTTTACATACTCATTCTATCTAGCCTTCTTCTGGCCTATCTAGCTTGACTAGAATCTACGAAAATCGGCAGACATGGTCAAAAGCAAACCAAAGAAGGAGTTGGTCTCCAGCAACGCGGAAATCTCCAACAACGACACGAGGAACGACAAGGGATTCAGCACTTTGGAGTCCAGTTTGAAGGAGTTGTCATCCCAGACTCATTTCTGCTACTGGCATGATGTTGAATTAAAGGCTGACAGATTAGTGATCCAGATTCTTCAACACTTCCCAGTTCTCAGACCTTGTTGTTCAAACGACTGAGCAGGACTTCAAGGTGCATAAGCTTGTGATATGTGGTCAATCAGAATATTTCAGTCTCATGTACAGCAAGGAGTGGAAGGTACAAACCACACCTATGTGATAGCGTATGTAATAGACACAGTGACTGACGGTTCATCTTCTATAGGAAACGGCCGACAATAAGATTTCTCTCAAAGACGACGACCCTCATGCCGTCGAAGCTATGATCCACTTCATGTACGGATTTGACTATGACAGCAGTGGAAATAATGCTCACCGTGTTTCCCCCATGCTTTTCAACGCCAAGGTGTATCAGATTGCCGACAAATACTCAATCCCTGTACTTAAAGACGTTGCCAAGGAAAAGTTCGAACATGCGGTGCAGAAATGTTGGGAGATGGATGATTTCCCTCATGCTATCGTCGAGGTCTATGCAAACAGCCCGTCAACGGACAAAGGCTTGCGTGGCATCGTTACGGAAATGTCAAACATGCAGATCCAAAAGCTCATCCAGAAAGAGGATTTCCAAAATGTACTCGAAGAGGTTGCTTCCTTTGGTGCTGATCTCACCCGCCTTCTCGCCGAGGCCCCATCCAAAGCCCCGCCAGATTACAAAAGGTACCTGTGCCCAAGTTGCCAGGGCACATGGATAGCATCTTCTTTCCCAGCTAGGACAACTCGCTACTGTCAGAATTGCGGGTATCAATATAGTAATTGGCAGTCATATGAAAAGCCCATCTAGACAAACCTACCACTGATCATTACTGGTGGCCCTGCTACTGGGTATCAAGATGGCGAAATCATTTTGCACTCAAGACAACATTCTGAAAGGATCATGCAAATTACAATAGATATCGTGTTCACAGCCCAGAATTGGAATCGATTATTGAACTACTCCTATTATGCACATTAATGCATTCCTTCAATCTTAGCATATCTAAATCAGTGCAGCAGTTCCTACAACCAGGAAAGCTTACATCATGCATCCTTAATCTCCGGAATCTTCTTTGCCATATTAGACGCAATATTTCCACCCTTGAGTAACTGACCCGGCACAT
Source organism: Aspergillus sp. 'subgen. Cremei' (assembly GCA_019976455.1). Lineage (NCBI taxonomy): Eukaryota > Fungi > Ascomycota > Eurotiomycetes > Eurotiales > Aspergillaceae > Aspergillus > Aspergillus sp. 'subgen. Cremei'. The sequence continues at coordinate 253,822 of JAFBMR010000006.1, forward strand.
AACGCTTCTCCTCCAACCACAATAGAGGCCAGAGAGCGGCAACACCCAGGATACAGAAGACAGTCGCAAAGGCATGGAAAATCATCACGAATAAATGCCCCACATGTGGGAGGAGGAACTTGATAAACTCTGATGTCTGATATAGGTCCTCTTGGTGAGAGATGTAGTAGAGCTTTTGCTCTCCGTTTGCCAAGTGCTTATCATCATTACCGGGGTCGGTGGTGAGAGTCAAGACAGTGGTGAGATTTACCGGAGCAACGTGGAAAGGAACTACCCAGATAGAGAAGATCTGGGATAGGTTCACGTAGAGCTTGAGGTTCTTTTCATCATACGCTGGTGTTTTGTTAGCTGGTTTGTTCTAGTCAACTCCCTGGAGCATTTCCTCAAAACCTACCAACCGAGTGCACCTGAAGCTCAATCCGTGGCGACATAATCTTGTACCATTGATAAATCTTGATAAGTGCCCATCGGCTCCCACGGAAGCTCCATACATGACAGAAAGGATGCGCAAAGCTAGCTGATGGTGTAAAGAATTTCTCGATCGTCTTCTGTTGTAACGAAGGCGGCGACTGTGTGAGCAGACTGATAACAGTCGGAACTTCCAGTACTGCAGAAAAGTCAGTTAGAATCAATACGACGCAAGGATTGCGAATGTCAGGGGATATTCTGCATGCGATTGTCGGGAGAAATGGGGTTGACGAACCTGGGTCGTCCATGGTGATTTGCCTATTCTCTTATTCTCTAGAGCTGACTTTTGATATCTTTCAGATGGAACTGAGCGGTTGAAATAAGGACATTAGAAGAATCAAAGCTGGTTTTGATCAATGCTTCTGATCCAGGTTCAGGGCGGCGACGATACGATGATGTCATGAACATGTGAAATTCCGTGGAGTCGCTGTGGAAGCCAGAAGCACTTGGCCAATCAATTGAATAGCCCCCAGCATAAAAGAGTATGCCAATATCAGTCCTATATAAAAATATCGAGTTGCTTGTTCTATATCGCGCCAAATATTGATCGATACCTTCGTGGACGCTATGCTTACTAAAGATCCGGTGTTTTGCGGCATCCCGAGTCCAATGATATATTGCATGGCAGTTGGTACCTAGTGATACACAGAACGTTGGACAAGTTAGTGGGCATAAAATATGTAGAAAAATGGAATGTCATTTTTGAGTACTTTTCGTAGGTATCAAGTAAAGATGCCAGACATTGAAACCAAACAATTGAAACGTCCAGCCAAAATATACAATGCAAGACTCCATCGTACAAACTGCATAGTGATTACCGCTTCCAGCTATCAACCTTCTTGCGTCGCTTGTCGAAGATTTGACCCATTCCCACACCATCATCACGCTGTCCATCCTCATTCTTTCTCTTCCGACTCTTTTCAAGGACTCCACCGCTTCCTTTGGCTCTTCGCGTAAGTTTAGAGATGCGATCTGCACCCTCGGTGAGTCCTCTCCAGTCTTCACCTCCGTAACTGCTTTCAGCACGGCCTCCTCGCTTGGCACGGTCCTTCTTGGACTCCTTGGGCATTCGAATGAAGTTGGTTTCTTCATATGCTGTCCGCTCTGCCTCCAACTCTTTCTCCTTCTTGGACTTGGTATGTCTTCCACCTTGTCTGATCGTACTTCCAATGCTGGCCTCTGCCATCGGCGCAGACGACATTTCTGCGCTAACAAATTCGTCGATGACATTAGACCTGCGCGGGCGACGTTCCTCACGCTCCCGGCGCTCAGTGGTAGGCAAAGCGGTCGGCATGATCCTAGGAGGCCGGTAAATACCATCACTGGAGGCGTTCTTGGCCAACCTATCGGGTTTGGCTTGAGGCTCAGCTCCCTTGCCGAATGCAGATATGTTGGGTCGGTATGCCATCTCATCAATATCCTCATCTTCCTCACTGTCATCTTCGCTATCGCTGCTGTCTTCGTCTGACCCCGACTCTTCCTCGCCGTCCGATCCACGCGCTTTCTGTTTCTTGCTCTTTCCAGAGGCTTGGGCTTCACGTTCAGCCCGTTCAGTGTCCTCCGCGGCCTTGACGACCTTGTCGACCTGGTACTTAAGTCTGCTCTCCAATGGTCTGACACCGCGGTCTAGGAAAACCCGCAACTCGACAAGCTTTTTAACGACGTCTTCACGAATTGAATTGTTCGCATCTTCGTCTTCATCCTCGGACTGAGATTTCGAGGAGATTTCCTTCAATTGAAAAATAACAAGGAAAACGAGATTCTGTAAGTAAGAGAGGAATAGGTCGCTCTTGGTGTCCAGAAGTGAAATGCCATCTTGTGGAGGCTCGATCGATACGTCTGAAGGGTTTTCCCTTTTGGCGAGGGGAAGGGACGATCCGGTACTCGAGAGACAGGTGGTAAGCGTTTCGAGAAGGGTCGAGATATTCTGAGCGCCCGAAGGCTCTTGATTCACCGCTGTGGCCGCCATTGCGAATTGATGTGCTGCTTTTGCTGCTGTTTGGCGCCAACCAGAAGATTTGATGGGAAATTTTTGGTGTTATCAGCACGTGACATCTCTGCCATGTTTTATCTGTCGTGGCGGTGGAATGGGGCTATGAAGGGCAGCAGCCAATTGGAACGTGGAATGGTGAGTTCCACCCGGAGGAATGCCCATCACGTGTGCCAAGACCTTACCTACCTTAGCTGGCCTCATCGCATCTTCCAAGGCGGCCATGTTATTACGTCTGCCGGCTAGTTTCTCTTCTATTCCTCATCATATTTCCCATTTCTTCCCCTACACTAGGTGGCTATTTGCTTTAGTAGGGAACCCATGATACCGTGAAGCTTCATTTGTATGGTGGCAGCTGTAGATTGTACGTTACTCTCCTCTGCGATTGAGCAGCTCAACGCGTCATTAGATGGCACCCAGATTGGGCTAATTCCCAGCTTCTCCCTCCAGAACCCCCCACAATGCGGTTCAGCGAACGAACCTCCCGCCTATCCTCCCTTCTCCTCACAGTTCCTTCGCTATCTTCGGCCTTTTATCTTCCGGGTGTCGCTCCCACGTCGTACGATGAAGGCCAGACTGTGCCGCTCTATGTCAATCACCTTACTCCGGGCTTAGCGCGACAAGATGACCAACTTCATTCCGTCTTCGCGTATGACTACTATCATCCGGCCTTACATTTCTGTGCCCCAGAAGGCGGACCCAAAGATGTCCGAGAATCGCTAGGCAGTATCCTGTTCGGAGACCGCATCCAGACCTCCCCGTTCGAAATACACATGGGCAAAAACGAGACTTGCAAGGCTGTCTGCAAAGAGCAGGCTGTATTCGATGAGCGGGGTGCCAAGTTCACGAACCGGAGAATATCGCAGGGGTACAACATCAATTGGCTGGTTGACGGACTTCCTGCGGCCCAGCTGAATTTGGACTCGGTTACCAAATCCGAGTTCTACAGCCCCGGGTTTGCTTTGGGAACATTGGATGACAATGGCCAGTCGTTGCTCAACAACCACTTTGATATTTTGATTGATTATCACCGTGTAAGCCAAGGCAACAAGGAAAAGTACAGGGTGGTCGGAGTTCTGGTTCAGCCTGAATCACGCCGGGATTCGAAAGTTCTCGGGGATGGAAATGTAGAGTGTGGTGCTCAGGGCGCGCCCATGACTTTGAGTGAGGAGGCTGATACTGGAGTCACTTGGACCTACAGCGTGTATTGGCGCGAGTCAGAAACGGCATGGGCCACTCGCTGGGACAAATACCTGCATGTCTACGACCCGAAAATCCACTGGTTCTCCCTCATCAACTCTGCTGTTTTTGTTGTCTTCCTGGTTGGAATGGTCAGCATGATTCTTCTCAGGGCTCTCAGAAAGGATATCGCTCGGTATAACCGACTGGATGTGATCAACCTGGAGGATCTGGATGGAACCTCGGCCGCCGTCGAGGATGGTATTCAAGAAGACTCGGGCTGGAAGCTGGTCCACGGTGATGTTTTCCGGTGCCCTCAGTCGCCCTTGCTGCTTAGTGTGCTTGTGGGCAATGGCGCTCAGCTCTTTATGATGACTGGTGTAACAGTTGGTATGTTTCGGCATATAACCCTTTGTAAAAGAAAGTAGTGCTGATTGATGGACAGTGTTTGCTCTTCTTGGCCTTTTGTCTCCCTCTAATCGGGGTTTCTTGGCTACTGTCATTCTCTTGATCTACACCCTCTTTGGTTTTATTGGAGGATATGTGTCCGCTCGGGTCTACAAGTCGTTTGGTGGAGAAGCTTGGAAGCGCAACATTATCATGACTCCCATTCTGATCCCAGGTGTCATCTTTGGCACGTTCTTCTTGCTGAACTTGTTCGTTTGGGCCAAGGGATCCAGTGGTGCTGTACCGTTCACAACGATGCTCGCCCTGGTTCTGATCTGGTTCGTGATCAGTGTTCCGTTGAGCGTGGCCGGTAGCTGGTTGGGATTCAAGCAAAATGTATGGCACCCGTTGACAAATTTCTTCAAATACATCAACTAACCACTTTGAACAGCCCATCGAAGGTCCAACAAAGACAAACCAGATTCCTCGTCAGGTCCCTCCGATGAGCGGAAGTCTTCGTACCATTCCCTCCCTGCTCTTGACCGGCATTTTACCGTTTGGAGCTATCTTTGTCGAACTCTACTTTATCATGACCTCGCTTTGGACCAATAAGATCTATTATATGTTTGGATTTTTGTTCCTCTGCTACGGTCTAATGATCATGACCTCTGCCGCCACGACTGTTTTACTGGTGTATTTCTTGCTCTGTGCAGAGAATTACCGGTGGCACTGGCGAGCATTTGCTGGTGCGGGTATGACGGGCGGATATGTGTTCGTCAATGCGCTCGTTTTCTGGGCGACCAGAGTGAGCTTTGGCGGACTCACAGGAGCAGTTCTCTATGTGGGATACTCGGCTTTAATTGGATTCATAGTTTTTATCTTGACTGGTATGTTTGCACCTCTCCGTTGGCTTATTGGGTATTGTTTGTTCATCTCGCTGATTGATTCCCCGCATAGGATCCATTGGTTTCTTTGCCAGCTGGGCGTTTGTGCAGCGCATTTACGGTTCGATCAAGGTCGACTAAATTGTCTCTGGGTCTTTTCTTGACTTTTGATAACCTCCAACCATGAAAGGGAGGCTCAGCATGCCCTCTCACCGCCAGAATAACCGTTCTTAAGGTCTCGTGGATCGATGTCCGTTCGAGGTACGCCGGGGTCAGTGCCCCTCCGTTCACCATGCAGGTCGTTTCGTTAGGTCCATGTTGAATCGGGGCCACGCAACGATATTCTTCACCTCCACACTCGCAGGGGGGTGCTGAGGTTGGTCATAGAAGGAGGGAGTCGATCGATGGATTTTCGTGCTTGTTTTGGATATCCCTGTATAGTTGGCTTTTTTTGCATGAACAATTTCCTTATTTTTCCCTTTCCATTTTTCCAGCTCTCGTACAAAAGAAGCGTTTGAAACGGTCTGTAAATAGAGATATGATGAATGTTTTTTTTTTTTTTTTTTTTTTTTTTCCGCCGCTCGAATGAAGTGGTTACATGCAGGAAAGATTACATCCTACCGCCAATAATAACAATAAAGAGCATAGGCCTCCTAATATATCGATCCTGTCCACATAAAACAATCCTGATTATCGCATCATCGATGATGCTGCCGTGGGACTCTTTCTGACTGCGCCTCGCCCCCGCCGAGTGTTCTGGACCGTATGACCTCCGACTGCGCGTTTTGCCACTACGCCGTCCATCCGCTTCTCGAATGCCGATGATTGCCTGCAAATCCCAACAAGTCCATTTTACTTTTTTTAATTCTTTTTTCGTCTTTCTGGTTCATTTTCTCCTTCTCCAAAACTTCGCTCTTATTCTCTCCGTCATTCTGCTAATTACCCACCCACTTTTCACCCTCCTTTCTCCTCCCTCGGCCAAGGAGCGCACCGATCTTATCAATTATCAATACAAACTTCGCTCTACCCCGCGCCTCCGGTCTCCCGTCTCCGTCACCACCATCGCATGACAGAAGTGGGCATCTGCGATCCTTAGGGCAGCTGCGCGTGAAGGATTGAAACGAATTACCCTCCCTATATTAATTGGCGTGATTGTCGGCGGCGTTTAACAATGGGCAAGTCGTAAGTTGTCGACCCGCATTTCACCGAGTTCTCGGGGGAAACAAAAACAGAGAGACCCAGGGGCACTACACGTGTCGCTATCCCAATGCGACGGGAGGAACAAGCAAAGGCGACCCCGGCAAACAGAGGCCGGGGGTGGTATTCTTTGCTCAATTTTTTCTCTTTTCGCTCTGGGGGTTTCTTTGTTATTTCTTTCTTCGCAATGCCCGTCTCGTATTCCGCCCCGCATTGGACTGACATCTCCTGAAAACTATTCAGACAATCGAAGCTCTCCCCTCCCAGCTCGATGAGCTCCAAAAGGCAACTCATTTCGATAAGAAGGAACTGCAACAATGGTATAAAGGTGCGTGGGGAATCGGTCTCGTCCTGGAGGTCGGGGTGACGGTGTCGTTCGAATGACGGCTGACCAGGGTAATTCGGCGGGGCAGGTTTTTTGAAAGATTGCCCCTCGGGGACCCTGACCAAGGAGGAATTCCAAAAGATTTATCGACAGTTTTTCCCCTTTGGTGATCCGTCGTCATTTGCGAATTATGTGTTTCGGGTATTCGATTCGGACAATAGCGGTATGATCGATTTTAAGGAGTTCATCTGTGCGCTTTCGGTCACCTCGCGAGGTAAGATGGAGGACAAGCTGGACTGGGCCTTTCAACTGTATGACATCGATGGCGATGGCAAGATCACTTACGACGAGATGCTGGCCATTGTCGAGGCGATCTACAAGATGGTATATTTGCCCTTTTTCGTGTTTATTGACAACACGTGCTGACAGTCCCTAGGTGGGTTCCATGGTGAAATTGCCCGAGGACGAGGATACACCAGAGAAGCGAGTACGGAAGATCTTCCGTATGATGGATAAAGATGAGAATGGCAGTCTTGACATGGAGGAGTTCAAGGAGGGCAGCAAACGGGATGAGACCATTGTCAGTGCGCTGTCATTGTACGATGGGTTAGTATAATAAGTTGCGGGTGCTGTTTCCATCTATTTCTCTTCCCGAGTCCTGCAGACCGGGTGTTCTCGACCTCTATTTTGGCGAATCCGGCGCAATCTGTGGTTCTCTTCTTTTCTCTTGTCGTTATTTGCCACTTCTCTCGTCCCAGGGACTCCCATCATCCCGTCATCCATGCTATGCCCGACTTTTGAGTGAAATGTACAGGTTAGAGAGGCATCAGTGTGTTGTGTCCACAAATTTTGCTTGCTGTATTAGGTGAAAGACATGGTATCTATCTCTGATTGTCGATTTGGATAGTTTCCCTAGTATTCAATACTGGTTCGGTATTGTTGCTAAAAAGGAGATAAAACAAATGGAGATAAACTATAAACAGGCTACAGTTGGTCTGTGGTGATAGTAGATATAGAAGTCGTGATAATCCCATTGTCTTCACAAATATGCTTTGTGCTGAATATTCAAGCGACTTTCTTTATCCTCCGTTGCAGAGACCCATGCAGTAGTCTCGATCGCTGCAAGACCGTGATCCACAGCAATAATTCACCAGATACCATAGTTCAAGCGAACTCAAAAAAGAAAGAACAAATAGACGCAAACCGCCTTCGATTTTAAATCATATGCACCAGAAATTAATTGCCCCAGATCTCCGATCCAACTGCTAATCCGCAAACTAAGTTAGTCGTCCTCCTGCCACCCCCACCGCTCCATCTTCAACTCTCCCCAAAATCTTACCCTCGATTATTATTTCGCCTCCTTCATCCTCCTTGACCCTCGTCGGATTCCACTGGCACAGGAGGCCTCAGGACCAGCAGCGTCCATTCTCTTCCTCGATGCCGACGTCTCCGGATACGATATTTCTCTGCATCTCCCGTCCGTGACCAGCATGGTCCAAGTGGCACGCGGCTGTCAACGGTGTTTCGATGCGCATGCCAGGGTTCGTATTAACTCTTATCCTTATCGTCATGGCTGCACTTCATTAGTGCAAGAATGCTGTGGTTTTCTACTCCTCCATGCCCACCTTTTATGCACCTATAAGCCATGTCCTCCAATCCCCGACCGTGATCTCTGAGACAGCAGGCGAATCGAAGCTCGCCTCGCCAGGAGTTCCCGGAGATCGTGCGAAGGTGGAGCCGGCGTTTAGAAAGAAGTGCCTTTCAGGCCTTTTGAGCCATCGCTTAAACCACTTTCTCCTTTGTCAATCCATTTGACCTGTCATTTGTCTAACCGTTTGTCTGTTCCAGTGCGACGGTAAGCCGCCCTGTTCGCGATGCAGGCATCTCGGATTATCGTGCCCTGGCCCCGATCGCATCGTCAAACACCACAATGAAAACCGCCCTCTGCAGTTGAGGTGCCGATCGGGGCACTCATATTCTCCTTCACCATCTCCTTCACCGTCCTCCTCGTCATTGTCTTCCTCCGATTCGCATAGTAAGGCCTTGATTCCACAGGGATCCGGTCGACCGAGTCCCCAGCATGAACTCAACCCCCTCACGATTGACGAAAGCTTATCACCCTCGTTGTCTACCAGGGTCATTTCCTCCCAGCAGACCAGAATCTTTACCGACTTCATACTATCATCCTTCCCATGCTACTTCAAATGCACCGAAAAGCGTGTATCGGTCAATTGGGTGGCATATGTCGATACTCGGCGCGGTTCCAAGAACTCATGTTTCGACTGGGCTGTCCGCGCCTGCACCACTACCTACACTGGATTTCTACAAAATGATAGACGCTATATGGATGGGGCACGGGAGTTCTACATACGATCTCTCCGCGGGCTTGCAGGGTTGCTCTCAGATGTAAATACGGCCAAGTCAGACGAGGCACTTGCAACAGCCATCTGCCTGTCAGTTTTCGAAAAGCATAACTGCACTACACCCAGCTCGTGGCTGCGCCATGCAAAAGGCATCGAAACCTTGATGCGGCTCCGTGGTCCGGGAGCCCACATCCACGGGTTTGGCCGTTCCATGTACATCGTCTACCGAAACTTCCTAGTCACCGCCGCAATGATCTCGGGAGAAGCATGCTTCTTAGAAGAACCCGAATGGCAAGCCCTCAATGAGCAGATTGTCTCCGACAATGCCAAGCAGCCCGACTCTCTTGCCTACACGGAAGTTGCGGAACGCGGTTTCCGCGAGGTCACCAAGATCCCCGGCTACGTGAAACGGGTACGCGACCTACTCGTCCTACCACAAAAGAAGCAATCCAAACTCAGGAAACCACTATTGCTGAGTATTCTGGGCACTCGGGCGGCTTTGCGTGGTATTCACACCGAATTTGGAGTTTCTATCTCCATGGTCCGCGCCGGGCACGGCCATAAAGAAGACTTCATTGGCCCTCTCCCACAGTACTTCTTTGACGGCTTCTCGAGGCATTCCATTCGTGGCATTCGGTCCGGGATGCTGATACTGAATTATCTTGTAATCCTTCTCGATCCAAAACAACGAACAGAAATCGAAGCCGAGAATGAGATTCTCTCAGATGGTATACGCTCAGACTCCCTTCCCCCAACGCCCGAACCCACGGCCCCCCCTCTCTCCTCCCAGCACCCCCGGAAAACCAAAACTATTAATCCAGTCTTTGATTGGACCGGACACCAAACAACCGCCAACGACAGACTGGATGGATCGCATTGTGACCACAATGGGTATGGATGGCGTGCGGGTAAGTCTCCTAGACTGATTTGGCCAGATTGCCTTCAAAGGGCTATCTATGGGTTTGGGGTATTGGAGTTATTATGGTTTTATTCTTGTGATACCCATCAATCTGCGTATCGGTTGGCTGGTTGGTTGTTTTGGGCTGGGTTTGGATTTTGGAAATACGTATACATGCCGTGATGAGGCTTACATCTCTGGGTTTGTTATTGAATATTTGTATAAAAACGTTAATTTTTTTTTTTTTTTCTTCTGGGAATTTGCAAAAAAGTCCAGTGTCTACATAATCTATATGCACAAAACATTTTTACGCATTTTGTGAATAAAATTGTTTTATGATGAAAAATTCTCAAGTCATTCCGCTCATATCTGACATTCAGTACATAAAGGCCGTCTCGTCTACTGAGATTCAATAACCTAATCTATCGTTCAAACTATTTGCCATTCCTTCACCCGGCCATCGACTTCCTCCTTTCCTGCCATTGCTCATCTATCATCTTGATATACAAGGGTATCGGTGAGGACCATGGGCCTCTCAGTAATGGGGGCTAGGAATGGACAGAGGGGATGTAAAAATAACAAAGTACACACAGCGTTGCAAAAAGAAGGGAGAAGAAAGAGAAATGGAAAGAAAAAAGAAAAAAGAAAAAAAGAAGAATTCTTCGTTGGACAGCGTTATTGACCAAGTCAAAAAAAAAATAACCAACAAAACGAATATGCAGGATATCTGGCTTCCAGAACAGACGCAAGCATCTGGGCAGGAAAGGAGTCAAATATTTTCGGAGAAGGGATAAAACAAAAAGCAAAAGAGAAATCGTGGATCATCGTCGATCAAAGAACCAGCTTGTACGCTTTCCGGTCTCCTGTGACTGGACTCCCGCGATGGAGGAGTTGGAGGGAGCACCATTGCCCGGCTCTGGTCCTCCGCCCCCGCCACGGAGCGGCTTTGCAATTCTCGAGCCGCCAAAACTGAAACCGCCGCTCCCATCCATAGTTGGAAGACCCCTGGTAGAGCCCTGCTTCGCAGCCTCCAGTCGTTCTTTGACAGCAGTCAATTGAGCTTCGAATCTGTTGGGATGTCAATAAAAATGTCCTTGTCATGTCTATGGAAGAACAAAGGTATATTACATACCGATGGTTGGCTTGGGTAAGCTTCTCCTGGCTCTCCTGGAGCAGGCTCTCCAAGCTTGCAATCCGCTCGTTTCTCGCAATGAGTTTCCGTTCGGCAATTGCAACCTCCTTCTTCAAGCTGCTGTTCTGTTCCACCAGCTGGCGTTGAACGTGAGTAAGTTGCTCCAGGTTGCGCTCCAAGAATGCCATCTTCTTTTGCTGGGCCCGGTTGTTTGATGAGCGTAGCACATTGTTGTACTGCTCGCGGGCGTCATCCAGCGAGATCTCGAGTTCCACAACCCTCTCACAGCGGTTCTGTAGGTCACGCATCAAAGACTTCTTCATGGCGTCAAACTCGGCGATCTGCTGTTGCAAGTTCTTGCCCGCCGCACCGTTGGTGGACACCCGGGACTGCGAATCCGCAAGCGATTGTCGTAGTTTGTTCAGCTCTTCGTCCTTACGAGTGATTTCACTGCGAAGATCCTCCGCCGCCTGCATCTCGGTCTCCTTCCGGCTGATGTAAACCTTCTCCAATCGCTCTCGGATCTCATCGATATCACCTTCGCCCAGATGACGTTTCAGAAGACCTTCATATTCTTGCTCGAGTTCAGCCAACTTCTTTTCGATCTCAACTCTACGGCTGTCCTGCAGCTCGCCCAGCTCGCCCCGATCGTTCATGGTTAGCTCTGCTTGACGGATGAAGCCCTGAGTCTCCAGAAGGCTGGCACGCAACTCGAGGATATCATCCGGTGCGATGGTCTCACCCGCATCGCTGACCTTGTGCAGCGAATCGACCTGCGCGATAAGTTCCTGGAGCTTGCGCTCGTTATCCGAGAACACATCGTTACCAAGATCAAAGCCAGCCATCATCTTAGCCATCTTTTCGGCTTTCTTTTTCTCCTTCTCGTCCAGAGCAGCGCTAGTCTCGTTGGCCCTCATTCGGACATCGAGCAGTTGCTGCTTGACCTCATCCAACTCGCCAGTAAGTTCCGAGTTTGCCTCCCTAAGGCTATCCATAGTGATGGCAGCTTCTTTGCTCTCGTACGACACTTTCTCGAGTTGCATGCGGAGTTCATTAACCTCGGTATTCAGTCTGTCATTGTCCTTGCCTGAACGTGCCGAATTTTCCTTGATGTTCCTCAACTCCTCGCGGGCTTCGAGTAGACTTCTTTCCACGTTCACTATATGCGACTCCCTCTCCGAAATTTGGTCTTGGAATTCGTTCTCCCGTCTAAGGAATTCCTCCCTCTCGTCCTTTTCGAGAACAAGACTGGGTGTGCTGGAGCGATCACCCATTCGCGAATCTGGTCGGGGGTCTCCGATCGAGGGGTATCTTGCAGTCGGGAAGGCGTACTAGGACGTGGAGCTCGAGCTTCAGCCTTCGCCGCGCTAATCCCTTCAGTGCCTCGAGCAGGAGTCCATCGATCCTTTGGAACAGCTTCGCCACTTCGCCACACGTTTATTTCTGTCTCCAAAGCCGAAAGGTAGTTCTCGAAACTTGTCACTTGCGTCTGGGCCTTGCGCAGCAATAACTTCATTTCACCGGGACTAAGTTCGGCATTAACCTTCGCTTTGTTCTTAATCGCCTTGGCTCGCACACCGAATCGAAGCGTAGAAATTGTCTCGGCATCGTTATAGCTGCTAGGAGAACAGTTAATAATCAAAGTTGTCCTTGAGTTACCTCCCAAACTCTCCTGCAAGATACGAGTAAGCTTGGAGTCACGATAAGGAATATGCGTCGATTTGCCATCGGTCAGAGCGTTGATGACCATACCAAGAGCACTCAAACTCTTGTTGATCTTCTTTGCCTCTTCAAGCGTTTGGCCACTAGCACCTGTCTTGCCAACCTTTTCACTACCTGCCAAATCGACCAAGAAGAGCTGACCACTTTTGGCGGATCCTGTTTCGAGATTCTTTTGCGTGATAGTGACGACGAAGATGGAATGAGATCGAGAAGACTCCTGGTTCATGTTTGTCGCAGAGACTGCTCTGGCCGCGCCACCACGACGCATGACTTCGTAAACCTCCTGCACACTGGAAACATAGACCTCCATTAAGCCTTTGACATAGACACCTCTGGATTTCTCTTCATGGACTGGTAGGTTGTCGTTTTGGGGCACCAAAAGATCACGAATCCGTTCCATGTAAATTTCCATATAACTGACACGAACGGTATATTCCATATTACTCGGGCTTGTGAGGATGCTGGCGAATATCTGCTCGATAATACGTGGAATGATACCCTTTCCCTCATCGTCGTCGATATCGGATCCCATCATTGTATAAGACTTTCCTGCACCTGTCTGACCGTATGCAAAGACCGTACCGTTGTATCCATTCAAGATATCATCGACAGTGGGGCGAATGGAGAAGTCGAAGATATCCGTCTGCTTCGAGTCCATGGGAAAGACCCGATCGAAGGTGAAGGCTCCATTGCCTTCGCCAGACTGTAGCCAATTGAGTTAGGAAATCCAATGACCAACGATCCAGAAAATGAAAGGCAAGGAGGAGCACTCCAAGGTATAGAAAGATACTCACGTTGATCTCACATGACTGCTCATTCTCAAACTCCACAATCGGTTTTCCTCCAGATGACAACTCAACTTTGTTCTGCGGTCGAAATCTCGCAACGACTGTGAGCAGGCAATTAGTTTGTCTTTCTCTATGCCATAAAGCTAAAGACTATTCAAAGCATGCGTACCCTTGATGGTGTTGGGCGTGTTAGGGCCAGATGACCTGTCATTTCGTGACATTATCAGTCTTATCCGCTCCCAGCATAGAAGCGGTGAATCAATAGAACTCACGCCATGTTCGCTCTGACCCAAGACTCGGCGGTCTTGTACAGATAGGACTATAACGGGAAGGCACAAGCCCCGAGGAATAAGGGAATTCTTGAGACTTGTTTTGAAGGCGCAAGTGTCGAATTTGGTAGAATTTAGGATCGGCGGGTGTGTCTGTTTGGGTCAGGGGTTCACGTGCACGATAGGGCGAGAAGAGAACGTGGGAAAGGAGGGGCAGGCGATATCCTCAGCCCGAACGAATAGAGAAACAAACGGGCCAAAGAAAAGCAGGCCCGCGCACCACAGCGAGCGTTGTGAGGGTGGATTGGAGGGAGTTGCACAATGCGGGCGGAGAGAAGCGTGTGATTATTTGGGGAGGAGTCGGCAATGTTTCGACACGACGGATGACGATTTCTTGGCGCCCGTAGAACCCTCGTCCCGCATCCAGGACAAGCGGTGGAGGGGTTCACAAGGTCAATGGCAATTTTACACACAAAACGCCGTCTGAAAATGCAGACTTGAAACTAGTTGCTAGGGAAACTTTGAGGGGCAAAAGCAGAGAATGAGGCTAATGCATTATGTAACATGAAACTAGATAATAACGCAACTATCGACAATGTAATATCAAACAGAGAGAATTTCACCAGGCGCCAAAACCCCACGCTGTGCATATCATTAGACAATGATGTGTAGATCGGCCCAAGTACATGACAAGTTATGCAGTCAAGTATCAAATGATTGAAGATACGAGACACCGAAGAACTTGGTAACTTAGACAGATGGGCAGAGAACCTATGTCGTCATAAAGAGATGGACCGTATTGAAACCCAAAAAACAATATGAAAGGTTTGTAAGTCGAACATATGACAAACACACTAGTCTTCCCAGCTCTTCTCCACGGTCTCACGCACGCGTTTCACATATTCCTTTCGGTTATCTTTGTACAGGTTCGAGGCTTCGACATTTGCCGGTGATGATGTGTTCGGGTCATTAAGTAGACTAGATGGAAAAAAGAGAACATGATTAGTTATTGGATTCATGACGTAGGTGGAATAGATGTACAAAATCTTACCTTTGAATGCTGGTCAGGATGGCTGCCACGTCATAGGTTGGGCTCCATCGGTTCTGTAAGATATCGAGACAAAGCTCCCCTGTGCCATAGACATTGGGGTGGAACATCTGGCTGATAAACTTGACACCCGGGGGTTTGTTGGGATATTGCTCCTCAAAGTGCATGACAAGACGGAATGTTCCATCTTCAAAGGGAGTATCGGCGGGGCCAATAATGACGGCATTCCTAACAATCAAAATCATCAGCGGACTGGTCTCGAGAATCTTTCAAGAAAGTTAAAAATCCACTGGCTCACCAGGTCATGACATTGTCTGCTACAGGTGATGCAGAGACACCGGCAGGGGGATCGGTTTGCATACGCTGTTGGCAATGTTAGCTACGATTATGGCAAAAAAGAGATGGCGAACATCCCCGCGGGGAAGCGGAGTAAAAAATGTAAAAGGAAAATCAATATAACACGCAAAAAACGAATAGAGAATCCCCTATGGAAGCTGGTTGTATTCTCTTCAAGTCACATACCTTGAAGTCGCGCATAAGACGGCGGCGGGCAGAGGTAGACATCGCGGCGGGGTATTAGCGATGACGAGTATGTAGCTATCGAACAATGAACGGGAAAGAGCAAAAAACAAACACCAGAAAAGTTGTTGGAGTGTGGAAGATCCCAACGTAGTTCTGGTGGATAATCCGAGATGGAAGATGTAATGGGGAAGGAAAAAGAGTGTCGGGAGACAATAATACCATTAACGAGAGGAGCGGGAGGGAGGAGCGCCGATCGACGACCGCTCTTTCGGGTCGCCTGCCGCCGTTGTTGAGCTCCAAACCGTTGTTGTTTTGGGCGGGGGAACTAACCGCATGGAGGAACTCTCTTTTTTGAGTTAAAGCTTTTTGCGCCACAGCTGATATAAGCATTAATCACCTGACTATCATGTGATATCATGTGATTAGCACTCCCAAGAGTTTCAACAGCCTCGGTCCAAGCGGAATGGCGGTTAGAGACGGGTCCGCTGCGGAGAAGCCTAAGCAACGGGCCCTTTCCGTACATCATCGAGGGGGGTAACTGTATTTCATACAACCTTTCTTTCTACTCACCACCTTATTCATTCAACCTGTCCTTCTTTTGAATTCCCCTTCTTCCTTTTTTTGCCTTAGAAGCTCTCGATCCTTTAAAATGGCGATTCAGACAACAGCCCGTCTATTCACTAAGCGGGCAGCCTTCCCCTCATCCCGCCAGTGGCAACGGTCGTTCAGTTCCGCACGTCCGGCATTCAAGGAGATTCAGGATGCTTATATCCTCAGTGCTGCCCGGACCCCGACAGCCAAGGTAGAGCTCCTATAAATGATTCCTTAGGATATATGCTGACTTTCTCATCATTAGTTTAACGGATCTTTTGTCTCAGTGTCTGCCCCCGAACTGGGTGCTGTTGCCATCAAAAATGCCGTGAGCAAGTCCAATGTTCCTACCGAGAGAATCACCGATGTCTACATGGGCAATGTGCTCCAGGGGTCGGTCGGTCAGGCTCCTGCACGACAAGCTTCTATTTTTGCCGGTCTGTCTCCGACCGTAGAATCCATGACGGTTAACAAAGTATGTGCATCGGGTCTCAAAGCGGTGGCACTTGCGGCACAAAATATCCAGTTGGGTCTTGCAGAGGCCCAGGTAGCTGGAGGAATGGAGAACATGTCTCGTGTCCCCTATTATATGTCCCGGTCAAGCCAGTTGCCTCCTTTTGGTGAAATTAAGCTGGAGGACGGCCTCATTAAAGATGGATTGTGGGATGTCTACAACAAGTTCCACATGGGGATCTGCGCAGAGCAGACGGCAAAGAAGTACGAAATCTCACGAGAGGATCAAGACGAGTATGCCATTCAATCGTATCAACGGGCACAGCAAGCCTGGGGTGAGAATAAATTCGCCGACGAGATAGTCCCCGTCACAGTCAAGGGAAAGAAGGGGGACACCGTTGTCGAGCGCGACGAAGGTTTCGAAAACCTGCGAGCTGACAAGTTGAAAACATTGAAGCCTGCCTTCTTGAGGGATGGCAGCGGCACCGTGACCGCTGGAAACGCCTCCACAATGAATGACGGGGCGTCCGCATTGGTACTTGCTAGCAAGGAATTGGCTCGTGAGTTTGGCAAGGGCAACCGTGCATTGGCACGCATCGTTTCTTCTGCAGATGCAGCCATCGACCCTGTTGACTTCCCTGTCGCTCCAGCCAAGGCGGTTCCCATCGCCCTGGAACGCGCTGGAATCACAAAGGACCAGGTCTCTGTTTGGGAATTCAACGAGGCTTTTGCTGCTGTCATTAAAGCCAACGAAAAGGTTAGTGTTGATTATCGAAGCTTTCAAAAAGTTCAATTTACTGACATTACCCAGATCCTCGGTCTTCAAAATGCCCGAGTTAATCCTCTGGGAGGAGCCATTTCCCTTGGACACGCTCTTGGAAGCTCTGGTTCCCGTATTCTTGTTACCCTTCTCCACCAGCTGCAGCCTGGAGAGTACGGTGTAGCTGCTATCTGCAATGGTGGTGGTGCCGCCAGTGCAATGGTTGTCCAGAAATTGGACCAGGTCGATTAAAGTTTGAGCTGATTTTCCTTCGTGGTGCGATATTATGCCGACGAATACTATATATCTTTTTCAACTTTAAAAGCGATATCGCAATGATTTATACCCACGCATGAACAAGTGGTTGCGTTTCATAGCATGCTTGTATATTTAGGTCAACTTAATTCATCAACATTTGATTATGTCTTGAGTCATATATATATTACACCGTTTCATTAGTAGCTATTTAACTATTTTCAGACGGAAAACGAAACAAAATAAATGAATAATATAGAACAGAACAAAATTATCCTCATATTCTATTTACTACAGGACTGATCTATATAGCGCACGTGATTGGGTAGCCCACTAACCTAAATAGGAATGGCCTTCAATCTAACCCAAAGCAGCAGCAACAAAATGGCATCGGATGGGGTCTTGAATTCTTGATGCACGGCACGAGTCAACAACGTAGATAATTGTTTTTGCTGCTTTACGGATTCAAGCTGTAACCCTTTTTTCCTTCTTCCATCATTGTGCCGCTCTGAAATGACGAATAAAACCAGTGCAACTGCTTCAAGAAATGCCGGGTCCAATTGAGCTACAACTCTTTCCCTCTTGTCCCGACTGCCTATCGTGGTCCGCAGATGGCGAACTCGCGGTAGCTGCTGGAGAATATGTCCATATCATAGTCAGTACCACTTCTTCCCTCATGCTTCTTGCTTCTAGTTTTATATAATTAATCTCCAGAACTCGCACTCACATCTGTATAGACCCCTAAGAACACACCTGACGAGGGAGATAATGGCTCTACCCCTCAAGCAGCGACTGGGAACTGGAATGTAACACGCTTTCGGGCAAATGTTTTCACCCACAGGGAATGGTCTACTATATACCCGCAAAAACGCGATGACTTTTCAATTGGAGCAGAACAGTCCATGAGTACTGTAGTCGGCCTGGCCTGGTCACCACCAGGGCTTGCCAAACACAGAAGATCAGTTCTTGCTGTGTTGACCTCCAATCAATTTTTATCTTTCTATGAAGCTGTTGGTCCTCAGGGAAGATGGACACGGGTTGCTATCGTCAACGAGGCTTTGAAGACTCATTTCCAGGCGTTCGTCCACGAGAAAAGTCACCGTTTACGGAAAACCAATATACGTTCGTTCACATGGTGTCCTCCTTTGAAGGTTCCTGTGGAAGAAGCTGGCTCGCATCCAGCGTCCGGTCTTGAAACTCGCTGGGGTATTCAATTGCTCACAGTCGTTAATGATGACAATGATGTGATCTTTCTTCACACTCGAAGATCAAAAGCAGAACCGTCCTTCAATCCTTTTGCATTTGATATACTTACCCTCACTTCGCTACATGATCTGGAAGGAAACTATCCAGTGGTTCAACCCGGTTCCATTTTTGCTTCGGCGCTTAAACCTCAGATTCGGACCCTACATGTTTCATGTGGCCCATGGCTTTTCCAGCAGTCAGAAGGTCAGGATAATGCTTGTCATGTGATAGGTACTGCGGCTGCTATATACGGTTCCAAGCTAAAGATGGTCAAGCTGGACATAACTTTGACACCTAACTCTGAACCAGAGACTGGACTGAAATACAAGTCAGTGGCCACTTCTAAAGAACATCCCACAATGCCTCTGGAAAATATGGGTAAACATCACCTCATAGGCCCTATTCAATGGATTTATCAAGTATGTCATGGTGGAATTAGGATATTGCTGTCTACTTACATTCTGTCTAGGACGGGTTCGAACAAGTTTATGTTGTTGTGGGGAGCTTTGCTGGGTTCCTAGTAGCATCGGCTCCAATTGCTTCATATGCTGGAAGTAATGCAGGAAGTACCCGTATTGAAGTACAGGAGCATCCTGTGTATGATAGTGCCACCGGAGACTCACAGGATGGAGACTCAAATCATTGGGAACCTATCAGTGGTAAGGATTTCGCCCACAACCCAGTAGCTTTGCTAATGAATTTAGCCATGGCTGCGGCATTCTGTGAAGAGCCATCGAAATCAGTCCCTCAGCTGCATTTAGGTACAACTGGGGGATACGGAGGGTATAAAAAATTCCCTTCCATCGAAGACAATAATAGCCCGATATTTTCGCCACCATGGAAACAGCAGTCCGATAACATTCGCGACCAATTTGATATTGATCGCGATCTTGGAGGCCTTGTGGTTGGAAGAGTCTGGGGGCTTGCATATAATCGCGGCGTGATTGCAGCTGCTCTGACTATGCATCCCCGAGATATGGTTGAATATTGCACCGCAGCAGAAGAACGCACTTTTATCGTTTTCTCTAACTTGGGGCCTGAGTCGCAGGAAGGGGAGGGGGAGTATCAGCGTTCCAACAAAACATCCCGGATCGCTCACCGGATCTCTTACATACGAAGCGTGAGGCAGTACTTGGGTACATACTGCGTTCTGCATCTGTCTCGGGTGACTCCCGTCTATGGTGCCCGAGGGTGGTCTATGCAGCGGCTTGCTGCGCCATCGTGGAATCTCAAAATGAAGAGCTACTTTTGCAGTCACGGAGTGCATTGGAATGGCTGGTTACAGTCACCGGCGCTGACCTGAGTGATGAGATATCAAAATGCTCTACTTCTTCAAATACAATCGATCCAAAATCAGCCGAACAGTTGAGTGGAGCAAGGGCTCAAATATTCGAAAAATGCGACATCTGTGACGCCGGAATTGCATGGTACTCAACACAGGAATCCCAGTGTGCATCGGGGCATCTTTTCGTTCGGTGCAATTTATCCATGCTGTCTATTCAGGAGCCGGGGATATCAAAACTCTGTTCGAATTGTAAGACAGAGTATCTCAACGAAGACCTTATCGGTCCCTCACAGGGAACTGATCTCCAGCACACATACCAAATGCTTTCTGACGTGTTTGATACCTGCATATACTGCAACGGCAAGTTTAGCGCATAAAGTCTTTTCCTTGAATAGGGAATACCTGAATATCTCGGCATCTGTCTTAACGAAGCCATGTACATATAATGATCGCGGATATTATTAATAACCGTGTCGGAGAATAGAAGACTAGGAAAATACCACTACAACTAAGAAAATTTATGATGGTTCTGGATGTCTTCTTCTATACACAAAATGTTAGTTGCTAAACTTATAATCATCAAAGTCCTAGAAGCTTTCCAGCGACAGGAGCCCACTGGTCATCCCAGCGATTAGTGCTTTCTTTTCGAGCACCAGAGCGAAGTTTCTCTAGCTTGCTCTGATCCCCAAAAAGTTCTACAAGCTGGTCTACAAGCTCACGAGAGCTTCCAAACCCCTTTCCATTGACGCCTTCGGTTACTAGTTCCGGCCAAGCCTCGAAGCGGTCCCAGCCCACTACCGGCAAGCCCGCACCGAACATATCAACAACCTTCATTGGTAGATCGACTCCACTGCTGCTAGTATGCAAACTGACGCCCAAGGAAGCGGAGGCCAAAAGCCGTGCATAGTCGTTCGTACTCAGCCATGCTGTACGGATGGTAACCTTCTGGAGCTTTCCTGCTTTTTCAAGCTCCGATATCTGTTTCAGATACATTTCTCGCTGAGGGCCTTTTCCAGTGATGATAGCCAACACCGGCGGTAAATGAGATTTGGTTGTAGTTGCAACCTCAGAGTATCGACAGAGGGCATCAATGAACAAGGAAAAGTCCTCATCCGCCGTCCATGAAGTTGAACTGACAAGAACCTGGAGATTCCCAGACGTTAAGGAGGGCCGCACAGGCGCCGTTTCTGGAAGAGACGACAAGAATTTTTGTCGCTCATCTTCATCCAGAATGGGCTGGAAATGGCTAGCTGGTCGGTCATGTAGCGGCAGAATGGGGGCCTGGAGAGCGAATTCCTCTTTCAGGACAGATGCCATGGCTCTGGTGACGCACAGATGCGCCGTGGCGTATTGGCAAAAAGTTTTCTCATACCACTTGGAAAGCCTGACCACAGGATGGTTATTTCCAAGCTTGAGCGCCAGAATTGAGTACCCAAAGTTATGCCAGTCAATTATCAAAAATGTTTGTCGCAGGAAGCAAACGAGAGAGGCGATCGCAAGAGTGGGAATGGAAGGGGGATTCTGAACAAGGAGCCATTTTGATGGTTTTGCCTGGTATGCCAGGCACCTCCAGAGGCATACAACCTGGAATAGCACCTTCAACGGAGCGAAGAGAAGAAATAGAAGCTTGTTGCTGGTCTGCAGAAAGGCGGGATGCGGGGGAATCGGAACGATGGATATTCTAGGGTGGGCGGAGATATCGGGATGAGCTTCTGATTCTAAATAGAAAACAGTTAGTAAATATGCAGGTAATGACGTTTTTCAAACAAGTTCTAACCATGATATCCAACAATATCCACTTGACCACCTCCTTTGGCTATACTCAGTGCATGATACTGCATGCGCGGGCTGCGACCAATATCTCCGAGAACAAGAATCTGGACTGTTGTCTTGGGTTTGGAAGAGACATCCTCTCCGCTGGATGAGGACTGCTTTGGGTCGTACTGCGATGGTAGGAGGAGAATGAAGACTGTAATCGCCGTGGAGATGTAGAAGGCGATGCTGATGAGAGACTCGATCATGATGGTTCGTTGCTTGACGAAAGTAGTGATCACGACAAAGGGGTTCGATTTTCAATCATGGTGAAGCTGTATCTCAGCTGTCTGGATATCAGTGGGCTGTGGGGAACATAAACAATGCACCCAGCGTTCTCAATTGCGAGAATAAGTGATGCTCGTCCGTCCAATGTTGATGAGAATAGCTTCGGGCCACCTATCTGCACGGAGTAAAACCCCACGCCGATCCGGGATATGGGATTTTCCGCTGATCGCTGGACTTTGGGGAAGATAGTGGCCAGAGTTGCTGGATATGGCCATCAAAAAATGATTGCCCATTTTCTACGTGTCATATAGAAAGCTATATATAGCATCTTCAAAATCATGTATTCTTTTCTTTGTATTCAAAGAGTCAAAATGTAGAAAAGCAAGCTCAGGAGTGGATGCTGAGTCATCGAAGCAGCTATCTTCCTTGTTATCACGCAGCGATCGTCTCCGCCTCTGGGTCGCATGGGGTCCTTGGATAGAGTGCGTCGCCCACCCAGGCATTGCCTCCTGCTTCACCCTCCTGGAGGTTCCTGCTTTACCTCTAATTTGTATTCCATATTTTGACGCTATGCTGCGTCCCTCATCACCATCTCCCGCTCGGTCGTCTCCATTAAGCTCCTGAAGCTCTCCTCCCGACCCTGGTTGCGCGTCTTATCCCCCGTTGACCTCCTTGACCGTTTTGCCGCCGTTCTTTTCCCCAGCGCAGAACCGAATAGCAACTCATAAAAAGAAAAGAAACATAAAATATCACGAAAAATGTCGGCGGGGACTCCCGTATCCAATGTGGGTGCGATTCCCCCGCTTCTAATGGGCATCGACATGGACCTGGCCGTCGTGGGCACTCGCGGTCAACCCGGTTCGCACAAGCTCCCAACACTCTATCGCTGTCCTCACCCGACCTCTCGTCTGTTTTGCAGCAACCATCACAGCCATTGATGGGCTCCGAATATAGCAATGGCCACGTTTCAGACAATTCCCACCATGGGCATCACCATTCCCACTCACACTCGCACTCACACTCGCACTCACATTCGCATTCGCATTCCCATTCACACTCATACTCGCTCGCCTCGGGACATTACGATCCATGGAAAGCATCCTCACTTGATGGCTCCGCCCACAATCATGCGAGAAGTGGCAGTACGGCTGGAAATATACTGGGACTGGATCCAGACACGCCCGTCACATCGGCAGACCATGAATCAACGAGAAAGTAAGTTCTTCCAAGCAATTGGTTGAATACAGCAGCGGCTAACTTAACTAGCAATGAGTTGATTGCTGGGATTATAGTCTCTCTGCCTTGGATTGTTTTGTCGTGGTACTGCAAGAAATACTCGGAGTGGAATTCGTCAGAGTCTGCCACCGACAACCCAGATTCCGAAGTACTGCCTGTTGGAAATTTGGACCGAATCCCATTCAGGGCGTCAATCATCACGGGCGTGACGATGATTCTTATGGGCTGTGGGCAGATAATCAGACCGAACCAACGTGGGAACTCGCGTGCTCCGAGCAGCCCATTGAGTGCAGCCACGGCCACTACAGCGTTTGTTAAAATGTGTTCTATTGGTATGCCGGTATATGCGGCTTTAAAAGTGAGCGGGTTTCTCGTCGCATTTGCCCTGTCTCTTGCAATGGCTGTGGGAATTCCAACTCTTGGCGGCGATCCCCGCAGCAGTTCACAAGAACGATACAGTTCGAAGAAAGTATCTATCATACTCCTGGCATTGGTGGCCCTTCTAAGTTTCTTCGGACTTAATATACCCTTAGACCAAGATCCACTTCTGGGCTATGTGGCCCTCCTTGTGTCAGTTTTTGCCATCCGTCCTCCATTCACCAATTTCGGCCGCATGGCGTCAGCTCCTGAGCATGGCTTGGGTATTTCAATCAGTGAAAAAGATTCAAAACCTAGCTCATTATCTGCTGATTCACTGGACAATCCCGTGATAAGTATTCTCTCTGGGCTGTTTCTAGCGGTTGCTACATTCATTTTCTCGGAAAATTCCCCGCTACAAGGTTCAGATTTGATTTACCTTGCGGTCACATCAGTCTCCCTTGCGATCTCTTTGCTCTACTCATCTTCCATGGCTTTACGTTCTCCACAGAAACTTGGCCTCGCTGTTAGTGCAGGGTCTGCGGCTTTACTATGCTCACCACCTTTGCGGGATACGGTTCTGGCTGCGTATTTTGCTCGGAGTGCTTTGGCTGCAATCTCGTTTCTTGCGGCTAGATTTGATGACAAACACTTGCGTCTTACAGCGCTTTCGCACAACCACCATCACCATTCACACTCGGGAGCAAATCCATCAAGGGTGACGAAGTTGATTCTCCGTCTCAGCGAGCCCTATCCGCTCCTGTACAGCATTCTGAAGGAAAGTGACTCTCGACGTATCTTCTATTTCATGGCTCTTAATTTCACTTTTATGATAGTACAGCTGTCTTATGGGTTTATGACGGGATCACTGGGACTCCTCAGTGACAGTATTCACATGTTCTTTGACTGCCTTGCGCTCGTCGTTGGTCTTTGTGCTGCTGTTATGAGTAAATGGCCGCCCAGCTCTAGATTTCCATATGGTTATGGAAAGGTAGATACATTATCTGGATTTGCCAACGGCATTTTTCTCATGTGAGTTACCTTTTTGCTAGTCTTGGACAAGGAAACGGGAGTTAACAACTTTCAGGATCATAAGTATTGAAATCATCTACGAGGCGGTAGAAAGACTGTCTTCCGGGAGCCAGATGTCCCGTATTGGCGAGCTCTTGGCCGTCAGCTCTGCTGGTCTTGTTGTGAACCTTGTTGGCATCATGGCGTTCGACCATGCCCATCATGGGCATGACCATGGACACGGTCATTCGCATTCTCATGGCAATGAGAATATGCATGGTATCTTCCTTCATATTCTTGCTGACACGCTTGGCTCTGTCGCCGTTGTGATATCCACTATCCTTGTTCATTTCTCTGGCTGGGCGGGATATGATCCGATTGCTTCTTGTCTGATTGCAATCTTGATTTTTGCGTCGGCAGTTCCCTTGGTCACCAGCACCGCGAAAACATTGTTACTCACACTACCTGCTGACATCGAGTACAATGTTCGTGATACATTGGCCGGTGTTAGTACTCTAAGAGGTGTCGTGGGCTATACCGTCCCTAAATTTTGGTTAGACGACACGGGACCTGCTTCCGGACACGATCATGATCATGATCATGGTCATGGGCACGGGCACGACCACGGGCATGGCCATAGTCATAGCCATAGTCACAGTAATAGCCATTGCCACGATCACGGCCACGACCATAGTCACAGTCACAGTCACAGTCACAGTCACAGTCACGATCATGATCACGATCACGACCATTCCCACGAGCATAAGCAAAATGTGTTGGGAGTCATTCACGTCATTGCCTCACGTGCGGCCGATCTAGAGGATGTACGACAACGGACAATCGACTATCTACGGGAAAAGAATATGGACATTCTTGTCCAGGTTGAGCGAGAAGGCGATGGTCGCTGCTGGTGCGGTGGTGGTGGAAACAAGAGCTCATGATCCATTGCCCGCTAACAGGTAGCCGTTCTTCTCATGTTGTATATGGAGAACCTCCGCTTTTTACATAGGATTACGGGTGGTGTTTCATTGCCTGGGTATATATGTGCAAATAAATAATCCTTAAATTATGAATATATGTGGTTGCAGAGTTATTCATGCAAATGCCTAGCAATATGATCATACTTATTCTTAGGTAGTGCTTTTGCGGCTACCTGGTAGAAATTCACACAAAATAGAATTTGAAGCTGATGAAAGGAAATACAATCCTACCAAAGATAAATTTAGACACATATGCAGCCTTTTTTCTTTTTTACCCCCAACAGTCAGAATTAAACAAGTTTTCGGTCACATCTTGAAATGTTGTACATGTTCCACATTGGGGATGTAACAGTGCCAAACGCCGGCCTCGGTGATTTATATTTTTTTTTTTTTTTGATACCATGTGGTTGTTTGTTGTTTTATTTCATGGCTCCTTTCCTCCGGACACTGATTATTTCCTGTTGTTTTTGCCACTTAGTAGGAATATCAACAGTTATGAGACGCAATGTTCGTTGACGAGTATATATCAGAGACCATCTTCCTGCATAATCACGCAGGTGAGCTAAATTAGGCAATGCAAGATACCTATAGTCACACAATCACCCACTGCCTCGGCTGCACATGGATAAAGATCGATGCATTATCTGTGTGGGTGCACAATCAATAAATTATGCCGAGGGGTTGATTCGAAACCAAGAGATGATGAAGTTGGGATATCCAACAATAATCAGAAGCTGGCTTTCTTATAGAAGACATGCTACATCGAAATTGCCCAGGCCGTAGTATTGTGTTACCGCACACACTGTCTTTGAATGGGTAGACGGCATCAATCGTGTGCAGCCTGGTCAGTCAAATATAGAGAATGTGCCCGGCATCATCTAACTGCAGTTGGGTGCTGCAAGTCCATTTTTCAATAGGATTGATATCAGATCGTCAATATCGTGCGTGGCTCACTGAATCGACGTTATGTCTGCGGCAACTCCTCCCTCTCGTGAAGATGTCATTAAAAGGAAGGGTTATACAACGCCCTTCAAGTCCCATACCGTCTTTCTCACAGGCAGCACGGGGTCGCTGGGAGGATGTCTCCTCTACAAGCTGGCACTGCAGTTGCCAACCCGCAAGATATTCGTTTTAATACGCGGCTCACCGGAGACGGCTATTAAGAAATGGGAAAGGGAGATGTCCGATCAGACGCAGGCCATCCTCAACTCCAAGAAGATACACTTCCTCGTTGGCGATATAACTAAAGCAGATTTCGGTATGGGGGCTGGTGATATCCAGAAGTTGCGCGAAGAAGTCACTCTAGTCATCCATACAGCAGCTACAATCGTCCTGAACGCGAACATCCGGGAGTCAATCGAGAATAACTGTCTTCCTTCCCTCGAACTAGCACGGCTTGCTTCACAGTTCAGGCGCCTCAAGCTCTTCGTTCAATTGTCGACCGCGTATGCAAACAGTTTTCTTCCAGACGGCCACGTTGGAGAGAAACTGTACGCCATTTCTGACCAAGATCCGGACGATGAGCTAGATTCTGTCATGTCCTCCGGTATATCTCCCCATGCTCCCCGCTTTAGTTCGCCATACGCCTACGCAAAGCACCTCATGGAAAGACTGCTGCTCAAACGATACCCTCTTCTGCCCCTGTTGCTCGTGCGGCCGACAATTTTCGGGGCTGCCCTGCGCCATCCGTACCCGGTGTACGGGCCAGAAAATTCAACTCCCCTGACTAAATTCGCCAAGTTTTACCTAGGTGATCAGGGGGGTACACAGGTTTGGCATGCTGCGGAGGGATACAAAACTGGTGCCAATATCTTGGACGAAATCCCGGTGGACTTTGTTGCCAACGCTTGTCTCCTACATGCGGCCGCAAAAACACAGGGGATCGTACAAATCGGATCTCAACTATATGTGCCGTTCACCTTCGATGAATTTCTGCATACTTTCGAGTCCAATGCCCCGGCAGCGGCGAAAAAGAATTGCCCGAGATCATTTTCACAGAGGACCACAGTGCCCCGCAAACTCTCCTAGCTGAGTTGGTCAAAGTAGGCACACGCAACTGGCAGTTCGATTGTGGTCGGTCATATTGGTTGAAACAGATGGCTGGTCCTTTGAGCTTAAGTGCATCTAAACATGAGGCAAAAGCTTTGAACGCAGCTCGAATCCCGGACATATATCGCAGGAGTGCCATCAAGGCGGCAAAGCTTTAATCAATTGGGATTTGCAGCAACGACCTTTAGAGGTCTGTCGGCTTTGGTGCGCCCATGAATGAAGCTTGCTCTTGAGTATATAGAATTTTGTATAACTCTTGCCGTCGTGGACCCTTCACTCCCTAGTTTTATGCTTTAATGTTATTGTCTGTTATCCTGGCTCCAGAGTAATCCGTGACAGCAATATTGCCAATGTCTTTATCATAAGAACCCATGATACAGATAATTTCTGGATAAATATTCAGACATCGATAGCCTCATCAACGGTGGAAATGCCCATGTCCCTGAAAATGCGTTACCCGGTGAGGTAGATTGAGGAAGTTATCAGTTTCGGCTTTCAAAAACCCAATTTGTGCTGTGGCCATCGCCATGAGCTATCCCATCGGGGATCCCCAGGATGAAGTGCTACCAGCAACTCCGAGACCAGCGCTTTGCCTGAATTTTTGGCCCACCAGAATTGACCGTGAAGCTCACCGAGAAGAACACCCCAGTGCATCAAAATCAATAATGAAAAAGGCTCGCGGCATCTCATGCGATAAACGAACACTTTGTCGACAGCAGCAAGCCATGCAAGAACCGATGCTGCATCTGCGGGGCTTGAAAACCGACCAAAGCAACGACGAAGAAGGGATATGGCATCTTTATTGATTCGATGATGCTCTGTATCAGCGTTGGCGAACATATCATCGTTCAAGGCAGCCAATCTATCCATAGCAGCCCCGTTCTCGCTGTCCAGTTGTATAGTAGCTTCGTCCCAGAAGTCAATTCTGGTGGGGAAGAACCTCGTCTTGAGCCATGGCCGGCTGATCCGCAATATTTTGCTCACACCCTGCAGAAGTTCAAAGACTACGATGATATTTTCAGTCATACTCGAGCTCTCGTCTCTCTCGGCAGTCAGTTGCGGAAGAGCTATACCGATAACTGTGGTGATAAGCGAATGGGCGACGACAGCATCGCAATTCAATGGTGTGAGGTTGTCTATAGCTTTTCGGAATGGCGAAAAAGCTAGGTTATGATACTGGAGAGCCGTATCAATGTACGATAATGCTGCAGCTGGCTCCATTGCCGAAGCCATGTGCAGTGAGGCCAGAGCCAGGATTCCACTCAAAAGAAAATCATACTCCAGGGCTTTCCGGGGCATCATGATTTGCCAAACATGATAATCCGAAGAATCGTTACAAAGACTCCGGTAAGTTTCCGTGGAGAACTTGTGCATTAGCTCCAGGTCTCGAAGCTCAAAGACCTTGAAAGGGCTCGAAAGTTGGGCGACAGTCAGATGGTGATTGGCCGTTTCAGAATGTGTTCCAGGAAGCTGTACAGGGGAGTGGCTTTCCGACGAAGCTCTGCCCAAGCTACGAGCCTTTGGGGTCTTCAAATATGTACACTGCAGCTCCCGAGAAATACAGTTTGCACATGGTGGGCCTTGTTCATCGCACTAAAGAAGTGTTAGACGACGGGTAGAGAACAGGTGGACTTCATTCGACGATAACCATGGCAAGCAAGCATAAAATCCTCCGATGGGACCTAATGGAAAATCCGGGCCTACCTTAACTCGCCTCTCCTTGCACCGGTCACAGCCATTGCGTGACTTGGTATGGGCTCTTCGGGGCGGCATCTTTGCTTGTTACCAAAATGTACCCTAATTAGGACTCCCATCTGGGCCTATTGATGATCCGTGGCAGATCGCATGGCTGCTGCTCCAAATTGACAACGCTGAGGGTCGATCTGATATGCCCGGAGAAAAACAAAGAGGCGTTAGACTCGAGGATGAACACGTGGTGTCACGTGTATACCTCTTTCCTTTTCTGGAAGTCCCCGACGTTGACGCGAAAGGATCACGACAACCGTTGACAACACCACCAATAACCTTCATATTTTGACCGGTCCTGTTGGTGATGGCGTTGGCTTGGCCTGCTGCATGGAATATGCATCCACCATCAATAATCATGACCCCCTCATCAGACACATCTAGTATTTCTGTCGATGCTCGGAGTCTCAGGCCAAGGAGAGGCTATTCTGGGCGCCGCCGTGGAGCCTCTCCGCGTCTCCACCATATACGAAACAATACGCATCTATCAGGCACGTCTTGACTACCAACTTGAATGCTGCGCAGTTGCTATCTCTGTTTATTCTCTGGTGTTGATGGCAGATCTTATGCAGATGTTTTCTCTACAGTGCTTCTAGTACACCAAAAAAGACCAACAGTTCGCCTGTTCTCAAACAGTTGGAGAATGACATTGACAGCTTAACGGCGAGGCTCCCGTCCAAGAAATTCCCCGAGTGGGGCTGAGCAAGAACGAGAACGACAACGAGAGCGAAGACGAGAACGAGAACGAGGCCCAATCAGATGCATCGATGAAGCGATTTTATACACTGTTCGGCTATTCCCGATCCACCCAGCATGGGCAATATCATCGGAGATGCTGGTCCCGAGCGAACAGGGACAAAACAGAAATAATACTAAAATATTACTTGCCGTCCGATCCTGATAAAAGACATTTGATATCTCGTTCACGCTTCTCACTTTTTTCTCCATTCTTAACACCCGCTTGCGGCGTACTTTCGTTCTCTTACTTTCCTTCCAGTCTTTCCCTTGCGACTTCCTTCATTTCTCTTATATCCTACCGACATGGAGTGTACACATGTCACCCCAGAGTGCCCGGTCGAAAATAGCACCTATGGATATTACCCAAATCTAGGCGGCAATGTGTTTTTCACCGTATTTTTCGGTTTATGCGGTGTGGTGCAGCTCGGCTTGGGGGCTTACTTTCGGTCATGGACAATGGCAATAGCCCTCGTTGTGGGTGCATTATTGGAAATGGCTGGCTACATCGGTCGAGTCCTGATGCACAGCAATCCTTGGAACCAGGGCGCCTTCAAGCTTCAGATTGTCTGCTTGATCCTGGCGCCCACATTTATCGCGGCCAGCATCTACCTCACCCTGAAACACATCATCCTGTACCTGGGGCCCGAACACTCCCGACTCAAGCCCAAGCTCTTTACATGGATTTTCATCGGCTGTGATATCGGATCGTTGGTACTACAGGCAGCGGGAGGTGGCGTCGCAGCGGCCGCGGGAAGCACGCAACAAACACTCCTCAAAATCGGAGACGACATCATCATCGCCGGTATCGCATTTCAAGTCGGAACAATGACGATCTGTGGTCTTTTGGGATTGGAATTCTTTATCCGAGTTTACAGACGGGGCCCTGGCACGCCAGACGAAAAGTCGTTGGAGAACGGTTACCAAACGAAAAATATCAAAACCATTATCATCGCGGAGGTCATCACATACTTTACGGTTCTTATCCGTTGTATCTACCGGTAAGGAACCCTTTCTATATACACTCAAGCACAGGAGAGCTGACAGGACACAGTATCCCTGAAATGGCAGGCGGATGGGGTAACCCTTTGATGCAGAAGGAGGATGAGTTCCTCGTTCTCGATGGAATGTGAGTATTATGTCGGACCTCTTCTTTATTCATCTTGCTAATCCGATATCAACAGGATGATCGCCATAGCCGTCGTCTCCTTCACTATCTGCCACCCCGGATTCTTCCTCGGGGGGCTACGAAAAGGATCAAAGCAAAGTGCATAAATTTATACTCGGAGTTATGTTTCAAGATACCATGGGTTATGTTTCGCGTTCAGCAGTTATAGAACGCATCCCTTATTGTAATTATATATTAGCACATAGAATGCGGCCTGGAGCCTTTTATCTAGCGGGATAATCGAAGTGAATATATGAAAGTTAAATAGTATTCCTGAAAGATAGAATAAATGCATATATATCATCAACTCCACAACCAAAGCACCAAAAATCAAAAACATGTAAATATCCAAAAGGCTCAAGGAGATGGATGTATAGATCATACCGACATAACGAGGCACCTACTAGATACCCTCCAATTCAACCGAATAAATCGGTCTCTCATGCGAAAGTAAAAAAGCGTGAAACTCCACCAACCCAGTCCAACCCAACCCAATCCAACTCATCCATCAACCAACTTATTCCTCCCCCAAGCTCTCCCTCACACACTTGCGCACTTTCTTCTTGAACTCCTTCGGGTCCTCCCTCCATAACCGTGCAGCCTCAACGTTAGCTGGGCTCTCATCGTTCGGGCTCGAAAGCATCGAAATCACAGATAACAGGATACTTTCGGGGGTTTGGACGGGGGACCAGCGCTCGGCGGCGGATTCGTAGCCGTATTTGTCTTCCTCGGGAGGGTGGAGGATGGAGATGCAGACGTCGCCGTTGGGGTAGACTGTTTTTTTTTTTTTTTCTATTAGGTATTGCATAGGTACATTTGTATAGGTTTGAAGAGGCATACTGTTTGGGTGGAAGAGAGGCGTTTCGAATTTCATCTTGGGCGGCATGTGTGGGTATTCAGAGGGGAAGGAGAGTCTGGCACGGAAGAAACCTCCTACAGTATTAAAAAAGAAAACATTAGAATATTTTTTCTCCATATCATATCTACTTATCATCCCGATAATGAAATGTAGATATTTGTTTCAAGTGTTCACTCACCGCCATACAACTTGACATCATCCGAAATCATAAGCATAACTTCCCACTCAAACATATTGTTATCCACGAGTCCACAACTGATTCCGGGAATATCCTTATCAGCCTGCATCTGCGAGAACTGACGCGATAGCATACGGCCTGCTGGGGTGGCGGCCATTTTGACGTAGGGTATGTGTATAATAGAGAGGAGAGCGGATGTGCGAGTGAGAGTGAAGCGACGGCGGAGTTCGCTCCGAGGAAGATAGTGCCCCCTGGTGATATAACCTAAAATGCAAAAGTATTGACAGAGGAAAAGGAAATAATAAAAGAGGGACTGTCAGTTGATCTTGAAGGATGTGGACCAGGGCGGTGTGCGCCAAAATGCAGTGGGGGGGGCTATTTGGAGTTGGTCAAATCGACACCTTGTGGGCGAGGCAGAAACAAGGGCAGAATCGGACGCAGAATGAGAGGTTAATCAGGGGATCGTGGGTGCTGAGCAAAAATATTGCTGGGCATGCAGGAGAAAACCTTTCAGGAACAGCAAAGACACAAAGAGGGGAACCTGGCCGGGAGTTCCTAGTTCGGATGAGGGGCACCGATTTTCTGCCGCGGGGACTTTTGTCGGATGGAGGCAAGATTAATGATTTCTTACTCAGGCCCGAGCCAGAGAGCTGCATTTGGCAATCATAGCGCCACGCCAAAGTCTGTATTGTTGCCACTTGTGGTGGTGATCTTCGGCAGTCCGGAGTAGCCGTTGATTTACATCCGAGTATAAGAGATCAAGTCATTTATTCACTGTCAACGCTATATGATTCAAATGGCTTCTTATCTAATATGTTCAAGAGTCAAGATTGCGAGGCATACATGTTAAGAAATATTCAATTGTAGTGGGGTAAATGATAGTGGGTATAGTGTAAATGTTAGGTTGTTTAAGCAGTGCTCTCGGGCATGGCGCCAGTAAGCTTCTGAACGGTATCAGCTCCAAGCAGGTAGATCTGGGCGGCCATCATCAGAGAAAGACCCATCATCAGGGTAAACTCGATGGCAAAGACCTTGAGAATAACCGCCATGAAGCGAACCCGACCGGCCCGGTCAAAGGTCTTCCATGCATCAAAGATACCAAGCTTGCCGCTACCACCCAGGATGGCAGGGCTCACCTTGCCGCCGAAAGAGCGGTCAAAGGGAACAATAGCCTCATCCTCCTCAGGGAGCATCGAGGCAGCCACACGGATGGAGATGGCACGGCCCGGCACGGAGATGAGGAAGCTGAGAATGGAGGGGATGACGAAAGCAGCAATTCCATGAGTAATAACCTTGGCGGGGGGGCACATCCGAGTTGCGGAAGACTTCAAAACCGCCAAAAGCCCCGGCGATAGCCAGAGGAAAGTAGAAAGCAGCACCCGAGACAGCATGCTCAAACACCACGACGGGAGCGAACCTGACCCAGCTCTTGAAGCCGGGAATACGCTGGTACCAGCGCTTAGAAGATGGCTCGGAGATAACGATGTGTACCCACGCGAGCTGCATGTTTGCCAAGAGAACTCCAGAAATCATCTGGGCGACAAACTGTCCGAGGAAGTTGTCCATGCGAACCGGGACGATAGCAGTCAGGAATCCCCGGGCCAGGGAATAAGCGATGAACATGCTCAGACCGCGGAATCGAGCCCAGCGACCGCCACGGGCGCAGAGGTGCTTGACGGAAGTGCGCAGCTTGCTTGTAATCGGCTTGGGAGGGACGGATGCCATCTCTGGCTCGGAGGGATCGATGGGCTTGTTGGGTTGGAAGTCGGCATCGATACGGACATAGATATCGGGGTTTGTTTCTTCGACAGCGGCGAGGGTTGCGACGACCATTCCATAGGTGTATTCAACCTATCACTATCAGTTTTGCGATCGATAAAGCTTCATCGAAGAGGATAACTCACCGCCCAGAAAATAAGCCCGATAAACAGGGTCATGAGGGCCAAAAGACCAACCAACCATCCTGCGCCGGACATATCGGGATCCTGCTCAACGGGATCTTTGGAGAAGTGATCGGAGGCAAGCTCCACGCCCCGACGGACGAGAGGACCGACAACCATGGTGAAACCAGCAAGAAGATGGTTTTGATGAAGTTAAGATGAGAGTTGATGGAAAAGTGGAAGATGAACTGGATGGGATGCAAGTGAGACAAAGAGGGGAGGCGGTCCTAATAAGACAAGCTTAATAAGGCGGCGCAGCGACAGGCAACAATCGCCGGGCTGACTCGCGATCGGCGTCACTGCCTGGAGTCTCTAACTTGCTACGGAGTAGTTCTTCAATTATTTTGATTCTATTCATCCTAGTCATCTTGGTGGATATTATTATCCTTTCTCTCTACTCTTCACTAACTGACTATCCACTACCACAGCCGAATTAACCTGTCTGTTGGTTTTGGTCAAGCTTCTTCCGCAGATTCGCCCCCCTGGCCCCTATTGCCCTTTCAGGCTGTGCAGGGTCTATCATTGCACCATCTTCACCCGCAAATAATCCCACCCGAATGGCCCAGGATTCACTTCATTTCTTTTAGTGCTGCCCGAGTATTTGCGCATGACTGGGTCTGGTTGACTTGCTGTTGGCTAAGCGCTTCATCGAACTGAATTCTCGTAGGATTCGAATCCCTGCTTGTGACGTTCCGTTGCACTGTTGCACTAACTGTTACAAATCCATTTAACCTCATCCAGAAACCAACTTCTTTCTTGGATTCTCTGTTGGATTTGAAAGTGATATCAGCGAAAGTGCCATGGCATCTTAATGCAGATCATTTGCAGGCTCGTCAGGCGGGCTTGTTCAGGAAGAGGGCAACATGATTACATCGAGACGGGAGCGCATTTCCCAATTAATTCCTAATCCTGATATCAGTTGAGGATCCTCGCCCATGCCCGTGATGGCTGCCAGACCAGATATCATGCCGTGTGAAAACTGGTCGATATTCAGACGTTTAACCACGACCATATGGAGGAACTGGATGCGTTTGGCGCGGGATCCAGATCCAAGGCTGCGTCTTCGTCTGGGAGCGTTTTAATCAGTACTCCAGTCTTGACCGCTGCTTCCACACTAGCCACCATCAAGCATCTGCTCTTGGAAGTACCAAGCCTCGATCGCCATTGTTGGCATTTATCTTTTATTCAGAAAGACTCCACTGATTGCAATGAGTCCGGCGAGTCCGATCCAACATATCTGCTCCCAGCCTCCCACTGCGTACTCTAAAGCGGTTTTGTTCCGGTCTTCTGTCAATCGTCGATAACCCGGTTATTCTGCAGGTAAAGCCTGAGCATGGGTTCAACATCATCGATAAAGTCATTCCATAGCACAAGGTTGCCGGTAAAGTAACGGGATCGATCATACTTTCCGTCTGACGAGGAATGGGCGCTCGACTGTAGATTCATGAAGTCCGGCAATGTAGCAAGTGGCAAGCTGCACGGATCCGCCCCCTGCAGCCATAGGTTCATGTCTCGCTCTCATTGTTCACGGGTTTCTGTCCAACCAGACTCCATTGCAATTGTGGGCAGCCGAAGCCCAATAGGACGTATACAGAAATCGGGCTCTTCGAGAGAGATTCCCTTTTTCGTGAAAACGTTTGGGTATCAGGCCCGATCCTTTGGCTGAATGATTTTTCATCAGGTCGGTAATCTCAGCGTCCGTAAGATCTCTATCGGTTGGAGGAAATCCGTAGTTGGGAGGGGGATGTCTCTCCAGACACCTTGACAGCTTCATGGTGGTACGTAACTCCTGTTAAACGAATCAAATGCTATCACGACAACAGAAAAACAAGAATCAGTTATCGTCCGTACAAGCTTCCAACAGAAAGGCGAGGGGCAGAAAATCCGAGAAATCAGAAACGACTCACTTGTCCCAGTAAACCACTCCATCAAATTCTCATCTTCAGAGCCCAACGCGTTAGACCTTGTTCTCCACTAGTCTGTGAGGCCCCTTTGATAAACCAAGTCTCATCACCGATTGCCCTCAGGATTCATCGCGTTGTGCTCTAGGATAAAATCCTGGCGAGTGTTATCCCGAATACTAAACTAGCAAAGTGTAATGCACTTGTTGCTTCAATATCGTCCGGATAATCATCAACCCCCACAATGGCAGGTTCAATCAATCCAAGTGTATATATGGAGTATAGACCTAAATACGTCAGTTATCCATATAACCATGCATGAATGCACGATAAGCTTACCCTCCCACCCCGAACCCTTCAAGCATCGTTTCAAATAAACTCTGTATCATCCCAAGCACACATCACACTGAAAGATCCGGGGAACCATGATTTTGGAAGACTATTTCGGATCCTTCAGCCAGCCATGAGTAAGAATTTGTTCCCAGGCTTCCGCGGTTATCGAACATCTGTGGCATTCGGTGATGCTGTACGGGTATTTGGGCGTGATTGTTCATGTCTTTGGGTGGTTTTGATGCAGAGGATATGATATAGTATATAATATAAGTCTGGTTTATATAAAGCCTTAAGGAATGAAGGAATGAGCGTTTTTTCTGGGGTAGAGGGTATTTAAGCTAAGTCTGAGTAGGAAGCAAATGCATGTTTCGGAGGGGTGTAAGAAAGACAAAGAAACAAAGAAGAGCGATATTTATGCTGCTGAAAGAGTGATTAACGACGGTGAAGATGTCCATCTTGACTACTGTTTCCTAACGTGAATGACTTTAGTCATCTTCTACACCTTCAAAGTTCTAGTGAAGTATGATAAGGCACTGTAATTGGCTGACATGCTATGAATACAGAGCTAGCTCTATCTCTTAGGTAGTTATATCCAGCGAGAAAGACAAAAGCAGATAAACCTCAACAGAAGCCATGGGTATGTATGTATGTTCCTAAGAAAAGGTATAGACAAACAACAGGAACACCATAAATCTAAACAATGGAAAATGGGACACATCCAGCTTGCCAGACAAATGCTCTAAATGGACAAAAACGCCGCAAACACAGAAAGGAAAAAAGGTACGGTACATTTACAATACCTCTATGAATCGTCCTCCTCTTTTGTTATTCCGATAGTCAGGATCTATCATCTATTCGTCGTCGAAGAGCTTCTTCATGAAGTTGTGGGCCAGCTCGACACCGGCACTAGTGAGGTTAGTAATTGTCCAGCACAGATGAAGAAAGGAACTTACAAAGTAGCGGCGTTGGCAGGGACAGCTCTGGCCAGGGCAGGGCCGAACCCAGGGAAGAAGGCCTTAAATCCACCATTACCGTAGACAGCACGGATGGTACCTCCGATGGTAGGCTTGCCGGGGGCACTCTGCAATCTCGACTTGATAGTGTCGACAGGGAACACAGGGATCCACATGGCAATACCGGCCGCACCACCAGCAGCCAAAACAGCAGGAAGCGACAGCTGACCGGTCACATTGCCCCGCTCGTCCTTGGGTGTCAAAGAACGCTTAATGTACTCGTAGGCCGCGAAGTAGGCGGCAGATCCGGGACCGTCACGGGCCAAAGTCATCGCGCTACCACGGAAGACACTGCGAACACCACCCTCCTTGTACAATTGTTTGACCACGTCCATACCACCGGAGTACTTGGGCTTCTGGCCCGGGGGAGGAGGGTTCTGGCCCTGGATCTGGAGGAGCACCTTAACACGCTCAAAGGGAGCAGTGATCAGGGTCATAGGGATGGCGGAGAAGAAACCGGCCGCGGAGATCTGGGCAATTGAGTACTGGGGGGTGTTGTTTTCCACGCGAACAGTCGACAATTTGTTGACAAGTTGCTTGCCCACATCATAACCCTATAAACGTTAGACACGAAGCGCGCACGTAACAACCTCATCACATACCCAGAAGCTAACAGCAACTGTCAAATAATTAGCCCAAATCCACTAAATCCATCCCAAGACAAAACTTACACATAGGAGTAACTCCAACCAACGGCGCCGAAACACCAGCATACAAACCCTTATACCAGTTAGCTAGATCCACATCCAAAATAGCACAAGAAAAGACCCTACCCTCGCAAGACCCTCACGGGCAACTGTGCGCTTCACAACATCAATTGCACCCGAGTAGACACCCTTCTCCGCCGTCTGCAGTCGCACCTTAACCAAGTCGAACGGGTGACCGACAATAACGGCGCAAAGACCACCAGTCGCACCAGCCGCGAGAGAGCGGATCTGGGCGATGGTCTGGTTTACAGGCTTGGGGTCTGTGATCTTGACCTCATTCTTGACCTGTTGAGGGGTAGATGTGGAAGTGGTGGACATTGTGAGGTATTCGTTCCGAAAGCGGGGAACAGGACGCGGGGGAGAGAGAAAGAAGGGAGGGAGGAAAGTGAGATAGAAGAGGCAGGAGAAGAAGCCAAAGAGGACTGAAGGAGGATGAGATGGAAAAAAAGGAGAAGAAGAAGAAGAGAGCAGAAATTAGGAGAGCAGGAGGGAAAAAAAAAAAAAAGGTAGCTCCAACACCGAAGCCGATCAAGTGGATAGAAGCCGTAAGTTACAGTGAGAGCGTGACTTGCCCCGGATGAGCACAATGGACCTCGGCTCGGGGCGGATCAAGGTGTTGTTCCGCGGATGACGCCGAAGGTCAGGCAGAGGTAGGTATAGGATAAAAGTAATAATAATAGCGATGATAATAGTGATAAAAATCTAGGGAAGAATGATAATTCATATATCCTATCATTACAAGCCAGGTCATTCGCACCGGGTGAACGGGAATAGATTCACCGGGCTCCAAATTGACTTTAAACTCCCACGTCCGAGAGCCCCGGATATGCGACTCCAGATTTCTCGTCCAGTCAGAACCAACAGGAGAAAAGGGGATATCAGCAGTCGATTACGGACGACGGGAAGTTGATCTCATCTCATCTCATCTGGATCTACTGTATGATGGTTAGATAAGTGTCATCTCAATAAGCATATTTCATGGCCAATCTACGAAGAGCGTGCATATGACAGCAGATTCCACAAATGCCAAGACATTCACATGTTGTGTTGCGCATTCAGGAATCTCATGACAATGACGTAGGTTTATTTGCAGCTGATTATCTTGGATTACAATTTAGATTGATGACCATGTTTATTTCAGCCTTACTGTCTATCATCATTTATCTCTTTACTAGTAGATCATATAGAGCGTAACAATTCACATTAAATTAAGCCAATGCTGGCGGTATCACAAAAGAGGGTAATTAACGCATTATCTACTTGTCATAACATATGACTCGTCGCATACCATATACAAGTCGGACCCGGGAAGAACAAGATCGTAACCCATGACTAATGAAACAAGATGAAATCTGGCCAAGAATCTTACAGCCTGTCAAACTTCAAAAATCCAATCGCGTGGCGATTACTGGATTTACAAGAAGAAGGCAGCAAGACCAAGGGCACCGACGGCACCGTTGATAGCCAGGCGGGGAGCAGCACCCTCGGAGTCGGTGGAGCCGGCAGCATCGCTGGTGGTGGTGGCAGAGCCAGAGTCAGAGCCAGAGCCGGAGTCAGAGCCGCCGGTCTCGGAGCTGGAGCTGGCTTCGGTGGTGGCAGTGGTGAAGGTGGTAGAGTCGCCCTGCGAGTTGGTGGTCTAAGAAA
The DNA here is from genome assembly GCA_019976455.1 of Aspergillus sp. 'subgen. Cremei'. Taxonomy (NCBI): domain Eukaryota; kingdom Fungi; phylum Ascomycota; class Eurotiomycetes; order Eurotiales; family Aspergillaceae; genus Aspergillus; species Aspergillus sp. 'subgen. Cremei'. The sequence goes on from JAFBMR010000006.1 coordinate 293,480, forward strand.
TGTTAGAGAAGAACTTGCAGGTAGGAGCAGGTCAACTTACAGTAACGGCAACAGAGGTGGTGATGGAGGCCGAAGCAGAGGCGGAGGCGGATCCAGAGACAGAGCCGCTGGAAGAAGCAGCGCCAGAGGAAGCAGCGCCAGAGGAAGAAGCACCAGTACCGGTGGCAGAGGCAGTAGCGTCGGTTCCAGTAGCAGATCCGGTAGCAGTGCCAGTAGCGGAAGCATCAGTACCAGTGGCAGAGGCGGTGCTGTCACCGGTGGTGGTAGCGTCGGTGGCAGAAGCACCGCCAGCAGCACCAGTGCCAGTAGAGGTGCTGTCAGAGCCAGAGGCAGTAGCAGTGCTGTCGGAGCCAGCGCTGGCGCTGGAAGCAGCCTTGGTGCCGTCTATATCCAATCAGTTATAATTCTTGGTGTCTCGGCGGGAATTGCAACATACCAGGGCAGGAAGAGAGAGCAGACTGGACGACAGCGGCAGAGTCGTCTTCAGGGCAAGCCTGAGAAGTGCAGTCACGGACACCGTTGGAGTAGTCGGGGGCGTTGCAGAGGCACTGCATGTCGCCGCTCTTGCAACCCAACTCGGAGGCCTTGTTGTTCATGTTGCTGATGCACATCTTAGCACACTCGGAGTTGGAGATGGCGGTAGCACCAGAGGCGGCCAAGAAGGCCAGGGCGATAGAGAAGGTCTTCATTGTGATGGAGATTAATTAAGAGGTATAGGTAGGGTATAGTAGTATGCGAGAGTCAAGAGACTGCGATGAAGACAAAAGCGCTATGAAGAGGAAGAAAGAAAAAAGAAGACGTGGAGCAGGGGAGGACGACAGCACTTAAAAAGAAGGACAAAGCAGTCGTCGCGTCCGCGAAGCTTTCGGGGCCTCCAGAGCGGGTCAGCAGCTTTGCTTTTCCCAATGGATGCTGCGATCGCCAGCAGACGCGGTTGTCGGTGCTCTTTCCTTTTTTTTTTTTTTTTTTTTTTTTCCTTTTTCTTTTTTTCATTTCGCTTTTGCTGCTGCCCAGCCAACGTGGCTAGCTAAGGGGCAGATGAAGTCATCTGTGGTACATTATTATGACTAGTCTGCATGGATCTGCGGGTGGCATGGTTCCTCACTGGCTGCCGGCTGCTTCCCCCACGAGCGCCGTCGAGTTTAGGATGTGATGGAGATGAGCAGGATTCTTGTTTATTTCCTGCAGTTTCTGGGTGTTTGCATGTATCCTTGTAATCTGTGTCTGTGCCTGTGCCACTACGAAACAAAGGCTGGTGGCTGGTTCCTTTGATCCCAAAGCTACCACTTAATGGGAACCAGTGCCTTGCTGCGGAATTGTTCTGCTGGCACAAACCGAACAAAGAACCAAATAAATCTCTATCGGTCGACCCCGAGTGGCGCTGTGCGATCGGCGGTGGATCTAGGGCCAAGATCCGGATTTCAGCCCACCGCCAGTGTGGCTGGACCTGTTGGGTAACAGCCAATGACATTGTTGCATTTGTCTCACCAGCCACAGATGGGCCAATGGAAGTGCCCTAACAGGCTAGCTCCTCGCTTAGCTGTGGAGTCATAAAATACGAGCTATTGTTTTGCGGCCACGGAAGTATTTGAGCCATGATGAAGTCATGGATGACGACTGTTGAGAGCCGTGCGACAGCAGAATCATCCAGTTTACGTCGACTCTGTATGCTATCTGTACGAAGCTATGAATAACCACAACAGTGAGAGATGGTTGGGTGGGAAAGCAAGAGTCGCAAGCCCGCCAGCACAGCACTAGCAGGCAGCCCATTTTTTCACGGCAAAAGGGGTCCGATCTCTGGGCAGCCAAGCGAACGCAGCCGAATCCATCCAAGATCGTCCCGCGCCAGGAAAACTCTGAGCGCGAGATAGACCCAACAACCTTATTTCTTTTTCCTATCCGGGTTGCAATCGTCACCTGTGGCGGTGCGTCTCGCACCTTGTCCGGCTCGTCTAATTTGCGTGAAAAAGCAGTCTCAGCTGCCTTGAGCCACAGCAGCACAGTACAAGAGAGTATCCCTCGCTCATCCCATCCAGGTCTCAGACATTCTTCTCCGGATTTTCTTCTCTTCTTCTAGACTTCGACTTCTCTTGTGGAATGTTGATGTCTCCATATGCTACAGTTTATGTAGTCCGCACACCGAATTCCCGATCGATCGGACTACGCCGTATGTAACCTAGCAATTGGGAAATTAAACCAAATAGTCCGATTCCAGGAAAATAAAACCCGCCCTTTGTGGGCCAGACCGTCCCATGGCATCCATATGCACTATTTGAAGTTGTTGAACGGCTAAATCGGGGCGCATGATCGCATCTTTGAAGGAATCAGGAAATTGAGGGGGACTCTAGCCGAAGATCCATTTTCTTATCTCGGTGGGAACACGATCACAAACTATTTCGAACACCACATTATTTCACCTGTGATGGGGTTTTCATTGGTTTGTGTTGATGGATGGATACTCGGACTATCTCCAGTAGTAATGGGTGATTAGGGCCTTAGTATCACGCTGCGGTGTGCCTTGCATGGTTGCATCTTGGCTAGGAAGTGGGAAGGAGGAGATTTGATAAAACGTCGTCTGTGCTTGCGATTATAAATACTTCTTGTCTTGCTTATTCTGCGAGGATGTTCATTCTCAAACGGATCTCGAGTCAGACTGGAACAGTACACTCAAATCCTGTTATCTAGGATTCAACATGTCCATAAAATCAACGACAGTAGCCTTTAAAACTGAAACTGAGACAATCTTTGAGTGTCCTTAACTCAATGCTCAATGCTACCAAGGATGCGCTCATTTCTGTGCTGCCACGAGACCATACCTAGTTACCTAGGTTCTTAATAGTAGAAAATAATGCTTATCCTATTCACTATGAAGCAAGAATTATCCTGAATATCTCCATAATATTAATAATATCAAATAATCTATCAATAACTCTCCATGTGTTCACTTTGCCGGGGCAAATCACTGATACTAGGTATAGTTATCCCGCAATATCCAGCTTCATAATATATCTCCATATCTTTCCGACCGCTATATATTCATCCGACCGACACCAAAAAAGACCCTCGGAGATATTAATAATAATACATTATGCTGCCTATTCCTTTGTTAATAGCGGCATTGTAGCCTGGCTCCTTTACTAGTGCTTATTTCAAAGACTGGGATAATCATCCCGACTTAATGAAACATCAATAGTGATTGGTCAATGGCTGTCTAAGCAGCATTTCTAGATAATGATTATCAAAAGGATCATGGAGACTATAGAATGACTCACTTAGAGTCATCATGGGAATGGATTATCTGATTCGGGTGGATTGGATATCCCGACTGTCTGTTCTGGTGTATATATTCATGGTCTGGGACTGATAATCAAGAACAAGAGTTCAATTGCATCTCACCTTCACAACAACTGATTCTTTCCACGTTGATATCAATCACCAACAAAATGAATGACTACAACACACCAGAAGCCATCCTCAACCTGGCCAACATTGACCCAGAGTTTGAAGAGGTATGCACATAATAAACCCATCCAATCCATTCATCTAACACTATCCAGTTCCTCAAACAAAACCCCCTTCCAGCCGGCTCCAACTCCGTCGAAGACCTCCGAAAAGGCTTCCAAATCATGGACAAAGCCAACTACGACGCTTGCCCTACATACGGAACGATAGAGTCCACCCTCACCATCCGCATGCGCGACGGCCACGAGAACGAACTCCGCATCGTCAAACCACCCACGCCCCCAGCAGAGGGCAGCCCACTGGTGACCCTCATCTTCGGCGGTGCGTTTTCCGCGGGGTCGAATATGCAACTGATCACCGTTGCGCGGATGGTTGCCGCTCTGTACGGCGCGACGGCCGTCGCCCTTTCATACAGATTATCCCCGGAGCATAAATTCCCCACTGCCCCCAACGACATCTGGGATGGATTGAACTGGCTCGCGGAGAACGCCTCAAGCCTCGGCGCCGATCTATCGAAGGGGTGGGTGGTTGGTGGTATATCAGCAGGGGCGAACTTAACGGCCGTCTCAGCCCAGCGAGCCCTAACGCAGAAGCTCTCATCCCCAATCACCGGCCTCTCCCTCTGCATCCCCGTCACCGTCACCCCTGAAAGCCTACCCCCGAAATACAAGCATCTCTGGCTCTCACACGACCAAAACGCGAACGCCCCCTCCTTCGGCGCGCAGCAAATCTCCAACCTCGAAAACTGGTACCAACCAGACCATACATCCGAGTTATACTCTCCTTTCAACTCAGATGCACCGTTTGCGGGTCTTCCGCCCGCGCATGTACAAGTTGCAGGTATGGACCCGTTACGCGACGATGGGTTGATTTATGAGCGGGTGTTGAGGGATAATGGGGTGAGGACGAGGTTGGATGTTTACCCGGGTGTGCCGCATGGTCATTATCTGTTTTTTCCTGGGTTGAAGCAGTCGGTTAAGTGTAACGTTGATATGATTGTGGGGTATGGGTGGTTGCTTGGGAGGGAGGTGGAGAGGGAGAGGGTTGAGAGTATGTTTGGATTGTAGTGTATACTGTTTATATGATAAATGAGATTGAATTGAATGTGATAGACAGTCTTTGAAACGCCATAGCCTAGTCTTGACACTGACCATTTGTCCAAATCAGACAGACAAGAATAGAACATCCCCGATTGAGATGCAGTATTAATACTCCGTGCACAGTCACACATGTATCGAATAAATACGCCCGTCAGACATGGCAGACAGTTACAATTACCTATTCACTAGTTCAGTGTAGCTGTAGATGTCATGTCAGTTTGCCAATAATGTGGATCCGTGACTGCATGCATAAGATCCGAATCTAGGAATCTGCATGTCATGTTTGCCAAGTTTATAGAATGTTCATTTAATATCAACGCTGATAGTTGGGTTTGTGTTGTTTATTAGTGCTTGGATATCCTGTATTTGGTTATGGCGATGTTTTTTCCATCCATTGAAAGGGATATATATCTGCGCATGCGCTAGATCAACACATTTTGCTATGCACCATCTTGAAATCAACATCATCAAAACTTTATATTCTATCAATTATAAACAATCCCACTGCAATGAAATACTGATATAAATTGCGAAAAAGAAAAATATACCCCAAAAAGAAGTTGAACCTGTCCGTCTTCCTAGGGCTCGGTTCTGCTTCCGCTTCCGTTTCCGGCGCTGTGGAGATGACCATCAGTGGACCACACAACACAATCCACACACAATCCACACGCACCAGCAAAAAAAATCAAAAGCAAAAAAAGTAAATTGACCGACGCAGGGATCGAACCTGCAATCTCTTGATTCGTAGTCAAGCGCCTTGCCATTGGGCCAGCCGGCCTTGATTGTTGAGTGTGGATGGGGTAGGTAGAGTTTTGTTCTTTTTTGCTTTGATGGTTGATCAGGGGTTGTGGTATTGCCCTGTACCTATGCATGCACTATGTAGACTATTTACGGCCCCAATGTTTTAATTTACAGATGGCTATTCCAAGACAGAAATTTCTAGGAAAATTCCATGCAGGAAATATGCAAGGAGAGAAATAGATTAATGAAAGCATTATCATTCGTTGTCAACTTGTAGGGAGTATTCGCTATTCGCTATAAACAAAGAAAAACAAAGGAAAAGTTTTGGACGGAGTGACTACTCCAAATTCATCTGGCGGTCTCTTTCCATCAGGGTATCCCTTTTCGGAAAGAGTACCGTCCTCGATGACGATTTCGGGGATAGCAGGCCGTTGGCTGCTGCGTCCCTTTGTGCAGAGATACACCGACACGACGACCCTGCCCAGCAGGAAGCCGAAGACGCAGGCGAAGATACCCGCCACAATGCCTAGGATGGCAGGCAGGACGACAGGACGCATCAAGCGGAGAAAGGCGCGGTGGTCGCCGCCGTGGTGGGAGGTGTGGTAGTGAGCCACTTGGTAGGAGGAGTCACCGCTGCCCTTGGGAGCGGGAGCGGGAGAGGAGAGGTAGCCCTTGGCGGCCTTTTCCATGGCGATCAGGTAGGCGTTGACTTGAGTTCTCCAGCTCTTAGCCTCTGCGCCCTTCGGGGGACCATGGTGATGGTGGTGATCGTGGGGCCCGTGGATAGGCTCGATGGTGATCTCAGAGATGAGCAGCTGCCCCTCTGGACCGTTGGCGAGGTGGATGGCGACGGAATCCGTGCTGGGAGGTCGGTTGAGAAGGTTGAGTTTAAGAAGGAGAGCGTCGGGCGATGACTCTTCGCCCTTGTGAGGTGGAAGAGGGCTGATGCCCAGCTCGTAGGGGAGCGAGATGTATTCCAGGTCATCTGATGATTTTCGCCTCTCGACTGTATGCAGTGCCATAGAAGTAGTCGGAGGGAAGATCTGATCGGTGTTGGCAAGCAGGACGCCATGTTCTACTGCAAAATTCACCGTCTATCAAATGTCATGTCAGCACGGGTTCATCGACAGTCAGGAATCAGTCAGCTTACCAAATACGAGTCTGGTTTTTTCGAGCAATCGGCATCATCAACGGAGCAGAAAGAGTAGGGCAATAGCACTTGACGAGGGTTGGAGATTTGAGGTTGAGAGACGTTCCAGTGTGGTCGATGGTGAGGGTGATGGTGTGGTCCCGGTCCATGTCCAGGTGGAGGTGGAGGTGGAGGATGGGGCATCGCCAGAGCAGATGTACTGCAGAGGCACATCAAGCCCGTCGACAGGAAGCGAAACAACATGGCGAGAATAATTCACAGTAGTTGAAGAAGAAGTGTAAGGGAGAAAAAAAGGCCAAAAGAAAGACAAAGTCGATGAGACAGAGGCGAGGCGATGGATAATGAAGGATGCTAGCGGTCGGGGGCCAAAAGCAAGACAGCCGACCAAATGCCGGGCAAACGAAGGTTGATAGATGACAGGCGGGAAGCCACAAAGTCTGTCAAACACGGCGGGATATTCTGTTATTCGAGAAAAAGGCAACTGACGCGTTGCAGTGAAGCAAGAAGAGTCTGAGAGTCGAGGACAAGGTTCGATCCCATCATTTTAAGTAGAATGACATGTCCGCGGGCACCGACGATCTCTCACTGATTAGGGTAATGGACGAGGGGACGAACGAGTGGCTATGTAAGGCTGATTCAGGGTCCAACAAGCGGACTTGTCTTGGATTTATTTAAGAATAGGCGTTCTAACTACTATCTAGTATACGGATTTGATGAAGATGATCCATGCCATGGACGATGGATATGGTACTAAAAAATCCTTCGACATTTTGAGTCGTGAATCTGCCTCGTTTGTGTCGTTCGGATCGAGCATCGCCAGATTGCCTACAGGCGCCGAGAAATCCTGACGCCTACCCAGTGGATCTCTCACACCAGGTCAAGCTTTTCTCTCAGGGGGCAGTCTGTGCTTCATTACAATAAGCAGCAGTCATATTCTGCAACCACAATTTTCATCGTTTCTGCCTGTCGGGCTCCGCGGACACATAGTCAAACCGACTCAGATGGTGAATACTACTGAAAACTAATCTCGATGCCTAAAAAAAGGACGGCCCCACGCCAGAGAACAGAACAGTCTCCGATCACTTCGAATACGGCGACACATGTCTTACGGCCTGCCGCCATGCCTCTTTGGGCAACCACGGATGCTCCTGAAACTTGAGGGATTAATCTGACCAATCACAGCGCGTAGTTGGCCGGCTAGGATTGCACGACAAAGCTTAGCCTTTGAGGCTGTGTGGCTAGTCCAGTGACAGCGTGCTAATTGTTGGCGCTACTGCAGGGAAGCCTCCACTCGGGCCATCTCATTGGCCCCGGCCGCGGGAAGGGTTTCAGGTGACCTGCGGTGATTGGCTGTCCGCCGCTGATTGCATCCTTCCTACGTGAAGACAACACCGCCATCCACCAGCATCGTCTGGCCCGTCACAAAGTCCGAGTCGCTGTTGGCTAGGAATCCTCCCACCAGTCCGGCGACATCCTCTGGCACGCTGGCTCGTCCCAGGGCGACCCGGTTGGAATAGAACTTGAGGCTCTCCCCTTTGGCCCGTCCCTGGATTTTTCCCAGCTGCTCATCGATCTTCTCCCACATGGCTGTGTCGACGATCCCCGGTGCATATGCGTTCACCGTGATGTTATGCGGTGCCATTTCCATGGCCATCGCCTGAGTCAGGCCTCGGACTGCCCACTTACTGGCTGAGTAGATCCCAAGTGTTTCAAGCGCTCTGAAACCAACAATTGACGCCGCCCCGACGATCTTGTATCTCCCCACCCCCGCTGCGTTGTGCGGATCACCTTGGGCGATCATCTGCCGGGCTGCGTGGGTATAGCAGTTGAACACGCCTTTGAAATTAACCGAGAAGATCTGATCTATATCCGCCTCGGTCACGGCGAGCAACGGCTTGATTTGCGTGACGCCTGCGTTGGCAACCATCAGAGTGAGCGGCCCGATTCTCTCTACGGTTTCGTGAACCATGGCCTCGACCGCCAAGGATGATGTTACGTCTGCTGCAATGCCTATCACACAAGGGCGTGAATCCAACGCGCTTTCTTTGGTGATATTGGTGGCGTTGAACTCTCTCACCACCGCATCGATCTCTGCCGCTGCACTGGGAATATCATTGATGCAGATCGAGTAGCCATCCTGAAAGAGGCGAAAGGCGATCGCTTTTCCGCTGTCATAATAGTCAGCGGCTGTGCAAACCCTGCAGCGTTAACTCACATTCCCCGCGCCGATCCCGTGATAATTGCTACTCGACGAGCCATCTCTTTTCAGTCCTGTTGAATCGGATGAATTCTATGAGAAGAAGTTGGCAGAAGATGAGCCTCTTTTATATATCTTGGATGGGTATATGATTTCCCCGCTTCTGGGCAAAGAGGGGAAGCCCAAATGGACAAGGATTACCCTTGAGATATTCCTACAATCAGGTGAGGGTATAATCAAGTCTAGACAGGGCTTACACTGCAATGTTTGCTACAAGTATGCTCAACACATTCATTGTCCATCATCCTCTTCTGGTTAACAGTACCCGGGCAGAAAGATAGATCCTCCGATCGACATACCTCCACCAATCAGCCTCCAGTACGAGGTAGAACTGTTGGCTTTGGCCTTCTGACAAAGCGTAGCGGTCAATCATGATCTACCTTCGATTACTCGAACAATCTGCGACTCTGACAAGATGAGATCGATACAATAATTGTTTCGCCAAGACCCAGAAAAATGACTCCATCAATATCTAACATAATATGGTACATGTGTTATTCATCAGTAATCATGACCATCTAAATCATCACTGCCACACCATTCAAGACGGATAATACGGCGCATTCTGCCAGAAACGACATCGAGGATTTCGCGTCGGGTCACGAATGACCGTGATATTGGAAAGTCCCACATTCAGAAGCGTGCCATTCTTGCCCGATCTCTCAAATACTGGACTCAGGGTAGATCTGGGAGTGCCCGTCTGCACAAAGCTAGTGAACCAATCCTGCATGGCCAGTGCGACGGTGGTATTAGCGACAGTTGAGTGGTTTCCTGAAAAGAATGTGTACGCGACATCCTGTGCGTGGATCGCGGGGGGAATGCTGAACATATATGCGTGTGTCTGTCCGTTGAAAGCGCGATTGAGGTAGTCGGTGTTACACTGGAAGATTGCATCGCTGGTGGTCAACGACAGTCGTTCGAACGGGTTGGTATATCCGTACGATCCATTGTAGACGGGCGGATAGAGGACATTGGCAACGTAGTTGGTAACATTCTGCGGCATAGTAGGCAGATCCGCCTTGAGGAGGGTCGTGTAGGCGTTACCGTTGATGCTGGCCGGCGAGGTGAATATCAGGCCCTCGTTACCATTATGTCCGACCATGACATTCAAGTTCTTATCAAATTTACCCTCTAACAGAAGCTTCCCAGGCATATCAGGCACGAACTTCCCATCCACCGCCGGTCCATACGTATAAGTCCCATACGTCGGCGTGACACCAACTTGGTACGCATTAGCAGCAACCAGCAACTCAGTAGGCAACTTCCTCGCCTCCTCAACGGAAGTCACATTGAGAAGTTTCAAAAACTGCCTTAGCGTCGACTCAGTCTGCGCCTGAGAAGGAAGTGGATACCACCCGGGACTTTGCAAGATCGCCTGCTTGAAAGGAACCGGGCCCCTGTTGCCTCCAAACGCAGTGATCTGGTGAAGAATCGACCCGCCACCGGCTGACTCGCCCATCACGGTGACGTTTTCCGGGTTGCCGCCGAAGAGATGGATGTATTTGTATACCCAGTCTAGGGCGAGGCGTTGGTCGTAGAGGGCTGCGTTTGTGGTGCCATTTGCTGTGACGCCGCTGCCAGCTAGCCAGCCGAATGCGCCCAGCTGGTTATGTTAGCCAGTCAATTATCTGAAATGAAGATATACAACTCACCCGGTAGTTCAAAGCAACATAGACAATCCCATCCTTTCCCCCTTTCATACTCCGCTGAACAAGCCCTGTAGAATCATACAACGACTTATCCCCCGCCACATATCCACCCCCATAAATCCACACCAACACAGGCGCCAACCCCCTCTTAGCACCGGGAACAGAAGACGCAGCCGTCCGATTCCTCGCACGATCAAAAAACCTTTTTGGAACAATAACATCCAAAAACAGACAATCCTCCGTTGTCCGCGGATCCGGTTTCGCGGGCGTATACCCGTACTCTGAGATATTCGCGGACTGGTTGAACGGGATTCCGGCGGTGACGCTGACCAGGAATTCGGGGAGGATGTCGGTTACCCAGATCGGGTTGGATTGGGGGCAGATGCGGCCGGTTGAGCCGGTTTGGATGGTGGTGCGGTTTGGTTTGGGGGGGAATGGGAGCGCGAAAGCGCAGGTCGGCGAGGGGTGGTGCGGCGTACCGGATGTTGCTGAAGTTGTAGATGCCTTGGGTTTCCTGTGTCTGGTTAGGGAATTAAATGATTGGTGTTGAGGTGTGAGGGTATCTTACGTTTAGTGAAATCGCTTGGTGGAGTTCATATCCCAGGTCGACTACGGGGAGAGACGACGCGATGCAGACAGACACAAAGGCCAGGAGAATCGGCGCGACTGCTTTTACGGAATACATCGTGGCTCGACTCAGGATAGCATCCAGAGCAGTTGGTTGACGTACAGACAGTCTGGGTCATCGCAGGTTTAAATACTATCCCACCAGCATTGGGCGGCCTTCCAAGTATACGGTATAAGCCGTCATGATTCTCAGCATTAGGCTTCAGCATTTGGCCAAACTTTTCGAGGACATCAAACAGGCCATTCAGATTGCTTCGTCTGCCAGGACATCGGAGAATTCCTCGAGTCTTCCCCACAGTGCGGCAGATACCATGATGTCAAGGCGCAGCTGGGACACACTGATCTCGGCATCTCCGGATCGAAGACTCCGCATGACTCTTGAATTGGAAATGGTCTCGATGATTCACCAAGCAGTCGCAGTCAGCATCGAAGAAGTAATCTGAGAACATGTGCTTGATACAATCTTTTTTATCGCTCTGATGACCGGCTGAGTCCCAGATCCACGGTGGGATGATTCCCGATCAGATCCGTGTCACCCCGACGAATCTCTTTCCCCGCAGACAGCCAGTTGTGATGTATGTATACGAATTTTTATGAACTTTAATGCTGCTTTATTTGTATTCGTCGAGGATGGTGTGATCCTGGCTGCTTCACACGTGTAAATGGTCAGATTTGCAGCAGATGGTACCCTGCATTTATACACCGCATCCTTGTAGATTGTATGGACGAGTATTATTGCTATCTATTTTGAAACAAACCGAATATTCTATGCCATGTTAGCCACGCTCAAATGCATTAATTGATAAGCTTGCTGATCTTCGAAACTAAACGGATTTGGTATCTACAAAGAGGCACCGCAACTTCGCAAACCAATAACAGGATACAAATACCGACGCAACACAAGTCAGCAAGTTCTAAGTTTGTTAGTTAGTCACAGCTTCTTCACCCGAATGGACAGAAGGCTCACCGGGAAATGTCATGTTCAGCAAAGCAATTCAATAGTCAGGCGCCCAGCTGCACCCCCATTTCCGTACGAACCAAAATTAGCTTTTACCACCCAATATGACAAATGGGAGCCATTACTTCCATCTGCATGGCATATGCAGAGCAAGGCCCTGAGTCATACGAGTATTGAGAGGTATTACCGCAGCAGGTTGAAATGCAAGGGATAAGTTAAGGCGAACAACCTTCGCTTAGTTGTCAACCTCTCGAACTTTATATTCGAACATCTGGTTTGACGACACCATGTGCTCGTTTGCCAACTTTTCTGCAGACTCAACTCCTGCAGCGGGTACCCGATACTCGAATCGCTTCCCTGGGGCCGGCTGCTGTCCACCGGGAAGAGCATAGGGGTATGGCAGATATTCGGGCATCAGTCCCAGTTGTACGAGCACTGTGGCCTGGTCCCAGGCTATATGCTCATGGTACAGTCTATCCCCTCGAATATTGACGACGGATGTGAATGGTACGCGGAGTGACTTCCCTGTTGGCGGGATACCAGGGATCCTGGGTACAGAGTTAGTGCACAGCTCGGCCAAACAAGGCTCCAGGACATAAGACGCTTACATCCAGTCCATTTGCTTATTATGTGTGAAACAGAAGATGAACTCGTCCACAACCCGGTCAGTGCCGACCGTCCGACTGATCAGCTCTAGTGCTGTGTCATCGGGGTTGTTGAAGATGAAATGGTTGAGATAGAAATTGCTTAGCCGAGCATGACCAGTTCCCCCAGTCAGCTATTATAAAATTAGTCAAATGGCAGATAATTTAGCAGGGCTGAATTACCGTCGGAACATGGTTCACATATGGCTCCGGCACCATGGTTGCCATAGTTTTTTCAACAGATCGCTCCCCAAACTCATACAATGTGTGCTCTTCCCAGATTTTCTCCAGGTCAAAATAAGGAGCATTCATATGCCTCTTGAAAAAACCCAAGTTTCGGCTGTGCGCGATCCCGGCCGAAGAGAGTTTGAACTCTGGGTGGCCCGGAATAATAAAGCCTGAAGAGGACACTTCAGGATACGAATAACCCATGAAGCCTTCATGCTTTTGCATGTTATTAGGGCCTCCTGGCACATGTAAGAGAACTGGCTTGCCGATGAATGAGCCCCAGATATCAAAGTACACTGCGGCCACGATGCTTTCACTGGATGCCGCGACGTCATAGAGCGTTCCCGCGAACGAGTCCGCATAGTCTGCCTGGGAGCCATACACTAACATGATATCAGTTCAGTGTCAAAATTATCACAGTGTCACAGCCTACCTAAAAGTCCAATCTTGTCATTCGGGTCGCATTTGGGCAACGAGACCAAAGCGTCTACTGCAGTTCGCACAAGTTCAAGAACACAGGTCTTGTTACCACTAGACTCCTCATCCAGACTGATCTGGACGACCGTATAGCTCTCTTCAGCCCATTTCTTGATCGGCTCTGGGTCAAGACTCTCATTTTGGCGTTGACAGTCTGCATATTTGCTGGGGCGCAGAATGATCAAGCCGGGACCTTGTCCGCAGCGAGAAAGCGGGGATTGCAAGACGACATTACGTCCCAGATCAACGGATGGAGCAGAAGGGAGAGAAATCGTAGCTCCAAACATTTTATAAGAGCGAGTATTGTGTCGGTAGAAGAAGTTTGATTGAAACAAAGCAGGAGCTATTGGGTAATGACGACAGAACCGAGGAGTAAACAGGGAAACACCCCCCCACTTGCGATATCATGGTGGAACTGTCAACTGTGCGCAAGATAAGAGCGAGGTAGACTCGAGAGAAATGGCCATTCTTTTGACGAGAAAATCGATAGGATATGCACTGTCTCATCAGAGATTCTGCTATTTATTTGAGGATAAAATTTCTCTTGTTCAACGTGAGCTTTGAATAAATATCGAATGCTGCCCCATGATTGGTTAGTTGCTGGCGAGCACGTGATGTGGAGCTCTATCGGCGCTGCGATCCTCAAACATCTCCAACTTCCGGCTTCAATCCTCTCCCCTCCTTGGGAATTCCCCTCTCGGTCATACAGGTGATTGAACGATTTGTCATACATATCATACAGCTTCTCCTCCCACGCCCACGTGGCCATTACGACGCGCTGACCCTATTCCTCTGTCCTTCGAGCGACTACCGACCAGCTGATCAACATGGACGCCCATGTCCGTTCGTCGCTATCGAATCTCGAAAAAAAACTAAACGCCCTGATCAACAGCCTCACAACCTCTCCGACAGCGGCAGGAGCACCTGCTGCGGCGGTCGCGCTTTTGGAAGCAGATGACCAGCTAACGTCAGCGGTCCAAACACTTCGACAGCACCAGGAAAACTATGCCAAAATCCTACGACTCCGTGCAGAGGCCGAAAATTTGGAAGAGAGGGTGAAGGGGATTGTCAGGGACGTTGAAGGATACGAAAAGCAAATTGGGACAGTTTGTGGTGACGAAAGCGACAGCGACTCGGATTTGGACGACAGCTCCGAGGATGAATCGGGAGAAGAAGGAGAGAACAAACCCAAGAAACTCAGTTTTCGGAGGAACAAGGACGTGGACTACAAACTACTGCTCGATTTCGCAAGGCGCATTTCCAAATACAATCACCAAGCTGCCGCGGATGCAGCGGCGGGCAATACACCATCGAAGAAGGACAAAGATGTTGCGATGACGGGTATGAATGGAGCCACAGGGACTGAGGAAGGCGCAGAACCGGTCTCTTCGGTGACTAAGGATGCTACCTTGTGGCTAGATGAGTCGGCCAACATGACCCGCGAAGTCTACATGCTGCCATATCCTATGGAGGATCGGATTCGCATGGGTCTGATGGGTCAAATACAGCTTGCCGCCGCCGAAGGCAGGCCAGGTTTTGACTCTGACAAGGAAGTGGAACGCATGATCCGTGAAGCAGAAGGCTTGGGGGTTGCGGATGCGGTAGCACCGACACAAGCTAGCGATGAGACACGTCACGCGGATGAAGCCGCAATGGCTGCGGCACAGGCAGGCTCGGTTGCACCAAGTGCAGTGCCAAAAGCAGCCCCTCCTCCACCGAAACCCCAAGCGACACTTGACCTGGACCTTTATGATCCAGACGACGATGATATATGATTCTGCTCTGATTACGAACATTCCGACGAAATGAATTTGATAACCACCAAATCTCCTGAGTACACCTATTGCCAGCTACATTATGTCTACCATGACTTGGAAGTGAAACTTGGCTGCCTCTCAACACTTCTGGCTTTTTCTAATTGTCCTGGAAGTCTACATACTATGGACCGACGAATTGGCAGTCCACTTTCTGAATCGTTTGCCATAGAAGTAAAAAGGGATCGCAAACAGACACCAAAGGACAGCCAGGGACATGTTAAGCATGATCGGTTTCACATAACCACTCTTCTCCGCCCATGGCGTGATGAATTCGCTGAAACCATAGCCCCACAAGTTCTTATTGACTGTGATCGAAACAAAGATGGATCCAGCGACGGGCTTATAACTGTCGACGGCGTAGGTACTGGTAATGGCTGGAATTGCGGCGACCTGAATCCCGGCTGCAGTGTACCCGATAATAACGATCGCCTGGAGTCATCTGATTAGCATACCATTATTGCACACCAATGAAAGAAATAGACTGACCCTCCAGTCCCATTGATACTCGTATCCGAATGCCACCACAAAGTTTCCAATGATAGCAATGATCACGTAGGGAATCATGGCTGGCAATCTCATTTCCGGCTCTCGGATTCCTCCATTCTTCTTGGTGGCTCTCATTGAAACCCAGTCCGAAAGAGGTCCATTGGTTGCAAGTCCAATGAAAGTTCCAATCCACGTTGCAAAGTTGAAGAAGCCAATTGTTTGACTGGAGAAGTTATACGGAGGCGCGGCAAAGGCTTGGCTTTGAGTTAGATTCAGAGTCAAGAACACGCTAGCTGCCCAGGAAACATTAAAAGCTGCCAGCTCGACGATTGGAAAGGTGAGCATTTTCCAAGGAATCCAGAAGCTGACCAGGACTGTCTTGATGTTATTGTCGGCAAGCTGCCAGAGCTTGAATTGCTGCTTGGAGGGATACCCTTTGCCCAGATATGGGTCCGTTTCTGTACCAGTCTCCGTCGCCACATTCTCGTGTTGGGTCACCTCGATGGGCTTTTCGGAATCAGAATTCTTATCGTCTGCAGTCTGCTCTTGACCATGGATTATCTCTGCGGGATGGGCTCGATGCCATTTGGTTTCTGGGAACAAGAAAAGCAGCAGAACTAATACAACACCTAGGAGTGCGACGTTCAACCAGAAGAAGCTGCGCCAGCCAACATGTTGCGCCATGGCACCGGCAATAATTGGACCGACCTGTCAATATAAGCAAACGGATATCCAATCAAATGGCCGACACTTACCATGAGAGAACCGAAATAAAAGGTGAAATAGAGCGTGTTATAAGCACCTCTTTCGTGCAGAAATACGATATCCGCGATAATTTCCGGCTGGGAAGTCTGAGAGATCGTCAGTACGATCAACCTCGCCTTCATTTTGGAGATTCAACCTCGGCAGGTCCAGCTCCAAACCCGTTGAGGACGCAGGCTCCCATATAGCTTCCATAACTCGTTGCCAATGCACGCCATATATTGCTAACAAGACAAATCAAGGTTGAGAAGATCAATACTGGCCTTCGACCGTATGCTGCTTGGATAGGGATCCTTAGTGTGTCAGTGCTTTTAAAAGTTCGCTTTCGAGGTTTGGCTACACACCAGAAAAAGTTGCTGAAACCAAGAACAAGAATGCAGACGCCAGTGAATTTGACAACCGAGGCAAGGTCTCTATCGAATGACTCCATCATCTGCGGAAACATCGGTGCCAGGGCTAGAGGCCCGAACCCCTGACAGAAAGACACAGCCGTGGCCATAAACATGGCACTGGTCTTCCAGAATCTGTTCCAGTTCTGTGATAGACACTTGTTCAGCGATTGTCCACCTGAAAATGAATTTATTGAACACATACAAGAGGATCATGGGGACTTTGCGACGGCTGTGGCACTAGAACGCGATCTGATCTGGCCGATGACTTCACAAAATGATGCGTGCCTACATCTGCCATGATTTCTGTTCCTGGATAAATCTTGGTGTCGAGCTCTCGCTCGATTCTGTTGATTGTCAGCAGCCAAACTCATGAACGAGGCTTTTTACGTACTGATGGAGAGTCTGCATAGTCGCATACCATTAGCGATGATGCTATGGGGTTTAATACAGAGGTGACTTACGGCTTCATCATAGTTCATCTCCATGCTGGGCGAATGTCTCGATTGCCAGGAGAATCTGGCATTTATGATACGACTGATTTCGCTTCTTGGTAACTGGAAACTCGCTCTTCTAAACCTGGCTAGAGAGACGACTTTATTTTCTGCTCATCCCCTGCCGCGGAATTCCCCCGGTCAACATCTGACCGTGTTAACCGACTAGCTTCGTGGCGTGGCCAAATGAAAAGGCCAGAATCCAATGATAGTCGTATGCTTAGACCAGAGAGCCACTAGGGATGATTTCATTCCACAGAGTTCAGCCATATTACAGATGGTGTGACGACTCTTTGCTCTACAGAAACTCTGTTTGGAGTTATTGGGTTATAATCCCCGTTTCCCCACTATCCCCGGATCAACCTCCCCACACACTGAATATCCGGATAATAACACCAATTAGTGTTGAGAGGCTTCTTCGCCATCCAGGCTAGCTTACTGTTGATCATCGCTGCTCTCAAGCCCCAGTGGCTACCACGGTATTTGGCCGCTGTGGGGAAGTCTGACACCCGAGCTAGCAATATCAATACGATAGTGCAGAATCTCGAAGGCAGGAACAAAAAGCTTCCTGATTGACTATGGGAAAGTTTAATATTCGAGTACCTTTTTTGCTGCCAGTCTTTCTGTGTCTTTCTGATAAAGGGGCTACCGGAATCTCCGACTACGCCACCTGCAGGCATTCCTGCAGTGCAATTCGACAAGGATGTGATACAAAATAAGAGATAGCCGAATGAGGTAGGCGAGTAACGGAAATATTCCTCGCTAGATTCCATCGTTCGGAATGTCAGCCCCTTTGTTAGAGCCCATTTCTGGTGAGTCGAAAGCCACATGATGTCTTGACATCACCATCGCTGCAAGGTCTGGTGAAATATGAGGCAGGCTTTTGACATGATGCTGTCTGTTAGCACTCGCATCATATCAATGAGCGATAGTTTGGCACCGGAACTTGCCCCTCGGCCTAGATCTGGACCAGCACCACCAGTGGCCTTCTGAATGAGTCTTCAGCTCACTGTGATTAGGTCATTGCCATCTACATGCCTGTCATATTCGTGGCAAGTATATCAACCCCGCATTCAAGATGCGCTTCTATGCTTTGCTTTTGTGAGTACCGACCTACGGATATTCTGTTTACTATACTCTGGAAGCTATCATTCACAGCCTCTGTATGCAAGATGAATACTAAAAGTCATACAAAGCAGTGGTTAGATACATTCTGTCAAGTTCTGACTGACGACATTCACGGATGATGTAATGTCTCGAGCCGCACTCCGCACCGCATCTTCTCCGTACAACGAACCCGGAGAAGCCTGGAGACGTTTACGTCCCCAGGTGATCGTTATCATAGGTTATCGTCGGAATACGATGTCCGAATCATCTTCTCACCATACTGCTGCTTGTCACACTGCTCATGCGCTTCGACCAAGGATCGAACCAAACCAAACCATGTCTTCCGATCTCCGGGGTTAATTTGCGGCCTGTCCCAACTTCGGCTTCCCCGTGTTTCAGGGGCGATTGCGGAGATGCTGTTGGTTGTTGGCCGGGCTGATATCCCCGAATGCGTTGTTGACGCCAGGGAGCCATGAAGCTGGGAAGGCTTGCGTGGCCAGACGTGCGTGACGTCAAACCAATGAGCAGTTCAGTGACGAAGCTGAAAGCCAGCGCTCTGGACTGTATACGCTGCAGCATTAAATAGGGCCTGTATGCCCCGTTGGTTGCATCTCAGACTCGTTATGAATACCCTTGTCGTTCATTGTTTACTGCCTGCAATAACCTTATCTATTCTTTACGCGTTGCATGATGTCTATGCCACATACCCCGTTTAGTTATGGAGATGCTTCTGGTGCCCAAGACTTGGAGAAGCAAGACAGCTCTAATGGCATAGATGATTCCCCCGAGTCACAGCCGAGGGCTTGTCATGGAGAACGAGCTTGCCATGGAGAGATCGAAAAGGATGGAGCGGATGGACGAGCTGATGGTAAAGTGGAGCTGAAGGAACACGACTGTTATGACAAACTAGGGTTCACCTTTCCTTGGTGGAAGAAATGGGGCATTTTGTCTGTGATTTTCATAGTGCAAGTGTCAATGAACTTCAACGCTGGTTTCTACGCCAGCGGGATTGGTCTCTTGTCCAAGCACTTTAATATCTCGAAACAAGCTGCCAGAGTCGGGCAGATGGACTTTTTGATTGCCTATGGATTCGGAAGTGAGTTCTGGGCTCCGTGGAGTGAAGAATATGGAAGATGGCCGATCATGCAGCTGAGTTTACTGCTCGTCAACATATGGCAACTTCCTTGTGCGCTGGCTCCTAATTTTGGTACCATCGTTGTCTGTCGTATCCTTGGTGGTCTATCATCTGCCGGTGGCTCCGTGACACTCGGCATGGTGGCAGACATGTGGGAGGCGGACGAGCAGCAGTATGCGGTTGCATTTATTGTTCTCTCCTCCGTGGCAGGATCCGTGGTAGCCCCTATTGTCGGAGGCTTCACGCAGACCTTCCTAGGCTGGCGATGGACTTTCTGGCTCCAGCTTATCCTGGGTGGTTTTGTCCAAGCCGTACACTTCTTCATGCCAGAGACACGGTGCAGTATCCTGGTCACCCGGGAGGCGCGGAGAAGGCGAAAGAAGGGCGAGGAGGTGTACAGTGGGGATGAGCTGAAGGGAAAGCGCATAAGTATCAAGCATCTGCTGATGGTGTGGGCGCGTCCATTCATCATGTTCATCCGAGAGCCGATTGTCTTGTGGCTGTCACTTCTCAGTGGATTCAGTGACTCGCTCATTTTCACCTTTCTGCAGTCGTATGAACCCGTGTACAAGCAGTGGGGATTTTCTGCTATTAGTGTAGGATTGGCTTTCTTACCGTGAGTGCCTTACTCTGTTGTTGTTCTATGCTAATGTGATAGTCTCTTGGTTGGCTACTTGATCGCCTGGTTTAGTTTTATCCCCTGGATCCATCGACACTGCCGAGTCCGCGAACGAGATCCCGATGGCCTCCAGCCTGAGGCACGTCTGTACTGGCTGTTATACGGTTAGTTTTCATTCGACTTTTATATTATAAACTGACAACTCCAGTTGCACCGCTTTTGCCAATTGGACTGTTCGGTTTTGGGTGGACCAGTTTGGGCCCGCCGCATGTGCATTGGATCGCACCGATGATCTTCTCGGCGTGCATTGCAATAGCCAACGTAAGTCTCTTCACTGTTTGGAATACATATGCTCATCGTGCAGTATGCCATCTACATGGCAACGATCGATTACATGGTGGCAAGTTACGGACCTTACTCCGCCTCAGCCACCGGTGGCAACGCTCTTGCCCGAGACTTTTTGGCCGGTGTAGCCGCGATGTATTCAGTGCCTAGTAAGCATCTGATCTTGATTCCAGAAAGAAACCAACTGACGTGGGATAGTGTACTCCAACATGGGCAAATCGAACCCCCTCGAATGGGCTTCATCGTTGCTCGGCTTTCTGGCGGTCGTTTTCATCGCCCCGATTTACATCTTCTACTGGAACGGACCGAAGATCCGGGAGAAGTCCAAGTTTGCGCAGATTCTGGCGGCCGACAGGAAGAAAGCCGGGCGGAGGGTTTCGCAGTGTGGTTCTGGCGATGCCGGGCCCGAGGAGCATTATTTCGAGAGTGGCAGGAGTTCGCGGTACAGTCGGTGATCTGTGATACTGTCATGTTTTCGTCATCCTCACTGGATGGATTATTTATTATTGTGGATGAGACAATTTGACAGTATACTCATCATTAGCATTAGCATCAATTATATCTAGTTAATGAATTGTCAATGTACTGTAGCAGCATAGATTTACATCGGAACGCACGTCCGACGTCGGGTCCCGTCCCGACTATATGCAAAAGCCTCATATGAATACCATCACACCCCCCCCAATCCGGTAATGGTCATCGTCATCCAGCCCCATAACCCACATCCCAACTCCTCTTGAAACCCCTCGCATACGACCTCCAACTCGTCCTCACCACATCGCGATACCTCCTCACTTCCGCCAACCCCGCCACCCTCTCCACCCTCTTGAACCCCTCCTCAACAACGCCCCTATCCCCCTCCTCCACAGCCGCCAACCCATGGATAAACAGCGGAATAAGCAAATACCCCATCCCCTCCCCGCGGACGGCATCCAGATCCCCCATTCCCTCCCTCACCATCTTCTGCACCTTCTCATCGGTAACGTTATCCGGGTGAATCAGCAAATACAACCAGATAAACAGCGCGGAGCTGTACGCCCCGTAAATCGCATCAAACTCGCGCGACGGAATCATCGTCGGCGGTCTCCAGTTCTGCAGATCGTGCCAGATGGCGAGAGCCGCCGAGATGGTTGTTGCAGGGGTGAGGCCGGATTCGGGGCGGGGGAGGGCGTGGAGGGTTGCGATGCGGGAGATGAGGTTGAGGAGGTTGTCGGTGATGCCGAAGTGGAAGTCGTTTTCTTCGTAGTCGTCAGCAGCGTTGGTGGTTTTGTTTGGCTTTGGGCCTGTTCGGGTTCTGTCGCCGGTTGTGTAGGCTGATATAACGTGGCGGGTGAAGAAGTCGAGGAGGGGGTCCATTTTGACTGATATGATATGGTGAAATAGTGTATAGATGTAGATATAATATAGATGGTAGTATCAGGTAGCAGGTATATTGTATCTCGAATGAACAATGTTGTACAAGTACAAGTGGCCAACACCGGCCAACACCTTTATAACTAGATAACAGTACTTCGACACATCCAACACTTCATTCTGGCGCATACAGCGGTAGATATAAAATCAGAGGCAAAATAAAACATCCTAAAATAAAGAACCCAAAATAAAGAAACCCTGCAAAAACCCATGATCGGACCTCTCCACAGCATGCCCAATATTAGGGACTGGGCCCTGTCAGTTCAGGTTGACTCCACAACGTGGATCCACTGATCTATACAGCGCGCAGGCATTAATAATAACTGGATGAAGTGGTCGGAAGGAAAGGGAAGGTCGTTCTGTGGTTTCCTGGTTTGATCGGTGAGGAATGTATATTCGATTTGTTGGCGTTGTTTATCGTTGAGTCAGAAAGACGGTGAGGATTCCACCATATATCAATATCAGCAGTGTCGGCAGAGAAGAAATAACATTTCCATGCATTTATACATACTATATATATGAAGAATCAATAAATGCATAAAAGTAATCGCCGATCTATGCTATCTAATACCTGCAGAATACTCAGTACCTATAATACAGACAATATTAACAACTCAACCTCGTTGGGTAGATGTACATACTCTCCTTACTCCTACCCGTATATCTATCCATGTATCACCCATCTTTAACGCGCTTACGGCGGATAATTTATACTCACCAGGACCATGACGTTGCGATATTAAATTCAACGTAAGCGAAATCGAACCATACAGCGAACAGACACTAGAAAGAGACACAGTGACCACAGTCGGAATCGTCGGGCGCAATCCGCGATGATCATTGAACGGACACGATAATTGAACCCTGCATTTTGTGGAGAAGATTGGAGCCCCGAATAGCTTCAGCTAGCAGCAGCTAGCAGGACTAGACAAGAGCTGAAGGAAAGCGAAAGTGGATATCCTATCGGTAGTCAAGGATTAATATCCCGAGTGCTGAGGCTTTTTTTTTGTCACGAATTTCTTTTTACGAGGTACTTTTGCAGCTGCGCAACATCAGCTGGATTTTCGATTTGCCGCGATGGAGCCCCGATCGACATGGGTTAAACTTAGTGAAGCTAATATCGAGACTATATCGGAAAGGGTTGATGGAGTGAGATTGTGGATTCTGGGCTATCCCAAAAGTCCCATTACCCCGCCTCCCCCACTGTCTGTGTGTTGGAGTAGTATATACATTATTTACAAGCATAGCCTCTGTCGATCAGACGGTGATATTGCTATATGGGATGATTCTGACCTCGCCAATCAACCCGTTATCCACCCGTCCAGGTAAAGGAGTTAGCAGCGGTGGGGAGCCCGAAACCTCCAATTCGTCGTATATCGAGCGGATGTAGTTCCACATCATGGTGGGCACGACGGCGGTTACCCGATTCACGCCGGTGACTAGATACGGGCGTAGATCTGCCTTGGGCTGGTTATAATCCAGAGGCGGCAGGAGGTGCGAGTTGACGTGGAGACGGAGACCCTGCGAGATGGGCGGGAGGTGGATGTACGCTCCATCTCCCTCCAAGGCAGTCCAGTTGAAGGAGGTGGTGTAGTAGCCGATTCCGGATGCGTTGGCCAGCGCTGGGATGTCGAGCCAGGAGACGAGGCTGGGGAGGGCGTGGGTGGTGTTGCGCTTGGAGGCGATGATGGAGGCGTCGGAGAGGTTGGAGGGGGCCTCCCAGTGTTCAGCGATGAGGGACCAGCTGTGCAGGGCGAAGGATGGAGATGCTTTCTTGGAGATGGCGATGGATTTGCCGGAGGAGAGAGTGAGGTTGCCATGTCCGGATGCAGCGATCTGCAGAGTCAGGCCGTGGGAGGAATATTCATATCCGACAGCGCTGGAGGGAAGGTGAGTTGCATGGACGGAGGGGGTATCCAGACTATTGTCGAAAGCCAGGATGACGGTCTGGTTCGCACCGAGGCTAAGAGGAACGATGATGCTGCTGTTTAGCCGCCGATATTCCAGCACTGGCTTCTGCTCGCCGGTCCATGCGTTGAGGATGTATGGTGTCTTGGTAGTCTCCACCTCGACATGGCCAGATGAAGCCTTTCCATCGGCAAACAGAAAGACATACTCGGTGCTGCTGTCCGTCCGCAGCACAGGATACCAAGTGCCGTTGGTGGCTACCCTGACACGAGGGTTGATTCCGAGGGCATTCAACTTGGATGCAATCTCTCCTTTTCCAGCGGAATGCACATTGGCCGTCTGTTTCAGCTCTGCAATGGCCGCCTTGACAGCTGCTTCACTGCTTCCATTGCCACTCGCATAGTATCCAGGATCTCCACCACTCAGAATCACCGGCAGTCCAGCCTGCGCATACTTCTTCAGCTTGTCCACCGCAGCAAGAGTCACATTCTGCTCGCTGGTGACCACCATCGCCCTATATGCCGGACTATCCGCCGCCAGCATCCCATTTGTAACCGTCATCTGGGACAAGTCAAAGTTATCCGGCGACAGATACGTATACGTGTATCCAGCATCAATCATATCACTGCTCTGATAGAGAACCTCGAGATTCGCATCCGTCTCCGACTGCTTATTATACACAGCCACGTCGGTCCGTGGCTGTCCATGTCGCAGGATAAACTGGTTTCGTCCGACGTAGGTCATCCAGTCCGCATAGCCATTCTCCCAGGCCGGCTGCTTGTTCATGTACGATTCCGAGAAGAGGAAGAAGAACGCCGTGTATCCCGGCCAGGTGGTTTCGTAGAAATTACCCGTAAACGTCTGTCCATGCAGCACGATCTGGTTGACGCCGCCGGCCATGGCGCGGCTGATCTCGCCGAGCAGTTCACGCGCCGGCAACGCAAAGGACTTGCCATAGTTGGCGCCCATTTCGTTCGAGATGATGGGTTTCCCAGCGACGTTGGCAGACCCAGAGAACTGGCGGTACGAGTCGATTTTATCTTCAAACGCGAGGCTTTCGCACTCGGGGACGCTGACATAAGGGATGTTCGCTTCCATGTCGATGGGGAGGTTATACGAGACTTGCGCAGACATTTTCAGCCCGAGTTCGTTCTCTGCCCAGTTGGTCACGGTTTGCAGATAGTCGCGGTATCCTTGGACGAGAGTCGCGCGGAAGTCGTTGACATAGCCCATTGTCTTTTCGGGATCTTCCAGGATGCATTTGATCGTGCCGGGGGTGGAGGGCTGCAGGCCGGGATTGTTGTTGCCGAAGATCATCAGGGGGAGGTATTTGTGGATGTTATATCCATGCAGGGCGTGGAACATGGAGGGCAGCGAGGGAGTCCACGAGACGTTGGATTTGATCTCGAGACTATCTTCCCAGGCTGCATACATTAGCAGTATTCACCTATCTCAAGAAGAGGACATACCAAGATTACCAACATCAGCCAACAACTCCCCAATCCCCTCACTGCTGAGAATATAATTCCTCCAAAAGTCAATCGTCACATTCGCTCCTCGCCCACTAAAGTGATCCACCGTATACGACCCATTATCCCAAAACGTGCCTGTCGCGTTACTCTGGATATCGACATTCTTCGCCAGCGTCTGCCACTGATAGAACGCAAAGAGCCTGTACTCCGACGTGGCGTTGAACTGCAGTGATGCCCTACCGTCGGGTGCAACGTGGCTCGTCCAGTCGCGCAGACTGGATTCTTTCAGAGTCAGCAAGGTGGAATTTGTTGCTTCTGCACCGAGCATGGCATTTCCTGCGTTGGTGATGGTCGACGAGGCCAGCACTTCTGCAGAAACCAGCGCGACGAGATCGCCTGTTCCCCAGCCGGGAATGACGCCGTTGAACGATCCATTCGAGACGGTCACATTAAACGGTGCCTTCATCACCATCAGCATATCATTCCTATATCATGAAAGAAAACTCACCAAATCCCACTGCAACCCCCCATCAGTCACATTCGCAGGAACCCCCTGCCCCTGACTCGCCCCTATCGCAAAATCCATCAACAACCCGGCCTCCTGAGCCGCCTCCAGCGCAGCCCGGAACATGTCGTTAAACGGCTTCGTGCCGAATCCATACGTGGCCCAATCCGCACCTTTTGGCTCGCTCACCATATCGCCCCCGTAGTTGTACAGCGGGAGGAACTCGATGGCGCCAGCCCCGATCGTGGCGGCCCGTTTGATGTCATCTTGCACGGTGGCTGTGTCGACGCTGGGATCGGGGAGCCAGTAGCGGAATTTCGGACGGACATGTTTCGAGGTATTCTGGAATGTGCCAAAGTCTGTGCCTGCCGCTGTGATGGTGAGGAGGAATCCTAACCAGAGCCAGGTGTGCCACATGGTGGATTTGATGGTGTGAAGAGAGACAGCAGAGCATAGGCAGACAGATATATCAATCCGGACTCATTTCCCCCGAGACTGAAGAATTCAGATTAATCTTCTGGAAACCCCGCAAGTGACGAAATGACGGTGGTTCGCCCTGACGATCTTTGGCGCATTCGGCGATAGTGATCGTCTCGTGGCCTCGGTTCTTCCGGATACGCGTGTGCAGACTGCATAATGTCGGATATTCCGATTCATCTTGAATTGATTAGGCATCTGAATTGTGTTGACTATGATTATGGATATGTTGAATGTTATACGCTGGCCAGATCAAAGTTATAGAAGTGGTAACCTCTGGCATAACATATAACCCTCTCTTGACTCCTACTGCTCTACGAAATCATTTGATTATCCTGAATTGTTTACCTATCCAACATCTCTCTCATCTGTCAGAGAAGTTCGTGTGTTGATAGCATCTGGGTCTCCCGCAAACCGGCTCACCTCCACCACCATGTTGGTAGACTGGAACACAAATGTCCCCTCTTTCCATCGCTGCACTGGTCGGAGAGAAGCGGTGACTGGAATTGATCTTTCCTGCCCGGCCTCCAGATATACTGGGTGAAATCCTAGAAGCACACGAGTAGGAAAGTCATCGACCCCTGGCAAGCCATATACTTGCGCAATAAACCATCCACCTCGCAGGCCGGTATTCTTCACGGAAACCTTCATGTGCAGTTTCTCTTGCTCCTGATGACATGCTGCAATCTCTCGCAGAAGGAATGTGGTGTAAGAGAGCCCGAATCCAAAGGGAAAGGCTGCAGGCACCCCGAGCTTGTCAAGGAGATGCTGTCCGAACCATCGGTCGTAGTCGATCTGATCTGCATGGATGTCGAAGAACGGGAGATGGCTTTCATCTGTTGGGATGGAAAAGGGAAGTCGTCCGCTGGCATCGACCGTCCCCAGGAGAACATCTGCCAGTGCATGCCCTCCTTCCGATCCGCTATACCAACTCATCAGGATAGCCGGAACCTTGGCCCTCCATGATTCCACCACCACCGCCCCAGCCGTGACAATGGACACAATCGTGCGAGGGTTCTGGGCTTGCACGGCCTGAATCAGCGTTTCGTCATCCTCGCGAAGCCGTAGAGAGGTGCGATCGCCACCGACGCCTGCTGCCACGCTTCCTTCACTATCGTGCTTCCCTTTTCCTTGCGAGATGGCGACGGTTTCGCGCTCCTCATCAGTTCGAGCGGGAGGTAGGACTTCTCCCAGAACTGGATCTTCCTGCAGAGCAGGAACCATGTACTCGCCTTCATCTTCTTTGGTGTATCCTACAATGCAAATCACCGCGTCGACTTCTGATGCGAGACGAGTCGCATCTTCTACAGACTCAGCATGTCGAACTTCCACGTGAGGGAGTGCATCCCGAATGCCCTCCAGGGGAGTCACGACACTAGGGGGAAACACCTGGGACGATCCTTTATCGCCTGTGTTGGCAATAGCAGCGAGCCGTCCAACAACAGCCACTCGCCTGAGAGATGCAGCCTGGAGAGGAAGAAGTGGTTTCCCATCAATCGGTTCGTTTTTCAGCAGGACGATGGATCGCGATGCGACCTCTCGAGCAAGCGCACGGTGCTCGTCACAGAACACCACCCCCGGATCTGGGTTGCTTTTCTCCGTGCGAATCGCAAATTCGATTTGCTTTCGCAAGATCCGCTCGCTGGATCGGTCAATTGTATCCCATTCAAGTTTGCCATCCTGCACAGCCGTGGGCAAATGCATTGCTCGCTGCTGTCGGAACGGTGCCTCGATATCCAGCCCATTGCGGACTGACTTTGTCGCGTCGCGCAGCCCGAACACGAAATCCGACATGACCAGGCCGTCAAATCCCCATTGATCGCGCAGGATCTCGTTGAGAAGATGGTGATTCTGTCCTGCCCATTCGCCGTTCACCGAGTTATACGCCGACATCACCGCTGCCACTCCTCCTTGGACAATCTGCCGAAAGTGCGCTAGATATACTTCATGCAGCACCGACTCTTCCACCCTCACGTCAACCCGAAACCGAGCGTTCTCCATAGAGTTCAAGGCATAGTGCTTCACACAAGCCATCACATGGTTTTGTACGCTCTCTGTCAAGGCCAGGCCAAACTCCGCCAGGAGGAGGGGATCTTCCCCGTACGTTTCCTGGACGCGACCCCAGGCCGGATGGCGTGGAAGGTTCACACAGACACCAGCGAAAAGTTGGCGCCCTGCGCTTTTGCTTCCAGCCCGATAGCATGGCCCACGCGGCGCTCGAGCTCAACGTCCCATGTGGCACCGCGCGCCATGGAGACAGGGAATGCGGTGGAGTTTCCCACGACCACTCCTCGGGGGCCATCGGAGAACCGGATTCCAGGAATCTGCAATCGTGGGATGGCACCATGAACATAGGGCGTTCGATTGTAGCGATCGCAGACCATAGAGCGCATCCCAGGCCAGAAGTCAACGTCCCCGTCAAGAAGCGCAAGACGTTCATCCTTTGTGAGGTGAGAGAGCAGGGTGTGGGTGGCCTCGGTCAAGGGCTGACCGGATTGTACTGCAGATACCGCATCTTGAAATGTGTATTCCGCAGAGGACATAATGCAGTTAACGTGGGAGAAAGAGTCTAGAGGTCACGTCTTTGCTATCTTAGGAAGACATACAGGCGATGGGAAATGATATATACAGCAATTATGTCATACTGGCTTGGGCTTGCGGGTACTTGGATAGACTTTAAGCAAAACCATCTTTTATCCAGTACCAGTTCGAAACAGCTGCAGTGCAATTAAGGTGGATCAGCCCTTCCGGGGTATCCGTACTATGACCGTTCAACACCGGAATAGGCAAGCCGACCACCTCGAATGATAGACCCACGCAGTGTTAGGAAAACAGCAGTGAATCATCTCTCGGTAGGTTACTCTGACGTGCAAGCTGCTAAGTACAAGATAACCTGGTTCCATTTCACGTTGTCTCGAGTCATGGGCCTAAGGACTGCAGTCGATATTAAACCTACCTTAAATATTAGAGGGATTTATAGATAACTAGCTAACTACCGATACTTTTAGTTAGAGTTACTGTCTGTAGGTATAGTTTTTGTATAATTCTAGTTTAACGACCCTATACCCTTTGGGAGCGCAGTTTACACTCGGTTCTTCCGGAATGCGTGTATATGTCCGGATATTCCGATTGAATATTCGCAAATATTGTCATGGAATCGCCATTGCCATTAGGCACCGGAATTATGGTTTGGTTTATGCATTAAGAGGATAATGCGGGGTGTTTCAGCCCTGTACGGAGGTTCCGGACTACTCTATTGCCACCATGATCTGGAATTCCATCGGAGTGAACACAATTAATACTCACAAGATATCTACCGAATATCCTCATTTTAGATAGCATATCTAAACTCCCGGTTCTCACGATCCGTCAAGTCCAGAAACTCATGATTCTGCTCAACAACATACTCACTCCCCAAAGCCTCCTTCTCCTCATCCCTCCTCCGATTCTCTCTCACAGCCAACCACCGAATAACACCCAAATCAACCGTAATTACAAAATAAAGCACGACAATCGAAATCTTCGCCGGCAGATACCCCGGCGCATCACTAGCCTGGAACGTCTGCGGGGAAATGATATTACCCACAGTATACGCGATGGTCTGGATGCAGGACACGGTGATTTTCTTCGTCGACCCCGCCACATTCGTACTGGTGAGACCGAGGATAGTCGTCCAGCCGATCGGGATGCCGCCGGTGAGATAGTAGCCAACTAACGCGGGGGCTTTGTTGGTAGTAGCCATGAGGATGGCGCCGACGATGGAGGGGATGTGGCCGGCGATGCAGCAGAGGAGGCGCTGGTTGGTTTTCATGCTGAGGTAGGTCAACGCAATCAGAATGACGACTTCGTAGGCGCCGAGGGGAGTAACCAGCAGCAGACTCTGAGTGGAGGAATACCCCATGCCGGTGACGAGGATGTTGCCGAAACTGGTTGCAATGGAGTTGGGGATGTTGGCTGCAAACACCCAGAACGAGTACAGCCATGTATTTGGGTCGCGGAGGGCTTCATAGAATTGTTCTTTTTTAAAGACGTTACTCCCAATGCCCTGTTCATTCTCTCGCAGACGCTCGACATGGAGGGCCTTTTCGGCTGGGGATAGAAAACCAGCAGAAACAGGGGAATCAGGCAGGATGAAGAAGAAGACAATGCCCACGACAGCCGTGAATAAGCCTAGAATGAGAAAGATGACCTGCCATCCACGAAGAGCAGCGTTGGGATCACTGCCGATGTGGATAGCCACGCCATACGCGATATAACCACCAAACATCTGCGCAAAGCCACACATAGAAAACCACAGTCCAACCCTGAATGCCTGCTCCTCCTTTCGATACCACTGCGACGTAAACACCACCCACGCAGGCACAACTGCCGCCTCCGCACAGCCAAGCAACGCCCGACACACCATCAACGAGGCAAACGACTTGCACGCCGCCATGCACGCCAGCAACGCACCCCAAACCGTCACATTCACAGCCACATACCGGGCCAGCGGAAACGCCTGAATCAGCCGGATAGTGGGGAACTGGAACGCCAGCTGCCCGAAGAAAAAGATACTCGAGATCCAGTTGAATTGGTTGCCGTGGAGGTGGGCCGACTGGCTGATGCCGGTGACGCTGGCGTAGCTGACGGCGATTTTATCGAGATACTGGCAGAAATACACAATGCAGATTAAGGGCATCACGTAGAGATCGATCTTGCGGAGCAGCTTGGTGGACTGGATTGGGTCGATTGTGCTGCTGTCCGCGAGGATTTGAAGGGCTTCATCGCCGCTTTCTTTATGTTTTGTATCTTGTGTCATGATTGCATTAATAGGAAAGAGTGAAGTTATTCAGACGCAAAACGTGGTTGTCAGAAGAAAAAGCAAAGAAATGCGGCGAGTTGAAGATAAAATTAATTCTCCTCATTAGCCATGATGGAGGAAAAGCACGCAATGCCAAGGATCAACTGCATGTCAATAAATCAATCCCCTTATCTATTTATCACTTGCATTTCATTATATAAGTATGTATAACTAATGTTAAAGGCTAAATAAGGTATATATTCAAACCTTCATTCACATGATCATCTTGGAATCCATCACCGTGCCCTGATATCAACTAAACCCTCAATTTACTCAAGATAGCCTCAAGCACAGCATTCTTCAAACCAAACGAACCTCCAACTGTCACAGCACTTTAACAAGACCCTCATATATTCCTGCAACATCTTATGCGTCTTATCTATCGCACTATGCTCAAGAGCGGATAACATTTCCGTGCAGAACTGCTTGGTCAATGCCGCTTAGACAGTCGGGGACAGCGTCAAGGTCTGCAGAATCAGCAGCGCGGAATTGCAATTTTGTTACCCCCACCACGATTCTTTCGATCTAGTGCCCCTGCACCTTTAAGGATCGTTGCTGATCAGCTGTTCTGTGTTGTAAAGGCTCGGAGTAGGCCGCCCCCAACTATAACTAAGGTCGCCAGATAGGCACTCTTCTACCTATCAGAGAAGGCACCCTTACCCTTGTCATATCTATACCATAACCCTAAGTAGGTGAGAATTTAAGATAGAAAGTGGTACTTATTCGTGCTTGGTTAATGATATAGATACAACAATAGAGAGGATCATGTGATAAGAACTATGATGACTAAGGCAATGTATAGCGCTAATTGACCATTTAGATCTAACTAATGAGAGCCGATTTTTGCTCGCTTATTGAATAACAATTTGGGTTAGTGTAGTAGGCATCCTCCACTCTTACACTCATCTAACAACATTATGCATATCGTCCTCTGCCTCATCATCACTCTTTCCCTTTATCTATGCTCCCGCCTATTGCTTAATGTCTCAAATCGCCCTCTCCCCCCAGGCCCAACCCCCTCCCCCTAATTGGAAACGCTCTCCAAATCCCCCCCTCTGCCCCATGGAAGAAATTCCAAGAATGGACTGCCCAATATGGCCCTATCGTGACATTTAAAATAGGCTCCCGCACCATCATCCTGCTGGGAACCCACAATGTTGTGCGAGACCTTTTCGTGAAGAGGGCCAAGATCTACAGCTCCCGGCCACGGTTCATCGCCATAGGCGAATACCACCTGAAGTCCATGTCTCCTGTTCTGATGCCATACGGCGAAAGGTGGCTGGGAATCAATCGTGCTGTGGCTGGTGTCATCAACCATGCCGCTCCAGCAGTCCGCGGCCCATCGGTTGTCGTTTAAACTGCTGCAGGGGGATTACTTGGTGACCATCTCTCTGAGACTGTCCGTGGTGTCTTTGAAACGGCATTCTATGGCACAGGCTTGCCGTCGGAATTGCAGAGCACGGTTCAAGAGACGAAGACTATTCTGGAGATCCTGATGGGTCTGGGCAGTATTGAGAATGTCTTGGTAGATCTGTTCCCGGCGCTAGAGTATGTTCCTGGTGTTTCGTGGGTGTTGAAGCGAAAGGGCGATGCCTTTTTCAACGCCCTGATCAAACGGTTTACGGGGAAGATCGAGTATGCGCTACAGAGTGACTCGTGGAACATGGCACGAGAGATCTACGAAAGGCGTCCTGCAAACATGTCATGGGAAGAGTTCGCCTATACGGTCACTGAGGCGGAGCTAGCCAGCAACCTCACAACACCCAATGTCTTGGGCGTCTTTGCCACCATGGCCGTGGTATATCCCCGCGAGATGCAACAAGTCCAAGCTGAGATTGGCAGGCACATTGGCAGCGAGCGACTCCCTACCTTTGCAGACCTCCCTCAACTCCCCTATACACAGGCCTTCATCAGTGAATGTTCTCGCCTGTCACCCATCTCCCCCCTCGGGCTCCACCGGGCTGTCAGCCAGGAAGACGAATACATGGGCTATCGCATCCCCCCAGACGCCACCATTCTCCCCTTCCTGTGGGGAATGAACATGGACGAAACCATCCATCCCAATCCCACCTCCTTCCAGCCCCAGCGGTGGATAGACAACCCCAATCTCCCCAGCCCGGACGCATTCGGCTTTGGCAAGCGACAATGCCCAGGAAAGCCCATCGCAGAAAGGATGATCTTCATAACCATCGCATGCATCGCGTGGGGATATGATTTTACAGCTGACGGTGGCTTCGAGTACCAAGCTGGCAAGTATAACCTGTTCAGCATGCCGTCGACATCCGCCATACGCGTCTCGTGCAGGAGCTCGGCCCACAGAGCTACCCTTGAACGTGTGTATCGTGAAGTTGACCTCAGACCTGAGGGTGTATAAATGGGATTGACAGCCAGGCAAGAGAATTTTGCGTTATCTGGTATAAGGAGTGTGGATGAATGGTTGTTACGCACTTATCTCAATTTCTGCCACAAGGACGGGGGTATGATTGAATTATAATAGATTTCAGTATTCATTACGATTGTATAAATTAATGAACAGGTCTGGTCTTCCTTGTTAGACTATAATCTTCAGTTGGTTAGTGATAAACCAAGTTGATGGATTCTACCGCATACCTTATCAAATGCCTGAAATCATAAAAACCCTAGCCTAACGACCTATTCAATTCTCACACGATAACAAGGTTATAAACCTCAGGTTGCTGCAAGAGGACTCGGCGACTGATCCCAATAGCTCTGCAGCCTCTGAATCGTACTATCCGTCGACCAGCCCAAATCCGCCTCAACACCACGCAGCAAATCAACAACAATCTGGCGCTCTTCCGGCTTTTCAAGACACTGTCCGACTGCAAGCAGCACGGGCACCATGTAGATACGCACGCCGCCTTGCGGTCGACCCAGCGCGATACCCGAGATTTCTCGACAGCGGTAGTCGACTTCTTTCGTTACCTCACGATATCCCTGTAGACGATCAAATGCGGTACTGGGTGCGCTGACGACATCGGGCGGTCGATTAAGCAGCAACGCGAGCCGACCAAAGTGGTATTGCTGCATGGCTGCGGTGCAGGTCGTCAAGGAGTAGAAGATTTCCGGGAATGGGAGGGGTGTTATTTCCGGTGGGTTGGACATATCCTTTGGATGGTCGAGTCGTAAGCACGGACGGAACGTCTCGGGGAGATTGTCGAACCACCCCTGGAATGCGATGCAGAGTCTCAGCCAGGCAGAAGTATCAGGATGCGAGTGTTGCGATGTACCCGGGGAAGTAGATACTTCGGACGGTGATTGATCCGTCCACTGTGCGAGTTGCGACTTTCTGAAATCGGCGAGGAAGTTCATGGTCTTGTTCATGATCCAGATGAGACTGTTTGCGACTAGATCTTCCTGTGAGGTTATTCTGCCGTTTTGTGGATCGTTGTGAAAGGAGGTGTTTCCTTCTGTGTCGATTGGTATACCGGCTGCTCGCCACAAGGGCAGATTTTCCTGGTCGAGATGAGTGGGTAACCGATTGAAGTAAGATGCCAGGTAGTCCTGGCGGGCGAAATTCCAGAACACGGCACTTGCGCCATGAGAGAAGAGTGGGTATGTGGCTGACTGGTTGGTGTGCATTTGCAGTAAGGAATTGAACAGTGGTTTGATACCGGTGAGATGGCTGAGATGTATTATTAGCTCCATATAGAACAGGATTGGTGTAGCTTACGACTGCCAATTCTCGCCCGGCTCATCCAGAAGTTTGTACATGGTCAAAAGAGCAGAAGCAGCTAATAAATCCTCCGCCTTACGCGAGAACCTATCAAAAGACACAGAACCAGCCTGTGCAGCTTGAAGACGCAACCAGCGACCAACAGTCTCGATCGGGGACTCCAAAATGGCCGAACTGGACACAGACGAATAATAATCAGAGATGGACGCATTCAACCGCGACACAGCAAGATAGTAGTAGTTGGCAGCTTTCAAAAACCAATCCACGTCTGAGGAGTTCGGATAAACCTCCATAGTTGCTGGATTTGTGGACATTCCACCAGCTGATGTGGACTTTGCGCCTTTCACTCTGCCCAGGTGTTTTGCGACAAGAGCGGCGATGGAGTGTTTTAAAAAGTCATTGTTGATCGCGTGGATTGGGACATAGACTGTGAAGAATTTTCTCGAGTCTGATAGATCCAACCTGTTCGAGTGAGCAAATGCGACCACTATGATTGGTGGGTACATACCACGGTCCTAGGACTTCTGAGAAATGTCTAATAAGAAATGCAATCTCATGCTCAGTCCCTGTCATCAGTTCTGAGAATATATCCTGAAACTCTTCCTTCTCACTCCGCTGAGAGGGTTCTTCAGACAACGAAACTCTCGAGTCATGGGGTCTCTGGCCCAAACCCGGATATGGTGCATTTAAAACATTAAAGGGGTCATCATTTGGAGACACTGAATTTTGAACATTGCTTCTACTTGAACTGCTCTGTTCTCGGTCAAAAGTAAGAGGATTGATATCGTAATGTGCCTGGTTTGTTGAATTTTGAATAGTTGCTGAGGCCGATGACCCAGAGAAGTTCCCTGAACCCATCTGCGCCGGATTAATTCTTTGGTCGCTTGTCATTCCTAATGGTGAAGGTATAGCGAAAGCATTTCTCTCATGTATACTTCCAGCCACAGATGCCGCTTGAGCATTCTCCCCTGAACTTGGCGGACTGCTTCTTGTCTATTCCGCATGAGAAATGTCTCTAGAACCAAAGGAAAAACTGACCTTGTCTGCATTATTAGCTGATGAAGGATGACTCTTTGGATACGGCGCATATCGCCTCCTGACCGTAGCACCCTGGTCTATGAATTTGCGAGTCTGGACGTATCCCGGACACTCCACGCCAGCAGCAGTGCAACGCTCACATTTCGGGCGAGTCTCATCACACTAAACACTCAGCACTTTGCCCTCAGACATGATAATCTGCGTAGCACACCTTCATATGACGCTTTTTACATCTCTCGCACGCTTTGTTGGAGGGCACCCCAGGCATGTCGGTGTGGGTCTTGTGGTGTTGATGGCGGCGTAGCTAACTTCTTTCTCATGGCCTAGGGATCGTCGTCCCACGCTTGAAAATATGCATGTACTATGAGCTCCCTATATGTATCAAGGCCTTGACGGCCAGAAAGTGACATGCCTTGTTGTAGAGTTTCGATGAAAAAGCTAACTCTCGTACTTGGCAGCGGGACTTGAGAGTCGGGGGTTGGCCGGAGAAGTCTCGGGCCGGGTTCACCGCTCGGCAGAATGCCTCGTCACGGGGCTCTTTTTTTGATGCCTGAGGCTGAAAGAGGATGTCAATCTCAAAGATATCATAATATGGTAACTAGACAGAGTGTGTCAGACTAAGAGTGAAATGGTTGTGTTTGATCTATATCTAGCAGGAGACACGTATGATATACTAGGCAGTATTGAAATGTTGCTAATCTCATGACACCGCAACATATATTTCCTGACATACCGAAGTTAGGTAACAAATGACACTTTTAGTTGTTCAATACTATAGCCACTCAATTAAAAGGTATACACCATGACGTGATCTCATGGAATGACTATCAAATTCCAGCTAGCCAGCTACACCACATATCTGAAAAGCGGGCTTTTATCACCCATCCTGATTAGCTCCGCCTCGCTATACTTGCCCAGCACTTCTGCCTCACTCATTTTGTCCCGTTCAGCATTGATTCTGGCATAGCTGGATCGCAGCACCAGCACACTGATCATGGCAGCTACGGTGATGCCAGTGCATATCCCATAACCCAGCCAGTAGTGTGGTTTTTGCTGTTCGAGGAAGATGTTGGAGCCGATTGCGCCGCCCTAAACACTTAATATGATATACTGTACTGATGAATGAATGCACTTACCAAATTACCAATCGAGATCAACAAAGCCATGCCGATAGCACGCCTCCACGACGGAGCAAGGTTATTTCCAAACCACGACAGAGTCCCCATGACAGGCGGGTAAATGCCGGCTGGGATACAGAAGAGAAAGGCGTAAGTGAGACCCGGGAGGCGAGGATGGGGGATGGCCAGAAGGCCGATGAATCCGACCAGGGCAATGCCAAATGGACCGATGATGTATGGCCAGCGGGACTGGTGTTTGTCGGCGAGAAAGCCGAAGATGAGGGTGGAGAGCACGCCGAGAAAGTAGATCGGGATGGTGAGGAGCTGGGCCTGGGCGGAGGAATAGCCGAGTTGTTTGATGATTGTTGGTGCGGAGTAGGTGAAGCCGTACAGACAGATCTACTATGTTAGCTGGAGATAATAAAGGTACTAGAAGGTGCATACGGAGATCCCCCAATACATGGTCACGGCCAGATAGATCTTCCACTCGGTCAAAGCGGAGATCAGATAGTGCCATTGGAATTTCTCCTGCGTCCCAACAGTCCCTGCTGCTGTTCCAGAGTCCTGGTCGAGTCGTGCCCGGAGGAACTTTCTTTCGCGAGGAGTGAGAAATGAAGCTGTTTCAGGGTGATCCGGTAGAGTCCAGGGGAGTATAAGGCCGATGACAACCGTCAAGATTCCTTCGGAATCAGCATCATTCAGCAGAGATAAAGAACGACCAACCCTCGAGCAGAAATATCCATCGCCAACCACTCAGATTGCCTATACCGTCCATCTTTTCAATTGCAAATGCAAGAAGCCCCGAAAAGGCACCAGCCAGAGAAGCAGCAGAGAAGAAAATGCTCATTCGCGTCTGCACCTCAAACCGACAATACCTGATTTCATCAGCCTCTCTCTGTGTTTTTGATATGAAAACTCACCAGCACGTCAAAAGATAAGTCGAAGCAGGAAAGAAGCCACTCTCCGCAAGACCCAGAAAGAACCTGGTAATCAGCAGCCCCGTATAGCTCTTCACAACCCCCTGCATCGTCATAACCACCCCCCAGCTAACCATCATGATACACATCCACACCGACGGCCGCATCAGTTTAAGCACCACATTGCTGGGCACTTCGAAAACGGCGTATGGGAAAAAGAAAACTGTCAGGGCGAGATTATACTGCGTTCCTGTGAGTCCGAGCTCTTCGTTCATCCCAGCCACTTTGGCATTTCCGATATTTCCCCGATCCAGGAATGAGAGAACGTAGAGAACCGTCAAGAGGGGGAGGAGTCGCCAGTCGATCTTGCGGAGGACTCGGGCGGTTTCTGCTTTGTCTAGTGTGGCTGACTAGAGATGTTTTAGCAATAGTAGTTTATCTGTATACCGATATCGTACGTTTGCATTTCTATCGCCATTCTCCAAAGCGGAACATTCGGGCTGCTTTTGACCTTCCATGGCTGCATGAAAGAAAAAGAAAAGAAAGAAAAAGAAATGAGACTGCCGAGGTTATATAAGGTCTGCAATGCAGGGATACGAGGTCGGAGAGATCGCCGTTTCTCGGTGTGACACTACGATTTAGCTGCTGTCTGTGCTGCTGCATATTCTGAGTGTCATTTTGTTTAGCTTTGAAGGAGAAGTTTATCACTGTTGACTATCATACACTTTGTTGACCTTCAAAAGCCGTTAATAAACCGACTGTCTTGGCTTTCTGCCATGGTCAATTTATACTTCTAAATGCCTGCGCATCCACTCATCCTCTGCCAAATCTCGAGCAGAGCTACGCTTCTCTGGCTCCCATTGCAGCATTCTCCTCATAAGGCGGAGAAATCTTTCTCTATCCTCGCCTTCAAGAGTAGTTTCTCTCTTCTCCAGCGGAACCCTATCCTGTGATGGAATCCCCGCGCAGAAGTCACCTAGAAGAAAACAATGAGTGACAATTCACCTACAGGAAGGCCGACATACCTTGTTCCGAAAAGAATTTCTGACTTAGTCTTCCCCGCGCAAGAAGACCAGGAGGCGGGGGCCCAAGAAGACGTATCATCTCAGCGAGATGTGCCCGACTTCGATAAGTGTGCAATTCTCGGTCTTGACCGGTGAGCAGGGACTCGCCTTCGAAGACGTCCCAGATCTGTGGGAGAATTTGTAAGAATACTTAGATAGAATGGGTAGCAGGCGGACTTACCATGCATCCCACATTCCATATATCAACACTGTACGTCCAGGGAATTTCCAGGATCACCTCTGGTGCTCGATAGATATTAGGTTGGATATCTTCCAGATGCTCTATACCACCAGGCATAGCAGAGCCAAAGTCGCATAGGACTGGGGCGCCGTATGCCTTGGGAATTCTGAGGTCCCGGGATGTGTATATTGTTCGTCCGTCTAGCTCCTTTCTCGGACAAGGGGTTTGAATCTCCTCTTCTTCAAAGTCACTGAAGACGGTATCGTCGGCGATACCGAGCATGATGTTGTCGGCTTTGATGTCTGGTGGAATTCCCAGATAAATCAACAAACAAACAGATAACGGAAGCAGAGGAAGAAAGCGTACCAGCATGTATGATCTGGCATTCCGTATGCAGGTAATCCAGCGCCAAAAACACGCGTTGGAGAATAAATGCCAGGACTGGTTCCGGCAGTCTACCTATTGGGTTGCGGTGTAAAAAAGTCCATACAGTCTCCCATAATGGAGGGTGCACAAGGCAGCGGTGCATGTCTTCAGGCCCAATAACATCGAAAGAGTCTAGCAATAATCTAACAGCATTGTGACCTGGGTGGGTTTTTGAGCCTTTCTCCATGCGTTTATACATGTCAAGCTCGTCGTCCAATTGCTGCCCCATAGATGTGGACTTGATAAAGATTTTGAGGGTAACATAGCGACGGCAGCTGTATAGTATGAGTAATTTAACCCACGAGCATTTCAAAGAGGCCTCACTCCATATCCCGCGCAAGCCACGCAGTCGAACTGGCTCCAAACCCCAATTTCCCCACGACTTGATACCGGTCCTTAAGTACTTCTCCTATCCGAGTAGGGTAATATCGGGAGGCCACATAGTCTGGGATAGTCTCTTCTTCAATCTTGTGACTTTCAGGTATTCGGACGAAGTTTGGATTGGAGAAGTTGAGTGGCTTCCACCGCCTGAGGCGTGGCAAGGACCGTAAAAGCGACGACAACATTCTCTAAGACAGGGAGACAAGGTCAATTAAGCAAATATCGGACAAGCAAGAAGAAGCAAGAGAAATAAGAAGAGAAAAGAGACAAAGGGAGCACAATGCGTCCAGTTAAAACTGTGTATTGGTAAACATGATGAGGATGTTAAACAGAAGCTGACAGAAATGACAGGAGGTCCTGTTGCCTGACGCAGACAACCACATGACTAACTGTACAGTCCAGGGAGATATGACATGGTGTTTACCTTTTAGGTGACACAATCCGTATTTTAGAAAACCGTGGAGTTGACAATCTGCTACTATGCACATATTTATATTCCAGGAGGCTAGCTAACCGGCTATTAACCGGGCAGTATGATATCAGGCTAATTTACCACGCATCCCTCCATATATCAACACTATACATCCATGGTACCTCTAAGAACACCCCTGGTCGATGGAATTCAATATAATCCTAGGGATATAACATTCATTATAATTTCATGAGGTGTTCACAAGATGCTCAAGACTCAGTAGAGAATAGCCTGATTCATACTAGGCATGTCTCACGTACCAGCATTCCTATTGGCCACTAGTGAAGTATACAGCCAAACTAGGTAAGAATGTCTCACCTGGTAGATATGGGGCTAAACACCCTACCCTACATATAAAGCACCCCTCCCCATCCCATAAAAACCAAACATCACACCAAAATGTCCAAACCACTCCAGCCAAGCCCCTACACCTACACCGACGAAAAATGGAAACTCCACACCGTCCACCCACCACGCTACATGTCCACGAGCAGAGTAGATGGCATCACTCGTCCAACACGCCTAGCACCAGCTAGTTGTATAGGCACTCCCAGCATCGCGCCGCGAACAGCGGCAGAAAGGGCAGCCGAAGCCGACATGGCATTATGGGCGAGCTGTGATAGCGTGGACGAGTATGAAAGAAAAAGACGGGATATTGATGCTGCAAAGGCAGTGGTGGGTGATGATCAGCCGGTGTTCCATCCGTTCCCGCGTCTGCCGATAGAGTTGCGATATAGGGTGTGGGAGATGGCAATGGCAGAACCGACGGAGATCACGATTACCTGTTCGGGGTATACGGCTGCTCGACGGCCAACAGGGAGGTGTGGGACAGTTTCTAGAGGTCGACCACGAATATACGCCACCACGGCGTTCATGCCGGCGTTGATGCTGGTGAATCGGGAGACGCACGCTCTTGCATCTCGCCACTACCGGCGTGCTTTCCAGGGCGTGAATGGTGGTGGTGGAGTTCTTGCTGCGTACCCCAGTATTCTGACGATTGAAAAAGACATGGTGCTTCTTCTGCCCATGGAGGACCTGGAAATGCTCACTGAGATTGTTGTTGTTGCTACACCGCGACTTTTGGGGGTTGAGTTCTCTCCCGAGTTTTCGGGAAGGCTTAAGACGATGCTGGGGATGGGGTCGATACGCCGGTTGGAAGTGAGGCTGACAAGCATGATTACCTGCCAAAATGGGAAAGAGGTTGATAATTACTTTGCATCTTTGTTTTCGGAAATGAAGGCTGTGGATATGGGATGGGTTGCGCCGGAATTGAGTGTTGGGCCTGTGCAGGATGAAAGCATAGATGAACCAGAGAGTGAAGATGATTGATGAAATGACGATAGTATTGTTCTAACTAGTATGTAACTGGTCGAATCTCTATGATACTATTCCCTACTTTCCTATAAAACCACTATATAGCAACTTGTTCTTCTAGGTGAAGACGGTGCAAAACAATCCGTACATTAGAAACCTTGGAATTGGCAATCTACTATACGGATGATAAAACCTCTCCTGCGTCGTCCGATTCACAACCTGCAATCCATACTGGGTCGAATACGGCTTAAGCTCATAATTATCCGTAAAGCTCCACGCCAGCGCCCAATGACACGAAAATGGTCTTCCCAGATACTCTTGAGAAGCTCATTAATAAACGACAGAAAATACTGCGAGCGGGGCGAATCAAACCGCTGATCAGAGGGACTTTCCCGCTTCACCATAGACGGGAAAACCGAATTCAGCGATGAGAACCGGACTGCAGAACGTGTTCCAGACATAGCTGATGTGTTGCCGGATGTAATTGCCCGTGATGTATGTGTCTGTCTGGAAATCGTATCCGAGGTCCCAGCCGAATTGGTCGGTGGTGGACTGTTTCACGCAGTGTGGGAAGGCGGCGTTGGATGGGTCTTTTGTGCAGGATTGCGTGTCTTCAGGGGGGAGATGGCGACTGCCGTGTAGGAGTCGATGCCGATGAAGTCTGCTGGGATAGACTTTTCCACGGTAGATGGGATTTCCGATAGTGGATAGAAGGAACTCATCATACCGGGCTGTGGCTTCAATGTGGGAAGGATTCTGGGGAAAAAATGGAACGCCGTAATTGTCGCTGAACCACCTGGCCAGTTCCGTTGATTTGGTCATGGTAGACCTACACACGCGAGATTTCCCTAACCAATAATTAAAAGCTGCTGAGATATTTACCTGTCAATCAACAAGTTTTGGAGACAGTGTATTTCATCTAGTAATTGCCATACGCAGGTACCTTACATACAAAAAGATAAAGGCCTGATAGCCGGTTACAGTTCACTGCACTTCGCTAAAAGTCTAGTGGATATAGTATGCCACCCTCTTCTATATCAATCTTCTTTACCGTTACATTACTGTTTTGGTACTAGTTGACAGGTTTCCTATCCTGACAACTTAGGTCCCTTACAGGATATCCAACAAATATCTGCTCTAGTATGAAATTCGCTAATTTACCTTGTTCCAGATCGTCAGGTAACAGTTATGAAGCTGATAAAGCCCTGTTTTAAATTGTATTTATTCCTGTTTGGTTATAACAATACTATTTTACACTTTGCTCTACTTACTGGATAAAATAATAAGAATTAGTCTTATATTCATTATGAAATACTGCTAAGATAATAGATCTGACATGAATTATAAAGTAAATATGCCATGGTTAAATCATTTTTCATCACAATCATTGCACAATGAGTCACAAAAAGATACTGTAAAAAATGCATAATCTATGCAGTCTTCTCTACGTCAAGAGTCTTGGCATATTTGTAATGCTTGATATACTGTTGAATATCGTTGGATATCCAACAAATTGAGTTTGACATCCAAGTCCGCAATCGGCAGATGTGATAGTTGGACATAATCTGTTGGATGCTGCCGCAGCCTACCTACGTCTTCGGTAA
The DNA here is from genome assembly GCA_019976455.1 of Aspergillus sp. 'subgen. Cremei'. Taxonomy (NCBI): domain Eukaryota; kingdom Fungi; phylum Ascomycota; class Eurotiomycetes; order Eurotiales; family Aspergillaceae; genus Aspergillus; species Aspergillus sp. 'subgen. Cremei'. Next base: position 336,751 of record JAFBMR010000006.1, read on the forward strand.
TCTCCACCTTGATTTTCTCGTGTTTGACACTCGACGTGAACCTCAGCTTCATTTAGATTAAGATGATTTATCCAGCTTTCAAGGATGCCGTGTAGAATGCCCCAAATAAACACGGGCAACAGATAAGTAACGGCGACTGAAGCCAAGTGCTTCGATAACGATTCATACATGGTAGCATGGTATCCTTCAATAGTAGTACCAGACAGGATGTTTTATAATTGATCAGAAGAAAATTAGCTCATTGATATCGTTAACCCGACTAAAAAACGCCAACACAGCCTTGAATCAAAGCAGCCAGTTGGCAGTGGGTCGGTGAGGGGCACAGTGAACACCTGATGGGGGCGAGCTGAATGTAACCTGCCTGGAAACGTCCATCCGCCTATATGAATGGCCGAGTGGAATTGACAGCCCCACCATCATGCTTATAATGCAGATCGCTTTTCAGCTCATGGAGGGGGGGGAGAGCTGGTTTCCAGCCATCTCCTTTGTTTCACTTTCCATTTCTTTCTTCTTTTGTGTGTGTGTTTCTTTCTTTCTTTTTTTTAACCCCTATATTGATATATGTATATCAGCATGCTAAATCAAAATTTCATCACGGCGGATCAGATCGAAAGGGCAGTAGACAAGGCTTACTTGACCGCGCCTATTACTTCCCTCGACCAGATCGTCGATGAGTCTGCGCTTGCCCTCCGCAATGAGATACACGAGATACCACAGGCAAACACACCCGAGGGTGACGACAACAGCGAGTCGGAGAGTGAAGGGCCGACCAATTCATTCGACATTCTGTCTGGCGGTAATAAGCTAAACAAAACAGTAATTGGAGGCGCACTTGTTAGGAATGTCTCTTTGGTGGTCCCTGTCCGGGATGCATCATTCGCAGATCTTCCCGTTGTCCCTATCAAGGGAAGCCATAACGTGAATGCCCAGCTGTTGGCGGCAGCCGCAGAGGACAGGTCTCCGGGAAAGCCGAACCAGCTTCCTGTTTTGCTCTTGCCCGGCGAGGGAAACCTTGTACCGGTAGCTCGGCCTCTTGCAAGCGAGACCCCTGCTGATGCGGCAATGCTTTCAAGTCTGATTACTACCACCTCAGATATCGATGAGGGAGGAAGCCTACATGAGGAGAAGAAGATATTGAAGCAGAATCTTGACACCTATGTCCTGGCGGGAACCATCGATAACTTCTTTGGTATCAAGGGTTTGACGGCCAAGCTGTACAAGTTTCAACGTACGTACGCTGCCCAAGTCTCCCATCGCGGATGCTGATTAGCTTTCAGAGTCTGAAGCGAAAGATGACAGTAATAAGGGGGATGCCAGCACCAAGGAACAAGATGGTGATGCAGACAACAAGAAAGAAGACGACAGCTCAGCGCCCCCTTCAGTGCCGGCGCATGAAATGGTCATATTGAACCCAGAGAATGTAGCACTGGAAGGAAAACCGTTGGGCACGCTCTTCCCCTTCATCAACGACAAAGATCTCCAGGAAATGCCAATCAAAAATCTCGCATTCACCTTTTGTGAGGAGAGCCAAAGTCCCTTTATCAAAGCGGGCCTTTGCCTGGAAGCCGACGTGATGCTCAAGGATAGCCTTCAATGGGCAGCTGATACCCTGAAGATAATGTTCGGTGATCAAAAGACCCCTGAATCTATCCATCTCAGTGCCCACCTTTCAAACGAGAGAGATTGGTCTAAGATGCCAGTGGTTAAAGAGTTTCTTCTCCAGGGTTACTTCCAAGACATGGGTCTGAAGACTTGGGATGTGCTCCAATTCAAGACAATGGGTATCGAGATCACCGGTACAAAGGCTGCTAAAGGCAAACACAGTGGTGATATGAGGGGGCAAGATGACAAAGATGGCGATAGTAGCAAACCCTCTGATGACACAAACAAAGAGAGGCTCAAGAACAGCACCGAAGATGAGGAGACCAAGCCGGAAGCCGAGCCTGACGACGACTCAGAGAAGCCTGATGGAGAAAACCACAAAGATAAAGACGCCGGTGGCGAAGAAGAAAGTCAAAAGCCAAAAGAGCCACAGTCATGGAACTTTGGCTTCGGCTTTTACGGAACTGTCATGCTAACCAACGTGCCTCACGCCAATGCTCCTCTGGAATTGAACTACCGGATTGCCCGGGACTTCGAAGTCGAAGGAAATAGTGATAGCGAAGACACCAAAGGCGAGGACAAATCTACGGAGAAGACTGAAAAGACTGAGGAGAGTGCGGCCAACCTTACCAATCCAGACAATGAGGGCATCAAGGACGGCTCCAAGAGCACGATGACCAAGCTCCCGGAGGCTGAGAAGCTCAAAAAGGAGTATTCGGATGGCGCGCACAAGAGGATTTGGAACATGGTCATCTGGTGTGACAAGTGGGAGGACATCTACGGCATCAAGAATGTCTCGGTGAGTACATAAAGAGCTCTTGGATTAAGCATACCTGCTGACCTGTCTTTCGCAGTTGACAAAAGCCGAGCTCAAGTTCTCCTTTGAACAAGGCAACTTTAGAGAGACTGTGCAATTAAATCTGACAGCGGATTTGACGTTGGGAAGTGGAACCTTTTCAGCTGTAGGAAAATTCTCCAAGAGTAAGTGAGCCTTTGAATCGAGAGAAGATTCGAGAACTGACCTATCAAACCGCATAGACGAAAACTCGCTCGATGCTAAAATAGGTGACCTCACACTCAGTGAAGTTAAGAAGATCCACGCCCAGATCGCCGGCTACGCACTTCCAGCAGACAATGCAGCCACAGAAGCCGAAGTGAAGGCAGAAGCCAAAGGCAACGAGATCACATTCAAGAACCTGCATCTCAATCTGTCCAGCACCAAGATGGGCGGTAGTACAGACCGATCTTTGCAATTGGATGGCTGCGTCGGATTCAACGAACATAGCAGTGCCAGTGCTCTGGTAAAGATTGATCAAGATGGTTTGACCATCAGCGGAGACATCCAAGAGTTTGATATTCCTGGCACTGACATCTTGATTAAGAAAGCCGGACTGCGTATCTATATTGGATTCAAGCAGGGCACCAAGAGTGAAAAGGCTGCCAAGGGGGAAGAGAATAACAACTTTAAGGCGATAACCGATGGTGAAGAGACCACGTCTGATGAGAAGAAACACAACGGCAAAACCTTGACGAAGCCAGACGACGAAGAAGAAAAGCCTGTGGGAGCCAAGCGAGCAAGTGAGTTTGCTATTATGGGCATTGTTAAGATTGAAAACTTCACTGTCACTGTTGGTCTCCACATCGAGCAAAAGCCAGACAAACCGACTCGGGACTGGCTTCTGGTCGGCAGTGTCGCTAGCATCAAGCTAGATGAACTTTGGTCCAAGCTCAAGGGTGGATTCTTGGACTTGGAACTGGACCATGTGGCGCTGATTGCATCATCAGAGGAGAGGGAGAAGCAGGACCCAACCGAGTCAAGTGCAGTTGACAGTTGGGATGTCCTGGCTCAGGTCAATGCTTATGGCTATCCCGTTGTCAAAGGTGTGTGTTGTCTTAGGAGAGCGAATGTCCATCTCACTGATAAAACCAGGCGTTCAATTGTGCGCAAGTATTCGAAATCTTGACGCGTTAGACGACATGAACGATAAGAAGAAGATGGAAGGCCTCATTTTGGTTGTGGCCTTCCCATCACAGGGCAACTTCAAAATCAGTATCGACATGCCCAAGTCATTCCAGGTATGAATGGCAAGCCATTGCATATCGATCACTGCTGATCCAGACCTAGGTTCCCATCAGCAAATGCTTGAAATTATGCGACTTCGGTGCCGTGATTGGTGCTGATGATACTGGGCCCTACCTGCAGTTGAACACAACCTTGACTCTGTCATACAAAGACCAGAGTCCGATTAGCGTTATAGGTGACATCAAGGGTTCCGTGACAGATGCCTCTGGAGAGCTGTATGCACATTCCCGTCTTTTCTGAAAAAGAATTGCTAACAAAGAATAGGTATATGAAACCGGGGGATAAGTGGGTCGATCCTTTCGGGTTGAACAAGAAAGCCGTTGTATCCAAACTGGGAGTCGGTGCCGGATTCAAATATGCAACTGTCTTAGAGGAAGGACCCGAGTAAGTTCCAACGATCATTTCAGAGAAAATGTGCCACTGTCTAAAATCAAATTAGTCAATTCTCGTTCGAAGGAAGACTCGATCTGGGTGATAAATTCCATGGAGAGATGGCCCTGTACTTCGGCGTTGGCGAGGAACAGCTCATCTTTGTCAACGTCAGCGAGATCAATGTCGTCCAGCTCATCCGTCTGGCTGGAGAGCTGGCTGATATTAAGGAACTGGCGAATATTCAGGGTGGTGACGATATTCTTGTTTTCCGTGATATCGAACTGTATCTGTCCACTGGCGCAAAAGTCTTTGGTGATACATACGAACGAGGCATTCATGTAAGTGGGAAGATGGAATTCTTCAAGAAGACCGGCAACTTTAAAGGAAGCCTCACCGATGACGGTGTCACGGTCAAAGCTGGTCTGGATCAGTTCAGCATTGGAGGTCTTCAGGTGACATCTGCCTCGGCGGGTGGAAAGCGAGCGACGCTGGATGTTGAAATGACAAAGGAGAAGCAGAAGATCTATATCGACGGCATGATCCAGTACTACGACATCCACGCGAAGATGCTGGTTGATGCCGATATGCAAGAAAGACGGTTGGATGCTAATATCGATATCCAATTCATTGAGAGCCTATCTTTCCTGCTCAAGGCAAAGGTCCACGTCCCACAAGGCAACTCGATGGATGACCTTAAGGCAGATTTCGAAGCACAGCTCATGCCAGATGTTTATGGCGCCATTTTTGATGGTATCCACCATGGCATTGAAGCGCTTGGAAAGCTTGTCACGCAGGAAATTGCCAATGCCAAGAAGGATATCCAAGAACAGATAGATGAGCACGGCCAGGAGCTGGATAAAATGGAGCGGCAACTGGATCAGATGAAGATTGAGTCCGGAAACCAGGTCGCCATACGCGAGCAGAAAATCGAGCAGAACAATGACCAGTTGAACAATTTGAGAAACGAGCTTGATCGTCTTGAAGGGGATGTCAAAAGGGCTGAGACCCAGAAAAATGAAAATGATGCAAAGGTCGCCAGCACAAAAGCTGAAAAAGATGCTGCTCAGCGGAAACTGGACAACAAGATACGAGACATGACTGCCGAATACAACCGCCAGTTGAAGGAGCAACAAGGCCAGCAACAGAAGTGGCAGGCCGAGAAGCAGAAGCTGGAGAACCAGAAGAATGCCACATGGGGTGATGACCTCAGGAAAGGTGCGGCAGCGCAGGCCAACTGGAACTATTGGACTAGTAAGTGGTCTCATGCAGCTTTCTCAAGTATCATTATATTGACAAATTTACAGAGCAGGTGAACGAGGCCCAGGGTGAGGTGGATTATTGGAAGAGGAAGATCGCCAATTCCGGACCGTTCGGCAAGATTGGAGGGGTGAGTATATCTGTATTTCCCTCTTTACAGTACATTGCAATTGACCAACGATGATGTACTACAGGGGTTTAGCTTGTCCGCCGCCCTTGCAAAACTAGGGTCAGATCAGGCCCAACGGGCTATATACAGCCGGTTACTAAACATTATGCAAGATATTATGAGCAGTCCAGAGTTCGAAGGGGTACAAAAAGCCATCAACGACGCCGTGGGAAAGATCAAGAACATTGGTGGAGACATTGATGCGCTTGAAAGGCAAGGCGTCTATGGCTTCATTCAAGCAGCGTCCCGGGACGAGAAAGCAGAAGTGAGCCGCCAGATCCAGCTGCTGAACGACCTTGAAGCAGAAGGCCAAAAGTTGGAGGCTGAACTTACTACGGCAAGGAACGAGCTTGAAAAGAACCGAGGGAGAATTACAGCCAATCAGATAAAAGCCCAAAGGTCTATTGCGCAGCTGCAGGCCGAGATCAAGCTCAGGCCATTTGAAAGTGATTTGCGTGCCAAACAGGTCGAGTTTGCCAACATTAAAGCAAAAATCAACACTCTTCAGCGAACCTTGGATGATTTCGGTGAGATTGTTGATAAAACAGCTCATGTAGCCGAAGAGACTGTCGAGGCGTTGAAAAAAGGAGTGCCTCAAGTTACCTTGATTGTCGTCGCGGCCAATACTGATGTTTTTATCGGGAACGAGCCACTGGTCTTTAGGCTTTATGTCGACTGGCTGGGGGAGGAGAGCAAGCATGAAGTGAACTGGACACCTGGAATGGAGGCTGCAGATCTATACAAGAAGGCCGCAGACATCATCATTAAGGGCCATTAGATTATGAGTCTGATGGTTATCTATACTTGGTCTCTCTATTAGTAACACTGTTGATCTATTATTACTTGACATCTTGGTATATTTCAATACTATGGTTAAGCTATCAACGTCGATCGAAAGATAAAGCAGGATATGGAATTACTAAACAGAAGCAAGAGGTTCTGAGACAAACAAAAACGTCTATCTATCTATCTATCTATCTATCTATCTATAGTTCGGGAATAAAAAAGCAATAAAATAAAATTAAAAAAAAAAAAAAAAAATACAAAAGTAGGGATTCGCCAGTGGTCACCTGCCAGCATGTAGCTTATGCACAATTAATACCTCAGTGGTATCCTCCAGTCACACGACCAGATCAGATATAGATGTTAATTCATATACCACTACTCGTCAAACCTACTCTAATAGAAGCCCACTCATTTACTCTTGGCTCTAATTCAAAGCGAAACGCTTATTGCTCATGTGGTAATATCCTCCACTTTCATAGTCTCAGTAATGATACCAGCGTTTGCCGAACCCACTAAGACTTCTCTGTGGTCATGTATACTGGAAATCAAAAAAGAGAAAACTATATTGAAGCAAGAAATAAACCCACATTAAGTGGTAATACCCTAGTTAGCGCCTTCGAGCAGTGGATGAACATGTGAAAGGCTATACAGGCGTGCGACTAGCATGGGATATAATGTGATTGCGCTCTGGGCACCTTTATGCTTTTGAAAGGTGACTACTTCACCATCTGTTTTCTACTAAATTGAATACCAAGACTCACCGAAGTCAAAACGTACCATACAGGCCTGGTATACGCACAAAGAATTAATATCATCGCTGTAAAAACCCTGATTCAAAAAGGGAAAAAAAAAAAAAAAAAGAACACATTCATTAACTCCTCAAACACTGTGCTTGCTAGCATATCTACTACAGAGAATCAAGTAGCCGAGGGCACATCTTCAAACGATATGCAAGCCTGCTGATCCGGCATATTTAACTTTTTAACTACTATTTCAAGAATAATTACAAGCGAGGAGCTTGGTAGCATGTAAGGCGTTCGTTGTTACTCAAACAACAGTATTCATATGCAACGGTATGGTAAAATAATCTTGACCATGATAGGTCCCAATGAATGCATTGGTGTCAGTTTGCGCGTTACCCCTTGGAAGGCAGACAGCTCCGAAGAGTCATAGTGAGATATAGGGATAGTGGATCTAATGGTTATGTGTGTAAGGCTTGTAGGTTTGATCATCGCCTACCAGCCGGGAATTCCTTAGAGTACTTAATCTGGTCTATCTTGATAGTTTGCCGTCTTCTTTCACTGCGAGTTCTGAGCTGACTCGTGTATTATTGGAAATATGCATTTGGAGATCGACGATTGAATGAATCGTGCGCAAGGAGGTCCGGCTTATGCAGAAGATGGAATGAAATCACCTGAATTATTGACCTGCCAATGTTTTCTTTCTGTCACCACCATCGGGCTTATGATCTACACTGAGCCTTATAAGAGCATAAGGTGACATTCCACACTCGAAAACAGCAGAATCAACGCCAAACCCGCTATCCATAATGTTGGTCAAACAGGTCTTGGTATCAGCCCTGTTTGCCCGTATGGCTTTAGCTATCGCTAACAAAAGGACTATTTCTACTGATTCTAATATTCTCTATAAATGTATCCTCTCCGTTCATGACTACCTTAATGCATTTCATGGTGATGTTAGCTAGAATCTATACTATACTTTTAAGTCTAAGAAAAGATCTTATATATTTAGATTCTCTCCTGGCTAATTAGGTCCAGAGTTACTTAGACTACTATTGTGATATTTATTATTTATGTTAAGTCCTTTGCGTACTGGATTTCTAAATGTATAGGAGTGATAAACCTTTGATGATTAGAAATATATACTTATTATGTTTAAGGTCAATACTATGGACTCGACCAGTCTGAAGCTGTTTAGGGAAGTCACTCTTTAAAAATTTACTGGGGAAAGAGCTACTTATAAGGTATAACTAAAAGAAAAAATCCTAGCCTCAAACCACTAAGAACTTGTTGGCCCCGTTAAGAGTCTTGCAGATGAATTTGAAAAACTCTTGCTGTGATCGATTGAACCAGATATGAGGCATTACAGATATTGGCTGTAGATAATGGACAAATAGTGTTACAACTAACTTTTTCTGAGTCTAAGTTGTCGAAATTGTCTGGGTTGCCGAAACAGATGGATAAGAGGTTTAATGATTTGTTTGTTGCTGCGCCGTTGATCTCGAAGGGGTAGTTGCCCAGTATACTGTGTAGACTGAGATGAAACATCGTGTCATTCATAGCTACACGCAAACACAGATTTATTCTCACTGCTTTGTATGGATAATCCAATATATGACATCAATCTAGATATATCCGCAGCCTACGCACTGACAACCTCCATCCGCAAATCCTCCGGCCAGCGCGCAGCATCCCGTCCGTTACTTCTCGTCCCAACATTATACCGCAGACTGACCTCCTCATCAGCAAAGCTAAGCACCGGCCTCACCACCTTAAAGTGCCGATCCATCGCACCCGAGTACCGGATCTCGAAGAAACGCGGCTGGAAGAGTTGTGCGCCTGAGTTCTGCATAAGCGACTTCAGCATCACAGGGAGAGTAACAAGCATGGAGTCGTTATGGCGGAAGGTTAGCTGATTGTGCCGTTGCCAGAGGTCGTTCCAGACTGGTTCGGGATAGACGCCGGCAGAGTTTACGAGCCATTGAGAGTAGTAGTTTAGGGCAGTCTGTTTATTAGCATAGTATAGATATGTAGAGATAAATAACTTACATCCATCAAGAAAGAACCGCCCTTCTCGGCTCTTGCGATGATAGCATTGAGAATCCCACAGACGCCGATGACCCCAGTGCTGCGATGGTCAGTCATGCCTGATATAGTCGGAGAATATACCTACCAGAAATCAGAATTGGGAAACACGGGCGTGACGGCTTCATCAACGCCCATAGCACGCCCATACTCTAGCGAAACACCGCAGCAGGCATCGCTGATCTGCTGCCATCCACTGCGACCCTCCCACGGCCCATGCCAGCCGTAGCAGTTTTCGCGAGCGTAGACAATTCCAACGTCACGATCCTTGACTAAGCCTAGTACTGCCTCTCTACCAAAGCCCAGTCGCTCCATCACGCCAGGCCGGTACCCATCCAGCACGACGTCCGCCTCTCTGATCAACTCGCGGAGAGTCTCCTTTCCTTCCTCGGTCTTAAGATCGATCGAGCAGTTCCATTTCCCCCAGTTCAAATCGGCAAGCAGCGCGTAAATATCCAACACCCCGGGACCAGTAACTCTCATTACACTTGCGCCCAGTTCAGCCAGTCCTTTGGAGATACTCGGGCCGGCGATGACACGGCATAGATCGACGACTTTGAGGCCGGATAGAGGTCGGGATGGGCTTGTTTCTGGGCTGGATTTCCACCATCCAGGCTGCTGGGCTGTGTTGGGGACGTGGTTGAGTTCGTATAGACCAACGTGGGAATTTGCCTTGCCATGTTCGGTTACTTTGAATTCTTCCGTAGAGCGGCAGATCGTTCCGGCTTGGTGGTATTTCTCATTTATGAGGTGATCGAGGTCTTCTGCTGTGAATTGCTGGACGCGATCCTGTACTGCATGCATTGCTTCGACTGGCGAAGCGGCTTCACGATCGGGGTCAAGACCCAGTGCTGTCGAGGATGGTCCGGCGTTCATACTGCCTATTCCATATTAGCAGCTTATCGCTTGTATAGTACATAGAAAGTGATATACCGTGAACATGATAACACCGCCCATCCTTAGTCTTGTAGATATTAGTGATAGCCTTCCGATGCAAACTCCCCTGTCCAAGATCTCTTCCCGGGTTAGGAAATGCTGCCATCATGCGCTCCCATGGTGACAGATGGGGATTATCAGGATTTCCATCTTTATCGACTGTATCTACAAGAAGCGGTGCCATGATGAAGAGGGTCGCATGGTCGCTGCATATATTAATTAATTAACCTTGCCAAACCATACATGGATAAATGCAGATGACTCACGTGTCAATCTTGACTTTCACTGGATCTTTGTTATATTTCGCCTTGAGCAGTGCATTGATCCAAGTAGCCTCCAGTCCTAAAAGAGCAGAGATACTCTCTGCAAACCGCCAGTTGACGGGGATATTCGGATTTGGATTTCCCGTGAATTCCACGGCATCGGCGAGAGAGGCGGCGTCTGCGGGGATGTTGGCTGTGAGTAATGGATTCTCCAGGATGCCCTTCCGGAGAAGGGCAGCGGCTTCTGTTTGGACTGAATAGGTCATTTTATCAGTAGGTTTGATGCTGAAAGTGAAGTTGAGGTTTGAGGAATATAATATCTGGGCTCTTATAAGTGGTCGTCTGAATGCGGGGATGCCGTGCATAATATTTATGCATTCATAAAGTGGACAATGTACCAGGATTATCCCTCTACAATCAGATCCACATTCCACAGTATAATTTCTAGCCTCTTTCTATTGACAAAACTTCCTCGGTTCTGTATACTTATTCTCTCACCCAAGGCTTCACAGCAGCAAGCAAATCCAGATGAACCTGCCCATCGCCACTCCTCTCCAAAGTCTCCTTCATGTACTCATCGCCCAACTTCTGAGCAAACAGCAACATACCAACCCAGACAAAATCCGCATAACTAACCGTGCTGCCCAGGAAAAATGGCCCCTCATTCTCCTTGAGCAACGCAGTGATTTCAGCAAGAGCCGATCCAGCTTCTTCCCACACTTTCGCCGCATCAGTCACCTGCTCCAGCTGATCGAGCGACATCCCGACCATCTTCTCCCGCGTCGTATACCAATGCTCATGGCTTGCGTCGTTGAGGAGGCGTTTCGGGACTTGAGGGAGGAACATGGGAGCGAGAGCCATCATGTAGCGAGTCCAGAGGGCTTCGACTTTCCCCAGGTAGGTGGAGTCGAGATGGAGCGAAGGTTCGGGTTGCTGCGCCTCGATGTAGTCGGCGATTTTGCGCGAGTCCATCACGTATGTCCCGTCAGGGGCGATGATGGTTGGGACTGAGTATGCGAAGCCATCGGTGTTAGGGGGGAGGCTAGCAGGGTTAGATTATTGATATTATCTTAGTATGGCGTAGAACTGACTGTTTCTCCAGGAGTGGCTTGATGTCGGGATATTCGATCTATATGTAATGAGTACAGTTCGATAGTAAAGATATACATTATACATACCCATTCAGTCCGGTAATCAATGCCCTTGAAAGCAAGAACCAGCTTGGCTAATTTCGTCAGTGACGTTTTTATATATTCTGGCAAACATACCCTTCCATGGATTCATCGACCATGTGCCCGGTTGTTTACCGGCTAAATCGTAGAGTACATATTGTCCAGCCATGATGAATTAGTGTGCGGTGATAGAATAAGGATGAGCAGCGATGGATGGCAGTTAATATAGACCAACTGTTGCTTTATAATCCTCGGAGACTTGATTGAAGTTGGTTTTAATTTCCCCGCGATCTGCAACGCCCTACAAGCTACACGTGACTGCGTCTATGTTGCAGTGTTCATATTGTATAAACTGATCTGCGAATTGTGAATAGGATTATTCTCATATGGAATGCACTCAAACTTGATCACGCAGTATGTATATACATCTTGAATTAGGTGGGTTCTGCTCTAATATGGTTGCAAGGCTGGACTGCCTGAATAGGCAATGATTGACGGCGGGGTTGTTGTCCTCACATCATCCGTCTACATTTTGATATGAACCAGTTGTATAAAATAATATCAGGCATTCTGAGTATAATAAAGATTATGCAGCTATATTTGAATGACGTATCCTACAGGAATTTTTTCACGGATAAAGAATTACCCAGCCTATCCTACTGTGGGGAACAGGTTGCAACAAACCAGTTGCAAAGAACGCAAGAATAGCCCTCTTGCAGCTGTAGATCATTCCTCAAAATACCTGGACTTTATGTTCAGAGCCAAGTTATGCTTATGCACGATATGCCAGGATCAAATCCGGGAAAGGTATGCATAACTCCATCTATGCAGGATCGGCACGGCATAAACAAACCCACCACAAAGCTTATGTGTCGGTGTATAGGATATAAATACTCCTATTTACGACCTTACAGTTTCTTAAAACATCAGATCAACAATGGCAGACAAGAACAAGATTGGCCAGCGCCTCGTCGCGACCCTTCTAGACGAGCTGGCAAAAAACGAGCCGACCAGAAGATTCGCGACAGTCCCAAAAACAGCGAACATCGACGATGGCTTCGTTGATATCAGCATAGCAGACTTGGCCAATGCGGTGAATTACATGGCCTGGTGGATTCAGAAGACTCTGGGCTGTAGTTCAGACCACGCATCACTGGCGTATCTCGGAGCTAATGATGTTCGCTATTTTGTCTTTATTTTGGCGTGTAGTAAGATGGGATATAAGGTGAGTCTCGCTATACTATTTATACTCAACATATGCCTAATAAGTAGGCATTTCTTCCCTCTCCTCGAAACTCGGATGAGTCGTTTCTGCATCTGTTCAAGGTGACGGAAACGAATGTATTTCTGTACGGGGCAGAGAGACGACAGAAGATGTCAGAGATAGGGGCTCTCCGACCTGATATGAAGATGTTGGAAATACCCTCTCTGTCAGACATGATGATTGGTTCAGATGTGTTTCCCTATGATGCTGTCTATGAGGAGGTGGAAGATGATGTACTTTTTATCATTCACAGCTCTGGGACTACAGGTATGTAGACTATAGCTTCATCTTCACTTCACTGCTAACATATACAGGCCTCCCCAAACCAGTCTCCATAACCCACGGCTTCATGTCCACCATCGACAGATCCGGAAACTTTCCCTTCCCACCAGGCCGTGAATTCACCCTGGGAGTTGGTCTCGAAGCCGGTGATCTCGTCCTCACCCCTGGCCCGTTCTTCCATCTAATGGGATTGTACACGCTCATTCGATCGCTGTTCGAGGGTATTCCCGTTGCACTGTTTCCGGATCGCCCGTTATCGACGGGTCTGTTCGTGCAGGCTATTCAATCTATAAAGCCGAAGTCGGCTATATGTCCGCCGTCTATCCTGGAGGAAATGTGTGCTTCGCCGGCCGGTCTCGAGGCGTTGTCAAGGTTACACAGCATCGCGTATGGAGGCGCTCCGCTCAGCCCAGAAGTGGGCGATAAACTGAGCCAGGTGACGAGCATCCAGACGGGAATGGGAAGCAGCGAAGTAGGCGTCATCATGACCATGGCTCCACTGGTGAGGGAGGACTGGGCATATTATGAATGGAACCCATTTTACAAGACTGACATGCAACCTGTCGGGGAGGGCATGTATGAGTTGGTGATTCCACGGTGCGAGAACCGCGACATCCACGGCATCTTCCATACGTATCCTGAGCTGCGCGAATATCGGACTAAAGATCTGTTCACTGCCCATCCGACCAAGCCGGGTTTGTGGAAATTTGCAGGCCGATACGATGATGTGATTGTGCTGAGCAACGGGGAAAAGTTCAATCCCGTCTCTATGGAGAAGGTTATTGAGGGCCATGATGTAGTGGCACGAGCAGCAGTTGTCGGGCAGGGGCGATTCCAGGCTGCATTGCTGATTGAGCCGAATTGGAGTGTTTGGAGTGAACGTGAAGATATAGTTGAGATGATATGGCCGTCTGTGCAAAAGGCCAATCAGGCAACGCTTGCTCATGGACGCATCATGAAGAGCAAGATCGGGGTTCTTCCAAAGGATCAACATTTCAGGACGACGCCGAAGGGGACGGTGCAGAGACTTCATGTTGGAACAGACTTTGGGTCGTTGATTGATGCGCTTTATGCTGGAGATGAAAGTGAACAACAGTCACTGCCTGAGAACACTGATATTGACTCGATTAGCGAATTTGTCTCACAATTGGTATCTGAGAAACTGGATTCAGATGTCAATGTTGAAGATGACATGTTTGTCGCTGGGCTGGACTCTCTGCAGACAATCCAACTGGCCAAGGACCTGCAAGGCGCCATTCGATTGCGGTTTCCAGAGAGGAGCGTTGATGTGACTTCGCAGCAGATCTACGCCAATCCAACTGTACAGCAACTATCGACTCTGGTATACCAAACCATACACGGTCAGCAGAACGGCATGTTGTCACGGAAGGAAACAATCGAAGCACTCGTGCACAAGTATACAGACAACATCCCTACGCAGAAACAGCATCACCACAACCAGCAATCCCAGATGCGCATAGTCATTCTAACCGGCTCCACCGGTTCACTAGGCAGCTACATCCTCTCATCTCTACTATCTAACCCCAACATCCTGAAAATATACTGCCTGAATAGATCCGACGCAGCGAAGCGACAAGAACAGGGCTTCCTGGAAAAAGGACTCAACCCTGATTTCGAGCGAGTCGAATTCCTGAACGCATCATTTGGCGACGTGAACTTTGGTCTGGAGGCAGAGAAATACAATGCAATGACCTGGACAGTCGATACCATCATTCACAATGCCTGGCAGGTCAATTTCAACCATCCGATCTCCTCCTTCGAAAAGCAGCATATCCACGGCATGCGCCGTTTTATCGATTTCAGCCTACAGAGCGCCCAACAAGCACGTATCCACTTTATCTCGTCCATCGGAACAGTAGGCGGATGGAATAAGTCCTTCCATGGCCCATCTATTCCAGAAGCTCCGCTCGAAGACTGCGATGTCGTCGCACAGCAAGGATACGGCGAGTCGAAACATGTTGCCGAACGAATCTGTCTCGAGGCATCGCGTCGAGCGGGTGTGCAGACAACCATCTATCGCGTCGGCCAGATTGCCGGTCCTACTACCAAGAAAGGGGCGTGGAATCGCCAGGAGTGGCTGCCAACGTTGATAAAGACGTCTAAAGCAGTAGGGGCCATTCCGGATACATTGGGGCCGTTGAATGTTGACTGGATTCCGGTGGTGAGTTTATCATACCTGATATAGACAGTTACAGAAGTACTGACTGGCATTTATCAGGATACACTGGCAAATATCATAACGGAGCTAATAACATCGCGACACACATCATCCGATGATACATGCACCGTCTTCCACCTCGCCAATCCATCCATCACATCCTGGGAATCTCTCATCCCCGCCGTCGAAAAAGCGTACACAGCCAAACCAATCAGTCTCTCATCGTGGATTGACAAGCTGGAACAGATCAGGAATCCAACCGAGGAAGATGTCATCGCCATGCCTGCCATTAAACTTTTGGACTTCTACCGTGGCCTGTTGGCTGGACACGGAACACTTTCTACGCCGTTGGAATTGATCAAGACGATGAAGGCGAGTAACACAATGGGAGGGTTGAAGGCTATTAATGTGGATTTGATGCAGAATTGGATCCAACAGTGGGGTTTTTGATAGATTATAGATCGCTGTATAGAATACGGAGAATCCGAGCTGGGTCGGACTCTCCGCGGACTCTCCGGCGCACTTTCTCGTATAAATAAACGCACAACCCGAAAAATTTTAACAATAAAATTCCCGTCGCGAATAATCTGCTCATGTCTTCTGTCCTCATAATCGGCTGCGGCATTGCCGGCCCAGTCCTGGCTATTCTCCTCCACAAAAAAGGCTACCAGCCCATCGTATTCGATAAAGTCCCGACACTGGGTGATGCAGGTGCTTCACTCCTCCTCATGCCGAATGGGTAAGTTGATCATATCATCAGAAACCGATACAATGAAACTAAATAGACTAGTATGAAAGTCCTCAATCTACTCGGTCTCGCTGAGGAACTGCAACAAGAACTTCCGACGCTGACTGGTTTCTGGCATGGTGATGCCTCGGGTAACTGTCTTGGAGAGTCGGATGTTGCAATAACATTTCGCATGAAGTACGGGCAGCCAGCAGTGGGAGTCCCACGGACGAAGCTGAATCTGAGATTAAAGGCGATGCTACTCGAGAGGGGAATTAAGATATACGAGGGATGGGAGCTGACTAATATTGAAGAGAATGATACCGGCGTGAAGGCATTCTTCAGTAACGGGCAGTCCATCGAGGGCTCCTTTCTCATCGGCTGCGATGGCATCAAGGCGACGTCGCGACGTGTATTACTCGAGGAATTTGGTGTGCATGAGGGTCGTCCACTGTTTACGGGATTGACGCAGACAGCGGGGATATCGAGCACCCCCACAACACTGGGCAAGCGCAGAAACTATGCGTGCAACTGGTACGGAGAAGGTGTGCATGTCATCGCATATCCGGTCTCGGCGACACAGACGTCCTGGGCTATCACTTTACCCGCCGCGCAGGAAGAGCCAGAAACGTGGCGACTATCCAGTATGCAGGAACTCGAGGCTCGACGGGGTATGCTGGAGGATCGACTGGATGGGTTTGAGCCTGCTGTGCGGGAACTGATCCAGAAAGCAGAGAGGCTGATGCAGTTTGGTCTATATGATCGGTCTGAACTGAATATTGAACACTGGCATTGGTCACGTTGTGTGCTGCTTGGAGATGCAGCACATCCAACGAGTCCTCATCTGGGACAGGGGGCGAATCAGGCGTTGTACGTTGTACCAAACGGATCTATCTAGGATTTATATTGACTATCACAGGGAGGATTGCTACCATCTTTCACAGCTTTTACCCGACACCCAGGACCATGGAGACAAAGGACTCGATGATGTTTTTCGCGCATTTGCTGAGAAACGACAGCCACGCACATCAGCGTTAGTTAAAGAAGCACGGATGATTGGAGAGCAGCGGGTGGTGATGGAGGCAGAGAGATGCAGACAGCGTGATGCGAAAATAGCTGCCGTCTGGAATGACACTGAAGCTGTTGCAGGGAATTATGATCGATTATTGAAAGAGCCATTCTAAATGATACATGGACATCAATATTGATAACTTGATAAGATATGATTCTATTATTAGAGATCTAGAACTAAAGATTGTCAAAATAACGTCATAAGCGGGGTTTTGCCGATCACTGCGGGGAGATATAAACGCTTGACAACATTCAACAACAACAGCAACAACAACCACTTCAATACAAAAGTGAAGTTATCTAACAATATAAGACAAAATGGCAGCCTACCCCCGTCCAGACTTCCAACGTCCAGCCCTCAACTGGACCTCCCTCAACGGACTCTGGGACTTTATCTTCGACGACACCGACCATGGCCTCTCGCAGCGCTGGCACCACGAAGGAATTCCCCAGACGAAACAGCAGATTCAAGTCCCGTATGCCTTTCAAACACCTGCATCTGGAATAGGCGTCCATGAAGCCCACGAGGTGCTGTGGTACGAGCGGGTGATTGAAGATATCCGTACAACGGATGAAGTCGCCCGCGGGCATCAACTGCTACTCCGTTTCGGTGCTGTCGACTACGAGTGTGCGGTTTGGATTGATGGACAGGCTGTGGGTGGCCATCGCGGTGGCCATGTTCCCTTCGACCTGAACGTTACAGACGCGTTTTCTGGGAAAAAGGCAGGCCGTCTTACACTTCGAGTGCGTGACTCGCCGTACGATCTAGGCCAGCCACGAGGGAAACAGTATTGGGGGCCTGTGCCGGAGAGTATTTTCTACACACCGACCAGCGGCATCTGGCAGTCTGTTTGGATGGAGAGTGTACCGAAGATGCGGTTAGGGGGAGGGAGTGAGGGGACTGTGCTGCGGTCTGATGATATTGAGAGTGGACAGCTTCATGCGCGTGTCGCGGTGTTGGGACGTCCTGCTGGTGCGCGTAAAGGTGAGGTTGAGATCGAAGCCAGTCTTGCAGGTGCCTTGGTCAGTCGAAGCAGACAGGATCTGGCACAGGAGAAGGACTGGGTGTGCTTGGATGTGGACATGCGTGTGTCTGACGCCCATGGCTCACTTCCTGTGGACAATGGGGTCGCGCTTTGGGCACCGGAGCATCCGACTCTGTACGATCTAACACTGCGCCTATATGACGAGGCTAGCCAACTGGTGGACGAAGTGCAGACAACGACAGGTATGCGCAACATCTCCTGGACAGCTGGCGATAGCACATTCCGCATCAACGGCAAACCTCGCTTCCAAACCCTCGTCCTCGATCAGGGCTACTGGCCGGAAACCGGGTTGACACCTCCTTCACAAGAGGCACTGAGGCTAGACATCGAGCTATGCCAGAAAATGGGCGTCAATGGATGTCGGAAACACCAAAAGGTAGAAGACCCCGTGTTCTACTACTGGGCTGACCGATTGGGGTTTTTGGTCTGGGGAGAGATGGCGAATGCGTACGAATTCAGTGAGGATTATATATCTCGGTTTAGCAGTGAGTGGGTGGAGGCTGTCAAGCGGGATATTAACCATCCGTCTATCGTCACTTGGACGCCGTTTAACGAGAGCTGGGCGTACCCTGCTCTGGGAAGCAATGTTGAGCAGCGCAACCACATCCGGGCTATCTACTACCTGACCAAGTATGTCCTTCCACTTCATATAAGCATAACTAACAGAATAGAACCCTCGATCCCACCCGTCCCATCAACGATAACTGCGGCTGGGAACACGTCGTAACCGACCTAACCACGTATCACGACTACACCGATGCCCCGGCCCTGGCAGCCACATGCTCCGACTTTAACACCGGCATTCTCGGCCAGAAGGGCGGCCATGACATGTTTGTAGGCCCGACAAAGTCAGACCCGGGCACGAAACACACCCCCGGGGCCCCGGTGATCTGCTCTGAAATGGGCGGAGTGAATATCATTCCCTCGAAGGGTACCGCAGGAGAACGAGACTGGGGTTATACCACTGCAACCGACCCGGAGGACTTCCTGGGCCGGCTGGAAAGGCTGGTAATGGCTGTTGTCAAGGGTGGACATTCATGTGGACTGGTGTATACTCAGCTGTATGTCCCATCCCCTCTTGATAGATGTATACTGATTTAGTAGATGTGACATTGAGCAAGAGGTGAACGGGCTATACTCGTATGATCGCCAGGAAAAGGTGGCTGCTGCTAGAGTCAAGGCGATAATGGATGCTGCTCACCAACACTACTATGAACACGTCATGCCAAAATAACAGGTCGATATACGGCACCTGAACTTCTATTCGGGATTCTTCATCAATACCTTTACACTTACCTCGTTCCGTTTGGTAGAGTTAATTTTGAAAGGGCAGAGGAATTTGGACCATATGAATGAGAAACACGATTGTTGTCTTTAATTTAAGCCAAACAAGGTGTGAATTCAAGCATATATAGAAGCTTAACCATTACCATAGTGACCAACATGGGATTTGATAGGCCAGTCTACAGCATACATTTCTTGCCTTTCTGTGACACCAAAGCAATCCCAGTAAACGCACAGCTCTCATCCTGAAATACTCTTTCTTTTCCTCCCGATTCCAGATTGCATCTATATATACTCCCTCCTAGATCAGCCACATAGGCATACTGACCGTCCACGCACAGCCCGACAGGATCGTGGAAGTTTCCAGCCAGCATGCGGTGTTCAGAAGAAGGAATATGGAGCCCATTCAAAGTATTTCCATATGGGAGCTCGCCTCTATCGGTCCAGTACAGCGTCTCTCGTTCGTCGCTGAAGAACAGATCCACCGGCTCAGGCAAACTATCCATCAGAGTCTCTTTTTCATCTGGATTGTCCAGGTTTGCAGACAGTATCTGACCTCTCGAGCCTCTTGCCGGACCCTTAAGTGACCAGAATATCTTCCTCGACTTGGATGAGATCGCGACGCCAATGCACCACTTTGTGGCATCCTGCTGCTGGGCTGGACATTGGCAATCGCCGCTCTGGATAAATGTCTCCAGGCTAGTTCCGTCGAGGTTGCACCGCATAATCCGCAGACCTTCTCGATCAGCTGCATACAGCTTCCCGGCCATATCGTCGACGAAAACTTGCTTCGGAGTGTTTATCTTCCCCTCGGGCACGATGACTTGAACATCGCTACCGTTCAGATTGCAGGACATGATGCACCCATCCTCCAGTCCCGGTATTCCCATGTTCGACCAGTAAAGGCGGTTACTGACATCATAAAAGGCGATTCCATCTGGGAAAGGCTGGTCGGTGACGATGGTTGCTGATGCTGTTCTAAGTCCTGATAACCTAAAGGCAAGGATACGTCCTGATTGGACTGGGTTTTCGAGGATTTTGGCGCCCAAGTCGAGAACGTAAAGGTCTATTCAGTCAGCTAAATTAAGTTGAATGTCGTCAAAAGACTCGCCTTTGTTATCCATTTTACTTTGTGATTGTTAAATATATAAGTGCAGAAAGTGAAGTGTGACGGGGGTGTCCGCCTTACATATACTGAAGGCTATGCCTTGCATCACTGACGCATTCCACATATGCAGGCAGTGCTAGATTAGGAAAGTTACACTGAGATTTACCCTTACTTAATCATGCAGGCGTATTAGGTTCAAGAACAATGTAGATAAAAATAAAAATTCTTCACGTAAGTTGCTGATAAATGATATCATCATCAAAAAGGTGCCTGGACACGTACTTCATCACATTGTCTATTGTTATTTCCGGGGATGTCAGCTTTGTGTTTTGTATGGTTAAGTAGCCTATTGACTTGGGATATGACTTTGTCTAAATCTAAATGGGAATTTTCCTCAACTATAAGCCTCATTTAGTCTCCCAAACCCGATACTAGCATTGTGGCTCTCTTAATGTATTGAGGTAGCTTAGCATTGTCATACGCAGATAGGCCTAAAGACAGAATAGATCATATAGTGTATTCACTCGGTGTCTCCAGGCTCGTAAGTGTCAATAGGTAATACTACTCAGTTAATAAAGCGGCCCGGCACATATTCCACTATATATGTGTATGTTTATGGCCCATTATGGATAATAGACATAAATCGTTCCACATTAGAGCTTCCCCTTGTTTTGCTTCTCCTGCCAAATCACCAGGGTCTGATTTGACTCTGCCGAGCGCCGCGACAGAGACGCATGCAAATCTGCCCAAACACCCCCTTCTTCGAGCAGATTCGCCTTCTTCCCCGTGTAGTGGTTAAAGAAAACAGCCACCGTCTGAAAACCGGCCACCATCCCTTTGGTCTGTGTTGACCATAGCTCATATTCAAGGAATATCCGATCAGGGCGGACCTCCCCAAGGCGTACGCCGGTTATGAGCTACAGGTCGATCAGCATCGGTCAAGAGCCTAAGTTGCATTACGAAGCCAACTAACCAAATCAGGATACTTCACCACCCGCTTCATAGTCAGTACAATTCTGTTAGACATGATACCGATTCCGCGCGCCTTCATAAAGTCCGGAAACCGATCCTTTAGCTGTTCCTCAAAAGACTCGAGTAGTCGAACGAAGCATTTGGAACTGATGTGCGGATATGCCTGGGTCATAACGTGTCCAAACGGATCTTGATCTTCTGCCCAGGTTATGGGGTGCTCTGCCAGGGTGGGGTATTCAAGGCCTTGTTCTAGCATTTTCGATATCGTCTCAACACGGTGCTGGGCCCAGGGCCCGTTGCTGGCTGGGTGTTGATAGGAAGAACCTTCCAGGGCGGACTTGAAGGGTGACATTTCGAGGGAATTGAGTTAATTGATGAAAGTACTGTGAGAATGAAACGAATATTTCTGTTCTCGGGTCTCATTTATGTGGTTTACATACCTGAGTTCTTCGTCATCATGCCCATCCTAGCCTCACTTGTGTCACTCGATATGAGGCAGTCGAAGCACAGCTTATACAGGCAGGAATGCCGTCCTCACATCATTCTTCGAGATCCCGAACTGAATCTGAAATTTGCATCCTGCTTGTAATCTCTGTCCCTGTATATATAGTTCATCTGGCGAACAACTTGATATTTCCATGAGATGAGTGGAAATGATATGATTAAGAGGTATGTAGATACTATGATTCGAGTATATAAATTCAGAAATACGTCCGGCAAATCGCTTTTTAGAGTGGAAGTAGTCCCAGTTACACATGACATGACTAACAGTCTGGCAGTCTCTCAGAAGCATTCCAGACAAATTTTCGTCCAGAAAAATCCCTCGTGACAAATCTACAAACCCCAAAAAGTCTCCAAAAAAGACGCCAGAAAACTCTTCTCCTTTGCCCGATGATATTGCCCCCCCGAGGATCGGCAGTACAGCTATACTAGCCTCTTCAGCTCTGTAAGATGGAATCTTCGGAAATAGGTGGTGAATGACGTGGAAGTCAATCAGATCATGGAAGAAATAGCGGCCGATAAAGCCTGTCGTGCGGTCAATAGTGGAGAGAGCGCCTTTGATGTATGCCCATTCGGAGTCTCCGCAGTGGGGGATTACGGGATGTGTGTGGTGGAGATAGGTGATTGCAACTGGATATGACAGGTGTCAGTTATTTGCCTGACAGGTAGCGCGCATTCCTGTTACATGACACATACCAATCCAGTGATTGACCCACATATAAGGCATGAGATAACAAAGCATGACGTTTTCTATCCCCATCTTAGAGCTGCAGCAGACCAATAAGTACCCCATTATCGCCACTCCAACAATAGACAAAACAAACATATGCCCTCTGCGAGATAGTAAAGAGGCCACTGAACGGGTCAAAGTGATTCATATCCCCAGTCCGGGAATTGTCACGAGGTCGACTATCATTTCCAGCACTAACACTACAAAGAATATACAGCGGCCATCCCAACAACTGCTGGCCAACAATAGTCAGAAACGTCATCACCGGGGTATTCTTGGGCAGCTCTGTAGCCGCATTATATGGCTAGTAAAGCGGTAGTGACGGGAATGTGTAATTTTACAGGAGAAGTAAGGTATGAGGAGCGCCGAATGCAACACCCAGCCCACGGTTTCACTAAGCCACGGATATAAAGAAAACGCACCGTGGCCGCATTCATGGTCAAGAACCCAGAAGCCAACACCCACGTAGCCCTGGAAGAACCGTAGAGTGCTCAGGCGACAAGGCGGAGCCAGGGAAAAGGAATTAGATGTATAAATTAGGCACAGTAGAGGAGGAGGCTGGCATATATGAGATCACGAAACAAGTATCCCATCGGGGTGGGCACGGAAGGCTGGAAACAAGCCTCCGGGATGACAGCTTTGAGGGTCTTGAGGCTTGCTTGGTTACTCTATTCTAAGATATTAGTTTGTCAAGTCTGGCAATATCAATGCAGTACACCTACTACTGTATCAAGTAAGAGCTGCTTCAAATACAATATCTAAAATAGTAGCATGTAGCAGAACCAAGAGCCTTGTTTCTCCAAGGATAAAACAGGTAGAATGCCAGTCATATCGTAGTACATGTGGTAGTACATGCGTTACTTCCAACCTGCAGGCACAAGCAAGGGAGTATCATATAACCACCCCATGAATCCTGTTTTCCTATCACTTTTACCCCTTCTAATCTGCAACCCCATAACATCATAGACCATGACCAGCGTCGGCACTATCAAACCATTCACCATTTCCATCCCAGACCGCCAACTCGAAACTCTTGACCAAAAGCTCCAACTCGCCACCTTCCCCGACGATCTCATCCAAGATGGAAATGATAATAAACTTGATGACTGGAGCATGGGCGTTCCTGTCCGCGAAATCAAACGATTAACGAAATACTGGAAAGATTCATTCGAGTGGCGCAAAATTGAGACAGACCTCAACAGCCTCCTGCAGTATACGACTATCATCGAGGTTGATGGATTTGGTGAATTGGAGATTCATTTCATCTATCAGAAGAATAGGGAACAACAGGGCGAAGAAAAGAAGGCTATCCCGTTGCTTTTTCTATATACCTTGAGCCATCCTATTTAACCGTGGTATAGAAAGGGTTTGGATTGGTTCAATACGCACAATCCATGCAGGCAGTGATAACAAAACTGGGCTACTCTGAATACAGTGAGTATCCAAGCCATCATAGCCATAGCAGTATAATAGCATTGACCGTAAAAGTCATCCATGCCGAAGACAGGGGCAGCACCATCGCTCGCATTATGGCCACCCTCTACCCAACACACATCAAAGCCCTCCACCTAAACTTCATGCCGATGACACCTCCCCTACCCTGGGAAAGCCCCCTCTTCTTCCTCAAATCCCTCTTCAGCACCCCATTCTCAACCAAGGATCGCCGCAGGCTGGCAACCACATACAGGCATAGGCTACCTTAAACAGCAAGAAACACGGCCTCAGACAATCGGGTATAGTCTCCAAGATAGCCCCGTCGGCCTCCTCGCTTGGATATATGAGAAACTGCACGATATAACCGACGACACATCCGTATGGATGGATAATGATATTGTAACCTGGGTGTCTATATATTTCTTCTCACGCGCTCGCCCGGCTGCTTCGACAAGCATTTACTACGAATCAACGCATCCAGTGTGGTCGTCGGAAAAGGCGTTTCCGGGAGGGATTTCGTTAATGGGTGCATTGTCAATGCCCGTCGATTCGCGAGTTAAGATTGGTGTTGCACATTTTCCGACAGATATTATTAGTATACCGGATTCTTGGAACCGGGCTGGGGGGAATGTTGTTCGGCAGACGGAGATGGAGAGGGGAGGGTATTTTGCTGCTTGGGAAGTGCCGGATTTGCTTTGTGAGGATTTGAAGGAGTTTGTTGGGCAGATTAAGAGGCATTTATCAAAGTTCAATTTGTAGTGGATGATTTGATGGAAGTGAATCTAGCCCGCGGGCGAGCCTTTAGTGCTAATAGATAGATATCTTTCTGGCAAGGGTCCTCTAGGTGATTCAACCATATGGGATTAAATTACTGTTAGTGGCAAATATATGCAGTGCAATAATCAATATCATGGTCAGAATGGGTTTCTTATTTCACTGGACTATATTTTAGGCAAATGAAGACAATGAAACCATGTCACAGCACTTCGCAAGATATCACCAACTCATCCATCCCTGTCCTGATTACACCCCATTACTACTTGTACCCTGAAATTCCATCACAGCTTTTAATACCAGATCTTGGATAGAGCATCTGGTCAAAATCTGATCTGTTGTGAAGCTGCAACGCAATTCTTTGCGGAACCAATTTCGGAACTCAATTGCCACTAGTGAGTCACCGCCATGAGCAGCGATATTGTTCCCAAGGTCAATATCCTCGCTGACGACACCAAGGATACTTACTATCTGCTTTGAGATTGCCTGGGTAGTGACATAGACAAGCTCATCCTGCGATCGGCAACTGGCAAGCGCCTGGGGAAGGTTTTTGGCCCCTGAGCCGCTGGTTGGAGGCAAAGTGCTGCTTGAATCCTTACTGGATTCACCCAAAGAATCGTTGATCCGCGGTCGAAGATGGGAGTAGTGAGGATCCAAGGCCTGGTATACCGAACCAGTCCAGCTAGATGGTGGTGCCCATCCAATAGCCGTTTGGCTCTCGTCAATACTATCTAAAGGCGTCGAGATGGCATAGCTGACCAAGGCATAGAACGCTTCAAGTGGAATGCCTCCGAGACCCATTCTTTCGAAATGGGCCATTGCTTCCGGCTTCTCATGAAGCGATCCTGCGCCTTGTACCGTACCCAGATCGAGAGAACGAGTGGGTAGTCCCTGGCTGGTCCTCCAGCGAGCAAAGGCGACTTGGAAAGTGGATGCAGCAGCATAATTGGCCTGACCGGGACTACCAAGGAGGCCAACGTAGGAGGAGAGCAGGATGAAAAAGTCGAGGGTCGTTTGTTGCTGCTGGAAGGCTTCGTGAATGTTGTAGGTCCCAGCAAGTTTGGGACGAAGGGCATGACAAAAGTCCTCTACGGACATATTGTCGAAGCTGGAATTCTGGAGCAGCTGTCAGTGCGAGCTTTTCTTTCGAGTGTGCCGAAACACTTCACCTTCAGAACAAGTCCTGCGTGGAGGATGCCCCGAATAGGAGGCAGTTCGATATTGCATTTGGCCAGAGCAGCCGCGACTTGACGGCGATCGCCCACGTCACATTGAAGGGCGTGAAGACACACTCCTATTTCTGCCATTTCTTCAATTAAAGCTCGGGTTGCTGGCTTCTGGGAACCGGAAGGCGATAGAATCACAAGTGACCTGGCGCCACAATGAGCCAAAAACGTGCAGAGAGCGCGCCCCAGGCCGCCTTGGCCACCAATAATCAGGTAGCTAGCATCTGGACGAAGCTTGGCTGGTCGAGGATGGGGAGGAGTGACCTAGGAAAATATATCACTAACTGCCTTCGTGACTGAGTGTGAGACGGGAAAGATCAACATACCTTGACCTGAGCAGTCAGAGAATGAGACACCACCAACTTGCCAATGTGTTCACCCTTTTGCATGATACGGAAAACTTCTTCGATTTTAGAGATGTCAAATATCGTTCGAGGTGATGGAGGTCTGGCAACTCCTGTCCGGAACAGTTGATCCACGCGTGAAAATACATCGGCAGCGATGGCAGGCTTTTCCCGCACGAGCTGGACGAGGTCTAAGGCCGTGAACGTCGTGGACCGAGAGAAAATGCCAAGATCCATTCGAGAGTTTGCTAATATGTCATTTTTTCCAATCTCGACAAACCGCCCAAAGGGTGCCAACAAGTTGATTGAATCCTGGAGAAACGACCCGGCGAGGGCGTTCAACACAACGTCCACACCAAGCCCACTCGTCATATCCCGAATCCCCTTTATGAAACCGTTCGACCGGCTCGAGAATATGTGAGAGGGAGAAAGACCATATTTTTCAATAAGCAGTTGCTTCTTCTGCTCTGATCCCACCGTCGTGAATACTTTTGCACCGATATTCAAGGCTAGTGTGATGGCCGCTTGGCCCACCCCTCCAGCACCGGAGTGAATGAGGACTGTCTCGCCAGGATTCAGCTGGGCAATATTAACCAGGGAATGATAGGCAGTGCTGTATACCACCGGGATAGATGCTGCGTCCTCAAACGAGAATCCAGGAGGAATGCACCTCGTCAACGACCCTTTGGCACGGACGCGGCTTGCATACCGTGGAACATGCCAGGTGTAGACTCGGTCTCCTTGAGAGAAGTCTTTCTGAAGCCGTTGACCAACGGCTACAACGATGCCGCTACATTCAGCCACCAGCTCATCTGGCATTTGACCTAGTGAGACCATGATGTCTCTGAAGTTTACCCCAGAGGCTCTAACTTCAATCTCAACTTCATCCAGCCCCAGCGGTTGCTGCATTAACATCATGTTGTCCGTAAAGTGTAAGTCCTGCAGGGTCCCAACATCGCTGATGGCTAGACACAAGGGTCTATTTGCTTGATAGAAATTTTCAAGCCGATGCTCCAGTTGGTCCACTCTGGTGGTCTGCTGGCGAACGTACTGGGTCGGACCATCATTCGTGACAATCCGAGGGACTAGCCACCTGCCATCGCGTTGGGTCCACTCATGATCTCTTGTCGCGGAGCCTGGCTGTCGCCGTTGGAGGAAATCAAATACAGATGTCGCCAGACTGTTGGCACAGAATCTGCTCGAAGGGTCCAGATCGAGCGTGGTGAGCCGCACATGAGCATTCCCTCGTCTCAGGACGCGAGCCAGTCCGAGAACAAGGGCCGACCTGGGATTCTCGCATCTTTCAGTAGCACCGCAAGTAACCCAGATAATCTCTCTGGCTCGCTTGCACATGCTTTTGAGGGCACCAAATGAGTCATTGTTCAGGTTGGCCAGGATGGATGGCCCGTCTAGGTCACCCAGAAAAACGCAGACGCGGCCATCGATATCGGTGTTGCCCAGGCAAGCAATGTTTTCTCGGTCACTGCCCAGGAAAGCTATCAGGTCCTCCGCTACGTAAAAGCCAATGGCTTGGTTCCCTGCTTGTCCCCAAAGTTGCTCCTTGGAGAGGACGAGCTGGACCGGACTATGGTCACTTGCCTGTTCGGCGGATGTCGAGGAGGCGCTCGATACAATCAAGCTGTCCGTCTGCTCCTCCGGTGTCTCATATGAGTGCATGGTAGCATCAATACCGGAAAATTCGGTTCTTTGCAGGACATCATGCCATTCATTCACGGTCAGAAGAGGGCTATCTTTGTTCCGCTCCATAGACCCGAGCCACCATCCGGGCAGAGTGCCGAAAACAAATGACCGGTGAACTGTTGGTCTCGTACTCTCCAGGAGAAGCAACTTGCCCCCCGGCTTGAGCAGGCTGCGGACGTGTTTTGCAGTGCTGTCAATATAGGTCGTGGCATGCAACACATTGGCTGCTATCACCAGATCGTAACTGCCAAGCTCAAACCCTTGATCGCGAGGATGATCCTCAATATTGAGTTTGTCGAAGCTCATTAGGTCAATCCAAGAGGCAAATTTGTCTTTCGCATTGGGAAAAAAGCCGGTAGAGACATCAGTAAAGCAATAGTGCTCGAAAAGAGAACCTCCTGGTACACTCAGTGCCTGCAGGATAGGGAGTGTTGCTCCTCCAGTCCCAGCGCCAATCTCGAGGATCCTCAGCGAAGGCGACTTGCGGCCGAGAACTTTGGCATATTCCGCAGCCTGGATGGCGCATCGCTGCATGCTCTCGTCATCTCGGTACAGTCTAAAGAGCAAATCCTCGTGAACCATCAGCGACAGTGGATCATCATCCCCTTTGAGAATGGATGCCAAATTCTGACCAATTCGACAGACCATCTCTCCTTCGCTGCCAGATGTCTTGACCTCATCCAGAATCTTTCGAGAAGCACACTCCTCGACTTCAGTGTATAGAGCCGCTTGGTTTTGTATCCAAGCTAAGTACTGGCGCTGGGAGGAAGTCATTCGCTGGACATCGTTGTCGTCGATGCTTTGGGTGGCAGCCTTTGCATAATAACGACAGGCATGAGCTAGCTGCGAAAGCCGATGAGTTACAGATGCATTAGCCAGATTTGCATTGCAGATGGATTGAATCTCCTGGGCCGTTAGGAAATCGGGGTCAATTGTCAAGGCTGTTTTCTGGCAGGTTTTGACTTGATCAAAGTTTTGTTCTGGCTCTGATGGGATGCCTCGGACGGGGGTCGCCTTCATGTGCTTCACCGAGAAAGTGCAACCGAGACCTTCAAGGCTCGCTTCAATATCAGCTGTGAATCGATCTCCACTGATTTCCCGGACTTGTGAAGATATGTCGAGGCTACTATGCGACAGGGTCTTCCCGGGCACGCATAAGGAGGCTTCCTGGATGTGTGTCGGCATCATAGCACGCCGGATCCCCCGCAAGGAACGTATCGCCGGAAATATAGTTTGAAGGCAGGTGTCAATTGTTGCCGGATGCATGCTGCTCCTGTACCCTTCTCCAGCTTCTTCTGGATCATCGATGGTTGCACTGCAATAGCCACCTTGTGCCACCACAGCAGCCAGCCTCTGAAAAGGTCCGGTATAGTCAATCCCGTGTTGTTTCAACTGATGGTAAAGTTGATCCACTTGAATCTCAGTCATTCTCTCTTTTGGATGGAATTTGTGGTCAGACATTGTCTCCGAGGACACAACTGACATGAATCCACGGCAATGCTCGACGACTTCCACCCCATTTGGATATGAGTATATAACAAACTCATGCCGTCGTGCTAAGTCTCTGCCTGCTTGTTCTGTGCCTGGCCGTAGCACAAACATCATTTCAACTGGCGGCCCTGACTCGGGGATGCTCAGTGAACGGCCAATGGAAACATTGCTCAGCGTAATTGAACAAGCGTTTTGTTCGTACTGCCCTCGTGTATGCGTGTGATACCAATGCCCAGCTTCAAAAGCCATGGTGAGAAACGCCGCAGCCGGGAAAATAACCTCATCATGAATCTTGTGCCCAGAAAGCCAAGGAGCTGTGGAAACACCGATGTAGTTTCTCCACCTGGGTTCCAGTGCACTGGACTCCAAGCTGAGGACTCCCAAGAGCTCATGGGGTGGGTCGACACGGTGACGGTAGTTTCTGCTCAAGCGGCTTTCGTGCCAGAACGAGGTGGAATGATCGAAAGGATACGGAGGGAGATCGGATAAACATCGGCGAGGTCGAGCAGCTTCAGCATTTCCAAAGTTAACCAGGTTAATGTCAATGTCATACCCGTGTTTAAATAGATCAGCAGCAAGATCTAACATCGTGTGACGTGAGGATTTGTGGCGCACAACCGTCGGGGCGTATTGGATCTGTTCACCGATCCGAGTCCCAAGGATTTGTTTTATGGGTCCTTTCAACGCTGCATGGGGGCCAATTTCCACGAGAAAGTTGACAGCAGGAGATTGACTGTCTTTCTGAGCTTGAGTCAAACTTTCGACAGCCGCAGAAAAGAGCACCGGCGAGACTAGATTCTTCACCCAATAGTGAGCATCCAGTTCTGCCCCATCCAGCACCTTGGCCTTAACGCTGGAGTGAAACACCACATCTTGAGTTGAGCAAGGCTTTTGCAGCGACGAAAGCGCACTTCGATAGTCTTCAGCAACACGAAGCATGTGGTGTGAATGATACGCAACATCCACTGGGAGTCGCCTCACAAAAATGCCTTCTTGTTCGAGGATTTTCTCCAACTGGATAATAGCCGCTTGGTCACCAGATACTGTCACAGACTTGGGGCTGTTGACGCAAGCCACGGTCAATAATCCAGCCGAATCAGATAGTCGACCGAAATATTGCTTCGCCGTTAGCGCATCCAGACCGACAGCTATCATGGCGCCTTCGATCGAATTGTTTTGTCTGACTAGTTGCCCTACCGCGCACCCCCTAGCGTATGCTATGAGCATAGCGTCTCGAAATGACACGATTTTGCCAGCATAGGCAGCTGCAATCTCGCCACTGGAATGACCAGTCACAGCGGTTGGATATACATTCCAAGATGCCAGCACGTCAACAAGAGCCAGTTGAACGGCGGTAGAAGCGGCCTGTGCAATAACCGCACTGCCTAGCCGGCTCTCCGTCTGCGGCTTCATGAGTTCTTCAATGAGCTTCCATCCCACTCCAAGCTCAGAGAGGTACTGGTCTGCTAGCCATATCGATTCTCGGAAAGCCGAATTAGTTTCGAGGAGATCTCTACCCATAGTTGCCCATTGTGCACCTTGTCCAGTGAATATAAAGCCCAACTTGGGGGGCCTCTTCCCCGCATGATGAAAGGACCACGTCTCGGGGCGATGCTGTTCTAGAGCCGAAGCCGAGTCCGCGACAATCGCAGCCCTCCAGGAGAAGAGAGATCGGCGAGTGTAAAGAGTATAGGCCAGATCATCGAGAAAGTCATTTTCTTGGCCACTGCAGCTGTTCTGCTGGAGGTACTGTTGGAATTGGACTGCCATCAGTCGAGCGGACTCGCTTGATCTCGCCGAGAGAACGTATATGTTGGGGTTTGGTTGTCTGATACCATTCTTCCCGTTGGTATATTGTTCCGGCCTATCAGAATCTTGCAATCGATCGAGGATGATGTGTACGTTGGTTCCGCCGAACCCAAAGCTGTTGAGAGAAACCTGACTAGATCCAGATCCTAGCTCTGAGAGCCCTTGCCATCTATTTGCAATTTCAATATTCCATTCTTTCCAAGATATATCCGCGTTCGCTTTCTGTAGGTTGACGGTGGGAGGAATACAGTCTTTTTCAATCACCAAGGCAGCTTTGATGATGGCAGCAAGCCCGCTTGCGTTCTCTAGGTGGCCAATATTCGTTTTGACCGAGCCCACCAAGACGGGGCTTAGTCTACCTTGAGCTGTGCCCAACACAGATCCGATGGCTTTGGTCTCTGTGAGATCACCCAATGCTGTTCCAGAACCGTGCGTTTCGATATATCCTGTCTTGGCGGGGCTCAGTGCAGCAGCCTCGTATGCTGCACGAATCAAGCTCTCTTGGGCGTCACCACTGGGGACAGTTATACCGGGAGTCCGTCCATCTTGGTTGATGGCCGAGCTTCGAATCACCGCATAGATAGGGTCGCCGTCTTTCAAGGCAGCCGCAAGAGACTTGAGCATGACGCAGCATACGCCTTCGCCTCGGCCATACCCATCTGCACGTTGGTCAAAGGACTTACTCCGTCCATCGGCTGCATAGAACCGGAGGAAACTGGGTCCGATCATGGTGGCCGGATCCAGAATCAAATTGGAAGCCCCGACAAGGGACTGGGAGGATTCCCCGTTCCGAATGCTTTCACAGGCCAAATGGAGAGCAACCATGCCTCCACTACAGCCTGTATCGAGGGTGACGGAGGCACCATTCAAGTCAAAGAAGTAGGCCAGTCGGTTGGCGAACATGGCCTCCCCGTTGCCTGTTTGGAAATAAAAAGGGACATTTTCAGGATCCCGCAGCAACATTTTCTCATAGTCCCGATTATAAAGGGCGACATACGAGGATGTACTGGTTCCCCGGAGCTTGTCGAGACTAAGACCAGCTTTGAGAGTTAGAATTAGGCTTTTGATTTGGAAGGTGATGCTACCATTTTCAACGGCTTCATAAGCAACTTCAAGAAGTAATCGCAGTTGTGGATCCATTGCCTTTGCAATTAGCCCTGATGATATGCCACGGGGTCTACACATATAAAGGTACCTGAGCTTCGGCCGGATTGACATTGAAAAAGTTCGCATCATATCTGGAAATATCTCCGGTCAGGAAATGGCCGCCTCGGCTATGGAACTATATCTCAAGTCAGCTAGTCTTATACGATATGTGGACTATATGGACATCCACACCATTCCACTGGTCTTGCTGTCTGGGTTGTAGAAGGCATCCTGGTTGAACCGCGTGTCAGGAATCTTGGTCCAGGCAGTCTCGCCCCTGGACAAGAGATCCCAGAATTTCGAAAGATTCGTGGCACTCCCAGGAAGGCGACAGCCCATGCCTATAATTGCAATACTTTCCTGTCTCCTTTCCGTGTCCTGCGGGGCTCGCATTGTTTCTGGTTTTGGTGATTTCTCTGAGCGTTCGTTTAGCATGAATGGGATAAAATCTTAGTGCAAATTAGTCGACTCTGTCTAACTGGACAAATTCTGAAGCCTTTCATATCCCATCGAAGGCTGTCATCACTTAAATGCTATCCTAACTGCCCACACTTTACGGTGTAGACCGGGGAAGGTTGCTCAGCAGGTATGTCGTACAAAACAGACCATGTAAGTTGCTCTTTCAAGGTCTACACTGTTAACTTCCAGCAGCACCTGAACTATCTGTGAAGGACAGCTAACCTTATCCTTGTTACACATGGAATATTTGCTCTTCGCAAGGCCAGCAATTACGCTTCCAATGACAAGAGATATCCTCGTGATTCCACGGATGACGCAAAATGCAGCAGGAATTCCATTCCTGTATCAAGGCCGACACCTATAAGTACTACCCAGGATTGCGTCCTTTTGGAAACCGCTTTTTCGCAAGATCAGTCAAGTTATACACACCAAGAGTACAGGCGATCACGATGGACTACCAGGATGAAATCGAGAAAAAGCTTCAAATCCATCCCCTGGTCAGCAGGCTTCGCACAAATCCGTCCATCCAGGAGTCTCGCTACTATATCCATGTCCCTGCTGCCCTGCGTCCTCATATGTTTACTACCGGTAGCCTCCTGTCCAGGGACAAAGTCCCTGTCCCACCACTAGCCTTCTTCAGCAAAGGTGGCTCATCATTCTTCAATATTCTCTACATCGGGCCTGATCTTTGCGGATATCCGGGAATGGCTCACGGCGGTCTGTTAGCAACAATAATGGATGAGGGGTTGGCAGGTTGTGCCAGCGCTGCCCTTCCAGCTCAGGTTGGGGTGACGATGCAGCTGCAGATCAAGTATTTGAAACCGGCACCTACTGATTCGTTCTACGTACTCAAAGCAAGAACAGTCAAATTGGAGGGAAAAACTGCGTTGGTGGAGGGAAGCATTCACACATTGGAGGATGGTCAGCCTGAGGAGGGTGAGGCCATTGCTGAGGCTTATGGAGAGTACCTCCAGCCACCATCTACTCGGAACCTCTATCCTCCGTATTAGGATGGACTGGCTCGGCATATCACCAGTGTCTAGATACGCTAAGTAATTGTGTTACAGAACAGATATGTGGCGAAGATGGTCCAGTCAATTAAATCACATTCTCGGCTAGAAAAGTATATACTGCCACATACAAATCCCAAACGTCTTTTGATCTTGACAGATGACATACTTTTATTTTAACAATTACACTGCAGACCCCAACATTTTCCCTTACTTCTTACACTTATAGGATGAGGTGTAAGCAGTAATATGCATGTTAATGCCTAAGGTGTGAAGTCTCCAAAATATCTTTCCTATGCAAGGGCAAAGTACAGCGCGCATTATATCAGGGAGAGCTATCATATATCCATTCTCTACTATACTTCGCATAGAAAACATCATGCAGTGGCAGGGCCCAGGTGGATGGCAAATTCCTTATGCGGTAAAATTAAAAGTCCTCGCTCTCACGGTAGCGCTATCGTGTCAGTGTGGTATCCATGTTTAATGTACCTTTTATTAGCGACCGCGTCATCTATAAACACCATAATATATTCAGCAGCAGGTGAATCCCCGCATTTTCAAGACTATTGAATATAATCATACAAAATCAGTCGTATCATTATATCTCTTGTATAGTAATCTATGGTCAAGTTGCCCTAATTATATGCCAACACCTATTGCGTCATGAAGTTAGGATCCTCCAGCGAATACTCCTTGCAGAAAATCTCCATGCTGTCAAACTATTCACAAAGGCTTGTGCAACTACCTTCATAATAGCACATATTGCATGTTTTTCCCCCTCACGTCCTTTAAGTGGTAGAACTATTAGTACCCACTTTCATCGCGGGCACTTGAGTCAGAGCGGCTGTGGATGATAGCCATTTTGCTATCTATATGTATATTATTCCTAGTATGGTATAGTCTAAGAAGGATTGATTGCATTGTGAGAACGAATGATACTGTGTCAAACGACATCTTACAGGTCTATTTGAGGGATTTATTTGGTCAATAATAGCTAACACCACTTGGATTGAGTGACATGACATGTTGTGGTACACGAAGTTTTTCCATTATGTCAACAATCCGGTTGTATGTATCCACTGTGAACAGTTATATGCACGAATAGATATATTTTCATGTATGTTTGACCATTCAGCTAGAGTTCGAAGATTGTGAGACATGTGATTAGTTGAGCAGCAGGAACGATAAAAGGATGCTTCCCAGCTCAATAGAACATTAACATCAACTTCTATCTAACCAACACACATCGACCTCAAATATCATTTCTATCCCGTCTTTCTGCTGATTCTGAATCATTCCGATTATGAGTTCTGTTCTTATCACTGGTTGCAGTGCTGGAGGAATTGGCCATGCTCTAGCTATACGTTTCCAGGAGCTTGGTTTTCATTTCTTCGCCACAGCACGCACCAGGGCCAAAATGGCCGGCCTCGAAAACCTACCAAACATGACCTTGCTTACACTTGATGTGACAGATTTAGAAAGCATTAAGGCTGCAATGACTGTGGTTCAAAAAGAGACTGGTGGCTCACTTGATTACCTCGTGAATAATGCCGGTGCATTTCAGGTCATGCCACTGCTAGATACAAACATTGAAGAAGCAAGACGGTTGTTCGATGTCAACCTCTGGTCTGCCCTGGTTATGATACAGTTGTTTTCGCACTTGTTGATCCAGGCAAAGGGTACTATCGTCAATATAAGCTCTGTCACGGCTTGTGTGAACATCCCTTGGGTTGGTATGTTGTTGTTTTTTTTTTTTTTTTTTCCCAACATGCCATGGCAGTATTTCCAATGATTCGATAACAATTTCCAGGCATATACTCGGCTTCAAAAGCAGCTATAGCCACCCTTGGAGAAACGCTCCGACTAGAACTGTCACAATTTGGCGTGAACGTCATAACATGTATGACAGGGGCAGTGGACACGCACATCTTTGAAAATACCTCCGCCGTCCAAATTCCGGAGAATTCCATCTACCGCCCCTTTGTAGAGAGCGTCCAGAATAGAAAAGACTGCAAGACGAAAGATGAGCTTTTTCCGATTCTGGATGCCAGCGGATCAGTTTGCGAAGAAACTAGTTGGAGATATACTCAAGGGAGGAAATGGGGAGATTTGGAGAGGAGCTACTGCTTCTTGGACATATTATGCTAGTACCTATCTTTGGACGTTTATCATGGTAAGTATAAACTTTATTTATCGTGCTTTGTCACTTGAAGAAAATGCTAATATGTTGTAGGATAAATTTTTATGCTCAAGAGTGGCCTGAACTAGGATATAGCAAACAATGCCCTCAATTCGATATTGTTCAATCTGATAAATCTGCATCCCTTGTTGTCCCTTTTATTAGACTGTTCAGAGCTCTGCGCCACAAAAGTGTCCCTGGTTGAGATTCACCATGTACCTGATCAAGTCAGCCATATCTTACATCAATTAACCCAGAATTAGGAATATACTTTAGACTGAAGATTCCCATGGCTTTTAAGCGTCAGATAATCCCCATTTAACTCATCAACTCACTCCTGTACTCCTCCCAACCAGTATGGAAAGGGGCACATGTTCAAGTGATGTTTCAGAATAATCTTTCCCTCGACCTCAATCACCCTGAATGGTCCGACTTAGCAAACGTAGTGTTTCATTGCTGCGACTAGGCTATCACTCGCAGTATTATTTTCATTAGGCTTTTCAAGGGGCTTTAAATGCATAATTTGTGCCGAGACGTGGCCGTCATGGGAGTAGATCAGATGGCCTTGCACGTCAGGGCCATGGGGTGAGTTGTGACTCCGGTTTCAGGATGTTTTGATTTCAATTCGATCAGGAACCAGGTTCCGATGAGTTTTTGGGTGAATTCGGATGTGGACATGACAAATTTTTTGTTGAATATGAGGGGCCAAAGAGATGCATAGTTTTTATAACGGTGGAAAGAGACTCTTATTTTGGAGATAATTACAGTTACACAGTTTCTAGCTCAGGTATGTTCGTTTCAAACAAAGATGTCATGAATTATGTGCTTTGACAGTAGTCTGCCTCTATACAGGTCACGCTATATGACCTAATATACATGTGACTGATCTGTGATAAGGGGGGGTTGCGCGACTGAAATAATGGGCACAAGTGTGGTTCCAGGTGACACCGTGATGTTCCAGCACCAAATCCAGGTAATCTATATATTTTATAACATGCATTAATAGTGGTAAGTTGCAGGACTCCAGGTCAGTTCTTTGTTTATCTTTATTTATTCTTGTTAATTTTATACTGTGGTTAGAAGGGATGCCGTTAAATAGTGTAAGGACATCCTAGAATGTACTTATAGGGTGGTTTATATTAGACTTGGCAGACCCGACCCTAAACCCACTGACCCGGCCCGGCCCTACCCGCCAAGAATAGGGTTTTCCCATGCCTGAGGCAACCAGTGGTGGGTTAAGGTGGTGACCTGGCTCAGGGCCTCATTGGGTTACACTGACCCGGTATTAAAGCCAATACGATATCCTGTATATAGGAGACCACTGCCAAGACCATGGCTTGAGTACGGGCATGTGACCAACACAGTGCATATCTCTCATCACTAGTTCAGAAGACTTTCTAATCTAGTGATTAGTTCTACTACTAGTTGACTGCTATGTTTACCATGCTATCTACACTTAATACTAAACCTACGTACCTATTTTATAACACATTCTTATAGGTCTAATTACTCTACCCTCTGAGATAGCCCAGTAAGCGCAGTTTTTATGATAGTGCCTTCCTAGAGAAGAGGTTAAAATAATCCCTGTTAACCTCCTTAGGGGGAACCCATAAGTCTAAGTAATTAGTAAACCTATTCTCTACCTATAGCTTAAGTGGAATATAAGCATTAACTCCTGTCTCTAATCCTCCTTAAAGCATCCCTCTGGGAAGGGTGACTGAATGGCTTCTGTTTTAATGGCCTCCATGCGTAATATATGGCCCTACCATGGTATCCCAAATAACCCGCGCCGCTACTTTAGGGCCGGGGGAATGGCCATTCTTAGGATGGCATTCATCAATGAATGTTCAACTCGTAGTAGATGATGTTCGTTGATATTTATGCATTTGTTAAAACATGTTCAGCTTGATGTTTCCTTTTTATTAAAAAAATCGTTACGCTAACACTATGCTCTCTTTAGACTTGCATTGGTGTGTATTCAGTCGCTGAAATTAAGTAAGCCAGTCACTCTATTTGAAACCATTTATAATTGAAAGTCATGCATGAGATTGACAGTTGTGGCAGGTCTATTGCTTCGGGCGTTCAGGAAGCTCTTGCTGCTTGTTAGCGCCCGGGAAACGAGTGCCCTTGTCCTTGACCTTCTTCTGCTTCTTCTCGACGACTGGAGGAGGATAGGCCTTCAAGGTAATCTCCTGCCACTCGGGCGAGGCTTGGTAGGCCTCCTGGATAGGTGCCATCAGGCTGGTCAGGGCAGCCGTGACAGCGGCCTTAAGGAGTTGTGGTGTCAACTGGATATGGTTAGTTTCGATATACCTCTTGAATAAATCATATATACGTACAACATCATTTGCGTAATCATCTCTCAGCTGCTGGATGTTAGTGTAGACCAGCGGCTCACCCTCTCTCCGCTCGACGCGGAATTCCTTCGTGCCCTTAAGCTCGGCCGCCGGGAGAAGGATGAATTCGACCAATGCGATAACACCATTCTCTTCGACAACTTTGGGGGCTGCCTCTGCTTTGCGGATCTTCTTGGAAATGGTCTCTGGGGGGTCAAGGAGGTCGATCTTGCTATCTATTCAGACATTGATATTAATTAGGTGCTCTGGAAAAGGCATACGATAAACATACCTTGTTCACTAGAGCTCATCTTGCCTCCGCTAAGACCTGCAACCATTGGTGTGACCAAATGGGCGCGCTAGAAAGAATTAGCTAGGAATATGACGACGCCAGCCTTGGTATTTTACCTTTCGATATCCGATCTTGGGCAACCACTCTGTTGCAGCTGCGAAAAGCTTTCTCTGGTCCATGCCTATTTATATTTAGTATGTTACGAAACAAGAGCAATCCTACGCGCAATTTTACCTCCCAATTCAGCATCGCACTTCAGGTACTCCTCATCCAGAACCTGAAGAATAGGGTAGAGAAGACCACTCAATGGCGCATTCGACGTCTGCTTGACGATCTCCGCACCAGCCTTCTTCGCGTCATGTTCGCTAACCAAGGACGACAGTCGGTAGACGTCCATCACATAATCAGGACTCTTCTGGTATGAGCTACCGAGCACGAACTCCAGCTTCTCAGTCGGCACACCGACTGACTCGAGAATGGCCGTGATGATCTTGCGATAGTACTTCGCACGGTTCTCAACCAGCTCGAGGGGCGCTTTCAGGTTATCCAAGAAAGCATGGATGTCCGCCAAAAGCACGACGACCTCGCATCCTGAAGCGAGCAGCTGGGCGATCTTCAGCGCAGCGACAAAGTATCCAGTGTGAGGGCGTCCGGTTGTCGCAGTTCCCCAGTAGACACGCGGATTGCGGCCCTCGACGAGAATGCTCTCGATAAGTTCGGGGTTGAGAATCTCAGCGAGATTGTCGCTGATGAGATCGAATCTCGCTTTTGCGGCTGCGTCCATGACGGAAGATGGTGGGCGATTGAGGGGGAAAAAAGGAAGATAAGCGCACAAGGTGGGATGTGAGATTCTGACTCACCCCACTTGGATAGAATTTCTGCCGCTCGGGCCAGGCGGTGAGGGAGGCGGTTAGCAACAGGTACAGTAAGGCATTAAGGCACTAAGGCGGTAAGGTATCAACATATAGATGGGGCATCATCACCAGATGTAGAAGTTACTAACTGTTTATATATCCAATGCTATATAAACTAAGTTTCATTCATGTTAATAATCTACACCCTCATCTAAACAAATGCCCCATTCAATATCCTCGCTCATACCCCTCATTAATCCCCATAGAAAGATATCTAAACCCAATATAATATCCAGTAGGACACTTCGCACCGAGACTAAATCCCTCCTTATCAATAGCCGGACCTCCATTACTCAAGAAGTACAGCCAGAATTCCTCAACCCCTTTATATGAGTTGTTTCTAAAGTCCGGCGTAATCTGCACATGCGGGGCTTTGTTGAAGGGTTTCTTGAAGTCGAATCGTATGGGGTTGTCGTCGTCGCGGTTCATATTTCCGAAGCCTGCTTCAACGGCGCCGATGATGCCGTGCTCATTGTAGCTGAGATTGTCCGGTATTGTTATATATATATATATATATATATATAATGAGTAGTAATGTGTGCGGGACTTGCCCTTGGCTAACATTTTGAGGAGATTGATTATAATTGATATCAGGTGTGATTTGAATACTAGAATGTAAGTGATGAGGGGTATCTGTCAATTCTTGTAGTTATTGACATGGCTATCTTTGCCTTGTTAAGCACGACTACATAATGGCTAAGATTGTTTCAGCTGAATATGACGTGGCTCTTTAACAAGTAGCAGAGTATATATAAACCCAGCGATCAGCGGACGGGGTTCTCAGCTTAACCCCCACTTCAACTGAAGTGACCCCCGATTTATCATTGCACAAGTAAAAAAATTCATTATATTATAAGATTGGACATTGATAATCAACTCTTTGGAATATCTACAAATCGCATCACTTTATTCCCGGTCTTACTACGCTCAAACCCCTGCAAGCCGGAAACGAAAGTAACCTGGAAATACGGTTCAGTGAACGGGGCGACATAGAAGAAGTGCTTCAGTCTCTCAACGACATCGTCATCCGACAGTATCCGATCATCAGATCTTCCCCGTAGAAGACGGATTTCCACATGATGGGTGAGGTTCACTCCGACACTGCGGATGATTTGCCACTGCAGGACGGAGAATCCCTCAGACTGGATCAAGCTGCGGAGCGCAGTGAAGTCGATATATTCGCCCTGCCAGTCGAAACTGAATCGCTGATCGCGCCCTTGCATGCGGAAGACCCTCAAGTGCTGGGCCTCTTCCGGGTCGATGAGATTGGTCTCGGGAAGGGGATGGACGGAGCCCACGTCGCCAGTGAGATATCGGATTAGGGGATTGCGGAGACGTTGCAGAGAAGTCAAGGCAAACACGCCCACCTGGCCGTCTGGAAGAGGTTTGCTGTCCTTGTTCTCAGCGGATGTTTCAAGGACCGCGGGCGGCAACACTTCGACGATCATATCGCGTGTGTCAAAGATGAAGTCCGCCGAGTCGTCGTTCTCCGCATGACCTGTGATGGCCGGGTTCATCACAGCCCAAGCCCCAGCCTCGGCGCTTCCAAACGCAGAGCAGATCAAGAGCTCATCACCAAACACGGAAGTGAGATACGCCCGTTGCGATCGCACGAGTGGCTCGGATGTGTAATAGACTTTGGTGATGCGGATCGCTTGACGCTCTGCGTCTGGCAGTGAAGACACATACAAGGCGAATTGGAGAATCTGACTCGAATCGCCGCTGATGACGTTGACGCCCAGGCCGGAGACCACGCGCGCGACTTCAGCATGAGGCATGAGATGGCCAGCGCAGAAGATCGTCCCGCCGGCATTCTCGACGGTTTCTGCGGTCAGATCGAGGGATCTATATCACATTAGCAATCTATGGTAGGTAAGATCGATCAGGACTTACCGGTAAAAGTTGCCAGAGGTATGCATCGAGACGACGAGATCGCCGGGAACGATCAGACCGCATTGTCGGAGCAATCTGCCGAGAGCCATTCTCTGCAGGCGATTCTCCCATCCATCTGTGAGATAGAACATGGGCAGTCCTCCAGAGCCGCCACCGGTGGTGCTGGTATAGCACGCGTGGCGGTAGGCATTGGCGGGGTCCTTGTCTGCCATCAATCGCTGGATGGTCTTGTATCTGGTTGCTTCAGCATGGGTATGTATCTATGTCAAACATGCCACTTACAGATTGTCCTTGTGGGTTAACGGCAAACTGGTAAGATCTGGGCATTGACCCTCGCGGGCATTGCGAATAGCTTCTTTGATCTGGACATCGCTTGGGGGGTATTGAGCTGTGGCAAGATAAAACGGATGGATGGCAGCGACTGCCAGGATATCCCGCAGGGGATATTTGGGGACGGAGAAGAGATCCATTGTATGAGGCATGGTTGGTTCAGTTGGACGGAAGATGCGAGCAGATCACACAATAAATTTGGGATAATACCATCCATACAGCTGTGTATTGTCATTTAGCCATCCCAACCGATCTGCATGAGCTGAACTGATCTCCTTGGGGCAGCCAATCAGCCACATCCAGTATCTGTCAATTTCAACGAATGGATCGATCTGAACAGATTCAATTGCATAATGAAAACTGTGCGTCGGCTACGTGGCCTGAGATCGGCGGCATGGAGCTGCTTGAGCTGGTAATACACAATACCTAGATCGGTCCATGTGGGTCCTGTGCCTGCTGAGCTGAAGTCAGTGGATGCCACAGGGTGATATGGACGCCATTATTGGCTGATTCTTGTAACACTTCCTCACTAGTGCAGGTGTAGATGGACCCACCGTTCAGCTCTCCAAAAAAAAAAAGCACAAACATGCATTTGTACCGCGGTTTGCCCCGATAAATTAAGCAAATGGCATCTTTCATCCAGACAAGCAGAATACACTCAAACTTTAGCAAACCCACCCCATCTATATCTAGACAAAATGAAGATTCAACAAATATGCCTGACAGCCAGCAACCACTCCCAGTTCCACTTTCCGGCAGACGTGGACCCTTCTATCCATAAACACGACTGGGAATCATACACAGCCAGTCTCCTCCGCTCCTGTCCGGAGTCAATATGGCCCCAGGGCTCTCCTATTGCGCATTCGCTGCCCATGCTGGTGACAGCCGAGGATCATATCAACCCTCTTCGTGCATTCCATGATGCTCTTCGAGTGGCAATTGTGGATATTGTCAATCGGTGGTGGTCGGACACCGCAGCTGATTTTCCAGCACGGATGCCAATCGAACCTTATGAGGAGAGTCTGCTAAGGGTATTATCGACTTTTTCTCTTTAATATATAACATACTGACTGGCTCTGCAGTGGATGAACTTCTTGCCAGCTGGGACAGTTTCTCCATTTGAGAAATGTCTGGGATCATGGCGACCAGACTTTCTGATTGAGCATGTTGCTGATCCTTCCAGCAGCGACGGCACCCGTGAACAGTTCAGAGTGTGCGAAATCAATGCTCGCTTCTGCTGGAATGGTTATCTGCATGGGGCGTATGGCCAGCGAGCCTTGGATGAGATGGGGGCACAGGAAAGAGGGTTTCACGGTGCGGCGGATTGCGAAGAGGTGAGTGGTACTTTAGGATATAGCATGTCACGAAACTGACAATGGATAGACTCTAAACGAGCTATTGAGTCTGTTTGACACGTCAAAACCCTTGCATTTCCTCAAAGGAGACGAAAAAGGAATCGATATTCACATGTTCGCTCAAGCGGTCGAAGAGCGAACTGGCATTCGTC
This sequence comes from Aspergillus sp. 'subgen. Cremei', assembly GCA_019976455.1. Lineage (NCBI taxonomy): Eukaryota > Fungi > Ascomycota > Eurotiomycetes > Eurotiales > Aspergillaceae > Aspergillus > Aspergillus sp. 'subgen. Cremei'. Next base: position 380,225 of record JAFBMR010000006.1, read on the forward strand.
CTCGATTCATCACCCCTGAGGATCTCTATCTCGTTCCATCCATCAATGCGCCTCTAGGGCAAAAGCTGTGCTGTGTCGTTTCTCCAGACGCAAAAACATCGCCACGATCCACCATCTTTGAATACAACGGCAAGTGGCTCGAGGAAATCCACCAGGTCAACCTGGAACTGCACCAGCGAGAGCTGCGGGCGATGCCTACCAAGATTCTCCGCCATATATCCCTGCGTTGCTTCAACGACATGCGGACCATCTTTCTCGTACACGATAAACGCATGCTGGGGATTATCCTCCAGGAGCTCGACGCCCTCGTCCATCGTCAGGTCCTGACTCCATCTCAAGCAGATCTCCTCCGTGAAGGCATCTCCACCACATTCATCCCGGGATCTCCTGAAATGGCCCAATTCACACAAGACTCCCAGGCAAACCCGTCTCTAAAAGATGGTTATATCCTCAAACCAATCCGAAGCGGAAAAGGTGCAGGTATCCTCTTTGGCGACGAGTTGTCGTGGCAAGACTGGCAGGCCAAGCTACAAACCTGTCAGCAGGCAACTCTTACGCCCGGCCAGATGAGCTACGTCGTGCAGCGACATGTTCCCCAGGGCGTCTATGATGTTTGCATGAAGGATGATCACGAGAAGAAGCAGATGCAGATGGTTGGGACGTATCATGTCGTCAATGGACGGTATCTCGGAATTGGGACGTGGCGTTGTAGTCCAGCGCGTATCTGTGCTGTCTCCCGTGGAGGGTCGATGATATGCTCTGTATATATTAAGGATGGTGCGATGTGAATGTTTAATAGTTGGGTGGTAATATCAGCGGTGATAAATGTCTATAGTTTTGTATATGACAGGTAGACAATTTCATTTCAATACAACTTAGCATTACTGCGCGAACTGCACTGTAATTCGAGAACACCCGACTATATATATCGCTACCATACACTTTCCAAACCATCCACCCCAGCCGGTTTCTCAGCAAGCGTCGTCAGACGGATCCCATGTCGGACTCCACCCTCCTCGATGTTGTGAACATCATAGTCGGAAATGGCCGTGTGGGCTGTGACTCTGTTGTCCCAGAGAGAGACAGTTCGATCGTCCCATCTCACGCGGACCTGTACGTCTTGCGAAAGGGAAATATGCTGTTCAGGATTAGTCTAATTGCACTGGACCGGAATGATGCATTTGTCTCACCTTGAATAAAAGCCGGAGTATAGCATCCGATTCCTCATCCTTGAGGCCGATAATGCGCTTGGTGAAGCCAGGGTTGACATATAGGGCTTTTTGCCCAGTTACCTTGATATTGTCAGTTATTGCTTTATCACGTATTGTATCGAGAGCACCTACAGGATGAACCCGAACAATAGGATGCTCTGACTTGACGGGATCCCTTCGAACAAACTTCCCATCGCGCTGCGCATTCTCCGCCTGTGGAAATCCACTATGCTCGGCTCGAAGACCCTCCAGTAAAGTCTTGATCGGGTCTGAAAGACGTTCATAGGCAGCAACCTGCGATACCCAACCAGTGTCTCCGCCAGAGGACGGCACACTGAGTAAAGTCAAGATGGTGATTCCGGGCGGTTGATGCTCGTATGACACGTCCGAGTGGTATCCTGTTGTTGTCAGCTTGGTCGAGCGCTGTTGTGCACGATACAAATTGTCTGGGCCGAGGTAGATGTTGTGGAATTCCAAATGGCCTTCGACGTGAGCGCCAACGGGCTAGTCTTGTTAGCACCTAGACCACTTGGATAGGTAGATACGTATACATACGTGAATATGCAACTGTCCAAAATAAGCTGCAAACTCCTTCTGTCGCTCGGGTCCAACATCCTTGAAATCCTGGTCTCGGAACACGACAACGCCTCTCTCAGCAATCAAAAGAGCCAATTCATTCTTCTGAGTGTCCGTCAACTGCGAGAGCTGGAGACCACGTATCTCAGTCCCCACGCGAGGAGTGAGTTTGGTGATTTGGACATCCGGGTTGCCTGTGTTCAGAATATGAGGCTTGGATTTGTCGGCTGCGTGGCCACGGTCTTCAAAAGGGAATGGCTGTGTTGGGGGTAACCTGGTTACGTTGTCGTATACGGGAAGGTAGTCGGAGTATTTGTACTTTCAGATGTTAGCCAAATTATATAGCAGTTTATGGTGCATACCCCGTCATGAACGCTGTCATCAAATGCCCGACTAAGGGCGACGCGAGGCGCTTCCTGTTCGGTTACTGTGGTGGACATGTCTGCTGTTATCTTTATTTTAATATAAAAGTGGCTACCCAAGTAAGGCGACAGAAGGACTCTGATAAATATATAGAAATGTAATTCGTTATCTGACACAGCAATGATGCAAGACTGCCAAACATTATGCCATCTTATGCTTTCTAACAACATCTTCCCCGCACGAGATAAGAAATACAGCCATATCACTAGACGATTATGAGATGATTTCAGGGATTTAATGAGTAACACTTGTATTCTTTCTTCAATATATCAATCTAATTTTCGTTATCACAATGGACATCTGTACAGAACATGTGAGATGGCCAGAAATGAGACCTCTTTCATCCCACCACATGGATATATACACGAACTGCTAAGTAATGACAATCAAAATAAACGTTTCCATGGGAATAATTGACTCCACCTTCCTTATACTCGCGGTATTTCACCTCAGTCGACTGGATCACATCTTCGATGGCCTTGGTGATAGGGAGTGGACTATCCAAATCCAAGAATTTCCGGTGTTTGTCATCTAACCTTTATCCAGCGATTTGCCAGAGGTTTTCCTTCGGGTGGTTGCCGGTTTTCGTATTTTTGGTGAAGAACGCGGAGGTTGTTCATCATGCTTCCCGCTGTCATGTCGATCGGATTTTGTGAAGTTGAGTTTAGCACACAATCTCAGAAACATATTGAAATACACATTCGATGACTTGCTGTTTTTTCCTTCTTCTTGAGGTGTTCTTTTGGTTGAGAGAAACGAGGCTGGCAGTCAGCCCTGCCAACGTGATGCTCTGGCGAACATGCATACAGCCTTGGACATGCGGCGAATATGGGTTTCTCATTGGCCCATGGCCCACATTTCAGTCTTGACTGTTCCTAAAAGACTCTATGGCATCTACGAAACAGCAACACGTTGTGGGGAGCTGAGATAACACTGCGGCTGGTGGGTGAGGTAGTTGACATTCGAACCTTCCAAAAAGGTCAACAATCATGTGATTTCCGAAAGGAATATCTTAATATTGTAGCCATTAAGAGTGGCAATGCTTTTTCCTTATTGATGCTGCAAGTAATTCAAGATATCTTCTAGCAAGTGCCATCCCTGGTAAACGGTATCTGGATTTATCTTGTTATTTAAGATATCGTATAGCATACATACCCGGTAGTATGTCAACCGTCTATTTCAACTTCTCAACAGCTATGCTACGAACTGACCCCAACATAATAACTGTAGTTATAGAGACCAGCAAGCACTATAATTAGTGCCAACCGCCAGGTTCCAGTCATAGAACTAGTCGGTGATTCCGTTCGCAGCTGCCCGATCGTCAATACATGTCTGTAACTGTCGGATGGGGCAACTTGACACGCTAAGCCATAAGCTTATATGAAAGTTTGGCTATAAAGAGTAACGTAAATATATACTAGAAGCACCTACAGTCTATATTATGCTTCGTGTTCCCCTGCCTTATAGTCATTGCCCAGGACATGGACACCTCTATTGACCGAGTTTTCAATTAACCGTTGCAGCAATTCTTGATTGTGAGTGACATATTTAATATCAGGATGGTGTTTTAAAGAATGAGTTGTGCTTCTCTCATCGGCTGGAAGACCTAATATTGATAACTATTGGTGCAACTCAAAATGGCAGGTACCGATAGTACTGCCGATCATTTGCAATATATGTTGCTGGATTGGATCTATCTCACTATTGCGGGGAATTTTATCAAGTTATAGGCACCTTCTGCTTAATAGTTATAATTCTATTGGAATTCCTGGCCTCTTCGACAATAATTAGATACTATTTGTAATAGATCCGCGCCAGTTTCACCCCAGCTACTATTTAGTGCCTATTCCCTGTCCCCGTACTCCGTAGATCCTGACAATCAAACGGTCCCTCTCACCTCTCATTCATCCCCCACAATGAAGATCTATCTCTCTGCTATCCTATTTACCTTGAGACTTGTCCTCGCAGGAGAAGAGATCGTCGGTGGAAGCCAAGCCCGTATTGAAGACTACCCTTACCAAGTATCCCTTCACAACAACGACACCTTTCTTTGCGGTGGTTCAATCATTAGCACAGAGCATATCTTAACAGCTGCTCACTGCGTTACCCCCTATCTCGGCCGACCCTTGAGCGTCCGAGTAGGCTCCTCGGAGTACGAAGCTAGTGGCGAGTTGATAGACGTTGCCAAAGCCACGCCGCATCTAGGGTTCGACACGAGCACGTTGCAGAACGACATTGCCATTCTCCGGCTTGCCAAAAATCTCGAGTTCGGGCCCAGAGTTTCGCCCGTTGAGCTCCCGTGCTCTTGTGAGGGGGACCCTAAGATTGGAACTAAATGCTCCGTCACGGGTTGGGGAGCTACCACTGCGGATGGTGAAGTTGTCCCCCATCTGCGGGCCGCTTTTGTGCCCATCACGAACCGCAAGCAATGCGCGGAGAATTTAGCGGCGAGCGGGCATGATCATGTCACGGACTTAATGATCTGCGCTGGGGAAGTCGCTGGAGGAAAGGATAGCTGCTCAGGGGATAGTGGTGGCCCGCTCGTCGACGTCAGCTCGAAGAAGCAGGTTGGAATTGTGTCTTGGGGCTTTGGATGTGGAAAACCAGGGTTTGAAGGTGTATATACTAGCACTGCAGCCTACGAAGCCTGGATTGAGGAAGCCATTCTCCTCTAGTCCAATGTGTTCGCTCAGGGTATCCACAGTGGGCCAAGCAATCGAATGTTATTGAAATTATATACCGTTAATATAAGATATAGCTGTTGAATGCCTATGAAGTTATTTAGAATATAAGAAAGTACTATTATATATATAAAAGCTTTAAATCAGCAAAGCCTATTCAACCATAGAGATGGCTGCTATCTAATAGTCTATTTTACTAATAAGCCTATAGCACTAACTAGTGCCTGTATACCTCTATTTTAATAATTTTAATACTAAGGGGGCAGTAATACTCACTACTGTAAAGATAGAAATGCTTTACCACTGATGGCACTACTACACTAAAAGGACTGGGTATAATTTTCTCGTAATATTCAGCCCAGCTTCACTCCTGCCAGCATAATTTGATATTATGGTTTAACTGAGAATAACGTTCACATGGAATGCAAGTAAGCACAGACTATAGAACTCGAAAAATGAAGTAGAGATGATGACAAGGAGCCATAGTCCTCTGGTCATTGTTGACCACAGGGCGTTGTATAAGATTCACCAACTCCACGGGACACCATGGTGGGAGAATCGATACATATATAATAGAGAGGGTAGAACTTGTGTAACCTGAAGCTGAATCTCATCACACTTGATATAGATGTGATATGTGATAACTCTGCAGAGTTATGCAGCATTGCATATTTGCACAAGTCGACATTGCTAAGAGGTTTTGGCATTTCTTCATCTTTTGTTTGATCAGCCATCGATGACTTCACCAGGACTGCAAGATACAACCTCATGATGTCAAGGCAGACACTGTCTCAGCTTTCTCATTCATAATCTAGATCGAATTTAACTCTGCTAGAATGTGACGGTATGTACTATTGTAGGTCCCCACATCATAATCCAACGGAGTTGCTGGACTAAGGCCATGGTGATTCTGTTGGGGAAAAAATAAAATAAAATAAAATAATCGTAAGAAATCCGTCATTGAGATATTTTAAGATCTATGTAACCGTAGCAGCTCAGCTCAGATGGGTTGAAAACGCCATTTCAGCTGAATCGATGACGAATTGGAAGATAGCCGGTGGTAATGTTACACAATATCAGCATGAGGCGGGGTTGTTTGCATTCTAATCATACAATGTCTATCCAGCTCAGCTATAAATGTGGCATCCATTGCCTCTCAGCAGCTATTCATCTGGATACAACAATTCGCAACCACAATGCGTTTCTTATTATGTCTCCTCCCTCTTCTCTCTCTCTTCCATCCTGTTTTTGGGAAGGATCGGAGAGATCCTTTTCTGCCCGTCCTTCCTGTACACCCAAGCAGGGATGACTTCTATAAACCTGACAATGACGCCTGGAAAGACGATTACCCTGGAACTATCCTAAAAACCCGCAATGTGCTGTTCTCTACAATGTTCCCCAATGTGCCCAGCAAGGCCAAGGCATATCAACTGCTGTATGTCACGCAGGATGTACACGGCGAGAAAGCCACCACCGTTACCACAATTGTTGTCCCTCAGAAGCCAAATTTCAACCGCCTCCTCTCTTTCCAAAACGCATATGATTCTCCTGACATTGATTGTTCGCCCTCATACGGATTTCAGAACCAAGCCTCTGGCTCTGCTGCGACGTGGAACTGGGCTCAGATGTTTATTGTCGGAGATTTCCTAATCGAAGGCCCCATCCTTAATATCCCAGACTACGAGGGCTCGAATGCAGCCTTCACCGTGGGCCCGCAGGCTGCCTACCACACCCTGGACTCGATTCGTGCCGCATTCAATTCCACAGATACCACGGGCCTCAGCGAAGACGCCAACGTAATTATGTTCGGCTACTCTGGTGGTGGCCTCGCTACTGAATGGGCAACTGAATTCCACGCCCACTACGCAAAGGAGCTGAACGTTGTTGGAGCTGCCATGGGTGGTCTTCCTACCCATATTGCCAAGACCTATAAGGGCGTTAATAATGGCGTATTCTCTGAACTTGACGTTCTAGCCATCCTTGGCCTGATGAATGTCTATCCAGAGGTGGAAGATTATGTGAATACGCATCTCTTGTCCGATTATAGAGACGTGTTTTTCTACCCCCGCGTACGCTGTGGTCCACAAGAGGACATTGAAAAACAACCAGCGCTAACCAAGTACAACATTACAACCTTATTTGACAATGGAGACGATATTCTCGAGGACTTCAAGGACCTTTTGGAGGAAATTGGCGTGATGGGCAAGCGTGTCGACAGAAATCACCACCCAAATTTCCCGCTGTATATCTGGCAGGGCACGAACGATCCCGTTGTGAACCCGATCAAAGATGCGTGGGATCTGGTTAAGACCTACAAAGATGCAGGTACCACTGTTCTATTTGTTCCGTGGCTGGGCCTAGGCCATCTTCCTGCCTTGCTTTCTGGGTTGAGACCCGCCTGGAAGTGGATCAACAAGCGATTCGACAATGCTGAGAAACAGGCTCAGTTCGACGCCATCCTGGAAGTTGATAATGAGGTTTTTCCCATGGATGGCACTGAGGAAGACTCGATTGAATGGCCTGACTTTGGCGCCCAGAGGATTCTGAGCGATAGCGAGGCTGCTCGGGAGCATGGATATGAGCTGTAGTGGCCTTGGATGGAAGTCTATGCTTTGCTGGAACAGCATAGTTTGAACGAGGCCACTTAAGTATATGAATACATGAAGGTATCTTTTTAGATACATTCGCTATGACTCCTGGTTAAATGAATAAAGATTATCCAGGCCGTTTCATTTAATGGCTCAGAACGTACACTCGAACTGTATTAAGCTATATAACCCAGAGCGCATTAAATTAAATATGAATTGTCAGAAACGTCTTATTCACTCCCGCATTTGCATTGAAGGCGTGGGAAAACCCAATGGGAAAAAACCACGCCTGGAGCGAATGACAAACTGCATACAATTGTACTAATTTCCCAGATTACAAAGACTTCGTTCCAAAGCTTGCTGGAGTTGCTGTGCCTCCACACGCCGGTGGCATACTTGGCTCGATTCAGCAGCCAATCTGAGCAATGTGTCGTCATCGTAAGTGCTGACCATGACTGGATTGAAGACATCTGGGAGTTTCGCGAGAATATGGCGTTCGATCACTTGGCGGCACACATTATCAACAAAGGTCTTCATTGCGACCTAGGAAATGATTAGAATGAAAAAAAAAAATAGATTATGAAAATTGGATCCTACCTTGTAGTAGGCTGACAAGTCAGTCCTGGCTTCGGAGCAAGCCTGCTCGGTCATATCGACAATGATGTGTTTCTGGAGAGAAGAGATCAATCTCTCCATTTCGCTGCTAGAGTTGGTAAAGTGGCATCGCCCGTCCCACTCTTCCTCACGGGCACTGTGGATCAACTGTCTCAGCTGCTCTTTGCTTTGGCTCTTGCGGGCTTTTTGAATGTTGTCCGTGTAGTAGTGATTGTACGTGATCGGATGCTGTGCTTCATCTCGGAGAAGCTGGCTCAGTTCTTCGTGTGCGGCCCGAATGTTGCCGTCCAGTTTGTCGATGACAGTTTGCGAGATATTATGACGGGCACTGCTATCCTTGATGACGAATTCAAGCGCCAAGTGAATGAAGCGAGATACAAGGTGGACCACTACGTCGACGTGGCGACGCCCGATCTCTCCCCATCTCACCGACTGGGCACGGAACAGTTCCGCTTGGAGAGCGTGATTGTGATTGCCTGGAAGCTCCCGTCCCCGAGTTTGAAGATAGATCTGTTTTACCCACGCACACATTTCATTCTCTGTCACAAGAAGTTGTCCATCTGTTGTTTCTGACAGCCCGATATCTCCGTCTTCAACCAGTTTTCGTTTCTCGCCATCGGTTCTCATGTATCTTGCAAATTTTTCGTTCTCAATGTGAACAGCGGCACGAAGACGAGGAGAAAGGTCATCAGTGTCCATACGAAAGAAACTCGCATCACGACCCTCATAAGCACCGTCCACGCCCGCTTTGACGACATTGTAAAAGTCGCTGCCAATTCGCGAGAGGTAAACCCGAATCTGGCTTGGAGTTGATCGTTCGGTTCCCAAATCAGCCAGCTCCTCGTTGACCTTGTTCAGCAATCGGCGAACATCCTGCCGCACTTTGGGAAGTTCGCGCTCAATGTGGCTTTCGAGAAGGTCTTGTAGGAACGAGCGAAGATTATCAACACCAACGCGCGAGAGATCTAGACCATGATGAGACCAGGCGCCAGTCGAAAAGAAGTTCATCTCTGCCTTGCGGCGGGCTTGTAAACTCATTCCGCTATCCAACTCGACCGGCGTTGGATTCTTGAGCAGAAAGAATCCCAGCTTCAGTTTTGTGCTGTCGAGGTTCTTCGCCAGGCGCACGACTCGCCCCTCCGTACCGGTGTTGATGAGGTCCGGCTTTGTGATGATTCCCACCGTGCGGAGGCCGTCCTTGTCGAAATGACGAGCTCGCTGGATGATTCCTTGAGTGTCGATGTCGCTGCTGGCAGGGACGACAGCCAAGATGATTGTTCGGGAGTTTTCCAGGTATGAATCGACCAGGTCTCGGACAATGCGCACGTCGTCTTCGTTCTCGGACACGGAGATCAACCCTGGGAGGTCGACAATTGTCAAATGAAGCCCAGTGTTTCCAGATACTTCCAGGCGCAGAACGTCACCAGAGAAGGCGGGCGCATCGTCGGAGCCATCGCTGCCACGAAGACCCATGGCCTGCGCAGCTTCATCGATAATTCCGGGCAGCTCTGCAAAGTCTGCAAGACTGCGCTGGAATTCACTCAGCCTCTTCGAATCCTCCTCTGTCCTCGAAACATGAGGTAGGATTGTCACCTGGGCACGTTGCTCGCCGGGTTGGTGGCGGAGGATAATCTCGGTCGCAAACCTCGTACAGAGACCATCCTGGCGTGGAAAAGGTATCCCAGTGATGCCTTCGAGGACAGAGCTTTTCCCTGCGGATTGATCCCCGGAGACGACCAGCTGCGGCAGTGGGATGTGGTCACCAACCCCATTCGCGCGAACAGCATCAATTTGATTAAGTCTTTCAGATGTTCTGGATGTTTGAAGACCAAGCTGATCTCCAACACCGTCCAGATTGAGGGAGGTTCCTCCTGTGTCAGGGGGGGCTTTCATGGTGGATATGCAGTTTTCAAACTGGTGCGGGCAAAACAAGCGAGAGTTGAAATGGTAAGTTGGTGATTACCTTCCATCAGGGAATGGTGTGCGCTTTTTTATAACTTCCAACCCAAGCAGACAGCGGAAGTGAATGTAGCATTCGAACATTCTGAACATCTGAAAGACTTAATCAAATTGATTGTGTTCGCGCGAGGTCGGTTGGAGGCCACATTCCACTGCCGCAACTGGGCTGGCTGAAGATCCAAGTCAGAGGAAAGAGGAGTTTTATACATTCTTTCCGATGGCTAGCTCTTGGCGAGCAAGTGTTACAATCCAGACTGTTTGATGAAAGTGTTTTTGCTCCTTGCATCTGTAAGGGATGAAGTGGGAGTCGGTCAGCCACCGCATGTCCAAGTCAATCGGTGTATACTTTTCAACAAATAGACATGATCAGAAAGGGAGATGATGCGTACTGTAGACATACACTGGCTACCCAATACTTTGTAGAATCCGAGCGAATATATATAAAGTTCAAGTTGATGATCCATATAAAAATGAATGAAACGGAAACATCCGATCGAATCTCATATCAAGGACAAACTCTGCCATTATTTGAAACTTAAATTTTTCATGATATGCGCCTTGACTCTGGTATTTTCTCTATTCCTGGCATTGTCCAACCTCGCTGAACCATTGAAGGCGGAGCTTTGTGGCTGCATCTAATTCGCCTCTCTATGACCTTCCATGGGCTACCGGGCCGTGCTAGGCAATCGAATAATGTAAAAAGTAGGGCTACAGAAAGCCACTTAAGTGTATATTATCTCATCCCGACAAAAAATGATAACAGACTGGCGCTGCCCGGAATCGAACCGGGGCTGGCACGGCCACAACGTGACGTCATACCACTAGACCACAGCACCTTTTTCCTGTGAGGAGTGTTTCGCTGTAATCATTCAGTTCCGTAATGCAGCTGCGGTTGCAGCTGGTTGTTGTGGATGGCTACTTTTGTGTGGACGCTCATACATCAATTAGTCTATAATATGATAGATAAGTCAATGGTTTAGTTACAGAATTTCAAGGATTCCGCTGTCTGAATCAAGGGCCGGCTTTCATCGCCAATAACAATTATATCGAGTGAAGAAGATGTCCATTCAAAGACTTGCGCTGGTCGACAGCAAGGCTATTATCATCAGCGATTTGCTTGACAGCCATTCCCTAGTAAGCTAATCGCAATTGGCCAGGAAAGACTGCTGATTGTAGACGACAGCTAACATGCTATTGTCGAGCAATTCAGACATGTAGGCTACTATTGATTGGGATGAGAGTAATGCCAACGGACAACCAGGCACACGAATATATAATGGATGGCTCGCTTTATACAGTAGAGGATTGAATTAAGCTGCAAGCTATGCGCTCATGCAAATCTATAACTACAAAAATAAATCCGTACGACAGCTATATTAAAATTAATTAGAGCTATTTCTAAGTGTTGGATCGAATATGGAAGTGATGAGAAATGCCCACCATAATAAAATATTAGGGAAACCTAGATAGCTTAAGCTATCGACGTCCTCGAGGATCGCAAATGTGTTCCAACGGCATAAAAAAAGATCAGGTCCTGCCCGGGATCGAACCGGGATTAGTGGAATCAGAATCCACTGTGATGACCATTACACTACAGAACCGATAAAAGAAAGAAATAGCATGTCCTCGTTTCGATCGAGGGACCTTCGGGTTATGAGCCCGACGCTCTTCCCCTGAGCTAACATGCTGGGATTGTTGACTATCACAGATTATATACCTACATAAAGCTGCATCAATCTAGCTGCAATGCCAACCCCCATACGTAAGCACGCTCTACTCGCGCGCTGTAAGCACCCACCCAAGCCGGTATATCTAATTGGAAATTCCTTGATCTCGGTGAACTCGGGCCCAGGATCCAGGCCATAATGTCGAATACAGCAACCGCATCCAGTTGTGCAATGTTCCAGTCGCATTTGGCAATGAGTCTTTCTAGGTCTCTCGCAGGATTTGCGCCGCACAGGCACCTCCTCTTGGATATATCTCCCGCTGCGCTGCCCAATGAAGGTATGTTTCCAATTCGACCCGAGTTTGACTCCATTTTGCCTCTCCTCGGTTCCCGCGTATCTTGAATGCATAACAGCGCACAACCTGGGCAAGCTTTTTTTCGCCAGCCTCCTCCAATTGGGCCTCTAGCCAACGCGGACCATCTTCCTTTTGGAGACAAGTCCTTTGAGAAGAACCGATTAACATCACCTTCTCTATGAAGGTGAATCCGGATAGGAATGGATCCAGAAAGCCCGGAGATTTGACACAGCACCAACCTGGGACATATCAGCGAATAGGGTTCTATATTCTCGTCAAGAAAAATCCACACACGGATGATGAGCAGGTAGATTGTCTACGAGACAAATGTTTGAGAGAATCGCCGGAAATAAGAGATAAAGAGTCGGACACCCGACATGGACATGCCTTCAAGCGGGATTCAAGCCAAGAACATCGCATTACAATTGTTTGAGGGATGGTTCTTTCAACCGCTACTCTGTAAATAGAAGACGTATCACCACCAGTAATATACGATCAAAACTGTTTTATCTTGTCAACTTTTACAAGTTTTCAATTTAAAGTGGTAATTTGACTAGCTAACTGATTTACATATATCTCTCTTCCGTATACATCTTTTGTTGTATAACAACTATATTCCCAGCCGATTTAATATAGTCTCAGTGAATCATATTTCATAAAAGTATATTAACTTAATGCCATACTCTTTGCTTTATTTCAACTTGTTTCTCAAACCACTAGGTATAATTTGGGGATAAAAGTACCATTTCCGGGTGTAATACATCAGCAAGTGGCAAGAAATGAAACCGTCAATAAAATCAAACTAAATCATAAATTAAGTTATCTAAGGTATTTCCGCTCAACCGTGATGTGTGTTGTCATCTGTCTGACGCTCTCTCGGCTTCCTTGGGTCAGTTGTAATTTAGAACCAGAGAACGCGATGCAATCCACTTTAAATGTAACATGACTCTGCATGACAGAGGTTTCAGGTAGCTAAAGTTATCTATTGAGTGTGTCAGTTACGACATGAACATGATGTAATATATCACTAAAATTGCATGCGGAAGCAAGTAAACAGGTGGGGTGAGGTCATCCGGTTGTTGGATATAGATGACTCCCCGCGCTATTGAACACGACCACGGAGTCCCAGAGACATCTCATATTGGGCAGATTCACTTGGCATTCTAACATTGATTGAACAGTTGAATCTTCCACCATCGTCTCTTTTGAGATATCTTCGAATAGTCTATTTCAACCCCGAGACAACATGGCAGTTGAAACCTCAAGATCTAGTGATAGGTCTGTCCGAAATGGACTCAGGACCGACGTATTTGGTCTTTTCTACTGTGAAATACTTTCAAACTGGACTGTCCTTGCCTTGGTAATACACATTATGGTGAGTAGATTCATCTCTGAACTGTTGCACAAGAAATAATAAATGCGCGTTATTGGAAGTGAAATTGATGAATGAGCAATGCCATTTTTCTTTTCCCTCTCCTTTTTGTTTCCTCTTGGCGTTATATATATTTGGGTATACTGACACTCTATAGAATAATAATAATGTTATCGGGGAATCCGGGGTATTCACCCAGGAAGCTATGGGTGATGACATGGAGGGAGATGATGATGCTGAAGATGATGGTCAAGGGGAAGATGAAGGCGATGATGATAGAGATAATGCAGATGAAAAAGATGGTGGAGATCGAGATGACCAGCCCGATGCTGAGCCCGATAATGAACCTGATGATAACAACGAGGATGAGGATGATGATGATGGGGGGAAGGATAATGAGGACGAAGAGGATGATGACGGTGGTGAAGATCAAGATAATGATGAAGATGAAAACCAAAACGATCAAGAAGACGATAAAGAAGAGGATCAAGAAGACGATCAAGAAGACGATCAAGAAGACGATCAAGAAGACGATCAAGAAGACGATCAAGAAGACGATCAAGAAGGCGACCAAGAGGATGATAAGGGAGATGGCCAAGATGAAGGACAAGAAGATGATCAAGAAGGCGATCAAGAAGATGATCAAGAAGATGATCAAGAAGATGATCAAGACGATGACCAAGAAGATGATCAAGACGATGATCAAGAAGATGATCAAGAAGATGATCAAGAAGATGATCAAGAAGATGATCAAGACGATGACCAAGAAGACGATCAAGAAGATGATCAAGACGATGACCAAGAAGACGATCAAGAGGATAATGATCAAGCTGAGGGTGATGAGTTAGAAGATGATGACCAAAATGATGATCAAGACGATGACCAAGATGTTGAGCGTGGCGATGAGGGTGATGAGCAGGACCAGGAAAATAGTAAGGATAATAAGGAAGATGATGGCGAGAATGATGGTGAAGATGATGGTGAAGATGATGGTGAAGATGATAGAGATGAAGACCAAGACAAAGAACAGGATGAGGAACAGGATGAGGAACAGAAAGGTGAAGAAGAAGAAGAGGAGGAGGAAGAAGAGAAAAATGAAGAAGGGGAGGAAGAGGAGGAAGAGGAGGAAGAGGAGGAAGAGGAGGAAGAGGAGGAAGAGGAGGAAGAGGAGGAAGAGGAGGAAGAGGAGGAAGAGGAGGAAGAGGAGGAAGAGGAGGAAGAGGAGGAAGAGGAGGAAGAGGAGGAAGAGGAGGAAGAGGAGGAAGAGGAGGAAGAGGAGGAAGAGGAGGAAGAGGAGGAAGAGGAGGAAGAGGAGGAAGAGGAGGAAGAGGAGGAAGAGGAGGAAGAGGAGGAAGAGGAGGAAGAGGAGGAAGAAGAAAATGAAGAAGAAGAAGAGGAAGAGGAGGAAGAGGAGGAAGAGGAGGAAGAAGAAAATGAAGAAGAAGAAGAGGAAGAGGAGGAAGAAGAAAATGAAGAAGAAGAAGAGGAAGAGGAGGAGGAAGAAAATGAAGAAGAAGAAGAGGAAGAGGAGGAAGAAGAAAATGAAGAAGAAGAAGAGGAAGAGGAGGAGGAAGAAAATGAAGAGGGAAAAGAGGAAGAAGAGGAGGAAGAGGAAAATGAAGAAGAGGAGGAAGAAAAGGGGAAGGCTATTAGCCAAGGGAAGGGTAATAAGAAGAATCAATCAGAACCCCAAGCACAAAAAAAGAAGTCTAAGCAGACCACAGAAAAGGAACAGGACGGATACATACTCGATCTCTTTAATCTGAAGGAGGATGACGTTGAAGAGGACCCTACGATCAGGTTACTTATATAAGGTCTGTCAGCATCTCTCAATGAACCTCTGATGACTGCCTTCGCCTATTCTAGAAGCGTTCTCTGGTGTCAAATAAGAAAGTGTAATCATTCCTGAGTTGTAATATATTTAAAATATATTGGATTTTGTACTGGCAGCATACAGGGTGCATTCTTTTGTATTATATCTATAAATTCTATCCATGCGTAAAAGCAGTCAGTATTCAAACATAGTACTATAATCAATGCCATCAGAGAATGGGGAGTGTGTGGGTTTTTATGGCCTGTCCTCTGCTCTGAGCCTTCTGATGGAAACCTCAGGGAATTTCTAAAGCTTGACCTATCCATAACTTTCGGACAGAAATTGCAAAGTGGACTGCAGACTGAATAATCTTCAACCATATCTATACAATTTTTCTTTGCTGGGAAAATGTGTACTCAATCATCTAATGCTCCTTTCTATGTAATATAATAACATTCGTATTCTAGATCTCCAGAATCACTTTATATCAAATGAATTATTGATAGCTACAGTGGCCTGGTGTAATACTCAGACTCATACTATAGGCATAACATTTCGAGCGTAGACTAATATCGATTTAAGGATTTGGCTAGGTAAACCTTCGAACCTTCGTCACCGCCTTTAAGGCATTTCCGTTTAGCATGGGCTTGATGTTTTGCGCAGTGCCAGCGAGCCCACCTGCCATACCCGGGGCCTCTTCCGAGGCCACTTTGTATACATTGCCGAAGTTCTCCGGGCTCAGGATTAAATGAGCAACAACCTGGACTCCCACAGCCAATAACGGACCAACAGCTGGAACGCAACTTGCAGCAACTGCAATAAGTCCAGTCAAACACTTCAAGCACCACTGGGGATCATATCCATCACTTTTATATACAACATCGACTCCATGCTGCTTTGATAAAAGCTTGTCGTATTCAATCACATTCTCAGGATTCATGTTACCTTCTTCCGGACCATCTCTCTTCAGCTTCAAGGCACTGCTGTCGTACAATTTGATGAAATCATACGGTTCCTTGTAGTCGTCCGCGAGGTATTCATCCGGGAACATAAGAATAACTGATAAGGCAAATATGTCAAACCGCGCTGTCCATTCTGGGTGCACCCCCCAGCCCCAAGTTCTGTCGGGAGTGAATTTAAAATCCCCGCCTTTTAGTTCTGTCTTCAGTGTCACATCCCTAGCACGGAAGTCGAGGCGTGAATATCGACACATGTGGCCGTATTTGGGATGGGCTTTATGCATCTTTGGGATATAGATGCCTCTCAATGGATATGTCAGGTCTACCCATAGATATTTGTCTGCTTTGCTGGGAACCATGACTGGTATCATAGCCACACGTGTTTCGCTCTGTCGAGGGTAAAGCGTGTTGTAGTCGTAGCTGCCGTGGATCTGCTTATGGCTCGTAATGTTTTCTGGGCTGGGTCCCGTCATGACGGTCATCCACTTGTACCGTTCATAACAGTCTCGAAAATCAACCTCCCAAAACTGTCTACCTGCTCTTGGATGGGTTTGTGATGCCGGAAGATCACTGACATACTCAATTTTACCTCCATACATCACTCCAAACGCCGATTTCGGATCAGGTTTCATGGGCTCATTCTTGTTTACCATGTTGGTTCCAACCTCCAGAAATATTGTACTGTAGAACTGCTTTTCGTTCGTTGGATCAAAGCCGCCAAATTTCAGAGCGTCATGGAAAAACCAACAATCGCCTTGGGGACTTGCGCCTGCCATCTTTGCTTGTCGCAGTGGTATGTTCGATTTGAATGGGACCGGCAGAGGAATGTAATTATATGTGTTAAAAGGAAGAGGGTTAATGGTACGAACTGCTTTTACCACGAAGGACCAGGCTCTTGTTTTAAGTTTGAGGACACTTAGGTATCCATGAGTTGTAGTTAGATCCGTCATACATTTATCTCAAGGCGACCGCAAGCGGTGGACTTGTTCGTGGTTACACAAAGGTAAGCTACCTACTACGTACCATAATACAAGATCGTACAAGCGCTCTACCATGGAAATACCCCATACACCAAGAGATCAACTATGATTTTTCAAGACATTACTCATCATAAAATTAATCATTCTAGGTGTTCTCTGAATGTATATTTTTTATACCCACACAAAATTCCGGAGCTTTATTTGCCTTGGTCAGTTTCTAGTTGAAGCATCACCACGGTTGATATTAAGTTATGAATGGGATTTGAAAATAGAGTAGCGTGTTTAACTTTCGTAGAGAGCTTTATACTTGTCAATAAAACCTACGTCTGTCCTAAATTTGGGACAGCAGCAGCTGAGATAACTTTGATTTCTCGCAGCACTACACTGTTTGTCGTGGTCGGACTGGGAATAATTTTATTGAATTCATTCTGAAGTGGCTTTTGGGTAATGTACTTGCCCTATCGAACATTGAACAAATGGCTCTTGTTAAGCCAACATCTTTCACGGCTATAGCCAATCCGCTTGAAAAGTATATATCCCTCAGACGTATATGATTCGACTATAATCTCGTTTTGAGCACTGATCCAACCGCTTGCCGACCGATAATGCTACTCTCACAGCATCGATTAACCCGAGTCAAAATTGGAAGCGAGATGATGATTAGCTTTTAAATTGTGTTTCGAACAACAAACCCCAGCCAGGGCTTAGGCGTGAAGTAACCCATCTCTATTCTATGTCTCAGTTTTGTATTACCGTTAGAAATTTCATTACTAGGTGGCGCCTCTACAGTTCCAAGGCTCCATTTTGCAACCATGTCCAGATCTAAGGTTAATACTCATCACATAGATTTTTTTTTTTTTTTTTGAACCAGACAGATCCGCTGACAACATCTCTTGATGACATCGACGATTGCTTAATCGGAAATAAACTCCTATGGTGGATCCTGTCATGTCTATCCGTTCCCGAACTGCCGTTACATCCACTCAGGATAAGGCCAATAATGGTTGAGTAGTGACGTGTCCAGATGGACATGTCTAGAACGTCTCAAGAGTCTACTCGTAATTTGAAAAGACTACAAACGGTGTTAATGATATCATTGAAAACATGGTCTGCAGTGCATTTTCTGCAGCGGTGAACACATATCAAGGCTTCTTGGATGAAGTTTTCAGGCCATCACGATAATATCAAGTTCGAGGCAAAGGTGAGTTAGTATTGCAAAGACACAAACGTATATCTTATTGACATCAGGTTCCAGACAGCTACCCACGGACCTTTTACTAATATTCTGTTAATAAAAATGAGTCGTCAAGGTGAGTGAAGCCTTTGGCATTCCCTCTGGCATAGTATTGACAAGACTTTCAGGCGGGCTCTGGGAGAATGAGCATGGTGTCCGGATTGGAGCCATCGAAGCGGGCACAGGAAGCATAACCCGGCAGACACATGGCAGCGCCACGCGATTTACCTTCAAGAAGCCCTTTGTACGAGTGCCTCACGTTCAGATTACGCCCGAACTCCCCCCCAATCCAAACGCGCAATTCCAGCAGTTTTGGGTCTATCTCATGGGGGACAATGGAGGACCGTCTGTGGATAAGGAAGGATTCACCGTGGGGGTATTTGCTAAGCCAGGACACACGGTTACATTCAAATACTGCGCTACGAGTATCATCGAAGGCACCCCCAAGTCCAAACTATAAGTACAGAACATATGTTCTCGGAGGAAATATCCGATATATTGCCGCTATCTAGCAGGCTCATTTATAATACACAACTATATGTAATTTCGCTATTTTCCTACTATATAGTATCTTCTTCGAGTAGACATTCGGTGATGATCATGGAGCTACGCTGAAGGCGAGATGTCGCGATGTGCTTTATGTCGACAGGATTGCGTGTGGTATACTCAAGGACGTCTATTTGAGTGTGAGAGCCGCCGCAGTTGACCACGATAAATGTTTCATGAGCTTCAATATCGGGTAACCTGCGTTCAACGGCATACCTGGCTGCAGCTTCGGACTCGGTAATAATAGCCAAACTGCGTGCGTTACTTTTTTGATACAGTCTGGACTGACGCAAAGCTGCATTGACCATTTACTGTTTCTCTAGCCCCCTTGCTAAAACCAGCTGGAACAGAAATGATATATTATATCTTGTATTCTAGGGTAATTTCCACCCCAACCCTCTACTGAACTTCTATCTCTATTACCTCCTGCAACTTAGAAAGAAAGTCTGCAAGTATATCCACATCTGACCTTCTAGGAAGTAGTGCCATAGAATCTTTTATCCTGCTGTCTAGTCCGCCTAGGCCTCAGCCCCGGCTGATTTTTCCTATATTTCCTCGGGCCGCCCTATACTTAAATATCGGATTGTTGACAAAACGAGGAGCTCGTGCCTCCTGCCTAATTCAGACTAGTGGCATCTCACCAGGATCTGGTAAAAAGTATAAATCTACCCATAATATCTCGCTGTCAGCCACCAGGCAAAAACATGGACAGCTGCTTATCTAGCAGATTAAAGTCCGCTCCTATGTCTTACTAAAAAGTAGCAACATATAATAGCTACATTAATAATGGCAGTCATTGCGTGTCTCTTTTTACTTAAATGCCTATACTATGATTATTCGCCAGTCATACCAAATAAAGATGCTTCGTTCAGCCTCTGTAACAGTCTTTCCAGTATCTCATCATCCCACCCAACGCGCAAGTCTCTGCTTCGACTCCACAACGACTTTTTTCTAGCCAGCCTCTCGATGCAGTAGAATTTATTGGCCGAGTCCTTTTTAATAGACGTATGTTCATATCAACTTGGTGTGTCTGAGCCAGTACCTACATCACGTCAGAGGTATCACACTGAGCATTTGCTAGGTCTATTCAATATATTTCCCTGTCCCCTAATGTCCAGTACATACGACCATAGGGTGTGGAGAACAGGGCTTCCCGTCCGCTCAGCCGTACTTAAGCCACACGCCGGCAGGTTAGTAGTTGGGTGGGTGACCACCAGCGAATCCCTGCTGTTGTATGTTTTTTTTGCTTTATTTTTATTTGTTATTTTCATACAGATTAAAAAGAATAAATATCTCGAACACCAGGTTCCATAATTAACATATTCTTTTGAGAAATGTGGCTATCTTTACTTTTGAATACTAGGGAGGATTTACAGACATGGAGTGGTATATTAAATAAGATACAACAAATACAAGCATTCATTGGTCATAATCCTGGTCATTTGCATGTCACGCAGAGAAGTTTTGATCAACAAAGGGAGTGGGCGAGAATCCAAGGGGCCATGGTCCAATCCACTGAGCCCTGAATATCTTTGTACCAAATCCCTTAAATAGCTTATTCGAACGTCTCATCGCAACATTTCTACTTATTTTCCCAGCCATCTCTGGTTAGATGTATAAAATATCGCCACGGACATTGAGAGCCAATGCAATCTAGTGAAAGTGTAGGAATGGAGATGGGCCTCGGTTTTAAGGGTTTGGACTGCTTCATCTATTCCTACCCATGATCAAGCAGAGTCACCAGGAGTTGAATCCTTGTTCAGACCTAGATACTGACTCTTTCTCGATTGGCCTGTATATATATCTAAGCTTCCATTAAAGTGCAACTACCATGTCCACCTTGAGAGAAAACATGGTTAGTGCCAAAAAGTTTCCTTGATTGGCATCTGACTAACCTAAGAAAATTTTCATTTAATTAGATATGTTGCTGACGTGTCCCTAGATCCTAAGCGCCCACAAAGCCCTGTGGTACGTAGTCTAATCAGCTAACATCATCCAACGTAGATCGGACTTATGGAAGCTAATAGAAGGGCAACTCGATCAAACTCTAAGAGAGTAGTTCATGCTTGTATTCCCGTTTTATATGCTGTCGTTATCACATATTTTCTGTTATCTGGTAAATAGTATACTGGAGAAGTGAAAATATATAATCTCATGGTTGAGATATCGTATCTGGCATCAGAACCTTACCAATAGCAAACTTTAAAATGAACTTTAACACTGTATTCCTCGCATGTTTATTGATTTTCCATGTTTACGCTACTTATTGATAAATCGTGGATGCTACTCTGTGGATCTCATAAATATTTTTAAGGTGAACAGATGGCCCGGGCCGCGCGGGTAGATGGCAATACTGACCAATTATATTGTGTGCGGCAAAGGACATGTGACTTATTAAGGTTGTGTTCGATCAGTTTTATTACATGTGATTGGCTCTTATAAGATGAACGATCCCTCTTTATCCCCACCAAAATTTTGATCCTACACTTGTCGCCAAACACCATGAAAAATAACCTATTGATTTGAAAGCCACCCTCTTGAATAGTCTACCAGTCATGGTAAGAGAGTAATTGAAGCAGAAGGCGAAGGGCTGGATATACCATTTCAAAGATCCAGCTCATCCACGCCTCGAAGGGCCAGTTGTAAACGCCTTCTTCAAGGCTTCCAGGCTCGCTCGATCAGTGGGTTCGAGATACTTGATCTTAGATTAGAAGAGATGCAAATACCCACTTCATTCGTATCTTCAGATTTGCCCCCGTGTAACCACCGTCAAGGATGACCCATGTTTCTATGTCCAAATCAAAGCGTTACTACCCCGCAGTAGCTGAAAATGCCACACAACTTCTGGATATCCAAGATAAAGATACAGTGGAGCTTATATCCGTCCACATCCTCTGTTCACAGCTAGCGAGGGGTTATCTCACTCAGCACAATCACAGCGACTAGCCAATTGGCTAGTGTTATTCGCTTGTTGAGATCATTCATCTTTTGTGGCTGGCGTCCTTGCATGTACATACTACGTGGGAGGAAAAGACTCACCCGGCTACCAATGGTCTCTTGGACCCACCTAAAGACATATAAACCATACCCTCCCCCGACAAGAATGGACTGTTCATAATCAGCAGAACTTTGACTTCTATCCCACCATCAGTACTATCTCACCTTTTCCTTCCTAAACCCATTCACAATGCCTGGTGAAAAGAGTGCCGCTTAGGAAGACGGAAATGTAATTCACCTATGTCAAGACACATTTTTCACCACCAAGCTCACAGTTATGCTAGAATGTGTGACATTCCTCGCAGTGGATTATGGAAATTATCAATACCTTCTGTGCATGGGTATGTGCATGGTTCTACCTTATCATGATTGGTACATGATTCAAGTACTAACTTCTCGCTTCTTGCTTATATAGGACAAGAACGGCTCTGGTAAAAAAAGCAAAAAAACTACCAAGAGCTCCTGAGATACTAACTCCTACTGATAGGTGTTTTGATGCCGAGCTCAAGGGTGCATCCTACGACCTCAACCCTGACTTCAAGGATGAGCACTTTGAATATTACTACAAGATGATGGATTTTGATAAAGATAAGAAGGTTACGTGTGATGGTAAGCAAAACTCTCCTTTATAAGTTTGATTTGGTTCAAAGACGAGTACTGATCACTTGTGGTAGAGCACGTTATGTTCGAAATAGGAATGGATAAGTTAATTGAGTTTAAGGACGGACACATCCTCTAGAGCAACACAGCAGATGAGGCTCCTGGCACGAATATTATACTGTAAGCCAAAAGGCGACCGGTAGTAGTGATATAGTGAATGAATTATTATATAATAACTTTCCTCTGTACATATCCTTTCGCACAACAATTACCAAATATGCCAGTCGGTCATTGCATATTGAGTAGAAGCTAGGTATAGTAATCAATCTTATTCGGGATTTGGGACTCTACCAAAGTCAGCCTCCATCACAAACTCCTTATCCCCACTATCCTGAACAAGATCATAGAACATCCCTTTTGTTCTTGAAAGATCAGTCGGTATACACATCTCTGTAATCATCTCATCATCAATGGAAATGACTGTATCAAAAGACGATACTGTCCTCAACCGATGCGCAACAACAATTAAGGTCCAACCGATCCACGACAAAGAGGGGCTGTGCCGGAGTTAGAAATCAAGTACTCTCATATCCACGACGGCATCCCCACTGTCTCAAACACGTTCAACGTTGTATTACCTTCGCCACAACCATGGGTAGACTCGCTAAACTCATCGGCTCAGGCATCGGCTTCCTCTCGGAAGCCATCCATGCCGCCCGCAACCGCTCATCCACCCAAGGCTCTGTCTCTGATTCTTCCACCCCTTGTACTCTCCCTGCGGGAAGCGGCGAGTATTTTATCACCGATGGTGAGATAGCAGGAACACTCATCTGGGAGGGGTACGCAGAGCTACCAGCCAACGGACCGGCAGAATTACCAGCAGAGTTGTTAGCAGACCTACCAGTAGAACTAGCGACCTAATCTAACAAGAACTAAACACCAAGCTATCCAATCGACCAGGAGGAAAGTAGCAAGGCCACTGAAGCAGGGCATGAGTCCAGCTACTCAGACAGCAGTCTGGGAGCTCGATGAGACAGCACACCGTGTGCGGTTGCCAAGATACAAGGAATCAGAATCTGTAGCTGCGGCTGCTCTTCAAACTGAAGAAGATATAGAACAGCAGAAGGAGAAGATGATTCGTGGTCTTTTGGAAATGACAGAACCAGTTAGCCCTCGCAACGGATTCCTTTTCCTGTATTCATTCCCCAGCGCAGGCCCGGCGTCAAGGATCGTGGGTTTGTCGGCCTCTTCCCTGAATCTCCGCTCAAATCACAAGCACTGTCATTCAAACTGTGGCCAGAGCAGCCCGTGAGATCCAGTCCCGGTACCGCGCTAACACCTTCCTCGACCGGGTGAACCGGGAGCTCTTCATGCCTCGCGGCCTCTACACCATGGTAATGGCATTCAAAGAAGAAGTCCCCGGCCAGCAGAAAGGCGCCCTTGGTATCCCATCTAAACAACTGGACCAAACCTTCTTTGAAAACGAAAAAAGTTCAATATGCAGACCACCCAGCTAGTCGAAAAACCACAGTTCGATCCAGTGCCGATAATCGCCAAGTATACGAATCCTGACCGAAACCCGAAAATGAACGCGGTCAAAAAGTGCTTGAAGAATATCAGACTCGCTAGTGACAAAACTAATGGTTAGATTGAGCTACTTGAAGCTGCGCCTTTGGTATATCTCGCTTTAGACTGCGCTGCACAGGCGACTGAGGAGGGTATGGGAATGTGTACAGGATTATATGGATAGAAAGGCGCAGGTCAAATACGTAAGCCTTATTCATCTCTGGTATAACGTCGCTCACAAGAACAGGAAGCTAAAAGCCCTGGGTCCGCTTTGCCTGTCCCCGAATCAAGGCGCAAGGCCTTTGTCTCAAGATACGACGACCAAAACTACCCGACGAGCAATGGTAAGCTTACATCGGTGCTTACCGGTAGCCTAATAGGAGGTAGACCGCACCTAGTCAAACAGGCTGCGAATTCCATCAGGTTTGCTCGAGGTGGAGCTCCCCGTGAACTGAGAAAAGACAAGAAGGAGAGAGGTCGGCGCAATAAGAAGCCCGGTCTTATTAAGAAGGTGATACAGAAGGGTGTGTTGTATCTGCTTATTGTCATGCCTAGCGAGAAAGACCTGCAGCAATCGATTGCTTAATTGGAGCTTCTCATGCAGCAGACTGGGCGGCGTTAAGGGTAAATTCTATGATGTTTCAATAATATGAATCTATAGTCAAAGACATGCGGCTATTTGCGTAGACGATAATTATATTGCCTCTAGACCTAGTCCACGATATGACAGTTTTGATTGGTGATGTTTTTCGCTAACGGTGGACTATTGAACCATAAACCGTGCAAGTGATAAAATCCAACGAATCTAGGCCAGTAGTGTATCTTGGCAGGGACATTCAATAAGATACAAAAACTCTTTAATCGCAGTCTAGGAAATGATTTTCATCCGTTTCTTTTAATCCGGACAATGCGCTCTCTTTTCCCCCGAGTAATTGCAGGCTTAGTCCTTTTACTACTTTCCCTCATCCATGTCCAAGCTCTACGTAAATTCCAACCAATTGGAATTGATTTCGGACCGGATTTAATGTTTGCTTTTTCTGTCAATCTGGAATATATCCATCCATGGCTGACTATTCAATACTAGAACGGCTTCATATGCACACTCACCCGACAACATTTCTGTTCTGGCAACAATTCGTCCTCCTCAAGACGATGCCTATGCAAGTAACATGCTCCATGTTCGACTGGAGTTCTTCAAAAAGAAGAATCTCGCTAAACTCTATGGAGATATGAGTATCGGCCACCTTATATATGAAACTGGTCGACTTCTTTTCAGCAAAGCGACTTCATATTTGGTATTTCTAGACAATCCCACCATTAAAGAATCTACAGTCCTACAATGGACCCGCAATGCACTGGGCTACATAATCAACACTGGCCTTAACTTCCTTGGATTCCGTGATCCATTTTCTCAGCTGGACGAATTAAGCTCGACAGATTTCAAAAATGGAATCGTGAGCGTGTTACGAGAGCTCAAAAAGACTGCGCTCCAGGAACATGGCATATCTACTCGCTCTGCTATTATCTCCGTTCCCGACTTTTTCAACAAAACCCTCACCGATCTCGTCATGAAAGCATGCCTGCAGGCCGGTATCAACACCATCCAACCAATCCCCAGAACGGTGGCTGCCATGTTCACGCCAACGTTCGGCATCGAGAATGACGAGAGCCGATACCTCGTTATCGAGCACGCCCAGTACTACCTGGATCTGCGAGCCGGGTATGATGGGAAAGACGTGGAACTACGAAAAGCAATCCACGGGGGTCTGCCGATGGACCCGTATGGAAGTGTCAGTATCGATCGTCAACTATCTCAGCGGCTTGTGCGGTCGTCCGATATGTTGAAGTTCCAAATCGAGATTGGCGCGGACCCGAATGACCTCTGGCATCGTGTTGGAAAGGCGCGATTTTTGATCAAGGATAGCATTGATGCAGAGGTGTTTGGGGAAGGCGTTGATGAAGATCACCATTTTGATGAATATCCCATTGATCTAAGTAATTGGGGCATGGAAGAAGAGCTCGATGGTGTTGTTTTGTCATGGGAGGATGTCCAGGCTGTTGAAGATGAATATGTGAAGACTCTGGGGGATAATATCTTCACTTTCCTCGCTGCTTTACGACGTCAGTCTCTAGAAGCCTTGTCTTTCATTCATTATCACAAAACTAACCAACACAATAGAGACCCTGGACCCCGAAAGAGCCAATGACGAACAAATCCCAGAAGAAATCGACAGGGTTTTGATCCTCAGCTCACAGCATGATGGACGACTGGTACAACGGGCCGTCAGGAAGGCTCTTGGAGCACATGTGGAGATCATCGGAGGTGCATTACATGACTTTGATTTGGCTGCGATGGGAGCAGCCCGTGGTGCGTTACGGCGCAGGAATGCATGGAGCGGCGGAGAGCCTAAACAGTGCAAAGAGCCGAGGCACAATGAACTGTAGAATAAATGGATATAAGATAGCTACGAACTACGCCACATCTAGTGTTATAGGAACCAGACTATCATACAGCCTGTCTTCATTTAATGTGACTTGAAAACGCGGAAGTCGGGATCCAACGGCTGTACTCACGTGCACTCTTGGTAACTATGAATACGATAGTACCTAATGCACAGGCATAGAATCCTAGTCGAAATGGCTGCTATCGGGGTTAAATGAAGAACAGTTACTATGCAGAGACTATGTCTGATGAGGATAAGCCATCCTGCAAGAATTGTTTACAGCGCCGGGTTGAATGCGGCTATGCTACTTCCCAAGCAACTGAAACTTGGAGATCTGCCAGTCATGTTGGACCTGCGCTGTCTCCTTCCCAAGTAGGAGACAATCAGGACATTGCAGAATCTTCTCAGCCTTCACCTTACTCTCATCTGCACATGCCCTCCCCGCCATCCACTCATAAAGATGTGATGGATCTTAATAGCTCCATCTCATGACAAATAATCTCAATGAACAGCATCTACAGTATGTAATCAAGAAGCTCTCCATACCATTCTACACACAGATAATCATATATGTAAGGGCAACATTCAGACCACTCTTCCAGTTAACGCGCGATTCGTCTCTGAGGCTATGCGGACACGACTTTATCCAACTCAAAAATTTTCAGATAAGAGACGACTGCATGAATCTTCAAAGTTGGGAGCATCAAAACAGAACGTTTTATGGGGGGACCTAGACGATGAGAGGCTCTCATACCTCGTTATCAAGTGCTGCGCGTTGGATCGCACGGCTCGACAGATCATCCTGAACGTTCTTCATCAACATCGAAACAAGGTCATCCCCGTGTAGTAGTTAATTGCTAATCGCAAAGCAGGGTGTCTATATACCTTTTATTGTTCTGACTTAGTACATACGACCACAGGGTGTGGAGAACAGGGCTTCCCGTCCGCTCAGCCGTACTTAAGCCACACGCCGGCAGGTTAGTAGTTGGGTGGGTGACCACCAGCGAATCCCTGCTGTTGTATGTTTTTCTTTTTGCATGTTTTTGTTTATCGTTATTTTAAAAATAAATAGCATTGAGTGGCTCCTGATTGCGCCATTCTCTGATACGCGTTTCATCTAACCTTGGTTGTGCAATGGGCCAATCACGGTGCGCTGTGCCTCGTGTCAGAATTAAGCTTCGATATTGCCATTTCCGTGCTTATCACGCCATCGTGATAAGACCTTATCTCCATTTTTTTATATTAATTTTTTTCTTTTTAAATACCCTTCATGTCTCCTAGCCCGCACCCAAATCTGTCCGCGAATTGTGTATTTCCATCATGACTGTCAACGAGAAAAAGGAATCAACGACAGCGTATACCGACGAGGAGTCTAGCTCTACCGAGGTATTGAATGCGCTCGTGACAGAGGGTATGTCGAATCGATTCTTCCGTATCTGTGTCTATGCTAACGAATTTTAATATAGACCACAAACATGACATCAAACTGCGAACAATGTCCTGGCAAAAAGCAGCTTGGTTACTGGCTGGCGACCAAGTCTGTTTGGCCATCATGGCACAGTCCTGGTCGCTCTCGTGCGTAATATAAAATATTTCAAATAATACATTGCTGACTTGGATGTTTAGAGTGCTAGGATGGGTGCCCGGTATAATCACGATGGTCTTGGCTGCCATGTTTTTCTGGATCACATCGCTCACCATGCATAAATTTATCATGAAACACCCGCAAATCACGGACATCTGCAAATTCGGGTACTACGCATTTGGAAAGAGTCGATTGGCATATGGATTTTCTGCGTTCATGTTGCTCGCGAACAACATCATCCTGATTGGATTCCATATCCTGACCGGGGCCAAGGTGCTGGATACTTTGTCGGATCATTCCCAGTGTACTGTGGTGTTTTCTGTGATTGCCATGCTCATGGGGATTGTCTTGTCTGCACCTCGAACGCTGCACCATGTTTCATTCATGTCCATGTTTTCTGGTACGTCGATCTTCTTTTCTAACAACAAAGTAACCCATGTTGACTCCTAATAGCCGCCTGCATGGGAATCTCCATCATCCTCTTTCTCGTCTTCGCAGGCATCGAAAAAGCCCCTCTCGAGTCCACAGCCGCCGGATCCGTACGAACATACGCATTCCCCCTCCCCGGCACAACATGGGTCAACTGCCTCAACGCCGTGCTAAACATCACCTTCCTCTGGGTTCCGCAAATCCTCTTTCCGACCTTCATCGCCGAAATGGAACGGCCGCAAGACTTTCCCAAATCCCTCGCCGTGCTCTTCGCTATCTCTATCGTGTTGTTTATTGTGCCGCCTGCTATCGGATTTAGGTATCTGGGCCAGTACGCGACGGCGCCTGCATTCGGGAGTCTGGGGACAGCCGTGTATAGGAAGGCGTCGTTTGGGTTCGTCATCGTGCCTACACTCATCATCGGGGCTATCTACGCCAACGTCACGGCGAAGGTCATCTATGGCCATATCCTGGGTACTTCGAAGCACGCACACAGTAACACCCTTATCGGATGGGGCGTGTGGGGAACTGTTATGGTCGGAATCTGGGTGATTGGATTCATCTTCTCCGAAGTAGTCCCCAGCATGGGCGATTTCCTCTCACTGCTTGGGGCCGCGTTTGATTCATTTTTCGGGTTTATTTTCTTCGCCGTTGCGTATTGGCATCTGTATCAGGGAAAGTTGTTCGATGGGCCCTGGCGGACGCTTATGACGGTGATCCATGGTGCTGTCATGCTGGTTGGGCTGTTCTTGCTTGGTCCCGGGTTGTATGCGGCTGTTGAGGCGATTATTGCGGATTATTCAGGGAGTGTTACGCCGGCGTTTAGCTGTGCTAGTCTTGGGCTATAGTCTATATCTGGTTTGCTGACTTGCCATACTTCCTGCAAAGTGAACGGGAAATATTGGAGTCAATCTAATCTAATCTTGATTATCTGATTTAATCTTTCCGTATCAGCTAACACCAACCACGCGCATTATCCTTCTGAAAAAATGATAGCCTCCTGGTATGCATTGATTTATATGTAATGTAGAATTAAAGTGCATTCACTTCTAATCTAACATCAACCCGCAAATTGCGTCACAATATATTTTCCACATGCGGAATGAATTTAAAAATAAATTGCAGTCTACTTGAACTATACTTACACCAAAATATGGGCTCGAGAGTCGAGATAAAGCATAGGGCCTTGTTGATCACACTCACGTGACTTATCACAACAGGCTGCAATACGCGAGGCTCTCGCAATTCCTTCAAAAAGCATTCCTCTGCCAAACCCTTATTTATGTTAATATGGCACCCAAATACACCGACGCCGTCCAAGGAAGAGAACTTTACAACTACTTCGGCAACCGAGTCGTGGCATCGACAACTTCACAAGGGAATGTCGTGGCCGTCAACACAAACCCGCTGGAGGCTTCGTGCGATCAGAAGCAGAAATGATGCACTACGCCTCACAGCAAGGTATTTTCGCGCCGCGCGTGCTTGGCTCATATGATGTCGAACCAGAAGTCATTGCCACCGTGACAGATTTGGTTCCTGGGGAGTCCCTCGATAAAGTCTGGCATGCAATGAATAAAGAGCAGCGGAATTCAATCAAAATGCAGCTCAAGGAGCAAATACGGCTCTTTCGAACCTGCACGCAGCCGTATATCGGTCGTATCAACCATCAGGCAACTTTCAATTTCTACGATCGACTTCATTTTCGCTTTATGGGCCCGTTCGAGACAGAAGAGGAGTTTGACAATTGGTGTCTTGCACGTGTGAAATCCCCAATGGCAGCTGCGATGTGGAGAAAACTACTTCCCAGAATGCGCGGAGATAGACCATCGAAATTTGTATTGACGCATGGGGATCTCGCTGCGCGCAATATCATGGTGAAGGATGGGAAGATCACCGGAATCGTGGACTGGGAGTACTCTGCACTCTTTCCCGAGTATATGGAGTATGCTCTTGCAACAGTAATTCACGATTGCCATGAGGGCTGGTGGTTGCCTGTTCTCAAGGAGGTTCTTGAGCCTTGTGGATTCCAAAGATCTAAATTTACTGCCGCGATCAAGGATAGAGGATGGTGATGTGCTTTCTGGTGTTTGCTATTTATTTGAAATGTTTATTCTCTTTCTATTCATGGTATGGAAAGTGTGATGAAATGCTATTTCCGGCTTATTCTCTGTAAACTAGATATTTATATGCACATTCAGTAGCTGCCTGACCACAAGGGAATCCCTGCTGTAAGGAAAAGCACTCTGTAAGGATGACATCCAGTCCTGTTACTAATATTGGCTGATCCTTGTCCAAAGACAAGCCAACATTACCCCGCACGTTCATCTCTCAGCTTATCTGTTTTTATTTCTTATTTTAACTCAGCTCTTTGTCTTCCCCTACATCCTCGGTACAAGGCGTCTGTTAAAAGTGTCCGATAGGGAGCTTGTTGACTTTTTATCAGACAGCATACCCCCATATTCCATCCTGTCACATACATGGGGCGATAACGAAGTTATCTACAAAGACGGCCGTCGACAGTGCATAATGTCACTAGAAGTAATGGGGCGAGGCCGCTGACGAGGCAGCTTGCGGGCACAGCGACTGAAGGCCGTAAATTAGGGAGTAAGGCCCCCATGGCGACGTTCATTAATACATCACAGACTGGCGCCGGCAGGAAATAAAGTGATGATGTTAGGACTGACTTGCCCCGGATGTCTTGTAGATATAGAGCAGTGAGCTGCTCACTGGCGTTGAGTGTGCCCCAGACCAAAAATACGGTAATGCAGATGGCTATAAAGAGAATGTTTGCCCATTACGAATTTGGAATCAGGACTGGGCGGTCGAGGCAAGTCTGGCGCCGCATCCACAGTGCGAATGCCGGTATAAGTGTCAATGCTGTACAGAGAAGTACAAGGTTAGGCGTTCGTGCATTTTTCGTTCTGCATCTGATCCAGTAGCCACAGTTAGGTCATATGAGAGAAGCGCGAGGCGGATGCTCATAAGCAATGCACCAACCCATCGCTGCAAAGGCGATGCTGCGGCGACGCGGGCTGATGTTGACAGGGGAAACAACAGCTCCGGGTAGCAGCGAGGCCTGCCATAACCCGCAGCACAATCAGTTGCGTTGACGTGACGACGAGTCCAGCACCGAAGGCACTGGTGATTTGAAACAGCCCACCGAGCAGATATACCCGTCGGCAGCCCAGCACATCAGCAGCGACACTGCAGGTAAGCAGCGTACAGCCACGGGCGAGAGCAAAGGCAGAAGTCGGCCAGAGTTGTAGCTCTGGTGGGATCTGCAGGTCCGTCGCGATCACCGGGATGCATACAGTCAGCCCAGCCAACAGGTTGCCGATATCTATGATGCCTTGGTGGAGGTAATGATAGCAAATACATGGCTCCTAGAAAGGGGCAAATCGGCTTCGGCTTCTTCGACGGCAAGGCCAGAAAGCGTGTCTCTGGAGGTCGGGGCTGGATGCACTTCAGTGCGTAAACTTCCGTCAGGTAAAGGGTTTGGAGAAGTCATCGAGGTCCCAGCAACATTTAACATTATATGGACGAACTCTTTCCCGATAAACAATCTTACACGATGTATGGCACATAGACGCAGAGAACTGAATGGTTGTGTGTTCGATGACACATGGCAGGCGGGATACTCTCTGTGGGTCAAGTTCAGCCCTACGGCCGATCAGAGGGGTAGCCAAGACTCCCAGGGGCCTTCAGTTTTCTACAGTTTATTTCATCTAACATGACAGTAATCATATCAACATGTGCAGGATTGCTGATAGAAAGACTCAATCGAGACCTACGGTTCTTCTTCAACTGGAATTTTCTTGTCATTCATAATTATAATACAGCTGTCTAGCCATCAATAAGTAGAACTGGTTCTTTGTCTATTTCAGACATTCAAAGCTGATATACAGTAAAAACATTGAATATCCATTTTCAAGGACTTCTTTGATTATGAAAGAGCGTCGAAACATTCTCTTTGTCCAGCCGAAACAAGAATACAATGGGAGACAAAGACAAGGAACTGACACTGCTTCGCCTACAGAGCACTTCTTCTTATAACTATCATACCCAACCTCGAATACGAGAATCTATCCGTCCACATGAATCTCAATTGCTCCAATTCCACCATCACAATTGCCCACCTCAAACTACAATGTCCCTCCTAGCAAGATATTACGTCTTCGTTGGCCCTACGATGTACCAATGCCAAATGACCTAGAATACCTCAGTCTAGCCATCTACTTCCTCCGTGACTACCAGGGTTGTAACGACTCATGCATAGTAAAGACTTATGTCGACCCTGTCCTCTATGAGAATTACCTTATGGTTGTTATTGAAAGTGATTGTGGTGTAATGATTCGGCTATTATGACTGCCCTAGTTGCGCTTGAAGCTCAAGTAGCGGATATAATAATCGGCTGGGGATTTTATTATATACCCTTCCGAGAGAGTGGAATCCAAACTCGGGACTGGCTTGAAAGGAGGATCTGCTGTTGTGAGTGCTGTTGTTTCTTTAGATTTGATTGATATACGTGGCTAACTTAAGAATAACCTTATGAGGGAGCCTGTAATTAATGAGTTAACTTTGTTGATGACTACCTAAAGTATCCCCCATATATGCTGCCTGTGTTTCTCTGTTCTGTGGCAAGGAGACTACAAGCTTTAACTACAGGCAACTATAGGCAGGCTATTTAATCCCCTCTCAACGCATTTCCTCCCGTTTCCAATTCTTCCTCTATCATCTACCTCTATCATCTACCTCTATCATCTACCTCTATCATCTACCTCCCATCCAGTTTAATTTACCATCAAACAACATGGCAGACTACGTCAAATCCTTACAGCGAACCCCTTCGAAAAGAACCCGATCACGCATCGACCCTCTCGATATATACAGCGTCCCTCCAAGAAAACGCGCAAAAGAAATTGCTCAGAAAGCGCAGTTGAAAAAACTCGGACATATACGGAAGACCCTCGACAAGTTCTACGCCCCTATCAAAAAAATGGACACGACCACCCTGGACCGAGACGACCTTACCGAACTTGGCATCAAAGTGAAAACATGCGAGTCTTTCGACGAACCGGACGATGATTACCGAACCTTTTTCAAACCTTTGCTGGAGGATACCCTGGATGAGTACCCGATGCACGACGGTACACAGTGTCCCACAGACATAGAACGCCTTAGCGGTGCCATCGCGTGGGGATTCTGTAATGCTAA
The DNA here is from genome assembly GCA_019976455.1 of Aspergillus sp. 'subgen. Cremei'. Taxonomy (NCBI): domain Eukaryota; kingdom Fungi; phylum Ascomycota; class Eurotiomycetes; order Eurotiales; family Aspergillaceae; genus Aspergillus; species Aspergillus sp. 'subgen. Cremei'. Next base: position 414,039 of record JAFBMR010000006.1, read on the forward strand.
AAGAGAGGGACTCCCTCGGAACCAATTCGGCCATGAACAGAGCCTGGTACGCATCACTGGCTGGATAGAATCAGCGTAAGTCTCTTCCTCACCAGTTGTGTCTAGTTGCTAACAGTTAGTAGCCCTCCGCTTTCCTCCAAGCGCCTCTGTGCTAGAGATTCAATGGGCCTCCGGTGTCTCTCCTATAGAAGCTTTCCAGCTGATCAAACCTGGGAGAGACTGGACTTAAGCAAGCCTCATTTCATGTTTACAATGACCCACGACGTCGAGCCCACCGAGAAGCTCCTCAAAGAAGAGGCGCTGCAAATCATGACTGCTATAAAAACCCGCATCTCGTCCGAATTTATGCACAATAACAACCAAATAATCCCGGTATGTTTTTTCTACCCATGTTCAAACTCTTTACTAATTCCTATAGATTCAAATGTTCTCATTCATGCAGAACTACGGCCGAATTCTCCAGGCCTATTACAATGGAAAAAGATTGGTTATCCGAAAGACACGCCTCTACGCCTTTGAAGACGAAAATGCACCATTCGACTTTTTCATTCGACACCTGGCCAGTGAGCCAGTCGGATATACTCGAGAACTGAAACGAAAGTGATTATTTCGACAAAAACCGTATCAACATTCCTGTGTGTTTATTATATATTTTATGTGTGTGTGTGTGTGTGTTTTTCTATCTTGTCAAGAGGATTTTTGTATTTAAATGTCCATCAATCCAAGACTTTTCATCCAACCTATAGCTCCAGTAAGAAACAAGACTTCCAATAGAACTTAATAATTTATTACTATTATAGGCATCTAGTTTTGCTTTAAAAGGTATTGAAAATTATCATGTCCAACTTACCATCCCACTGTTCCTGCTATCCTATGCGGAAAGTGAGGCTTCTAAGCCTATTCCTGTTACTGCTTGGGTTAATTCATTTGTCTATGTCATTCTTACCACAGTTATCGCCACCGGTAGCTCGAATTCCTCAGATAGACTGCAGGCTCATAAATGGAAGCCTCGACTAATTGATATTTCTCAGGCGACAACTATAAGCAGTTCCGCACTTTTTTGGAATGAAGCACTGATATATATTGAAAGGTTCCTATGACTTTGCACAAGATAAGCCCATTTTGAGTCCCGTATAGAAATAGAAAACCCAGGCGTATTTTATATAGCCTAAACTACTCATGACGATTGCAGAATCTCTATGCACTCTGAGAGGGCCGCATGACCTGTGTACACTCAGGGCTGGTCCCTTCCAATAAAATTTACATGACATATATCCATTTGATCACGGCATCAATATCATCCCGCAGAAACAATCATTGCCTCCGGATTGGAAATAAGCTGGGGCTGATTCATACAGAATTCCATCTGCCTCCGGGTAAGACAGGAATTGGGCAACCTCATTGTCGACTGACCAGCCGCCGCTTCTTAGAAGGATTGGACGCACCACCTAACCCTGTGTCAAGTTTTACAGAGCCGAGAGAGGGCGGAGGAAAAGGCAGTTTATTTATTATTGACAACATATAATTATATCCATTCCTTATATCACCACTCCCCCTAGAGCCACATGGATCAAATTCTCTAGGCAACAGTCCTCGGGTCTGTACAGAGAAGATCATCACCAATGTTCTCGTTCTCATTTTGGGCGATCAAAGCTTTGGGGCAGCACCGAGGTTTGGCTTTAGCGTTGATTTTGTGGCAGCTTTCGTTGAATTCCTCAGTAGTCTTCGAGCTCGAAGCTGTTTGTTCAATGCAGGTCAGCAACTATTGGTCCCCTACTAAGTGTCTTTGAGTAACTGGGATGAACTTACGGGCCATGCAGACGCTGTAAGGATAATGCTCTGCAGTCCACGGCATGGTAAAGCAGCATGCAGGAGTAGGTTCAAGAGGGTTGCCGTTGCCGGATTGACAGACAGTATCGGCGCGTTCGTTGAGGGAAGTAGGCTGAGCCAGGGCAACGCCAGCGGAGGCGGCAACAAGAAGAATAGAAGCCTTCATTTTGAAGAATCGGTTGATATTGGAACGTGGATAGTCTTTTTGTTCGAAATGGCAGGTGCAGGTACGAGTATTTATACATGAGACTTGCGTCTGATCGATTCGATGTGTCTACCATGGGTTAAGCCCTTCCCAGATCTTTACTCGATCGACACGCAATAGTTTGAACCTACGATGCGGTAGTGGTACATTCCTTTCATATTCAAACAACTAGTCTGTAGATCTTTCCCCTTGTCCTGTCGACTTGGCAATAAAATTATGGATATTGCTCCATAATTCTCCGCTCTACTCCGGCCGACCCACGCCTGCCCATGACAAGTGCAATACTATGGACGGCTCATAGTGGGGTAGCTCAGCTCAGCTGAAGAACCTGTCGCCATCGCAAGTTCAGCTAATCCCAACAGAAAAAGTCAGAACCCTTCTTGGTCCCGCCACTCGACATTTAATTTAAGAAAAATGAAACGTATGTCAAAAGAAGCGTATAACTTATGCAAAAGACTTGCACCTTACCTGCGGGTAGAAGAAGAGAATGGGTACATGGGTAGGTAAACAACTGGAGTTTCTGGCTAGTTAGTCTAATGTATTATTTCTTTCTCAATCGATTTTTTCAGCTTGGCTGATCAGAGAGGTTCGTGAGAGTTCCGTCAAAAAATACTGGGACACACATGCGAGATCTAGCGATCTCTTGTTGATCTCAATCTCGCTAGCGTCTGCATGTGCATATTTATTGTATTTCAGTATTTCATACGTGGTAAACAGGCCAAAATTACAAGGTTCCGCATACCATGATTGGCCAGCAATACCCGGAAATAACTTCCATGTCTTACAGACATCATACAAACGAGGTAATTCTGCATTCGGAAAAAATTTTGCGCTATATAGTTTATATGGGGCAGGCTTTGCTCAAAACAGCCACTTATACAGCGTTACCAGCCGACAGAAGGTCCCTATTATGATCCAGAGATTAAGCCCATAACTCTTGACACCTGGTGCTCACTGTACTGCGGCATAAATCTCCCGTGAACTTGTGATCGCGGTTCCACAGCCGCGACTCCTTTCGTCTCATAGCCTCGAGATTGAATTGTTTTTCCTTTGGCATGTACCACCTAGTAAAAACAAGTACTAGCTGATTCTATCTATTCATGTCCGATGATCTAGGGACAGTGATAAATAATCATAGGGGCTCTGGGAATACACACGTGACCTGTCTGTACAAGAGCTGACGTTCTACGTTTTTAGTATAGGCTAGGCTATATTCGCCGTAGAGCATCGCCAGGCTGTCCAAACACATACTCCGAAATAGTATTCAACCACTGACGTGCAAATGGAGGTCGAAAGTACGCATTTTGTATTTTCCAATACGGGCGAATGGGGCGCTCCAGCCAAAGCACCACAATAGCTTTGAATCATTTTCTGCCGCCGTGGAAGAAGGCTGCGTGCTTTATCGCTATACCTGGGAATGTTATGTCTATGAATTTCGCATCCCAGAGATGGATATTACTTTTCCAATGAATTATGTGGCAGGGGGGAACACGAAGAAGCCGTTTGTCACATGGGCTTCGCCACTACTGTAAAGGGCTATTCTCCTCTGTGCCGAAACCTTTTGCTCGTGGGAGACGGAATACTGAGGACCTGGATTGGGGGGTCGATGAGACAGTCACAAATTCCATTTGAGGAAGCCGTGGAATCTGCGCAGACATGGATGAACGATAGTCTTAGCCATCGTTCGGCCTGCCAGAAGAATGTCGACCGGATATTTTATCCCACCCGACTGCTCGAGATCGAGGAATCTACCACCCGCCTGGTTTTAAAAGATGAAGAAGCCATATCGGGTGCGTATGTGGCTCTGAGCTACTGCTGGGGAAGAGACCCATCCTTGCTGCGGCTGGAGAAAAGAGATCAACCTCATTTATGGGAGGGTATCGCCCTGTTTGTCCTTCCCAACGCGGTCAAATAGTTATAGCAGTTCAGTATAAATTTACATTATAAGACATGTTATTCCCAGGTATGAAAATTCCACCGGTTTCTCTCTGTCTGATAACGGTTGTAAACAAAACGCTGGAAATGAAATTATATTCTAGAACACACCATGGTCCCAAAGCAACGAACAGGGTCATTAATTCGCTTTCCATAGGTTCTTTACATCCTTCTTGACTGGCTTGAATAGACCTTTAATCTCCGCTTTGAGGGCCTTCTTCTCTTCTTTAGACCACTTTCCACTCCGCTTGGCGGCTCTGAGATCACGGACATGGCCTGTGAGCAGTGTTGAGATATTCTCTACAGTGCACTTGGTGCACTTCTTCTCATCAGCAATATCATTCAATGCTGTCGCCAGTGTGCGCATGATCTCTTTTGCCTGCGGTTTCTGCAATTCGGAATCGAGAAGCGGGACTTGGCTGGGCCCGTGGGTTAAGCAATCCACCTTTGGGCTGGCACTAATCGGGCTTTCGTTAGCAGCTGCCGCGTTCCAAATCGAAATAAAACTGTGCGGCCGTGGGTTCACAAAGACATACTGTTTTTGCTCTTGTTTCTCGGCATGGTCCAAGTCGACAGAATCGACGGAGGCGTAGGACGGGGCCTTGGAGTCGTCGGTCTTGAATTCGGTCATGATGTTTGTACTTTGACAGCGAGGATGTCTTCTAAAGAAATTGTTTTCTGTTTTGTTGGCTCTCAATATTCTAGCTGACTGGTATTTATATCTACACCTCATGGTACTACAAGGTCATCGAAATGGGCAAGTCCGATATGTCCGACGATTACCAGATTGGGCCTGCCGAGTGAAATGTCCGAACGGGCTCGGGGTTTCCTTTTTAATTCTTCGATTCATGGGATTTCTTCATGGAGATCATGACGACCGATTTATTAGTGTGCATAGACATTTAAAAAACTTTATGTGACATCGAAGGTCCATGTGTAGCTGTACAATATAGTTTGAGCTGTATATCAAAAATGAAATATCGTTGAGATCTCAACAATGGCAGGCTGGACAATATATTGACTGAATCAAGGGGAAGAGCAGTCATCCAGCATCTCCGCTGATTTTGGTCCTTGCTTTCCCCCATATTTCAATGTTGGTCATCTGATCATTTCTCTCACCTTGATGCATCTCATCATCAATCCGCATAATGTGAATATTCCTCCCCCACCCCCTTTCCAATTCCTCGATTCAGATGCGCCCAATGCACACGTCTTCCAGTTATTATGTCTCACAAATTTGTCGTTCTGCCATTGGAGCACCGAACCAAGTGACCCAACCCTCCTGCTAATCTATGAATATTATTGCATAAGGAAAGGTTCATTTACATTTCAATTGACAGTTTGAATTACATCTCGATATAGATGACAAAGTATTTGATTAGGAAGAATAGTAGTTTTTCTCAAAAGGATTGTTTAAACATGTGCAAGAATGGGCTGGGTGGATGACCATCCAGCGACTTAATACAGGTGGAGGCCTCCGCATTGGACATGTGTGAAAGCCACACAACAGCCTCTATGTGTAGGCTGCAATATACACGAAAAAAAGGCATCACCGAGGCATATATTCACACAGTTCATTGATTGACGGCAGGTGAAGCATATGTGACTCCGAAATTGACCGTTTGCACGGTATCATAATCCCTCGGGTTAGCGCGGTTGCCGAAGATCTTCAGCGCACGCACAACTAGAGAGTAGTTGCCTACCGGAACGTACGAGCCATTCGCGAGCATACCCGTGAAGGACATTGCCTTGGGACCAGCAAGACCCTTAACGGTTCGGGCAAGGGCCGTCTTGGGGGCAGACACGGGGAGGATAGTGTGGTCGTTGGCCGCCTTAACACCGACCAGGAGCAAATCCGTGCCCATGGACAGCTTGGTCTGGAAGATGGGGTAGCTGGTGTTTGCTGTGTCGATGGGGTTATTCTCGCCTGGCAGAACGAACTGCTGGTTGGCCTGAACACGCTCCTTGGTGTTGCTGTCGATGATGTAGTTGCTGCCTTTCGTGGTGTCTAAGATGGTCACGTTGCGCATCGCGGTGGCAACGCCCAGGTAAGGAACAGAGAAGGAATCATCCGAGCTCGTTCCGTTGAAGGTGATGTATCCGCTATAAACAGGGATGCGGCGGGAGACGAGACCCTTGGGGGGAGTGGCAGTGACCTTCAATACGGTGGACGCACCACCGGGGACGAGCACACTAGATGAGCTGAAATTAAGTGAGGCGCTATTGCTAACGCGGTCCACGAAATGGCCGAGGTTGTTCTTCTGGGGAATGGAGCTATTGTCGGGTAGTGTGTAGACGGTAGCAGCGCCGACATGGCCGACAGTGTAAAGGCGTGGCAAGATGCCGGTGTTGTTGATGCGTATATAGGCCGGGGTGATGTGCTCGGTGTCATTGAATGAGATGGTGCTCACATTGAACTTGGTGGTGGTGTGTACAAGCTTGTAGGCATCAATAAGACCACCGCCCTGCTGCGCCACAGATCCCAGGATGGGTGATGCGGTGACGCCGTCATGGAACAAGCCAGGGTTGGCAGTAGTCGACAGCAGAGACTTGATCTCGGCTGGGGTCACCTTGTCCTTGCCGCGAGCCTCCATCAGGAGAGCAATGCAACCCGCAACGAAGGGAGTCGCCATCGAAGTACCACTCTCCACGGCGTAGCCGCCTTCGAGCACCGGCCATGTTGACAGCATAGATCCACCAACTCCGGAAGCCGCAGTCACAGGAAGGATCTCATTGCTGGGACCCCACTGGCTGTATCGACTGATTTGACCGCCCGATTGATGGTTGGTCTCGTTGATGAAGATGGTCTTGGCGTACTTTTCACTGATCATGTGTAGAGTGACATTGGCCCCAGATGCGGCAAGCTTCACCCAGTTCTCTCCGGTCTGGGCGGAAACCATTCCCAAGCCTGTGAGAGCAGGGTCTTGGACGGGGAGCTCATAGGTTTCCGGCTCATTGTTGTAGAACAGGATATTCTTAGCACCGGCCTTGACCGCGTTAGCCTGCTGCACACTGCCACGGCAGCCACCGTAACGGATCAGAACAATCTTGTTGGAGATGTTCGGGTGGTTACCCGTCCACGGCTCACAGGAATCGCCGACGACCGATGTATTGAGACTGCTAGGGTATAGGGTGTAGGTGCCATTATTGAAGTCGGAAGTACCCGCCAGCTGCCAGCCAAATTCTTTGGTGGTGTTTCGGGTTGAGTATGTAGCTCCGGTTAGCAGCAGAGGGCTATACAAGTTGTTGAAAGATCCGATACCAATACCGGCAGAGTTGTCGATACCATTCGAGGCCAGGAACAGACCGTAGCTCCCGTCATTTCCAGTAGCAATGAAAGAGGGAAGGCCGGCCTCGGCCAGCTTCTGGATCAATTGTCCCCACGGCTCATCGCTCCAGCCCTTGTATGTGCCGAAGGAGGCGGAGATAATGTCGGCTTTGTCTTCGTAGGCCTTCTTGAAAGCGGCGGTAATGATATCGGTACCAGTTTTCACGACCTGCTTTCCAAGGACCTTGTAGTGACCCAGAGTCACATTAGGGGCCACACCAGTGAAGTTATATGGGTTGGGCTGAGCGGCAATCAGTCCAGAGACATGGGTCCCTTAGCCAGTTAACGAAAAGATTTACACGGATGGCTTGGATGAGGACATACCGTGTCCGTCGTGGCCTTCCCACGGGTCGGTAGTGTTGTCCAGGAAATTGAAACCAAATTCCACCAGGCAGCCCTTACCAAAGCAGCCTCCGAGAGCGGGATGCTTATAGTCAATGCCTGAGTCCACCACCGCAACGCGGATACCAGTTCCCAGGTAACCTTCCTGACGCAGCTTGTCAACTCCGGCCATAACTTGAGGGTAGTCGTTGTCTTCGTGGCCCCCAGTGGCACGGCGTCGAAGACCATGAGAGGCCTCACTAAGGCGGGCCAGCGGGCCATGGGCAACACTCGAAACGTCTCGCTGAGGCTGGTGCAGTTCCCGGACAGGGGAGACCTTCTTCACTATAGGCCATGAGGAAATCTGCTTGACAATGGTCGCCTCGTTCTGGCTGTCGTCTAGTAGTGTGAAGGAACCACCGTGGAAAAGAGCGAAGGACAGGTCGTGGCTAAGACTGGCGGGGATGCCGTGGTCATTAAGAGTAGAGAGGAAGCTGACAGATGACTATACAAACTAGCAATCAGTATAACTGGTGACTCATGAAAGGACAGAATTGAAGCTTGGACAGACAGTCTTGGAATCAGAAAACTCGACAATGTATTTCTGGGCGATAGGGTCGCCGTGTCCTGCCAAAGCCACCGGCAAGGCTGCTAAGAAAGCGCCCAGCCATACGCGAAGAGGGGCCATGTTGAAAAAAAAAAAAAATGAATGAATGGCCGGACCCAAAGAGTCCAAAAAGAGCGACTGGAAACAAATCAAATCAAAGAGTGACGAGGTTGAAGGGAAAAAAGGAATGTATACAAGCAAAGGGTGCAATATTCGACACTATCGAGATCGAATAGGCTATTGCACGCCCTTTTATCCTTTATATAATGAGAGGACGGGAAAGCTCCCACAAACAGACCTTGACGATATTTCATGCTGATCTGAAGCCTTCGGCGGGGCCGGATCTCGTATTGTTTGTGATCGGCGTAGATATCGCCGATCTGCGTCTATTTAGGCTAGCGCATCAAGCCAGGAAAAAGAGTCCGATTGTGTTGGAACGTGTTATCATAGGCTAGTTGTAAGGGCCACACTGATGCCGTAAAAGGTGGAAATTAACTCAGAAAAGCAGATCAACCATTGGTCTATCGGTTCGATCCTAACCCGCTGGTAGTCGATCACTTTCTTAATCCTATTTAGCGTGATAATTTGATGATAAACTGGGGTTGAGAACCATGGGTTCTCCAATAATGCGGTTCAATGCCTTCAGATGCCAGCTATTTACTACCAATAATGTGTCGTCGATACCCCTATTATGGGGTCTGTCATGCTGAGTGTATGATTCTTATATATGTCTGCACTTTCTATATAGTATGTACTACACTGTTAAATATCCTATATAATAAATGGTTCCCCGGCCCAGAACCACTATAATATAATCATATTAGCGTGTTAATATTTTCCGAGGTCTCACTTTAATTCACTTTATATATTGCAAAGTTTGGCATTAACTCTTGCTAGCTCTTATAACCCCATAATCCTTCATTGTAGAATACTCCTTAATATTCTAGGCATCCTCTAACACGTAATATACAGCGAGTGTCGTAAAGCTACCCTCCACTTTCCTACTGAATAGGCTCTGTAACAGATTAATGTGGTTTGGGTCTCCATCAGGTTGACGAGCCGAGGGAGACCCAAAAAAATTTTATTATAATATATTATTTAATAGTCAACCCGAGCTTGAACCCGGCCAAGCTGGTCATTCAACATCCTATGGTCAGCGCTAATGAAGACAATGATGAATGCAGCAGCTGAGCCTAGTTCTACTAGGTGACAACGTTTCTGCCGAAATATTAAGCAAGCAAAAAAAGTATCTGGGCCCTTTATACAGCAGGTTTTTACTTCTATACGCCAATCATCTACTGGACAGGATTTTCTAATATGCCGAGTATAAGGCTCCATGAAGTAACCCCGAGCTCGTGCAGGGAACTCTGAGACTCCTTAATTATCGCTTGTATCAATAATCTGGCATTTTCAGCACGAAGTCTCGTTAGATAGGCTGCTTGCTCAGATAGCGCAATGTACAATTCCTTACATAAAAATGGGATAGTATTTCATGTTCTCAACACCCAGGTGTTGCTTTTATACTAACAATCCTAGCAAAGTGAATTCCCTACTTATGTCGACTAAACAGATCTATGAGTACAATAAAATATTCTTTGATTTATTATTAGGTTGTGCACAGTTACGGAGTGGTTAGTTCTCTCTCCGATGCTGCGTAAAGATGAATAAACTGGATATCTGTGCTTGGTATTTTGGTTCGCTGCCCAACAGTATGCAAGACCATCTATATATGAACATTTTGCTCTAAGTAGACATTTCAAAAATGACAGAGAAATATTTCCGTAAGCCAGCCGTATCCCCCATACTGCCTATCCATGCGATGTGCTGGTCCGGCCGACATAGGACCAGGCATCCTGGACCGCCCTCATCAATGCCGTATCCGGTGTAAGCCTGGTCACTGTCATCAGTAAACACCTTCCAGTAGTCCCACCCCTTGATATCATCAAAAGGATGGAAAAGCTCCGGAAGATCTAGCATATTGACTGCGCTCCGAGGGCTTGACTGTATGAGGAGCAACTCAACAAGAGGGCAGCGCCATTCCGAATTCTGTTTCCGTTGCAAGGAGACCGGGCTTAAACCTTTGCTTAGGCTGCCAGTAAAATAAGCCAGAGATTTCAACCTTTCCGGTTGGCGTAAGTCACCCGGAAACACCAGGAGTCTCCAAGATCCGTCACTGATAAGCCTTTCACCCATTTGCAGAGCTATCCCATCGCATTGATTGACAACAAGGACAGATGGTAAACGCATGCCCGGTTGAAGATTTCTTGCAGGTTTGGAACTCCTTTCCTGGGCGACCAAGACGCTATGGGCATACGCCACGCCGACACCAGCCATAAAACCTGCATGCTGGTCGCGAACTTCGTAAATGCCGCTTGAGGTATCTTTTTGCTCTTTCTCGTATGCTTGCACAAGCTGGGAATCCAGCTCCATCAGTTGCTCAGCGACTGGGCGCCGTTCACTTTCATAAGTTTCCAGTATAATGGGATCCGCGCCATTGGTAATTACTGCTCCAATTTTCCATAGGAGGTTGTATGAGTCTTGGATGGATACGTTCAGGCCCTGTCCACCCTTTGGCGAATGGGTGTGCGCAGCATCCCCTGCGAGAAATACACTACAAGAGAATAAGCAAGTTGCTTGTACCTTGTGGAGCTCGTTACTTACCGCTCATGAGGTCTGAAAGTTTTGACAAGGCGTCGGCCTATCTTGAATCCTGCGTCAACATATAGAACATGCAAGTGTTTATACTGACATTATCCGACCTACTGAATAATTAGACCACCAGTCACAATACTTGTACGTCAATTTATATGGTTTCATTAGCTTCTCGGCTGTTTCTACCATGGCCCGAGGAGAACGAGTGTGGTGTTGCAGAGCTTTCTCTTCCAAGTCATCTCGAAGCTGAATGTAAAGCCGAACTAGTCTATTCTCCCTAGGCAGTGTCATGACACTTCCGTGAGGCTGAGAGTTTATGGAACAAGAATGACGAATGTCGGCTAGAACACCTGGTCAGTCAATGATCTCTGCTTAGGGAATATACACGAACGGAAGTCAGTTATGGGAATAATGTCTAGCACACCCCAAGTTGAATCTTCTGAAATGACGTCCGACTGCACATCAAGCTGGCTCCTGACCCAACTATGCGCGCCATCGCATGCAATCAGATATCGCGCATGAATAGTTTCTATCTCTTCCAGACCATATGCTCAGCCTAAGACTCGCGTATAACGGGCCCTTTCCATTGGAAAAACCTCTGCGACTACTACATACCGTTACTCTCACCAACCCTGACTCCCACATTGACTGGAAAGTGTTGTGTATCGCTAACGGCGTCAGGAGAGAAATGTAATGATTCAGCCTCTCTATGCCACTCCACGTGAATGTCCTTATTATCCAGATGTTCAATGAATGCCTGTTCAACGGCCCCTTGATTAAGCAGAACTTGCCCAAATCTCGAGTCTTTCCCGGATTCTGCTCCGTATCTTCTGCGTCGCTCAATATTGCCTGTCTTTTCATTTGTTGCCTAAAGAGTCAGTTCTGCGGCGTCCACCTGAGACTTCTTCTTCCTTACCCAGTGGGACATGTCGACATCGTGTATCCCCTGCTTCAAGATCGGGTCGAGTATCCCGAAGCTTTCCAGTATCTCTAACGTCCGACTTTGAATCCCATCAGCGTGGCCAGTTTCGGTCTGACCTCCTTTTTTGTCGATGATCCGGGTAGACATCCTGTATTGGGCTGCCCAGCATGCAGCTGCGAGCCCTGCTGGACCGGCTCCGACTATTAATACATCAACATAAGAGGGCGTAGAACACATCTCGAGTGTACATGGAAGTTTTATCCAGTGTAGTAGAATATAGGTGGCGGAGAGCCTTTCAACACAGGTCTAAAGTTTATCAATCAAGCAGATGTAGCTTTATGGTAGATTTGCTGCTGAAATTCGCCCCCGGATGATGAATTCATGATGCACACTGATGGTGAGGTCATGATGGACCCACGAAAGCTCAAAATTGATCACTCCTCAACTTGGTCGGGAGATGGTGCGCAAGGTACAAGCTGTGCCAGAAACCTGCTAATTCTCTCTTAGATACGGCTTAAAAATATACGACCTAGCTGAAGTGCAGCGTAGTGAGGCGTCCGGACAATTCATCTCAATTCCAAGTAATGACCATTTGCCCCTCCCGTCTCCAACCAATGTAAACAGAACAATTACCACAATATGAAAGTCATCATAGATCAGCAAAACCTGCCTTGTGCTACATATCATGCCCTTCAGGTTTAACTTATTGAGAAGCGTAAGATTGCTCAGTTTTGGTGTTTAATTCATTATAACCAATCATAAAAAACGTAATGTTAGTTTGACACCTAAAGTAGACAGCGGACCCACTTTCATGACGTCAACAGCATGAAGCCAACTTCACATTATCTGCTACTTCAAAACAAAGGGCAACTTCAGAAAGCCTTTGAAGCCTTTTCTTAAGTGGTGGGTAGGGCCTACTGTATGTTGTCCAGTACAGGCTGCGAACACTAAAGATATCAGTGTATTTGTAATAGGTCTGTTGTAAGACATCAATGGCTATACAGACGCAATGATGAAGACCTGAGCAGGCATGTACATCACAAAACTGCCTAATTAGCAAACATATCTGTACTAGATTGTGGTTAATGAATAAATGTCCGTATACAAAAGTAATGTGTGATTTCCAAAAACTTTTATAAATATATAGCATTTAACTATTGACTGCCGATGTGAATAAGATTCATCATATATTTTTACAACAAACGCGGCTTTTAGTTTGCGAGTAGTGATCAAAATTCAACCATGACGACAACGAACCGCCCTATTCTTCTGGCTGATCATACGATTGACCTCCCTTTCGTCCTGCTTCCTTGGCTCTTTCGTCACCAGGCTGGAAGCTTCCACCTGAAGCGTGACCGCCCTTCGAAGCAATGTCCTTCTAAACACGGGCTTTAGCAATAGTTGTATGACAGTTATGAATGCTTTTACTAACCTGTTTGTCGGGATCCATCGAAGCAAATCCGCCCTGGTGGCTAGACTGCCCGCCCTTCCGAGCAATATTCTCGACTTGTTCGTGAGGTCGGTTGGCGAAATTACCGGGGTTGGTATTATCAGTCATTTTGATATGTAAAATATATTGATGAGGTTGAGAGAGTATGGAGTATTATGTGATTGAGTGGGAAAATCAGAGTGTTGTAAAGAGGATTGACTGCGTATTTATGTGCGACGCCAATCCCTATCTGCATTCGAAAAAGGCACAATGAAGTCATTATGATGATCATTCTTCTGAGTGGTCCTTATGGACATGATATATTGAGCTCGTTTTCAGGTTTTAAGATATATCGGCCCTTCTCGAAGTAAGTCGATAACGTTACTGTGACTGGTAAGTTCCACTTACTTTATCGACATTTCTAGAGATATTTTCATAGGTCGCCGGACGTGGGGTCTTGCCAAACCCCAAAGGTCCTATTTAGGATATCATTAAGTTCCCACGGCTGTGTAACGTACATGATTGTTCTAGATGAAATGTGAAGCAATAGGAACGACTAATAGAGAGGCATTGTGCTTTTTCTCAGCCAATCTGTGATGTCAACGACGACTTCGAAATCAAGCCCAAGCACGGCCAGTGGGCTGGAATATGTTGATTGCCGTTTTAAGTAGAAGATTATATGAGAAAAGGGAGCGACATCTTACAAAAACTAGATCTTATGTATTTATTGCCTTTCAACTAAATTGCAGTTATTCCCACAACAGTTTTTACCAATAAACTTGTTTGAATCAAGCATCCCACACTAGAAACTGATCATAATCATGTCCTAAGAGCCACATTCCCCATGGTATCCAGAAAAGCACGGATTGTAGAGCTTTAATGTTGTTCTGCTTAGATTTATCCTACTAAAAGGTGAGCAATTCTATCCGGGTGCTGTAAGTTCATCAAAACATGGAAATAAACCTGCACCATGACTAACCTAGTAAAGGACAATACCGCCATGCAGCAACAATGGAAGGATGCCTACCCGGGTTTGACTGGAAAGCTTATCACAGCAGCCATGCTTGCGGTGGGGCGTGATGTTGAACAAGGATCATTCAGCGCTTTGTATGCAGCAACGAGCCCAGGAATTGAAAATAAAGGATGGAATGGATACTATTTGACGGACCCTGATAAACAGGGCAAGGAATCCGCTCAGGCTTCTGATCCAACTCTAGGAGCCGCCCTTTGGGATTTAAGTGAACGACTGATTAAGGAGAAGGTTGGAGATGACGCAATTGCAGACTGGGGCGCAAGTGTATAGGATGTCTCTGGGGTAGGGAAGTAAAATGGCAGCAAAATGGCAGAAATTAGGCGATGTCTCGGCTGAGTATCTGATTAAAGAAAAAACCAGTACCTGAGTGTCAAACTGTTATAGGAAGCTGTACATGCTGCGACTACTAGTCTAAACTTTGCTCTTATTGTTTCTTTCACTCGTTGCAAATCCGACAGCTTTAATGTTTGAAGTATCATGGTAGGTATTTGTAAACCTTGCGCCCGGAGAATCACGTCATGCGCCACATGTTCTCTATGTTTGGCAACAGGTTGCTCCTGTTATAGCAAGAAGATGCCACGTCCACGCGGCTTAGTCCCCTATGCTCACCTTTTTCTAAAGCCTTTAGTCTGTTCTAGTGTTTGGGTTCTGATTGGATTCGACTTACTAGATTAGAAGAATCCGATTGGCTATCTTATAATATCTTCCTAAAGACAGTGTATCAATACTCGTCCTTGACCAATAATTTGAAAGTAGGCCAGAATTGGTTGACCAAGAGGAAGGTAATTCCATTCGATATAAGATTACTGGAAGAATTAATATGGCAGCGACGAGAGAGTATAACTTCATAGCTACCGACCACTAAGCCGATGGGGTATGGCAGGTATATAAATGTCGCGAAGCATAAAATGATTGGATTGGAATAACTAATCTGCCACGATATTTTTGGCGTGATACATATGTTCTTGAAATAGTAGATTAGAGTGTGCCAGCTGCCAGCAAATATCCACCGTCCACAACAATTGTTTGACCATTGAGGTATTGATTTGAGACAGTAAACAAAACAGTACTTCCCATGTCTTCATCTTTCCCTGGTCGTGCAGCGGGGACTTTGCCTTCGAACTTTTCTTTGGGGATTGTGCTCTTTTGTTTATCGTCACTGCCTTCAGTCGTCATTTCGGACGGGAAGACCCCGGGAGCGATGTTGTTCACACGAATTTTGAGTTGCGAGGAAACAATCTCATGGGCCAACATCTTCGTAAGATGAACAGCAGCTGCTTTGCTAGCGTTGTAGGCGAAGTGATGCTGGGATGTTTTGACGAGGCCTGAGATCGACGAGATGTTTACAACAGTACTAGACCAGCCGTGCTCGTCCTCTGTACCCTTGTTCAGTAAGGGGAGGAAAGCAGTGGTCATGAAGAAAAGCTGAGCGACATTGGTACGCATAACTTCTTCCCACTCCTGGACCGTACTCTGGTTTTTGAACAGCGCTTCCTGCAATTCTTTGGGGTCCTTCTGGTCTGTGTTCTGAGTTGGAGAGCTAATACCGGCATTGTTGATCAAAATGTGCAATTTCGACTCCTTGGCGGATATCTCTTCGACAAGCTTCTGAATCGACTCCTTTGAGGTGACATCGGCAGCAATCGGGATAATCTGGCCTGGAATATCCTTCGAGTATAACTCTGCAACACGGTCCAGTTTTTCCTTTGTGCGTCCAGTGATATAGACCTTAGCACCATTCACAGCGAGAGATTGAGTGGCCATCAAGCCAATCCCTGATCCTCCACCCGTGACAAGAGCGACTACCCACTGTGTCAGTGACACCACCGCTAAGGAAAGCCAATTTTTAAGGTTTGCAACTCACCTCTGCCCTTCAGGTTGAAAAGGTGTTCGAGCTTAAAGCTCTGGTTACTTTCATGAGCGGACATGGTGTTTATTCGAAAGCTCAATCAATAAAAATATGTCGATGGAAAGATTCTTGCATATCCGTTTTTCGCATACGGGCTGTTATATGTTCTCCAACCTGCTAGCCTTACGTCAATACCTAAAATGCAAGGAGGCTCTATTACAGGCCCATAGATGAAATTAGAGCAAAACGATCGAGTACGACAGTGTGAGGTAAGCTCTTCGTAACTTATTAGTCAGAGAACCATAATGACGAGGCATTGACGTATCTTCGAGCCTTGTAGGAAGAGCAGACCAAATATCCCAAACCCCAGAAATTGTAGAAACATGTTATTTTCCTGTTTTTCAGTCCAGCGACCGAAGTTCTACTTATCTTTCGGAGCCTAATGATGCGTGATTTCGCAATTCAAAATACAAGCTAAATCCAAAGACACTTCGGAAACCAACCCAGAACCATCAGAACAATTAAACCACGGTATGTATAAAACTAAAGACCAATGGTGAAGTACTTTACTTGATACACACCAATTCTAGGCTTAGCTGTTTTAAAAATAAGACTTCTAGCAGTTGTTACCCGCATGGCCAAGCGTAGCAAAACTATGTAGTAGACGATTCCAGTCTTGAATATTTGTCCCCAGCACCTAAAACTGCACATAGCTACCAAGCAAGGGTTCAAGGAAATTTTGTATTATTTGCTGTTTTCATGGTACACTTTTGAACAATAACTGCTGCCCACAAGACATATCACATTTTCTCCTCCCCACTTATAAGCTCGTGCCGGTATTACATATTGAATAGCCAAATAGACGATATTACTCCTCCGGAACATGCCTTTCCTGCATTTCCTCAGCAGCTCTCTGCTTTCCGCCCTCCGTCACACCAGGATTGTGCTGCGCGCTAAATACAGGACCATCAGTATACGTACGATACTCCAACAATAACTCCAATATTTCACTCACGCCTTAAGCCCAGCTGAAACCCTCATTGGATCTTTGTTTTGATCGCCCCTGGCTTCATATAGCTCCTCGCGCGGGCGATCACCACCGATCTCATTAAGCATAGCTTGTGCATTTTGCTTTGCTTCTTCAGAGACGTTGGGGTTGCTCAGTGTGCTGCAAAAGGTTACCTTGGGCATATGATATGTCGTTTCAAGTCGACACTTACGCTTTATACCCACGCATCTGATTGAGCCTTTCTTCTGTAGACATGTTGTCCGGTGAGTGAGTCGGTTCAGACAAATGGTAATAATAGGATGACTTGCACTTTTTGCTTGGACGGATAATTCTTATCCTTATATGCGTTGCAATAAATAGCGGGTCTTCACACATCATCTCACCTTCACTATATCTGGCAGGGTTCTTAACTTCATGATATAACTATGATGCCATCGACGGCTGCATTAGCAGTCAGTAATATATCTTACCACATGAATAGCTCATGTTTGGGCATGATGAATTCAGAAGGCCCCACTCACACATACAGTACCTAAACTAGGAGATTCTCAGTACCCCAAAGCCCGAGCAGTAGCAGTTTAGCGCTCTTGGAATCCAGAGTGAAAGCTCAGATGTAATTACGTGGTTGACATATGGAATTAGCTTGCGTTTTCAGGATTGGACGACGCGACGTCATGGCGCCAGGTCTGAGCAAAAGCCCGGGGTTACTCATACATGAAAGCAACTATACATTTTTAATATTAGAAAGGCCCATTCGTGTTATATCAAATTTCGCTACATATGATTTGTAGTACTCCTGATAAGGGAGCTTGTTTTCAGATTACGGCGAGCATGCACAGACGCCCGAAGATTGCTACTACCAGTACCCTGGAGAACAATAACCAGTCCCATGAACCAAGTTTCAAATCCAAGGGTTTCAGAAAGCCTGGTTTCTTGGCAGTTGGCAGTTCACGCGGCTTACACGTGGGTACTTCATGGTGACCTCACTATCAACCCTCATATGGTAGTGACCTTTTGAGCAACAGCAAATCAAGGATAATTCAGTCAAATGGGAAATAGCCAGGCTGTCTACTTTTCTCACCCGTTGGGAACCTTGTGGCCGTCCTATCTCGTCTTCTCATTGACATCTACGATACCCAATTTGGAGAGCTGATCCATCAGCTAAAATGCGGTTTCTGGGCTTCTACGTGCCTTGCATTTTCCCCAGATGGCAGATTCATTGCAGTGGGAGGGAATTCAATTATGCCGTGGGAGACAGAGTCTGGTACCAAATTGTGGGAGCTAGAATATAGATATGACCAATGGATACAAGATATAACAATTTCTGCTGATGGCAAATATCTTCCAGAAGGAAGGATGACATGATCATCTGTTCATGAGTCTGGGCAAAAGACGAACCCAGTGGTTAGCTGTGATATAGATTGGGTGAAATATGGAGACCAGGAGGTTTTTCTGCTTCCTCCTGAATACAGACTACCAAAACACATGCAATCTTACAAAGCGCAAAGATAGGGCCCTTCTCAGGATGGCATTCTTGCTATAGGAACAGGTTCAGGACTGATTATCATTGGCCTTGACAAGAGAGAGTCTGATATTTTGTTAGTTTAACTTGTATTCTAAGCTTATATTTAGCATTGTGCTATGTCTTCTGTTCAGGTACGATATTTTGGCGATTTTCCAACCTATTTTGTCTCTTTCTATGAATAAGTTTGAATTCATGTTACCTCGAATAAGTGGTGTATTGTAATTCAGATCAATCAAGTACTTAATCAAGAGTGGATACTCCAACTCACAGCAGAAGAATACTTCACCAAGCAAACCGGCAATCTAGGCCAGCAGAGTCTCCTGATCAACCCATCTCTTCCAGCAGTCGTCTTCTGGCTCCGAAAAGCCCGCGACAATCTTCGCCTGCAAGTCATGCAAACCCTCAACTATAAAAGCCGCGCCATTCGATACTGGGGCCTCCAACCGCCCCCCACCCTCCACATCGCGTTTAACCCAATACCACTGCAGAACTTTGCCTTTCTGGCTGATGCCCGGATCAAACTACGCAGGGCATTTGGAGGGTCGTTAGAGCAGTACGTGGCCAGTGTGCGAAACACATGGCCTCAAGATACCGAAGAGCATGGCTTCATGCGACAGCTCACCAACACTGAGCTTGAAGCTTTAAACAAAAAAACCCAGACTCAAGCTATACCATATATCTCCGCCTAAACCCAGACACCGATACCATCTTCGGAGAGTGAACAGACATCCGACTCAGCGAATTCCGCTTCTGGCTACTAGGCGTGGATCTAGACGTCGCAGTTACTGGCCAGAAAACTACTATCTGATGAGCTCATCCACACCGGCGAAGACATCATTCAGGATATCCACCGAAGAGCCTTTCGATTCTCCCACGATTAAGTCACTATCAGGTTTGATTACGACGTAGCGAAGGTGAGGAATTTAAACGATGCACGTACGGCCAACGTCTTTAGCAAGCAGAATATCAAGAATGACCACTATATTGGTGATACAGCGGGAAAGAATAGTATTGCGGCGCTGGGTCCGTCCACCACATGGAGGCTGTCTGTTAATGCCGATCGGACTAATAAGGGGCTTGATATGAGTGGTGTTACGGGGCATTTTTGCAATTTAGAGGGACTGGTCTGGTATACGTCAAGAACTGAGCATAGGATTGTCATATGAGTAATTTATGAAATATAGAACAATTTATGAGTACACTCTAAGGAGAAGGCTCTTCCATTGCCATACAAGCAGTGGAAGCTTCGACATGGCATTGCCGGTCAGCCTCCAAATGATGGATATTCGGCCATGATGAGGTTGTTGGATGCAATGCAAGATGATAACAGTTACGGGCTGTTACTGCCTTAAATATAGACTGGCGGGCTTACGGAGCCGCGGGTCCGCGGGCCCGCCAGTCCGGTAGGCAGCATTGAGTGAGGCAATTAAATCACTAGAGGCCCATTGGATAAGGATTAAGCTAGCTACATATTCAGTATTTGGAAAGTTCCAGATTTTGCATGAAATCTTTACATATGGGGGTATGCTTTAGAATATAAGGAGATTTACCGTCTAGTCCTAGTATCAGATATAAGATATAGATATAACATTATGGTATCTAATACACCCAAACACCAGCCCAAAAAACAAAAGAAGTCTAAACCATCCAAAACTCCATTCCACAGAAAAAACTAAACCCAAGGAGCAGGCTTCTGAGTCTCCCAGTGAGCAGTCTCCGCATTGACAGCCAATTCAGCCACATCCCGAGTCTTGATTCCTGCAGCGATATATGCAAGAGTAGCGATCAACTCAGGAAGAAAGCTGAGGACAACACGGATAGCAAGAGAGCCGGTGGTAGGGTTCAATGATGCCTTCTCAGAGCAGAGAGCGACAAGACTGTAGAAGACGCGAACACCGATGAAGAAGAGCGAGAAGACGATGGTTTTGAGAAGCTATACAGCGTTAGCACCATCCATATATCCAATATCAGAGGTAAAGAGGACTTACAGTACTTCCCGCATTACCAACACTGTCACTCCTAGGACGAGGCCCGGTAAAAGAAATACCAGTCCACCCGACCAGCGCAATCCACGAGAGAGTCAAAACAGCCATGCCGACCTTGACAATCCGCTCGGCCTTGTGCATGTCGTCCGCCGTCTGGTCTGTTTTCTCGAGCTTCGCAGATCCAGCTGCTGTCAAAGCCACGCCGCCGACAACGAGGATGTGGTAGAACAGAGCAAGCACCCATTCGAATTTCTTGTTGAGGTTGGGGTTTCGCAGAATGCGTCTACTCATGTTAGCTTCCATTTAACACTATAAGTGTAGGTAGACTCACGCTTCATGTAGAATCCCACTCGTGGCGAGGAGGATGGGCGACAGGCCCACGTTGGAGATGATGCTGGCGGCACCGGAAGAGCTCTTCACGGCCAGGCCACCACCTACAACGCGGATGCCGCAGAAGAGGAAGAGAAAAAGCCAGCCCATGAAGCCGTTGCGGCCATGTTTGATGAGGGTGTAGAGGACGGGGAGGGCAAGGATGGCATAGATTGCGCACTCGGCTGCTGCGAGGGTGTTGGTCATTATGATGAGATTGATGAAATTTGATAAATATAGGAATAAGGTATAATAATGAGGGGTAGAGATGCCTCGGGATTTTAGATGTGAGATATATGGATGCTATTGATGATTGAGGCAAACAGGATATTCTTGGTTTTTAACACGAGAACAAAGCCAGTGTAAATATCTCAACGATAATAATAAACCCCGCCCCCAAAAACCACCCAAACTCCCATAAAACAAAGCGAAGATCGCTACTAAACGAGGAAAAAAGGAATAGAAAACACGAGAACCTGCACTATTGGGCCTTACATCTGCAACTGCTGCTGCTCAGCCACCCTAGATCAGCATCAGAAGAAGCAACACATCAAACCTGAAACAAGACTTGACTCGTGCTAAGCATACTCAAGACAAGACAAAAGGCTGGGCATACGGCCCCATGAGCTTGTCGTGTGGAGAGGGAATTTTCCTTGGCAGTAAACATGAATGGCTTCTCTTCTCGTATTGATTGGGGGCCAGAGAAAAATTTCTTTTGTTGTTTTGACCTCGTGATTATTATTAGAATATGAGGTATAGATATCTAAAGCTCAGGTTGCGTCGTGACATGACTGTCGGGTCGGGTCGGGTTGCAATACCAACTTCGTAATAGGGTAATGGGGAGGTGTTAGATATACAGAGAATAATGCTTTTTCTATATGAATGATAGAAGAAATATCTGTCAAATGTAGTAAAATGCACAGTTTACCATACTGTCCAAATGAAAATGTACTGACAGTCTTGGGATTTACCACCTCTGTCGGCCTGTTACCTAACCAATCATATTCTTCCATTTTACCAGACCCACCGCAGTTATCCAATCAGAACTCTGGAATTACTCGGCTGCCGTATTTTGTAGACAGTCAACAACGATATATATTTTACTCCAGATTGAGGCCAAACATGACATTTTCAGGAGATTTACCAACGCCATTATAATTTGGTATTATTATTATGCTAGTAAAAGTAGTAGACTGTATATATCATGAATACGTTATAAAAATAAAATGATTAATTAGGAAAGTGGTATGTTCCCTGCACTGCCAGTCAACTTATCAATATTGATGTTTATGTCTGCAGTCTTATCGATAAGGAATATGGTTAAGATGAATAACCTAAACAGGCTAGCGTGGATAGCCAGGCTGTGTGCATAATTAGCGCGCACTGAATGATTTTACTGATCCCCAAACATCCCCACTTCTCCGCCCCAAATACCGGCTTCTGTTTGGTCCCATCTCGATTGGGGTAGTGACTGCTTAATTCCCTCTGTAATCTGCAAGGCTGTGAAGATTATTCTCCTGATTTTCCCATTAGGAATGGAGCTTTTCAGCCCCCAGATTTCCACTTTCTGCCCGTTGTCGCTGACTACAACAACAACTTTGTTGGTGTTATGATTGAGAAGGCTGGTGGTTCTTTCACCAAGTGCACTGTCAACTCTGATTAGATTATGTTTCTGTTTGATCGATTTTCGAGCATTTCTGGGTAATATTTTGGAGTTGGGTCACAGTTTTAGAAAGTTTGATTATCTTATTATCTTGTTTAATATGTCTTGTGATATAAGCAAATGAATTTCACTATTTACTTCAAAATCTTTCTGCTTTCCACTGTAACTTTAGATTGTCCGTAAAGTATAATAATCACAAAAGATGATAGTGGGTCCTCCTCCTCTCTCCTCTTGTCTTCCCTCCTTATTTTACTTCTTCTCTTTTTCCTTTCGTTGTGTCCCTCACTTTCACTTCCCTTAGCATATATATTCCTCTAATCCCAGACTACATAGAGTATATAGACGATAAAAGTGAGGACCTCACTATGTCTTCTCTAACCAAGTACCGCCATGGCAGGAATCATGTATCCCATGATCTCAGCTATTTGATATTCATGGTTCTCTGTGACTATTACTTTTGTACTATTATACGGATTTTGATATTAAAGATCACATATAATAACATTGTAAAGTCCTATAGTGACAGCATCCTAGATCGAAGACCATCAAATAGTGATGCTACGGTGGAGAGTAGACAGTAATAGGTACTAAACGCAGCACAGACATAGACTTACCGCTGACGTCAAAGGGGAAAACCTGTTTCTTTCGCCCCCTATCAATCCATCCTTCTGCTAATAAGAGCGCTGATACTAAGCATCGCACATAATAAGATCCTACAAGATGCTAAATTGATGATCGTCAAATGGCTGTGTTATTTTAGCTTGTGTGCGGAGTCGACACTGGACAGCAATTCTGCATCGACAGAGTACCAGACACAGGCGACAGACTACTACAGGATGCACTGCCTTTGATAAAAAGGGGAACTGGCCGAACATTCAGCACTTCGTAGCTTTTGGCCCTATCATCATAGCCCTTATCACCAGTGTTACTATTAATACCGACGCACTGACACTGATCCAAGTACTGAGTGTATCAACCAACACGACTCATGCCGGAACACAATAACCCAGAGTAATACCGCTATGGTACAGTGCAGTGAGTAATGTAATTCACTGCTGCTTTCCCTACCACCGCCCTTCTGAAATTCCTACCGCTTTGCCTCATTATCCACGTATACAAGTTCACTACAGATACTCTGTAGCTACGTAGTACAGATAATATTGCCTATCCCATCAAATTCCCACAGACATTCAGACAGCAGAAAATCAATCGCACCAGAATAGATACCAGTAAGTATGACCAGATTGCAAAAAAAAATAAAAATAAAAATAAAAATAAAAATAAAAATAAAAATAAAAATAAAAAAACACACTAAAAATTACCCAGAAACAGCACACAGCATCATCCTCGTATTCTCCGAAAACCTCATCCAAACAGGAAACTCTCCTCGACACTCGACGCCGGATAAGACGCCTCCCACTTGAACAGATACGATGAAAGGCAGGCTGAGTAGGTTAGCCATAGCATTGACCGCTTGATCAATACCGTGTTCTGTACACCGCATGTTTTGTTTACATGTGACTTTTGTCAGGTATCCAGTGTTCATATCCGGTTAGCTGGATTTTGCTACCACAATACAGAGACGGTAATTTACCGACGACGCGTAAAAAGCGGGGAAGCCAACCATGATTGAATCTCGTCCGTCTCCTTTCGTTCCAGTCATTCATCAAAGGCTTGCGTGTACTCTGAGTAGGTAGCCCTAAATGCCAGCATAATAATAACATTTCCCCCAGTTGCTTGAATCGCGCAGTAGATAGAGTAAACAAGTAAGCGATATCTAAAAAAAACCCCGTATCTGCAGCAATAAGCTTCGATGATCCCTAAAATGATCTCAGATACAAATGTGGGCATGCCGGTAGATGATTAGCCTGAGGCTGTGTAAACACAAGCAAAAAAAAAAAAAAAACCGGAAAATCGATACCCACTGTATCCACAACGTTACGTGCGTGTTTGGGGTGAAATCACTAATGATTATTAGTGTAGGCGCTAAGCAGTACGCTAGTAATGATTATGGAAAGATGGGTATCTTCAGGCCTCTCATGGGGTGGAATCCTAGACAATGTACCCGTTTTGGTAGGTGGCTCCCTGCTAGTTTCTGTGATACAATGTACCCACGTAACTAACGGTAGTGCAAAATTTAGTCTGATGATTACCGTACAAGGATGAGGACCCGTAATTAATATTCCAAAATCCTGTAGGATTTTGACAGTGTTTTCTGCTCAATTTGTGTAACGGCACTTATGGATTTTGAACAGAGGAGTTTATGGTCAACACAACTTGATATTATTATATGATAGGTATCTTATGGATGTAGATCTTTTTTTAAAGGAATTCAACGTACGCCAAATACGTATTTATTGAGTTGTAAATAGCAAGTAAATTAATCAAAGAATTTAATAAATCTATCACACCCATTTTGCCAATCAATGCTGTATTCAGAATACATAGTGAATCAAGGAAATCAAATGGTATCCGTATGGTAACACCCAACACCGTCCAACACCAGCTCAAAAGACAAAAAGACAAAGAAAAGTGAAAAAGACAGACAGACGGCTACATCTGCAGTACAATTGACAAAATAAACAGCATAGCCAACACAACAAGCCACAGCATCACACCCAGCACCATAGCAACCCGCTTATAGTACCGGAGATGTCCCGCCTCATTGCCATGCGGGAAGGGGTTGGGTCGCTGTCTCCCCAGGAACTCCTGTAGCGGCGCCCAGCCATCCTGGCACTTGAAGACGAGTAGCCGGTTCTTGGGGACGATGGACTTGACCCATTCGCTGTGAGCGTGGTAGAGGGCTTCAGAGGGCTCAGGCGCGAGGCCGTAGCGCTGGGCCGCGAGACGCATCCAGCCGCGGTAGAGGTCGTTGGCGGAGACGACGCCGGGCACCCAGTAGCCGACCCAGCGGAAGCAGTCCGAGCGGAGGTCGATGCCGAAGCCGCGCCAAGATTGCAGCCAGAGGGCGGCGGAGGTGCGTTCGGAGAGGATGACTTTGGCGTCGGGGTACATCTCCAGCAGGTCGGGGAGGCAGGCACTGCCGGGGACTTCGAGGGTGGCTTCGTAGCCTTGGAGGAGGGTGGCAAGTTTGCGGCGGCGGAGGGTGGTGTTCTTGGTGTGGACGATGTCGGCGCTGAGGCGAAGATTGCTGAATTGGCACAGAGGCTCGGCGAGGTGGAAGCAGTTCTTGTAGCCCAGTTCTTCGAGGGATTTCTTGATGCTCATTGTGCCGGTGCGGGGGAGGCCGGCCTATCTATTAGCGGCGTTCATATAGAATTATAGAGTATGGATAGAAGACTTACAACAATGACTTTGATAGTACCGCCATGGTGCACACCATCGGAAGAAACATGCAGCTTCTCATCGACTTTAGGATTGGGACTGGCGATGCTGATACCAGCCCGCAACACCAGAGCCAGAGTCTTGAGACTGCTGAGTTCATTGGTGAGCCACGAGTTGGGCTTGTGCATGTTCATCTGTATTCTTGGGCTCTGCATTTTGAAGGTGCATACAAAGAGAGACAGAAAGATATAAAAAGAAAGAAGGAGAAGTAAAGAGAGAATGAGATGGAACTGTTGATGGAGATGGAGCTCAACTGATCAGCGGCTCCCTCTCTATATACTCCTCCACCTCCTTCATCTCGGTCGATGAAGCATTGCCAATCTCGTCATCACAGAAGATACAATCACGCAAAGAGGCACAGCAACAGCCCCCAACCGATCCAGTATACGAGCATCTCCATCTGATGAAGCTATTTTTGCTCACCAAAACGAGAAACTGCGCTGATGGAGAGTCCCGTGACAAGCCTCGCCAAGTACTCTTGACCATCTTGGTAAAGGATGGCAGTTGTCCTGGGGCCGAAAACCACGTTTCGCGGCAAATCTCTGAGGAAACAGACAAAATGGCCCCCGACTGCGCCTTCAACAGTGGGATAGTGTGAGTTATTGTCAAAGGAAGAACAAACACAGACTCAGTCGGATCCTTCACATTCAGCCCCCAATTTCTGTCGATAGTGTATAACTGCCGTAGATGTGTGGTATGTGAGCCTTAGTCGATGTGGATCGATTGATCTCCTGTCGGGATATTCAGCCCCCATGTGGTTCCACACGTTTGCATCATGCAGTGCTGCAGCCCAGTTGCTCAAAATAGAAGTAGCCTCGTGTTTCTGAAACCTGCATCTTGAAACAATCCCTGCAGTTGCATTCTTGCAGTCTTGGTTGGGGGCTGATTTGAACAAAAACGAGATTCTGGTTTGGGTTAGCGTGGTGCATCTATACGATTAGTAATCATGATACATATCTATTCATAAAAATTTATCTATCTAATTCAATAGTGGACGTATAGAATTAGTATACAAGTGCTTGAGATAGAATAATTATGTTGTTACTCAAGTGTCGCACAAATCTGTATCCGTAAGGCTGCATAGGGCACATGGCATAAGGCATGTAGTACAGACTGGGGGCGATTCCTTGTTTCTATTCATCCTGCAGGAAGTACAGATCTTACTGAAGGATGAATATATATATAGATAATATGTAGTGTTACGAGATGTGGTGTAGTCTTGATATTGTATATTGTAATTCTTAATGTGTTGTGGAGAGAATAAGATGAATGTTAAGGAGGTGTATCAATATCCAGTTATGCTGGCAAGAAATATATTCAATCATAATAATACCTAATACATAACAATATCCCAACAACTCCAATAATTAAACACCCAAGAAATAAATAACCCAATAACAGTCAAATCAAGCCTCATCCTCCAACGGATCCTTCTTAACCTCCATAACAACCACCCTCCTCGCCGTCAACGCCACCGCCGTCGCCGAAAGCGTCACCACATACTCCATCACAATCACCATCAAAAAGTTCACCCAGATATCCGTATCGCTCGTGCCAAGCATACTAAGCACAGAGTCCTCGCCCGAGAACAGCGAGCCAGCAGAGTACGCAAGTCGGACAGCCATGAAGGGGACGCAAAGGATGGCGCAGACAGTAGAGGTGCGCTCGGTGCGGTAGCACTTTTCCCGGACCTTCATGAGGGTTACTCCGCCCAGAGTGACGGTGATGGTAAAGGCGGCGATGAAGAGGACGATACCGGCCCGCATGAGCTGCAGGTCTTTGGTTTGGTGGGTGCGGTTGGAGTATAGGTCGCGGCCTCCGTAGGCTGTCATGGCTGTGGCGCCGATGGTGAGGAGTTGGAGGGGGAGGAAGGCGAAGATGGGGAGGCCGCGGTAGATGGGAGCGTTTCTATTTGATTAGTATCTATATGATGGTGGCATGGATGAACTCACGCTCGAATTAGCAGACCGATGAGTAAACAGAGAACAGGAGCAAGTCCAATCGTCTCCAGCAGAGTAGCGGTCGAGAGAAGACCAGACTTGTCAGGATCCATGGCAGTCAGGCCCATGGAAGCACCGGCGATACGGAGACCAGAGATGATGAAGAGAGGAATGATGATGGGCCGCCATGAATATGGTTTCTTGCCGCCGTGGATGATGAGAATGAAGATGATGGCGGGGATGATTGGGCAGTATAATGCCAGTTCAATCAGGTAGATGGCGTCTTGTAGAGAGAACATTTTCTTGGTGAATGATCTTGATAATGAGAGGCTTGAGTGAATGAATGAATGAAAGATAGACTTAGAAGTTGAGGGAACTGGGATACTACCATTCAAGTAATTGATATTGATCGATCAAACCGCCCCCAACTCTCCCAAAATAATCTCGTATACTGGTGGTCTCGTATACTAGTGGGTCAGAAGAGACGGGCAAATACTGAAACCATTCGAGGCTGACTTTCGGGGCCAAACCAGAGTTCTGGTGTGGAGTAGCTGAAGTGAAGGTATACAGATGTATAGATATGACTGAAGTATAGTACCTGAAGTATAGATGGGGCCAGACAGTGGACTCGTGTTAAGCCTGCACAGCCGCAGCCAATCCAGGAATGAGGAACCGTGCAGAAAGCAGATGATTATATTTATTTTTTAATTTTTATTTATTATTATTTTATTTTTAATTAATCAATACGAGCTAGGTTATCCTTGAGAACACATGGTTGTGGATGGATGCTCTATCCTATCCAGATGGCCCCCAAATGGCTTCATGCTTCAGCATTGACAATGCCTCGTCAAGACACAAGAATAGATTCTACAATACTGCAATTAACAGATCGAAAGTTATAAAAGGATGGAATATCCTCTGCTGGATACTCTCATCACCATCATCAACACTATGCTTGAAGCCCAATACTACTCTTCTATTCTTCACTCTGCTCCTCTCCAGCTTTGCATCTTTTCCTCTCTCGACGACACTTTCTCTTTCTCTTCTTCTCCCTCTTTCAAGACCAACTCTTCATCATCTTCATCCTCTCAAGATGCTCGTTCCTCTCGTCGCAGCAGCCGCTCTTCTAGTCTACTGTCTAGTAAGACTTCGTCAACAGCGGAACATGTTCAAAGGCCTTCCCGGTCCTCCGCATCACGCTATCTGGGGTCACTTTTTGATTATGCGAGACATCGCCGGCTCTCTTCCAGCTGATGCGACTCCTCAACTCTTTGCTCATCTCATGCGCAAGAGATACGGGCTGGGTGACTTTTTCTACCTTGACCTGTGGCCTCTCGCCCCTCCCCAGCTGGTCGTCACCCAGCCCGACATCGCCAACCAGGTCGTGCAGAAGATGAACCTGCCCAAGGAAACCGCCGTCATGCAGAAATGGACCGGCCATATCCTGGGCAGGCAGTCGATGGTCACTGCAAACGGGCATGACTGGCTGCTGGCGAGAAAGTCGTTTACTTCTGGGTTCCAGCCCAGAAAGGTGCTGCAGCATGTGCCCAGCATTGTCGATGATGCGGTGGACTTTGCGAATATTCTCAAGGAACATGCCAGCAAGCAGGATGTCTTCCGCATGGAGGATCTTGGTGCGCGTATGATCTTTAACATTTCCGCCAGAGTCATTCTGGGCATCAACTGCAACGCTCAACGCGACAACGACGAATTCCTCGATCTCTTCCGCGCCCAAGCCAACCTCGCTCCTCAGGACTTCTGGTCTCGCTATCTCTACGACATCAGCCCTCGTCGCCAATACGCCAAATGGTCCAACGGCCGCAACCTCGACCGCTACGTCGGCCGCATCGTGGACGAGCGCATCATGAACGGCCCAGCCGATAACAAGAGACCGTATGCCATCGACGAGGCCATCTCGTACAACGGCAAGAACCAGAACGCAGAAACCCGCAGCATGTACATTGATTCAGTCAAGACACTCATCTTCGCTGGCCACGATACCTCTGCCAGCACGCTTTGCTACACCTATGCTGCGCTCATCAACAACCCTTCCATGCTCCAGCGCGTCCGCGAAGAACACGACGCCCTCTTCGGCAAAGACCCCTCCAACGCAGCACCCATGCTCCAGAATGATCCCAACCTCGTCAACAACCTCCCCTACACCCTTGCCGTTATCAAAGAAGCCCTGCGCCTCTGGCCCCCCACCGGCATCAGTCTCCGCAGCGGTCGCCCAGGCCAAACCATCACCCAAGACGGCCAGGAATGGCCCACCTACCCCTTCGCCGTGCTCGTCAACAACTGCGCAACCCATCGCCGCGAAGACCTCTTCAAGGACGCAGAGCAGTTCTACCCCGACCGCCACCTCGTCACTGACCCTGCGGATCCGTACTTTGTTCCCAAGGACGCTTGGAGACCGTTCGAGAAGGGCCCCCGCACTTGTCTCGGCCAGACGCTCGCCCTGGCTCAGCTTAAGATTGTGCTCGTCATGACACTGAGAACGTTTGATTTCGAGACTGTGTATGAGAATGGAACGCATATGTACCAGGTGTTGGATGTTACTGCCAAACCATCGCAGGGCCTGCCGACTCGTGTTACGCTGAGAACTGACTGATTTACCTTTGATTATTTGATACCTGGATGGATGGAGTTGGAGTTTGGTTTGTTTATAGAGCATTGCTTAGCATTTAGCATTGTTTGTTTTATTTCAATCGATTGTCATTATTCAAATATATTGTCCTTATAGATCAGGCACCAATCGGCCATTCTAGACTTACCCCTCATGATCGCCCAATCTTCACCCACGAGGCTGGGCTGCACTAATTTATCATAAATACCCTGAATTAATCCATTCTGTTAATCAATTCATTCTCATATCAATATCAGAAAATCAAAATGTCAGAAATATCCATCGCCCTCTCAACCATCACCAAAGATCAACTCCCCCTCGTCCACAAAATCCTCTGCTGGCTCTCCTACTCTACCCGCCCGCTATCCATCGCCGAAATCAAAGATATAGCCACGACAACAACAACAAATCAAAACCAAAACCAACATGAAAAAAATGATGAACTGGATATTCTATCGCTCCTGCCCAGCTCAACAGTCAAAATCACCAAAAGCACCACTTCCCCCGATGAACAACACCAACAAGTCCATCTCGAATCATCGTCTTCACCCGCACTCAGAAACTATCTTTCTGCGTCGGGGATAGAAAAGAAACAAGCGCACACGACCATCGCAACGGATTGTCTTCTCTATCTTCTTACCTTTACGCAGCCGTATGTATCCACGCCTGAGAAAGTGGAGAGCGCGGCGCTGCTTCGGTACGCGACGAATTACTGGCCTGCGCATGTGAAATTGGGACTCCAGACTGAGGAGCTACATGCGCTTATTATGAGGCTGTTTTATTCAGAGACGGAGTATCTGAATTGGACGGCGTTTTTGGATGGGTATACCCCGTTTACTGGTGATGGGGAGAGGAGATCGCCGAAGCCGATTTATTATGCTTCTTCGCTTGGGTTGATTAAAGAGGTGAAGCGACTTCTCGATGATGGTGCGTCTGTCGATGAGAACGAGACAGGTGGTCCGACGACTGCGCTGGGTGTTGCTGCTCTATCTGGACACTGCGATGTCATGGCTCTTCTCATATCGCACGGTGCGGATGTCAACTCACCAGGAGGTGACTTGGGTCCTGCGCTTAGTCTAGCTGCTTCTGGGGGGCATATTGATGCTGTTGAATTATTGCTTTTGAATGGAGCTGTTCGTAAAGAATAGATTGAACGCTATACTATCTTGAATATTTGAATATACTTGTGATGAAGAGTAGAAGTAAGCTGGTTGAGATGACTAGATTGCGGAGAGCTTTGTTCACGCGCGGTTTCATGATTCGGTCGACGCCTTGGGCGAAAGCTGCGGGATCGTTGGTTTTGGGGAATGCTTCGGTGGGTGCTTTCTTATCCAGAAACTTCATCTGATTAGTATCTTCTATACTATATAGAAAAGGGTAGGTACTCACCTTGCATAATGGCACCCATCCATCCTCAACACTCCACTCCAACAACCTCTCGCTGTCACTCCCCACCAACCCCCTCACCATGTTACAATGCTCCCGATATATCCACTTCCCATTATCAACCACGCCCTTCCTTATGGATGTGCTTCGAAACAAACCAGGAATCCCGTAGTGCATCGTCGCCTCCCACGTCCAGTATAACTCGGCACTGAATATACTCAACAACCATATACTCCATTTATCCTCGACAGCGCCGACAATCGTCTTGAGGACGCTAGTCCGCCATGCGTCTAGATCACGGCGCGTGTTGATGATTACCTTGGCCTCGGGGTACGCGGCTATCAATTCAGCCGCAAAGATAGATGCGGGCAGGTCGATGACGGCGTCGACGTCCCCGAGTATGGCGTCGAATTCGGCGCGACTGATTATGGCGTCTCCATCTGGTACGCCCTGGTTGCTGAACTTGCGTTGTGTGAGGTTCGCCCAGGACTGGATATGTCCTGCGTCTTCTTCGAAAACGAGATCCCAGCCGTGGTAGGTTTTCAGGCCGAGTTGTGTGAGTGCGACGCTCAGCGATTCGGTTGCTGAGCGGGGTGGTCCGACGCAGATTAGGGTGAGTGGTTTTGTGCGGGTTCGGGGTGGAGGAGAAGGGAGGGTATAGATGATTTTCTTGAGTGAGTCCATTTTGCTTGCCTAATTGATGGATGGGTAGATGGGGATTTGGGTGGTTATATAGTGGTGAGGTGGGACAGTTCGTATCTGTCATGTGGTAAATATGTCGGTCATGTCAGCTTCGTATAACCAGACAGGCAGTGCTGCCAATATTCTAATAATAAGCAGTGCAACACGGATAAGTATTTGATTTGGGCTCAATACTACCCGGTCAGCCACAGACCACCGGATTGGCATCTCGTCTCTTATACGACCCCGGAAGAACAGCCCACTTCGTCTTGCTCTTCCAGAGAGAGACCTGCCCGTATCAACAACCACAGCCTGTTTCTCTTCGAGGTCAGCATTGCTAATCTTCTTGCTACCTCGGCCATGCCTGCACTGCGTCGGAATTGGATCCACAGCTCGTCGTCGTAGCCATCGGGCGGCTAGTCAGAGGTAACCCTTATAGACAGCACGTCAGGTTCGGTGGTGAAGGATGGTCGATGTAGCACGACTGCAAATGATTTGCAGGGCTCTATTCGCTGTTTGTCAAAGACCAAATCTTCGTTGCTGAGAGGGAGAATTCGATATCGGGTTGCGAAGTGGGATCGAGGGTTTTAGCAACGGAACATAAACGACGTACTGCAGGTGCATTCATCTGCAGCCCTGTTTGTAATTGAAACTGTCCTGTGGTCGTGAGTAAAGCGGAATGCACCTGCATCCAGACCCTGCATCTGCTGCGTCAAGATCTCGATGATCCGAAGTGAACTCCTCGTCTTCGGAGACTAACTCCCCAAGTGCCACGGAGTTGCTTGTGATCGACATATTGGCATTGGATCCAGTGAGTTCCTCCTCTACACCAGTACCAGCTTTGGCTTCTTGGGAAGTTCATGCCATGTTTGGATGTTGTTGCGAGGATAGGGTGTCTACACCTGATTCTTCAGGCTGCAATGAATTATTCAGCATACATCACGTGAAGGCCTCGATGACTGCAGCATCAATTCCCACTTCTTCCACAGATTCAATCCATCATCAGAAGAACTGACACATGATGGATCACCATGGGCCGACCACGTACTCGCATTCCCCCGTGCAGTTTCTGCAACAAACAGTTCAAGCGATTGGAGCATCTCCGACGCCATGAACGCACCCGTATGCATCCTCCTGCAATTATTCTACAGTACTGACGTTGAATTAGACACCCAAGAAAAACCATTTGAATGTGACTGCGGGCAGAAATACTCTCGACAGTATGTTATCCTCTCTTTGTACTTAGGCCTGTTCTTACTCCGTCAGAGATTTATTATCCCGACATATGCGCCTGGTCCATGCGATAGAAGGCGAGGAAGGGACTGAATTAATCCACAACACTTCGCAAACTAGAGAGACCTTCAATTCCAACGAGTTTGAGATGACCAGCCATGGAGAGACAACTCTTGATGCTAGTTTCTTGCCCGCTTCGGATCCTGTTCCTGGTTTCGATATGACTTCAACTAATCCAATGAATACGATGCTGGATGAAACAGGTTTGGACTTCTTATGGAACGAAACACAGCCTTGTCCTTGGATTCTTCCGGCGAATTTCTTCGATACAGATTTTTCCCTGGCTGATCTCTCGCAGCAGTATTCTCAGAATCAAACTATCGGTCAACCGGAATTGCAGGATGATAGTATTGTGCAGTGTTCAGTAAACACGGAGAATCCAAGAACTTCAACTCTGGATAGTTTCGATAATGAAGACACCGAAAAAGAAGTACCTTATAAGTACAGACTAGAGCTCAACGATAGCATGGCCACATGTCCCTGGAAAATATCACCCACCGAGTATACCCAGATTGCAAACGACGTGAACGAAATTCGCCATGTCTTTCCCGCTTCATTTTCTCTTCCAACTCGCTACACACTCTCGCGTTTCCTCGAAGGATACTTTCGGGGATTTCACGACCATCTACCATTCCTACACCCCATCACGTTTTCCGCCGTTACGCTTGGTCCAGAACTTATCCTCTGCCTGGCAGCAATAGGAGCTCTGCATCGATTTGAACATGCAAGAGGGTATGAGCTGTATCGAGCAGCGCGTACTCTCATAAACTGGAGACTCGACCACCGGAATTACTTGGCTATTTCCAGACTGACAAGCACTTGTCCACGATATGCCGGATTGCCAGGCACGCCGAGTCAAAATCAGAGCTCTCCACGAGAGACAGCTACCTGTAATGAGAAACTGAACCTGCGACTCCTACAAGGCCTCATGGTTCTCATCGCTCTAAGCTCATGGGGCGATCACGCCGTAGTAGGCGACTCCCTAGCCATGGCCGGCCAGGCTGCTATGCTGGTCCGTGAAATCAACATATCCCACGCCGAAGATATCAAAAGCACATCATGGGAAGACTGGATCGAGCGAGAAGAACGCCGTCGAACCCTCTTTGTAGCTTACATCCTGTTAAACCTCCAATCCCTCGCCTTCAACGTCCCACCCATGATCCTCACCCACGAAGTCGGCATGAACCTGCCCGCCTGCGGCGCGGAATGGCGCGCCCCAAACGCAGAACAATGGAATCGTCTCCAGAACGCAGGTATCCTCCACCCCCGATCCTTCCAGACAGTCCTCCACAACCTCCTCTCCGGAGAATACATCCACACCCCCAACGCCGTCTCCGCGTTTGGAAACTACGTCCTCATCCACGGTCTCGTCCAGGATATCTTCTTCGCGCGAAACACCTCCAGCGCTCTATCAGAATCATCTTCCCTGCGCACAGACTACGTCAAGAAAATGGAGTCTGCGTTGCGCGCATGGCAGGAATCCTGGGAAGCAACGTATGAATCAACCCTCGACCCACTATCCCCCAAAGGTCCAATGGGGTTCAACGCAACAGCTCTCCTTCGAATGGCGTATATACGACTAAACGCTAACACCGGGCCGAATCGTCACCTCATCACCCGTGACCCGCTGCGTATCGCGCACGGGTTCACAGACGGGAAGATCTATGTCTGCGATCGCTCGCCGCATTTGGATCGTGCTGTTCTACAGTGTATTCATGCGCTTGCTGTCCTGGTCCACATAGGAGTCCCGTTTATCGCGCGCACTCAGACGCTGAATTGGAGTATCCAGCACTCACTGTGTAATCTTGAATGTGCATTTCTGCTTACTCACTGGTTGCATATGATTGCGCAGTGTGTGGAAAACTCTGATTCTGGTATCCAAATTCTCCGCGATGATGAGCATAAACTCTTAAATGTCATATCTAGTCTTATTCGAGAAGCAAACCCAGATGAACCACTTGATGGTGGAGATGACGCAAGTCGGATTCGGCTTCTGGCTGCGTCGACGGCTCGACTCTGGGCTGAAACCTTTGGGGGCTTTCATGTTTTTGAAATTTCACATGTTGTTGGGAAGAGTCTGGGTATTCTTGCTGAGACGTTGGATACGCAGGCAGGAATGTGACTGAAGGTTTATTGAATTATTATGAAATCAATTTCTCAACTTTGCTTGACTACGAGCAGAGAATCCCAGCAAGCATACTCAGAAAATATGTCATGAACAGAAGGATGAAGTGCGCAGCTATAAGGAACGTAACGCTAAACCTGAAATATGGCTCACGACATATCCAACATCGTCCCTGGGGAACTCGCGATAGATACGGCTGATAAGCTCTGCAAACTGCGTCACTTCTAGTAGACCTGGAGGATGGATTGTAATATCTCCTTGTCGAACCGCCGATTCTGCCTCCACTGCAATGTCTGGAAGGGCTTCTATGGTACTGGAGAAACTATACAGGTTAATAATCACACACACCTGTGCATTTGTCGTCGGAAGATATGCGGGTCTTGACGGTACTGCACCACTTGCTACAGATGTAGAATGTGTCTTGAGCAGAAGTATAAAAACGGCCCTCTTGGCTCTGCTATGAAAAGGCGATGGCACGAAGTTTGTTCTCTTTGTCTGGCACAAGCTTTGTCCACATTGCCTGGACCGTGGGTAGAAGCATCGGGGAGAGGGACATAGTCCAGGTAGATTTCGTTGCAAATGTCCGAGTATTAGGGGCTTTAGAGTCATAGCGAGTTGGGAGTCGGTGGAGGAGGGATTTTTGTATTATACTTGATGAGTTATACTGTCATTGATCTGGTGAGTTTATATTCACATCCTGTGTTGGAGTAATATATCCAACGGATCTTGTTTTGAAGTTGTTTCTATATGCTTCTTTGATTGTTCAACACAATGATGAGTTTAATATTCAATGGGATGGTGCTTTACAGACCTCGGATATACTGATATTGCATATATCTACTATATCGTACACTTCGGGGATCTTCCTGTTTTAGGTTGAAACCGTCCCCTGTTAGAAGTAGTATATAATGCGGGGAAGTCTCAAGTCTAGCCATACAATAGCCTGAAATGCTTCGGATCCTCTGGCCGAAACGTCAATCGTTTCAGGCTAATTTCGACGTTTCTAGTTTTTCCGGCTAAACTTAACACATTTCCTGTATATTATTTCTAAAATTAATTTAAATATCAGGCAGGTCTTCTCGGGTCAATGGAAGACGTTTTACTTCCTAGCCTCTGCGTTTCTTTAAAGACCCTGAGTTCCTCTTCATAATCCATTATCAGAATAAGCAGTTGTCTCTGACTGGTATAATAAAATGCGGTTAAATCTTGCACTCTCCCTTCTTATCAGCAGCAGTCTCGCTGTCCCACTAGAGGTCGACATTGAGAAGCGCCAAAGCTGCCCAGACGTTCATGTCTTCGGCGCTCGCGGGACCACCGTTCCTCCAGGCTACGGTTCAACCAACACAGTCGTCAATGGCATTCTGAGTGCCTATTCCGGCTCTACATCTGAGGCAATCGATTACCCGGCATGTGGTGGACAGTCCTCGTGCGGAGGGGTGAGCTATTCCAGCTCGGTTGCGCAGGGCATTAAGGCTGTTGCTTCGGCTGTGAATGCCTACAACAAACAGTGTCCTCAGACGAAGCTTGTTCTTGTTGGATATTCGCAGGTTGGTGACACTCACTGTATCATTTGAATCTTCTAATCTTGACTAGGGTGGTGAAATTATGGACGCTGCTCTGTGCGGCGGGGGTGTGCCCAACCAGGGCTATACTGATACTTCCATCCCGCTGTCGTCTTCAGCTGTGAATATGATCAAGGCGTCTATTTTCATGGGTGACCCGCTGTTCAAGGCTGGCTTGTCATATAATGTTGGAACGTGCGCTGCAGGAGGTGTAAGTGCTACCTCCTATTCTTGAAGGCAGAAGCTAATTGCATTTAGTTTGATGCGCGACCTGCCGGCTTTTCATGCCCGTCGGCTGGTAAGATCCAGTCCTACTGCGACGCTGGCGATCCCTACTGCTGCAACGGCAGTAACGAGGCAACCCACCAGGGCTATGGAGATGAGTATGGATCGCAAGCGATCAGCTTTGTAAAGTCAAAGTTGTCCTAGTATTGGAAGACCATCAAATTCCCGAAACTGGCTGATTCTAGTTTAATGTCGCGAATGCATTTATTGAGTTGGAGGTCTGAGAGTTACTTTATCTCGCCCAAGACTGGAAGAACGAGATGATAATTAAGGTCTTGCTGAATTGCCTAGTCATCATCTGCATACGTGTATTTTCTTATACTCGGATTGGTAATTCATAGCGTATATCACAGAGGGTTTTTGACATCAAAATCGGCTGGTAATTTCAATTGTTAAGCTTTTTGTGGATTTGCATACCAAGAATAATCATCTACATTTATTGTCTATAAAGTGTATCTAGTCTTGAAACTTCTCCGCCCATTTCTCATCACCTCCGATATACCGAAACACCACCCTGGAATCCCGATCAAAGCACTCCGGATCATCCGACGCAGCTGCATATGTCTCCAAGCCGCGTTGGCCCAAGGCCAGAGTCGCTCCCACGCTGTCCGCCATGTTCACCGCGAGCGAAAAGTCCTTCTTCATCAACTGCACCTTGAAACCACCTTGATACCCCTTGCTTGAAGGGGCATCGGGAACAACGCCCGGGCAGGGATTGAAGCGATCGCAAATCGCGTTCTGCGCCGTACCAGCGGCAAATACTCGCGACAGGACCCGCGGGTCAAGACCGGCCTTGATTCCCATGCTTAAAGACTCGGCGCTGGCAATTGCAATGAGACCCGATAGATAGTTGTTGCATAGTTTCGCGGCTAATCCGAGGGAAGGCTTTCCGCAGGGGATGATTTGCTTTCCCATCAAGCCGAGTAGCTCGTTGAGAATATTCAGCATAGGATCCTCCTCGGAACAGCCTAGGAAGAAGGCGATTGTCCCCTTTTCTGCGCCTAGCGTTCCCCGCTGACGGGGGCGTCGTAGAAGTATGCGGATGGGTGATGCGTAGCGACATATTGTTTCACCCGCAAGCTCGTTGCGATGTCAATGGTAGAGCAGTCGATCAGAACCCGGTCTTGCAGATCGATGCTGGCGACACCATTCTGCTCATCCAAGTAGACAGACTTGACATGGGAGCCTTCTGGCACCATCGAAAGGATAAACTCCTGTCTTGTGTATTAGTGTGAAGATCGGGTGATGTCTGCTTGAGGGAGACGCATACCGAACTTTCTGCTACCTTCCTTGGCGAAGTGCATCCGACGACTTTTCCTGGATATTTGCCCACCAGTTCCTCAATGGGCGACTTGGCCACATCAAAGACAGACACGCGGGCGTTCTCAGGAAGCTTTCTTGCAAGGTGCTCCGCCATATGCTTCCCCATGGCGCCGAGCCCGATGAATCCCACTCGGGTAAAACGCGACAATGCCATAACAACGAAGGGTTCAGAATTGCAACAAAAAAGTGTAAATAGTTTGATAAACTGCAGGTCGCTGGAGCATTGATTGCCAAGTCATAACCATTTTGTTTCTTATATGGGTTGGGTGGCGCATGCAAGATGGCATTGTGGAGAACCCCCAAACAGTCGGAACAGGACGGGGAATTTGGGGAACACTTGGGGATTGGAAATGGCAAATCGAAAAATGAAAAATGGGAAATTGGGGAAACCCACTTAGTCTGGTAGAATTGGAATCATCCCAGCCTGGCAGACTCG
The DNA here is from genome assembly GCA_019976455.1 of Aspergillus sp. 'subgen. Cremei'. NCBI lineage: Eukaryota > Fungi > Ascomycota > Eurotiomycetes > Eurotiales > Aspergillaceae > Aspergillus > Aspergillus sp. 'subgen. Cremei'. Next base: position 453,703 of record JAFBMR010000006.1, read on the forward strand.
ACATATCTCATGGTGTTTCATTTTCATTTCTTTCCCCTGACTTCTACAGAACCCGGCACTTGGAAAACACAATCATCTCGTGGTTCTATACCAAACGAGAAGTGATAGATATGCAATGGAAAAATAGTTTGATTTGGTATGCTGACTCGGCTTGAACTGTAGAGAAATTGAAACATTTTCTACATTGTGGCACATATTATGTCTCTGCTTAATCACTCTTATTTCTACATACAAACTCCCTCACAACTTTCCACAGCATTTCACATTCGCAGAAATATGTTCAATGGCCTCCATCAGATAAGGCACAAATATGGCCGGATTCTCCGTTGCAGGGAAGTGGCCGAGATTCGGCATTCGCTTGAACATTGCCCCTGGGATTTTTCTCGCCGTATCCTCAGACATCTCGGGCGTGTTGCTCCAGTCGTACTCGCCCGTGAGAAAGAAGATCGGGCATTTCTGCGTATCGATCTTTTCCACTCGGCCTCGACCATCCCATCCGTTGAAGTAGAAATCCAAGTCGCCGTGGTAGATCCCGTACGCTTGGCTGCTATATGTGTGCCATAGCAGTTTGCGATTCTCTAACGGGGCCGTGGGACACATCATCTAAAAAGCCCAAAGTCAGTCTCTCCATTTCAAGTGGAAAATGTGAATTGGGGAAGACGAACCCCATAGACCCATTCCGGGTTAAAGGTAGCGCTGTTGATGATAGGGGATTTGTCATGCCATTCTCGGTGCATCTCGACTCTCTCACACCTGGAAACAAGAAACTTAGCCTATGACTTGATATATCGAAAGAGGACAAGACAACATAAAACATACCCTTGCAGAGGAATCGTACCACAGACTCCCACCTCATCCGCGCGAATTGCCGCCGCGATGCACGCCTGCCCAGCCATAGAGGCTCCGCAAAGAATGGGCTTGTGGAGTTTGACAGCTTTGATCACTGCCGCGATGCACTCGATATAAGCGTCTTCACTATTAAAATGACCACCAAGTGGATAGGCAGGGCTTGGAAAGCTGCGCCCATGCGAAGGCAAGTCGAATGCAGTCATAGTACATCTGGCTCTCATTCTCGTATCATTCATGACGCCATGATATTGCCGACTATCAGAGCCTGCCGTATGCAAAAACACGATTTCCTGAGGGCCCGTTCCACTCTGCTCATAGAAAACTTTGCATCTGCCCCATGCCTTTGTTTGAATAAGCGCATACCGACCAACTATAAAGTCCTCCTCCAATTCCGGCTGATGAGCCACATCATTCGGCCCACAGAACGCATCGTGTAGGACCTCGATCGCAGTACGCCAGATATGGGCGTAATTCGCAAAGGCCAACTGATCACCGAGCACCTCTACGCCTTCCTGTCGAATATTCTGTCCGTAGAGGGCCCAAAAGCTCTGGTAAGGCATGACGGGGTTTTTCTTGAACAAATTCTCCCATTGCGCTGGCAGGGCCGAGAGTGAAAAGCGGGCTTCGGTATACAGGCCCACGCGCGCGTGGGCACATCCGCGCTTAAATGTGAAGACAATCGCATGGTCGCTGCCGGCCGACTTGATTGAGAAACAGATGTCGTCGGGAAGATGCCCGGTGTTGGTGAAGGCATTGAACGCGGGATCCTGGTTGATGGCCTCGTTGAACTTGTCCAGGGTTCCGCCCAGCTGAAAAGAGAGATCGTGCCACGGATGCTCGAACATTTCGAAGGTTGCAGACAGGAAAGGAAGTGGAAGAGAAAAAGAGCAGGTCGATAAGCAGTCTTTTTTGAACGTCCGCAAAGGAAATATCAAGTCTCAAATATTGAATATCGCAGATGTCAAGTCAGAGAAGCAGGATACTGTGTGGAGGTGGCTCAGCCATTGGGGTAAATTTACGGGGAAGCCAAATTCCCCGTATGCATCGTGAGTCTGCAAATCTTGTTCCATGACGCTTTGTGGGGGCAAGTGATAATCATGCATACTCATATTTCAGTAAGGAGACTTGAGATGTTACCAAATAAATAAAACGCTAATGCCGATATCACAGCATCAAGCAGAGCAGCCCTATGACCATCCCTGCCAAGCTCTCCGATGAGGGGAAGTGGGGCTCGGGGGAATTGGGGGAATTGGGGGAATGAGGAGAACCAGTGTCCATGTCTAGAGTATCCCTCGGATGCGGAATAAGCACCAAATGAGCTGAACGACTTTGATGTGTCTGCTTTGTTCAGACAGTTTAACCTGTTGCCCGGCTGGAGCATAGTGGAAGAGTATTCGAAATACAACCAATCAGCATTGACACCGGAGCCAAACTATTCGGATTCCTCCTGACGAGCTAGTGTAGTTAATAATTGGATTCACGTTGCGTCCGAGGAAAGTTGACTAAATGTATATATAGGAATGGAAGAAATGAGAATGTGGACAGATGGTGAAACTATCCCAGGTCTTAATATAATGATAGCATAGGATACTTGCTAGCACAGGCTACACCGCCAGAGCCAGAGCGTCAACCCAGAATACCGCAATCAATCCAGCTTGAGTCAACATTTCACACCCCACCTCACACTGGTCGTCAAAATGCCCAAGGCCGTATCTCAGGGTGTGCGACCCTCCCCACCAGCAAGGTGCGGATTACTGATGTTATTCGAAACTGGGTTATAGATCTTCCAGGTGGCTCTTATTAAGCTGGTCTTGAAGTCTGTAGCATTGGGGCTTTTTTGCTTATCTGAGTGGGTTCAATGGCCTGTCCTTATCAGTGATTTCTCCTCATAGCACGAGACAGATACGGGCCATGATTCATGATGTTTCCTTTTTTTGGGGGTACTTTTACCCTGCGGAGACGCTTTCATTCATGGTCGTTGAATCAGAAGAAGTGCCTGCATTGTAGTTGACCTAGGTCAATGCATGGTTTGCTTAAACGAAATCCAGTTTGCTAATTCAATAGAGTCCAATCCGAATCTGATGAATACGCGACAGGAAGCCATTTTGAATTCCCCAAGATGCTAACCATTATGCTCTAGCAAATCGGCATAAATGAACAACACCTTCGTTATGAGACATACTGCATTCCACGTTCGCATACCGTCTAGTATCATGGCCCATGCTCTCACTGCCTTGGCACCAAGAAGTAGGGGCTGCGCGTCAATGAGTTTTGGGTTCCCGCCAGGCATCGATGTTTCAACCTCATATAGGGTCTCTTTGATGGTAGCAAGCAAAGCTTTGTCATCCTCCTCTAGTGGGGGGTCTAAATCTGGGAGAGTGGTGGCTTGGAGGAATTGGTTAAGAGCGTAAGCATATTCCAGCGAACATACTGCGTGCATGACAGACCAGTTTGGTGCACGTCCGACAAAATGTACGCCCATCTGTACGGGTGAGCAAAGAGCAGCAGCCTTTTGAATCAGAAAGAGATTAGCTGTTAAAATAAAGATCGGAATGCAGAAACACCAATAAACATACCGCATGTTTCGCAGCGAGAAGAAGACGAGGGCTTCTCTGCAACTTGGGTGCGTCATATAATCTCTGCGCAATTTGGCTAGCACCTGGCTCCAATATGGAACGGGCTGGGCCAATATCCATCGCGAGACGAACATGGGCAAGATGATACAGAGCCTATGCAAGTATCTTGGTAAGAAACAAGGAATCATCTGAAGATCTCATCGAATAGCATCTTACCCGGGAGTTGAAGGCAATAGGACCAAAATTCTCAAGTGGGCTATAAGAAGATTCGGGGTTTTGCTCCCAACCGCTCTGCCACTTCTGCAGTGCCCGTCGCAGGGAGACGGATAGCCCAGGGAACATTTCGCTTTCCATTCCTTCTAATCGGATTGATTGTTGGATGGAAATGATTCTTTGGAGCAAGGCACTGATCAGCACGTGACCACCAAGAGAAGAATACATAGGCGCAGATGCGTTGTTCGAAAGCAGTCCCGTGAAGCAATCCTGAAACAGTGGCGGCTCGGACGACTTTTCGTGGATTGCTTTCCAGCGAGTAGGATTCGGAGCATCCCATTCACACTCTGCACAGGGAATTCTTAGCTGGAAGTCGGTGACCAGCATGGGTGATGGAATGTTAAATGTTATTGTGTGAAGATTGAAAAAGCAAAATATGACCAGCTTGGTACGTCGCGCACTTTCTGCCCGCGCCCATTCCTCCCACGTCACAGTCACCACAGGAGGCTCCGAAAGGCCATGTTGACGAACAAGCATTGCGAGAACGCTTTGTGTTGATATGGCATATCTCACCAAGGACCCCTGTTCGCCGCCCCAGGTGGACATGGCCATGAGAAAGAACAATGCTTGCATTGTTTCTAGGTCTCCATGGGAAGACTGGTCGTTGACAATGCCATTTTCTATATTAACATCATCGCAGATGTGCTGACTCGGGTTGCAAGCCATGGCTGGGTATTGATTCGACGCCGGTGTTGGGTTGCATTGTGGTGAATTGGACTCAAGAGTTTCCCGGCAACGTAGCCTTTCCATGGAAATTGCCTTTGCGATGGCGAAGATCTTCATGCCTTGGTGCAATTCCAGACAATAATTGCTCCCAACGGCTGCCAGGGCAAGGATGAGCTCGGGGGCCATTTCTTGAAAGGAAAGGGTGGGTGGGTGGATGATAGGGAAGTGAGGGTGGAAGCCGGTCAAAAAGCCAAACATATAGCGTGAGATCGCATGTCGAGAAGGGAGCTCGTACTCTGCCGGTAGAACGTCGGAAAACTTGGAAACCTGGACAGACAGCCACTGCCAGTCTTCCTGCGAGACTCGTGCAAATGACGCGACGTACAGTCCTTTACGCTCGAAGGTAGACTTTGGCGCCAATGATTGCGCGCCACCGTGGGCAAATTCGGTTGGTGGTTGTTCAGACGCACCTGTCTGGTCAAGATGAAAATCACCAACGTCAACGGGAGAGATGAATGGGTTGATATTTAGATCGGGGTAGAATGCAGGCTGGTTGTAGCATAGCGGGAGGCACACGTTGTCCAAGTAGTTATACCCGAAAGACTGGGAACTTTCCTCCAACCCCAGAAAAGGCAAGGTAGTAGGTGTATTTTCTACGTCGTTGGGAAAGGGCAAGCTAGATGGCTCGTCCTGAGAGGCGAGCACAGAAGACGCACACATAGAATCCACCGGACCTGGCGGAGCTTGCTCATTCGGACTGTAGGGAGGATTAAACGTATTTTGCACGGTGTCAGAAGACGCCGTTTGGCAACTCCCGTTATCCGTCCGCCTCTTAGTATGGGATAGCTTGATATGACGGTTCAGAAGGTCCCTCCAGGAAGGTCAGTCACAGAACTAAAGAGTGAATCAACAAAATCACCTTCGACGACAGGCGTAGCGGCAAAAAGTACAGCGGAAGGGCTTATTGTTGTTGTCTATAGAATTATTAGGTGGAAAGTTGGTCCCGGGAAGGGGAGAAGTGGAATGGCCTCACGAACGTGTACTCTCATGCCGTTGCAGATGCTCGCGGCGGTTGAATTGACGCTGGCATATGTCGCATTTGAACTTTTTCGTTGGAGCCGTTGTGGCCTGCGTGACGCACGGTGGAGTGGGTGATCCCATGATCAACAGTTAAAGGTTTTAGGTGGTATTTAATCAAGCGGGAAGCATCAAGCTGAGATTCTATGGCTTGTAAATATGGATTCTCCGTCCTTTTAGATATTAGGTATGGTTCCTGTATGTTCCGGGGAACGTCATTGCCGAAAGCCTCGTGATCCCGTGACATGGCCGGAATTAGTGCAATCCGGGGTATTTAAAATTACAAAAATTAAATAAAAAAGGCTAATTTGCGGTTGATTTGCCGTAAAATCCCGAATGGTTGTTTTTATATAGATTTTATGCTCATATGGCTACTAAGGATAAAAGTCTCCGTTATTCTATGAAAGTACATTGAAAAGTCTCAACTCTACCTATAAAACACGTACATCCTATACCTTAAGGATGATCTTGTGAGCCCTGCGCTGGTTAAAGATCTCATAGGCCTGAGGAGCCTCCTCCAGGTCCATTTCAAGATCGCACAGAAAAGACACCTTGTCTTGAACCCTGCTTAAGCATTCCAAACTCTCTTCGAAAATCCCACGCACTGGACACCGGCCCCAGGCCAAAGTCGCATTCTTCGCATGCAACAATGGTCCTGAGAACTTGTATTCGCCGAGGAACACGCCAACGCTGCTCACAAACCCAAACGGCCGGATCATCGCCAGACTAAGGCGCATCGAGTCTTCCGTTCCAACCACCTCCAAGACAACGTCAGCACCGCGACCTCTAGTGGCAGCTTTGATTTTGCCCTCTGGGTCCTCGTTGAGGAAGAGCGGCTTTGCGCCAATCTTCTCGGCCTCGGCCAGTCTATCCGACACCATGTCGATGGCATAGACGTTGGGACACCATGTGAGAGCACTCGCAATCGCGCATATCCCAACCGGGCCACATCCCACCACGGCGACTACACTTTCGGCTGCCTCGGTTGTAGGCATGTTTTTGAGAAAACGCGCTGCGCAAAAGTATCCCGTTGGAAAGATGTCTGACATGAGGATCAGGAGTCCGGGGCGCACAGTGCGCGGAGACGGAACGAGTGTCGTGTCTGCGAATGGCACTTTGACGTATTCGGCCTGGCCGCCATCGATACCAATGCCATGCGACCGATTACCTGCAAGTCAACGACCTCGTTAGTAAACAGTTTTGAGTATGTTCCTGGCGAATGGTAGGTTGAATCCACGCAAACGGGGCTGGTTATCTACCAAACAAAAGACTCTTTTCGCAACGACTAGTTTGCTGACGCGAACAGTAGAAGCACTGGCCGCATTGCGCAGTAAAAGGAGACTGATCAGTGCGCTGTCAGCTTTCCAATTATCTCGTGAAGGTTAGATATTTATTGCCTACCACAATCTCATCCCCTGGCTTGACTTTCTGGACGGCATCTCCCACGGACACCACCGTGCCAACAAACTCGTGGCCCGGGATAAAGTTGGCCGGAATATCCTGATGTCCTCGATACCAGTGAAGATCACTCCCGCAAATACCAGCAAGCTTGACTTTGACAATCGCTTCCGATGGCTCTGTGATTTGAGGAATGGGTCTGTCTTCCACAACAATATCCCCCACTCTCTTGAACACGACGGCTCTCATGGTATCCATTGAAAGTATTCTTCGAATAATGCGTTGGACTAAGCGAGGACAATCTGACTGACCATTGATGATCTATCTTGACATTCGTTATATATATCCATCCCATCATTTGTGGGGCATCAACTGTCTTGGGGAAATGTGGGGTACCCCAAGATTCCCCAAGATTGATATAGAGTGTTTTATACTGCAGAATCAGAATTAGATATAATATACTGGGGCAGTCTCCCCGCGATAGTTAACCGGTTTCTAATGAGGGGTTTTAGTGTTTACGTCAATGTCATTCTATTTTAGTATATTTAAATTGTTTCTTGCTGAATAGCAACACCGATAAAATATTCAAAATGCATACTCAGCCTCCCCATTATGTTCAAGTACCTCCATCACAGACCACCGTCTCGGTGAAGGTCATCGACACCACATTGCGAATGATATGTGATTCGACGGCGTTTATCCAGCCCCCCATTGGCGGACAAGATCATGGCATGTTGATGAATACGATATGCTTCTTGGTGGAGAATAAAGCACTACAGAAGCACGTTTTGTTTGATTGTGGTTCTCGAAAGGATCCATTCAATGGATCTCCTCACACGAGGAAGATGCTCTCCAACCATGTGAAGTGGTTGGAGATAAGGAAAGGCGTGGATGAGATCTTACAAGATGGCGGGTTTAATTTAGATGATCTCGGTATTCGGCCATGGAGCACGATTTCCTGTTCGAAGCTAACCAATACTTAGATGGAATTATATGGAGCCACTGGCATTGGGATCATATTGGGGATAGCACGCAATTTCCCCTTTCTACGGAAATCGTGGTGGGCCCCGGATTCATTGACTCGTTTACCCCCGGATGGCCAACGAATCCTGAAGCTGTCATACTGGACAGTGATATCAAGTGAGCGCGACTTCATGGCTGAATCTCGCTGAATCAATTTCTAACTGGCATGATCTATACTATTTAGGGACCGCAAGCTGCGTGAAATTTCCTGTGACGAGGAAATCGGACAGTTCAAAGCACATGACTTTTTCGGGGACGGTTCCTTCTATCTTCTCGATGTGCCCGGGGTAAGCTTGGTGTTTTCTCAGACAGCTATTCATCAGAAATCCTGAACTAACGGACCGGGTTCAGCACGCGGTTGGGCATATCTGCGGACTTGCCAGAACAAGCCCTACAACCTTTGTCTTCATGGGCGGGGACTGCTGCCATTTTGCTGGTACTTTTCGGTCTTGTGAACCAGGCGTGTTGCCCGCTACAGATCGCCCTTCGAATACAGATTCATTCTACCGGATTTCCACAAGCCCCAATAGCGCGTATTGCGAGCCGAGTGTGGCACAGGCCAGTGTCGAGAAGTTGAAGGTGTTTGATGCAGACCCTAATGTGTTTATTTGTCTTGCTCATGACAATATACTGCTTGATACGCTGCCTCTTTTCAACACTTCCCCTGACAAGGACATTAATGATTGGCAGCGACTGGGATACAAGCATATGGGGCTCTGGGGCTTTGTTGATAGTATCAAAAAGCCGATATGACCGATATCATGTACCTACCTATTTGAGACTCGACAAGCAGACCTATAACCGAGTACGAGTACAGCTGGACTAGATTTCTGGGCTTGGGGACTAATAAATGACATTCTTATAAAACAGATAGCCACTCCATGTGTAAACTTCTTTAAAGACATCCCGGGAAATACCTCCCTTCCATACTCGCAACCTTGGCCCATTCCGCATCATGGGCCAGTATAACCTCCACTTCACCGAGCCCGGTGCCACCCGTTTCCAACTTTCTAATCATTCGCACGGTTTCCATCGCCCGGTCGCGGTCGGAATGAATGCAGCACGTCTTCAGGGGGTCATCTAAGTCAGCCCACTCCGCAATGTCTTTCTCGCCCGTTAGTATCTGCCGATCATGACAGGCATCTCCGGCGAGATACACATATCGAATCGGGTTGGTGTCAACTCGACAGAGCAGATTAATGTGGCCGGGAAGATGCCCGGGTGCGTCAACGATCATCACACTCCGATCGGAGAAGAGGTCGATGACGTGTGGAAGCGTTTCAAACGGTTTCCATAACGGCTTGTCAACATCCAGCAATCGAGAGACCTTCGATGCCCCGGTGTGTTCGACAAGTGAATCCCACTCTTTCGGCCCAGGGAGTTCCGTGGTGCGATCGGGTGGGAGTAAGTCGCTTTCAAAGTGTGCATGCCCACCGTTAAGAGAGCGTGTATTTCCGCTGAGGAGATCAAGAGACCCGCTGCCCACGATGAACTGGGCGTGTGCAAAGTCAGACGGCATACCCACATGGTCCCAATGGACGTGGGAGAGAATAACGAAATCGATATCGGAGGCGGAGAGACCCCCGAGGGCAAGCGACTCGACGACGTCTGGATACCCGTGAAGAGGCTGTCTGGTTGCGGCGTGTCGACGGATGGCTTCTGCGTAGAGCTGTGGTTCTCGCCGGATGCCCAGATCAAAGACCAGGCGAACTACTTGTCCGGTCTCTGGTGCTTCGTGTTGGATGAGAAATGATAATGAGGGAACGGTCTTTCTCTGGTTTGGATCTTTGAGGGGGAAATGAATTGGTTCTGAGGGAGAGTCAGATAGCCGGCTCTCAAAGCGTGCACGGATACTGTGTTTAAAGCTGTCATTTTTTTTTTTTTTTATTCCCGATGTGAGGCAATGAAAGCGTTGTTTTTAATTGAAGAATGAAGAAGATCAATATATTTATATAAGAGGGAAAGAGTTGACTCCCCATCCCCAATTATTTCCCCGACCATGACATACACGATTTATATAAACTCTATGGAGTGACATGACAGTCATCTTCCCTCACACCCGCTTGTACTCGCCTTTCTCGATCATTTCATTGATCGTCTTTTCAGTAATTTTGGTCGCCTCAATGCCTGCCGGGGCACCACAGTAGATGGTGGCCTGCAGGACTGCCTCGCTGATCTCTTTCTCCGTGAGGCCATTGTTGATCGCGCCTCGGGTGTGCACAGCCAACTCCGGCCAGGCCTTCAGGGCAATCAACATGCCCAAGTCTGATCCCATTAGTTTACCTTTTCTTTTTCTGGAAATTGTTTGGACTTACTCAGGAGACTTCGTTGCTTTCTCTCCAGACCCGGTCGGGTCCAAATATGGCCCCAACACCACTCGGTGACCAGTTCCTGGCCGGGACGCGCGAAATCACTCGAGCCATTCGCCAAAGATCGATCCACGTACTCATTGCCAACAACGGCCCTGCGGACCTTCAATCCCTCGTCAAAGAGCGATTGGTGGAGAGCATTGAGTTCTGGCTTGTCGGACATGGTTCTGAATGAGATTCGTCGGAAGGTTGGGGCACGAAAGAGGCGGAGTCGAAGCATTGGATTGATCTGATTCTGCTGAATGGTCTCATCAGGACGCCTTGCGACAATTATAGGCTGTTTCTCTGGGCAATATGACCGGTGCCTGCTTCCCCAAAAACAATGTTCCACCTCCTCATTGATTCCAGAGTTGGTGATGGGCTTCCCCAATGACCCGCATTCCCCTCACATTACCCCAACGTCGCGTTCCGAAGGCAGCTATCCAGTCATGGTGATGTTGATAATTTATATATTCTAGCAGATAGATTCAGTCTTATCAAATTACATATGCAATTATATTCCAAAATGTCTGCCTTCCCATTCACTGTAAGTCTGCTGTGTACCTTGCAATGTCAATCCGATGACGAGGTCTGACAAACCGCTACAGCTCAAGAATCCTGCTCTTTTCCACAATAATGCATATTGTCACGGTGAGTGGGTCACAGCAAAATCCGGGAACCGATTCAATGTCGAAGGTATGTGGAAGCCAAGTACATGTGCTCTTACCGCGGACTGACATGGCGCAATTAGACCCGGGCTCAGGGAGAGTGTTCACCTCCTGCCCCGATTTGGCAGACGAGGACGTAGACGCGGTGGTGCGCTCCTCGCAGACGGCGTTTGAAGAGTACCGCGTGTTGAATCCGAGGACTCGCGCGGAACTGCTTTTGAAATGGCATCATCTCATCCGCGACAATCGTGAGGATATCGCCACCATCCTGACATATGAAACCGGTAAGCCACTGGCCGAGTCCTATGGCGAGATCGACTATGCGACTGGCTTCACCTGGTGGTTTGCTGGCGAGGCAGAGCGCATCCGAGGCGACATCAGCACACCCGCAGCCCCCGGCCGCCGTGTGTTGGTCATCAAACAGCCCATTGGGGTCTGCGCTGCATTGGTGCCCTGGAATTTTCCCATTGCGTGCGTCAAGACTCTTGTGAATATTCCCTGTACAGAATACACTGACGTGACGATAGAATGATTCTCCGCAAAGTGGGAGCTGCCCTCGCTGCGGGGTGTACGATGATCGCCAAACCATCGCCCGAAACGCCGTTGACCACGCTGGCTCTGGCCTATCTGGCTGACAAGGCCGGCTTTCCCAAGGGCGTGTTCAACGTGATAACCACTTCGAATGAAAACACCCCATCGCTGTCAGAGGCCATCTGCAAACATCCGCTGGTGCAGAAGGTCTCTTTCACCGGATCCACCCGGGTGGGCAGCATCATCGCAAGCCATTGCGCGGTGGGTTTGAAGAAAGTCACCTTCGAGCTGGGTGGTAACTGCCCGTTCATTATCTTTGATGACGCAGATCAAGACCACGCCCTCGCGCAACTTACCGCGCTCAAGTGGCGCCATGCCGGCCAGGCATGTGTGACTGCGAATCGGATCTACGTGCAAGAAGGCATCTACGAAGAGTTCCTGGAAAAGATGGTCCGACACGCACAGACGATCAAACTCGGCCACGGGAGCAAAGAGTCCATTACCATGGGGCCCCTGACCACCCAACGAGGCGTGGAGAAGGCCAAAGGCCAGGTGGAAGACGCCATCAAGCGTGGTGCAACAATCGCACATCAAACCCAGTTGCCCCCTGATGCTGAACTCGAGAATGGATATTTCTTTGGGCCCACCATCCTCCGTGATATGGATGCGTCTATGCTTGTGACGCGGGAGGAAAGCTTTGCCCCGATTGCCGGGCTATACAAGTTCAAGACGGAGGCGGAGGCTGTGAAGCTGGCCAATGATACCGACATGGGCCTTGCAAGCTACCTCTTTACAAGGGATGTCAATCGCTCCTGGCGCATGATGGAGCAATTGGAGGCAGGCATGATTGGCCTCAACACTGGCAACTCCTCTGCGGCAGAGTCTCCATTTGGAGGTATGAAAATGTCAGGTTACGGCAAGGAGTCTGGAAAGGACATTGCAGTTGCCGAATACCTGGTTTCCAAGACCGTTACGATGACAGTTGAGGGTGCTTAAAGGAAGAAAGAATCCATGGCCCATGTTGTGCTTTGTATCAATCACTTGTTGCAGATAGCAGATAGATTGGTGTACTACAAGTTTTACTGTAGCTACACCTTATTGAGCTGAATGTCTATACTTTCATGATTGGTATAATTGAACTCACACACGAAGAAATGTTCCTCTCTAGATAACTCAATTCCTTGGCCAAATATCCAAACCATGATTCATTTATTTCCTCTCTGTGCAATAAATGAAGCAAACTCTGATCGAATAACGCGAGTCATACATTGCAGCATTATAGTTATGTTAAAAAAATCAAATATTTCCCATGAGCTTCCTAGAGATTCCCTCACTGAAGGAACTTTAATATGAACGCATAGCATGACAACAAGAATCAGACAAATTCATCGTGAGAAAAAGATCTTTTATCCACGTCATTGCCTTGTTCCCTAGCAGATCCAGCATCGCCATCTTCATCCTCAAACACTCGAGAAATATCCTCCAGCGACAGTCCTTTCGTTTCCGGGAAGGTGAACCACATCAGCACCGCCCCAATTACCGGTAAGATGATAAACACCAGGTAGTACTGCCAGTGAATCTTGTTGAACGCGATTGGCGCAACCTGGGTATACACCAGCGTGGCGCAGAACTGCGTAAAGATCGACAGGCCCATGCCCAGTCCCCGTGCATGCGTGGGGAATATCTCCGCGCTGTACACGTACGTCGTGGCGTCGAGACAGCCGCCATAGAAGGTGACGAAGAGGAAGAGGAAGAACACGCCAAACGCATTGCCGGTTTTGTTCTGGGTGGCTGAGAACTCGGCCACCATTGCGGCTTCGCAGATGACGGCAACAGCGCCGCCCAGAAGACCGATGACCATCAGACGCACTCGTCCCACGCGATCGATTATGAAGGTCGACATGTAGTTCATAAAGGATGCCCAGCTTAGATACACGGCGTATAGCAGTAGTGGCAGGGAATTGTAAAGCCCCAGTGAGTTGTAGAGGATGACTTGGTAATTGTTGATTACCAGCACACCGGTGGATTGTCCGATGAATTGAGTGAAACATCCACAGAATAGCCGTTTTCGGTATGAGGCTTTCTTGATAAAAGCCCATTTTCCGACAGAGTCCATTGTTTGTTGGTCGACTGCGAGTTGCGCGCAGATCGTGTCCAGCTCACGTCGAGCAGCATCTTCCTCGTTCGAGTGTAGTTTTCGCAGAGTTACGAGGGCATCATTGTGTCGGTCTTGGTCTATCAACCACCGCGGAGACTCGGGCAGCCAAGGTGATCCTATGAGAAGGATAGCCGGTGCAATGACTTGAGCAGAAAGCTCAAAGCGCCATTGAAATTCCGGCAGAGGTGAAAAGTAACAACCAAACCCTGTCCAGGCAGCAAAGGCCTTGTTTTGTCAGTACTATTTCAAACCATCACCATTCTAACGTTAAGTACTCACATATCCTGTGACAATCAAGAATCCATGACTTCCCACCATTCTCCCCCGGCTTTCGGTAGGAGAAACTTCACTTTGGTAGATAGGAACCAGAGTCACCATCAATCCGACCCCGATCCCAGACAGAAAACGACCGATGAGGAACATGGCGATATGGACCGAGCCACCTTGAATGGCGCCCGAGATGATGCAGACAATACATGTGATCTGCATGGATCGCACCCGACCTATCTTGTCGGCAAGCCATGCGAGAGCAAGAGCACCAATGGCACCACCACCTGCAAATAGACCCGACGACGCGCCAATGATGGAGTCTGAGTTATTGTCTCCGGAATTCGAACTGAGTCCAAAGTAGTCGAAGAAGGAATTCAGACCCAGAACGGATCCAATAACGGAGTTGTTGAAGCCGTAGGTGAAGGATCCTGAGAACTGTCATCAGCGAGCATCTCGGGGTGGATTCAAAGGTAGACGCACCCAGTGCCACATAGAAGATCATAAGATACCCATTGCTCAAGTCCATGGTTGTGATTTGATATCCACGCGAATGCAATTGAAAAATGTCTTGTGTTCACCCAAGAGAATCAGGAATCAGACACATTTATGAGCAGGTAACCTCATTTCTAGCATCCAACGTTGGAAACAGTAGCTGTCTACCATAGGCCAATAAGGTTTGGGGGAATGCATTCCCTCAATTGGCTTGTATACTAGATGTGCTCGAGTAATTATGGATTTGGGGAATTAGACTTGAATTGTGGGGGACCTGGGGTAGAGTGTCTGAGTTATCATCTTATTACTTTGGCTGAACATAAGCATATCATCTGACTCATATGACTACTCATTTTGCTACAAACGTGGTAGTGTTTCTGTCGGATAGCTGCTAATAAATCCGAGGCATATAATCTAGCGATTGTCCAGGAGAATGGTAGATTTATGAGAGATGATGTCTAGTATCCCTGAAGGTGCCAAAAGGCCATGTAGGTATATAGAAGCCAATACATTTGTTTGGAGTGTTTACCTAAGAGTTCAGGCAAACTCGAGTTCCAACAAATCTTCTAACCAACTCTTCTCTGCATATCTCTTCTTCAATCCTGCTCTCATTATATCATAATTTCGAGTTCAATAAGACTATACTAGACACATCTAGTGATTCCGTAAAACTTTGGTTTATTCTCCTCACTTCCCCTCACCCCTCATTTCCCCAAACAGTCTGACCACCAATCATGAATGTCACTGGGTATATATTAATAGATAGGTGATAAAATACTGAAGCGTAGGAATTGGTAATTTTTCATGTCTAATTCCCCTGTCTACTTCTTAGCATCGTATGCGTGCCGATTCCATGTATTCTTGAATTCCGTAGTGAATCTACAAGGCATGATATATCCATGAGGTGCTGTGCTAAAGACATCGGAGGGATAGCCAATCAACTAATATGTGACTGAATACGTGCTACTTCTTCAAATAAGTCAACGCAGCAATGCACAACGCATCCACGCCCGTCTTCATGGTCGGTTGAATCACCGGCGCAAACAGAGCAGAGTGATTGCCCGGAATCTCCTGCATGAGCGCCTCGTCTGCCTGAGCCCTATCCCACAGCCCTGGGTCAACTCCCCCGATGAACCAAAACGAGCACGGAATGCCGTGGGAAGTCGCCAGCGTGGAGAAATCCTCACTCACATTCGTCCGCGGCGTATCACCATCAAACTGCCCTCCAAAGTGGTCTTCAAAGGACTCAGCCAGCTGGGCGGCGAGACGGTCGTTGTTGTCGGTGGGTGGAAACCGTCGTGTGGGCGTGAACAAGGGCGGTTTCGGCGAGCCACTGGCGATGCACTCGGCCTCGACTATGCGTTTTATAGCAGAAAGGATTTTCTCGCGAGTGGCCAGCTTGACACTGCGAAAGTCGACGCCTATCTCGGCTCTGTCCGCGATGATATTCTCCGTCTGCCCGGCCTGCAGACTACCCACCGTCACAACAGCAAGATCAGTCGGGTCAACCTCCCTGCTGACAATATTCTGCAGTCGCAGAACAACATGCGCAGCAAGGATCACTGGATCAACCGTCTGATGAGGCTGTGATCCATGACCACCACGCCCGTACAGTGTGATCTTCAAACTATCCGCGGCAGCCATGATCGTCCCCGGCCGGGACCCAACACTCCCCGCACGCAACCGCATAACGTGCTGCCCAAAGGCATAATCCGGCCTGGGGATCTTTGTATAAAGCCCATCATCGACCATCGCCTGCGCGCCGCCCCCGCGCTCTTCATCAGGCTGGAAAAGCACAATCAACGTCCCGCTCCACGCATCCTGCGTCTTTGCGAGCAATTCCGCCGCCGCAAGGAGACAGGTGATGTGCATGTCGTGTCCGCATGCGTGCATGACCGGCTTCTCAACGCCCTCGGCATCAGCCATCGTGACTGAGCTCGCGTAGGCTAACCCGGTAAGTTCCTTAACTGGCAGCGCGTCCATGTCGGCCCGTAGCAGAACCGTCTTTCCAGCGCCATTCTTGAGAACGCCGGCGAGCCCGTATCCGCCGATATGTGTGTGGATTTCATAGGCGCCTAGCTGGGATAGATGGGCTGCGATTGTTTGAGAGGTGGCTTTTTCCTGTCGTGAGAGCTCTGGATGTGCGTGGAAATGCTTGTATAGATCCTCGTAGGGGGCCAGGTCTAGACTAGCGGCGCTTAGTATATTTGATAGGCTGTTTTGAGACATTTTGAAGGTCATGAGAAAATAATACCTAGCAGAGGCTGGTAAGTCCTTTTTAATGGCCTAATGACTCATTGTAATTTACAAGGATTAGGAACGCTAAACTCAGTATTGCGGGGTACACACATTCTGCCTTGTTCCTGAATATCATCTAAAATAGGCAATATAATTGGCTACTGGTATTATCTTCCACATCATACAATATACAAGAATATATACATATAAGGGGAAAAAAAAGATAAAAAAAATACAACAGCAGGGATTCGCTGGTCACCTGACTCCGCTCGTTCTGGCGTGGGCGAACCGCCCTATTCAGGGAGATTCAGGCCAACCTTCTGGCACCTGAATATTCTTCACCTGAACGGGACTTATCTCACAGGCAGTCGTGGAATCACCCATATTGCAAACAGCACGTGCGGGGAACACACTCATTAGACGGCTAGAAACAAGTGGAAAATCCTGCCCAGATGGCGATCGTCTTCTGGCAATGACACTGCATAGTTTATTTCAAAACTCAACTTTAAGAAGCATTACATTCCCATGGTGATCACGTTAGATCTCACGAGCATAGTCTCACAGCCCTGCTGAGTATTTCACCTTGCCACAGAGAGAAAAAGGTTCGCCGCGAAGCCTACGGCTTCTCAGCCCAAGCCTCAGTCAAAAAGCTCTCAGCCTGAGAAAACTCATAGTCATGCAGTATTTGATTCCACTCGTCTGTGACCTTGAAACAACCAGCAGAGATACCTGATAGTAGACCCGAAATAACCATCTTAGAGAGGCTTTCATTGACCATCTCGGGCGGTATCGCAGGGTGATCAAATTTCGGTATTCATGAGGCTGACCATGCCCCAGTTTGAAGGTCCTGTACCCCCACCTTCTCGATTTTGAAATCAGCTCCACCTATTTTGTACGGTATCAGTAAAATTCCTGTGTGACAGGGTATGAACACACATACCGCGAACCTTTTCTCCGAGGGCGATAAGTTGTTGGATCGACATATTAGTGCCTTGGACACCACCAACAACAGGCCACCTGCCCTCAAACTCAATTGCTCTAGCAATAACATAAGCAAGATCTTGTACCTTCGTGAGTGTGATATATATTTGATCGTAATTTTCCGGCACGATGGCTCGCCGGTTGTTAAAATCGAATGCAAATTCCATTTGCTGGAGGTGGGATGCAGACTTGTAAGGGCTTGTAAGATAGTTCATAAAAAGGCCCGGTTGGAATAGCGTATATTCAAGAACCTATGGATAAATATTCCATGTGAGTACTTCAGTCCTATGCCTGGCTCGAAGGCCGAGGATCTTACCATCTTATCCATGTTCAGCTCCTCGAGATATCGACGGGTCTCCGCCTTGTAAGCATACCAGGGCATATTTTCCAAACTTGATCTGCAAACATTTGAAGTGTCAATCACTGTAAAAAATACTACTACATGAACAGATGGAATAACTCACGTGGCCCATTCGCTCGGTGCAAAGCGCTTTACGCCGGATCGTACTGCGGCGTCGATAAGGGCTTTCTGAACCGTGGCCGTCGGATCATTCTGTATAACGACGAATGACAGTAGAGTATGCACTCCTTGCAAGGCTTGATCCAGTTGCTTTGCATTCGCGTAGTCTACTTTGACCCATTCCGTACCAGCTTTGAATTGGCCGATCGGTGCATCCTATACTGGGTAATTAGTTAAAGCGCCCTAGACTATTCAAGATGAAAGAAAGCGATGCGAACCTTCCTAGAGAGTATCAAAATGTCATGTTTTTGAGTGGCGACCAGGGTCTCTATTATCTCTCCTGCAACATCTGCTGTTTCCTTAGTAATGTTACAAAGCACACTATCTAGACCTTAACAGGACTTACTCCCGGAGCCGCCTGCAATCGCAATCTTGACCATTTTCAAGCGACCCAGATATGACAATCTGTTTCCTTTCTTCTTTTGGGGGCACTGAGAGAGCTTCGAATAATTAATCAACTTTTACGAGCTGGGGCTGGGGAGCTTTATTTACCTGCTACTGAGTCGTCACTCGGAACTTTGGTCAAATCCCACGAGTGGGGTTATTTTCGATTTCATTACCCCGCCTGAATGTTCATTGAACCTTTCCACATATTGGCGGATGTCGATACCTTGGGCTCTAATTGACGAAGCCTTTGATTGGCCGTGTACATTTCACCGTCGTCTCTTTTCGAAATGGGCATGGCTATGCTCGTAAATTGGGCCAATAAAAATCAAATACTACGTTCACGGCATTATCTTCGGCGGTGGAGGATATTAGGCCTCCAACGCCCCCCCGGCTCAACCGACCTATTTCTGTCGGGCTGGATGAGACTTCAACCTCAAAATGCACCGCTTTCTCTACACTTGAATGTTCCGAATCTCTATTCGCTGGGTCGGTTATAGTGTACAGTCATTTTGGCACGATGGTAATTGAGAAGGGTCAGGTTTTTATATACGTCACTGAGTGAAATCCAGAACTGGTCTCAACTTGACCGATGAACCGCATTATGGGAATACATGAGTAGCGACCTTGTTTCCAGATGCATCGTATCGTGGCGGCAGCACAGTGAAAAGCCCGTCACTGTCACGAGGCTCAAAGTCTAGAGCCAGTGATCCTTGTCGAAGGACTGGCAATCCGAAATTCTCCCTCACCCAGTGTGCAAACATGTCCATCCCCGCAACCGCTCCACTCCCCGTCCAAAGATTACCATCCACAACCCATTTCTTTTCCTTGGTCCATTTGACTCGGGGATATTGTTGAACCACCCAATTGTATTCCAAATTGTTGATTGTGGCATGTTTTCCATCCAACACCCCGGTGGCTGCAACAACTGCTGCCCCGGTACAGGTGGTGAACAATAGTTTTCCAGCGGCGACATGGCGTTGAATAAAGTCCTTATACTTTGGTGGGACTTGGAAATGGGTCGGGTTGGGCCCCCCAACCAAGAGGCAGTCCAGCTCCGGGCAGTCATCGACGGTGGTGGTAGGGACGAGTGTCAACCCACTCGTGAGCAAAGAAACTGGCTCTCGTGTTTCTCCAATGTGATGGAACACAAAATCGGGCGCATTCTGGAGGGCGTCTGCATCAACCGGGCCGAAGAATTTCATAGCAGTCATGTACCGTTTGCTACAGGAATTAAGAAGGTCGCAAGGACCAATGACGTCAATTGCTTGGTAGTCAAATACTAAACAACCGATTTGGAGAGGGGCCATTTTGTGTACTGTATCAATTGCTGTATGGGTGGACTTGAGAAAATAACAATAGAGGTTGAACCTTAGGGTGACAATGACATTGGGAAGGCTGCTTTTATTTTAATTTTTGATTCACCGAATACCCCATTTCGACATATTCTCTACTGTTGCCTCTTTCTGGCAGTGTCTGCTCCCGAGTTAAAGCATTTGTAAGCTACTGTTTTCCAATTGGTTCTGACGCACTTAATGATCGGTGTTCGGTGCTCGGTGCCCGCTGCACGCCGGGTGGCCTTACCTGTATGTCTCATTTTTGTTGGTTTGCCTTAATCATTCGTGAAGCAGAATGGGGCGCCTTAAAACCGTGTGTTGAGTGGATTGCTTGTTACTACCGGAGCTATGATTGTCCTAGCCCTAGGGAACTTTCAACTAAGGGGACATTGTCACCAGGAATAAGTTCTAGAACGACTTTCCGGCTGGAACTTTTAGCGGTGAATTTGCCAGCCTGAAATTTGGGTTATACGCCTTGGGTAAATATTTTGATTTCTAAAAATGATCAACTCAGTATGGAATAAGGTCACTATCCCATACCCTGTTATCGCCTCAATAACTCTTTCGGACTGAGGGATCTGGTCTACGATACCAAAACTGAACCTTTGTCTAGCATAATAGAAAGCTGACATGTGCTGCATCGATCCGGGAAACGCTCCGCGATGCTTTCGTGTGCTTGGTAATCTTTCGACTCGATTTGGATCAGACGATCTAACACCAGAGCAGACCCCGAGAGGGACCAAATCCCTTGTTCACGGTCCCACCCTGAGCAGGCTGAGGGCCTCTCGTCTAGTACCCCAGTCGCGGCATTTGAATGCACAGAAGAAGAGGGGGGCACAATCCCTGACCGGACCCAGGAATTCGATAATGTCCCGTGGATCGGAAGTGCTTCCCCAATTGCACCGTCCGTTGAAAGCAGGAGAGAAAATCGTCATATCGCATTTCTCCTTTAAGCCGCTCGTCGGTAGGACATTTGATAAGAATAACCTCACTCCACATATCCAGGATAGCAATGGTCTCATGCTTCGGCTGAGACAGATAATGCCCCTGCTGTAAGATCAACCCTTTCCAGTAATCAAGTCTTTGCAAGACCGCGAAAGGAGTGCCATCAGCATATGTGCCGAAGATGGCTGTGGTTTCATTTGCAACGCGAGCCACCCAAGGATCAGCAGGATGCCGCATGCGTCCTCCGGTGTTTCAATCACGACTTCCATTTGATAGTCTGCAGCCAGCTGCTGGGGATACGAGTGGCTTCTGAACTCCCCATCGGGATTCACCAGAGGCGGCCAGTCCAGGTCTATTTGGTTGAAGCTCTTCAGAATCACCATCCCAATGGGGCTGTTGTCCATTTTGAATTTTTGCCATTCATGCAATATTTCATAACCGGCACGGAAATGGCAGCCACAACCGTGCGCATCACCTTGGTTAAAGGCGAATGATAGCAATATGCCACAAGAAATCAAGGCCGTTTCCATGCGCTGACATCGAGATATGTCGGCCACAAGGTTTTGTTGTAAATGCGCGAATGCCTTGCTACATTGGTGAAGAGCGAAGGATGGCTCTTTATCATCGGGCGCAAGGTGACTTTTCACGATGTCGCTCCAGTGCAGAGCGCTTATGCCGATGACAGAATGGCGAACCGCAGGCTGACCCCAGAGTGCCTTTTTGAAATAAGTTGCGTTACTTTGTTCTGTAACGCAGTGGAAAAAATCTAGAAACCAACGCTCCTTTAGTGTTAGGTCACCTTGTATACCAGAAACCCTTCGACACCAACCCTGCCCTGCAGCATCTGGAAGAATTCTACACCTACACCGACAGTCTCAAAGACAGCTACCTTGTAGAGGACCTCATGCCATTCTTTCTTCTCCCGTTGAAGACCTCGCGCCTGGGGTAACAAAGAATTAGGTCTTATGTCTTCTATGATTATCTTTCATCGCTCCTCTCGTGAATGTTGACGGATGATAGTCTGCACAAGGGCTCTGCCAGCAGCAACATTAGGCACATATTCAGTTCTCAAAGTGGCAGCAACAATATAACCACCATGACTTTGCAGCCACACTTCCTTGCCACACCTCAGAAACCTCGCAACCCTCTCTTCTGTTCTTCCACAGCCCTGCAAGCCCAATATCCGAACAATATGCATTACAAGGATAGCATAGAGCTGGTAGCTGAGCCATAGATACTGAATGTTAGTGGACATCCATAGGGTAGTGACGAGGCCAGCAGGGAAATAAAGAACAAAGGCGTAGATCAGTGCCATGGAAAGCACCTCCCTGGTGCGGTCACCCCAGAGGAATGAAGAGCGGTCTCTTAGAGGATGGCCGTAGTGCCTGAAAAACTGCTGTATAACAGGTTGGGGACCCTCAACCAGAGCAAAACCGTGATTCGGATCCTGGATTTCAAATAGCTCAATAGATGTTAAGGTTCCGGTCTCTGCAAGCTTTCGCTTTGACTGCAAGCCTTCCCGTCGAACGCTAAAAATTAGACCCAAGACCTTAAGGATTAAAGGGATGCACATGTACACAATTAACCACCAGCAGCGGAATGCAACCTCAGCAACAATGGCCACCGCGATCGCACAAAGCTCACTAAACACAATACCAGTCAGTATTGTCGAGACTGAGGTCTCCTCTGTGACGCAGATCACATCTAGGTTATATTCCATGCTGTCAGGCACCAGCCGCAGTCTCAGATGGTGGACGAGCTGCATAGCACGAAATGGGGGCGGTTCATGGTTCTGGAATTCAGTATCGAATGCTGACAGGTTGGAATTCCCAGGCACATCGCTGATATTCTGTAAGACCTCCACCCAGAAGCCATTGCGTGATTTCTTGGGGGTTTCTGCTTCTTGCTGGTTTGTACGCCAGAAGTTCTCGGCGTGGATCTCTGGGAAGAACACTGTCCCTAGCATATTCCCCCGGCGGCTGCCAATGTACAGCCCGTTAGCTTGGAGAATATCAAGCGTTTCCATGGCAGCAGCATGGAGAGGGCCTCCCATAGTCATTAAAAGGCTCTGTTTGATGAGGATGGATAAATTCAGCTCATTATAGTAGCGCTGCGGCCACAGAAGCCGCTCAAAGATAGATACGTCTGCGACTTCGGAGCCCAGGTATCCAATGACCGATCCAAGAGCACCCACAAGAGCTGACATGGTTTGTCAAAGTTGAAATACCCAGATAGCGGATGCGCATTCCAACATGAAAGGGATATGTCCAAGTTGTATTCCTTCGAAGTGGTGCATTATATTGCATGATGCAATAGACTTTGAGTTTAGTAAAGTTTGGGTGATGCCGGCCAGGCCCAAAACTAGATGCATCTAGATCTGAAACATCTCCAGGTAGATCGAGATTCAAAATTGCGATTTAAAATCAGCTATGGAAGAGAAGTCTATGCATCCATCCGGTTTACCGTATAGGATAGAATGCAGGAGGAAGAAGCCATGTTGGATTTATGGATTAATAGTTTTACGTTCTTTTGGGAGAGACTGAGAAGCTATCTACATGGCTCTAGGAAATGGCAGCACGGGCTGAGATAGGGGCGCCCGATATGAACCAAACTTTGATTCAATTTAACCCTCAATCATTGTTGTTCCCTGTGTAGTATTCTAACTCGCTGGAGCTTAATTTTCCCTACCCTTGTCCAGTATGGCTTGCTATTTATTTACCCGATCTCGTAGAAAGGGTTGGAGTATCCTGATGACACTATGACGTAGATAAATATTGTCCCTTGGCAGTAATTGCTCCAGACAGGAGTCCTATATTAAACAGTCGGGTGACACTTGGATTTAACTTCATATTCTGTAACTCCCAGTGACACACTACCCGTGCAAGAGAAGAAGACAAACAGAATCATCATGGCTGGTTATGGCCCTGAATATGACCACGCTTGCCTCCTGTCTCAATATGATCATGGTTTACATGAAATGAGAGACAGCGGTAGAATGGAGAAACTACGGCAAATTCTTGGTGATCTTGGGATGATTGATAATGCGTCAGATTTAAGGTTGCCAATCAGGCACCGGTGGGACGTCAGGACCGATCATATCAAGAACCTAAGACGTCTTCCGGACAAGAAACATCACGCTGGAAAATTCGAATGGGATGCAGATGAAGCGGAGGCTAGCCCTGGTATTAGAATTTCGCAGAATCCGCATTACCTTTGGGACAGCCAGGATAGCAAAACAGTGGAAGCCACTCAAGAACGCTTACAAGACGGATATATGGCCATCTCATATACGTGGGGTCGGTGGAAGGTCGATCAAAGGGTAGAAGATGGCACTCCTTGGCAGGTTCCTATAGTCAATCCGCGTGTTTGCGAGGGCATGTTGTCGAAATGAAAGATATCATGTCCGAAATAAGTTGCTGCCGCTACTTCTGGGTGGATGTGCTGTGCATCAACCAGGATGACAGAAGAGAAAAGGAAGAAGAAATTGCGAAACAAGCAGCTATTTTCGGAAACGCGAAGGGCGTACTTGTCTATCTATGGACTTTAGACTTCCTCGATGATATATCGCAAGCTATGGCAAGTCTCGGTGACACTCTACTATGGTCACTCCGTGATCCCAAAGCGGATTGTGATCCCAACCAAAATAGTCAACGCTGGTTGAGCAGCTTAGACTTGAACCCTAATATGCGAACAGAATTAAAGTACTACCGCCATGGCAGTACGAAGATACCTCCACCACTGCAAAATGCTGTCGATGGAAAGCTGAGACTAGATGTGTGGTTTTCTTCTCTCTGGGCTCTACAAGAGATGGTTCTCGCTCCTTCTCAGCTGTGGATTACTAGAGATGGAGGATTCTGTTACGTCAATGACAAGTTCATGACATCCTATCTTGTAGCTCGAGCTATGGAACTCCTTGCTTTCACCTACGAGTTCCGATGCCACTTATGGGAACATCTTGCCGGCTTTTTCCCAAGGGCTGGGACACCAGAGAGGATTCCATCCAAAATCCAGGACGCTGTTCAAGAGCATTTTGACGGAAGAGATCTTAGAAGAGCTTGGCAGAGGTCTGCTTCAGCCACGGATCAAGAAGAAATGGCTCAGAGATACAGAGATATCGACACAACCGGGTTAAACGTCAGTGTTGATGCTTGTGCAAGAGGAAACGCCTTGCCGCCAGCCTTACAAAGCATCCATCAGCGTGAGCGTAAGTTGCGGAAGCAATCCAACGGGTGGACAGATTGGGCGCATGGAAATGTCGGATTGCAACTTTGCTCGACGGCGTCCAGAGTTGGGATTCTTGCAGCCGGCACAAATCGGTCGTCCACCAGAAGACGAAGTGAGGCGTTGTTAGCAGCTTTGAAAATCAGATACAATCCGGAATACAACAGCGCAGAAAATCTAGGTCCAGGCGGCTTGCCCATACCTCTCCTGAATCATATACTCGAACTCGAAGGCTCCAGATTCTTGCACGCATCTCACAGATTGCTACAATGCAATGAGATACGCCCATCCACATCACCATTGTTTTATTCCGAGCCTTCCTTGGGCCGTCCACCGCTTGATGGAACGTCAACCCAAAACCGGTCATTCTTATTTTCTAGTGCACTTCCGACCACGTGTACCTTTAGCGATTCTGATAAGGTTGACTGGTCTCGTTATGTTCTTGTCGACTCACGTAACTGGCAGATTCTCCCTGACGGATCGCTACACCTCCCTGGAGGAACGACGATGCAGAATGCCGAGATGATGGGAAGTGTGGCAATATCTCGAAATATATATCCAGAAATCCATGCCAATATACCTGGTCCGCTACTCAAGGGGACAATCCGGTCCGGAGATTTTATGCAGCAACTCTTGGGCCCGAACTGCAGAGTAAAATTCCTTCCCATTTGTTTCCGCCAAGATGAAGTGGTAGGACTTGAGCCATTATGGAGACGAAGAGAATCTGACTTAGGTCCCAAAGCCATTGGGTTAATTGTGGTTGGCAAACGACGGGCAAGCAAACAGACTCCCTTGACCCCATGGCATAAGTGGGGCATGTATTGGTCCAGTGAATACGAGGAGAAACAGCTAAGGAATTGGGAAAATGGAATCACTATACTCGCAATGGACGATCCTAACCCATCCTCATGGTTTGGCCAGCTGATTCGGAGGCTGCAATCTTGGCTAGGCGTTGAGGGATTCCGTCAAAGGCTGGCATAGGTATAATAGCCCTGCGAATACTCTCTATTTCATTCTATGCTGATGGGTGTAGTAAATAAGACCTGCATCTTTTAAGGCTCTTCAAAATTTCGTGAAAAGTATGTGACACAACTTTATTGAGTTTTGTGATCTGTAATTGCGTCCAAAGTTGTTCCACCTTGTCATCGTGTCCACCATCACTCGATTATATCATCCTTCTCCGTAAATCCATCCCCAAAAGGTATTTAGCAGAGGTAGTCAGCGGGTGATGAGATTGCGTTTCGTTCGGTATAATTCTGGGGATCTTAGTGTTGTCAACAGTGTGTACTATGAAAAAAGTTGATGTATTGGCCACCCAGGCAAAGTCCTCAGAATTCACCAGTAAGACGGAATGGCTCACAGCCAGAGCCACTGGTAGATCAAGCTGATATTCCTGACCTTAATCCCTTAGGGGATAAAATTGAGCCTTCTAGTTCTCTGCTGGAGCTCCATTTATACCCTTCTCCGCCTCATAATGATCCGAGCCCTAAAACGGAGACAGAATGATCAATGGTACCGACTGCTGGGATTGAGACCGAGATGTATAAACAGCTACTCAACCAGAAAAATCCAATTACCTCAAACAGGAAAGCAGAAGATATACTTGAAGAGTGGTACAAGCATAGTGACTGTTGATTGGCAAGTAGTGGAGAAACAGCTACTAGCGTGGAATCACCTGTGTTGTCATGGCAAGAAAATCCGACTTCAGATATCCATTAACTATATAGAGGATAGCGGACGTCTTTCCAGTACCGATAAGAGGGGGAAATCATTGAGTAACAGAAGGATGCTCTCTGATCGTGACATTCAGATTAACGCCGAGCAGATGTCCGGCCACGACCCAGTTTGGCGGGATGTATATTGGATCATGCGTTGCCCCGGACCACCATGCCGCCATGAAGGGCAGTATTGTTGGCAAGATCTGGAAGGAAAACGACATCACTAACTGAAGACACACCATCTCAAGGCCCTGACGAAATACATGGAGCAAGGCAGAATCCTTAAGGACCATGATCATGCTCCCGACAGCAGCCGCGAGCAGTTATATGCCAAAGAGAGCCAGCGGCTTGAGAAGCAGAAAAACGACCAGGACAACTCCAAAAATGGATCACGCAGTCCACCGACCATTATCAATAATTATCTCTCTGCTGGATCATCCCAATTGCCAATGCCTCTCGTGCACCAATAAGGCTATACCAGTTAGGTCTGGCAGTGCTAATCCAATCATAATCCCCGCTCTACTTGATATAGCTGTTGACGAATATACCGTCGCGAGTGCAGACCCAGACTTTCAGAGATAATATCAGAAGAGCACGCGAGGTGGATCTCGAATATTGCCTTGATCTGTCATAAGTTCATGAGGATCAGAACCCTGAATTTTTCATCCAGCATGACATGAAATTAGGTGCTGCCCGGAGATTTGTGCATGATATTAGTCTCTGGGTGAAGCAATGGGGAGCGGCCGCTTCCTACATGATTAGTAGTGACTCGATTTGAATATGACAGATATAGCGAATAGAGAGGACGCGAATTACAGTTCCAGAACAATGAGTCATTTATATTGATTAACTAATGGCTACAGTACCAACATGGATCATTGGGGAATGGCTCAAAATACAAAATTTCATTTCGAGCTAGGTTTGGGAATAAATATCGAGTAGTATAGGGTTAAATCTGATTTCACATTACTGTACACCAGTAGTAGAAATCAGTTATACCTCAACGCTCTTCCAACTTCATTCCCGAAGGATAAATTACGCGCTGATCTATTTTATTTTTATCCGCCAGGGGGAATTTCGGCAAAACCGCCTGTAAAAATAACCGATGAATAACCGATGAGTCATTGTCATCATCAGTAACTAACTATATATTGCACCAAAGGGGCGATATATCAATTCAGACCTGCTACGATTCTATTATGTTGTTCTGTACGCCAAATAGCTCTAAACCGACTATTGCTTCCCCGTTCGACCGACGCTACTAGTTGCCTATAGTAATATCCGTCCTCTCTGATACGAAATCTTTGCAACATCGTCAGTCTATGCACTTGCTCTACTACTAAGTCGTCATTTTGGGTTCGACACAGCCTATGACCTCTAACTGTCCTTGACGAAATGAATGGCCACGTTGGATTCCCCGTCCATAAAGCCTACGCCACACTACCGCCTCAGATAACGTTCACCGGCCGTTATGTGCTTGTCGAACCACTTGATGCGAAGCATATCGATGATCTTTACGCCAACTTAGGACAACCAGAACACCATGGCCTCTGGACCTACCTTCCCGCCGGGCCTTTTCAAGACAAGGAATCTTTCACCGAGTTCATCGGAAGCTTAATACAAAGTAAAGGCTCAGTATTCTACGCAGTAGTAGACCGGGCCCAGCGGAAAGCAGTAGGATTCTTCAGTCTTATGCGTATTGACTTGGAGAACCGTGTGGTGGAGATTGGATATGTTGTGTTCTCCCCCTTCTCCAGCGCACAACAGCCGCGACAGAGGCTTTTTACCTGACGGCACGTGCTGTATTCGAGGATCTGCATTTCCGTCGTCTTGAGTGGAAATGTAATGACCTTAATGATCTCTCAAAGCGGGCTGCGGCTCGTTTTGGGTTCACGGCTGAAGGTGTCTTCCGCCAGCATATGGTTGTGAAAGGTAGCAACCGCGATACGGCTTGGTTCTCAATTATTGACTCGGAATGGCCTGCTTTACAAGATGCTTTTGCGAAGTGGCTTGACCCACTCAATTTCGATGGTGATGGAATCCAGCGTTGCTCGCTTGGCTCTTTCCGCCGAGCTTGATTACTGTACAAAATGCAGTTCAAAACTACTTCGCTTGTCTGATCAAATTTTTATGCTACTTTTTTTTTTTTTTTTTACCTTCTTTTTGTCGCGAGAGCAGGTGGTTACTGTACCGAAGAAAAAAAAATTTGTGAATTGCTAGTTAGCGTTAGAAGGCTCAGATGTCACATTGTACAGTACTAGCTACGAAAGGCCTTGGCGAGGCTCCAAGTTTGTTCCAGGAAATGGCACACTGTACATGAGTACACGGATATACATAGTTACTGGCCTGTATGTCACTGTCAATGTGAGGGGTCACAATGTAAATGAAGTCATACATACATGTATCCATCCATACTATACTAGCTACCATAAATTCTCTCTACAGTCAGACCTGCATGTCGAAAATCTCCCTCTGCGCTTTTATTCCTCGCACCAACCACATCAATACATCATTCGAGGAAGTTATCGAATCCAAACATATTGCTTCGCACTAAGACGAACCCGCTCCGTTGTGAATACTCGGCCACTCTCGTTGATACGTACGTCTAAACAGTCATCGACACCACAGATCTTGCTGTACTCATATGCCTTCTTCATAAGGTTGGCTTCGCGTCGGTCTCTTTTTTGGTAAATTGACTTTTCTGCTTGGCTATGATATTTAGAGACAGGTGCCGCAGCCATTTCAGATAATGTAATGACAAATAGTGATGGATTGAATCGCAATCCAAATCAAGTTCTAAGTTAGATTGAATCAAACAAATTTTTTGAGATAGAACTCTTGGTGTTTATAAATTAAACAGAAAGAAATTATAGATATTTACAAATGCGCAAAAAAAACCAAAAATCTATTCTTATTTTGCTGGTTAGGGCCATGATTTTAGATGGAGGCTGCGCTTCATGTATGAGGCCAAAAAGGAATTATATCTTGCTCTCATGCAACCTTATCCTGTACACATCCCCATGAGACATTGGTCGCTTACCACGGAGAAGGTGTGGGAGTCGCATAGGTTCCCCTGACGGTAGTGGGGCTGCACTTCTCAGGGATTGCGAGTGCGGCGGAAGATCCCCAGGAGGGAGGAACAGAACCATTGCGTCTGGCAACAGCTGTCAAGAAAGAAGCGAAAGACCAGGTCAGATCTGGAGCAGAGACCTGGACACCAGTGTCGCGCTGATACTCTTCTGACAGGCCTCCATTAGCAGGAGTGTACTCCTGCACAACTGAGATAAAACCGTCCGCGTAGGTCCTCACAGCATCTGTGATGATGTTGTAGGTCGGGGATGATTTAGGGTAGACACCAGTGGTGGCATTGGCCACGAGGTCCCGGAAGAACGGGAGGGAGAGCTCCACGATGCTGAGAGAGCCCTGGTGGTCCCACTGGTACAAAGCGTCATAAAGCTGCTCAGCTGACGCAAGGGTAGCCAGGTACCTGTTCAGTGTCAGCTCAGTTTAGATATAGGTATATCCATGCCATATACGTACCAAGGGTTGCCGCCCATGAAGATATCTTCAGTATATCTGCCCACGGCCGCTGCCTTGCCAGTTGTTCTGTTTTGATTGACGCCATAGATGGAGCGGAAACCATCAATGAGCACCTTGTGGTTGGCCAAGGCACGGGCAGAGCAGGGCTGGAAGGTGACATCGTCACATTTGGCGGCTGGGTCAAAGGTGTTGATAGATGTAAGAACAGAGTTGATATCAACGCCACTGCGGCCATTAGTGGGGTAGTTAGAGATCACAGCAGTGCCATTCCAGTAGTCCTGGAGATGGCACAGGATCTCTGGGGCAATAGTGCACGCCTCACAGGGCTTGCCCAGGGCAGTGGCAAAGGCCTTACCCTCAACCAAGGCTTTATGCTGGACGGCAGTAGTAAAGAAAGAGGTACTATTAACCTCCTCCCATAGATCAAAGCCGGTCCCATTCCAGTACTGGCCAACATATGCTAGGTCATTACTAACAACAGGCCAGATGTTATCTAAGACCTTAGCCTGCTGGCCCTGGGCAAGCAAGTGGTTACCGTATGCAATGAGTGCAGATGCACGCAGGGCAGGGCCGTCACGCTGTGGACGACCCCAAGGCTCATTGAAAGCAGTGATATTGATGTTATACTTAGGCTCACCCAGGCCAGCACCATCTGACAGGCTGCCTGATGGGTTAGTAACAGTCTGCATCTTAGCCGAAGTAGTGACGTATTGCTGGATAAGCAGCTCGAGGGACGAATTGCCTGCGAGGAACTCATGGATTATGGACATGATCGTCAACGCAGTGTCACGTGTCCAGGTGTAGATGTCTGAGATTCATTAATATCAGCCTCTTATCCGTCCTGTGGACTTCTGGGATGGAAAAACATACAAGGGGGATTTGTCTCGGAATTTCCAGCAATAGCAACACCCGGCGCAGCTCCTCTAGAGAGGTTTCCATTGGGGCCGAAGTTGTTGAGCACGCCCTGAAGGGCAACAGCCTTTTCGTTCTGGACGTAGGTCTCGAGGTCTGCCTGTCTCGCGTGCAGGGTGGAAGCTGGAGATGCCACCACCGCGCCGGCGAGGGCATTGAGGGCGATGAGGGACTTGAGCAACATGATGATGTTTATTGTCAAGAGATGAACCGTGTTTGTGATGTGCTCAATTGGCTTGCTCTGTTGGCTTGTAGCAGTGCAGTTACTTGATCATTTATATAACTTGGAGAGTGTATGGTGATGACGATCATAATAATAATCATGTTATCAGCAGTTCATGTCATGTCATGTCATACCTTGGCCGATCACCACCTATAAGAGCTGATCCAGGAACACGAGGCCGTCTATTTGAGCAGTCGAGGTGGAGAAAGTAACCTAGAGTTCGACTAC
Source organism: Aspergillus sp. 'subgen. Cremei' (assembly GCA_019976455.1). Taxonomy (NCBI): domain Eukaryota; kingdom Fungi; phylum Ascomycota; class Eurotiomycetes; order Eurotiales; family Aspergillaceae; genus Aspergillus; species Aspergillus sp. 'subgen. Cremei'. Next base: position 485,279 of record JAFBMR010000006.1, read on the forward strand.
GGCATGCCGAGAAGAGAAGCTGCCAAGCTTTCGCAGCTGGGTTGTGTGATCCTTTTTAAGGTTCAACTCCTCCGTTAATACGCCGAAAGTCTCCACAAGGGATTGAAGTATCGATTTGACGACGTTTTCGAATTGTCCATGGTCCTCAACTGGACCCACGCCCTATTTTCGCTGGTATCAGCTCAGGGGAACTCTCGCGGAAATTCTGCGTTTATTTTATTGGCGCTTTTGGTTCCAGTAGTGATGTACGCGTCTATCTGCGGCTTGTCCATTAGAGCTCCAGTGTAGGGTATGTGTAGTCCTGAGATTCCAGGCAGCCAAAATTCCATGAAGTAATTACAGTTCTAAAATCCAGTGCAAATGACAATTCCGATTGCACTGTTGGTCATACAGAGCATTCTACATGTAATTGCTAATTAAAATATAAGGATCTACATTCGCAAGACTGGTCTAAACCACCATAATAGCAGAACTGCTCATGGTAAAATTAATAACATAACATTCTCACTGTTAGTGTGGGAGTTCAAATCTCCCTTGGGTTGAAAGAAATTAGCTCAGTTGTTACTATTACAACGTGTCTTTCCTCAAAGCTAAATATAAACAGGATTGGTCTGGTCCAAATAAGTAAGTGAGACAGTAGATACCTTCTCAATCTGGTCTCCGGTGTCAGTCTGTACATGCTTGAGATTCTATTGTATTGCTTACTTGACATGCTTTCTAATCTTCACAGGTATATCCTTTGTTCTCCAGTCCACAGTTCAAGATGTGTATCCACAGACACTCCCTGTATATAGATCGACCCAGGTGTTGCTGGGCGGCAGAGTTTGGGAGCAGCCTGTTTTACTATGGTCATATTCAGGTGCAACCTTGCGCTGGCCATCCTTTGAAATTTAATTCGAAAATGCATCTGACATTAACAATGCAATCATACTTCAAAGATATGTCAAGGACGAGAAACCTTGCTGGAACTGATGCTCATATAGGTCCGGACTGCTAAATGATATACAAATCAAATTTAGTGTCGGAGAGGAGAAGGACAGCTATAGCTGGTTCAAAATATAGAGAACAACTGTGAGGCGTGGCAACGGCCAAGTTCTCTATATGGCAATCACGAAGCAGCACTCATCTTTTGCCACACATATGAGGAAGGAAATGCAGTTAAAGCATTACAATCTTACAGTTGCTACTAACTTAAAGCCTATACTTACTTGTACTTATCTTGCTTAAATAATTAAGTATGCATATTTAATTAGCCTTGCTTCCTTTACTATACCTTGCCTATACTTAGGCAAGCGTTCCCCGGCACTATTATACCCTTGGATTAAGTTATAGGTCAGTACACCCAGGCCTAACCCACGGTTATGGGTTCAGGTATCAGTTAAAAGATCCCAGGGTTTGACAGATATCCGAAATTCAAAGATCTAGATTCAATCCTGTACGTAATTAATACATATTCATGATGCATTTGGCAAATTTTAGAGACTTGAGGAATAAAATAATTATACAAATTAATAAAAAAAAAAAAAAAAAAAAGATCATGACGCGACTGTCCTTTCTAAAACAATAGTGATACCATAATTAATATTATAGAATATCGACTCTCCAAGGCTAAGACTAGAATATACATCGTCCTATTTAACCCGCCGTCAAGTCCTATCTATATTCTGGATCAATCTGAATAATAGCATCCATCCCATCCCTATCCAAAGCCTCCGTATCCAAAACCAGCGCAACAATCAACGTAGCCGGCTCACTCTGACTAGCGTTATCACTGATTTGATGGTGACATCCTGGTGCCTCGTGCCATGTTGCACCCATTGTCATAACTTGCATCGGATTATCATTCATTTTATTTAGAAGTGTCCCGTCCACCACATACGCCGAAGCAGCGGCTCCGCCATGTCGGTGGGGAGGAGTTGAACTATTTGGTGGGAAGTTGACTAAGAGCCCGACAATGGTTTTGCCTGGACAGTTGGATAGTTTGTATTGATAGATTATATTGATGATGGGCATTGGGCGGCTGAATTCTAGTTAGTATATTATGTTATTGGTATGGGTTTCGTCCAATTGTTACCTTGGGTTATAGATTGGTTCCTCCATAATGGTCAAATGTGTGGTTCGAGTGAAATAGATGGGGATGATATTTATTGCGAATTTGAGGCACTTGGAAGCCATATATATCTATCAATAAAATGCATATTTTGAAATATACAATAATACAATGACGTGAATCTTACTCTGACATAATTTCGGGCATTGATAGGCTATTCAGATCTGGTCCGCGCATTATCACCATTTCTAAGCATACCTCATAATAAGGTAGTAATGACATAATTAGAAAATGTCGGGAAATAGACAGGTATAACTGATTAATATGAAATACATAATTTGGATCTCTATGTATAGATTACAGTATCAAGTATAAGTATATAAATTATTGTTACATTAATTATATTCTATGTATGACCTTTAAGGTACATATAAATTACATACTCTTTTCATCTAAGAGACATCAAGTTTTATAACTCTCAGACTTGCAAGAAGTGCGATATACGAAGTCTCCAAGATTAATATCTCTGCCTTTATCTACCTATTCTAGATACCACGCCATGTATTAGTTGCATACACCAAGTCGATAGCGACCAGTTTCTACCCACGCAAATTTCATGAAAAGAGGGGCAAGCTGTTAAATGACCACTACCAACTAGACTCATTTAAATTCTGACAAACTCTACGATTGTTTAGAACCATGATGGACAGACTGAAAAACATGCCGGTTGAAAACATAAAGATGGCGTTGATCTCTGTATATAAATTTTACTTTGGAAAAGTCCTCTGCGTAATTTTGACCCTATCTATGGAACCCTCGCAGCATGTCTTGGCAAGACGTGATTCATCTCGACTTGTCTCTGCTTTGATCCCACTCATCGTGTATCTAAACCATCACTTGCCACAATGTGAATTTTCCCAAGAAGAAAGATGTGTTTGAACGAAATTTTAAGAGATATTACCCAACGTGCTGGTCGGCCTAATGCTCCAGGGGCCCAACCCGGAGTTCAACAACATTATGTGAACTATCACCAGCAGAATCCCATAATCGTACCATCAACTGGTCCCACATTTACGCCATCACATAACACCGTACATAGCAACAATAATGGCTACGGACAGACTGCTCAAGGCCCTCAGTCATTCCCACCAGATCAACCAACTCAGCGGCCGTCTAGCAGTTTCACTTGGGGCAACCTCGTCACCACTGACAAAAGGCCTTCACCGTTATTTGCGCGCCTCCTTGACGCAATTTTCAATTTCGCCGACCGGACTCACTGGCCGCAAAACACCGAAGGCCTCGAGCCATCCAAGCACGCCTTTCTTCATGAAGAAATGGGATATCCTCTCCAAGGCAACCCTTCCAAGTTATACCTCCAGCTAGCGACCGAAAATCACTTCCCAATGCCCGAAGCGACCCGCAATGAAGCCCTGACAATCCTTTACAGAACTTTCGGCTTCCGCTTCTCAATAGGCCAAGGTGAAATACCAGTGCTGAGTCGCCAAGGGTTTCATTCCGCCATGCTCCTCGACAGCCTCATCGACCCCACGGGGCAGCTCAATCGATTTAACCACATTCTCTCCCGCCGCCACTCGAGCATCTTGGACCCTGAGATGAACATGCCGTTTCCGTTGGCGTCCATTCCGAGGGCCTCATTTCCAGTGGAAGCGGATCAGCAAAAGCTGCTCGACCAACGGAACGCAAATACAAGATTCAACGCTGAACTTGGAGAGTATATGGCACAATTGCAAGGCATGCAGCAGCAGGTACATTTTGCTAGCATGAATGCCATGACACCTGGGTATTGGATATATGGGCCGGGCGGTGGATATGAATATCATAGCACTGGAGGGCTAAACTGGTGAAGAGAAATTTTGTTTGATTGTTGTTGTGGGAGCAAACTGGTGAGTTCCAGAAGATACATACAGGATCTTCGGAGACAATTTGCGAACATCGATTTCTGTAACATTTTCATCTGCAATGAACGCTCACTGTAAACATTCAGTGTTGGACAGCTACACCAAAAGCCAACAATAAACCCCGAGTCGGAGGCCTTCTGTTAATAATATTGCCTATATCAGGTCTAATATTCTTTGAATATGTTATATGTATACTACCCACGTCATGTGAACCACAAAATGTTGCCTGCTAAGAAGAGGCACGATCTGCTAGTTCTGAATTAAACATGGCTGACCAAGCGGAATATAAGTAGCCACGGAGAGAATGGAAGTTGTTATTTGGTTCCTCCTAAGTTCAGATTAAACATTATATATGGCTCTCAATAACCATGTAGGAAGATATAAATTGCCACTGCATTGATACTCAGTCTTTATAAAGTATTGTTTTAACCTCTTCTTTTAAAAGATATTATTATATAAAATTATACAATTTTTTTTAAGGGTAAAGTAATTAAGCCTATAAGAATATATAGTAATGTAGATATATAGGTTTAATATATAGATAGTATAGTAAATATAGCAGTTAATTAGTAAGAGATCCAATTATTATTTAGAAAGTCTTCTAAATCTATATCAGGACATGGTCTTTATGTATCTTTATGGAGGTAGGCCGAGGGCCCGTAGCAATTTTTCTGCGAAGGATTGAATATCGAAGATAGGTCTACATACTGCCCAGTACGGAAAAATCAGTGCCCATATCGTATTTCCCCGCATTTCACCAGACTTGAGTTAGCGTGGAGATGTAATGCTTGTCAAGTTGGATGGCGATCATTTCATATCTGATATCGTTGGATTGGGTTTATGCGGGGTAATATATCCAAGCTTAATGTTGAGCCATATATACCACCCTATGTAAGTACTGATAATAAATCTACGCGTAGTCTCTGGTTTTGGCCAGTCATTTAGTCTAGAACCAATGTTTTGTTCCGACCGATAAACAGCTATATATTGCTCATCTTCTGACGCATGGAGATAAAGTAGATTAAGATAGTTTTCTTGCTAAGGTAACTCTGCATATAATTATTGAGTAGAAGCTAGCCAAAAAGAGTAGGTACATAAAAAGGTCCGTCCAGGCAGGCAAGTTACAGCTACTATTTATCCCACTGGGGCTCCTAATGCTGCCAACCAGGGCTACTACTCAGCCACCCACGACAGAGGCCGCCGAAACAAGAAAGGAGGGGTCTGTGCTCTGCTGAAATCCATGGTTGAGTAATATGTGTTAAGGTTAATATTCCTGGCAATAAATGCACGTGTTAACCTGGGTATGATGATGAAATACTGGTTGAAATATGCAGTTCAGACACCTTTTTCACATCACTCAACCATTTCTCATGAGCCCTGAAAGACTTTGTACTTTCCTAACTATTTAGCCGCTTCTCAATTCATCTGGATGGTGTGTTATTACAAATCCCGCCGTGTTCTGTTCAAGAATAAACAGCTCAGATCTGTCCAGGCTTATTGACATCATATCATCTTCTCGCAGGCCAAAACTTCTCACACAGCCAACTGTTGGTCCATCGCCTTGGCAGAAGATGATCTGATCCCGTGATTTTTTCTCCTACTCTAGAGCGTTATTGCTTAGCCCGGGTTCGGTTATGGGGTCCGTCGGCAGATCGCAGGACAATTCAAGGCTGGCCGTTTTGGTCGTGTCCACTACTATCTTTGCCCTGGCCAGTATTTTCGTTGCCCTTCGCTTTGTCTGCAGGATTTTCGTAGTCAGAAGAGTCGAACAACATGATCTATGGATGCTTCTGGCCTGGGTAGGTAGTGAAAAGAATCAAACAAACAAGGCTTTTGTGAACTATGAGAACTGATCGTTCCGCAGGTAATCGATTTCGCCTTCTCTTTCTCTTTGTTTTATGCGGTAAAGAAAGGCTTCGGACTTCCAATGGCCAATATCAGCCTGGAGAATTCGACCAGTGTAACCCGAGCAGTTTATGCTTTTACTGTGCTTTATGTGAGTATTCCGTCATATTCATGCTGTATTAATCTTTCCGGTGTACAAAATAGTGACCCATTCCCCTTCCCATTTATCTAGAACCCAGCACTCATGACCGTCAAGACGTCAATCCTCGTCTTTTACATGACCATATCCAAAGGCGAAAGACTTTTGCGACTAGTCAACTATTCTACACTTCTAGTGGTCAATGTAGCCGGACTAGCATTTACCCTGATTACCGCCTTTCGGTGCCATCCAGTGGAGGCAGCATTCATCCCTCCACTTTCACCTACAGCTTCCTGCATTGATATTATCACACTATACTTGTGCAGTGCGCCAGTCAACATAATAACGGACATTGCGATGCTACTTATTCCATTGCCCATTCTAACCAAATTGCGATTACCACGAAGACAAAAAATTATCTTGATCATCACATTCAGCTTTGGTTTCTTTGTGACGGTGGTAGATGTGGTCCGGATTGTTTATCTCCAATATGCTGCGACAAACAGCCAGATGGATCGTCAATCGATGGACATGCGGAATGCGAGTAATATCCAAATCTCATGTATGATCCTCCTTTCGTTTTCCAGTCTATCGATCCTTAGCTGAAGTTGTCGATTCTGAAAATAGCGCATGCTGCATTGTCATTCATGTGGTCTGTCGTCGAGGTCAATACATCGGTCATCTGTGGCTGCGTTCCAAGTCTAAAGCCCCTTGTCGCCCGTATCGTTCCAAAGGTGATTGGAACCTCCGATAAGGACTCCAAAAGAATTTCGGATGCTCAATCTGAATCCCTCGAAAGTCCGACCATTGAATGCCCCCAACCTAAGCCGTCGCCCGTCAGAATACGACCAGAGCATCCGCCGTCCAACAGCATTGACATCCAGACCTGCATTAGGTGTGATTACAGTGCACGTGGAGCTCTTAGAGGCAGTCCGGAAAATCTCACAGGTATGGCTTTCTCCCGATATGTCTCCGGGGAATTGCTCAACCCCCGCCAGACACATGCTTCAAAACTGTTCTAATATAGTCTTTTTTTAAACAGAAATCGAAGCAAACAGAACAATCTCACGTGTCTCCAGTCTATCGAGAGTTCATTTTTTCGACTTTGTAAACACAAGACAGCCAGTGAATATGTTGAATCTCAACAACAAAGAATCGGTCGTTCCAGTGGCGATAATTACGATCATTTTTTTCCTCTGGGGATTTTCATATGGCCTTCTCGGGACATTAACAGGCCAGCTTCAGACCACTCTCAGACTCAATGGATGGAAATCCTTGGGAATTCACGCCGCTTACTTTGGTGGGTATACTGTTAGCCCGCTCCTCATTGGTAGGGCAGTCTTGAAGAAAGGGGGCTACAAACCGACCTTTATCACGGGCCTTTTTATTTACGCCTGTGGGGCTTTAATATTTTGGCCCTCTGCTGTTTTAACCTCCTATCCAGCTTTTACCATCTCTAACTTTATTGTGGGCTCAGGATTAAGCATCTTAGAGACTGCAGCTAATTCTTTCGTTGTTCTCTGTGGTCCACTGGAGAATGCTGAAATCCGCTTGAATATCACGCAAGGTGTCCAGGCTATTGCAACTGTTTTCTCGACGTTGCTTGCAAAGAAGGTCTTCTTCACAACGGTTAGTGTCTCATCGATAATTAATGTCCAATGGACATATCTCAGCATTGCTCTTTTCGACTCGATTCTAGCTCTCATACTCTACTACCTACCTATTCCTGAAGCCCCAGACGAGGACCTAGAAGCCCGGCGGAATCGTCATCAGGATGGTACTTCGAAACAGGTATTAGGGCTGCCTGTAATCTGGGTAACTCTAGCCCTGGGTTTGAGCTCTCAATATCTCTATGTCGCCAGCCAGGAGATACTCTCAACGAGTTTTGACTCTCTTGTACAGACCACTTATCCTAGGTAAGAAAAACCTGCGCCTCGTCGTCATACTTCTTTTTATACAAACCTCTACTAAATAATCCTCTACCCAGCAGGTCCAGTATGAGATCCTTTGACTACATGACTATTGGCCACGCTCTCTTTGCCGTTGGCCGCTTTCTGACCGCTTTGACATTATGTTTCCTAAAGCCAAGATACGTTCTCATGACAGCATACATTGGAATGATCGTTTTCACTATCATCTGCATGAAGGCATCTGCTCTGACAGCTATTGTTATGGCTCTTATGATCTATCTCTTCGAGAGCGGCGCATTCAGCATCATCTTCGCAATCTCACTTCGTGGAATGGGACGACACACAAAAACAGCAGCCTCTCTACAGGCTACTGCTGTTGGTGGAGGTGCATTTCTCCCCTTTGCACAATACGCAGTCTCCTTGTCCCACGGCACATCTTACTCTTACGCAGTCCTGGTCGCGACCTTTAGTGCTGGTGCCATCTTTCCTTTCTATCTCAATTTGGTACCTGCGGCCAAGAGACAGGTTGATCCAGTACCACACGAGTATTTCAGGAATTCTCATCGCCGACACCTTATGAATCAGACGGCTGTCTGCTGAGGAGAGACTAGGGAGGATTTGTCGTCTTCTAGAGTTCTATTAGGCCATGTAAGATGGTATTTCCCGGTATGTGCAACTTGGCTTTTGATACTAGAAGTCGTCTCAGAGATGCAGTCGTATTTAATCTAGGTCTGTGTAACCATAATCGCAGAAATATCAATTAAATTGCAGCAAATCTTCCTTTCTTGTTTGTAAAAGCTTGGATGTCTCGACATGCAATTGAGCCTATATCACCACAGGTGATTTGATGCATAGAGCTCACTGTCTCACTAGCACTCGCCCTACCATCTGGGCTGATAGTCTAGAGGGCAGGGAGGCTTATTTACTATTGATTGAGCATAATATGTAACTTAAGTACGGCTGAGTGAACAGGAATCCCTATTCTCCACGCCCTGTGGTCGTATGTACTGGATATGAATATTAGAAGGTATATAATACATAGGTTAATACCCAGGTGTTTGTCTCCAGGTTGCCGCTTTTGGCCGCGCGACTTTGGGTGATTTGGGTGAGTGTATGATAGATAGGGTGAGCTATACCTTACATAGACTTAGCTGAAATCTTCAATACGCATAATCCCTCAGAGTTAAGATGATGATTGATTGTCATAGTCTCACCTCAAAGACTAATATACTTGGCATCTACCTAAAGTGTTGCGGCCTACCTAATGAGCTCCTATTTACAAGACTTAGTGATGTCAGGCATTGGTGCATTCCATTCCTCGAATTTTTAACTCCTTTTTGACGACGGGAACTCAATATACCGAGGTGTGAGGTTTTCAAGCTGGGGATGTTCACTATTTGCGAGACGGCGTGAATAAATGTATCTGTGATCAATCCCGCCTGAAAATCGTAGATTATGTGGTCCCAATACTCCAGGCAGACTGGGCTCATGTTTTACCAGAACCAACGTGTATGACAGCATCAAACTACTCACGATGATTAGAATTGGAAGACTGAATTCAAGAATAAATTATGCTGGGTAACTCACCTCTGTATCCTTGTCGCTGTTTTCGCATTACAAGGGAATGAAGACTCATTACCAAGTTATTGCTGTAATGAGAGCACCGTGTTAAACAATGAATTAATATTTTACTATATACGTAGAAATATATAGTATGTCTTTGTAAGCATCTTGAGATCTTTACTGACTGTTATGCTAGTATTTACTCAGACTTTGATTATCCCCAACCTATCGATCGACATGAATCCCCTGATGTGATTCTTGTTATTTTCTACATTTCTGTGCCTGGACTATGGTATATAGTCATAGCACTTCCTCGTAGGTCTATTGCGGTTAGGGAGAATTCCCTAAAAGACAAATTCGGCATCTTCAATTCAACATCGATCTGTAGTGTAACTTTCAGGTTTCTCTTTTCCCAAGAACGATCTTATTATCTTTCTACCCGAATACAGCAATGTTATACGTGATGATTGTCATGGTAACATAACACATTCCTCTTGATTTTCGGGAATGTAGCCATCTCCACTGGGTGTGTAGTCAAGGCATTACGATTCATCATTAATCATTCTCCATATTTATCAATCTATTAGTTCTCGGTGTAAAACCACCAATCGCTTTAATTATTGAGATCTCTGCATGTTTATTTTTCCCTTGGCAATACATATGCATGTAGCATCTATATGACACTCTATTATGAACTCCCAGCAATGCGAAAACAACTCTTTTGGACCGACTGTTTCTGATTGTCGAGGTAATTTCGACTTCACTGAGACATTTGAGAATATTTTCTTTGCCATTATTCCTGCTGTTCTGTTCTTGCTTGCTGCCTGTCTTAGAATCGAGTATCTGAGACGGCAGCCTAGGATCGTCAAAGGGATATCCTATCAGATTCTCAAGCTGGTGAGTGATTCGTCTTCATTTGAATTCGAATTGAAGTAATAATCTGGCAGATTCTTCTCGTCGGATATTTTGCCCTGCAACTCTCACGGGCCATTGTCCTTGCCCTCCATGACACTTCAACCCCCCGCCTCACTGTTTGGGCAATGGCCCTCACGGTCGTTGGCGCTGCTGCCATGATCGCTCTATCATCGTTAGAGCATGCGAGATGTCCCCGACCATCCACTTTGTTGGCAGCTTTCCTTTTTCTCACAGTTCTATTCGACGTCGTCTTGACTCGGACATCCTGGTTAGCAGGTCTGCAACCATGGCAGACAATCGATGCCCGAATCCAGACTGCTGCAGTGGCACTCAAAGTAGTCATACTCATGGCCGAGTCTAAAAAGAAAGAGAAATGGATTATCAACTGGCCCGCAAAGGATCGTGGTCCAGAGGAAACCACTGGCATCATTTCACTGGGCTTCTTGGCCTGGCTGAATCCACTCTTTGTCCGAGGTTATCGTGAACACCTTACTGTTGACAAGCTCTATGCAATCGATCAGAGGATAGCAGCAAAGTCTTTGCTATCCTCACTTTCTCAAAAGCTTGATAATGGAAGATTAGGACGAAGATTAAGTCTCGCAACTAGTATTGCCCGAACGTTGGCCTGGCCTTTTCTTCTGCCTGTACTCCCCCGGTTGGCGATGATTGGTTTTACTTTCTGTCAGCCCTTCTTCATTACTGCTTTGATATCAAATACCGAGACTACTGTCAGCCCCTCTACGATCAATAATGGCTATGGATTGATTGGGGCTTGCATTTTCATCTACGGCGGCATTGCTCTGTCGACGACTTTCTACCAATATTACTCGCATCGAGCAATGTACATGATCCGCGCCGCCCTAGTCTCTGCCATCTATCAAAAGACCTTAGACTTAGGAACGAAAAAGGCACCAGATGCCGCTGCGGTGACTCTAATGAGTACCGATGTCGAACGCATCATGACCGGATGGGTTGACATCCACGCCGTCTGGGCGAGCATGGTCGAAATCGCCTTGGGATGTTGGCTTCTACACTTGCATCTCGGGGAAGCCTTCATCTCCCCTGTGATCGTCATCGCTGTCTGCACTGGAGTGATGGCGTGGGTGGGTGGCACTGCGGGCAAGACTCAAGCAGCATGGATGGACAAGATTCAACACCGGGTTTCGATTACGACTGCGGTGATTGAAAATATAAAAGCCTTGAAGATATCAGGGATAGCCCCCGGACTGGCGCATATGGTTCAACGGATACGAGAGGACGAAATCCAGGTCGGAAATCGATTCCGCTTCATCCAGGTCGTCGCAGCCACCATTGCCTCTGCCCCAATGTGTTTATCACCGATCTTCGCCTTCGCCTTTACGGGCCAGAATTTGGATGTTTCGGGCTTTTTCGCCTCGCTGTCATTTTTGGTGTTGCTTACTACCCCTCTCGGTTCATTCTTCCAGCAGATTCCCAACATTCTCGCTGGGTTTGCTTGTCTTGCGCGCATCCAGACATATCTGGAAGCTGACCCACGGCATGATACGAGAATTGGATTCGAGGTGCAAGATACGGAAAAGTCCCAGCCCTGTTTAGCAGCTCATGCTCTGATATCCATTACAAATGGATATTTTGGTTGGGCCGAAGAGAAGCCCGTGCTCAGAAGCATCAGCGCATCCATCCCCGCCGGCCAACTCACCATCGTGGTTGGTCCGGTGGCATGCGGGAAGTCAACCCTGTGCAAGGCAATCCTTGGAGAAGTTCCTTTTTCCCAGGGTGAGGTGAGGTTCGCCCATCCAATTCCCAATATTGGATTCTGTGATCAGACGCCTTTTCTATCCAGCCTTAGCATCCGAGAAAATATCACAGGGTCTTCGCCATTCGACCCAGAAAAGTACCAAGACGTGATTACCGCGACTGCTCTTGACCTTGATATAGCAGTCTTCTCGTCTGGGCACGACACTATGCTTGGTGGTGGTGGGAGCATGTTGAGTGGCGGACAGAAACAGCGGCTCTCGCTGGCTCGGGCATTGTACCACGACTCCCCTCTCCTCATCTTGGACGACGTGCTGACTGGCCTCGACCACGCCACTGAATCTGAGGTTTTCCATCGAGTCCTTGGCCCGGATGGACTGGTCCGTCGTCGAGGTACTACGGCTATTCTCTTCACTCATTCCAGGCGACATCTGTCGTCCGCTAACCACATCATTGCCCTTGGAGAGGACGGTACCGTGCTGGAAAACAGCCAATTGCCTGGCTTGACAGATCATAAAGATTATTCTGCTGGTTTTGACACAAACCAGGAAGCGTCTTCAACCAGTACCGGCGCAGATATCTCGCTTGAGAAAGAGAGTAATGCGGCCAAAGAGAAAGCCGAAACGGATCATGACCAGGCGCGCCAGACCGGCGACATACGCATATACACACACTACTTTGGCACAATCCGCGCCGCTATCCTCGGCCTGTTTTTCTTAGCCTGTATCATGTTTGGTTTTGGCAATAGCTTCCCGACCATCTGGATCAGTTTCTGGTCCTCGGACTCCTACGACAAATCCAGTGCGTTCTACATTGGAATCTACAGCGCTCTTCGCGTTCTCCAACTGGTCGGCTTTTCCCTAGCAGCCTTCGTCTCCTTGGGTCCGATGGTTGCAGATGCTGGCTCAGGGCTTCACAAGAATGCCCTGACGACTGTGATTCGTGCCCCTTTACGTTTCTTCAGTACGACCAGCAATGGTGTCATCACCAATCTCTTTTCTCAGGATACGACCATCATTGACACGGAGCTTCCCAAAAATCTGTTTAATCTTGCAGCCGGATTGTGCGCTGTAATCGGGATGGCGTGTGTAATTGTCGTTGCTTCACCATGGCTCGCATTGGCATATCCGGTTTTAGCCGCGATCTTGTGGGCTGTTCAGCGAGTCTATCTGCGGACGTCAAGGCAGCTGAGATTTCTAGATCTAGAGGCAAAAAGCCCGTTATAGTAAGCGCTTCTTCCGTGTAGAGATACATTAACAAATCACTAACAAAACGACGAAGCACCGACTTCCTCGAGACAATCCAGGGTATCACGACCATCCGGGCCTTTGGATGGGCTGCCCAGAAATTGCACCATAATTACCAGCTGGTCGATCGCTCCCAGCGACCTGCCTATCTCCTTGCCATGATCCAGCTGTGGCTCCTCCTGTTGATGAATATGATAGTATTTGGTTTGGCAACCTTACTGACGGCGATGGCCACGCAACTGCGAACAAACCCCGGTTTTACGGGTGCTTCACTGGTCACTCTAATGTCGTTTGGCGAACTCATTGCCATTCTCGTCAAGGATTACACGGCTTTTGAGACGTCGATTGGGGCTGTAAGTCGTCTGAAAGCATTCAGCGAGAAGGTCAAACCAGAGGACCAGGATGGGGAAGGTCTTGTTCCAGGAGAGGAGTGGCCCACGAAGGGCAGTGTTGAGATTAAAGGATTGTCAGCCTCATACGAGTAGGTTTCCTACCTTGCTTCCCTCTCTGTAGACTAATATCTCCATCAGTGGCCCGTCATATGAAAAGGCCTTCAATCTCATCTTGAAAGATATCAACCTCTCAATACAGCCCGGTCAGAAAGTTGCAATCTGCGGACGCACTGGAAGGTATGGACCAGCTATCAAATCCCTAGATACCAATGAAACTGACCAAAAGAAGTGGCAAATCCTCCTTTATCCTTCTCCTCCTCCGTCTCCTGGATCCAATACCCAGCCCATCGACCGCATTTACGATCGACGATCTTCCAGTCGAGCAGATCGACCGTTCCGTCTTGCGCGATCGCATTATTGCCGTCCCACAAGACCCGGTCTTTCTCCCAGAAGGCAATACCATCAAGGCTAATCTCGACCCGTCCAACCTGGCTACCGACGACGAATGTCTTGCTGTCCTAGACACAGTCCAGCTGACAACGTTGGCTATGCAAAAAGAAGGCCTGGACGCAATTTTAACAGCTAATCAACTTAGTAGCGGACAAAAAAAATTATTCAACCTAGGAAGAGCAATCCTTCGTCGGATGGTCAGGGATAGAACCACACTACACGCTGAGAAGCACGGGGGTATCTTATTACTCGATGAGATCAGCAGTGGCGTCGACACGACAACAGAGAAGACCATGCACAAAATCATCTCGACACAATTCGCAGACTACACCATCATCTCGGTGGTTCACAGTTTGGATATCGTCCCGGTATTCTTTGACCGAGTCGTGGTTATGGATCAGGGTGTCATCGTGGAGAGTGGGTCCCCGGGAGAGCTTCTCCAAACACATGGTTGGTTCAAGGAGCTCCTTCATGGTAATCCCCACTCAGGTGGATTTAAGGATTAATCAACTTATCTATAGCTTCAGTACGGCTGACCGGGAAGCCCTGTTCTCCACACCTATCTAGTTCGATATATAATGTTATTTAGAGGTTTTAATAGTATACAGCGATAATGCACACCAATCAGATGGTTTGGACTCTACAGCGATTGCGCCATAGGATCATCATTTATCGCCGAGATTTACTTGATTCGGTTAGATTAGATTAGATTGTCATCTGAGTCACATGAGCGGAATTTTTCCAGTTGCTCTTGGTAATCAAGATAGCTTCAAAACAATTTCTCAATAGGATATAAAAGCTTATCTTCAGCCTGAATGCTTTGTATCCACGATCAACATGACTCATGACATTGAGGGCCAACACACTGAAAAGACAGGGACTGTCTCGACAGCAATTGTCGACGATGAAGCCCGCCCGGATGTCTTTTCCTCCACCACTCAGGAGATCTTCTTCATCGCCGTCGCGACAATGGCCATTGCCATGTCGTCTTTACTGACCGGAGCCATCACTGTCATCGCCGCCCAGGTTCAAGATGACTTGGACATGTCCACGGCTGAACTCACCTGGTTGACGGGGTCATCTTCGTACGTTGTTTCTCACCCCGCCATTGTACGACGCTAATTGGCAGACTGGCATGCGGCTCATTTCTGCTCTTCTTCGGTCGCCTGGCGGATCAATTCGGTCGCAAGATTCTCTTCATCGGAAGCATGGTGCTCTTCGCTGTCTTTGCTCTCGCGGCTGGCTTCTCCCGGACGCCCCTTCAGCTGGACATTCTGAACGGTGTCATGGGCCTCATGTCTGCGGCCTCTGTGCCACCTGCGCAAGGCATGCTGGGAAACATCTACCAGCGCCCATCGCAGCGGAAGAATCGAGTGTTTGCTTGTTTCAGTGCGGGGAACCCAATGGGCTTTGTGTTTGGGACGATTTTCTCCGGGGTTGCGACGCAGATATTTAATTGGCGAGCGAGCTTTTTCTTGCTTGCGATCATCTACGTCGTCGTCGTGGTCATCGCCATGTTGACGATGCCGATTGATCACAGTCAGAAACAGACGCTGTCGCTGGAGTCGTTTAAGAAGTTTGACGTGATTGGCACTGTACTTACTGTTGCTGGGATTGGCATGTTCTCGGGTGCTCTGAGGTAAGTCACCTACCCTCCATCAACTATCCGATAGTAACAAGAGCAGTCTGGGATCCGATGCCCCCCCAGGGCTGGAAAACACCATACGTCCTCATCCTCCTCATCCTCGGCGTATTATGCCTGATCGCCTTTGTCTTCTGGGAACACTGGTACGACCACCCCCTCGTCCCCATGACCATCTGGCAAGACCGCGACTTTTCCCTCGTCATCGTCGTGCTCCTCGTGGGCTACCTTGCCTTTCCCATCATGGCCTTCTGGATTTCCCTCTACATGCAGCAGATCAGGCACTACTCCGCCCTGCTGGTAGCCGTCCACCTCCTTCCCATGGCCATAGGCGGGATAATCGTCAACATCATCGCGGGGCTAATCATGCACCGCGTCTCGAACACGCTCCTCATGACCGTTGGCGCAACCGCATACGTCGCCTCGTTCCTCCTCATGGGCCTCCAGCATTCAGATAGTAGTTACTGGGCGTTCATCTTCCCGGGCCTGATTCTCGCGGTCGTGGGCGCGGATTTTGAGTTCTGCGTCGCGAACATGTATGTGATGAGCTCGCTGCCGGCCGAGCAGCAGAGTGTTGCGGGGGGCATATTCCAGACGGTCACCAAGTTGTGTGTGACAATTGGGATGGGAATTAGTACGGCTATATTTGACGCCGTGCAGGCGAGGGGTGTTGCGGAGAGTGGATATTTCAAGGATGATCCCATTGAGCCGTATGCTGCGACGCTGTTGTACTGTGCGGGGGTTGCAGCGTTGGGGGTTCCGCTGTGTGCGTTCTTACGTATTAAGACACAGGGTCATACTGGGAAGAGTGTGGAGTGATAGACAATGGTATCTGCCAGATAGACAAAATTTAAAACGAGACCAGGTTGGCTGTCTTATGATAAGCCCAAAGGAGTCTAGTAGAAAGCCTGCCTTACCGATGCAGCTCAAAACTATTCGCAGCACTCTGTAGTTTTGTAAGTTCAAGCATTGTACTTAGCTTGTCAAGAGGTGGGATAGTCTGGCGCTGCAGCGGTGTCGAGGATATATGTCAGGTCTGGTGCTACTGGTTTGATGCTTTCCACGGCATCTGGCGAACGCATGGCACCGAAGCCCTTTCTCTCGCCTAGAGGGTTAGAGTACGATTGAACATTTGGTTTTAAGCTGACCACAAACAAAGCCAGACAAAGTATCTAAAACGGCGACTGGAGTGACAGTGCCCCAGGGCTGGGCATCAAATGACAGGACTGACAATAAATTTAGGTAATTGATTTCTATCATCAAGTTCTTACCATCTCGGGTTTTGAACGGCGTACAGAACCCGTACGAGGGCCTCGTTTACCTAGGGGTGTGAGATAGGGATATTTCCTTATCACAGGTTGCGTTTATTGCGGCCAGAGCGATATTCACTTGGAGAGACATTGATATTGATATTCCTTTTTACTATCTGTCGACGATTAATAGCAGGAGATATTCAAAAGTATAGAGTGTTGTAGTCTAATGGCGCCACCTGACAACTAAAACCCCGCAACAGAAGATTATGAAGTATGGTGGTAATTGCATACATTCATGGATATAGTTTCTTCATCTTTGGTATCTGATGGAAGTTTTTACCTAAATTGGAAATGCTCATACATTCCCGCCTCTCACGTCTCCATCGCCACACGCACATTTGAGTTTGGCCACCAGCTTTGGGAACATGATAAACTGGGTCACCTTAAGCAAGGTTAAGTCCCTGAGGTGGAATGAGCTAATAATAAAATGGGAACAGATCCATCAGCATGGGACTGTGAGGATGCCCGGTCTAGACCCGTGTTGCACTCAATAACCCTTTTAGGTAATCCTGTCCTGAAGGTAACTGCACCTTCTGCCAATTAGGTAATCGGTATCCAGAATTCCTAGGTTAGACTTTCGTAGTGCACTAGATAACCTTTTTAGATGATTCAGTCCTAATAGCATACCTTGGGCGAATTCAGTGATCAGCATCTAGATAACGCCTACGCTAAACTCCTATGGTGCACTCGATGGCCTTTTTAGGTGATTTCGTCCTGATAGCACAGGTTGTGCTGTTTAGGCGATAAGCACCTAGATATGGTGCCTCGTGATAGTGAACATGCACCCCGCTGGTATCTATATACCCCTTGGCAAGATAGTCGTGATAGATATATAGCAGAGCAAAAGCCTTCAGTTCAAGTGTATCAACAGCAATCCAAAGCAGAGTTCAATCACCAACCATCAGACTTTAAAGTCTCAAAACTCTTTATCTTTTAATTCACAATGTCATTCTTGAAGAACTTTTTTGGAACCTCCGCTGCTCCCGCCGTGGAGAAGAAGGACGAGAAGAAGCCTGTTCGTGCTCTGCCTGCTTCCTGGTACACCTCGCAGGCCATGTACGAGCTTGAACAACGATCGATCTTCTCCCGAAAATGGCTTCTTACTACACACAAGCACCGTGTCCCCAACGCCGGCGACTGGGTTCGATATGACGCCGCTGGCTTCGAGTTCATCATCGCCAAGGACCAGCAAGGCAACATCAAGGCCTTCCACAACAACGATTTCTTCCCTATTCACGTGCACATTGACCGAAACGGTTTCATCTGGGTCAACCTTGATGCTGGCGAAACACCCGAGGTTGCCTGGAAAGATGACTTTGAGGGCGTTGACGAGCAGCCCCGATTCGTGCACTACAACTTTGAGGACTATGTCTTTGACCACACCTGGGATATGGAGGGCGATTTCAACTGGAAGATCCTGGCCGATAACTACAACGAGTGCTATCACTGTCAGGTTGCGCACCCTGATATCCCGACCATTGCCGATCTCAACTCCTACTATGTGAAGACCAAGGACGGCCACATCCAACACTATGGTGCCCCGCGACAAGACCAGATCGAGAAGGGCTTCCGCATCGCCACCACCTACTTCTGGCCGAATGCCTCTTTCAACATCTCGTGAGTATATCACCCTAAGCACTCGGGGAATTGTACTAACCGTTCTTGTTTCAGTCCCAACTTCTTCTTCATGCAGCGCTTCACTCCCACCAGCCCGACCAAGTGTGTGATGCGCTACGAGGTCTACCGGAATAAGTTCGCCACTGATGCGGACTTCACTCTTATCAGCGACATGTATAAGAGAATCATGTCCGAGGACAAGTACCTGTGCATCAATACCCAGCAGAACCTCAACAAGGGTGTCTTTGTCAATGGCGAGCTTCACCCCGAGATGGAGGCAGGACCGATCCACTTCCAGAGAACAGTGCGCGATGTCGTCACAGAGCACCGCGAGAAGGAGGAGGCTGCCGGCCAGGAAATCTGGCCCGCTCAGCATCAGAGTCCCGAGACGGTCGACCAATTGAACATGCCCACTTTGACTGCAGAAATGGGCACCTACAGCAGAGCAGAGGATGATTTCCAGGACTCGCTAAAGGGAGGTAGTCTTGTTACTGCTACGCCAATTGTTGTCTAGACTGTCTTTTTGGTGGACGAAGGGAATGATGCTCATTTGTACTTTGATTTTAGCATTTTGTTTTATGATAATGATTTAGAACTAGCCTAGCTTGTTTTGGTAGATACTATTTATGACAGAATTGATGATTTTGATATTTCTATACTGCTTCTGACTTGTATCTTATCCAATTGGAGAATATATAAAAAAGTAGACAGACAAGAATATTGGTGAATACAAAATTTATCTCTGGCAACCAACCCCTCCGCTCGCTCGTGCCGTGGTCTCCATGCTGGTTAAGTGGCGGCATACTTCTCGCAGAGAAATTCGAATTCAAAAGCACAGAGACGCAAGAGTGATGTAGGTTTTATATACTCCGTAGATGACGAACTGCCTTTGAGAAAACGACCCACTCGCTCCACCCCGCGGAGGATCTTTGCCTATGCAATTCTTTGGCCCACATCGGGCCGGCCAGTTTTCCATTTTCGGCCAGAACGCGAGATTTTGACTTTCTTGACATGTATCCAGCTGTGCTTGGTGATGGGGATTTTCCATGGGCTCTCAGGAGAATAAATCAGCCCGGTGACACGACGATTCATTTACTGAAACCTCCCTGCACCATCGCAACCATGATCAGATGTCCCATATGCCAAAAACATGTTGTTCTGTCCAACATCAACGAACACCTCGATTCTGGCTGTCGAACATTCATCAAAAATGACTGCAAGCAACATGAGAGTCGCACCAGCCCTGAAGAAACAACGGAGCAACATCAGCTGAAAGATGGCTACAATTCTACAGTCCCGCTCGCTGGCAACAGAATGTTAAAAAGAGCGGTCGTTCAACAGGAGTCCAACACCGCGCGGAAGAAGCCAGATACCGGATTACCATCGACTGAGCTTGCAACAAAGCGACAAAACCTTCGTGTTGCACCTTTAACTGAGCATGTCCGGCCGCAGTGCTTTGATGATATCGTCGGTCAGGAATCCTTGATCGGGTCAAATGGTGCACTCAGGCGGTTGATTGAACAGGATGATCTTCCGAATCTGATTCTGTGGGGGCCCCCAGGAAGCGGTAAAACTACAATTGCCAGGATTATCGCGCCTATAATGAAGAGAAAGTTCTACGAGATCAGTAGCTTGACTACGACGACGACAGAGTACAAAAATATCGTCACCAAGGCTACACAGGATGTGCACGAAGGTCGGAAGACATCCATTGTGTTTTGTGACGAGATACATCGAATCACGCGTCCACAACAGGATATATTTCTCGATGCTATTCGAAGAAATAAAATTACGCTCATCGGTGCGACGACAGAAAATCCATCATTGAATATTCACCATACTCTTGTCTACAAATGCAGGATTTTCACTGTCCCGAAGCCAACCATCAATGATATAGTGGCTATCCTTTGTCGTTCGGTGGAATCACAAAACCTGAAGTCATCCCCGCTTCTGGATGATGAATTCCTTCAATATATAGCCAGCTTCGCGGATGGTGACAGTAGAATCGCACTGAACGTTCTGGAGATAGCTGCGGATCTATGCAAGCGACCGAACATGACCAAGGAGAAATTGAAGCATTCATTAACCAAGAGTTTCCTCTACGACCGTTCGGGCGACCAGCACTATGACACTATTTCAGCATTGCACAAGTCAATTCGAGGCAGTGATCCCGATGCTGCGCTATACTACCTTGTCCGAATGCTCCAGTCAGGCGAGAACCCCTTATTTATCGCTCGCCGTCTTGTTGTGGCGACCTCGGAGGACATTGGACTTGCCAATAATGCCTTGCAAACACATGCAACCTCAGTATACTTGATGATTGAGAAACTAGGGATCAAAGACACACAGAGTGCTCTGGCTCAACTCGT
This sequence comes from Aspergillus sp. 'subgen. Cremei', assembly GCA_019976455.1. NCBI lineage: Eukaryota > Fungi > Ascomycota > Eurotiomycetes > Eurotiales > Aspergillaceae > Aspergillus > Aspergillus sp. 'subgen. Cremei'. The sequence continues at coordinate 506,384 of JAFBMR010000006.1, forward strand.
TGTAACAATGTGTTTGTCAAAGAAGAGCACTCGATCCTATCGTGGCCTGAACAATGCTTTTGCTGCATTGAAAGAGCCTGGGATGAGCGACGAACCAGTTCCCTTCCACCTCTTGGATCGTCCGCCTGAGCTTCTGAGAGAGGCTGCCCGGGTCGTGACCACTGACTGCAACCAAATCCAAGAGACTCTTCAATCCACCCAGGCTTTCCTTCCAGATCCTCTTAAAGGACGAAAATTTCTGGAAGATACTGATTTTCTTTTTAAACGAGATCCCGACCTAAGTTATCCATGACCGTCAACGCCGCCGCGGCTTGAATGCCTATGCTATATCAAGTTATCGGTCTCTCAAACATGAACTTCCATAACATTGCTATCCTATGAAACCGCATAATGTCTTTACAATGCTTTAATTCTAATTACCATCCATGCTCCAAATTTAGTAGAAACCGGAATAGCATTGGACTCTATTCCTTTGATAAGCCCTAAGAGTATTTCCCCTTTGCTAGAGCGGGAAGTTATACTAGTCTCGCACCTGGCTTACATACTGGGTGCTGATTACAGCAGACTACAGTCCATACTCGAGGATATGATTCTCTCTCATACAACCACATTGGTTTTCCGCCAGCTGATTATGACCGACGTACAACTCTGCCGTTTGGTTTCAGAATTAAGTCCATAAACTTTCCTATCCTGACACAGTTATGTTCTCTCCGGGGTCGTCTGATTGACGCGGTTGGGTCATGTTGGCTCGTGGCTGCCGCTATCTCGGCCCATGATTTTGTGGGAGTTCCTGTTGTCGGGGTGATTTCGAGTTGTTCCGGAGGGTATGGAGTTGTTCCTGTAGTTCGACATTTGGGTTTTGAACACCTGCTGGTCGGCTCTGGCTTCTTCGATGACGTTAAATTTGTGGGTGATGACATCCTTCAGGCCCTCGATCTGGTGCCGAGTTCCTGAGTTCGACCATTGCTTTCTGTGGTGCCGGCGACTTCAAGAAGTTCAGTCACCCATTTCCCTGAGAGACTCATTAGAGAAATTATCAGAATATGGTGAGACATATCCTCTGGGGTAGTACTCTGCGCCGTGGTTGGAACAGTATTTTCGTGAGCACTCGGAGAATAGAGGGTGCACACCCAAAGGACTAATAGCATAGATTTGACAAAATAAAGCCTCATGCTAGAAGCAACCGCCAATCCTTCTGCAGCGTGTTGGATAGCCAGAAAGAGGGGCTACCACTGTCTCGGGCATCCCAGAGATCTTCAACGAGTTGAAGGGCCATTAGATTTGCCGGGAGGCGATTCAAAGAGTAGATGGCTCGAAGCCTGTCACGCACTTTATCGCGCAAGAAGTGATTCGACTCGGTCAGTTCGGATCCGGCCGTGAGAAGAGGGAGAGATTGAAAATTAAGGTAGTTCGAGGACGCAGGAATTGATATCAGATGGCGGACTGTCTCTTCGGCGAACTGTAGGATCAAAGACTCTTGCGCTTCAGTCACATCCGGATCCGTGGGACAAGCTCTCTGTGCATGCGCACGAGATCGATAAAGGAAAACGAGCCCGTGGTTGCGGAACGCTTCATATAAGTGTCCCAGGTCTGGATTTGGGGGGTTCGTCGTCCAGGTACTAAGCTGGGCCTCCAGCATAGCTTCTTGCATGAGGTTGCGGTTCTGTGGCATATCATGAACCTGTCGGCAATATCGTCCGATATTCGCTATGATAAGAAGTAGTCGGCTACATGTTCCGTACATTGGATGGTGCCAGTCTCCCATCCTGTGCACCGCGAGGGATAGGGCAAATAAGTCGAGACCCTGTGGTTCACATGGTTCTACCAAGAATGAACTGCACATGTCCCAGTAAAGATAGCTTCCCAGGCAGAGTCGAAATACAGGATCATTAGACTTTGACAAAGATGTGTCTTGGAGCATACTATTGATCAAGGTGCGGGCACCAAATAAATGCTGTTTGCCATAATCTTTCGGGTCAGGATCAGCAATTTGCATCAGAGCCAGCAGCATAATGGTCAGAAATTGTGTGTAAGGAGCGCGTTGGATCTGATTCATCTCATTTCGAAGACAAACTATGGCTTTTCCATGTTCCTCAAGGGCCAGAATGGGGGTCTTGGCCGGGAAGTACTGCTCATGGCTGGCACTGACCGACTGGATAGCATGGAGAAGTGCAGGTGATTGGGCAACGTGTTTCAAAATAGAGAATGAAAACGGATTATTTTCAGGATCTATAACAAGCGCTTGGCTGGCTTTCTCCAGCCAAAACTGTAGTAGTCTTCGGTTGACATGCGTTTCAGGCTGCAGTGAGAGCCACGGAGTCTCAACTTGCCACTGTGTCAACCGCGGGACTGACGAACAGACAAGTCCTTGACGCTGGCACCGCTTGCACGTCGGATAGGCCTCATCGCATTTGACCCGCTTTGTCTTGCATTGTCGACAGCCCAATTTGCTTTTGTTTCGCAGTCGGCCCGATAGAGACTCGTGCTCCTGCTGCGTGCTCGGATGTAAAGACGAGCTGACCATTGCTTGTTTGAAACGTAAACTGGGGAAGTACATGTCTGGTCAGGTAGACTGTTGGCTTCCTGCGTTGTTCTTTTCCATTCAATAGTGGCATTGCAGACTAGGAATCGGTTCGAATCTGAGATGTGCTTTTGGATTGCCTACTAATCATCCGCGAAATAGGACATTGTCTATCTCGGAGACGGAATATCTAGAATACCGATTGTCTTGTGTTAGTCAGCTTGTCCCATATTGCCAGAATAGGCAACTCAGACACCTTCCCATGATTCCATTGGCTGAAGCATATATCCACTACATCTTGGGTTGTGACAAACACTAACGGCATCAAGGCGGACTTTTTACAAGAGAGTATGATATCCAATTCCACTCAGCCTGGACTCAAACCGGGCAGGGCATGGTGAAATAAATCATTCGGATCCAGTCGCGCTTTCAATTGCCGCAGTCTTGAGACCCTCTCTTCCCCGAAGAATCGTTCTAAATCCACCTGGTCCGGGGGCCAAAATGCAGGGAACCCTCCTGGCAAGGAAAGACCATTCTGATCAACCGCTTCCTCCAATCCTATGACCCATCTGGCTGCACCCGCAACCTCCTGTTCATCGGCTTGGCCTGGCCTGGTGCCACCATGGAATCCGAGAATGACATGTTGGTATCGATTCGGAAAGACCGCCCCGACAGTATCTGCGACTTCGTGTCGAACCCCCTTACCATGGTTATTGTGAAAGATGACAGCGGACAGCGGATGCGGTAGAGGGTGCCGTGCGAGGATGGTGCCAACATTCTGATGCATCCGATCAACGTTTCGACTGCGGAAGAAAGTTCCTGACGATGAGTCACCCAAGCCGTAGGCGGCTAGTGTAGCTGGATACCAGTTAACTTGCGTTCATGTACTGCATGATAGAGAGTCCTGGAACTCACCCTCTGCGACCGTGTTCCCTAGAACCCTGCCGGCCTGCACTGTCTGCTCAAGAAAGCTTTTCGCAGGCGCGAGGTCTTCGCTGACCAATGTCCAACACCATTATTTCCTGTCGTCGCACCCTAACGCTTGGCCCCAACGATTCGATTGACCCTCCTTCTCCTCGGCTTCTCAGCATTCATCGTGCTGTTTTCATCCGCCCCAATTATCGGGGTCTACACCCCAGCTCTTGCATGGGTAACTGCCAGGTCGTAAAGCCGAGACGTGAACAACCGTCTGGGTGGGTGAATTCAGATCCCATACCCGCAGGTATTCGACAATGAGAAGGAGGATTTCCGGAGGCATCCACATGAGTACGGCCCGATTCCATCCCTTCACTGATCTACAGATATGACTCTCCTTTAGACCTCCACGACCCTGGTGGAAGACTAGCCGACCCCGTCAAATGTGTATGGGTAACCTCGCCATCGTTTCCGTATACAGAGATTCGGCTACCGCTGCGCCTCTTGCCCCCCGAATATGACTCTTTATTCCTTTTTCCCGAAAGCTTAGCCGGCCTATGAGGTATTCTGTTCTCTGCTCGCTGGTCACCGCCGCTGTCGGATGGAGTAGCTTGAGCTGGAGAGCTTCGACCTGGAGGAGGTCGAGGGCCAGCTTCTGGTGAACCAAAAGGTGCCATGCGCACATATGGCCCGGGTTGTGGTGAGACATCTTCCATGCTTTCTATTTCGCTTTCGCCACCAACTATACGTGAGAGGTGCGATAGGGACGATGATGAAATTTCTGGCTGATAACTAGCGTTACTATGGCATTGACTGATGAGTAGGAGCGATACTTACATGATTCAATTGTTGTTGCTGCTGCTTTTGTCGGTGTATCTTGCTCGGCGCCTCGGTACCCTGTGTTGATACCTCGTAAATTTGTGTCGATCCGACCGATTCCGGACCTCCTGCACTTGGCGGACGAGGTGAAGATGGCGAGGTACTATGGGCCTGTTGGTAGGACGCTGGTAAGATCGATGACGGTCCGGAACCAGGTCTTGATTGACTATCCTGGGGCTGGTTCTGGTGTAGTTTTGGTATTTCCTTTTTCAACACCCGGAGAATCTTCTGGGCAAAATAAATTGGCGAGGTATCCTGCTCCGCTTTCATCGATCTTTGCTTGAGTATCTCTTTCTGCGTTCTTTTATCATTCTGGAGCTTTTTGAACCCAATATCCATCGATTTTCTGAGATATTTTCTGCAAATCAGATGGTCAGTGAAGAGCAACCCGCGTGTGCCATCAGCTCTTACATTTCAGTTTGAATTGAGTTTAGTTTGCTGATATTCTCGCGCTCTTTATGTTGCAGTATTTGAATGGTTATCAGCGTCCCAATTAGACCCATAGATCGTTCGAGGATCTGCATTTCCAATAGCACAGGAGCAACGACCTTCTTCTCTTTCCTATACCATTGAAATTGCGTAATCCACTTCTGTATAGGATCAGTATAGTCATCTTGCAGTAAGGGCGAGAAGACCCTTGTGATGCTCTTGAGTTTTTTGATGATTCTATCCGATTCCGACTCAACGTTCTTCATGAGCTCTCGATGCTTTTTGAATGTTTCAGTCAGGTCTTTGTTCTTTTGTGCATCGGAAATTGTTTCGCTGAAAAGCTCGTATGTATGTGCTACCGTATCTATTCGTTTGATCATTTTCTCGAGACTCTCCTTTGCATGCTGGATGTGGTCGCATGCTTTTTCGAGCCTCCTAGCAACCTTGAAGAGATCCTTCGCGATTGGGTAGGCAAGGCCTGCCACTGAAAGAGGGTCGACCATGTTTCGTCCCGAGCCTTTCCGAGGATGGAGGCAAAAGTCACAACAGGAGAAGGGATCGAAATGAACTTTGTGATGTGGTTCGAGCACAAAGTAGTTCTTTTTGTATTGTGGTCAAGCCTACGACTCCGCCATTACCGAGCAAAGCCCCGCCTCGCACAAGGCTACGGACTTGGGAAACAAGGCTGAAAAAAACAATGCGGAAACCAATTTCATCCCGCCACGAGGAAAAGCCAGATTCCATGGCCGCAGCGTATGATCGAGCCTTGAATTGGAGGCGAGGCTATGGTTTTCTTTTACTATCCTTCCGTTGAGATTGGATGCCTCGAGCCTCCCATCCCTACGTTGTCTAACCCATCCATGCTCCTCAACAAATAGTAACAGGTATTTGTTTTGCTATTGCATAGGTAGATGATCATCAGATTCACGAGTAGCACAGATCCATTCTAAACGATTGGTGATGACAGTACACTACTCCACATAGGTTCACAGTAGTTAGACTTTGACGTGGTTAATAGGCTGCTAAGCGACTCCCTGGGAATAGTTGATATACCGGCAGCTGCGGATATACAGCTCATCTGTCTCTAGAAAGGAAAGCAGAATAGGAACCTTTCAAAAGAGTATGCTCGCTAGCAGTTATTTGTCAAGTATAGGAATTATCATTGATCATTCTTGGGTGCTCGTTCCAGAGATAGAAAATGTGAGGAGGCATATGTACGGTCGGCGATAACGAGTTCCGTGCCAAAAGTCGTACACCCGATAATTTCAATAATTTCCACTGCTCTAGAATATTGCCACATACCCAATTATATTTAATTCTCCATTTATTAGCCAATCAGCTTTCTTCATATTTATATTATGTAATCAGTACTTTTACCCTACTAGTAAAATATAGAGGATTTATCTTCGGTCGGGTCGGCCCCACAGTCGAGTCTGCCACCCTCTACATGATTTCTACTGCTCTTTATCCGTTGGATGATTCAAAGCCAGCCACAAACCACCTTCACGGCAGCCGAGACTTGCCTGCCTTCCTGCTAGATGCAAGGGCACCTGCTAAGCCAAGCTGAGTGGGAAGGACGTTAATCCAATGTGTCGAGTTCAGGTTCTTGAGATGACAACCATCTGGTAGCAGTGAGATAGGATTCATGGACGGGGTGTTCGGGATGATCCGTTGGATGCGAGTGATGAGCACCTAGGCTTTCGGTATATTCTTTAATAATGCTATCTTTGTTTAGATATGTGCACAGATGATTCTGTTGGGGTTTCCACCACGACGATTCTAAAAAGTAAGGCTATCCTAGGCATATAGCTTTTTTAATGAAGGCCTAGTAGTATGTAAAGAAGTGAAAGTGCAATGTCCCTTTTCTCCCTCTCTGCCATTTTGACCCACAGGCCACCCCGGTGGTATATCTGTCTCCCCCTACATGACCGGACCTAAGGCTGCAGTGGCGGAGATATTATCCTTGCGTGGGTGGCAGGCAGCACTAATTGCAGCGCTACAAGTCCCCACTAATGGTAGGAGGGACTTGAATCTCCGGCACGCCAGAACGATCAATATAAAAACCATGACCAGTCCCAATATAACTGAGGCCAATAATGGCGTCCATGAATAGCCTAGGAAGCTGGTGTTTGAATCCCCTTCCTGTTGCTTTTGAATATTGAACTTGATCGTTAAGCCGTAAAATAGGCTAAGCAAGCCAGTGTACAATCATATAAAGCACCAATATGGGGATACTGTATTGGTAAGGGATGCTCAACCAATATGTGGACTTCTGCTGACTGCCTTTAACAGGTCGTGAAGCATGGAGTGGTGTCTTCGAGTCAGCCCGTAGTAACTATACTCTGCTGCTGTTAGCATGCTTGTCAACACGCTGTTATAGTAATAGTAGCTGATAGTAATGGCAAGCTGGGGGGGATTGGATATTACAACAGGGTTTAAAACATTGAAGTTCAATAACTCGTCCCCGTTGCCAAGAGCCATACTTTCAGAGATATCAACTGAGGCGAACACCGCTTTTAAAAGTGTAAGCTGAGTATTAAGAAAGTATACTCCTATTTTAATGTAACTAAGGCACCTAGTGGATTTATTATTCTGAGTTTTGAACTATTCTGTTAGAATTGAAAATATACAGAACTAAAGCTGCCAGCCACTGGGATAAACTGGGATCCCTTATCCGAAACTTTCACCATGTGAGTCGTTTGAAGATGGCTTGATCATTGCAACTACTTGAAATTTTCTATCTTCCACGCTGTATGTTCTTGTTTAACATCCAGCATAGCCTAGCCGTTGTCAAATCTGGCCTTTCCATAAAGGAAGCCACAGCGTCACTGACAGTAAGAAGAGGCGCTGATCGCAAATGGCTAATCCTGGCTGCGAAAAACATTGCTATCACCTATCGTCCACTGGTTTGGAAACGGCAGTCTTGGCAACCCAGTAGATTAGTGGGTGGGTGAGGGTTCTGATTAGCTAGACCCAGACCCACCCAACCCGAGGTTGGGTCGGGTTTGGGCAGTCTACACAGGGTGGGCGATAAGTCAAACTATCGGTATTGGCAAATGCTTGATTTAGCTAATAACATAGGTGAGTTGAGTTGAGTTACGTTCTCTGGTAGTCCCCAACATGACTGAATGATTTTTCAGCTGAAGATGAATAAGAGCCCCACTATCACGGATTCCACGATGTGTCAAACTGGCGGGGATGGGAAATGATATCTGCTATTAAAACTGTTGATAGTATGGAAATGAATAGGATTTGGATTTGGCAGATATAAACCTGCCCCTCCATCCATTTCCTACACACGCACTTACTGTCTCAACACAATCAATCATTCACTTTGAATTTGATCTGATTCGGTTCCTTTCTTCTGCACAGATAATAGACAAATTTTCTCGTTGTTGTCACATCTTATGGTGAAGAGGGCTACAAAACAGGTGTCTTCTGGGTATGTTATATAATCATCTGTTAAGATCACTCTACTAATACTCATGGAAAAAAAAAAAAAAAAAAAAAAAAAAAACAACAACAACAACAACAACAGTCTGTGTTGGCAACGTCTTTCTGCAAGGTGCTTGGGTTGCCCGGGAGGCGTCCTCGTTGAAAGTCCAATGACTTGATGGGATGTGATGATTTATCATCCGGATGTTGAATAATTGAATTGATATATAATATATTCGATCATACCGCGATTGCATCGCTCTTCGGTTTAACTACAGGTTGAGCAGACTGGCTTGGATCCATTGCCTGAGTCCTTGCACAAATAGCAAGACAGCTCATAGAAAAGCTGTTCGACGGGGATTGAGGCCCTACTGGAATGGTGCCGCGACATGACAAAGTTATGGATTATATTTATTATGTGCTATATAGAAACTCCGAAGTGGCGGGTCCATCACCAAATCCAGAATGGCACGGAGACACATTAGACCTAAGACAGCATCGCCCCCACAACACTGCCGGTGAAATTCCACAACAGAGTCGAGTAATCCTGGCAAAATGCCAGCCTGGTATAATAAGTTCTCAGCTCACCCTGCAGTATGCATAACTAGCTATAAAATTTACCTAGAATATCCTCCACCAACGCAGTCAGCGTGTTTGGCGCATAGTTAGTAAACATTATAATCTAAGGAGTTTTTATAGAATATATCCCTTCTTCACTTATATATTTAATATTAATCAAAACAGAACAAAACAGGGCTCGGCTACCGGCGTCGGAGCCATTTCAGGATTTACGGCGATGGCATCTCCGCTGAATTCATCGGGAAAGTCATCCTCTAAGAGCTTCCCAATCCTGTCCATGACAGTTGCGGCCTCGGCCAGGGGAAAGGCTAGGAAGCCAGCGTATAGCTTAGGCACTGGATATACCTTCACGCGAAGCTCCGTAACGATGCCGAATGTGCCGGCTCCAGCGCCGCGGAGTGCCCACAGTAATTCTGGATCTTCGTTGGTATCGACAACGCGCCCCCGGCCAAAATCAACCGAGCCCCAAGGATCTGATCGGCCCCAAACCCGTATGTTCCAACATAGAAGCCGTACCCTCCACCACATGCCCATGAGACATACCCCACGGATTTTGCCTGTCCAGTAGGGGTGAATAGGCCGTGGGAATTGAGGGTTTCCTGTAGGTGGCCGGCAATCACTCCGCCACCAACGCGTGCGCTGGCTCGGTCCGGCTCGACGCTGACTTTGTCTATATCACGCATGTCGACGAGAATGCCCTCATGGACCAAGGAGCGGCCAAAGAAGTCATGACCGCCTGAGCGAACGGCAAAGGGAATCGTTTCTTCAGTGCAGAATTGAACCAGGCGTGAGACCTCTTCTCCTGTCCGTGGCCGGGCGCAGACCAGAGGTTGCTTGTTTAGCGCATGGTTGTATGTCTCGAGGCAGTTTTGATAGTGCCTCCCTTCAGTGTATACCGAGAGGCCCGGCATGAGATGCCGCAAGCGGTCCTCGACAGCAGCCTCACTGTGGATCATATTTAACCGGGGTGGCTTTTTTGTCAACTATCAAAGGTAAAAGACTGGTTTTGCCGCCTCTTTGGGAGTGGATGAGAGATTAATATATTCAATCAAGTTATGATTTCAGCATTGCCAACCTAGGCTCGGGAATGATGGCAATAGCAATACTAGCACAAGTTACGAGTATATAAGTGGATGTTTGATTCATAGTGGGTCTGTGGAGACCTTGACCTTCCCACCATCTTTTTTCCGTTCTTGGACAGATTGCGAGGCCCCACCCATCCAATTACCGTCTTCATTTAAGTCAGAGTCAACCGATATTGATATTGATGCTCCCCTCTCGATTTCCTCATGAAGTTAATTAGCGATGAATCTCATGGTTCTGTGTTGATATTTGAAGTTGTAAATCTACAAAATTTCAGTTTTTGGGGTCTGCGAGAAGCAAGTATATTGTGTTAGAATCCGTCCTGGTCTGGTATTATGATGGCATTGAGGAGGGTGACCTATACGTGTATTCTGATGTAACTGGATAATTACTGAACGCTACTAAGAATATAACCGCTCAGCCATCTTGTGCGTGAAATCCAGCAATCCCAACAACATGCCCACCTACCATACATACACTTTCATCTCTGTTTCGTTATACGACTCTAACACAATTTGCAGACATCGAGATGGCAGCACCATTAGACTCGACAGTGAAATTATGTAGCCACGGTTGTTGCTCTCCTCACACAGGTCAAGACAGGCAACACTTACCCCTCTGTTTGATGCGGGCGACACACTCTGGAACTGCCGATGGCTCGGTCCCACCAACGCCCGATTTTTCTACAGATAGGACACTTTGGCCTCGATATCGTTCTTGGCGAGACATTACCCCGGACGAAGTCCTTTCTCATTTGGACAAAGAAGCTCGTTACGAAACACAATTCTCATCGGCCGCGACTTGCTCTCTTCTGTCATCCCGGATAGATAGGTGGAAGAAACAAGGCGTTCAAAATCTTCGAGTTAATATCATATTTAGTCGTTTTCTTTCACGAGATACAGAAGTGTATAAGGTCACGGGTCTCGTGAGACACCAAGAGAGAGCAAGCCAACACCAGATTGTATTATACTGTTTGATCGTTTAAATCGTTCCTACAGTGTTGTAGGTTTTTCACCAAGAGCTGTGTTGGGAATCCGATTTTACCAGCGCCTTGTTCAGTATACCGTGAGGTCGATAGAAATACGTTTTGGTAGTTGAAAGCCAGTTCTGACACTGAGTTCAGACTCCCAGCCATTTGAAGCACTTCTTCTTATATCTACTGGCTACTATCTCGATTCTTCTGGGCACTCATTTGAGAGGCGTGCCCCCTTCTGGCATGCATCCCTATACTAAACTGGAGGTACTACACCGACACATACCCTGCTAACGGACACTAAATAGCAGATAAAATACACGGTGCAGAAAACAATTATTCATGGGCAGATGCTATTCAGTCACTCAATAAGGCACAACCTCATGTGCACATACAAGTGACGTATTTCTGCATGTTAGACCTGCACATTAACATTTGTTCGCATCCTGAAATGTCTACATATCTTTGAAGTCTATCAGATAAATGTGAATAATCATTTTGACGCAGTTGTTGATTCTAGAGTACGAATCATATTAATATGCATCATAGAAAACCAATAACTATCTTGAAAGCATAGAGAATAACATCAATAAAGCAAATCACTTGGAACCATCATGAAAACCGCCCACAGGAACTAGATCCGATCTCTGGGAAATTGCTTCGGCCAGCTCTGTGATCGGCATCGCACTCATCAACTCCAGCGTTTTAACGTGCGCACCTAGCTGCGCAAAGATCCATTTCTGCAGCTCAACTGCAATGAGGGAATCGACACCATAGCTTGAGACAGATCGGTCAGACTGCAGATCTCGCTCGGGTGTGAGCAAGATTTGGGATAGCTTCTGTCTCAACGCCATACAGACTGCTTCGACTGCGGCGTCAGGCGTCGTTGCTGTTCGCAGACTCTGCTGAATATCGACTTTGCCTTCGCTTTGAGCTTGAGACTTCGTTTGAACTGATCGTGAATAGATATGTGCGAATTTAGAATCAACCCGTTGGCGAGACGCTTCTCCACTGTCAGAATTAGGATCGTCTCGGCTGACACCACAGATCACTTGGGCTTCAGCTGGGGCTGCGCTATAGGGGTTCTGAATACCGTCATTGATGACAGCCAAGAGATCATCGACGGTGTGAGATTTGACTCCTTGCCAGGCGCAGAAAGTCGTCCATCTATCGTCTTCTGCGGCCAGTCCCTCGCCGGCCACCATTCCGATGTTGATGCTGCGCACTGGATAGCCTTTTGCTGCTTGGCTGCGCGCAAATGCATCCATGTATGCGCTACTAGCAGCGTAGTTGGCCATTGCTATTCCTCCAATCACAGGGGAGATACTCGATAACAAGAGGAAAAAATCCAGATTGGAGTTCAGAGTCTCGTGGAGATTCATTGTGCCAAAGACGCGAGGCTGCAAAACTTCACGCCACATGTCGAAGGTCATGTCTTTGAACAGGCCAGGCTGGAGCTGTTAGTAACAGACCGCAAATTCTATGAGGAGACATACTCGAAGGACCATGGCTCCTTGAATGATACCGCGCAGGGGGAATTGTTGAGTCATCTCCTTGATATTTTCAGCAGCCTTACGATCATCAACACTGCCCTGCACCATCACCAAATTCACCCCCATGGCCTGCAACTCTTTCGTCAATTCCTTAGCTGCCGGGGAGCTGCCCCCCGACCTCGACAGACTGATGATCTGTTTCGCCCCCAGTCGACCAAGGAAGCGGATGATAACTTTCCCAAGGCCTCCACTACCCCCGACAACAAGATAGGAACTGTCGGGACGCAAAGATGCTCCATCTGGCTTTGGTGGCTGTGTATACACGGACATCTCTGGATCACACTCTAGAAGCAGCTTTCCCATATGCTTTCCAGTCTGCATCGTACGGAAGGTATCCTCCACCTCCGAGATAGGTCTCGTGTTGATTGGACTCACAAGAGGTAGCTTGGCACTTGCCACTATCTCAATAGCATCTTCCACCACCTTGTTGAATAGCTGTGGCCGTTCCTTCGCCAGCAATGCCAAGTCAACCGTCGCATAGACAATATTCTGCTCCAAAGACTTCATCTCCAGGCGCCCATTGGTGACAATGTCTTTCTTCCCAATCTCCACGAACCGACCAAACGGAGCCAGGATGCTGCAACCTTCTCTGATTGCCTCACCTGTTAGTGAATTCAGCACCACATCCACTCCGCGACCATCAGTAAGACGACGAATGTCCTGGCTGAAGCTGAGATCCCGGCTAGAGAGAATGTTTTCTGTGGGCAGCCCAAATTTGGAGTGAATAAACGACCTCTTTTCATCGCTTCCCACCGTCACATATATATCGTTCGCTCCGAGGTGTTGAGAAAGTGCGATTGCTGCTTGTCCCACTGCACCAGCCCCGGAATGGATCAAAACAGACTCGCCTGGCTGCAGATGACCGACTTCACGCAGACCGTATAAGGCTGTCGCCCAGGCAATCGGAATAGCGGCAGATGCTTCTAGGTCCAAGTCCTGCCTCACTGGAAAGACATATTCAAGATCCAAGTTGCTTGTCGTCGCTAATCTATCGGGTCCATATGCGCAGACTCGATCTCCCACCTCAAACTGACCTCTGACATCTTCCCCCACTTGAACAACTTTTCCGCTACCCTCAAAGATCAGACCCGTGTGTCCTTCAAGCTGGCCCATGGCGATCATCATATCCTTGAAGTTAAGCGACAGATATTGCATCTCCACGCGTACCTGACCGGAACCGACTGGACCGGGATGTACTTTACTATCGACCCAATAAAGAGAATCGAGCAATCCTGGCGTTTTGATACTCAGCTCCAACGAGCGAATGGGTAGAACACCAGACTCCCATCGTGGATGGTAGGTTGAGACTGAATCTTGCACGAAATGATTCCGGCGATGGTCTGCTACTAACCGAGGAACGAGCACATTTCCCTCCCGCATAGCGTATTCGAATTCAGAAACACTTGACAAAGAGTCATGGCGACCAATCGCGTATTCATAGACGCTGCAAATATCGGATGAGATCTCGACGTGAGAACTTGTGTTCGGATCGAGATCAAGGGTGAAGATATTGCGATCGTGATCTTCAGATCTCAATGTCCGACTGAGTCCAGTGATGAGGGCTTGACGGGGATCTGCACATCCCAGGACCCCTCCTCGTGTAACCCACAGAACAGCCTTGGCCTGAGAGAGAATATCGCGAATCTTGTTCCAATGTCTCTCTGATAACGATGTCAGATAACCATCGTTGCCATTCTCCAACAACATCACGAACACCCCGTCATTCGGCTGAGTGTCCGTCAAGTCTGAGACAGAAACAGAGTGCCCTTTGGACATCATCTGGATAGCAAGATGTTGAGACAAATGTACTGAATCGCTATTCGCCCCCACGGTTATTTTGTTCGTCGCTGGTGGTCCCTTTCCAGAGGCAATACTGCTGACAATGACTCCCATCTCATGATCATCATCCTCGTTATAATCCTTCATCTCCAATGCTACCCCAGTAAAGCCACTTCTCTTTAACACATCGTCCCATTTCTCAACTGTAAGTAGAGGTGAGTCTGTTCTCCCCTCTTCAGCTCCAAGCCACCATCCAGGAAGTGTTCCAAAGATCGTTCCCCAGCGCAACGAGGGCTGGGTGATTTCCACAAAGGCAAGCTGGCCATCTGGCTTGAGCAGACTCTTGAGATTGCCGAGAGTTGTTGACAGACTCTTCGTGGCGTGAATCACATTCGACGCGATGATAAAATCGAAAGATTCAAGCTCAAAGCCTTGCTCTGTTGGGGGTGCTTCAATATCAAGCTTCCGGTACTCCACAACATCTTGGTATTTGGTGAGCTTGGATTGGGTGTGAGAGAGGAATCCAGTTGTGATATCGGTAAAGGCATACTTCTCCAATCGGGAACCTGGATCCTGGAGAAGCTTCTCCAACAAAGGTACTGTGAGGCTGCCAGTTCCGCCACCAACCTCGAGAATCCGAATGTTCGGGTTCTTCAAGTGGGCTATTTTCATGTAGTTGGTCAGCTGCAGATGGCACCTGTCCAGGTTGTCATCCCCGGAGTATACACGGTAGAGTAGATCGTTCTCCAGAAGAATAGGCAGCGGGTCGACGTTGCCCAGAACAATGTCTTTAAGATGGGGCATGAGATGAAGGAGAGCCTCTCCAACCGTTCCGAGGGATAATACCCTTTTCTGAGTGCCTTCATCGAGTGCAAAAACTCCACCGGACGCATGTCTCTGCATCCATTGCAACAGATCCTTTCGATAGCCAGATGCCTGTTTCTCTTCATCAGGAGCAATACTATCTAGCGTATGTCGAAGAAGGCTCATGCAGAATGCATCGCATTCTCTTCTCCAATGAACTGGAGTGATTTCCGACACTCCGCGCTTACATTCTTCGAGAATATTTGCCAAAGGAGAGCATCCTGGATCTATCACCCATTTGATTTGATGACACAAACCGGACGTTGTTTTGTCTTTCAGACCAACCCCTTTTTCATCACGACGAACCGATGTCAAAGTCACGCCTTTTGCTTGAATCCACGATATTCCAATTTCACGATCATCACTCCCATGGACATGTAGATCAGCACGGAATTTGTTTTGTCCAAATGATTCGCATCGAGTATCAACACAAAGCTCCGTTCCATCACTGTATGGAATATCCGTAGAAACCTGCAGCTCGCCAACGGCAGTCAGGACGGCAGGATTGTCCAGTGCACCAGCACTTTTCACCGCCGCAAAGACTGCTTGCAAGCAAGTATCCAGAGTTGCTGGATGCAGACAGTGGGGATTCTGGTATTTGGCCGGCATGGAAGACTCGATATCGGGAATTTTGAAATGGCAGCGAGCCTCCCATGGACGAATGCGGATTGCATCAAGGCATTGGAACAAGTCAGAATAGTTATTACCGAGCGATCGCAAATCAGTGTATAGCTTGCGAGGCTCCATACTAGTCAGTGGGTTGAGGGGGTGTCATCTAGTTTGACTGTGTTGGATGAAGCTAACAGCGCCTCCTTGACCGACACCAGTCCTCGACAATGCTCAGTCACTTCGCCACTAAGAGAGCAGGAATAAATACGGAATTCTTTCCAGACGGTGGATGCCTCGCGTGTAGAGTATGTCTGTGGTCGCAGCTGCAGGAATGTCTCTGTGCCAAAGTTGTTGCCTTCTGAAATGATCAAAGGGCGACCGATGACAATGTCACGGAAGTGGATTGTTCTTCCCTCCCAAGGCGTACTTTCCACAATCTGACGCTGTCGCACAGCTTCAACCACCATCGCAAAGTACCCAGCGCCAGGGAAGATGATCTGTCCATCGACGCAATGACCGTTCAACCACGGCAATTCTGACGATCGCAGATAGTTTCTCCAAGTTGGTTCGGCGTCAATACTGTCCGGGGTGATTGTGCCCAGCAATTCATGTCGAGGAAACCGTTGGAATCGGTAGGCTCTGCTCCTTCGAGATTCACTCCAGTGTGCCCTGTCGTGATTCCAGCAATACGATGGAAGACCCGTCAGAACCTGGCGCGTTGCCTGACCATCTGGATTATTCACTGCATCAAAATCGAGGCGAACACCTCGCGTGAAGAGCCGTCCCGCCAGATCCAAAGCTGTTCGAGTGGCATCTTCCTTGCGGGTTAGCATAGAAAGATAAGCGGTAGACTGTGTGGCCTTTGATTCTTTAATCATTTCATTGATCGGACCACGAAGGGCTCCATGGGGTCCTATCTCAACCACCACAGCAGATGCCTGGCCAGTATGCTTCGACGCTGGTGTCTGCAATGCGGTGCTGAACGCATCCGAAAAGCGAACGGTAGATGACATATTGTTGACCCAGTATTCTGGACTCATCTCATTGCCATTAATCAGCCCCCCAGTAACAGAAGATATCATTTGCGTCTCTTTCGATGTCTTTGGGGTAATTCCATCCATTCTAGACGAATACATGTTGTGGATTGGTGCCAGATGGTGGGAGTGATATGGGATAGTCACTGCCAGGATGCGGTTGAAGATTCCCTCCGCTTGAAGGGTCTTCTGGATTATTTCAAGAGCTCTTCGATCTCCAGATAAAGTGACACTTGACGGGCTATTCACGCAGGCAATCACCACGCTGTCCGTAAAGCGGGCGATATATATCTGCGCAGAAGCTTTAGAGAGTCCGACCGCCATCATACTCCCATCAAGGGTTGGAACAAGCTCTTTTAACTTGCTCACGGCATAGCCCCTGAAATATGCAACCCTCAGTGCGTCCTTGGCAGACAGAATTCCAGCCGCATACGCCGCTGCGATCTCTCCACTCGAATGACCACAAACGATATCTGGCTGCACACCCCATGTACCCAGCAAATCCATAAGGGCAATCTGAATGGCGGTGCAGCTTGGCTGGGCAATATCAGGCTTGTTGATGGATGAGTTGTTTTCATCTCTGGTAATTTCCTCCAGAAGATCCCAGTCCGCGCCGAGTCGCTTCAGTTCTTGTCGAGCTGCCGTCATTGAGCGCGTGAAGGTCGGATGGGAGAAGAGCAACTCTTTTCCCATTCCTGCCCATTGTGCTCCTTGACCTGTGAAGGTAAAGCATATCTTGGGCTGTCCAGTGCACTTCACGGGTGTTTCTTTCCCAGCGATCACTTCATCGAGACTCCTCACTAGTTCAACTTGGGTCGAGGCAGTAATCGATGCTCTGTACAGTAAATGGGAACGTCGGCACCCCAGTGTAAATGCCAACTGGCTCATCCTGTCTGCTTGACCCTTCTGTACTGGATGCTGAAGATGTTCTTTTAACTTGACAGCCCAGTCAAGGAGGCCTTGTTCGCGTTTGTGTGAAAAGGCGAAAACCAACGGTCGTTCCCCTTCAACGTCATCGGTCTCATTTCGGATGTGAGGTCCTTCTTCCAGAACTAAATGACCGTTGGTGCCGCCGTATCCGGTACTGTTTACTGATGCTCGACGAATGACGGCTGTAGGCCATGCAAGAGCTTTAGTTGGGACCTATATACCAGTCAATCTTGTCAGAAGGGCTGAACTGTGGACGAATTCTGGATTCTCATACTTGTATTCCAGCCTCCTCTAGGCCGAGTTCCATATTGGGCTGTTCAAATGTGGGATTCGGTGGAATCACACCATTCTCCAGAACGAGGATGGTCTTTACAATCGACGTGAGGGCAGACGCATTCTCAGTGTGGCCCAGGTTGGACTTGGCGCTGCCTAAAATGACAACCTCTCCATTGAGCTTGCCATCCCAGAAGGTACTTTTGATTGCGCTGGCTTCTGCCTTATCCCCGGCCCTTGTGCCAGTTCCTGGGTATGTTAGACTTGGTCGCTGCCATCATCGAGAAAGCTCACCGTGTGCCTCGACATAGAGAGTGTCTGCCGGGTCAAGCCCAGCATTTTCATAGGCCTTGCGAATGGTCGCCACCTGGCTTTCTCCGGACGGCATTGTGATACCTGGAGTCTTGCCGTTGGAGACTACGGATGTGCCTCTAATCACAGCACGCACCGTGTCTCCATCTTTCAGAGCAGTGTTGAGAGGCTTGAGAAGAAGGCCAGCGACGCTCTCACCACGGCCATACCCGTTTGCTCGTGAGTCGAAACTGTAGCATCGACCATCAGGTGAGAGAAATCTGAAAGGGTCAGATGACGTTCCCAAAGTCTGATTCCGAAAATTACTTACTGCATTGAAGACTGAACAGCGGCCTTTTCAGGATCAAGAATGAGGTTCACACCGCCAACAAAGGCCTGATGAGTGTCACCAGTGCGGAGCGCTCGACAGGCTTCGTCAACAGCCGATAAAGCACTGGAGCATGCAGCATCGATAGTCAAGCTTGGACCGTGGAGGTCGAAGATGTATGAAATACGGTTGGCAACCATCCCCAGTCCGGTCCCTGTGAAGCGATATCTTTATCAGTCAGTTCACTATTCTGTACGGCATAGTACCAACAGCTTACATTGGTGAGACATCGGGGTCGCGCCCACAAATCATCTCATAGTCCTGGTACGTTGGTGCACAATACACTCCTGTCTGGGACCCTTCCAACTTTTCCATGGTGATGCCTGCATTTTCAAAAGTCTCATAGGCAATTTCAAGCAGCAGCCGCTGATGGGGGTCGATAGCCTTCGCTTCGATGGCACTGATGCCAAACAAGTCATTATCGAATACCGCAGGATCTTGTTTGAGAAGGTGGAAGCCGGCCGTGTTGAACTGTCTGTCGTTAGTACTTGATCGGGTCTTGGATACATCGGACTTACAGAGCCACTGCGATCTCCCTTTGGATGCCAGAAAGACTCGGCATTAAACCGGTTGCGAGTGTCTCGAGACCAGCTCGTCTTTCCTTCCGACAGCATCTGCCACAGACCGTCCGGGCTTTCTGCTGTGCCAGAAAGCCGGCAGGCCATGCCTATGATGGCAATGGGTTCTTGTCTGCCGTTGATGGGGGGTGGGCTCGCAGCTGGAATGGACATTGTTGCTGATAATTGCGTTTTCGAGGCTGAAAATGGTTGAAGCTGATTCTGTTAACCGTTGAAAGTAGATGTTTCTCTTTTTTCTTTGATGGAGAAGAAACGATAGTTGTTATGACAAGCGGGGTATATGCGTGGCCAAAGCACCCATACCATGACTCTGCAGGCTCACCAGCAGGACAGACTATTGGACCTGGTGAATTTTCCATGTTGATCAGGTGGGTACATCCGGGTTGGTGATGGGGTTTAAGCAATAAGGGTGTGAGCCCACGAGCCACACTTCTCGTGTTAGGGGATCTGAGCACGTATGCTGAGGTGTCTATTAGGCACCAAAATTTTACCGGGAGTTCCATGTTATGGATGCTTGAGGCCTTCTTATGTCGGCACATCACCTTCCTACTGTCCCCCTGTTTTATATCATCCTCTTAAAGTCTAGCACTGAACATGGATAAAGAAACTTTGGAAGCCCAGCTTAGCGCTCTAGAAATCCCTGTCTTCCATCGAGAGCCTGGGGGAACTGGCCTCCAGCAAAAGAAGAAGAAACAACGCCGAAGCCCACCGAACCCTATAAAACAAACACATAACTGTCAGCTCACTGTCCAAACGAATACTAATCGAAGCTGATATGATAGGAACCACTTACCATGGCGTTACTGGCTGAAGCCAGACAATAACATTTGATCTCAACAGACCGAGCAGCAGCACCAGACAAAGGGCATTTGGCCATCTTCACAACATTAATGAAGATACCTTACAAATGGTTGAATAGTGCTGATGAGATGAGTTATCTTTTCTTGACCGTCTTCAGCAGTAAAGATCTCATCATCCACTGGTTTGGAAACATGGTAATTTTATAACCTCAACAGCTGGGCATCTTAATGGTCTGCGCCATAACCCTGATTCTGTCAGTTTACAATGCATTGTCTCTAAAGTTGGTTCTTGAACCTTGGACTTTATCTTCAGCGCCCCCTCCTGATTGGCATCAGCAAATACCTTCATGGCGGCTTCCGTTCCCTTCTGCGCGGTCAGCAGGAACATACTTATGAATGGTTCCGAGCTCAACACTTAACGCCATTCCTCCGGGCTCTCATCAATGCTCTGACGCAGAAGCTGGAATGTCAGTGGCCCAGAGGCCACCACCAATGTACGATGATCCAGGATCAAGGTGGATATAATAGCAGGCACACGGTCTCCTTCTCCCAGTGTGGGAAAATGCAGCGGAATAGTGGGACTGAGATGCAGTGAGACCAAATTAGCTACTATTATAAGGGACAAAAACAGTGATAACTTAACTTTGTATGGTCTTTAGTCCCTACTGAAGTGAACATCTCAATATATGTGGAAGATGATGTCGCTAGGTGGCAGCTCTAGGACTGTGGAGTTAAAGGTAATGATTTTTGGTGTCAGCATTGCAACAAATGACTCCCAGTCTTTCATAGCTTGTTAAAATTCCCTATCATAGCCTACAGGCGTTAAGATATGATGTTGTGCTTAGGTGCCGTGGTATTCTTACTCTTAAACCAAGCGCGATTATCATTAGTCCTAAGATCATTAAGATATAGGAGAGTGTTTCTGTGTACTCTGGTGTCAGAGTACTTAATTCCATCAAGCAGGCACAACTCCTCATAAGGGATAATGGTGATTTTTCTTGGAGAATTATCTGCCTCTTCTGAATCTTCTTCGGGAGCAGAAGAGTCGTTTCTTTTGCTTTCATCTTGATCCGCGTCGGGCTGGTAATCATCATCGTCATCATCGCTGTCTTCGAATCCGTCTTCATAATTCCCATTACCATCGATATCAGCTCCGGCACTGTCATTTCTGTGGATCTTTGCGGTTTGCTTCCCAACTGGCAACACTGCGAGGCGCTTGCGGCACGGCATTGCAGTTCAGCCTGAATGCTACTAATTATAGGGCTGTAAGTACTTCGCTCAGGATAAGCTTGCACTATCACATGCAAAGTTGGGATGCTCACCTTTTGTACCTTGAATGAAGTAATATATTTCCTTCTGATCCCTTCAGCGATACCTTGTTGTACATACTTAAATCATCAAACGTACAATTTAGGGATTAGTGATGAAAATTTACTCCCGTTATTATTCCCTATCAAATCAGGTATGGAGACTTTGGGTTCACGGTATGCATCTCATTGGTTGTTGTGGCCATCCTTCGCGAACAGGCCGAAATAGGAAATTGTGAGATGGGTGATATACTGTTTAAGGCACTAGGAAATAATCCGTCATAGTGGGACCTCGCCTTCATAAACTCTGAAGTTCGCTCCATGTGGGCCTATGGCAATCCTTTCCTCTTATGGAAAGCCGATTTCCTTCTTGGGCCAGATCGCGAACCCACTTGCTGATCTTCTTTAGAGACGAGGATTACTCCAACTGGTTCCACCCGTCGCCTTCCAACAGGCCAATTTATAAAGACCGGCTGTGGTATGGTGTTGATGACTTTAATGTGAGTGATATCCTCTCACACAAAAGTCAAATATCGTCGTCGGGAATACTGAATTGCAGATCAGATTTGTCAGCATCAACGTTCATCTGCCATGATGACCTCCTTTGAAGAGAGAGTAAACTTGCTCCGTCAGTCATCTGAGAATGGCAGGAAGCCCTTACCACGGATTACACTAGGGGCTATCAATAGAGATGGTATGGAAATAAACAACCCATACGTGCTGTTTGCTAACACCAATCAATCAAGGTTCCTTGCACTACGCCAAGGCATTTGGAGGGGAATCTGTCGACTCTACCGATACCGACGCCGTGCATTGGGTGGCCTCTTGTACCAAGTTTGTGACTACTGTTGCAGTAATGCAGTGTGTCGAGCGCGGTCTGCTAGACCTGGATGCAGACATCGCCAATGTTTTACCGGAGTGGGAAAACCCTCGGATCTTGACGGGCTTCGACGAGAATGATAATCCTACCTTTCGGTCAGCCACCAAGCCTATTACCCTACGGTATGTATGTCACACCCTTTCTCCGAAACTGTCGGGATGTGCGGTTCAGAGGTACTAACGGCTACAAGGCGCATGTTGACTCACTCGAGTGGCATGGCGTACTACTTCATGGATCCTCTTATGACACGCTATCATGAATTACAAGGAAAACCGCCGGTAGTCCAAACGATGTACCAATTCCAATTCCTACTTTTCGAACCGGGCGAACGATGGATGTACTCTCCTGGTATTGAATGGGCGGGAGAAGCGGTAAGTTTCCCCGGTCATCCATAAGCACGATGTAATGACAATGCCTGACTTGAAAAGGTCGAGCGAGTCACTTCCATGAAGCTTGGCGAATACCTGCAGCGTCATGTTTTCGATATTGTCTCCGTCAAGGATGCCACATTCCATCTCGATCAGAGAGAAGACCTACGAGCCCGCATGGTCAAAGCCTGGGTGCGAACGGATCAGGGACTGGAAGAAGAGAAGAATCCTGTCTTCCCAGACCCAATTGCGCAGGATGTCGGAGGAGGTGGCCTATACACGACTGTTAACGAAATGCTCAAGGTCTATCATGGCATACTGACGGGAAAGTTACTCCGTCCGGAAACTATTAAGGAAATGTTCCAACCTCATCTGGAAAGTGTTCACGGTCTCGACCAGCCGCACGATTATTCATTGGCGTCCCGCAACGCCATCTGGAATGCGATCCCAAATGAAGCGCCAGTGGATTTTGGCATCGGTGGTCTGGTAAATACATCTAGAATCCCAGAGCGACGCGAGGCATATTCGCTCACCTGGTCTGGAAAACCAAATTGTTACTGGGTTGGTCATCCGATTCCTATTGGGAGTCCATTGTAGCTGACTCACTCATTCTAGTGGATCGACATCAACAAAGGAGTCGCCGGCATATACCTCTCTCAGTTGCTACCGACCGGAGACCAGAGTGCTATTGAGCTGCTCACCGAGTTCGAAAGATGGGTGTATTCACGTTTGGATGAAGTGGGTTGCCAGGTAGAGTAGACCGTGGATTTCTCAAACGCTTTACCCCGGTCCTATAATACAAGATCAATGACTACGGTGTATCCCACGTCGACGTCACAACGAACTGTGGCTGTATCTATCCTAGTATCCAATTAGTGCTAACGACGAGACGGTATACATGAAGGACTATATAAAAACACTCGTTCACCTGTTCGATAGTTCTTGTTTTAGTTCTTCGCGTTCAATTCAACCATTGTTACTTGAGTATAAATTCATACTAGGAATCGACTCGTCATAATCTACTTCAAAGTCAAGCATAAATATCACCAGCTAGGATATCTTATTTATTGACGCAGCCGGATCTTCTTATCCTGGCTAGAATCTGTACGGTCATGACAGCAGAACTCTAATCCGCCAAAAATACGAACCTGAGTTCTGAAAGATTTAACCCACATGAGGCAATAACAGCGAAGCCGTCCAATAAGGGTTTGATCTACTAGCCGGTGTTTGAATTGACCATCATAATGTGCATAATACTGATCGTGATGGCAAGCTCTAAATAGCCGATTCATCTTGGAATACGAGATTCGAGCGCCACCAATAAAAAAACAGCTACATGACCTACGGGTCGGTCTTTTACAAAATGGCCGACCAGCATTTGAGCCGGCCAGCCTTCAGCCTCGCGCCGGACAGGAATGGGCGCAACGGATACCATATATTACTCTAGATATATATATGTGACATGCACACTTAGGACGAGAAAGAGTCCAAACTACAATTACTACTAGATTAAAATCAAGTTTATATGATGACGGAATGATTATTTAGAGCCAAGCGAGGCAGTGCTCTATGTTCCACAAAATACCCAAACTTTAGTTACACCTTCAACTATATTTCTAATATGATGAGCCTACGATTCAATTTTTCCATCCACATTATGTCAAGCTCAGTCATAATTTATATTAATGATTTCTGTAAATGGAACAATACCCACTAGTGAGTTTGCAAGATATATCCAATGCTCCTACAAGGAAAATGCGCCGAGACCATTCTCCACCGGTGGAAACCAACCCTGTATGGTGTGCATCTCAGATATGTTTTATGAGGTTTCCATCGTATATTCTTGTCCATGGTATCTGAAAACCTACCCCACGTCCAAGGAAGCACAGCCATGATAGATTCCAAGGTTTATATAGTCCTCAATCACGCCTCCAATATACTTGTGTACATTTACTTCCAGGCTATGGCATCTAATCAAGTTGAGAATATTTCAAGTGAACGCAGAGATGGATACTTCATTATCAAATCTTCCATACGATGATGTCCCTCTTTCTGAAGCGCTCTCACCAGACCCCCAACATGAACATGATTTTGAAGTTGACAACAACAATTTTGCCTTCACTCCAGGCCAGCTCAACAAACTTCTCAATCCCAAATCCCTTGCTGCATTTCAAGCGCTTGGTGGACCTCACGGGCTAGCATATGGTCTCCGAACAGACTTGACAGTGGGTTTATCGGTGGACGAAGGCGAAATACAGGACTATGTCTCCCTGCATGCAGCGCAGGAAATGGCACTTTCAAAATCGGCAAGCTGGCAACCCATTTCTTTCGCTAGTTCTGGCTCGGTATTCATTAATCACGGGCAATCCTCCACGCAGTTCTGCGATCGGATTCGGGTTTTCGGACGAAACTGGCTGCCTGAGCCTAGACGGAAAGGATTCTGGAGGCTTCTCTGGGATGCGTGTAATGATAAAATCATCATTCTTCTCACCATCGCTGCGG
Source organism: Aspergillus sp. 'subgen. Cremei' (assembly GCA_019976455.1). NCBI lineage: Eukaryota > Fungi > Ascomycota > Eurotiomycetes > Eurotiales > Aspergillaceae > Aspergillus > Aspergillus sp. 'subgen. Cremei'. The sequence continues at coordinate 531,354 of JAFBMR010000006.1, forward strand.
TGATTTCCTTATCCTTGGGGATATATGAAGCCGCCGTCGGGCAGTCCAAAGTTGATTGGATTGAGGGGGTTTCTATTTGTGTCGCCGTTCTGATTGTTGTCACTGTGACGGCAGGAAATGACTGGCAAAAGGAGAGGCAGTTTGGAAAGTTGAACAAGAGGGTAAGTCTTCTCCGCCCATGCCATATCGTCATCATCCAATGGCCACCCGTCTAATCCGGTTGCATGGATGTGTGTAGAAGGTCGACCGTGATGTCAAAGCTGTTCGTTCTGGACAACCGGCTATGGTTCATATCACTGATATCACTGTTGGCGATGTGCTTTGTATTGAGCCTGGGGACTCACCTCCCGCGGATGGGATTCTCATCACTGGCCATGGCGTCAAGTGCGATGAATCTACTGCCACGGGCGAGTCCGACCAGATAAGGAAAACCAGCAGTGAGGAGGTCTGGCATAGAATTGTTGACGGCACAGCAACTAAGGATCTGGACCCGTTTATCCTGTCCGGGAGCAAGGTCCTGGAAGGCGTGGGGACATATCTCGTCACCAGTGTTGGGCGGTTCTCCACGCATGGAAGGATCATGAGTTCATTACAGACAGAAAACGACCCAACACCGCTGCAAGTCAAGCTTGGGAGACTGGCCAATTGGATTGGTGGATTAGGGACGGCGTCAGTGAGCTGCTTTCCAGTGAGTTGTTTTATCCACTGATGATGGGTTAGAGCTGCTGTCATTCTATTCCTCGTCCTTTTCATTCGGTTTCTAGTTCAGCTGTCGGGTAACAACGAGTCGTCTGCTATCAAAGGACAGGAGTTCATGGATATTCTCATTGTCGCTGTCACCGTTATTGTAGTTGCCATTCCTGGTAAGGTGCCCTATGAGAGCCGGAACTGAAGTACTAGGCTGGTGGCTAATAATGGGAAGAGGGACTTCCACTGGCAGTGACTCTCGCCCTGGCCTTTGCCACAACACGAATGGTTAAAGAAAACAACCTGGTGAGGGTGTTACGCGCTTGTGAAACCATGGGAAATGCCACAGTGATATGTTCTGATAAGACAGGAACACTCACCCAGAATCAAATGACTGTTGTTGCTGGTGTATTTAGTGATAGCATCCAGTTTAACAACGTGGAGATGGCGGTTGAGGATAAGCGATGTTACCAAACAATCACTGATATTCTGAAATACTTCCCAGCAGCGCTAAAAGACCTGGCTGTGAAGGCTATCGCGCTGAACTCCACGGCCTTTGAAGAATTCAAAGATGGTGCCAGGCAATTCGTGGGGGACAAGACTGAAGTTGCTCTGCTTGAGTTTGCCAACGAACATCTTCAGATGAATTTTGCTGAGGAGCGGGCTCATTCTCGGCTCGTACATGTGTTTCCCTTTGACTCGAATCAAAAGTGCATGGGGACTGTGTACTATGACCACTCTATTGGATATCGATTGCTTATCAAGGGGGCAGCTGAAATTATGTTGAGGTCATCGACTGAGATCATCGGTCAACATGCCAACCAAATGCTGACCAAAAATCACCTTGATTCTGATACTCGAGAGGCTCTGACTCAGAAAATTGACCAGTACGCAGGGCTGTCTCTAAGAACAATTGCGATGGTCTATAGAGACTTTCCCGACTGGCCGCCCCGGGTGTCAGAGAAAAATGAGGATAGTGAACTGCTGTTGGAGAGCCTGATGACAGATATGGTATGGATTGGTGCAGTAGGTATCCATGATCCACTAAGGCCAGAAGCATCAGCTGCTATCAAAGTATGCCGTAATGCAGGGGTCCAGGTCAAAATGGTCACTGGTTAGTGACTTCCTGACAATTCTCTTGCCATCAATATGTTAACAAGTACAAAGGTGATAACATCAAGACTGCATCTGCTATTGCTTTATCTTGCGGGATCAAAACACCAGATGGTATCATCATGGAAGGCCCTGCGTTTCGGAAACTTCCACCAGAGGCAATCGATACTATCCTTCCAAAACTTCAGGTTCTGGCTCGTTCGTCACCGGATGATAAGCGAATCCTTGTCGACCATCTCAAACATCTTGGTGAGACGGTTGCAGTAACTGGGGATGGTACCAATGATGGCCCCGCGTTGAAGTCTGCTGATGTAGGTTTTTCAATGGGAATCAGTGGCACTGAAGTTGCCAAGGAGGCCAGTTCGATTATTCTTTTAGATGATAATTTCAAATCAATCATCACCGCCATTGCATGGGGGAGGGCTGTGAACGATGCCGTCTCCAGGTTTCTACAGGTGTGCAAAATACAGCAGTATTCACTGGTCACTTCTAAACTCAAACAGTTTCAAATAACAGTCAACATCACAGCAGTTGCTCTGACAGTAATAACAGCTATCTACAGCGACTCGAATGAGAGTGTGTTGAATGCTGTTCAACTCCTATGGGTGAATCTGATCATGGATACCTTTGCAGCCTTGGCCTTGTACGCTATACTTTACCTTGTATCAAGGTTATCGAAATTTGCTGACTGAACATAGAGCTACTGATGCGCCAACAGCCCAGATTTTAAACAGAAAGCCAGCTCCAAAAAGCAGCCCCTTGTTTACGAGAACAATGTGGAAGATGATTATTGGTCAATCTATATACAAACTGACAGTCTGCTTGACCCTCTATTTTGCTGGGTCCCGTATCCTCCATTATGACAAATCCGACCACCATAAACAACTGGAACTTGACACCATCATCTTCAATACGTTCGTATGGATGCAGATATTTAATGAACTCAACTGTCGACGGCTGGATAACAAATTCAACATACTCGAGGGGATCCATAGGAACCGCTGGTTCATGGTGATAAATATCATCATGGTCGCCGGCCAGATAACAATAATATTCGTTGGTGGTGCCGCATTTGGGGTGACACCGCTGGATGGTGTACAATGGGCTATCTGCATTGGATTTTCAGTCCTCTGCCTTCCCTGGGCTGCTCTGATGAAGCTCGTTCCGGATGAAAAGTTTGGAGTTGTTTTTGATTTTGTGGTCACGAGTATTGTGCTCTTTCTTTCCCCCATCCAGAGACTTTACTTTTCAGCTTTACATGGAATTCGCCAACTATCCAGAGCAGTCTTTCCCCATGTTTCTTGCTTTCATTTTCGTCGTAATATCCCGGCGTCTCGGCGTGAACATATGGAGGGAATTGTGGAGCGCTCTGGAGAGGATCAGGTCTAATCTTGTCTACTTGGTTTTTTAAGTGATTCTTAGGGGCTCAATGTATCGGTATCGTATATTCATAGTACATAGCACGCTTTATATCGGGACCATTGGCCGGATTGGACGGCGACATGCATCAAATATTTACCTAGACGATCGGTGGTGCCACCAGTAAATGAGGCTAGATGAACAGCTACTGATCAGGCTGAGTCAACTTTGCACGATCTGTGATCTCAACTGAGATCAGCTAATAACGGTTGAAAGACCTCATGCACTCATCGATAATAATATTGGTGTCAATTGAAAGGTGTCTGCTGCTAATATACATAACGAAAATTCGGATTCTCGCGATCCGTAAGATCCTCAAAAGCCAAGTCATGCGAGACATCCCTCTCCTTGAACTTATTTCGCCGGATGAGAAGAACACGAGTCAACAAAGTAAAGGCGACAAAAACAGCATAAATGACAAGATGCGCAATGAACCCATGCACGTATCTGGGAGCGTCTGAATGCTGAAAGATCTGTGGCGCAATGAGATTCCCTGCAGCCCATCCGATGAAGAGGAGAGTCATGGTTAGGCTCTTCTTGGTTTGGCCGGCTGTGTTGCGGGTGATCAGGGAGATGATCATGTTTCCCTCGGCGAGGATGAACTGCGTGCAGTAGAAGGCGATGAGCATGCCGCCGGCGTTGGAGGCGTTGGGGGTAATGACGAGGATGACGATTGTTCCTGCGATGGCTGGGATTGTCCATAGCTACTCAAGTTAGTATAGATCTGATAGTTAGTTGGATAACGTACAATCATAACAAGACAGCTCTGCTGAAACCGCTGCGAAGCCCAGGCAGATCCCACCATGACGATAATCGTCCACACCCCCTGGGCAATATTCAGCAATTGCGTCTGCAGCAGCGAGAATCCAAACTGCTGAATGATGAGATTGGAAAAGACCCCGAGACCCCCAATGACCAGATTGGCGATGAGCATGAGCATCACGCAGCACCAGACAACGGGGTCTTTCACCGTCTCCACCATCTGGTACTTTTTGTACTCTCTGTTCTCGATCCCGGTTTCGTTGTGTCGGACTCGCTCTACTAGAAGGATCTTGTCTTCTTCGCTGTAGCACTTGGCTGACAAGGGGCTGTCAGGGAGGAAGACGGCGATGAAGAGGGCCCAGACGCAGGTTGCGCATCCGAGAACCAGGAACAGGAGCTGCCAGTTCTTGATCGGGCCGTTTGTGAAGTGGGAGGTGCCGAAGGCGAGGAGGCCACCGATCTGTTTCTTAGCTTTATATATGTATATAGTATGTAAATAGGCGGATTCATACCATCAGTTGCACACCCATCATGCAATACCAGATTGAATTCAGCACAGACTGCTCCTCTCGTTTATACCACATGGCCGTTCTGCAAGCATCAGAAAAGTATACACATTGCAACGGACCACTCACATGAGCATCATCGCAGGCTGAATGCAACTTTCAAAAAAACCAAGCAGGAACCGAACAGCCATCAGGGAGCCAAAGCGTGTTGACGCCGCGGAGCACGCCACGACAGCGCCCCAGATGAACACGTTGATGGACAGCGTCTTTGCAATCGGAAACCTCTGGAGAAGGAGATTCTGTGGATATTCGCCGATGAGGATTCCCACGTATAGGATTGTGCCGAGCAGCGAGTACTGCCATGTATTAATAAGTACTATATAAAAATCATCTTGAACACACCTCTTGTCCCACCAGGTGGGCGTCGGTCTCGATGCCCATGATGGAGGCATAGTTGAGAATCCCCTTGTCGAGGGCTTGGAAGAAATACGTGACGACCTGTATCACCAGAATCCGGCGAGTGATCATCCAGAACAGGCGTCGGTCAGTCGCTGCGTCCATCTGGCTTGAGGGGGGTTCCTTGGATTCGACCATCTCGTCGTGGTCGACGGTTGCTGCAATTTCTGCGTCTTTCGAAGCCATTGTGGATGCAGTATGCTGAAAAACATGTCCACTTTGACGGTATTTGTATCATCTCCACACAGTACATTGCGGAGAGCGGACGAAGTGCCGGAGTTTTGCCCGATCTCTGTATGGCTTATTGGCGGAGGAAGTGCCGGACCTTGTCCGACGAGCATTTCTCTAGATTATAAGACAGCCATTGTCTAGTTATTCTCACTGTCTCATGTTGTTCAATTCCGATTGACCATTTATCTCCAATATGTCGATCGAAAAAAGAAATGGCACCAAATCTGCTGAAAGAGTGATCGCCGCTCTCTTTTCAGAGTCCGTCACAGCCAAGATCTGGTTTGTCGCATCCAAGGCACTGGGCAGTGTACGTCCTCACCATCTGGTCTATCTAAGAAACTAACAGCCACAAATAGAGCAAGCCTCCGATTCTCTATCCCGAATACACCGATCAAGACCGCGCCACCTACGTCTACCGCACTCTCGACTTCTGGACCTCTGGATTCTTCCCAGGCTCTCTATACCTCCTCCTCGAACGCATCGTCCGATTTCCCGAAATCGCCCCCTTCAATACACCCCATCGCCTCCAACTCGAACACCTCTGCCGCTGGTGGACGGTCAATCTGCACCAGAACGCCATGAAACGCGACACCCATGACCTGGGCTTCATGATTGCCCCGTGGGCCATGAAAGCGTGGGATCTGCACCGGGATCCATCCGCATACAGTAGCCTCGTGATGGCCGCGCAGTCCCTGGCTGCCCGCTTCAACGATACAACGCAGTGTCTGCGGAGCTGGGATGTGTGTGTCACGACCCGATACTGCTTCACGGATCCAGCGACAGATTTCCTAGTTATTATTGACAACATGTTGAATCTGGATTTACTCTTCTGGGCGGCCCGGGAAACTGGGGAGAAGAGGTTGTATGATATTGCGCTCGCGCATGCACGCACCACGCAGAAACATCACGTCCGAGCAGATCATTCAACCTTCCACGTTGTGAATCTGGATATCACCAACGGGGATGTCAAGACGAAATTCACAAATCAGGGATACAGCGATAGCAGCTGCTGGGCAAGGGGACAGGCATGGGGCATTTTGGGATTCATGCAGGCGTTCGAATGGACGGGGAATTCCTCGTTTCTGGATACGGCGCGAGCTCTGGCTGATTATTTCACTGCGCACTTGCCGCTCGATGGCGTGCCGTATTGGGATTTTACGGCGCCGGTGACCGAGTCGAGTCCGCGGGATACTTCGGCGGCGATGATTGCGGCTTGTGGGATGCTGCTGGTTTACAAGGCGTTGAGGGGGAGTCAGGAGGGAGAGGGCTATCTGAGGGAAGCCCTCAAGCTGGTGGATAGGACTGTTACCAGGTTTCTGAATCCAAGTATGCGGTTCGAGAGTGTTCGTTCGGCGTCATCTGTGGCTGTCTATCCTGATGGCTGTATCGACGGTGACGGATTTGATTCATTGGATGTGGTCCATGATGCGGAATGCAAGGCCCCAGAAACGATTCTGGACGGAGCAACGATCAACAATTACGAGTTTGCGCCGAGGCGATGGTCGAACCATGGACTCGTCTACGCAGATTACTATTTCCTGCTCTTTGGCAATATGCTTCTTGAACTCGACTTGGTCGAGGAACTGGCCTGTATCATATAATAGACAGTAGAATAGAATATCATGCACTTGGCTCATTTGCTTCTTCAGTCTCGTTAAGGCCACCATAGCGGCTAATCCTTGAGCCCGGGCTAGATGTCATGTTGAAGGCGTTTAAAAGATCTTCCTGTGGACTCGAAGACTCTGGGTTTCGCCACAAATGAGCCTCTGTCTGCGTTGGAACTGTATCAATCACGGGTAAAAAGGGAAAATCCTGCTCGAATGCCGGTGGGAGAGGTGGAAATGCCAGGCTCGACCGGTCGATAGAAAAGGATTCTGGTATCGGTTGGTCATTCAGAACTGCTTCATAAGTAGAGGTCTGTAGCGATATCTGTGGCTGTTTAGACTCAACCGAGTACGCTGTCAGTCTGATATCCAAACCAGGGCTGGAAGGATTTTCAAAATCTTTTTGAGCATCAGTGAGTCGCCTCGCAAAGCTACTAGGCAAATTATCCTGTCGCGATTCTGGAGATTCGTGCCCCGCCCATCGCTGGGATATTTCCATCAAGCTTGCAACCAAGGTATCAAGAGCCGGGGAAACCGGTTCTTTTTTGTATTTCGCGTGAGCGAGAAGCATGCGGCCCGCAATGAATAAACAGAACGAAAACTGGGGATTCGTAAAGATGGGCGAAAACGATAGAAACTGCTGGCCGATTGTGGCTATCTCAGCGGCTGCCTCAAGGCATGTTTCTGCGGACGAGGCACATGGTAGCTTTACGGGGCAGTTTTGCCAATGGGCAGGTGGATATGCGATGCCTTGATGCAAGAGGATCACTGCTGTATTGTGGGTGATATGCGCCAGTGTCAGGTTGGGATCCATCACTCCGTCGGCATTCAGAACAGAGGCCTCCTGCCATTGCGGAGGGAGGTATGCTTTCCACTGCACAAGCCGTAGATCCAATTCCTTGAACTTCATCAGCCATCTCCGAGATCGACTGGCATCGGTAAGGACAAGCGCATCGTGTAGAAAGAAATTCGTCACCAGTGCAAGCGACTCGGTAGCCTCAATGTTATATGCAAAGCCTCCAATGGCACCTTCGTCCTCGGACGAGCGGTTTCCAGTAAGAACCGAACTACTCGATGGCGTTTCTTTAGAATCAGATATACCGAAATATGGCGTTTGCACTTCCTGTTCCTTCTCCCATAGCGCTCCCTCGCAAGGAAGACGCCGCTCGACATCGGCGTTTGTCAGGCTTATCTTCCATCCAGTCGACACGCTGCAGAATCGGTCCATGAGGAAGACAGTCCAGAACACACGACGACGCTCTTCTGCCTCTCGCCATGAGTGGGACGGTGTCAGGAATACCATGCGCTGGAGAAGAGTCTCGCCCATGTGTTTGGCTCGATACAGCACATCCTCTTCCACGCCTAGTTGTAATTGCTCGACTGTGCCTACCATGCTTCCAAGAAGAGACCATGAAGATGGCCCTCGGCCTCTGCTAAACTATCTATCATTAGTTCATACCGCTGAAGGGAAACCCGCCACTCACGGTCTCAAATGCCACAATCACCAGAGCCTGCAAGTTCTCCACAGAGAAAGATTCCGTGCTTTCCAAAATGACCTTTTGTCGGCTCGCCTCTGCGATTCGTTTCGCCACGGTTGGGTCTCGGCAAAGATCGTGTTGCGAAAAGCGGACGCAGACGGAAATGATCGCGTGAAAAATACATTTGAGACGCGGTCGCTCATCCGGTGACTTCATGCGCCGTCTAAACCCAGTGACGTGTAGGATTGGGATCCACGGATGGATATTGACAAAGTAAAAGTCCACCAGCTCGGTCATGATCTCGTCTGGAAGGCTGGCTACACTGTCAGGTGGCTCCAGCAGACGCTCCAAGCCAGCATCCTCCAAACGAGCTCGCTTTGCCGGCCGAAAAACAGACTCAGTACCTGCTGCATCTCTATCAGACACCTGCTGGCCTGCAGGCTGTCCCAGCTGAAGTAGAGACGCTTTCAACTTCTCCCGTTGCTGCCCCAAGTCCGAGGAGTTAGTCACATTATGAATCGGGAGACTGGAATTCGGAAAAACAGCCTGCCACATCTGCTGCCAGAGCATCTCCTTGCCAAGAAACATGTTTTCAACTGCCTCGATGCGCCGGTAGAGCTGGTCCATCGCGCCGGCACGGAGTCCTGGCTTCATCCGTTTATCGTCATAGACGCAGAGCACATCGTATCGGGTACATTGCGAGCATGGCTGGGCCCGGTTACATTTTGCTTTTTTCTTGCGACACGACTGGCAGGCGGGAATGTCGTCCTCTGGCTTGGATGCTGCTGTCTCCACAGCGGGATGGGATTTCGGCGGCATCGGGAATGAATTGAACTGACTTTAGCTAGGAAGCTATCTGACAGTTTCTGAAACTCGAAGGATGAAATGAGAAAATGAGATAGAAGCAAAGCAGCTTTCCCCGCAAATTTCTGGGGAAATGACAGACCCACTTAGTTGCTAACCAATTGTGGTAATAATCCGGGGGTTGATAGTCATGTGACGATTCTGCTCTATCAAACTATTCATCCAAAGTCACGACCTTGTTTCACATGAGGCTATTTTAGGAAGGGTGAGTAGGTGTTGTTAGGCTGAACAAGGTATGTAAGGAGGATGAGGCTATTACAACCATGTCTATTCAACAGCTAAATGCCAAGAATACTATTCTTTGTTTAGGTGAGACAAAATGGCCATGTTATCTCATTCATAGAATCCTATTTCACCTCACTGGACATGTCACCTAGCCATACACTAATCTATCTATTTCATTTCAAATGCACTTTCATTGAATCGGTCCCAGCGTATCCAACACAGAAACATCACTCTTCAACCAGTCTAACCTACGACTCGATATCACACTTTGCATTGCCCATGTTGCAGACTTCATTTCCACAGCAGTCGTAGTCATGGGAACAAGATTCACCGAGGGCTTGACAGTCCTAGATTTTTTTTCCTTGGTCACATTTCAATAGATCACAATCTGCTGAGTGTTTGTACATACCCCTTCAGGTTTGGGCATTGCTGCGGCAGCAGAGTAGCCCACAAGGGTGAGGGTGATGATGGCAAGAAGCTTCATGGTTTTGAATACTTTGTGGTGTATTGATTGAGAAAGATGTAATTGACTTTTTTGTTGCTAGAATGATGGTGCTGAGGATACAAACTTGAGGGGTGTTAAAGGGGGTATTTATATCTTCGACTCTTCTCAAAGCAGAGCAGGCTGGATTACGCAGCTTATAGCCTCATGAATTCATATTACGACGATCTTCAACACCGCCATCCTGCCAGCCTTGCGCATGGTTAGTAACGTGGCTTGAGGCCTAAAGATGGATTGGTTTCCTGGGATTGTCGAGAGCATCAAATGTTAGACCCTGTAATTGATTATTATATTCGACAGGTATCTTTGAATCCCTGTTATTATGATTCTACCCCGCCATTCAAGTGGAGTTGGACTTTCAGCCTTATCAATACACATCAATGTAGGCTGAGCGCGAATAGTAAATCTAATAATCACCGCCCTGTGTTCTAGCCTTGTATAAGAAAATAACCCATATTTTAAAGGCCATAAGAGAGAATACTTTATAATAACTATGGGCGATGGAAAGTGATCTAGATCAATTTCTATCCATATTTAAAAAGACAAAACTTGTATATAGGTTATTTCTTCATGGCCATTTCTTGGTAGATTTCCTTAAAAATATGAGTTACCAACAAAAGCAAAAGTCAAGCAGGAGACACAGCCCCAGATATAATGTAACTAAGGATATAGTGCGCGGTTTTTCCTATGTTCCCAGGAAGTTGACGTGGCATGACTGAGACAGCTCTCGCTGTCCTTGTCAGGTCTTGCAATCTTCCCTTTCCATCGCCTCTGGGATTTGAAGCCTGTGCTGGGTGGATATGGTAGAACAAGGTAATGTACAGGATCATTTGACATTTCATCACATGATTCAGTTCCCTCTACAACACAGGCAAAGAAACCTATAGACACTGTATCAGTTTAAGGGTGAACTTAAAGAATACTCACTCCATAAATTTGCATGCTAGCGCACTCATCATATATTATTATCATACCCTGGGATCTCACAATAGTACCGAACCTGTAATCCTATGAGTTAAGCTGAGAATACTAACCTAAATACCCGGGACAAAGCCAGGTCTACCCTCGATCCCCCTAACACATATTACTGCCTCCACGTACCTCCATGTGATCCTGCTTCTTTAGCCATAGTCCCTGTCTAGCCAGTTGTTGTTGATTTACGACATTTTGTTATGGTGGCTAAGATGCGGCGAAGTCGAAGCGTTCTCCGATTTATGATACGTAGACTAAAGCATTTTAAACCACCTTGTATACACGATCCGTTGGCCAGATATAGGTCCTGTGACCAGCCCCCACTCTGAGGGGGTCTTTATAGCCAACTCTTGCCATGTAGATAAACCAACCAATGAGTTCATTGCTTTTTATAAGAAACAGAAAAAGAAAAGAAAAAAAATCCCCGAAAAGGAGATCATTTCTGCGGTAAGCGAGGCCAGTGATCAAGAGCTTTTCTCGAATGGCAAAGGTGTTACTACCAACGACACGATAGAATTATACCAAATGAAAAGATTCAATCATTGCCTACACTAGCAAGATTCTCAATGTCGTCTTTGCCATCCCTATTGTATATTAACAATTGGAAAGTGTGAGCTTGGAATACGATCACCTACCGGCCTTGATAGCGAGTCCAAAGTATCCCCAGATCTCCGACAGGCAAATGGAAAGGGAATCCCATCGCTTCAAAGAGTTGCACAATTAGCAAGTAGAAACCCAAGAGACTAGCAACGAAAAGCGCAGCCCCTGCCCCCTAAAAGCCAGAAAAGTGCCGATTAGCGTCCACTTTATACATTTAAAGACGGGGGCGCAATATTCACCTTCACACATCGATCACCAGAGGTTGTGTTCCCTTCTCCTAGCCTCCAATAGGCTGATGATAGGAGAAGGAAAACCAAGAGCAGCGACAGAAAGATAAGCGTATATACGACGTTTGTGCGTGTGGCGCAGACCATGAAGATCAACATGAGGACAGCCATTGTAATAAACAGGAACGCTGGCGTTGTTAGCCACAACTATTTACTAGAGCTTCTGTATGGATGAGACGCTTACCATATGTGTTCATGAAGCTAGCACTAGTAAGACCGGCAGCTGTATTGGTGGTTGAAGAGGAATATGGAGCTTGAGATGTGTCAGATTTATATACTCGATGGGATAAGCTGTCTTGGAAAGTAGAGCTCACCCGCCGCATTGAAAGATGGAATCATGGTCGTCGCAAATGCGAACCAAAATCCGCCTAGAGCAAGATATCAGAGAAGAGAACAGAAAATAGTGAGATCTAGTATCATGTTGGAGGACTTACCGATGGTACCAAACACAACGCAAGGGAAAGTATTTCCCAATATGAATTCAAGAATGCTCGTAATGAGAAGTAAAAGGCCACCGAGAAAGATAGTGGGACCGCTATCCTGGTTAGTATATGCTTAGACCAACCGGCATATGATCGAATCGCATCTTACATGAATGCAACACCATTTCCACTGGCTCCCCTCCAGGCCATCAAGCAACACGAGAGCGGAGTTGTCGTTATGACGAATCCGCCGAGTGCCCTGAAGATTTGCGTTTTATCATTAGCCTTTATCGTCAGGTGAGAAAACCTCGAATGGGAATTCTTACAATGGTGTTGGGTTTCCCATTTTCTTTGCCATTGCAGGCTGACGGTGCGTCATCGGGGTCAAATATAATCTCTCAAACTGCTCGGGAGACAGTGTGAGCGTCGTCGGAATTGTAGAAAGTCCTTGCGGCGAGCTCTCCATTTGCTGGTAGGCGGTTTTTATTCCACCGTTTTGAGTATCGTCGCTGGCCATTTTCTGGTATGAGGAATTGGTATCTTAGGGTATGAAGTTGGACGTTCGAAAGAAGATGATAAAACAGACCTGGTTAAGGCACAGTCTTATATTTCCAAGTAAAGGTCCATTTAAGGTTTGACAACATGCCAAATAGGGGAAATTTCCCCACCACACTGGGCTGAATACGACGGAAAGGAGCAGTTCTCCAAGGACACCCCTAACCCCATACAGTGCGGTTCAATGGAGAAAGCCCCCGGATCGTAGATCAAAATAACGAGCAAACTTGGCTAAAGGCCAATGATATTTGGTCGATCGGAATGATCGACACATTGCATCCATGTGGGGTATGCTGTGCGGTTCCGATGTTCATGCGGAACCGCATTTCTGGGGAACCTGCAGGCTGGGGAACATGGAGTCCGGGGAACATGGAGTCCGGGGTATGGGGCGAAGATTCAATGGGCTGAACATCCTTGAGACCTATTGCCCTTATGATGGCGACCAGCATGTACGATCAAGTGGCAAGAAAGTAAAAAGGTGACTGCAAGCTACATGGCCGGGGTGATCCCTCCTTTGATGGGAACAACCCGTATGACTCCGACAGTGGTTCATAATTCAGAACATTAAATACCATGCATCCTTGGCTAGAATGAGTTGCATATTCACTTCCACTCTATAGAAGCCACGCATGATATAAGGGTATAATGGCTAGCAAACTGACCTCATCTGCTACCGTTCCGTGTTCATTAACTGCTGATAAACCACTTTCCTTTTTGACTTGGAGGATGGATGGCCTGGCTAGCACAAGAAATCAATGCGAGAGACTGCGACACCAGAAGAAGGTTATCAGGGCCTTCTTGAATTGTCGACGGTCCCAAATTCAATACAGTATGCTTGGCCCTTTTACCTTCTGCGATTGCTTCCCCATTACTTCCTATGTGCAGGGTGATTAATGATGAGGGGGATAGGAAAGAAACGACAGTGTGCGCAATCTATCAAGCGTGAAAACCTATTGGAATGTGTCAACAGCAATGACAAAAAACCTGAACATCTCAATGTTCTCAAAATCAAATCTACTACAGTTGGCTCTCGCGGTGTCGTCCCTTCTCTGCGAGCCATACGGTGCCAGAAAAGTTCAAATGTCGACATGCCGCAGTACAGGTAACCTACCACCAGTTCCCAAACAGATTGCAAGTTCTCTTACTGAATTCCTGATAGAAATTCAAGGACGGATATTCAACTGAGTCCGGAAACACATGTGCAGGTCCATGGGGAGACTGGAGGGTCGGGGTGCATCGATCCGAAACTCCTCCATATTAAAAGCCCAGATTACGAGATTGAGCCTGATGCAAGCATGAGAGGACTTGGGGAACAGAAGCATGACGATCCTGCTTCCATCAATCATTTGCAGAACTCACCAGGTAATAACAAACAACCTAGTCCATCCGAGCAAGAAAAAAGAGCACCCCGGGCGCCCAAGGATTTTTCAAGAGAGTCTTCCCCAAGCTGTTTGGAAATTGAGGTTCTGAGTAAACAGCTGTTTAAAGATGAGGAGCATAATATCAAGATCATTCAGGATAGCCGTAACAGCTGTGGGTTTGCAATTAGCAGTGGCTGGTCGAGCACTTTCTTTCCCTGCGGCGTGAATGACGAGTCTAGCAACGATTGCAAGATTAGCATTGCGGAATACAGTATCTGAGTTATTTATTTCACTCTTTGTCGAATATATATATCGATAATGTAGAACTTTTCTATGGATTTTTGTATGGCTACGTATGTACGGAACCATTCCGATGAATGAGTTAGCTGAGAAACCGAGGACTCTGAGCGGCTATTCTCTATGTACATCTAGAGTTATGCAGTGAACATACTATGACGCTATCTTTCTATGCGTCTATCTTTGTGCGCAGTGTTTCCAGGGAAGCCATCACATCAGTAAACTTGTTAAGACGACACTGCTTGGCAAAGAGAAATAGAGTTTAATTGTGGGCTGTCAGATCGCAAATGCAGATTTTCATTGGTCGCCCATGCGGATCCGCATGGATGCTGATCTGCATCTCCGCAAGAACCTTCCCGCGCTTCCCGCTCACTCCATAATTGAACATTCTGGGGATCTGGGGTAATAGATCTAGCAATTTCTCTTTCCTGGTATATTCCGGCTGCCCGAATCAACTCCAATGGATGAACTGGATCTCGAAATGAGGAACCCCGCTATTTGCTCGTACCCCGGATTTTCTCAATCCCGTACCTGGGCACAGAGCATCTATAAAGCATCCCCACCACGCTCACTACGAACTTCATCAATCATCCTAAATCACCAACACTTACAATAACCTCTTTTCTAATCCTCTTCAATTCTACAATTCTTTTTTACCTTCCCAATATGTCTATCCCCGATATGCAATGGGCGCAAGTGGCTGAACAAGTCGGTGGACCGCTTGTGTACAAGCAGATCCCGACCCCTAAGCCAGGCCCAGATCAGATTCTGGTGAAGATGCGCTATAGTGGCGTGTGCCATACTGATCTGCATGCGATGAAGGGACACTGGCCACTCCCCGTGAAAATGCCCTTGGTTGGCGGCCACGAGGGTGCTGGGATTGTCGTGGCCAAGGGCGAGCTGGTCAACGAGTTTGAAATCGGTGACCACGCCGGCATCAAGTGGCTCAATGGGTCATGCTCCGAATGCGAGTTTTGCAGGCAATCCGATGACCCCTTGTGCGCTAATGCCCAGCTTTCCGGGTATACGGTGGATGGAACTTTCCAGCAGTATGCGGTTGGCAAGGCTACCCATGCCTCGAAGATTCCCAAGGGGGTCCCTCTCGACGCTGCCGCGCCAGTCCTTTGTGCCGGTATTACGGTCTACAAGGGTCTGAAGGAAGCTGGGGTTCGTCCAGGCCAGACGGTGGCTATTGTTGGGGCGGGCGGTGGCCTTGGATCTCTTGCTCAGCAATACGCAAAGGCGATGGGGATCAGAGTAGTGGCCGTGGATGGAGGCGATGAGAAAAAGGCCATGTGTGAGAAACTTGGTACTGAAGTATGTGTTTGAGCACCCAGATTCTGGAATTCAAAGCTAACCAGACTTTAGACCTTTGTTGACTTCACCAAGTCAAGCGACTTGGTGGCCGATGTGAAGGCAGCCACGCCTGATGGACTTGGAGCCCACGCGGTGATTCTGCTCGCTGCCGCGGAGAAGCCCTTCCAACAGGCCACTGAATACGTTCGCTCTCGTGGAACAATCATCGCCATTGGATTGCCTCCAGATGCGCAGCTCAAGGCCCCAGTATTCAACACGGTGGTCCGTATGATCAGTATCAAGGGCAGCTACGTTGGAAATCGCCAGGATGGTGTCGAGGCTCTCGATTTCTTTGCTCGAGGCTTGATCAAAGCTCCATTCAAATTGGCTCCGCTGAAGGACCTCCCGGAAATCTTCGAGCTCATGGGTTCGTTCATCCCCGCCATCCTTGTGAACTCGGTAACTGACAAATCACAGAGCAAGGGAAGATTGCTGGTCGCTATGTGCTTGAGATACCGGAATAATCAGTGGGTCATGCAGACCATTACATATGACGATGGAATCCTATTATGTATTTGTTTGGTTGTAGCACATTGTTTAGTACAAATTCAATCTTTACCTTTCCTGACTATCACTTCAATGTAAAATGCTTCGAAGAGTATGATTTCTCATTTTCCAGTGACCTGTAAACGTTGTGATAGAGATTCCCACACATTCCTGATATCTTGTTCCAGAGATTGGCTAACGAGGGAAATCCAAGCCGTCTTCAAAATGTACGATTTCAATACAGTTTACGGAGTAGGAATTTGGAAATCGTGTGACTCAGGTAGCTACATTAAGCGATCTGATCGTAGACGATGCGGTTGAGATGGATTACATGCATTCCCAGGATAGAAACCCGAATGTTCACGCGAGAAATCCACAAGGATATATGGCTGGTATCATTTGCGGACACAGATCTTCCAACTCCACTAGAGGTTCGAGACAGTAATCCCCGCATTACCTTTGCTTTCGGAGCCGCATAGCAATGGATATGCGGGCCAAAGGAAACCCCGGAAGAAAGGATTGAGGGGAAAGGTGCAGAGTGTGGAACTATGAGATATCGAAACGACTCCTCCCGACCACAAAGCTTCCCCATTACTCCATATTCCCGAGGAAAGTATGGATCGGTTTCTTCTGCAGGGTTGTATATATAAAGTCCATTTCCTCCCTTCTTCAGGCCAAACTTCATTCCAAACATCACATTTCAGCTATCCAAACCGATATTCCATCCGCCAAACATGTCTCTTTTCCAGACTATCACGACCCCTGTGGTCACATACGAACAACCTTTGGGATTGTATGTTTGCTCATATCAAAAGTGGTCCGTCACTGCTAACATATATCAGGTTTATCAATAACGAGTTCATCAAGGGTGCGGAAGGCAAGACCTTCGCGACGATCAACCCTCATGATGAAAAGGCCATTGCGGCCGTGCATGAAGGCACAGAAGTCGATGTCGATATCGCTGTTCAAGCTGCCCGCAACGCTCTAGAAGGCGAGTGGAAGCAGGTCACACCTTCTGAGCGTGGTCGCCTTCTCACTCGCCTCGCCGATTTACTGGAGCGTGATGCCGATACTGTGGCTGCCATTGAAGCGCTTGACAACGGGAAAGGCGTGACAATGGCCAAAGGCGATGTGGCTGCTTCGGCAGGCTGTCTACGCTACTACGGCGGGTGGGCCGATAAGATCTACGGCCAGACAATCGACACCGACAGTAACAGCTTGACCTATACACGCCACGAGCCGGTTGGGGTCTGTGGCCAGATCATCCCATGGAACTTTCCTCTCCTGATGTTTGCCTGGAAGATCGGCCCCGCACTTGCGACGGGTAACACGATCGTTATCAAAACTGCTGAGCAAACGCCGTTATCGGGACTGTATGTAGCTAAATTGATCAAAGAAGCCGGCTTCCCTCCAGGAGTGGTCAATGTTATCTCGGGATTTGGAAGATCGGCGGGCGCAGCCATTGCATCTCACATGGATATTGACAAGGTCGCCTTTACCGGATCTACTATGGTTGGTCGTGGCATCCTACAGGCAGCCGCGAAGAGCAACCTGAAGAAGGTGACTCTAGAGCTTGGTGGAAAGTCGCCGAATATCATTCTGCCCGACGCGAACCTAGAGGAAGCCATTGGATGGGTGAATCTGGGCATCTTTTTTAACCACGGGCAGTGCTGCTGTGCGGGCTCTCGAATCCTGGTCCACGAGGACATATATGATCGGTTTTTGGAGCTTTTCAAGAAACGAGCCGAAGAGAACAAGGTGGGCAACCCTTTCGACGCTGACACCTTCCAAGGCCCCCAGGTATCCCAGCTGCAATATGACAGAATTATGAGCTATATCACAGATGGGAAACAGGCGGGGGCCAAGGTCATCACAGGTGGAGAGCGGAAAGGAAATGAAGGATATTACATCCAGCCAACCATCTTTGCGGATGTTTCTGAGGACATGAAAATTGTGAGAGAGGAGATCTTCGGACCGGTATGCACGGTGCAGAAAATTCGCAATGAAGAGGAAGCCATTCGGGTGGCCAATAGGACCAACTATGGTGAGTTGGACGCAGTTTCTCTTTTATTTTATATATTTATTTTTTTTCACCTCAATCTGACCGAGACGATCCACTACAGGCCTAGCAGCGGCTGTTCATACGACAAATATCAACAGCGCCATCAGAGTGTCGAATGCGATCAAGGCAGGGTAAGCATTACTCCTATAACTATGGTTTGTCGAAATTGTTGACACGTTTCTCCCAACAGGACTGTGTGGGTCAACAACTACAACACTCTCCATTACCAAATGCCATTTGGTGGGTTCAAAGAATCAGGACTGGGACGAGAGCTGGGATCCTACGCTCTCGAAAACTACACCGAAGTGAAAACCGTCCGTGTACATATCTCCTAAGCGGAGTGTCGGGTTTCCTATTTTTTAGTCTAGCAATAAACAATCCCTGCGAGCTGAGCACATGATCTCGTGTAGAAGATCGACCTGCCTTTCCTACAAGGATTGACAGGTGACCTTGCATAGAAACTAGCTATAAACATGCATGCGGTGTGGCGATCCTGGTTATCCTCTTTTCTCTTCTATAATTAACGTGATAGGCCCAATAGGAACTAAACCCGTCCCCCACACTTGTAGATTTCTTCTCCACTTTCCTCTCCCAGGCAATGCGGTTATGACATATATGCACACCGGTAAGCTTCCGCTGGCCCGAAGGCGATCTGCTTCCCCACTTTAACCCCGCAAACATCCATTCTTCCCCAGATAATCGTATTTTATTAGCTCAACCACCTGGGACCCTGTGCGACTTCTGTCCTTTGTTATGTAAATCTAGACACGTTTTCATGTTTAACAGATTACATGTATACTTGGCACCATGGGAGACACCCGTCGACGACAATTTCATAGTTGCGATCCATGTCGCAAAGGTCGAAGAGGCTGTGATGCAACGGTTCGTCAAGAAGCCTCACAAAGACGAAGACATGCTAATTCCTAGGATCTGAAAAGAAGCAGGTAGACCGTGTCTCCAACTCCTGCTCCAACTGCAAACGATGGAAGAAAGAGTGCACATTCAACTGGCTAGCCTCGAAACGCGCAGAGTCTAAAGGAAGCCGGAAAAGAAGCAGACCCGCTGCCCCTTCTGCCAGCTCCCCTTCCACGGCGAGCTCAACCTCTTCCGGCCTGGCCCTGCCGGAGGTGCCAGGCTCTGCATACTGGCCTTCCGCTGATACCACTGGCATGGACAGCCTGCCTTTCGCGCCCCTTCAGCCGAGCGATGCAATTGTCGACGGCTTACAGGCAGAATGGCCGAATGAGGGCCAGTATGCTTTGTCTGCTTGGACCGTGACCACTCCCTGCGATTGGGAAGTTTGCAAAAGTGCCTTCAGCGAGCCTGAACCTCCAGCAGTCTTTTACGAGCCGCTCACCAATTACTCTGCAGACACTTTTGGTGCCATTCCCCAGTTGCAAGACACATTCACCCATTCCTCTTTCGGTTTCCCAGATCCAGAGTCCGACCCTCGTGATGAGGATTCCGAGAGAAGATCAAAACGACAATCTCCAGGGAGTCTGCGCATCAATTCCGAAAACACAGCCAGGCAATATGCCCGTTCGATGATGACAAAGAACCTGATCCGCATATACCATGACAGCATGGAGAACGCATTATCCTGCTGGTTGACGGAACACAACTGTCCTTATAGCGACTCGATTGGCAACCCGCGTCCTTACAAAGAGAGAGACGAATGGGGGCCAAACTGGTCCAACCGGATGTGCATTCGGGTTTGTCGGCTGGATCACGCATCCTCCAAATGCGGCATGTCTTTAACCCCGGAGGAGGACAGGACTGCGGCGCGAGCCCTCCATCTGGCCATTATCGCATTTGCCTCCCAGTGGACTCAGCACGCGCAGAAGGGGACGGGGCTATCCGTCCCAGCCGAGTTTGCGTCCGATGAAAGATTGATCCGAGAGAGAGTTTGGAATGAAGCCCGACAGGCCTTGGAGCAATCCTCCGGCATTCCCTCGTTCCGCATTGCCTTTGCGAACATCATCTTTTCGTTGACGCAAAGGCCGTTGGATGACAGACAGGACAAGCGCCTTGACCAGTTATTGGAGAATGACCGGGCACCGATATTTCTCGACAATGCTAATCGGCAACTCTTCACCTTTCGGCATAAATTCACAAGGATCCAACGAGAATCATTGACCAAACGACGGAGAGACAGGATGGGCCCGCCCGATCCTCCATCATCGTCACAGATTGATCCTATTATGACGAGTCCTGAGCACCGCGGCACCCTAAATCTGCTGCACTGGCTAGGGGTCATGTTTGACACGCTGAGTGCTGCGATGTACCAACGCCCGCTCGTGGTTTCGGACGAGGATAGCCAGGTTGCATTGGTCCCGACTCCAATGTCTGGTCCCAAAGAGCATATCAATTCTGGAATCCAACCTATCTCACACAATGAGACGGACCAATGGGATATATGGGGCCAGTTCTTTCTCCGTCCGGGCGAGAAGGTGGTCTCTGGTCATACTCCACCACGATGGCCATGCTCCTATGAACAGGCTGCTTCTGTGCTTTCAGAGGCGACCCCTGTCAAGGTTTTGCTCTATCGTCGGATTACACAGCTCCAGACTCTGATCTATCGAGGAGCAAGCCGCGATCGCCTGGAAGAAGCCATTCAGAATACCATCCTGGTCTACCAGCACTGGAACTGCACGTACCGATGGTTTATGCTCGACTGTGTCGCCAACCACGAGATGCTTCCTCCTCGTATACAGTCGTGGTATGTCATACTCGACGGTCATTGGCATCTTGCCACGATGCTTCTGGCAGACGTGATAGAAAGTATTGACGACGGGAACCGCGGCTCTGATGTAAAGCGCGAGGCCCGACAGGCTACAGACCTCGTTGCTACGCTGAGGATCGACAATGCTCTGGCAGTTGGCGCACTCGCGCGCTCATCCCTCCAGGGCCAAGAGCCAACCTTGCACCGCCATTTCCATGATTCACTCAACGAAGTGGCCTTCTTGGTCGAGCCGTGGACAGTTGTTCTCATCCATTCCTTTGCCAAGGCAGCTTATATCTGTCTAGACAGCTTGGATTCGTTTGGCAACCGCAATCTGTTGGCCGACTGCTTCCGGCAGAATTGTGAGTCCTGCATCTGTGCGCTGCAATACCTTGGAAGAAAGTCGGATATGGCTTTCCTGGTGGCGCAAAACCTGTCAAAAAGCTTGAACATGAAGTTCAGTCCCAGCGCGGATAGTAATGCGCTCGGCCTTTCTACTGGTTTTCAAGAAGAATCTCTGGACTTGCTAGACATAGTGCCGGGAGCTTGTAGCTCAACCTAAAGATAAGACATTATTAGTCTCAATTTCTGAAAGCTGGGAATAGAACAAGAAAATCACTTCCACTGGTCGTCCCATAGACGCCCTGATCTGTCCCTCGGCGCCTTTGTATGGCGACCCCGAAGATTTCACCGTGTACTGGGGTTACTCATCGATGTTCAACCTTGTCGATTACCATCCACAGTCCGACAAATTTCAAAGTCGATCCTATTCTCCCTTCTGTTGACTGGATATCATTATCCCAAAGGTTATCAAGCTGACATTATGTCCCGTGTTGGAGTGAAAACATCTTATACTCCTGGTGATAACGTGGATTCTCTGTACATGGTCAATTATTTTCCATGACCAGTCCCGATTAGCGATCTTATATCTTATCTAATTGGAGACTATACAAAAAAGTAGACACAGGAATATTGGTGAATACAAAATTTATCTTTGACAACTACCTAATAAGTATAGCTCCTAGTCCAAGTGCTTTCTTACCGTGCTCTCCCAGGCCATAGTAACCCCAAAAACAAATCAAAAAAGAAAAACATACAATAACAGGCTTCACTGGTGGTCACCCATGAGCTACGGCTGTAAAACACACACATGGGTAACTCAGTGACAGATTAAGTTATCGTAGCTAATCTTCAGTCTGTCCACCACGGAGGGCGAACCCCCATGCTGTTAAATCTCCTAACTTCAAACGCATTCGTTTCAATCCAATTAACGATGACAACACATACCATTGTAAGCAACAAACAGACCAACCCGATATCAGGGGGCTAGGAGGCTAAAGACAGTAAACCCATAGCTTGCACTCTGGAATACCCTTTCGTCCTTCAAGCC
The DNA here is from genome assembly GCA_019976455.1 of Aspergillus sp. 'subgen. Cremei'. Classification (NCBI taxonomy): domain Eukaryota; kingdom Fungi; phylum Ascomycota; class Eurotiomycetes; order Eurotiales; family Aspergillaceae; genus Aspergillus; species Aspergillus sp. 'subgen. Cremei'. Next base: position 553,711 of record JAFBMR010000006.1, read on the forward strand.
GTCCGTACCAATGCCGACGTGAAATGCCGCTAGCACAACCACGACGTATCCCAGTCCCGTCGCGAGAGCGAACACGTTATCACGCAAGAGCTCCTCGTATGTTGCGGCCCCGATGCGGGAGTAACCGAGGATAATCCAGCCTTGGGCGAGAACGCATACCTGTTTAGTCTGGTAAGACGGAGCTCTCCGTAGCAAAATCGGAAATTTGTGAGCGTGTAGTGGTGGTTTGAGAGGATCCCTCCGCATTGTGGCCCGTGTATTTGTTCTCTTCAACCATGTCCCATGGGAAATACACCCGCATCGAATCCCTGGACGGAAATCATCGGATGTAATCGAATGGATTCATTGATAGATACTATTGTGATGTACGTATTTCTAAAATATATTTTATACGGTGCATCTTTTTGTCTGCATTATGCATGGGTCTTTTCATATGCTCTATCATATTAGGTAGTATACAAGGTGCTTTATCGTATCCATCGCACTATCCTCTGTCCAACACCCTCAATTCCCAAGGATTTCCTCTGACTCGTCCTGATCTTCAACAAGACGTATGCTAACAACCGATAGCCTACAGCACACAAAGCCACACCCAAGACCTCCAACCACGGATTGTTCCGGTCAAGGTTATACAGCCTCAAGACGTCCGTCCCCGTCGCAATCGGACACTCCCCATCCGCCCCCCGCTGAGACTGATCGCAAGTGAATTCCCGATCCCGCATACTGAAGATCGCCACATTGGCAATTGCATACTTGATAGGCGAGAGATAGTTCACCCACTGCAAGACCCTCGGGGCATAGAGACTCATTGTCCCCCCGAGAACCGTAAACACAGCAAGCACGACGCAGGTCAAGCTCACTGCCAGATCAAGGTGAGAGGTCAGAATACTCGAAACCATGCTCATCGACTCGCCGGCGCTGAGGGTGCAGAATGAGCTTAGGAGCAGGATGCCAAAAATGTGTGGTGTAGGCTGGAGTTTTGCTGCGAATGCGGCAAGGAGGCCGAAGACTACGGCTGAGAAGAGCTCGAATGGAAGCTCTAGGATAGTATATTGTAAAAGGAACGCTTCTGCGCTGTATAGACCGTCTGAGGATTCGCGGTAGAATATGTCTCGCTCAGGGGGAATGTGGCAACATTTTGTATCATGCCTGTACCGTGGAGTGTTTGGTTAGATGTGTATCCCTCCCTGTAGATCATGGGCTCATACCTATAAAAGCCAATGTGCAAAACTGCTGGATGAAGCCCATTCGACCCTGAACCGAATGATCGTCATTTTGGAACGGGGCTACGAAAAGCGTAAGCATCCCGGCCATGCCTGGCACTTGGACTGAGCGGGCAAAAATTGAAATAGGCTGACGAGATAGATTCAGTGCAGCTCGGCGGAGAAGGAGGGGAAATACAGAGCGAAAAGACGGTCTATCGAGGAAGCTATTCGGTGTGATGAGCTTTTCCTCACTTTGCGGTAAGATATAGGGCATATATTCCGTGGCTTCCCTTGACGCCCAGCGGTCAATTATATCTTGAATCCGTGCCCGGCTTGCCAGGTCGGCTTCCTCGTCCTCCAGATCGGGTGTCACCAGGTCCAGGACAAAGTCTGCTGGATTCATCGTTTTTGGACATTCAAACCCCGCTTCGGAGAAATACGAGGGCATATCAGATGTTGCCCCGGAATACACGGGGAGCCCGTCAGGCGCCAGGAGCAAGCATCTCGAAAGATACGGCCATATAGACGATGTTGGTTGATGGATCGACAGAATGACAGTTCTCCCGGTTCCGGCAAGCTCGCGCAGTGCTTTGATAACTGACGAAGCAGTGGAGCTGTCGAGACCAGAAGTAGGCTCATCGAGAATGAGAACATCTGGCATGCATAGGTATTCGCAAGCGATGGATAACCGCCGTTTTTCCCCTCCGCTGATTCCACGTACAAACGCATCTCCAATGCGAGTGTTGGCACAGGATCTCAAGCCGAATCGGTCGAGGACTTCTTCGGCTCGTGCTTGTTTCTCGTGAGACGTCATGGTTGCTGGTAGCTTGAGGAGGGCAGCGAAGAAGAGGGTTTCTTGGACTGTCAGAGCGGGCATCAGGGCGTTGTCGTCTTGCGGTACATAGGATATAATAGACTTGGCCTCTTGTTTGGACAGTTCAACACCACTGATCGACATTGATCCTTGTAGGCGAAAGTGGCTCGATAGCCGTTGCGAAATAGATAGAAGGAGAGATGTCTTGCCGCTGCCAGATGCGCCCATAATGACATTCAGCTGGCCGGGTTGGAAGGTCGTCGAGAGGGGGCCAAAGACTGTTTTCGATGGTCTGAGACGTCCAGTCAAGGACCTGGCCATTTTTGTCTGGAGATAGTAGTTGGTCAGGTGGATTGTGACCTCATGAGTGGACTTTGAGAGGAAGCTCTCATGCATTCCTCTGCGCGCATGATGCTGTCTTGTCCTCGTCTCGCCTCTGTTTGAATCCGAGGAAGTCACATTGTAACGAAGAATTATAAAAGCCACTAGATGAAACATGACGGCGATCCCGCACAAGATGACAAGAGGTCTCCATATCCAATTTCCCGGAAGGGCCAGATTATCTACAATATACCTTCCAGTATACTCCTTGCAGCGAGGGTCCGATGGATCCGTCGAATAGGGACAATCATAGAAATGGCCCGACGGCCCTCCATAAACGCCGATGAACTCATTCTCGCAAAGGGCACCGAATGTATAAAAAGTATGGGTAAGCCACGTCAACCATCGCACATACACGGGGATCTGGTCTTTCGGGAAAAAGTATGCAGAAGCCAACATCTGCAAAGTGAAAAAGAGACATCCCATCAGGCCTGCACCGTGCAGACTTCTGGTGACAGCGATGCAGATAGTGGCAAATCCAAGGGCGATATAATGCGTTAAGACCATCGCAGCCCAAAAGATGAAGATCTGAGGCGCTTCGCCTCGATAGCCAACCATGGGGTAGTAAATCATGGTAAAGAGTGTTGGCAGACTGAGGTCTTCCAGGATCAGTCGTGCCATTCTGCGACTGAGCAGAAAGACACCGGCGTTGATGATCTTCTCTCTCCGTTCGAGATCAAACAGTCGGATCTCGCCAACCAGTCGGCAGATTTCTTTCACCAACATCAGAAAGCCGTAGAGACCGGTGGCTGCCCACAGGCTTCCCTGGCGAGATCTGATGCCTCTGGTGCTCTCATCTAGCTGCCAGAAGATCCACCCATTGATGGCCGCTATCCCGGCCACTGCGCCCCATGTGGTAAGAAGTGACGTTCGATCCCGAATAGACATTGTAAAAGTGCGGTGACTAATCACCTTCACTTGGTGCAGAATGGCTGAGAGCCCAGATAGTCCTTCTCGTTGGTCTTCGTATTGAAACGGACACTGAATATCCGAGGACCTGACGGCCGGCCTTGGAGCTTTATCCCAGCAGGCTCTGAGATGTCGGATCCTGGCCAGTGATTGGTTTTCAGACTCATCTGACTGAGAGTCGACTGCAATCGTATCGATGAAAAAGTCTGCTGGATTGACATACGCAGGCATCGGATATCCACATTGATCGAAGTGCTTTCGTGCCGCCTTCGAAGAGCCATCATACAGGAGACAACCTTCAGTGAGCAAAACAACATGATCAAAAAGCTTCCAGGCATCTGATCTTGGTGAATGGACGGATATGACCACCGTCATTCCAGCTCGGGCTAGTTTGCTCAACGTCTTGATGACATGAAGAGCAGTTGCTGCATCCAGGCCGGTCGTTGGTTCATCACAGAAGAGCACTGAAGCATCTGTCAACAGCTGAATGGCAATACTCACTCTTCGCTTCTCGCCCCCGCTACAGCCTTTCCTCTTTGCACTGCCGATGCGCGTATCTGCACATTGCGTTAAGCCCAGTTTGAACATGACATCTTCAACGACAGTATCCCGCTCGTGCTGAAGGCACGCATCCAAGCGCAGTGCTGCTGCATACCGTAATGTCTCTCGAACGGTCAATGTCTCCGGCAAGATATCCTGCTGCACGAGATACGCAGATGGAATACTCTGATGATCTTGATTGTTGTACGTGACGTTTCCCTCGACCAGCAGGTTACTCTTCTGCATGCGACCAGATAGCACATTCAGTAAGGACGTCTTGCCTGATCCGCTTTCCCCGAGAATGGCGGTCAGGGACCCTGGTGGAATCCTTAATGAGATGCAGTCGAGGATAGGTTTTCGAGGGGATGCAGAGACATGAATGGACAGGTTTTGTGCTTCTATTTGCACTGGCATGCGGGAACTCATCCTGGCTCTCGCCCAGTGTGCTATTAGATTTAGGGATTACAGAGCAGCTAACGTTATTAATATGTAGGCAATGATCAACCAGGAAATAGGGATTGCCGATCAAGACAGGGCGAGGCTCTATTATTGATCGGTTGATCCGCTGCCTATTTGATCGCTCTTTTGTGGAGAATTAACTTTTGTTCTGCATTCATGCTACTTATCCCTGCTATCTATCATATACAAGGCTTGTAAGGTTACGCAGAGAATCCCCTAGTTCAGCCACCATGCGCAAACGGAAGTGGAGATCCCAACTATTTCGGATCCTTTGCTCCCTGGAAAAACTTGACAGGGTCTATGTAAGTCCCACCGAGATGATCCCAGAGAGTGAGATACTGCCCAAAGTTATGTCTGGTATTCTTGTGATGCACAGTGTGGAATTGGTCACGGTTATCGTCTACAAATCGTTAGCTCATGACTTTCCCCTAAAAGACCGACAATGGGGTAAGACTCACGGAGTAAGAAAGTCCACATATTCGTGTAGAAAAACACCGCTAGTTGGGCCATCTTCGACATTGGCCAGATGAAGCTATAGGCATAGATGGGCAGACTCATGATATACGCTTCCACCGGATCGAAAGCATATGCGGAGAATGGGGTAGGGATGATGTATCTTTTTCATTTGTCAGTTGAGTCGTACACAAGATGAACAACCCGTGTATATAAATACCTATGGTGCTTCTTATGCATGAGATTAAACAGAAATGGAAGATGGAACATGCGATGTAGCCAGTACATGCATGTATCGCTGAAGAGCACAAAGAAGACAAACTGTGCGACTTCATATCCCAATCCACCATCTCCGAGTTTATAGTCATATAGCTTGGAGTAACCACGGACCTGGGCAAGGAATATTGGTGCGGTCCAGACATTCAATCCCAGGAGCGCCAGCAGGGAGTCTTTGATTTCGTATCGAATCTGGTTCCGGTGATATTTGGGGTGTTTCTTCAACGAGCGATCGAAGTTCCAGTAATAGCAGATGGTGCCGAATATGAGGAGGGATAGAGAGCTTGACAGCCTGGGGAATTCAGCAGGGTTCCCATCATCTCGAGGAAGACCGATCATACCATGTTATGAAGAATAGACTGATGATCTGTCTGACCGGGCTGTCTCTTTCCCAAACCGTTGGATCCGACACAGTCTTACAGACCCAGTCTTGGACATTCCCATCGAATGAACGACTAGAACAGAAATGCAGTTCGGATGACTCGCGAGTCCAATCGTATATGGAATCCAGGATGACCGGATCCAAGTAATCGAGAAACACATCCATGTTGATGAGCAATACTTCTCGCCTCCGAAAGAGCCACCCAAGATCCGGCGGCCAAATAAATAACACGATGGTACCGAGCGATCGGTATTGAGTGACAGTCTGTTGACGGATGATCTTCACGATCTACAAGATGGGTGGCAACGGGCCCACAGCTGATCGGCACAGGTTGCCTACAGGCTAGAATAGGCACCGAGAACGGGGGCTTGGATAGCTGCTTACTCCGTAATGGGCATTATGTTATTGGAAATAGTTCCCGGGCATGCATGAGGGATTCCTCAGCTGTCTACTCCTTGCATTAGACTATAATCCCAGTTATGAGATCTGGATATCTGAACTATCGTCACCACAATAATTGATACACTTCATTGTTGGGATTTAGAGTTAGCCAAGATTGAACTATTCAATCCCTGGTGGCAGATCCCTTGCTGCATACATGATTTGCCCGTTTAAAATGACCGGCCACTCTTCGCGAAATGCAGGGAGTTGTCTTCAGACAACCTCCGTCATCTACTGTGTACACTGTCTAATTACACAATGTATGAAGTCGGAATTGCAACCAGACAGGGGATTTTCCTGAATGAAGCCATCAGCTGTATCCTCATTATCACTTCTCCCTTGTTTCTTCTCTTTTACTGGATTGCATACCAGCACTTCAACTCATCACTAATCAGTGCAACCACCGCGTTGATCGCTGATGGACCTTCTGACTTCTTTTTCCCTCGTATTCCTCCCTTGACACGGACCGCTGTTCTATCATACGGCTTCTGGGTCGCTCTCCAAGCATTCCTCTATGTCTTTCTTCCAGGGCCTACTCATTTCGGCCCTAGAACACCGGGTGGAAGGCGACACGAATACAAATTGAATGGGCTGCGTGCCTGGGCATTGACCATAGGAGCAGCCGTAGTTATATGCTATTATGGATTGATAGATCCTGCGTTCATCGCTACTCACTGGGGTGAGCTACTCACCGTTGCCAGCACATACTCCCTTGTCCTCGTCGTGATCTTCCAAGTCAAGGCACGATTCGCGCCGGACAATGCAGGAGATACCCTGATCACAGGTCATTTCTGGTATGATCTATTCAATGGCGGAGAGCTCCATCCACGACTCGGTCGATTGTTCGACTGCAAGCACTTCAATGCTAGCCGCACTGGAGGGATTATCGCATGGACCTTGATGTATGTATTTACCTGCAGTCCTATTTCAATTATACTAATATATGAACGTTAAATGGAAAGTGACCTTTCCTTTGCTGCCTGGCAGTATCAAACCCACGGCTTCTTAACGAACTCGATGATTCTCGCCGTGGGTTTCCGCTTTGTCATTGTAGCTGAATACTTTTGGATCGAGCACTGGTAAGTTAAGTTTCTAAGCATTTGCCCGGCATAGGCTGATGTCGCCACAGGTTCTTTGACACACTAGACGGCGGCCATGAGCGCTTTTCCTTCTACAGCATCTACGGCTTTGCCGCTATGATGCCGCAACTATGGACACTCCAGACCCAGTATCTGGCACAGAACCCAGTTATTCTGTCGAGAACACAGTGCATCGTCACATCCCTGGCTTTTTTTATGGGATGGGGACTGGGCCGCCTCGTGAATTGTCAGAAAGTGCTTGCTCGGACGACGAATGGACAATGCATGATCTGGGGAACAAAAGCGCGATGTATCGAGGCCACCTATCACACCGCGGATGGAAAAACACACAGAACACAGCTACTATGCTCTGGTAAGTATCTCATCTCCACTTTTCGTGTATCTTATGCTGGTCTAACAGATTGATAGGCTGGTGGGGTGTTGCTCGACACGCCAATTACATTGGAGCTGCACTGTACACCTGTGCATCGTGTGTGACTTGTGGGACTGATAGCCTATTCCCCTATACTGAGGCAGTGCTTGTCATTGGAATGGTGATTCATAGGTGCTTTAGGGACGAGGCACGGTGTAAGCAAAAGTACGGGGTAGCGTGGGAGGAGTACTGTAGGGCTGTACCGTGGAGGATGATCCCTGGTATCTTCTGATCAGCCTATCTTGCAATATGCTGGCGATGAATAGTTGGCCTGACGGTAGGCACTGGTGTTGATGAATGCAGAGCATTAATTAATAGAAAAATACATGATGTAACTAAGTGGAGATACAACTTTTATCTACGGAGTAAATATACCCTGTGGTAATATATATAGCGCGCAATAATATTTACATATAGCACAGATCAGTTGGTCTGTTCAACAAACCTTCGAAGGCGTAAATGCATTAAGAAGGGTTTCACCGAAGGTCACATATCAATCGCCATTCATCAAGCTTTTTTTTTTACATAAGACACCCTAGAATATTGACAAGATTTCATGTATCCACAAAACAACTCGCAAAGCACTAAAGAGCACCATAACAAAGTAATAATTCGCATAGCTGAATCGACCCCCATCCAATACCCCTCTTTTAAGCAAAAAAGCCAGTTTCCGCTTCGGAACCGGCATAAACTCTAGCTTGTGAGTCTGCCCTCCTATATCTGAGATATAACTGATAACCTGCTCGCCATGGCAGTACCCAATGTACAGCCCCAGAGCCTTAAACCAGAGGGTTGTGAATGCCTCGCAACGAGCTAGGATCCAGGACGAGCAATGGAATAATCGCATCTGCCTTTTGCGAGCAGTCCCCCATGCTTGTAACTGTCTTGCGAGATGCACATTGGATTGTTCGTTAATCAGGGCGATACCGTTTGCTAGCGATGCTGCACTTTCAATTGCAGAGTTGGCTCCTTGCGCGAGGTTTGGGGTCATCTTTTCCCACCATTCAATTAGTTTCAGATGTTTAATTCGACAGGCACACTAACCTTGTGTACTGAATCACCCACACACACAATCCTCCCATCCCCCAGGTCTCGCCTAATCTCTCCTCCAGAGGAACATGGTAGCAGGATACCGCTTTCCGGTATATATCTGCAAACAAAATGTCGCTCGTAATATGCTTATCCAGGAAAGGTCCGATTGTCTGATCAATCAAGGCTTGATCTCGTCTGGATCGTGGAAAGGCATCGTACAAAGAGGTACCATTCTTGATCGAAAGAACCCAGTAGACAAGTCCATGTTTTCCAACTGTCACAATGAACGAAAACCCACCTCCGTAAGTTCGATGAACCTGTCCACTGAATAACCCAGGTACCGGATTCGAGATGCCAAATATCCCAGAAAACTCGACTTTCACGCGAGGCATCACACTGGGGCTGCCTGCTTTGCTCAGAACTTCTCGCTGCGCGATGCTGTGGATTCCGTCAGCCCCGACAACCAGATCCCCAACGTAGGTGGATCCATCGGAGCACTCGACGGAGATATATGACGAGGAGTGCTGGAAGGCCGTAACTTTCTTGTTCCAGTGGATGCGACTGGGGTCCAGATCGCGAAGTAATATCTCAAGCAACGCTTGTCTCTCAATCACGGAGAGCGAGTAGCCATTTCTACAAAACACGAGTCAGACTTTTTCTTCTTTGCTGATCATAAGCGAGAGATCTGACCGCATCAATGGCAGGGCGGTTATGTCAATGTTTTTCAATAACCGCCCGTCTTCAAGCCAGGTTGTGTGGGTGTGGATCGGTTCTGCAGCTTCCTGGATATGCTTCAGCAGCCCCAACTGGTCGAGTATTCTGAGTCCGTTTGGAAGAAGCGTCAAGGCTGCACCGCCATTTGATCGGGAGGAATCGTTCCCTCGTTGCTCAAGGACGACAAACTCAATGTTCAATTTGGATAGAGCGTGTGCTAGGGTCAATCCGGCAATTGAACCGCCGATTATGATGATTCTGAATGGTTGTCGCTGTGGTCTGAAGTTCATGGTGGTTGATGTGAAGCAAGGTATTTTGCATGTGGGTGACCATTCCTTAAGATAGACGCATGTCTCGGTTAGGCGTTTACAGTTTGGTGTTATCGTTTACAGTACAATACGCAGCAGCTATGTACATACCTATCTACAGTTCCATGGATCGGACTTCTGCAGGCATGCTGATCGCCCACTAGTTGAGTCTAATTTTCTTCTTGGTAAGGGGCGATCTGCATTTTGTTGTGTTTGGATGAATCTGTTGGGACATTGGATTAATAGCAATTCAAATTATTGATGTTTGATGGGAGTACTCCGTACCTAGCTGAGTGGTCACATACGTGGATACTTGGGACAGCTCACATTTTATTCTTTTTGCTTTTTCCTGTCGATCAAGAAATATTGACTAACTGCAAATAAAAGATTACCTCCTTTTATGATTGACTTTTGTTCTCTTCTCAGTCTCATCGGGTTACCCTCCCATCCCCTCAAAGCCTCTCCAAGCAGACTGTACAACATACACAATGGAACGTCACAACGCCTTGGTCCAACAGATCTCCTCACGGGTAAAGCAGTTCTACGACAACAAGCAGCCATTTACTATATATCATGGCTCCACCAACAGCACACGAGATTCGACCAAAACCCCAGCCACGACAGTCGACACCAGCGGTCTAAACCGAGTGCTTGCCATCAACAAGGATGCCAAGACTGTCCTCGTTGAACCAAATGTATCCATGCAGGCCCTGGTCGACGCAACTCTACCCCATGGCTATGTTCCTCCCGTCGTCATGGAGTTCCCCAGCATCACAGTCGGGGGAGGGTTTTCAGGAACATCCGGGGAAAGCAGTTCCTACCGACATGGGTTTTTCGATCGGACGGTGAACTGGATTGAGATTGTTCTTGGGAACGGGGAGATTGTGCATGCTTCGCCGGAGACTCGCGATGATTTATTCTTCGGGGCTGCGGCTTCATTTGGCACGTTGGGGATCACCACGTTGCTGGAGCTTCAGCTCGCTCCTGTCCCGCCCAATCCAGTCGTGCAGTTGACATATATGCCGTTCAGCACCGGGGTAGAAGAAGCAGTGCGCATAATTGAGCAGACCACATCCGATCCTACCTATGACTATGTTGATGGGATCATGTTCAGCAAAGATCAGGGCGTGATTTGCGCAGGGTCAATCACGACCGTTGAGCATGGCGCGTCGCACAAGTTGCAGAGATTCTCCCGCTCCACCGATCCGTGGTTCTACATGCATGTGGAAAAACGCTGCACGGGCGTCTCAGACATCCAAGTCGACCTGATCCCATTAGTCGATTACCTTTTCCGGTACGATCGCGGCGGGTTCTGGGTGGGCAAGTATGCATTCCAGTACTTCCTGCTTCCGCAGACCAAGTTCACCCGGTGGGCGCTGGACGACATTGCACATACGCAAGCCATGTACCATGCCGTTCACAAAAGCGGCTTATTCGCAGAATACACAATTCAAGATGTCGCAGTTCCTTATGCGGGGGGCAAGGAACTGGTCGATTTCCTTGACTACTCGTTTGGCCTATACCCACTGTGGCTTTGTCCTGTTCGTTCGAAAACCTCCCACGTTTCGGGATTGGTCGCTTCAAGACAAAGTCCCGCGAGCGACGACACAGGAGACTCGGGGATGATGCTGAGTGTTGGTGTCTGGGGCCCTGGCCCACAGGGGAAACAGCCTTTTCTTGAATTCAACCGCGGGCTTGAAAATCTGGTGCATCGACTCGGTGGTCAGAAGTGGTTGTATGCGCGTACTTATTACTCCGAAGATGAGTTCTGGGATATCTACGATCGACCTGCCCTGGATGAACTGAGGACCAAATACCATGCTTCACATTTGCCTAATCTATATCAGAAAGTGCGTGCTATCCCGACAAGCGGCTCGAGGGATGTCGCTAGGAAGAACATCCCATGGACTTCGAGACTGCTCGAAAGGATATGGAAGCAATGGCCAATTTGTGGGCTTTATGGAATGTTCCATACTTTCTATCATAAGGAATATCTACTGAAAAATGTAAATAAATAGGATATCTTCTCATTTATACGCAGAAATAATATTGAAGCATACACTGGTTCAACTGATGCAAACTCTAATACCAATCGCCTGGGCGGTGATGATAATCAAAGTCATGGTTACCAAACCGATCAGGACTTTGATGGTGATCAAGCTGATCAGGACTCTGATTGTGGCCAAGGCGATCAAGCCGATCAAGGGTATCAAAGTGGGGATAGTTACCAAGATGGTGAAAACTATCAAGATGGTGGTGGTTATCAGGGTGGCCAAGGTGATCAAGATGATCAAGATGATCAAGGCTATGATGATCGTAAGAATAATCGAGGTTATCAGCGTGGTCAATATGGTCAAGATTATGGAGATTATCAAGATCAAGATGGTCAAGATGGTCAGTACCGTGGACATGGTGGTAGGAACCCAACAACGATGGCAACTTCAATGACGCCCAAGACGAGAGTGGCACCAATCAGTTAATCCATTCCATGTCACGGAGCGTATTAGATATTAGAAGACAACGAATCTTTTCCCCAGGGGTAATTATTATTATATCAAGCTTATTGTCCATATCGAACCCTATACCCTAACATAATCTGACCCTGAGTTACCCACTTTCCATAGACCCAGCCGGAAATTGACACGACTTGAAATCTTGAAGCTTTTTACCGCCATATAAATGAATATATTGAAAATCAATTAGCATATATATCTACTAGGAGGCGTTAACCGATTGTGGTACCCCTTATTACAATAACTGCATCATGGCCTTCATAGCCTTGTTAATAATGCCGTTGACAATCCAGCTTCCTCTCTTTTATCAATCTTTTGCAATGTTTCGTTAACAGCCATCATATCCATCCTTCTGGATTTGAAATTGGCTGAGTTATATGTGGCTTAAGTATGGCTGAGTAACCTGAAGCTATGAAGCTCAAGGAAAGCGACATTCAAAGTGTCTTGAGCGAGTCTAAATGCGCTCGGTCTACCACTGCCAATGAATGGCTTGGGTTGTATGGCACCTTTGCTGGTAATATGAGTTGTTTTACTTTTACCTATACCGAGTGGATGTTATTATCTAAAAAGCTTATTAGCCCTGTGTTGGAGTGAAAACATCCGTCTTATACTCAAGGTGATATCATCATGAGTAACCCCAACAGTGGAGTTATATAGCGAGCCCTTGATTTCTAAGTTATTTCTATAATGCTTATTCAATTATTAACTATAGTCAACTTTAATAATCAATCCATAGTGAGAATCGCCACTTGGGGTTTTTACCCCATCCCGTTGGAGACGATACTCTGCTATTTAAATCCGATACAACTGCCCACTGTCTATTCCTCAACAGGTCTACTACATCACTACATCACTCAATTGATCTCTTAATCTTACCAAAATGTCCGACCAAACCGTCCTCCGCCTCACTGCCCGCGACTCATGGCAGAAGCTGGCCTCCTTCCAAGAGCCCATCCCCACCCCGGGCAACCACGAAGTCCTCATCAAAATCAAAAGCGTCGCCCTCAACTTCCGCGACATCGCCATCGCCACCAGCAAGTATCCCTTCCCTGTGAAGGACCAGGTCGTTCCCGGCTCCGATGCAGCGGGTGATGTCGTTGCTGTCGGTGAAGGCGTCAAGGGATTCCAGCCGGGTGATAAGGTCGTTGCGGCGTTTGACCCGGCCACCATGTATGGCCCGATCAGGAACTGGGATAATGGTCTCGGTGGGCCGGTGGATGGGGTGCTGAGGGAGTATATCTCGCTTCCTGTGCAGGGGTTGGTCAAGTTGCCGGAGTCGTCGTCGTTGAGTTATGCCCAGTGGGCGAGTTTGGTGTGTACCGGTGTGACTGCGTGGAATGCGCTGTATGGCAACGTTGCTCTGAAGCCGGGTCAGACTGTCCTTTTCCAGGGTGAGTATCCAATATTCATGTCTATTTGTGAATAGCCCATACTAACTGAATAGGAACCGGCGGCGTCTCCATCACCGGCCTCGTCCTCGCCAAAGCGGCCGGCGCCAGAACAATCATCACCTCCTCCTCCGACAGCAAGCTCGAATACGTCAAGTCCAAATACGGCGTCGACCACACCATCAACTACAAACGCACCCCCGACTGGGCGGCCGAAGCAAACCGCCTCACATCCGGGCTCGGCGTGGACTACATTCTCGAAAACGGCGGCTCCGGAACCATCAAACAGTCCCTGTCTGCGATTGCCTACGGCGGTGTCATTTCCGTGATTGGCTTCCTCTCGTCTGCATCTCAGGAGGAAATGCCCGATGTGGCGGGTCTGGCGTTGAGTAAGGGGGCTGTTGTGCGTGGGATTATGGTCGGGTCGAAGCAGATGCTGGAGGATGTGGTGAGGTTTATTGGGATGAGGGAGTTGGATGTTCCTGTTGAGAAGAGTTTCAGGTTTGAGAGGGATGAGGTTGTGAAGGCGTTTGATTATCTGGCTGGTGGGGGGCATGTTGGGAAGGTTTGCATTGAGTTTTAGATCTGTATACAACTAGGTTTATTGTGGTTGGGGTAAAAACTCCTCGTCCGTTTTTGCTCTGATGATTAATAAAGTTGTCAAAGATGCTTTCATCGTGGTAGAAACACACAATCAGTCTAAGCCTTTCTGATATACCATTGGAAATGGAGTCATCATAGAACTAAAAAACCATCCTTGATCTAGATTAAACATCAAATCCAACATCCCCCTCCGCACTAAAAGGACTAACCATAGCGCCATAAAACTCATTCCGTCCTATGTAGATAGGCAACACTACCAAACCAGTGTAAAAGTAACATAATAATTGGAATGCAGCAGCAAGAATACGTAAATGTAAAATGAAAAGAATAACCCACACACAATTGCTGCAGAGCAGCCGAAGAATCGGCAAAAAAATGGTCCCGACGAGGGTCGAACTCGCGACCTTGGCGTTATTAGCACCACGCTCTAACCGACTGAGCTACAGGACCTGTTGTTGAATAGCGGAGAGATTTAGTATTACATAATGGCTATTAGCATGTTACATGCATATGCAATCGCATAGATTTAAAGCCCTATCTGTGCTTTTATATAGTAAAACCAGCATGTAACCCATTATTTCGGATTATGCAATTATAAGGATTTAGGTTCTTGTCATGAGAAAGATCACTTTCCCTACGGATCATAATTGTATAATGACTACCTATATTAGTAGTTCCCTAGCTAATATATATATTTACAAGAGGTGGCCGCAGTGGTTGGGAGATGAGAATTGAGCAGGCATGCAGGCAGGATGGGCGTGGACTGTACAAGTGCAATCTGAATTCTGGTTGACAGCCTCTGATTAGCCGATAAAAGCAACCATTTGCAGAAATAAGAGCAATTTATAAGATTCCTAACCGCTTTTTTTGTATGGCACATCATCACGTCGGCGGTCACTATTCCAAATCGGGCATATCAAGTCACGCGTGAGTGTGGATCTATGGGGCGGGACGAGCCTAACATTACCCCACCTACATATAAACAACAAGGTGAATCTAATGCTTTTAGGTCTGTATAATGAGTTTTTAATTTAGAGGATCTAGGCAGGCTTTCGATGGCTCTGACGGAGCGGCTACCAGTCAGCTTGGCTGCGATCCATTCTAGATTTGAGGGCTGCGACACTAACCAATAATTGTGGGTTGTTGACAGCCTTGTTGATCCCAAAGAGGGTAAGGATGGACTGGCCACAGAGCCAAATGAAGAGCAACTCAGCCTCACCATCAGGTGACTTGACGGTGCTTCGCGCTGCACACTGCCAGAAGCGACCAAAAGGCTATGGCTGAGAAACTTCACCACCTGGATATGCCCCTCCAGTTGTCAACCACGTTCCAATAATTCCCGCACGCCTGGCTACCCAATAAGTGTCTCGTTCTACAATGCCAAATCTGGACAACTACACCGTGGGTTGGATTTGCGCCATAACCGCCGAATATGTCGCCGCCCAAGCATTTCTCGACAAAAAGCATGACCGCCCTGTTTCTTTGCCGCGCCATAACAAAAATGACTACACATTAGGCAGAATTGGGAATCATAACGTCGTCATCTCTGTTTTGCCTATGGGAGAATATGGCACTTCGTCGGCAGCACGTGTGGCAGAAGATATGGTCCACAGTTTCCCTAATATACGCATCGGCCTGATGGTTGGCATTGGGGGTGGTGCGCCCAGCTCGAAACATGATATCCGCCTGGGAGATATTGTCGTCAGTATTCCAGGTAATGGTCTAGGTGGTGTTGTTCAGTATGACTTTGGCAAGACGATCCAGGGCCAGGGATTTCAACCTACGGGTTTTCTCGACCAGCCACCTATTGTCCTACGTGCGGCAGTAAACGGACTTAAGGCTCAATATGAGAGTGAAGGCCATGAGATCGAAAATATGGTCAGCAAGATCTTACAGACGAAGCCACGGCTGCGAAAAGGATATGGGCGCCCAGATCCTGCTAGTGATCGGCTATACCACAGTCATATCATCCATTCTGCAGATGGTGAAGTACCTTGCACTACGAATTGTGGAGATGATCCATCTTGCCTAGTTTCCCGTGCTCCACGCACTGAGGAGAATGACAATCCCACGATTCACTATGGACTAATAGCATCAGCTAACCGACTCATGAAAGATGCCTTGATTCGAGACAAATTGGCGGCGCAAAAGGATATTCTATGCTTTGAAATGGAAGCGGCTGGGCTGATGAACCATTTCCCTTGCCTTATAATCCGTGGCATCTGTGACTACGCCGATTCGCACAAGAACAAAGACTGGCAGGGATATGCGGCAATGGTCGCAGCAGCGTATGCCAAGGATCTTTTATATCGAATTGTCCCGCAGCAGGTGGAGCAGGAGACGAAGATCTGTAGTATTCTGAAGGAAGGATATCACCATACAAATATAGAATTTGGAAACCATAAATCTGGCTTCCAAGTCGCTGTGAATAATGGTATGATCAGCGCCAGATCGGGAGCCAAAGATAGCAACCAAGTCTAGTGACTTTTGTTATGCAAGTTACCAAAGCAGGATGACAAGGACAGATGACATTCTTATTCTGCTGATCAAGTTTTAAGGCGGTGGTTTGGATGTTTTTATACTTTCTCAACATATAATTCTAAGAAAGGATAACTGGGTGCGCGCGTAGCCTTTTTGGCCTAATGGTTATTAGCATATCTCTACATCTGACCTAAATGCTACTAATCGATTTAAATAACCGATTATAGCCTTGAGATAAACCTGCATAAAACAATTAAATTGGTTCAATTGGGATATTTCTTGTTACCCATGACCAAGGAGGTGGATGGATATCCATGTGACAAATACAACCTACACTGTTTTTGTGCTACTCGAGTAGACATAGACTGCATAATATGATGTTGGATTCTAATCTTTTCTTTCATGTGAAAGGACATTATGTTGCATATCATATTAAATAGAAGAGCATAATGCTGTATCTAAATAACCCTATAAATGACCCTTTTTATCTAGTTCAATTTAACTTGACCACCACAGTTCCAAAGTGATCCAATCGTAATGGAGGTCCCCAGTCTTATTTTATTTGCTGCTTGTGAGAATCCCATCCCCATTACCTGGCCTAAACTAACACGCTCAGTCGTGGCCGCCCTTAATAATAACATATCCAACATCAGCCTCAGCGCCATCAAAGAGCCAGAGTGGCATCCATGCGGCAACTTTAGGAAGGCATGCCCATAAAGCACTAAGATAATATCTACATCTAACAGTCTGCAGTGCCCCAAACGCACCACATGCATGAACGGAATCTGACAGCCCACCCCCAACTGCATGACAACCGAGGCCTGTAATCCAGACCTCCAGTGCGCGAATGGATGTATCTACCAGCCCCATGCTGGTAGAGCCGAAGGTGCATTCTGCAATTAGGGAGGTCAATGCGAAGAGCTTGCCGACTGTAGTCTATATTCCGACTGTTTGGAGGTAGGCAGTGTGTGCTTGGAAACTTGCTGCGGCTTTTTTAGAAAGTGCATCGCGCCAAACATACTGTGTGATGCAGCTAGAGGTGTAGTTGAGCCTGCTGTGGGTGTGAAGAGAGTCCGGGGAAGTGGACTGTGGAGTATTCCTTGGATGGAGGGTGGTTATATGGAGGGTGATTATGTGGAGCGAAATGATGTCTAGGTCAGCCAGGAAGTTGAAGAGGTGGTATTAGGGTATGGGTATCGGAGTTTCGACTGAATGACTTTGTTTAATCGTGTATGTTGGTTGGTTGGTTGTAGTTTACCACAATGTTCGGGGGTCAGAAGAGGCATTGACCTCTCTGACTCAAGGCCCCCTGAAGCATATAAGGACGTGCTAAGCTAAGAAATTACATATACAACCTGAGAGCGCAACTCGAGTTTTAACATAAGGTTTCCAGATGGTGTACTACCTACCGTCTCCCACCCTGACGGCAAAAAAAGAAAAAGAAAGATTAAGAAAAAAAAAAAGTAGTCGCGCCCGGGATCGAACCGGGAACCATCTCGGATCTTCCAGTGGAAGGGCTCACTTTAGCTGTGAACGAGATATCATAACCATTAGACCACGCGACTTGAATCATATATGTGAATAGCTCCTAGAATCTATCCCAGCCTCAGGCACCAGTACCCTACCCGAGGTATCTAGGGCTGGGAATATCACATGAACAGTTCCATCTGACCAATCATTCTTGTCGATTCTTTCTTTTTTTCTCCACCGATCGTCGGTGCGGCCCGTTGCGGTCGATGCAAGGGAGGTTCGTCTGTCCCAAACATTTGGACTTGTATTGGTAGATAAGTTTACTGTTTGTAGGCATGTTATCCTGACGGGAGACGGGACAATCTGCTACTTATATAGAATAGGCAGATATGAGCGACTGCTATTGCCAATCGTGATCTAGACGAGCCGAGTATGAGTATACCATTCTTATGGTCTTCGAACTCTGAATTAATTCTTGAATGGAAGACATAAGAGTCCAGCATATGCATGAAAGATGCTCTAGAGCTAGCTATGGCGGACACCACTGGCTACTACTCGGATGGGCTGAGCCTCGTTGGCGGCAAATGGAAAGCGCCTACTTTGTGGCTGTGCTCGCGGTTCTGTATCTACATAGTGCTGTTAAGGTTTGATTAAGTGCTATAAGCTTCATGGTAGAAGCAAATAATAATAGAAATTGCTTCTGCTATATAGCGTGGAAGGGCAGCATTGCATTTACCATCTATAGGGCTGTTGATGTTTTATATCAGTGCATAAGGTAAAGTAAGATGGCATTTCTATTAAACATGCTATGGCGATGAGCTTGGAAACACTAAATATACAGCTTAATGATTAAAGACCAAGTAGATAGCCACAGTTATCAGGATATCATCAAAATCAAACGCTGATAAGAAACACCAACATGTGCATCCTGCATGCTGTAACCAGGGGTGC
Source organism: Aspergillus sp. 'subgen. Cremei' (assembly GCA_019976455.1). Lineage (NCBI taxonomy): Eukaryota > Fungi > Ascomycota > Eurotiomycetes > Eurotiales > Aspergillaceae > Aspergillus > Aspergillus sp. 'subgen. Cremei'. The sequence continues at coordinate 572,543 of JAFBMR010000006.1, forward strand.
ATAGAATCAAGGCACAGCAGTCGGACATAATGGTGGATATCAGTCCGTAAGTCCGATCCTGGCCAGATCAACCTGGCCCAGACGCGACCGTTGAGCCTCGTTTCTAAAATTAAGGCCGCCAAACATGTACAGAAATGATCGCTTAATTAGTTGAGGGGAAGGATGTCAATCACAATTCATTGGCAAGTGCGATTGGTTAAGATTGGAAGAAGGTTCACGTGACTCAGCGGACGGACCCTGAAAAGCCACGCCCGAGGAGCCAATCAGAATGAGGGTGGAAATGAGCTCGAGATGACCAAAAGGGGTGGCCACCAGGTCGATCTTAGTTTGTTCCTGAAGTCAACAGACTGTCATATACACACTCTACACACTTTACTCTATCCATTTATATCGCCTATGTAAATGCTTAACTACAGCAACTGTCTCAGCTGCCAGCCTGCCACTTCTGATCCTGTTGCAAACAAGCTGGCAATAACACCACGCCGTGGGGGCCAAATGCTGTGATTTGCCTATGCCAGCGGGGCCAATCCTTCAGATGGACCCGGCCCCGCTGATTGGCCCAATAGCGGAAACACAGCCGATCATTAAGATGGATTCTGGTGAATTTGTCAAATCCAGAGGCTGAGGCCAGTGAGCCTAACGAGGGGCCTGACTGTGGCTAGCCCAGTCGCCAGCAGTCAAGTCAAAGCCAACTTCTCGCGCAGTCTCTTTCTCTGTCTCCTCTCCATCAACATCATCCCGCATATCACACCCATCTCACCATGCGAACGACTCACCTCCTCTCGCTCGTCCTCTCGGTGTCGCTCACCACCGCCGCGGATTCGAAATGCTGGTTCCCCGATAAAGTGACCGAAGCGAAGGGCGACGTGCCATGTTACGATAGCAGCGGCGGCTCTCACTGCTGCGGCAAGACCGACATCTGCCTCAGCAATGGTTACTGCATGGGTATTGCCCAGCCATTCGTGATGGCGCGGGCTAGCTGCAGTGATAAGAACTGGGGGGCGGATTCGACGTGTAAAGATCCATGCTCGTTCTGTAAGTGCCCAAATAACATATTTAACCATTACTATAATTGATTCTAACATGTACAGTACCGAGTCTGTTGGGCGGAGGATGCTCGCTGCCCATGATTAGCAACAACGGTTCCGTCGCTCTATACTGCGCCAGTGCGATCGTCGAAACCTCAGATGGCGTGGGCTGCGCCGAAAACCACGACCCCTTCACAGTCCCATCGGCCACCGTCGTCCCCAACAAGGCCGTCCTCGCTAGTTCCGCATACCAATCTCCCCTCAGCACCTCGTCCTCCTCCGCCAACAGCAGCTCCGGCTCCGGCTCCGGCTCATCCGGAAGCAGCAGCAACAACAATAACGTCGCCATCGGTGCCGGTGTAGGCGTTCCTCTCGGCGTGCTCGCCATCACAGCCGTTACATGGGCCCTCTGGGAACGAAGGAAGCGATACCTCCTCCTCAACTCGCCGCAGGGCATGGCTGCAATCCCGAACCAGCAGTACGACATGGGCCCGGCAGCAAAATACGCCACTCTCGGCAGTAATGCGCAGGAATTGACGCCCCAGGCTCCTGTTCCGCAGGGGTATGCTCCGCAGGGTTATTCTCCTCAGGGATATGTGCCCCGGGTACAGGAACTGGGCAATCACCGCTGATTATGATTTTAAGCCTTCCCTTTTGTGTTAAAAATACTTTGATATCCCCATGATTTTTCTTGCTCTTGTTATATAATGGATTAATATGCTAGTATATAAAATGCTCTAATAAGTATCCTAATCAATATTATACATGTAATGTCTCTGGATAAATTAATGCAGATTAAACCCAATCTCCCGTCTGATATCAATTCCTGCAGCTCAGCCACAGTCATACAATATAAGCACTAGGCTATAGGGCTGACCAAGCTGACCACAGCCTATAGGCAGCATTATAAAAAGCTTGAATGAACAGACCAGCTGTATCTGAAACAGCTTAATAATGTGAGACAGTTGGTGTAACTATCAGAAACGCCAGAAAATTCTCCGGATAATCGATCTATGCTTGGCTTCAGATGGAGACTCGGCCTGAGCATCTGCAGGCGAATCGCTTTGATCTTCTACAATCGTGTCGAGTTTTGTATCTAATCTGTTAATTACTACCTCCATATATGGATAGGTATATCGACTTACTCTCGTGAAATATCCACTGCGAAAATACCGGATACACAGTAACAGGCGAGAATGTCTCACTGGGTAATATCGCATCGCCATCGCCACTATCTTCCCTCTTCCTTAATGCATCAGCACATCGTAAGAGATACTTATGCACAAGTTCCCGCCCCAGATAGTCCCTTGTCGCGTGCACAACACAGCCCATCTCATCAACCTCATCTAGACCAATCTCTGCAACACCATTGGGCACGCTGAATCTGAAATACCGGTTTTCGTCGTCTAGCTCAGTGTATTGGCGGATGAAGCCTTCGGCGGTTGCTTCTGCGTTTATGGACATTGCATGGTTTGCATTTTGTTTGAAGGATTTTGAATTTGGTTTCGTAGTGATGGATGGAACACCGGTACCGAGGGAGATGAGGCAGTTAAAGTTGGTTTTGAAGGAGGTGAAGATATTGGCGGCTTCTGTATAGAGGAGGTGGGTGGGATTGGTAGTTTCTTCGCTGGGAATGAGAGGGAGGAGATTATGTGAGGTGGGGAAGAGAGATGGATGCGATATGTTTGCTTGGAGGGCGTCAAGGAGCCGCATACGGGTGCGTTGATGAGTATATGTAGTTAGAAGCATTGCTTTTCTGGTGGTTTTATCGGTGATGCAGGTGAATCTATACAGTCAGTATAGACCTGATAGAGGGTTGATAGACATACACTCTGCACGAAGTATCAATATCATGAAGCAGCATGTCCTCATGATACCCAATCTCACGCAGTATACCCTTGAGAGCCTGCTCAAGCTTCTTACTGCTATATCTTGGCCTTCGAAGACCAAACAAGCTTTTCCTCCGTCTAAATACCTCCATCAGTTTGCGATATACACCAATGCACTCATCAATGCCTAGTCTAAGCCGCCCGAGTAGGAGCGCAATTACCCTAGCAAGTAGCAATATTAGTACGATTATATTAAATGGTAGTGCAGTATCATACCCCCCCGATCCACTCCCCCCAATCATGTCAAAATACTCGCATGGTTTGGGTGGCTTATCGCGATCGACGCTTTCTAGGATCTGCTTGAGGATGTGAAGTGCTGAGATTCCGCGGATGCCCCCGCCATCGAGACTGAGGAGATTGATTTTATTCATTTTGATTTAGTTATCTGTTTTTGTCTATGTCTATGTTGTCTTTTATAAGGTAGTGAATAGCCGCCGTCTCATTGTCAAAACAAACAAGAGAATAAACGACTTGACAATCAGTATATTTAATATTAGATGCCAACCATACCATCCATATTAGCGCCAGATCATGTTTGTTGTACACTGTCCCATTCATTGTTGTTGTTGTTTTGCTGCCGCAGCGCTGCCGCAGCGCCGATCAGCGCGTAAGGCAGGGGTCTTGTTTCTAATAATGGCCCAAGGCTCGCTTAACAGATTTTAGATCTGGTTTCAACATTATTTTAGATTAAGTGGGATTGGGGCTTATTCATGTATCGGGCCGAGAATGATTGGCCTTGTTTGTATATTGGTTGGGGCCAAGTCAGCTTACAGGGCTGTATTAGTACTGTCTGACTTGAAGGCGTTAGGGATGATTGTATCTGCCTCTAATTGACTAGAAGTTTTAAGCATTGAGTTAAGTAACTATAATCCAAGTAAAAGTTAATATTAGCAGTATAATACAGGCTGTACATGGAGACCCTGAAATTGGGGTACGATTATTTCCCCATCGGGCCATGCAATCACATGAAACTCAGCCCAAAAATGGGATTCTCACTGCGCCGTTATTTCTGAAACACCTGGGATGATATAATAGATGATCTGGTCTGATATTTAAGAGAGTGAGTGAGCTATTAAATTGTGGTCAAGTCCGCGAGGAAGCTTTTTATTTCATTAACATTCTATCTTCCACCTCTGTCTTGCCTCTATCTCTACCATATTCTACCATATTCCACTATATAATCTTTCTTATTACACATCACCATGTCTGAAGAGTGGCACAGTGGATTTTGCTCATGCCCATCTTGCGGTCTCTGTATGTCACCATTGGCTGATTCTGAATGAATTCCTCTAACAATCACAGGCTGCGAGTCATGCTTCTGCCCATGTATGGTCTTTGGCCGATCCCACGAGCGAAACAACGGTGTGCAAGATCCTAGCAGCTGCAATGGACAGGTATTCCATCCATCCATCCAATTCTACCAAATGTCAACTAATATGCGACAGTGCATGGGCTTCGCCTTCTGCTGCTCAATCGGTCTCCACTCCCTCTGTCTCTGCCTGGAACGAAGGAGCATCCGAAAACAATACAACATCAAAGGAGGCTGCTGCGGCGACTTTTGGGGCTCGATGTGCTGTTACGCGAATGTGTTGATGCAGGCTGAGACGGAGAGTCTTGTGAGAAATACGCAGGTGACGCAGCAGTATAAGTCGGTTGGGGGGATGTCGTATGCGCCTCGTTCTTGATTGATTGATTTTTGATCATTTCCTTTGTTATTTCCTTTGTCTTTTCTTCTGTATATTTATGGATATGAGAGTATGATTTGCTTTGTTTAGATTGATTAAATTGGATTGGATTGGTGCTGTTGACACCTCAGGCAGAATTACCCCATTCAGGCTAGTCATCGGCTGGCTGTTCTCCGCATCTCTCGTTTCCAGTCCAGAACACTTCGTTTATCCATCGTTTAGCCATCAATTCTGTCTGGTCTTGTTGTTTCTAAATAGACAGCTCAATCGGCAATGCTGTCTGCATCTCACCGTATCCACCTAAGCAGGATCCGACATCATGTCTGACTCTCGGGATAATCTCCGCTCCTCGGACACGGACACCATCCGTCCGACGGCAGAACAAGCATGGAGGGAATGTCGGAGGAGGAAGTCAAAGGTGGATGCCACACATTCGTTTGAATTTCAATTGCATTGCTGAATGTTTTCTAGTGCAATCGCATCATACCGGCTTGTCTGCTTTGCCTCAAGTATGATCGCAGATGTATTTACGAAAAACATTCCAAGACACCACTCACGCGGAGATATTTGACGGAGGTGGAGGAGGAACTTGCACGGACAAAAGCGCAGCTGGAGCAGGTTCTATCGGGTGCGCGAGCATTGGGGAATGAGGGGTCGGGGTCGTTGAATCAGGACTTGCAGGGGATGCCGTCAGCACCTCGGACTGCTTTATCTGGGTCGAGGAAAAGTCATGAGAGTCCGGGAGGACAACTTGGGACTTCAGATGTTGGACTGGCTGCTGGTCAGTCACCTGGGGTACCGGTGTCGATTCCTGCGTTTAGTCCAGCCAATGCATCGAGACAGGATGCTCAAAGTACTCTTCCCCAGGCCTCGCCCAGGCCATCCTACGATACACCGCGAAATCGACAGTCAGAAACAGACACGCAGTCGATAAATGCCTCGGGTCTCTCCATGGAAACGCCCCCAGCCTCTGGTGGGTTTGAATGGGACGAGCGAACAGGCAAGGCCAGCGGAGATAAATTCGTGGATGGAATGGCTAGCTTGACTAGTCGATCGAATGAAGGAGGATATCTCGGTATGCTGAATAAACAGTTTGAGATCATTGCTAAACTGTGCAGGCGTTGCGTCTGGTGCGGCATTACTTCGAATGACACATGCAAGATCTACCGATGGAGTCGACACGTACGGTCCAGAGCAAGATGAGAGGACGGATTCCGGACATAGCATCTCGTTCGCATTGACGACGCTATCACAGCTCGAGCCCTTTGTCGATGCATATTTCCGTCTCTACCACTGCTCTTATCCTCTCATCCACGAGGCGACATTCCGTGCCCAGTTCATGGAGGTAATTCCCAGACCCTCAAACAACGCATGGCAAGTCCTACTCTTCGTAGTCGCAGCGTTAGGCGCATTCACAACAGCCACACACCCCACAGACGTGGATCTAGGCCTCTTCCAAGCCGCCAAAGCCAGACTCTCCATCGACGTCCTCGAGACCGGAAACATCCTCCTAGTGCAAGCCCTAAGTCTCATCTCAAACTACCTCCAGAAAAGAAATAAGCCGAACTCGGGATACAATTATATGGGGCTGGCGAGACGGATCGCGATGGGGATTGGGCTTCATAAAGAGTTTCCCACGTGGGAGAGTGGTTTGTTGAATGTTGAGATGAGGAGACGCGTGTTTTATTGTCTTTATATTTTTGATATTGGGGGGATTATTACGTTCTCCCGGCCGCTGGATTTTCCTAATGATGGTGTCGATGTTGAGTTGCCTATGAATGTGCATGACAGTGTGAGTTTACTTCGTGTGATGCTGATTGACCTTTGACTCTGACTCGTGTAGGACATCACAGCAGGGACAAAACGAAAACCACACCCAGCAGCCGAAACAACAGTTTACACCCACTTACTAGCACAAGCCAGCTTCCACAAAGCCACCAGCCAGATATACTCCCGAATCATCTCCTCCCCATTCCCATCCGCCGCAGAGCTAATCGAGCTAGACGACCGCCTAATCGGGAACTGGCTGACCGAATTACCATCCTTCTTCAAAGAAAACGTCCCACAAACACCCAAATTCACCCTCTGCCACGCGATAATGCGCTGGCGATACCGCAATTTCTGAATCCTAATGTACCGCCCCTTTTTAGTAGGCCGACTCATGGTCCGCCAGGAATGGGGCACAGAGGATACCCACGCCGAAGTAGCCGTGCAGCGGTGTCTAGACGCAGCGCGGGAATCCGTGGAGTTGATATCTGCATTCTGGACACAGGAAGGACAGAGTATGATGGCCTGCTGGTACGGACTCTACTTTCTCTTCCAGGCTATCCTTATCCCGGTTATCTGTTTGCGAAACGATCCACGATGCGTACTTGCTGTTCAATGGCGTGATCAGATATACCAAGCTATGCAGGTGCTCGAGTCGATGGCACCGCTGAATACCACGGCTTTGCGATGTCTCGGCGTTATTCGATCACTATGCGGGACATATCTCGATCCAAATGCTGGATTGGGATATCCGACGGAAGAGTCGCCGCAGACGCAACTGGCAAATTTATATCCGTTGATGTGGCCAACGCTAGAGATGGCGCAGTTGGATGGTGTTGATTCGATTTTGTAAGTTGCTGCCTTTGTTTCTTATAGACTGAACTAATGCATTGCTTACGATTACAGGCAAGAATCGACGATATTAGATTTTATGAACCAGTTACCAGGCATCGAATAGCATTCATACAATCTATCTACCAAGTCTATGTCTACGGAAGTGTATACCCACCATCAATAACCAAATTCGCACCGGTCATATAGCTCGACGCATCAGACGCACAGAAAACATAAGCCTGAGAAATTAGCATGTATATATTTACCGAAGCAATAGGGATGACTCACTCCCTTAAGCTCATACGCCTGAGCCATTCGCTTAGCCGGAATCATACTAAACCATTTCTCTTTCCACTCGGCCGGGTGGATGTCGAGGATATCCGTTGCGATGAAACCGGGGGAAATGCAGTTCACCCGGCAGAAGTCGACCCATTCGACGGAGAGGCATTTTGCGAGCTGAACGACGCCGGCTTTGGAGGCGTTATACTGCAATGCAACCATGGTTAGCACAAACCTACACAGCGAGAAGGAGGGTAAACATACAGCAGCCTGCTTCTGAGGAACATTAACCAACGTCGCACTAACCGACGCCGTAAAAATCACATTCCCAAACCCTTGCTCCTTGAAGATCCGCGCCCCCGCCTGCGCCGTATAAAACGCCCCGTCCAGATTCACCTTCATGATCTCACTCCATTGCTGCGGTGTGTAATCCTCCGCGGCAATCGCAGACACGATACCAGAATTCACGACGACAATGTCGAGCCGCCCAAAGTCGGAGGCGATTTGCTGGATCGTCTTTTCGATGGCTTCTTGGTTGGCGACGTCGGCTTGGTACGCGGCTGCTTTGATGTTGTTTGCGTTGGCGATTTCGGTGGCTGTTGCGCTGGCTGTGCTGGAGGTGTTGTAGATTAGGGCGACCTTTTCTTCCTTAGCATACCGTATACTGTACTATACGTATATTATGGGGCATACGTTGGCACCGGCTTCGGCAAATGCCTTGGAAACTTCCAGTCCGATTCCACGGGCGCCTCCTAGTTCACATTAATATAAAACCATATCGGTGAGGATGTAGTGTATACCCGTAACAGCAGCAACCTTGCCCGTAAGGTCAAAAGCCTTGGTGACGTGTTTATTCTCTGGCTGAGAGAGGACCATTTTGATTGATGATGTTTGATTGTCTTGTCTGTCTTTTTGTCTGTCTTGACTTCTTTTGTAGTATGCAATGACCCCGCCCCCGCATCGGATGATCTCCGGACGGACCCCTCTGTCCGCTCGGACGGGAGTGTCCGAAGTATAGAATGACATCATTATCTACCTTTATCCTAAACACTCGATCAATGAACGTGTTTTATTCCTATCTGGCTGTCAGATGATAGATAGCAAAGCGACGTTAGGTTTTAACATCGCCGGTCAGAATAAAATCACGCGGAACAGCCAGTCCAGTCTTCTTGTCTGCCCCCGCAACTGGATCATGCGCTTAAAAACATGACGTCCCGGGAATAGCAGATTGGTAGCCAGGAAGTAATCCAACACTTTGGTTTCCAGATTGATTTGCGGCGCAGGAACCATGATATATTGGAGAAACGGTTGATTAGACGAACTGCGCGTCTCTGGGGCCGTTTGCGACGTGGAGAATCGTGATTGATTCCAAGGACGGGGTGAATCCGGGGTTGAACTTGGATAATGTCACCAAGGCGTACATAGAATTCTGTAGCAGCAGCCGGTCTCAAATCGTATAAATAGTCTTCTTCAACTCCATATAATACAATCTACTCGACATGTTCAGCACTAACTCCATCTTTCCCATCTTCCTCTTCTTCCCTCTTCCCATCGAAGACCTCCTTAATCTCTTCCAATGAATACCCCTTCGTCTCAGGAAACATAAACCACGTCACCCCCAAAACGAGCACATCAAAACAGCAAAAGAAAATATAATACTTCCATCCAATCCGCCCCAGCGCAATCGGATTCACAAACGCCAATACAATCAACGAACCATACACGCCCATCAACTCAACCGTTAGCCCTTTACTGCGGATACTGTACGGGAAGATCTCAGTCGGATAGGCCATGAGGAGTGGACAGTATGCGATGTCGTAGTGGAAGTAAAAGACAAAGACAAAGGCGATGACTGTTCTTCCTAGTGGGGAGGCTTGTGTGCTGTCGAAGAGGGCGGAACAAGTTGTCCAGATGATGAAAGAGATGAGCATGCCTATTGCGGACCAGAGGAAGAGAGTGCGTCTGCCGAGTCGATCGACCAGCATTGCGGCGCTGCCTGCTGCGATGAGGTTGAAGATTTGGAGCAGGCCGTTGATGAGGGTTTGTGTGTCTGCATCGTGTATACCGACTGTGTCGAGGACGAGAGTGAGATAATAAGATACAACAGCGACGCCCTTCACCATTAGCATAAATATAACATATAAATGGTATAGATAGGAGGCTTACATTCCACTGCGCAAAACAACCCACACAAACCGCAATAAACGTCCTCTTCCGATTCCCCGGCGTAGAAACCAAACTCGACCATTTCGTTTCCTGGGCTGCATACTGCTCTATGCTAATTGTGCGTGTGATCTCGTCCATTTCAAACCTGATTAATGGATGTGATTCATCGCCTGCCGTGTGGTATTTTGCGAGTAGGTGTTTTGCTTCGGTTGGGCGGTTGTTTGCGATTAGCCAGCTACACTATTAGCTCTATGCCGATATAGATGTAGATATATGGGATGGTACCGCGGTGATTCAGGAACAGACCAGAAGAAGAGAATCTGGACAATTGGGAATCCGGCCTGAACGATGGATGGAACACGCCAGGTCCAGTCTGAGGATAGTTGTCTCTGCGTTCCGTATGTTGTCCACGAGGCGACGATGGCGCCTAGATAGTACATTGTCCAGAAGGCGCTTTTCATTAATATACAGTATATAAAATAGAGGGATTGGGTCATACCTGGTATATTTCCCCCTATGGGTAGGAAACGCCAACTCGGTAATCAGCATAGGCGAAGGCTGCACGACCAGCATCGAGCCTATACCAACCAGAACCCGCGAAAAGACAAACATTCCATAATTGACCGCAGCAGCTTGGATAATTGACGCAATAATAATAGTCACGGCACCGGAGAAGAGCGTCCATCGTCGCCCGATTCGGTCGGAGAGAAGACCGACGGCAGGGAGGGAGATGACGCTGCCGATGGACTGGGCTGCGTTGACGACGCCGAGGATTTGGCCGGTGGGATTGTGAAAGTAGGATTTCCATTCTGGAATGGATTGGAGGGCGTTCATTAGGGATCCTGTCGTCTTGTTAGATGAGGTGAGGTTATACGGATTGGATGGGAGTACCATCGTATCCTGCTACGGCGGAAGAGAGGAGGGGAATGAAGAGGATGAGATTTAGCTGGAGGAGATGAGGAATGCGAAACCAGACTTGAGAGTGCTGGGGAAGGACTGAAGCCAATGCTTGTCCGACGATATCTTGGTCTTTCATTCTGTATAGAATAGAGTATAGAATGTCGATGGTAGAATAGAGTGGTGGGTCTTCCCCATGGGGAAGTGGAGATGATATACTCTGCAGCTTCGGACATGCCGTCCGCAGCGGAGACTCTGTCCGTCCCGGATTCCCCGTCCGTTTCTGTCTATAAATTGGTATAACAACAGTTGAACTGGATAGAAATAGAATCATCATCGGAATACTCACTGCCGAATCATCACACCATCAGACCACAATGGCCCCCTCCGACAGCATCTTCAAAATGCTCGACATGCACGGCAAGACCGTCATCATCACCGGCGGATCCGGAGGCATTGGCTACCAGATCGCCCGTGGCCTCGCAGAAGCCGGCGCCGACATTGCCATCTGGTACAACCGCTCCACCAGCGCCCACGACCAAGCAGCAACCCTAGCCAGTGACTTCAACGTCAAAGCCAAGGCATACCAATGCTCTGTGCAAGACTTCAACTCCGTCCAATCCACCATCAACGCCGTCGTGGCTGATTTCGGACACGTAGACGTCATGATCGCCAATGCAGGTGTCCCCTCCAAAGCGGGGGGCCTAGACGATCGTCTCGAGGACTGGCATCGCGTCGTGGACGTGGACTTTTCCGGTGCTTACTACTGTGCCCGTGTTGCGGGGGATATCTTCCGGAAACAGGGAAAGGGGAATCTCATCTTCACGGCGTCCATGTCGGGGCATGCTGTCAACGTTCCCCAGCAGCAGGTATCTCCTCTCCCATCCATATACCTTATATGCAGCGTACTAAGTAACCAAAGGCCTGCTACAATGCCTGCAAAGCGGGTATAATCCAGCTCTCCAAATCCCTCGCCGTGGAATGGGCTGCCTTTGCACGCGTCAACAGCGTCAGTCCGGGCTATATCGACACGGCGATCAGCGGGGATTGTCCCGCTGCGATGAAAGAGGAGTGGTTTTCGCTGACTCCGTTGAAGCGGGATGGGGATCCGAGGGAGTTGAAGGGTGTGTATCTTTATTTGGCGAGTGAGGCGAGCTCGTATACGACTGGAGCGGACTTTGTAGTTGATGGGGGGTATACTGCTCGATAGATAATACGAGCGGAGCGCATATTATCGTATGTGAGGCTATAGTATCGGCAGTATAGATGGGACGGACGACTGTTTCCGTGCGGGGTTCTTATTTATACATCGTCCTTTTTCTTTTCTCAATACCATCTCATTTTCATATTCATTCAAAGAAATTTGATAGAAAGAAATGACAAAATCAAACCCCTCCTTCGTCCTCCACTCCATCAAGAACGTCTCCTTCGAAGACCGTCCCATCCCCCCTCTATCCGACCCCTGGGATGTGCGCATCCACATCGCCCAAACGGGTATTTGCGGTAGTGATGTGCACTACTGGCAGCGGGGGAGAATTGGCGGTATCTCCCTTTGATACATTCTTCTATATGATTGTGTTTGTGTACTGATTGGCAGACTTCGTGCTGGAATCGCCTATCGTCCTCGGCCATGAAAGTTCCGGTACAGTCGTTGAAGTCGGATCGGCTGTGAAGAATCTCACTGTCGGTGATCGTGTTGCTGTTGAGCCGGGGGTTCCTTGTCGACAGTACGCCTCCCTCTTCATCTTCCATCTATCTTCTATACGAACATAGCTGATAATCGGATAGCTGCACCTACTGCCGCCAAGGCTCCTACAACCTCTGCCCAGACACCGTCTTCGCCGCAACTCCCCCGCACGACGGCACTCTATCCAAATACTACACCACCCAGGCCGACTACTGCTACCCGCTCCCCGCGCACGTCGACCTCGAAGAAGGCGCCATGGTGGAACCGGTCGCCGTCGCCGTGCAGATAACCAAAGTCGGCAACGTCCGTCCCAACCAAACGGTGGTTGTCTTTGGGTGCGGGCCGATCGGCCTCCTCTGCCAGGCTGTGAGTAAGGCATATGCAGCGAAGAAGGTGGTGGGCGTTGATATTTCGAAGTCGAGGTTGGAGTTTGCCAGCTCCTTCGGGGCCGATGGGGTTTTCTGTCCGCCGGTGAGAGAGGAGGGGGTGGAGGAGAGTGCGTGGAGTGAGAAGGTGGCGCGGATGATCAAGGAGGAGTTTGGGCTTGGGGAGGGGCCCGATGTGGTTATTGAAGCTACCGGTGCGCAGGCTTGTATCCAGACTGGAGTGCATTTGACCAGGAAAGGAGGGGTTTATGTGCAGGCGGGCATGGGGAAGGAGGTATATCCCATCCATCTATATATCCATTGAGGATATGAGCTGACTCTGTAGAATGTCGTCTTCCCCATCACGACAGCGTGTATTCGCGACCTCACCATCAGAGGATCAATCCGATATACAACCGGCTGCTATCCCACTGCAGTGGACTTGATCGCCAGTGGAAAGATCGACGTGAAACGACTCATCACGGATCGATACACGTTCGAAAAGGCAGAAGAGGCGTTTGAATTGGTGAGACAGGGCAAGGAGAGCGTCATCAAGGTCATTATTGAGGGATGTAAATAGCTATTCACATATAGATGATCAGATAGTGAAATAATCACATTAAATGATCGGTAAACGCCCAGCTATAGCCCTTTACCACGGGCTGAGATCGAGTATCAAATCAGAGTCATCAGTAAGTGTGAGTATGAATATGTCAAGAATGCTGCACATCCGTCGGTTAGGGTTCATGTCAAGGTGCGGTTTGATATGTGGGAAGATATTCTGCAGGTGGAAGTGCCTGACGACTCGAAGTTATACTATGAATGTTTGGTTCGGATGGAAAAGATGGTTGAACCGTAGTTAAAGGTCACACTAGCTGTGGTGGATATTCCTGTCCGCTCTTCGTGCTTCTGTAGACTGGATTGCTGCTATCTGTTGAATAAAAGTCCTTGCTTTGTCTCAACAATTTTTCTGATGCCTTGTGATGACTTTATCTGCCGAGGTATCTTTGTCTTGGCATTTGTGTATTTCATCTCTTCTCTTGGTCTTCCTCCATATCAACCATCTTAGACATTTCCATCATCATCGTTAGTAAATCAATATCATCATGTCTCTTAAAATAGCAGCAGCAAGTTGGCTCCTCGTCTCCCTGGGCCACACCGTACGTCCCACCACCTCTATCCATCATCCCCAACTAACAACTCCCAGATCTCCGCCAAAGATTGGCAGTCAACCCCCCAGTTCCAAAAACTCCCTACTCTCGCCTCGACATGCAGCAGAGCAGGCTGGTATCAGGGTAGTGCATTCTTCATCGTGAACGGTAAGCCCATTCAATTTAATCTCGAAATTAAATGCACTTGCTGATGCGACCTAGCCCTCATCAACTACAACTGGTCTCAGAATCCGGAACTCCTGGAAGAGCCGGTAAACAAGGCTATTGCGGGTTTGATGACGGCAATTGTCTGGGTTAGCTCGGGCTGGTATTTTAAGAATGGTGTCAGGGCGAGTGGGTTCGCGACGGCCCTTGCTGGGGCGATACAGGCGTGGGCTGTTTTAAATTAGGCGCATTGTTCTGTATTGTGACTGTCATCATGAAAGATTCGGATTCCTCAGAGATAAATATCTATCCCCGCAAGCATCAGATCTGAATTATAATCCAACACTTGATGCAGAATATGAATATATTCCACCACGGCTGGTTCTTGTCCGTAAATCACGATCTGAGGCATCTTTCAACGCAGGTGAAGTCATAGAAGAGAATTCATGCTCAGGAAAGCTGGTTATCAAGCATTGCATTGTCATTGCCATCCCCCAATGCTAGATTTGGTCCTATCTTCAGAGGTGATTTTTGGTTCGTTTCGGTTCCTGTGGATAACTTTGTCAGTGAGCTCAAATGTCGCGAAATATAGGACTTGACATGTCCATCTCTCTTCTTGTCTGGAGCGTAACAGTTTTAACAGACGGTGGCTTAACGAGAAATTCTTCATGTGGACTGCTGTGTGTGGAAGGAAGTTGTGAGAAAAAGAGTGAGGTTGAGGTTGAGAGCAGGTGAATGCAGCCTTTGTGCCTGACAAGGTCTGCCAGATATACAAGGCAGAAATAATTTGTTTTCCGTTCTAGAACCAGCCAGAGAATTGCCATGTGGAATTGGATAATCTGTCAATTTAGACCCATTCCCAGAATATACAGCAAAACGGGCTATGAGAAAACATCCTGAAAATATCCCCAGGCAGGAATTTATGTACATCTTGTATAAACTTATATAAACAAACAGATATCATGTACTGGAATCCCCAATATATCCAACTAGTAATGAACCAAACCAATCGCCAGTTATACAAGTCAAAACACCATACCCTCCCCAATGCAATGGCTTAGATAAAACAGTTTATACAAATCTTGATGCAGGTAATATAAAAACAGGTGCAATGAGGCTCACTTGGTCTCAACGTAGTCAGTGCTAGCCGATGGGGCACGCCGGCCCCATCCACTGAAGAATCCGCCTGTTCCTGAACTGACGGATTCGGTTCTTGAGGGAGAGGGACCGAGGAAGGAGTTGCGGGCTTCGGTCCTCGTCCCAGTTCGAGGCGGTGATTGCTGACCGCTGATCAGTTTGCGGAGTGAATCTAGCTTCGCCTTGACCTCTTCTAGTTCTTGCTTGGCCACAGCCTCGCCGGTTTTCGCATTCACAAGTTCCAGAAGTAACGTCTCTTCGGCTGCTGGCTTGTGATTATCGGTGGCCAATACTGTCTGGAGGCCAAGACTGCTTGAACGTTTGTTGAATGTGCTCTTCGTACTCTTTGTGCTCTTTGTCGAATTGCTTCGCACGAGTTTCAGCTCCCGCAAGCCGCCCGGACTGTAGCCCTCGCCTGGTTCACTGGTAGGAGATCCAAATGTCTCCGGCGGGGTTTCTGAACTAGGCGACCTTGTCGTGCGCAGCTCTCGGATGGTCCGCTCCAGTCGCTGTCGCTCCCGGTATCCGTCTTGAATCCGACTTCTTGCCTCGCGGATTTGCTCTCTCAACGATGAGTTTTCCTGTTCATGCTCGTCAATGCGTCGAGTCAGATCGAAGCACCGTCCAGATTCTATCTCGTGCATTTCCTTCCATCGGTTTAGATCGTCGCGAAGTTGGTATTTGGTCTGACTGATCGACACCCGCTTGGCGGAATCGACAGCGGTGAATCTCTCGTCCGCTTTGTTGATAAGATCCATCGGGGGATCATCTGCTTCGGTTTCTTTGATACGATTCAACAATAATTTTGCCAGCTCCTGATCTTCCTCGCGCTCTTCACGTTCTTGTTGCAGCTCTCGAGTGAGATCAGCATGTTGTCGCTGCAAATCGCTTAGGGCCATCAGAAGATCTTCGATTTGGGTGTGTAAATCTCGGTCTTTATTATGGGTCATGGCTGACTTCGCGCGTGGTTTTGATGGGTCCGCCGTGGAAAGTTCCGTCGGGGCTGTGCTGGCATCGGATGTGGACTCTACCGAGTTGAGCGTAGAAGTCATACTCTGCTTGGATGCTGATCGGCGAATGCTGCCATGGTTAGGGTTGGGCGAAAGCGACTTGACGGAATTGTGAGCGCTTGAGCCTGCCCACAATCGGCCCAGAAACCGAGCGGTCGCGGCTTGCATCTGGGGGAAGGTGATGCCTGTCGGAACACCTTGTGACTGGTTGTAGCTGGCTTCCAGGGTTTGAAGGCTTTCTTTGGTCACGAGTGAAGTCAAAGAGACGAATTCTCTGACCATTTCATCAGGATGCAAAGCATACCTAAACAGGTCAGTTTATGGGTTCTATGGGTTCCAAAATACGTTGGGATTTACTCACGAATCCCACAAGCTTCTTGACAACAAAAGCTGCATGACATCCTCGAATTCCGCGCATGCCATGAGCCTCTTCTCGTTTCGTTGCATGAGAGAGAGAGCAACCCGCATCAACGTTTCGCAAGCGCCTTCCAAGAAGATGACATCGTAGATCCGAAGAAGAATCGGGAGAGGGCAGGCAACAGCGAAGAAAGAGAGGAACCATTGCGACACGTATACAGGCTCGACGTGTAGTGCCTCCAAATGCGCAAATAGGGCAGGACGGTGACGAGCAAGAAGGTTCTGGAATTGATAAACTCGAAGATGAAGACCGGAAAGATCAGGTAGGTAACAAGTTCGTAGATCATAGTGCTCCATGAGACTGCGGAAAATATGTTAGCCATACTCATGCATAAGCAAGATAATGCAAAACTTACCGCACAAGCACGCAGAATGCTTCTGCATCCGACATGTGCATCAACAGGGGTCCAACGACAAAGCCTAGACCTTGGCAGTAGCCAATTTTGGTATCGTAAAGACTGAAGCACTTCAGGACTCGGGCAAGCATCTGCTGCCCTTCACCATGAGGGTCTCGGAACATCTCCACATTGGGAAAACTCCGACCAATGTCTTTCCCGATCAGACCTTCATACGGGCTAGTCTCACCACAGAGTCTCTGGTACTCGACAAGGAGCGACGCATCTCGGGCACCAGACAAGCTGGGCCAGACCACTCCTCGCAGTGGAGGTGGAACACCCCCGCGGATCTTGTTCGAGGTCAGGGTCGGGAGTCGCTGGGCTGTTTGGGGGTAATCGGCCACCAGCGCTGCCCAGAATTCCAATTCAGTCATCGGTGGGGTAGGCAGTTGTGAATATCGCAAGGATGATCGAGAATCATCGTGGATCAATCGCCTGATGTGGTGCAGAGACTGCGATCGGGACTGTCTCTGGTGAACCTGGGCAGCCGTCACGTTCGACAATCCGGACTTAGGATTCGTTGCCAGCGCATTGTTCTCCTGCTCCAGGCGAGCGAGTAGGAGAGCCATCGACTAAATAATGTCAGTATCGCCCTTTCTCATCAATCCTTCCGCTTCTCCCAATTCATTCGTTACGCACCTCATCTGATCCCTCACCACGTGGTTCATTTTCCTCCGTCTTATCCAACTCTTCCCAGTCAACCACATCACGATCCCCAGATTTCCGCTGACCCTTGCCATCGTGACTCCGAGATCGGATAGAATTGGCGCCGGAGTCTTGTTCGACCTCTGGTTTTGCCCCGTCTCGCGTTGGTGTATTCTTTATTTCCTCCTCACTCTCATCCTCAAGACCCTCCGAAGAAGTAGATTCAACAGGGGTTTGCGGGATGTCGAGGTTCCTCCAGTCCGGCTGAGTATGTTCGGAATTGGATTGAATGTCAGACAAGGGAACGGTCACCATCGAATCGGTATGCACATGATTGTTTGGGGCGTCCGCATTGAAGGCGCGAGCTGGGAGCTGTTCGGAGCTGTCCATGGTCGATATGCGAAGCGATGCGAGATGGTCGATCGATCAATTCAGCCTTCCTCGAGGAAAACTCCTCGTCGAATGGCAATTGGGGGCGGGCTGAGTGAGGAATTGTGGGATGAGATTCGAGGGCGGAGGGGCTAAACCAGCACGATAAGAGGATTAAAGCACGATAGTCGAACGAGGGGCGACCAACCACGACAGCATTTCTAGAATCGACGAGACAATAGAAACGGTCGAGGAGTAAAAATGAATTGAGGATCACACAAAGGCTAAAGATGGTGGGAGGAGGAGAAAGAAGGACGGTGTGTCAGGTCTCCCTACTAGTCTGACGGCGATAGATTACTTTTAGGGGCCGCCCTTTTCTCTCCTCAGTACAGTAATTTTTCCCCTCGGGTCTCGCCCGCGTTGGCCCCGTCGATCGCTTTCAATAATTCCAGCTTCCATTGACGTTCGTTTCTTGTCACAGACTCAGGGGATATTCTACAAGCAGCAACAATCACAATTTACAGTATTATTTATCATCGTCTGGGGTTGCTCTGGCCCTGGGGTTGTATGTGATTTGTATCCATGGAATCCCATCTCTCCTTTTCCTCTGTTCCAACCATGGAAAAGCCCAGCATTTCTCTCCGATGGACCGGTCGATCCATCGTCAACCTTTCAGTCTCCACACCGTTTAGATGGCTTCCGTCTGACGGCGGCCGCTTTGAAGTTCTAGGTGTAGTGTGAATCGAGCTCTACAGGTCTGTATGTGATTGCTAGGGGAAATCGACTATATATAGCAAAATCAACATGTCGATATTATATCCTGGCAATTTGATTTCGCAATGTGATTCCCCTGGAGTGTAATTTATTGCTGCTTAGTAACGAGTTTCAATGATATTGCGGGGACATGATTTGCTGGCTATGATTGGCTGATCTTTCCAATATCGGAATATCATTGGCTCATTTCACTTTAGTAGTGAGGTCTATTTGACAGTAGTGATGGAAGTTATGGAGACATTCTAGAAATATTATGAGGGATAAAGTGGGCTATTTGAGAAACTTGAATGCCTTGGAGAATAGCATGAAAGGCGACAATGGTGCTGTGGGTGAATGGTGTGCTTTTGCCGCTATATATAAAGTCACGGCGACGATGAGTGCAAGAAATACCACCTTACCTTTCTCCATCCATGCACATTAGAATAAACATTTGTCATTATCCAAAGCATATCATAGTCAAAAAATATGGCCATAGATATTAAATACAAATGAAATGAGCGTTGGTTGTTGCATCCAAAGAATCAATAATGCTATCCACTGCGTTGCTTAGGGAGGAAAACAAGATGCAGGGTAATATAGACCTCTTTACTAAGTAGATAACTGAATTAAGATAAGCTTCTTGTCAAACTGTCACTTTTACTGCCAAAATACGACACAAAAGTGAGGTTATCGCCCTTTCCCCTCCCCCGCCTTGTGTATGTTTTGGTCGCGCCTTCCCTTTTCGGCTAGTTTGTTTGGGAATTGCCTCTTCCGGCCACTTTTACGCCACACTCACCGCGGAACAACGTCTATCCGCGTGGCTGACCCCTGTTCCGAGCAGCAACAGCGAGTCGCCGCCGCGTGTTTTTCTTTTTTTGGCCGGCAAAAAGCGTCGACAGCAAAACAGAGAGACAAAGAGACGCCCGGGGAAGAAATTCACTTGTCTTTCTCTAACACAATCACGTCTCTCCCTCTCCCTTTTTTATCTCTCCCTAACAACCCCTCTAGCATGCTGGAGGTTTAATTTCTCTTCATCCCTCAACTCTTGTACTAACATTACAGTCACTCCTTGCCCTCTCCTTATCTCCGTGAGCGTGTTCGCGACCACCACTTCACAAGATGGACGATTCAATGGCCGAAGACTCCGTCTTTGACGACGGCGGTAGCTCCGATTTTGTCCCTGAGCCTGCTCCCGTACGCGTTTGACTTGCTTCTTGATTGCATTTGAAGAGTTCTTTGCTAACCGTCGGCGACTTTGCGCTTTCTAGAAACCCAAGGCGAAGGCGGCTCCCAAGAAAGCGGCTCCCAAGAAAATGACACAGACCACGCTCACAGCCAAGAAGCCTGCTGCTAAGGGCGCAGCGGCCAAGAAGCGGGCAAAGCCCGACAGCGATGATGAAATGGACAACGACCCCGTGTCCGACGATGGCGACGACTCAGTTCTTTCGCACACCCCGCCCAAGAAGGCAAAGAAGGCTCCCGCTGGCAAAAAGGGTGGCTCTAAGCCTCTGGCCGATAATGAAAATGAATCGTTTGGAAACGACGATGCTGATGAAGCGCCCAAGAAGGAAACCAATGCATCAGAGAAGTACCAGAAGGCAAGTCACCCAAGCTCCGTGGCCATGATCCCAAAGCGCGTCGACTAACAGTTTCACCCTATAGCTCACACAATTAGAACACATCATTAAACGTCCGGATACATATATTGGTTCCACAGAGCGCACCACCCAACAAATGTGGGTATACAGCTCGGTGTCGGAAGGAATGGAATACCGTGAAGTCTCCTACGTCCCTGGTCTCTACAAGATTTTCGACGAAATCGTTGTGAACGCGGCAGACAACAAGCAGAATGACAAGAAAATGGACGAGATTCGTGTAACCATCAATCGCGAATCGGGTGAGATCAGCGTCTGGAACAACGGTCGGGGTATTCCCATTGAGATGCACTCAAAGGAGAAGTGCTATGTTCCCGAACTGATCTTCGGTCAACTTCTGACATCGTCCAACTACGATGACACCCAACAGAAAGTGACTGGTGGTCGTAACGGTTTCGGTGCTAAGCTGTGTAACGTCTTCTCCACCGAGTTCAGCATTGAAACCCAGGACTCGCGTGTGAAAAAGAAGTATAAGCAGACTTGGACCGAGAACATGACCAAGATTGGCAAGGCAAAGATCACCGAAGCCAAAGGGGAGGACTACACCAAGGTCACCTTCAAGCCTGACTACGCCAAATTCGGCATGGAAAACATGGACGATGACTTCGAGGCTCTTGTCAAGCGTCGTGTCTATGATTTGGCAGGTACTGCCAAGGTTGCTGTGAAGTTGAACGGCTCTCGCATTCCCGTTCGTAACTTTAAGAAGTACATGGAAATGTACACTAAAGCAATCCGAAGAGAGCGTGGCGACGACGGTCCCGCGGCCAAGGATGAAATCATTACCTGTAGCCCAGACCCTAGATGGGAAGTTGGTTTCGCAGTATCGGATGGTGCCTTCCAACAGGTATCGTTCGTCAACTCCATCGCCACGACTTCTGGTGGTACCCACGTGAACTACATCGCCGATCAGATCTGCAACAAGTTGGCGGAGACGGTCAAAAAGAAGAACAAGAATGGAGCAACCCTCAAGACCGCCCAGATTAAGAACCACATCTTCATCTTCGTGAACGCCCTCATCGTTAACCCGGCCTTCACCTCTCAGACCAAGGAGCAGCTTACGACGAAGACTAGCCAATTCGGTAGCAAATGTGTGCTCGAGGAAGATTTCTACAAGAAGATCCTCAAGACTGAGGTCATGTCGAACATCTTGCATTTCGCTCAGCAAAAGGCCGACCAGATGCTGAAGAAGTCTGACGGTGGCCGCCGCTCTCGCATGAACAATCCAAAATTGACTGACGCTAACAAGGCTGGAACAAAGGATGGCCATCACTGCACACTCATCCTGACTGAGGGTGACTCAGCCAAGGGTTTGGCCATGGCTGGACGAGCGGTCGTCGGTCCGGATCTTTTTGGTGTGTTCCCCTTGCGAGGAAAGCTTCTCAACGTCCGTGATGCCTCTTTCGATCAGATTGCAAAGAACGCGGAAATTCAAAACATCAAGAATTTCATCGGTTTGCAACATAAAAAGGAATACACTGAAACACGGGGTCTGCGTTATGGTCACTTGATGATCATGACTGATCAGGATCACGACGGTAGTCACATCAAGGGATTGCTCATCAACTTTCTTCAAGCTCAATTCCCGAGTTTACTGAAGATCCCCGAGTTCCTCATCGAGTTCATCACCCCCATTGTCAAGGTCTGGAAGGGTGACCCCAAGAATCCAACCAAGCAGCGCTCCTTCTTCACTATGCCTGAGTACGATGCTTGGAGGGAGGAGCACAATCACGAACGCGGTTGGGAACACAAGTACTACAAGGGTTTGGGTACTAGCACTACTGAAGATGCCCAAGTCTACTTCCGTGATCTGGACCGCCACCTCAAGGAATTCCACACGATGCAGGATAATGAAGCCGAATTGATTGAACTTGCCTTTTCGAAGAAGAAGGCTGATGAGCGAAAGGAATGGCTGCGTCAGTTCAAGCCCGGAACGTACCTGGACCACTCTGTTTCGAAAATCACCTACACCGACTTCATCAACAAGGAGCTCATCCTGTTCAGTATGGCTGATAACATGCGATCTATCCCGTCGGTTGTTGATGGATTGAAACCTGGTCAGCGTAAAGTCTTGTACGCTTGTTTCCGCCGCAACCTGAAGAAGGATATGAAGGTAGTCGAGTTGGCCGGTCACGTTTCCGGTATGACAGCGTACCAGCACGGTGAGGCTTCTTTGCAGCAAACCATTGTTGGTCTCGCTCAGAACTTTGTCGGATCGAACAACGTCAACTGTTTGGAGCCTAGTGGAAACTTTGGTAGTCGTCTTCAAGGTGGAGCTGATTGCGCCAGCGCACGTTACATTTACACCCGACTGTCACCTTTTGCACGACGGGTATTCAACCAGGCCGACGAGCCTCTGCTCACGTACAATGAAGACGATGGCGCAAAGATTGAGCCCGAAATGTATATGCCCGTTGTTCCTATGATCTTGATCAATGGTGCCGATGGTATTGGTACAGGATGGAGTTCTTCAATTCCCAACTACAACCCCGAAGACATCGTGGAGAACTTGAAACGGATGATGGATGGAGAAGAGCTCAAGCCCATGCAGCCATGGTTCCGAGGCTTCACTGGTGAGGTCACTGCTATTGGCGGTGATCGTTACAAGTTCAGCGGTACCATCAGAGAGTCGGGAGAGAAGGAGGTGGAAATCACCGAACTTCCCATTAGGAGTTGGACCCAAGATTTCAAGGATAAGCTTGAGGACATCATCAAGGCTGACAAGACGCCTTCATTCATCAAGGACTACAAGGATTACAACACGCACACCAAGGTCCACTTCGTCATCCAGTTGGATGAGAAGAACATGAAGGGCGCGTTGAGCGAGGGCTTGGAGGAAAAATTCAAGCTATCGAAAACACTTGCGACTACTAACTTGGTTGCGTTTGACCCTGAGGGTCGAATCACCAAGTATGCCACCGTTGAAGATATTCTCAAGGAGTTCTTTACAATCCGACTCAAGTACTATGAGCGACGCAAGGTACGTTTTCTCTGACTGGCATCAGGCCAGATGGTGGGTGCATGTCATGGGCTAACACGGTTTGCAGCAATACCAACTGTCCCAACTCCAGAAAGAGTTGGAAAAATTCAGTAACCAGGCTCGCTTTGTTCAAATGATCATCGACGGCGAATTGGTCATCTCGAAGAAGAAGAAGGCCGTGCTTGTCAATGAATTGAAGGAGAAGGGGTTCAAGCCGTTCCCCAAGGTGCAGGAGGCTGTTAAGGCGGGAGAGGATGAACCTGCCGCCGAGGATGAAGAGGGAGATGATAACGAGGATGTTCTCTCCAACGCCTACGACTATCTCTTGGGAATGGCCATCTGGTCTTTGACACAGGAACGTGTCGAAAAGCTCCGCCGCCAGATTGGTGACAAGGAGCTGGAGATCGACACTCTGATCAAGTTGTCTAAGGAGGACATCTGGAGAAAAGACCTGGAGGATTTCATCGAAGAATGGAGATTCCAGCTTATCGATGAAGATCGCCGTCAACGCAAGGTGGCTAGCCTGGGTCGTCGCACGTCAACCAAGCTTATGACAGGTGGCCGTGCTCCGGCTAAGAAGCGCAAGGCCGCGCTAGGTGACGATCCTGATGACGAAGACTTTGCCGCTCCCAAATCGAAGAAGTCAGCCGCTGCGAAGAAAACCGAACCCAAGGGCGGCTTGTTGAGCTATTTGAGCAAACCGGCATCTAAACCGGCAGCCAAACCGGCATCGCCTGCTGACGACGGTGGTGATTCGGACGATGACTTCGACCTTGAAGTACTGCCGAAGAAGAGTCGAGGAGCATCGAAATCCGCGGCCAAGCCTGAGCCTAAGGAAGAGGATGACGATGCGGTTATGGACGACGTGGTAGATGAACCGGCACCTAAGAAGGGCCGTGCTGCGTCCAAACCTGCCGCTAAGAGCAAGTCGCCCAAGGACGAGGACGAAGACGAGGATGATGATGACTTCGACGTCGAAGAAGCTCCGCCCAAGAAGGGCCGCGCCGGAGCAAAGACTGCTCCCAAGACCAAAGCTAAGGCCAAGGACGAGGACGAAGACGATGATTTCGACGAGGACGAAGACGATGATTTCGAAGTCGAAGAAGCCCCCACTAAGAAGGGCCGTGCAGCAGCCAAAGCTAAGCCTAAGCCCAAGGACGATGACGATGACCTCTCCGATGATGATTTCATGGAGATAGCCAAGGCCGAAGCAGCCAAACAGCCCAGCCGTGCGAGCCGCAAACCAGTGAAATACACGGCATTGAGCGACTCGGACAGTGATAACGGGGATGATCTGCTTGGCGATGTGAGCAATATGGTCAAAGGCATCGGTAGCAAAACTGGTGATGACTCCCGCCAACTCTTTTCTGAGCCGTCGCGGTCCGAAGGTGCTTCTGGTCTGAAGGCTAGCAGCAGCAAACCCTCGAATCTTTCGAGTGATTTCGATGCGGACGAAACGGACTACAGTAAACTGCTGCCGTCTAAATCGCCTCGTCGGTCATTGCAAGTCAAGCCGAAGGATACCAAGGCCCCCGAAAATAATGATGAAGACGAGGACGACGAGCCTGTGAAACCTGCCGCCTCCAGGGCAAAGCCCGCTGCAAAGGGCAAAGCGGCCACTGCTGCGGCCTCCAAGCCGGCTGCTGCGAAGCCGCGGGGTCGCCCTAAGAAGGATGCTGCTCCTCCCGCCAAGGCTGCTGCCTCCAGTGCCATGTCTCCAGCGGCTAAAGCGTACGCATCCAAGCAGGCTAAGGCTGGCGGCAAGAAGAAGCAAGTCTCAGATGAGTCAGAGGACGATATCGACGCCATGGCCGACAAGCTCCTAGACTCAGAGGAAGAGGAGGCACCGAAGCGCAAGCCGGCCGGTCGACCTGCTCGTCGGACAGCAGCGGCGAAGAAGACGTACGTGATTGACGATGATGAGAGCGAGGATAATGGAGACGATTCGGCGGATGACTTTGACGATGAGAGCGAGTGATTTCGGGATTGTTGAGCCGGCGCTGAGCGTCGCTTAGTCGCAATACTTCCTTCTTTTGTGTTTTTATTTCTTTTCTATGTATTTTGACCACTAGTTGTACTATCGATCTTGAATTGATTGTCTTTATTGATAATTCTGGAATCTTGTGATTTTGTAACTATTCCGCATGTTCGGATCGGCAGAACTCCGGCTCGGAGACAGCAGCATCGGCCTTGGTGCCGAACCCTCGGAGTCGGAGATAGTTTTTTGGTTTTTCCTCTTCTTCGTCGCTGCTTCCCACGGAGATGCTTATGAAGCCAGTCCTCGAGCTGTCTGTCTCCGAGCAATACAAGAGCCTTCTCCGAGTGGCAAGCAGACAAGCTCACAATCTCATTTCTTGTTTCCGACTGTTTCCACATGGCGGACCCACTGCACGTCGACTTTTTGATAGACTCATCCACTATCGTCACTTATCCAGACTCCAGTCGTCACTCGACCGAGACTGCGCCGGACCCATTAATCAGCCCGTTAAAAAATTGGGGAGAAAATTCGATGGGTATACATATCGCGTTGGTCTCCCTCCTTTTCTTTCGCTAGTCAACTAGCCCCCTTCAAGTACTCCAAACTCACCACCATGCAGGCCTATCTCCAGTACCGTCGCATTGGCCACGCAGTTCGCAGGCAGCTCGACGATGGCCTCCCAGAGCGGGTCCGCTCTGGATCTGGCCTCCAGGGGAAAGAGCAAAATGCTTCGCCAGACGCTAATGACATTAACCTGAGTGAGCCCGTGTTGGCAGGTATCCAAGTCCAGCAACACGATAACAATGGATCGCATTCTCAGATTCTCCTCGTTGGATGGGAACACGACCATGATCCACTCAATCCGCGCAACTACAGCATGGCCTGGCGTCTCTCTGCTACGTTGGTGGTATCCGCCATGGCTTTCATCGTCGGAGCGGCCTCGTCTATTGAATCGGGCGTACTGCCCCAGAACAGCGCCGCCTTTGGAGTCAGCGACGTCGTCGCGTCACTAGCCACGGGTCTCTACCTGCTCGGATTCGCTGCGGGGTCCCTCGTCTCTGGTCCCTTGTCCGAAATTCTAGGTCGTAACGCCGTCTACGCCGGATCGCTGACCTTATTCATGATCTTCGTTATGGCCACCGGTTTAGCTCCCAACATCGGCGCGCAGCTCGCCTTCCGTTTCTTGGCTGGTATCTTTGGCTGTCCCCCGCTGACTTGCGCCGGCGGTACCGTGGCCGATCTGTGGGATCCTCTAGAGAAAACCCTCACCTTCCCCCTATACGCGATCCTGTCCTTTGGCGGACCCGTCATGGGCCCAACCATCGCCTCATACATGGGCCAGGGCACACTCTCCTGGCGCTGGACCAACTGGATCATCCTCATCGGCTCCGGTCTCGTCCTCGGTCTCGTCATCCTCTGCCAACCAGAGACCTACGGTCCACTCCTCCTCAAATGGAAAGCTCACCATCTCCGAACAGCAACGGGCGATAACCGCTACCACGCCCCAATGGACCTCCAACAAACAGCCCTCTTCTCCCGCATGTTTACCGCCTGCCGTCGCCAATTCGAACTCACCGTCCACGAACCCATCATCCTCCTCATCTCCCTCTACATGACCGTCATCTACATCGTGCTTTTCACCTTCTTCGACGGCTACTCCTACATCTTCACCGACGTCTACGGTATCTCGCAGGGTCTCACAAACATCGTCTGGGTGGCTATGTACGTAGGCATTCTATGCGCTAGCTTCCTCGTCCCCGTCATCTACCATTACACGAAGCGCGAGTTCCAGGAATTAGCCGCTGCCCAGAAAGCTGACCAACCGGCCGACGAGCAAGAGAAGGATCTGGGCAAGAAGAATATCACCTCTCGGCCGGAGAATCGGCTCTGGTTCGCCATGTTTGGTGCGCCGTTGATTCCTATCGCGTTGTTCTGGATGGGTTGGACGGACTATGTGAGTCTTACTGTTTTCTTTTTTATTGATTTATTATTGCACAGCTAACAAAAAAACAGAGCTCCATCTCCATCTGGTCCCCTATCGTCGCATCTGCCTTTTTTGGTTTCGGAACCATCACCGTCTTCATCTCTAGTTACATGTACGTTATCGACTCGTACGACATCTACGCTGCCTCCGCATTGGGCTTCATGACTGTGTCACGGTACTGCGCCGCCGGTGGGATGACCGTTGTCGGGATCCCGTTTTACAAGAATATGGGGGTGCACTACACGTTGACTATTTTGGCGTGTATCAGTTCCGTCATGACGCTGGTGCCGTATGTGTTTTATCGGTATGGTAAGACGATTCGTGGGTGGAGTCGGTTTGCTGTTGCTTCTTGATCATGGGTATGGTGAGTCATGGCTTATTAGATTGGTGGAGAGGTAATTGTTAATATGGAAGGTAATGGATAAAATAAAATAGATAGATACTAGATGGTAATAGATAAATAGATAATAGACAATAAACTAAGTGCAGCAAACAACGATTCATTCTAACCAAGCTGTCAAACCAAACACCAACTCCATCCTCTAAATCGTCATCATGAATTCATTAAGTAAAGATTCCCCAGACCAAACCCAAACCTAAACCCAAATAAGCCCACCTCCTGTATGATAATGCAAAAATCTACGCAGAAGCCCTCCGTCTCTTCCGTCCACTCGTTTCGCACAAAGTCCGACCATCTTCCACATCACTCGCCGTGGCAACCTGCATGTGTAAACTGAGCAGTGCATGCGCGGCCTTGACTTCGCGCGCAAACATCACCGATCTTGGTTTAAGACGAGACCGAGTTTCGATGTTTCGCTTGGAATTTGAGTGGTTCAGAGGAGGCTCTTGATGCCTTCCACTGTTGTGTTCACGGTAATCCTCGTCGGATTCGTTGTCGATGTCCCGCCCGTCATTATCGTCCAGGTCCATGGATGAACTGTCTGTTGCTGTGCTGGTGAAGTCTGAGTACATGGTCGACTCAGTCGCGTCGGATCCACAGTCCTCATCGCTGACTACCTTCTCCGACATGCCGGATATGGTTGCCAGCACGTGCTGCGGTGATGGGATACGGGTGCACACTACCTCTGTGCTTCGTGGGGTGTTGACGGGCGTGAAGGTATTCCGGTACGGACTCACGGGCGACACGCAGTACGTGTCTGGTCCGAAGTCAAGGGAGGAGTAAGAAGACCCGTAGCCACTGCTACTGACACTATCTGCGTATTCGTAGTGAGACTTGGGAGGGATTTGCCTTCTGAATCTTCTTTCCTCGGGCGGGCTTGGGCGACGATCGGTGGAGTCCAGAGAAGGCACGGATGGAGACTGCAGCTCAAGCATTCGGTAGTATGTGGATGTTTCGGTCGCTTTTCTCACGATTTCTGGATCGATGGTCCAACGTTCGTAGTGGCGTCGGTCTTGGGGGTGGATGCACAGCGATGGGAAATCGTTTCCGAAGAGAGGAGTGAGTGCGTGCCGGATGTTCCAGCAGAAGGTTGCTGCTACGGCTTTGGCGGCTTCGAATGGCATCCAGTATCCTTGAAACTTCAGTTAGCGCGTGTCTTTGGATGACAAGAATCAGCAAAGCATACCTTGTGCCGCGAGCGCTCCACCTGTGATGCTATGGCAGATTTCTCGGAGACCAGGATTTAGATTCAGCATCTTCGCTGGTGTGGTCTAAGGCCCGTTAGCTATAGATCCCTAATGCCAACTAGTATATCCTACCTTGGAGTAGTTGTTGCATTTGAACAGATGCGTCGTTCGAACAAGTCCAATGTTGTAATCCCACATCACTGTCCATTCCCGATCTTGGCCGGGAATCTTGAACGTATACTGGAAAACTAGAGGCAGTTTAGCGATGTCTTATCTTCTTATACAAAAGCAGTGATATGAAGATGACATACCTTCAAAGCTCTCTCGTCCAGTTCGCTCCTGAAACGATTTCTTGTCACTGTTATACGGAATGTGTCTCGGGAACTCCGCGATATGGCCTATAGGGTGCAGCTGGAATTGGCGATGCAATCTGGCCAGCTCTTCGTCTCTCTCCTCGCATGGAGGATAGCGAAGTTCTCCTCTGATTTTGCCTTTGGTGAAGATGGGGGCATCTTTGGCAAGCTTTGGTTTCTTATGGCGGGGTCCCCGAGATGATGCTGCGGTGCTCGTCGAGCTTGACAGCGACGGGCTAGGAAAAGAAAACCGATGAAACTCGGGGAGTGGGTTTAGCAAAGACTCTATAGAAGCCATAGATAGGTTTTGGATGACAGAAACAAGATCAGTCTTTCTCTTGGGATAACCTTTAGTCGAGAAGAGTTCTTTTGCGGGGTGGGATGGCCGCGCGAGACACCCAGAGAAGATAAAAGAGATGAAAAGGGATAGGCAAGTTGGGGTTTTCAGAAGAGGAGCGATGGAAGCCAAATTAATCTTCTTCCTTTCCACTGATGTAGAACAGTGAGAAAGAAACTGAGAGAAGGTAGGATTCTAGAAACTCCAACAAAGTGACAAAGAGGTGATGGGTGACAACGAAAGAACAAGAGACAAGAAAGAAAATCTAGAAGCGGATATCAGGGACAGGATATCTATGGGGGTGACTAGCAGCCTGTTGGGAAAATCACCAGACTGGCTGAAAAGGTTTCAAAGCCGTGTGGAAGCACTCCCATGAGCAACCCTCTTCCCTTTGTCAGGAGGTTTGTTCTGCACAAGGTCTTCCATGAGTGGATACAGTGACGGCATCTGACGAAAGAAGCTTGGACAGATTCACGCTGTTTGCTACTGCCCAATCTATGAACAACCACTCAGCTTGTAATCTCTCTTCGAGGCAACGTGCCATGGCAAGGCAGCGGTGAACCCCAAACCATGACTGGGTCCCGGATCTAGACATCTAGGGTGGGCGGAATGTCTTGGATCAACGAAGTCTTCGGCATGGGAATAACCTCACCGGTACTTGGTCAACGGGAGCGCATCACGAGGTACACACCCAAGCTTGGACCAGGCACCTCTGGCGAGTCAAGACTTGCCATACCTCAAGCCCGTTTTGAGTATAGCAAGAAACTCGCCCCCTCGCCATGTATAACCAGGAGCCATTTTATTAAGATCAATACCAGCCAGGGGGGGTCACAACGGATAGGCAGGCTTATCGTCGACGATATCATCTGCTCCCCTGTCCAAATATAGGAAGTAACCAGTACCTCCCCCGATTTTCGAGGCTTCACTTGTTCCACTCCCCATCTGCAACTACCCAAAACCAAAGGACGACGTATACTCTGAGAAGAGACATGGTAGATCACGTTTCAGGGACTTCCGGCACCATGTGGAGGTCTTGCATGGGTTTTCTGAGATGAAGCCTTGTCTATCGTTTTCCCTTGATCCAGATCCTCCACCCCATGCAAACAGATTGCGATGGCGGTCTGACGAGCGTAAGCCTAAAAGAGGATAGAGAACCATGGAACCTGGGGAGGGTATCGACAGGCTTGTATCGCGTTGCCCCTTATTTTAGAAAATCGGTATGGCACTGTCCTTTCTTATTCCGTTAGGTTCCCGTCTGTTAGAATACCCTTGGGATGATATCAATCAACCCATGTCAGTGAATTCGACTTCAGGAAATTGAAAGCTGCCACTAGAGCAACCGGAAGATTAGACACCCTGGCCGGATGAGCCAATAGGCGAGCAGTTCAACGGCGCTGGTTCAGCGAGGCGGGCGTCAGGGAGGTCTGAGACCACGGAAGGTTGCATGAGACTTTTGCTTCTTGTATGACGGGAAGCTGCTTCGCCGCCAACCAACCAACGAGTCCCACTGAGTCAGTGGCCAGTAGCAGTGAGAGAAAGGCACCCGGTCGATTGAAGCAAGACAGAAGGTCAGATAGATCCTTGGAGTATGAGAGGGGCAAGAATATCGACTCCGTGTCCCCATTATGATCACCCCCCCGTTCACAATAAACGCCCTCCAAGAACAAAGCCTGAAATCACACACAATCGACTATAGAGAAAGAGCCCAATAAACTGTATGTAACATTTGCAAAGGCTTTCCCAGAGGCAAATTATTAGTTTTGCCTTCCCTATAATCGCCCCATCGGGCGATATTGCAATCCCATAGAGATGTAGACCCTGCTTAGATTCTGCCTCACTTTCCATAGGCGTGACACCCGTTCGTCGAGAGTCAAGTTGTCCAGTTCTGCTGAAGCGCCGCTTGAACGAGTCTTTGGGCTGCGCGAAGGCAAAAGCAAATAAAAGCAACGAGTGGAGGGACTGATATTGTGCCAAAGTTTCAAAATGGATGTGGGCATCAAAGAATCTTCCACGCATCCTTCTCTGCAGTCTTCCGACACGTTTGTGGCGTCTCATCCTTCGGCCTTTTGTTTTGGTCTGTTGTTTTGTCTTGTCCTGTTATGGAAATCCAATTTTCTCCTTCCTATTTCTGATTAAATCATGCAGCCTACCCTGAAAAGAGGAGAGAGAAAGCTCCACCGACGGGTAACAGTCATTTCCTCCATTTCATGACTTTCAGTTCATGCAGATGCAAAAAGAAACACGGTCCCAATCGAAGGAATCCATGGGAATATTTTCTTTTTCTCGTTCGAATACTGACACGAAAAAGAATGTGTGAGACAAATTCAAAGATCTAGAAGAAGTAGTAGAGACTTATCACCCGAGACATCCCCTACTTTGTGTGCTTCTGGATATCGTGGTCTGGAGACAAAGACGAAGCGATATTCCTTTCCTAAGGAATCATCCTCCATGGAACCACCTTTTTTACTTCTAGAGAGGAGAGAAAAAGATAGACTCATAGAGTGACGAAGAAGATAAAAATTCCCGAACAAGCAGCTGCTAGTAGTTCCGTCCTCCCCTATCAGTGAGACAACTGCTTGTCGTCGAAAAGAGGCACCTCCTCTTTGTCAATGAACTCCAGGGGTTTCCTGGTCTCGCAGACACGAAGACTTGGTCTTTTATATTGAGGACGTAGCGTTAGAAATGGGTAGACTTCTTATTTGACGAAACTTGAGGATAGAATTGATGTCCAAGGTGAGTTGTTGAGTCGTCGTTCCTCACTGCCTGTCGTGTCGATAGCTTCGACTTAGATCGAGTGCATAACTCTGATTAGTCACCTATACATAAACCAACCAATGAGAACAATGGTAGGTAATATGGACTACAACTGAGGTAGGTCTCCCTATTGAATACTGGGCAGTAGATCCATCTAGTTTTCTGCATGGAGAATATCATCATCTACACAATACTTCTCAATGAAACAATACCCATTGCACGCAGGTCCTCTACCAGGGCGGTTTTCTCACTAGCCTCCTACTGGGGTGACCCCTGTAGACCGCGGCATCATAAAACAACATGGAAGCACCTGTACGACGTCTCGCAATCTGGGGTAAGAGGAAGCCGTTCCGACGACGTTGTGTTCAGATCCCCAAGTAGACGCCATGTTCTCTGGTTGTCTCCCTGCAGGCTCGAGATCCTCCTGGCCCGAATACAAATGCAGGATGGTACGCAGATTGGCAGTTGCGGCCACATCGTGTACGGGAACATCCGAATGAAACTCGACAGCTACGAGGATCTGTGTGGGGGTTGTATCGAAGGATTGCGCGGCTTCCATGTTCAACCATGTCCCAGAGCAGAATCAAACAGCGCATTGGCCAGAAGCTCGTACAAGTCGTGCTAGCCCAACAAGTCCTTGTTGGGTTCGGGGTGTTGACGCCAGCCCGCGGCATCTGCCCATTCGAGGTTGTTCCTGGGTTGTCTTTTTCCCTCTCAATTGGGTCACTCGCGTATTGCAGATCACTTGGAATATTCAATCAGATATTTTTGGGTGAGTAAAAAAAGATAAGATCAAATAATAAATAATGAATATAAACTTAGTATCGGTTGAGGAGGGTAGGAAAGGTTTGGGGGTGGGGGGTAAGCAAAGAAAAAGTGGGAAATAAAACCCTGACAGAATCATGCCATCTTGAAAACGTGCACGCCAAAACCACCAATCCCTCGTGCCTTACCCACAATAGAATATACTGGAAAAAAAGCGCGTCGCTTGAAGACTTTTGACCTCCAACATCAATCCGGCTACCATAATGCTGGTTTCGCTCATCATAGGCAGCCGGTGTATCGAACAAAAGACCCGTGGTGAGTCGAAAAGCGCCATTTAAGCTGCCACGAGAGGCTCCTGTTCCAAGGGCTCCTGCTTTGGCTCAATGGATTCCACCAGAGGCTCCTGCTTTGGCTCCGCCAGAGGTTCTTTTGGTGCTTCAGGGAAGTCGGAAATTTTGATCTCGGGCTCGGTGCTAGGCTCCTTCTTAACCGGCGTTGCGACCTTGGTCATTTCTGGCGATGCAGAGCGGCGCTGGACCACGTATCCCTGAGCCTTAGCGCTGTAGTCGCTCACGTACTGCTTCACCAAACCAGTCGCATGGTTGGTGCGTTCCTCAGCCAGATCCTTCAACTGGTTGGCCTGAGAGTTGATGATACCCTGAGCCTCTTCGATCTGAGCGTCAATGACCTCCCGGTTGTTGATGTAGACGAGGGGACCGATGTAGGCAATAATGACAGTGATCAAAGACAATCCCCAGAGAGGAAGGAACTTGATCAACCAGTAGGCAGTGAAAGCAGAGAAGAAGGCCTGTGTATACAATTAGTTCGCTATTTTCTTCATTCATGACCACCTGAAAAGAATTTCGAGCCCATACCGCGACAGTGTGAACGACATTCTCTGCGAACAGAACTCGCTGGAACTCGAGGAGAACGAAGTCAAGAAGCTGCTCAAGATCTTCCACGATCGCCTCGGTGGTTTCCTTGGGGACTGTGTAGTATTTGCGGGGGCGGAAAGAGCTTGCGATGCTTTGAGAGAGAATAAGTCGACCACCAATTTCAGCAGCAGCAGTGACTAACCCTCCTAGTCAGCAAGATGCTCAGGTGATATCAGAAAATGAGCTCAACTCACATCCCAAAAGGACGTACACGAGCTTGAAAGCCCAGCGAAGAAGAGGAAGGTAACGGGCGGCAAAGATGAAAAAAACGACACTCGCAAAAGAGGTGGCGGTAGCTCGAGGTTGTTCCCACTAAATAAACGAGTTGCTTGTTAGTTCTGGTCTTTCAAATAAAAGGATTCCGGTCACTCACGCTCAGAAGATTGTACAGCAAAGAGTGGTAGTCTACGCATAGGTTAGTGTATTGTTTTTTTCTTGCTTGGAAACAACGGATCGTATCATCGCATACAAGTCAGGGGTTGGCCGGTCGCGGTGGTCTTTGAAGGTGAGGCCCTCGAGTTTTTCAAGTCGCGTATCTCCGCACCAGTACGAGATGCCTCGGACTTGAGGTTATCAACAACAGGACCTGAGAAGCGATTGTCAGATTATCTCTTTTCTCTGATTATCAACCAGAACAATTGTATCTTTATTACCGTTGGTCACGATGTCCTTGATGTCTAAGAAAGACAAGTCAGTCCGTGTAACGTGTCGAAGACATTCGAAAAAATCGATTTAACTGTCAGTGGAGAGCTCTGTCAGCATCAAAGCATTTTCGACAGGTACGATATTAGTTTCAGCCGTACCTTACTGGCTCCATTGGTGTCGGGATAGCTCACGTCGGCCATGTCGGAGGTGTGTTGTGCGGTAGCTCTGGAGCTAGCTGTAAGATAGGGGACGGGCGGGGAAGGGAAGAAAGGCGTGTCGCGGAGATTCGTGGGAGGCAATGGTTAAAAAAGGATGGTTTATTGAAACCGGAACAAGAAAGAAGAAGGAAGAAGCGAAATGAAAAAAAAGAAAAGAGCGTGAGATGGACGAGGTGAGGGATGGGGAAGTCAGCAAGAAAAAGATAGGAGACGAGGGCCGGGGCTCTTGTTTGGGGAGTGATGCAATTCCCGGCAAGCGAAAAAGAGGGTCGTGTGCTTCTGTCTTGCTTGTTCAACGGAAGGTTCCGCGGTTGTCTAGATTCTTACACAATGATGAGCACTATGATGATGCTTATGTTCGAGTTTATTATTTGCTCACTATTGTCGAGCTGGTCCTTTAAAATAAGAAAAATTTTAACACTCTGGCAGGTTGTCATCAAAAGCAACGATTCTCGGCAAATGACATGTGACAATCCGGCTCTTCAATTCGGATAGATCTACAAGTCCTAATCTTCATAACCGGATGAGAGAGAAACTCTCTTTCGAATGAGTTTTCACCTAGATTTCCAAATGGCTTCTCGGAACACGCTGTGTGCAATACCTATAATGTTTCACCGCAGAAGAGACAGCGTAGCCACCTGTACACAAGCCTTGCTTCAGCTCATAGCAAAGCGATATCAATGTGATAGGACAAGTTCCAAATGTCTCCATGAGATCTAAAAGAACTTCTCACCGATACAATCCAGCTCGTCGCCTAGGGAATTAATGCAATGAACCAATTGGTTGCTTCTGCGTGGTAACAGCTACTGGATGTCCGATGGACTCTATACACGCGGAGTGTGTCCTAGAGCAAGATCTTTGGAGCTCATATTCCAATGGGAGATAGAAAGGGAGAAATAAGGCAATCGGCAGTCCCCCACTAAGTTGTTCCCATATTCGGGCATAGAATGTATTGTTGTATATTGCATGAAAGCAAGGTCTCTTGAGTCGCTAGCATCGTCAAATTTGGTCGCGTGATAGCTGAGCCCATTGCTCTTATTCCAAAAAATACTCCAGCCAGGGGTGGAGATTGTCTCTTTCTGGCCACTTAAGCATCGACATATGTACATGTATGCTCTATTGCGTACTTGCATGGTGACGTATCCGACGCCGAAAGATTCGCCCTGTGCCATTAAACACCTGTCTGTAGCAGTAAGCCCGACCACAATAACTTGAATTTATAGATTTTTGTCGCTTCTGCCGTGGGTAGATTGAATCGTGATGGATTGTAAACAGAAGTGAAAGGAAAAATCAGCATCTGTCTCCTTTGTGGGGGAGCAAGTTTTGAACAGGCTTAACAGTCTCATTTGAAATGCAATATCTCACAGCATTACCTGCATAGCAGAGATATGGCATTTATTGACAGAAGTGCTGCCAGACCTCCCACACTTCTTTAGAACAGAATCATACCATTCTGAAAAGCCAATTTCACCAAAAGAGCGCATTCTCATAGGCGCATGCTAATGATCCCATAGTCACCTGTAAGATAATACAGCGTAAATTCGCTGTCTCAAGTTTCCCGGGAATATATGGCGTCTTCTGCCAGGGCAGCTCGTGGGGATATTCTGCGAACTGGTAACTCCCGCTATTTCAGTATCTTTCTATTCGATAGCGAAAAATGTGTCATCCTCTGAATTTCCGCGTCTTCATCGTCAAGGGGTCAGAGGTTCTGATCTCTGACCTGAGATCTCAAAGGTAGCAGGTAGCCAGATGCATCAGCTGCTGCTCTGGCGAGAACAGTCGGTCTTGAACATTCGGCAGGTCGAGCGTATTAAATCATCGTTCACTTGATCAAGCAGCTTCTGTTGGTAATGGGTACAAAATCCCCGATTTCAAAAGTCCGAAATGACAAGAGAAACACAACTTGGGTCAAATGTCAGCAGTACTGCATGCATGCTTTAATTTCTCTTGGACAATGCTAAGGACAGGAGAAAAAGAGTATCTCTTTCCCATGCATCATTTTCATTGCATTGGAAAAGTGATGGTTCATGGGCGCAAGAGTAATCCCTCAGTCTTCTTTTGACAGAGGTCAAAAGTTGGGTGGTATCCCGTTGGGGTGTTTAGGTGTTCACTGCCTGAGGCAGTAGTGATGTAAATCATCACGTGACCAAGCGGGACTCACGCGTTCCGATGTTTTGATGATTCGGCCGCCGCCCAACGACGGACGGACATTCAACCCACAATCTCTCCAACCAAACGCCCATCAACTCGCCTTATTTCGATGCTCCTGTCCCCCCTCGTGGAGCTGTTAGTACGGGCTCGCTTGCCCTTTGTCTTTTGCGACTAATTTGTTTGCGTATTCGACCGCACAACCTCCTTTGATATCGCGTTGTTTACATCGTTATGGCCGCTTCTGGCGCGAGGGCGCAGAAGCCCGTAGGCTCTGCAGGATGGATTTCGACAGAGAAGGAAAATGTGATGCAGCTGGTGGATCAGGAAATGGAAGAAGTGGAATATCCTGTTCGCCATGAGATGGATTGGTTGAACGAGCACATGGCCGAAGTCTTCTCCAACAACCAATTGTGCGTTGAGGCCACCCTTTTCGAAGCGCTCTCGTGCTGACCATAATCCAAGCAACTTCGCGGAGGTATTTAAAACGCCCGGAAAAATGCGAGGCAAAACTCCACGAACAATTCGGAAACGAAACGTGGACGAAAATCGCGTGGTACGTCTCCCTTTCATTGCCTCTTGAGAGGCACGCTAATTGACCCTTCGAGCAGCCTCTCAGCGAGATCTTCTCGTCCGCTCACAAACAACTTGAAAACAAAGCCAATGCTAGCCCGGGTGTCCATCGTTCACCCGCTAAACCCACCGCTCCTACAACTACATCAACCGCCAAAATTACCGGTGCCAAGAATGCGACTGAAAATGAGTCGCATCCCCAGTATCCCGATCTGACTCAAAACCTCAACTCTTTCCCGCAATACAATACTGATTCAGGATACCACGGAATGCAAGACGACGAGGAGGAGGAGGAAGATGACGATGTGGTTCTGACGCAAACACAACCTAACTCTCAAACATCCACTCAGCCTCTGGAAAATGACACCGCGCCAGAAGTATCACAGCAAAATCGCTCATCTATTGAACGGCGTACGACTGGAGGCTCCTTCCATTCGGCACATGAAGATATGCATCAGCGAGAAGATATTGCGGAGCCTATGAATATTGACTCAGCACCCAAGGATACACAAGTACAGCCCCCGAAGCCAGCATTGAAACAAAAGAAGAAAGAGAAGGAGCCAGTGCCAACACCAGAGCCCGAGCCAGTTGCGGAACCAGAACCAGAGCCAGAACCCGTTGCTGAGCCCGAGCCCGAGAAGAAACAAGAACCAGCGCCAGAGCCTGAGCCTGAGCCTGAGCCTGT
The DNA here is from genome assembly GCA_019976455.1 of Aspergillus sp. 'subgen. Cremei'. Lineage (NCBI taxonomy): Eukaryota > Fungi > Ascomycota > Eurotiomycetes > Eurotiales > Aspergillaceae > Aspergillus > Aspergillus sp. 'subgen. Cremei'. The sequence continues at coordinate 610,776 of JAFBMR010000006.1, forward strand.
TGCCGAACCAGAACCAGAACCTGTTGCCGAGCTCGAGTCTGAGCAAGAATCAGAGCAAGGATTTGAACCAGAGCCTGAAAAGGAACCCGAGCAAGAGCCAGAACTCGAAAGGGAGCCTGAAAAGCAACAAGAGGAAGAGGAAGAACCAGAGTCCGAGTCAGAACAGGAGGAGCCGGCGGCAAACCCGAGATCTTCTCCGGCCAAGACACCCACAATCCAGCCCTCCCAGGCTCAGCAAGAAAAAGACGCTGAGAAGGAAGACACGGCTCTCGATACATTGGATGATATCGACTCACCTTCAGATGACTTCACCCCAGAACGGCCCCCAGTCCGCAAGAGTAGTCTGACATTCGCATCGCTTCCTGCACGGGAGCCATTGATGAAGAAGAGCTTGGGAGGCTCGAGGATTTCTAGGACAAGTCATATCGACCTTGCGAAGCTGAATAGCACCGGGGGCTCCAACTACTTCGGCAGGCAGACCGGAGGGCATCGGACAACTCAAGCTGCTCTGGACGATGATGCAACACATGATGATAAAATGGATGTCGATGAGGACAAGCACGCCTCTCATGAGGAAAGGGATGCAGACACCAGAGCAAGCAAGCTACACAACAAATCTTCCACCCAAAGACTGCATGAGAAGATTAGCATGCTTGGCAAGCTTCAGCCATCGCGACCTACCAAATCAATCCCATCGGTGTCAGGCCTGTCCTCTACCCAAGTGACCTATCCTGAACTTCCATCCACCAAGGAAGACTCAAAACCACCAGAGCCGTCTGGTCAAAAGCTCCAAGAAATTCCGTCTATGGAGCCCATGGAAACTGATGATGACTGGATCAAACCCTTAAACTCCCCTGCCAAGAGCCAGACTATCGACATCATGGAGAAGCCTTCCACTACTGAGGCTAAACGAGCTTCAGAGAAAGACAGTGCCTCCATGATCCGGAAACAGGCCACTCATGACCATACCGGCCGGTCAAGTGCAAATAATGCCGCCGAGTCGGCCCGTGGAAAGTCTTCCACTCCGAATTTCTCATCTCCTCAACGTTTTGGTCATCAGAAGAGCGTATCTGTTCCTCAGATACCTCCCGAGGAGTCTACCACTCCCGTAGGATCTCCGGAGCGCTCGGATGGTCCATTGAGCGCGTCCAAGTTCAGGTTGCAATCCATCATGAGATCTGCAAAGGGCCTGTTCACAAGTACGGGCGGCGTTCCCTCAGTAGCTAAATTCCAACCATCCTCGCCCGATGCGTTGCAATTTCAAACTGACGACGGTGCCGACACAAATGGTGTTCGAAGCAAACACGGACCCCAGCCAGCTCAGGTACTTACCCCCCAAGACAAGAAGGCCGTCGCACCCGGAGCTCCACAGAAAAGGAATCACGAAAGCAAAGAGAGATCGAGGACCGCCAGCGAGAAGAGGATCGCCAACGAGAAGAGGATCGCCAGCGGGAAGAGGATCGCCAGCGGGAAGAGGAACGCCAGCGGGAAGAAGAACGCCAGCGGGAAGAGGAGCAGGCAGAGAAGGCTCGAGAGCAGGAAAAGCAAAGGGCGCTCCAGCTCAAGGCTACCCAAGAGAAGACATCGGCGGATCTCGAAGGTCGTGCCGCGGCAAGTCCAAAGAAGATTTCACAGCCGCAAAAATACTCATCCAAGGAAACAGAGCCCAGCCATGAAGTCGCCTCCAAAGCTTCTATCCCGTCCGTTTCGCAACAGTCAAAACAAGCCGATCGTCGTCCAGTCAAGCCTAATCGTGAGGCCCTACAGAAACCAAGGCCTCAGCCGGTGTCAATCCGCGTTGGCAGTGCTCTTTCACGGCAGATTCCGTTGGCGAGTGGCTCGGTATCTTCAAATGCCAATGACTCAAATGCCCCAGTTCCAACCCCGGCCTCCGCTTCGAAGCCACCAACTCTCAAGAAGAAAGCAAGTAACACATCCTTGCATACTGCCTCTTCAAACGGCAGTATGAAGAGCGCGGTGTCTGCTCAGTCGCAGCGAAAGGCTCAACTAGCAAACGATAGGAAGAAAGAACAGGAAGAACGTGATGCTCGCCGGAGGGAGGAGCAAAAGCGTGAGCTGGAGCGTAAGCGAGCCGCCCAGCAACAAGAAGAGGCTCGTCGTCAGGAGATGCGGAGCCGCGCAGAAGCTGAGCGCCGTGAACGCGCCACTTCGGAGGATCCCAAGAAGGCTGCACAGATGCAGGCAATTGAGAAGCGGAGATTGGAAAATGCCCGAAGACTCGAAAGACAGGGCAGTCAACAGCCTGCAAGTGAGCGAGTAGGTCAACCGTTCCTTAACTGTTATATCATCACCAACTGACTTTTTCTAGGGCTCAATGCTTCATCAGGACAAACCAGCTCAGCAGGTCAGGCCAGCTTCCCGACTGGGCTCTGTGCAGCCTGCATTCAGCAGATCAATCAACCAACCGCAACCCAACCCTGCTAAACCTCCTAAGAGAGGACTGGATGACGAAACTAGCCACCGTCCTGTCACTTCAAAACCTAGTACTGTGATGCCATCCGGTGATTCTAAGCGGAGGCGGACGGAGGATGAACACAATCCTGCGCCTTCCGTACGGCCCACAATGGCACCACCCATCAGACAGTCGAACATTCGCAAGGTAAGATACACACTGCCTTCTTTCAAAACCATGTTAACCTTTAACAAGCCTTCTATCTTCGGCCATGGCCAGCCATCCATGTCACACCAATCTGGGTCTTCGATCTTCAAAACCGCTCAACCACAGAGACCAGCTCACCCGATAGACATGTCGAAATACGCAAGTGGCAAGATTCCATTCGCTGAGCCAAACCCCGCATCGCAGCCACCCGTGCACAAAACGCCTGCTGCGAGCTCCTCACAAAAGGCCCCGGCCAAACCATCGCCGAAGTATCCCAGTGGAGAAAACATTCAGCTTCCTGAAATCGCAACTGATAGTGAGGATGAAGACTCAGAGGCAGAGATGCTTCCTGTTCCCAAGTGGGCTCAGGCCAAGGAGCTCGAGTCTCTCTTGAGGCAGCAGGAGGGAATGGAGGTTGATTCCATCTTTGGGCCAATCGCGCCATTTTCACTGGAAGATACCTTCAAGACAGATAAGAAGATCAAGAAGTTCCGAGACCGAACCAGCAGTGCGAACTGGTCCGGTGCCGACGGACTGACACAAGATGAGATCCGGAAGGATCTGGCCGACCGACAACGAATGAGGCTCAATGGCGGCTGGACCTTTGGAAACTAACATTCTTTTATTCTCTTTTCTTAGGGAGCATATTGATTTCTTGATATTGGTTCTAGTAGCGGCAGACTGGTTCAATTGGGCGGTGGGCATGACCGGTTAGGCGTTTTTACTGTGATACACCCGAATGACTTTGGGATTATGTTGGATTTAAGGTGCATATTAGTTGGCATCACTTTTACTCTTAGTGCTACATAGTATGATGTCTCGATAAAGATGAAGACGAGAATGTCAATTAACCTTATCATTGTTATGCTATTGAAGCAGTAGCCAGTAAGAAACCTGAAGATAGACACCAGATAGCGCTAAGGGGTGATCCGATCAACCGTTCACCCGAATCGGGTAAGGTATCAACACAAATTTGTGACTTGAAGCAAAAAAAAAAAAGGCGACAAAATAGAAATGCATCATCCGTGAATCGAACACGGGCCTCATCGATGGCAACGATGAATTCTACCACTAGACCAATGATGCTACTTGATGTAATAATTTTCGTTTTAACGTTATACAACCCATTGTAGTCTTTATAGTTGACACTGTCAGATGTGCGATCCATTTATTCGATCGCTAAGTGCTCTGATTTGGAGTTGTTAAAAAAAAAAAAACCCCATCTATTACTTGATAAAAAGGTTTTCTATTGGCTTTTCGGTGCTCGTGGCGCTTATTCAGTGCTAGTGTAAGCTAGTTGTGGTTGCTGAAATCCACGTTGTCGTCTAGTATATATTTCCTGCATGGTGTGTGTCCTAGGATTCATATCAATGCACGAGAAATAATTCAACCAGTAAAGAATCATATTATTTTTATTTCCCCCCCTTCAAACCCAAATGCACTGTATATACCATGTACAACCCAGTAACCAGCATTCTAAATACATATACATACAGCGCAATTTTTGAATGGCGCGTCAAGAGCCTATCTTATGTATTATATTATACAAAACATCATCCCGCCGGCTTTTTAATCCATTTCTGCATCGGGCTCGATATCGCTTACGTCTTCGAAGCCCTGTTCCATGGCATCTGGGTTAAGGTTGGCTGCGTCTGCGGCGATGCCGTCTTTGTGCTTGTCCTTGTCGTGGGAAATGGTTCGCCAGCCAGAGGGTTTGGATGGGTCCTTGATATATTCGGACATGGGGAACTGGATATTAGTTAGTATAGTTTCGATAGAATTCAGGCGGAGGAAGTTCTTACGTAGTGGTCGTTCTTCTTCATGGTGACGACCCATGGGACGTTGTCAAAAGTGACTGCACGCAGTCGGAAGTATGTATTGTCTGGAATCTTGCTAACTTCTTTCACGAAGCGATCGAGGTTCGGTGTAGGAATGCCGTTGACGGCTGTGACAAAGTTGGTTGGGGAGAGTCCGTATTGATAAGAGGGGGAACCGCGACTCTGTTTCATCATCGATCATTAGCGTCAAATTTCATGTAGAAGAGGACAGAGAAGAACATACTCTTGCGCTGACGTAGATTTCACTGTGCAGCTTGGAGATCTGCTGACAGACAGCATGATGCGGCTTCTGCAACACGGCACCACAGAAAACAACAGCTCGATCAGTTTCCAGATCCTCTGTTGACACCGTCGGCACCTGGATCTGCATTTCCTGGCCGTTTCGCACGATAAGTGCATCCAAAACCTCCTTATCGTACATGATATCCAACTCGGAGACGCGAGTGATAAGTTGGCCATCGAGAGTCAGGATGATATCACCCTCCTGCAACGCGTCGACATTGGAGGAGAATGGCGACGAGTCTACCTTGCGCACCATGAAGAGCTGGTGTCGCGACGGGTTGGCCTTGGTCACCTTCTGAATCCATTCCTCTGACACACCCATGATGCGGGCCTGGCTCATTTGAACCACATAGCTCTCCATGTTCAGAATACGCAACTTAGGGATGACCCCTTGCTGGATCATGGAGGTAACAGGGAGCAGCGAAGGAGTGGCGAATCCAAGATGGTACTCGACATCCTTGTGTGTGCTCGGGGTGCGTTCACCAAGATAGTTCAGCCACAATGCTTGAACAACACCGTCCTCACCGATCAATACACCATTTGTGCACTGTCCACTAAGACCGGTGTCGACGGTGATGGCGTCCAAGTTAATCGCCCTATAGCGCGGCGCGGAGGCGTTAGCAGGAATCGACACGGTTGTGATATCCGTGACGGCTGTCTTGGCCACCACAATGCGGAAGTTCTGGTTGAACCCAACAAAGATCGTATCCTGTCCCTGCTTGATGAACTCTGTGCTGAGTCTAGCACTTTGAATTGGTGCCTCAACGAGGCTGGGGTCGTACTGAATGATGGTGTAGTTTTGCAGCGGGTGCAGGAAGACGACCTTAGCACTGACGATGACGGAGTCGGCCACGGTGATGTTAATGTCGCAAAGGTCATATGGCACAATAGCCCGCGAAACGACAACCAGACCCTTATCGGCATCAATCACCAAACCAAAGCCGGTCTTCTTGGCCTGAGGGTATCCATCAAGCTTCAAAGGCATAGTGCACGATACGCGCACAAAACTGCGCACAATCTCAGCAGCAGCAGGCTGGCTCACACCGTCCAATTGAATAAAGTCGGCCTTTCTCGGAACTGGGGGAGCTGCTGGGATAGGACCTGCGAGGTCGGAAAAGTCCCAAAGACCAGTCTCATCATTGCGGACAGCCAGGCGCATCTTGGGGTGCCAGTGACGGTCGATATAGACGATGCTTGTACCCCGAGTGTGGAGGTCGCGAATGTGTCGATACGAAATGACCACACGGGAGCGATCAGGAATGGTCTTCATCACCTCGACGAACTCATCAAGGTTCCGAGTCGGTCGTTTATCGACCGAATCGATAATCCATCCAGACAGGGTGTTCTCCAACTTGAACGATCCGGCCGCTTCGCAGACGTAGACTCCGCGGACGGGAATGGCGTACAGTCGAGCCTGTTGATAGGAAAGATCATGGAAGGTGCCACCGGCCACAGTCACAAAGCGATCGGGAGTGATGGCATGGAGATCGCCAACCTGGCATTCAAGCTCCACGTTCTCGCCGCCTCTCTGGACCAGCAGCTTCACCGACTTCCCAACGCTTGAGTCGAGGATATCGTCCAATCGAATGAATTGAGTAAGGAGCTCCCCATTGACCTGTAGCAGGACGTCTCCTTCCAGAAGTTTTCCATCTCCAGGTCCTTCAGGGAGAATGATTTCTGCCACCAGCATACTAGTTTCGGTGGGAGCTGCGTGACGGACGGCCGCTTCCCACTCCGGAGTCAAGCCCAGACGACGACATTCGTCAAAAGGCTTGAGAATCCACTGTGTTTGAATAGTACCACGGGTAACTGGCTCGTTCCGACGAACACACTCCAAAGCACGGAGGGGACGGTCCAGCGGCAGGAAATAATCTGTCGCTGCACCGTCCGCTCGACCACCGGCCTGCAATGCAATGGCATGACCATCGATGTTGACTACGGGACTGCCCGAACTACCACCACTGGCAGCAGCGGCGGCCTGAATGTAGTTTGTATTGAAATCACTGTAACCCTCGCCATACTCGGGCGCATTCCTATCCAACCGACTGATCACACCGGACAAGATACTCAGCTTCTCTCCCGCATCATTACCGACAACTCGAATTTCAGATCCTACTCGAGCGGCGGAGGGTGCGAGCTTGAGTTCTGTGAGTTTCATGTATCGAATAGCCTTGGGGTCGAACTTGAGCAGACCAAAGTCGTGCACGGGATCTCGGTATACAGGACGAACGTCACACTAGAAAGCACAAGAAAAACAGAAGTCAGCACTATAACACAGCCAATCCATCGTCCTCACAACTTACTTCCTCATGGTTATCAAAGATACAGTAACCCCAGAACGGTCCCGCACAGACAACATGCCGGTTAGTCAAAATGTATCCACGCTCCGCATCGACGACAAATCCCGTAGCCTGACTGCTCATAGACAAATCTGTATCAAAAGAGCAAGTTTGACAGAAGTGAATGGAAACCACACTCTTTACCACCGTCTCAATCGTTGCTTGCCATTCCGGCGAATCGGCCTGGGCGGGCCCAATTGCTAACATACGGCTGGCATCCTCATCGTCTTCGATGTTATACACAGTTCCGTTTGCCGGTGTTGTATCCCCCGGTGTCAGGACGGAGCTTTCTGGCTTGAGGTGTTTGGCGGGATGATCTGCGTTTGTGGCGATGGAGCTGCGCTTGCGCTTTGCGCTGGCGTCACCATTCAGATCCATTTTGTAGGCAGGTGAGGAGGCACGGGATATTGGACGAGCAGACGACAAGAGAGAAGAAAATTTCCGAAGAGGTATCTGGGTGCTGCTGATTGCGAATGTCGCGGCGGGATAGGTGAAGGACCGCCGGAGAAGATTCTGACGCCAATGGGTCACTCGGCGATTGGGAGGAGAAATAAAGGTCGATGATGTGGAAGTAAATTGAGCATGCGACCAGGAAGAAGCGGGGGAAGTGTCAGGAGGCGTGGAGGAAACAGGTTTGGTGAGAGGCTGATGGTGGTAGTGGTGGTGAGGCGGCGACGCGGACGAGGAAGAGGGCGTAAAAGTTGCAGCGACCGACAGGCTCCTTCTGCACAGAGGGAGAAGGGCGCAAGGCATTCACAAGACCTCGAGCGGCCCAAGAGGAGGAGATGAACAAGGAATACAGAGGAGGAGAGAGGAAAAAGAGAGAAGAGGGGACGATCGCGTGAACAATGATGTGAGGGCGAAGTGAGAAGTCAGGCGAAGGAGAGCTTCTTTCAAGGTTGCTGCTTGGCATCGATGACGATGGTTGATTGGGCCCTCACCGTGTCACCAAAGGGGCTGGGACTCGAACAAGGAGTTGAGGTGATTAATATGATTGCCTTTTGAATGGATAGAGAAATAAATATATCTTAAAGTGAAAGGAATCAAAAAAAGGCATCGTCATTTCGTTGTCTCCTTACAGATGGGCAACGGCGTCATCGCGCCCCGAAGATCACGAAAGCAGCTCTTGACAACAAAGACTTCAAGTTGGGTATATAAGTATATATTATCCTACATCACAAATATAGAAACAAATTTCACAGTTCTCTCATCTCTTACATCAACCACAAGGCCTCGATGTTTCTTCGAAACGGCCTCCGCAAGAACACAAGTACCACTTAACATAACCATACATGGAACTCTCCATCCAGATCGTTCATTTGTTCTTTCTTTTCAGCTTCTCTGCATCACAGGCATTTTGATGATTAGACCAATGTCGACATTGGACCTTTGGATCCATTATCGGCTCACCCATTCCTATTGACGGATAGTTCGTTGTAACTCATGTAAAACATCTCATGGCAGTTTACAAGGTCGACCATCTCTGGAAATGACCTTCATTCCAGGCCATGTTATCGGGTAGTCATCGACACCCTTGAAATGAAATACCGACACTAGGCAGTAGGCCGTAGGGCGCGGCAGAGGAAAATCCGGATGGGCTTCAGTCTAGACACCTCTCTATGAAACGGCGATGACAGCGCGCTGCAGTCTGCGGTATGCCGTGTTCTCTCCTCGTGCTTTTTATCCAGTAACCAAGACGTAATCCGTAATCATGAGTGTTGTAATTCTATGGCTCGTTATAAGCCCGATTACGTTTCCCTCATACGACAGATTCCGCTGCTGGGGAAGGGCTCGGGTTGCCGTTTCCTTGCATACCTTGTGGACTCGGCTGTGGCGTCCCGGCGGCGCTCTTGGCTGTTCGCGGGAAGAGCTCGTTGAGCTTGCTGTAGATATCATTCATCGATGACATGTTCGGGGGCGGCGTCATGATAGCAGGGCCCGGAGGAGGCACGCCTCCCGATTTCTTGGCCCGGTCGGCAATAGTCGCGAGATAAGCCAGGTTGGCTTGCAACCGGCGCATACATTCGATGTATTCCGGGCTGGGCTTCTGCACTGGTCCCTTGGCCGCCTCCGGGTCGGCTGCGGGCGATCCATCCTGAGGTACAGGAGGACCACCGGCTTTGCCAGCCGCCCGCAGGTTCACGACCTCTTCCAGCAGCATCGAGTTGATATCGAGCAGGGTCGCGACGCGAGCCTTTTCGCGCGCCGCCGCCGGACCTTGGGGCTCCGCCTGCGCAGGATTCGGCTGCGGTTGCGCTTGTGGCTGAGGCTGGGGAGGCTGTTGTAGCTGGACTGGCCGTTGCTGCGCGGGGAGCATGTTGTTCGCTGAGACCGAGGCCATGTTTTGAGGAAAGGCGTGCGCTGCGGTCGTGGGAAGACTCGAGGTCGAGGTGCCTTGCGGTGGTAAAAATTGGCTCATGGTCGTCGGGACAGGTGGCTGGGCAAAGGGAGGAGCAGAGAAGTTGGCGTGGGGTCCTGTTGGCGGAGGATCGCACATCAACGTTAGCGTGCTTGTCCAAGACTCGGAATATCCAATATCTGTAGGAGTAGTGCAGCAGGCGTAGGGCCAACACGGCAACACCCCCAAGTCAGAAACATAGCCGATGCACACACCAAGCCGTTATTAACCTAACCCAGATGTCGCAGATCCTGCCAGACCTGCAGGGACGGGGCGGCACAACCGGTGACCAGATCCCATTCCGAACAGCAGGCTGTACAAGAACACCCAGAAACCCCGATCTCGCGCGCGGGAAGAGCACGACCCAAGCGTATCCAAAAGAAGAAGAGAACAGGAAAAGGGAAGGGAAGATCACGACGTACCCGAAGGATGCTGGGGGAAACCTGAAGGCATCATAGCTCCACCGGGGCCGCCTGGTTGCTGCATTGGCACCGCACCGAAAGAATGCTGTTGTTGCTGTTGCTGGGATGGCGTCTTGGACTGGGGGAATTGGGGCATAGGGTTCGGATAGAAAGGGAGCTGGCCGTGTGGACTCTGGGTGGTGACAGGATAGCCCGTGTGGTGCTGCTGTTGCTGCAGAGCAGGATAGCCGGTAGCGTTGGGATCCATTATGCTTAATTTCCTTTATAAAAAAAATTGATTTCTGGTTGGCAGCGATTCTTAGGCCAGTTCCTTTTTTTTCCCCTTTTTAATTTCCTTATCACTCTCGGTTTTCTTTTTATTTTCTGGATCGATCCAGAATATTAAAATCTGCAATTACACACCGCACGGACAGGGCGGCCGAATGAACGAGAGGAAGCGCTTTCTGACTCGCGGGAATCCAGGGATGGAGACGGACAGCTTCTGGCAGGTTTCTGGAACAAAAAGTTCCTAGCGGGCGATGGGAAAAAAGGGGGAAGAAAAAGAAAAGAAAAGGAAAAACGAGAGACGGTGATTGGCCGAGAGAATGGAGAAACAGAACTGGTCGCAAGAGAGATGGAATCGATGGATAAAATGGATATCTGAACACGATCGACTCCTGGCTGGTAAGTTGGACTCGGAGGGAAGAGAGAAATTGTTGGCCGGATGCGGAGCGATCACCGCTTAGGGGCGGACGGGCTGCTGCAGCGGAGTCACGCCGGTGGACGGTGGAGATGGATATGGTGAGTTAGTGTGGTGGTGATATATGAAGATGGTGAAGGAGAGGATGGAGATTCCGATGATGGAGGACTTGAGCAGAGAATGATGACTTTGTTGGATTCTTCGAGATGAAAGAAGAGGTTGAAAGGAGGTGGTGGTGTTTGTATGTATGATACGGTATGATACTGGATATAGGGGTAACTTTGGAGGAGATATATTACGTACAGTGTAATATACAGTATGAAGCAAACCGTTTATTACATCCTAATAAGGGTTAGTAAACGTTGATTCCTTAATGCCTCAGGCTGCCTTAACATCTTCACACCAAAACTCTGTACAGTTCAATCAGAAGAATTAACGGATATCATGATCATAAACTCAATTACCAACCATACAAGGCTATAATGTATACAAGGCATACTATAAGCTGCTGTGCCTGGATGAAACACTAGGTTCACAAAACCACCACGGCAAATCCATACAACTCTATGAAGACAAGAAAAAAAAGCAACAACAGAACCAAAAACAGCAAATCTACATAAAACAAATACAAATTAGTTGTTGCCTATCCATTGTATAGATCACCATTTTACCCATCTTCCACCAGATCAGTCGAGCAGACCAGCCGAAACACAGACCCTCTGCGAACACGGAATATCGACACTCACTTCCCGTGGCTTTTTGATTATCCAGAATATAGGCCATAGATCAAATAATCATGTGGAAATTTCGGAGAATAGTTGAAAGTGAGGCAATCGAGAGACCTTTGATGTGGGTGTCTATCCAATCTGCTCCATAATGAGATTTCGATAGTTTGATTTCTACTCCGTACCTCCATACTCTCTCCTGCTCATAATAAGCTATGATATGATACGTACACTGAGATATTTGTATTGAGATATGATAGACGGAGAGCTCCGGGACGGCCAGATAAACAGGTGAAAAGTTATTGAACACCATGATCCATTGATGTATCAACATCTGGAGTTGCTGCAAGATCATGGTATTTCCTCGGCAGTTACCAATAAAACCTAAAACATCCAAATGACACATGGATCGATTTCAAAAATGCATCAAAACACTTGCAGAACTGACGTATCACTTTTTATCAACCACTGACATTGGCTTCCCCCACAGAATCTACTAAATGATCGACACCCAGCCACTTTCTGCCAGACAGGATTGCCAATGGTGTGTTACAGAGCATGAGGTTGATCGTGATTTCCCATGAGTCTCAGTTTGTTCTCATGGTCAATTGAAGATCCTCTGCAGACGTTGGCACTAGTCGGAGCGAGCCATGTTCCGGCCGCACCTATATAGCCTTTGAGACACATCACATTGATACAGCCTCCTACATCACCTGTGACACATCCCATCTTCGATGCTCACAGAAAGAGCTTGATGATCGGATGCTCATCCTAGTCGGAAAGGAACATCCTTTTATTTTATGGCGTACTCCGTAATTTTGCCCAGACACCCTGTCAGACCATACCAGCCGAACAGAAAAAAGAGATTGAAAGTAGCAGGAACGAAAGCAAAGCTTATGCTGAGAACATGTTTCTTCCATATATCTATACGTTGAAGGTCAGTATTTGGACGTATTCATTGGACCATGATCATCATGATGGAGTCAGAACTACGGAGTACAACACCCCATATGTATCCATATGTATGGCGTACCCGAGTTATTGCCGTAGCAGAACCAATGAGCATCAAACGATTTTTGTCAACAAGAGGAGATAGCCGATAGACACAGTTCAGACCCGATTGGGGGTGGGGAGTCCATGATCCAGTTGTAAAAATGACAAATAAATCAGGATGACAGATGTCGTTAACAAGGCTTATCATTAGAGGAGACCGGGTTCTCCACAATTTCCAGAAATGAATGGAAGCCGGGATGGTCGATCTTCTGTTCCTCCACAGCCAGCCAAAAACCTGTATTCTGGAGTAAGTATGTGCTCTCACACCCTTCGCTTGTCCTCCGTGGGGATTTTCCACCCACAGGCAGCATCATGTGGACACACAGTGGCAATGTGGCTGTCCAAATTTAGACTGGCAGTTGACTTATCAAAAAAAAAAAAAAAAAAAAAAAAAGCTGTGGAGCATTTGGAGTAACCGGGGCTGCAATACTTGCCCATATTCCATAGCCAAGATGCAGCCACTCCGCAGGCTACCCGAGATAGTCCAAAGCCAGAAATCGCTAGAGCCACCCATTTCCAAGTGTTCCCTAAGAATATTCGTTGGATCAACTTTCGTACTCCCATATACTGAAGGCCGGATTGCAGCCTTTGCTTCTGCTCGCATGACACACATTGGGGCAAGGGCCGAACCACCTGCCTACGTCAGTAGCGTCTCCCTGGCCTGGCTGTTGCGTCTTGGTAGCTGCATTTCCGCAGCAGCACTGCCCATGACTGGATAGATCTGCTAACGCTTTGACTTCGGATGGAGCATGTATGGGTCATTGTCCTTTTGGCTCCTGGGTCCATCGAGGTATTTAGCGCATATTGTCATTTACCTGTCTCTTGCCAGCATATGCCCGCAATCATCGTGCATGATCCGAGCCACCATGGTTGTTTGGAGCTTCCTGTTTGATACACACCTGACATAAATTGTATTTCCGAGGGAAAACCACGCAAGGAGGCATTACAGCCAAGCAGACAAAAAGAAATCACCCAAACCATTGGTATAAGGCAGCCAGCCCAGTGGAACTCCCAGAGTAGTCTTGTTGATCGTCACCCGAAGATGATCGTGCCCGGGTTTTGTTCCCTGTGACCATTTGCCATGAACGAGTGGGAATACCTGCGCGAGTCCTGTCTTTCTCAATAGCTATGCGGAGTATTTTCTGTGTACTCCGTAATCAAGAATTGTAGCTTTGCCCCACGTAGAACTAGCTTGTTTGACGGTAGCAGCCTTGGATCATATGGTAGGAAGGCGAACACGAGTCACGACTCATGTTATGGAGCGTGTACTGTAGGCTGTGTCCCTGGAATCATAAAATGAAACAAAGAAACGGCCCCAGAGCGACGACCCTCCATTATGCTAGCAGGGTTGGTTATTGGAAAGGACAAACCATGCTGCATGGCATTAGCCCGTCTCTCCAATGCACCCAAGTGGATGAAGACCCCTAGGATCATGTTCCACATAGATGCACGTAAATCAGTGACACAGCTTTCAACGTACTCCATTGCGGTGAAAGGCTTCGACCCTCTCAATAGAGTTGCTTTTTCCTTGAAGCGTTGTCATCCGCGTCGATTAAAGCCCCTAAAATAAAGCTGTTCAGGGCATATAAAGGCATATTGGAAATTCACTAAATAGGGTAGCAAGCCCAGAGAGATCCTGTAAGCTTATTATCTGTGGACCCATTCCAAACACTGTTCACTCATTTCTCCTGCACCTAGGCAATATTATGTCTCTCGTGCCCTTCCATTAGACATACGATCTGAGCGTAGGTGCTCTTCCGCCTCAAACTTTGATTGGTACCAGGAGAATTTAAATCTTTCTTGATTCAAGGCGTTCCCAATCAGCATCTTTCTAGAGTGACAGGTCAAGAACTCACATTCAATGGTACTGTAACCAGAAAGCCATGAATATGCGGAACCAAGCTGATAATATGTCAGTTACCAGCCGAAATGTCGATGGATGCACAGATCGATGAAGCGACATGCCCGCATTTCGCCCTGATCTACATTGACCAAGACGGAAAACTCCGGTTTGAAGCATCGCCATCTGTAGCAAATAGCTACCAGACCATATTATCCCCAAATGTCACGGAGACATTTCTGAGAGCAGTGGCAGTTTCCGACAAGGGAGACCCACCGACACTTCCAGGTAAGCTCGTCTTTCGTGATGCCAAAAGCCCGGGAATAACAGGAAGCAAAACAGAAACCTCAGCGTTAGAATCAGCTTCCCAAACAAATAAATTGCCCGGTCTGCGTGACGCGAGTTTATTGGGCCAAGAAAGCTCGACATTAAGGCCTATTGTACCAGAAGCCGAAACCCAGAATAAAGAATGGTTGACTGACAAAGACCGTCGGTTCCAGTGGCACGCAGATGGCTATCAAATTAAGAAGAAGAAGATCTCTCACGATAGTGTTGTGCCCATGAGTATAAACTGCAGCCAGAGAACGATGTTGCCTGTTCGAAACGAAAAGCTGCTGCGGCAATATTACGAGAAGGCATTTGAAAGTCTACAACAGATCAATTGTCGAATCCTCGCCAAAGCCTATATCAAACTGGTGGAGCCTCGCAAACAGGTGAACTTTCCTTATAATGGACGCAAGATAATTTCGGGCACCTCTCATCAGCTTGATCCGGAAACGACGAAGCCTGCCTGGTGGCCAACTGGTGTCACCCACAGAGAGCCCGACCATCTCCTCAAGGCTGGTAAGAGATGCTGTTGTTTGAAATATTCAGGACAAGCTGACCATCCATAGAGCGTGTTCGGCTTCTCGTACACATCCTCTGTGAACTCCGCAATAGTCACGCAGTTTCCGTCGGGAAACTGAAAGAAGCCGACCAGTCAATTCGCCGGCAAATATCGCCCCCTGAGCGATTGCAAGTACTAGACGAAATATACCAAGTTCGACAAGAGGAAGAGCTTTATCTTGACGGCAGAGTGGGTACGTTATAAGTCCAGTCGGCGAAATCTCGATCTTCCAGAGACTTACCCGTGAAACGCAGATGAACAGACAAAGGTCTGCGTCTCGCGTGTGCATCTGCCTGATCATATGAAAGCCCAAGCGCTCGAAAGCGACAGCCGAAGCTATGGTGTTTCTGCCCGAAAACCGGGGGGGACGAACCCGGTCTACAGAAACGAAGTCCCTGATTTGGAAGCGCACACATCTGTGTTCCCGTCAACAGGGACTTCTCCCACGAGTAACACATCGAGCCCCTACGAAATTCCTCAAAATAATATTAGCGAACACGGCATGTTCAAGCAGAGTTCACAACCAAGTTGGGCTACTAACCTTCCACCCCTGACATCATCCTTGGGTGACACAAAGAGAAGTCGTGAGAACGACAATACGTACCAATTCAGCTTTTCCTTTCCACAACACCATTCCGCTCCTGTCCCTGTCGATTCTCAGCCTTTTCCGATAAAATATTATAGCGAGCCGCACTACAGTCAGCCGCAAACGGTCCCTAATATGGGACTACCAGGCGCCAGCCTTGGAACTTCCGCCCATCCATATTATTACGCATACTAATTTTCCGTTTCTTTCTTTTGATTTTTGCATCATCTCATATTAAGGAGCATGAGGATTATCATTATCGGTTTTGGGGTCATTTGTGGCAGCATGGAAGGCGTGTGGGAAGCGTTGTTTTTTTTTTTTTTGTCGGCCAAGGTGTGCACAAACGTTGAATTTTTTTCTTTTCCGTCTGCAGTGTGATCTAAACCGATTAATAAAGGAGCTAGAATATAATATAATAATTTTTGAGCTGAACTTTTTATCATAATGCGGTGGACTCACTTGATGAATCAAAGTACGGTACTTCTTGACGACAATACAGGTTGGCTACGTCAAGTTGCAGGGCATATCCAAGGATAGATGAGATATATACCGTTCAACCGCAGGTAACTCATAATGCAAGGGGACGGAATTAATCTCCATCACTGGTGATAAGTTCTGCCAATAATTGTTGATGGATGCTGTGGACGTTGGGGGTGAGAAGGAGGGTGAGGCGAAAGTCGCCCAGGAAGTCCAGCACATGATTCACGCATGGTTCCAAACTAGGAAATCGACGCAACTATCCAGTACAAATGAAATTTTTGACCACGTATCACAGGGAAAAAAGAAACTAGAAACTGTGGATCATCTAACATGTGATAAATATATGAGTTATATATACAGATAATGTCATTGATACTTGGAATTGGACATAAATTCAAACAATATGCAAGCTCCTACGTAGCCCAAGCAACGAACAAGCCACTCAATTCTAATACAGCTAAGGCGCCACATCTGGATCCTGGACGGACATATAGCTCGCTCACAGACACTGCGAGTACCAGTCATTCTGCTTAGTGCAAGCGCCCCCGTTGGCGCAGGTTGTTGGCCCGGCCCAGCCGTTGCCGCCGCACTGTTCCCAACGTTGAGCCACGTTAGTTGGAGCTGTAGACTGAATGGAAGTGGAAGAGGGATGGGAGGAGGCAGTATAAGAAATGGTAAAAGAAATCGGAGATGGGATGCGAGAGGGGGTACGAGAAGGGGTGCGAGAAGAAGGAGGGAGGGAGATAGAAGAGCTAGCTGCAACCGTACTTTTTCTAGAAGAACTAGAAGACGATCCTCCAAGTGCGTTCAAGATAGTACCGTAGGCAGGCTTCTTTTTCAAGTCCTCATCCCATGGACAGGCAGCACCGTAGCCCGAGAAAGTGTTAGGAACCCAGGAGTATTTGTCGGTCCAGTCCCAGATAGTCACACCAACGCAGCCAGATGTCTCAACACAGGCAGCTACAAGATTGGCATAATCCGTGGACTGCTGCTCTAGCTTATCATCGGTAGAAGGCAGCTCCATGCGGACATCCATTTCAGTATATGCGACTTCGACATCAAGTGCCGTGAAAGACTTCAGAGTGCTGGCAAGGTCCTTTTTTCCCGGTGTGTTACCAACAGTGAAGTGCGCCTGCAGACCAACACCGTCGATCTTTGCCCCGTATGATTTGATCAACTTGACAATGTTCTGCGCACCAGTTGCCTTGTTGCCTGCCCATTCAATGCTATAGTCGTTGTAGTAGAGCTTTGCATCTGGGTCTGCAGCGGCTGCAGTGGCAAAAGCAATGGGGATGTATGCTTCGCCGATATGCTTATAGAAGACATTTTCCCGGTATGATCCGTCATCGTTGAGAGCTGGATGAAAAAGTGGCCCCAGTTAGACACTTGGTATTGAGAAATGAATTCTTAGACGCGACGCACCTTCATTGACAACATCCCAAGCGTAGCACGTGCCCTTGTAATGATCAGTCACCTTGGTTATATGATTCTTCATTACGGCAAGAAGGGTCTCGTTTGTCCAGGATCCACTGGTGACTTGGTAAAACAGTTAGTTCCCAATTCTGAAAATGACCCACTTAATTACCTACCCCAGTTGGGAAGCTGCTGGTACCAAAGTAAGTTGTGGCATCGGAGCTTCTGTCCGTTGGCCTCAGCCAAGTTCGCAATGACATCGCCTTTCTCGAAGCTGAAGCTGTTCTGAGACGGTTCGGTTGCATCCCACTATTTCCACAAGACACGTTCAGTACCAAAACAGAACACAAATATATGATGTAGTCGAACCTTCATCGAGTTTCCTGGGGTGATCTGTCCAAAATCACCGGTATTGTTCAACTGCGTCACATATGCAGTGTCAGTGAGTTCTGGGTTATCGGTGGCCGTGCCGAAATAAGTCAGCCCCTTTGCGACAGCTGCTGTATGCAGACCAGCTGCTGAAGCCCTAGATTAGATATCAGTTTCCGAATGAAATCGGAGATAAATTGGCATATGCGGGTCATACAGTTGTGGCAAAACACCAACAGCAAGAGCTGCGATGATCGAAGGAATATGAACCATTTTCAGAGATCCAAATGGTATGAGCATGGTAAGTTTCGTAGCAAGGGAACCCCTAACTGAGAGAAGGGCTGGATATAAGCAATCTTATACAATAGCCACTTCCAAGAGATAAATTGATCCAAGACAGGAGACGGAGACAAACCTGGATAAACACGGTTAAGTCCCATTGCCCATACCACAACAGGATACCTTTAATTTATCCAGAAACCCATCAGCCTATCAGGCCTAGTATCCTCGGAGCTGGCTGTCATATTGAATCATTGCCAGGCACTGGGAGCGTTCTGTCGGACCGTTAGTCCGTGTCAGATCGGTTCTGGTGGAGGAGAAACAAACCCCAAACACTGACTGGTGCCAAAAACGGAGATCTAGTATATTAAGCGCTTCATGATGATTATTCACTTACTGAATCCCTTGTCTGCCAAGGCTGATGGTGATCAGGCTAAGCAGTTCAAAAACAACGGCCTGGTGAGGGTGGGAAAAGATCCACCGGCGTTTCGAGTGTTTCAAAGACTCTTGTCACCGGAGACTTCCACATTTAGCAGTGGGTCAAGTGACTATTTAGGGCTGGAGATTAAGGCCACTTTGACTGCAACATTCGTGGTTGGATTTTATGTTGAAAAGAACCTAATCACTTTGGTAAAGAATATCGATTGTTGAGGTATTAGACCCATCATAATTACATGCCGGATAAATGGGGTAAATCATAAACCGATTTGTTCGATCTCTGAATTAAAAAGAGATACCATCGATCATGTGTGATTTTTTAGATGCATAATCTATAGCTATAACTCATGGAGTATCCAGTTCATCATTGCAAGGGTATATACAAACAGCCTGAAGAAAACTCCGATATGAATCCTCGCCCGGAAAGAGGACCAGAGGTTCTGTTTAACCGTGCTGGGAATAGTCAACCGAGACCCTGATATGGGTATGATGAGTCCCAAAACTAATCACCTCCTAATTTGAGAGCGGAAGGCAATGGCATTCAGCATATCGATGTTGCATCTGCGGAAAATAGCCGGAAGCAACTTGATTGCCATGCTTCCACGACGTTGACAGGTCGCGCCTTTGGCGTGTGTCAAGTAGCCACCAGTCTCAAGTCTCAACGATCAATTGCTCAATGGCTAGAGCTATGTGCGAAACTGCTTCAGGTAGTCTTTCGTGCCTTCATTTCTGCGATGAACTTTCCAGTCTTGGAGATAGGAACGACAAAGATCCTGACCATCTCATCAACGACCTCGACTTTGCCTCCGGAAAGAATCTGCAAGAGCGGTAACTTCTTGCCGGCCTTGATCAGACCCCCGGTCACGGTCTCCATAAAGCACTCAACGTTGTTGATAGAGTACTCATTTTTGGTGTCCCAGGGCAGCGGAAAGATGTAATCGAGATGATCGACAATGGAGTTCATTTCAGAGAATGATTTGATAAAGTCCGACTGGGCTTCCATGGGATACAGAAGAACAGTAGGGAACTCGAGCATGCTCTCCGGAGAGAGGGGATCCGGAGACAACCGAATCCCAGCGTCCTCAACATCTGGGGGCTGGTCTGTCTTGCGGGTCCTGATCTGTCTAGCACGCAAAGCAGTGCTTAGGAGTAGCTTCTCTTTGCGATTCCTCTCCTCCTCGGCCTTTTTCTTAGCAGCGATACGTGCTTTAGCTTCCTTGCGAGCGGCGATTTTTGAGGCGACGATTTCAAGAGACTTGTTGGTCGGGTCGAGAGTGAGACCACGTTGGGCGGCATCCTCGGCCTCGTCAACCTTGTCCAAGGAGTACAATGCCATGGAGGAGCGATAGTAGGCTTTGACGTTCCTGGGGTTGAGCTTAAGGACAGAAGCACAGTCAAGGGTTGTAGAACGGTAGTTTTCTGAAAGATATTAGCCAGGGCTTCCGCGAAACGCCAGGAAGAAACATACGCAGCTCCAGGTTGCACAGGGCGCGATTGATGTATGAAGCCTCCTCCACCTGGCGCATCACCTTTGCCTCTTCGTTGGGATCCTCGGGCTTTTCCCACTTGTCAACCTTTGCAAGTATGACGGCAATTGCCTTTGTGTAGAATTCTTTAGCATCGATCCATCTCTTCTCTTTGGCTGCTTCGTTGCCTTGTTCCCGGTAACTCTGAGCGACTTCGGCACGGGTGCCCTCGTTCTGCATAGCCTGTAGCGCATCAAGCACCGGGTTTTCGCCATCTATAGACCAAAGAAAAATGTCAGCTTATCAGACTTTCTAAGATGCGGGGACGAAGCAAGAGGAAGCATACTCTCGTCACCAGCGTTGTCTATATCAGTCATGAACAAAGGCGTCTTATTCATCATCGCTAGAATCTCCTCCGCGGTATGCGACTGCACCGCTGCCATTGCAGGCGGCAATTGGGGTGCGTTAGGATCCTTTTGCATCTCCTTCAACCTTTCCTCGTTGATCGGGAAATTTGGCGCATCAGGCATGGGAGCCGGTACATTGTCGTTGCTAGGAGCCGGCGTGGCCTGGGCCGTTTCATTAAGATTAATCGACTCATCGAAGTCATCGGGAAGCTCTTCGATCCGCGCCATATTGAAGGATACGTTGGACTGGTAAGTTGTTGAAAGGCGCTGAAACCATGATCATATCTTGCACCTCATGACAAATGTCCCACCAAGACAAACAGTGCAAACGAGGGGAAGACAGGATAGGGCTGGGCCCTTTGCCCTAGACAGTCGATGTCATATGTTATCGACAACATATATCGACATGATTCTATTTGAAAGACCGTAGAATTGATAATGGCTGATATGAGGTAGTTTGGCTTATTTTCAATGATTTTCTACGGGGTACAGCTCCTGTCATACCGATCAGATTTCTATGTCCGGCAATGACCCAGGTTATCTCGACTGGAGGTGAAAATCGTCTTTCTGGATCTTTATGCAAAACAATATTGCAGAGATGTACTATATCTGCCATTTATAAATATCAATCATGTATAGAAGCCCTATTCGAAACAAGTTTGTCATTCGGATGCAACATTCAGATCTCCATGACCCCCACCTTTCATATCAAATGATGCCGACGCGATTTAACAGTGTAGTTATAACACATAGGCTGTCAAGCGAAAGTCAAGAGAGCTCGAAAGTCTCATAGGAAAGGCTTCAAAACATCAGACATGATGCTGTAAACGTCAATGAATCCATTTAAACCAAAGTCAGCTTCAAATTTCGCCATCCATGGTCTGGTGAAAACACATCTTAAGATAAGATAATCTTAAGGTACTCGTGAGTCTCTTTCTCTGAAATATTTATTTTACAAAAGAATAAGAACATCCCTCGAGTCGAGGTAATCTCAATTCCCCGCATTCAAACCCCCAACAACTGCGACACCGGACTGACAATCTTCCCAGTCAAATTAGCAGATTCCTTCATTCCAAGCTTGTCAGGCTACGAAAATAACGACCGATGTGGCGATCAGCAATCTTAATCCCCAAGTTGGACTCTTGGGAGACCGGGGAAACACCGTGATGGAGTCCAACCGCTCCCGTAACCCCGCAGCAGTCGGTCTGATGGCCGATCCAGCCGATATAGGACATCTGGGCGAGAATAACTCCTCATGGTTTATTTATCTGGTAGGCTATATTCGGCTGCTTGGATATATAAGCCGACTTGGGTCCAGTGCTCTCTCATTGCTGATTGATCTATCTGATAAACCATATACCATAATCTGTTGCAATATCAACATGGCTCAAACATTTAATATCCTCATTCTAGCTGGAGATGGCATAGGCCCAGAAGTTATGACCGAAGCAGTCAAGGTGCTCAAAGCCTTCGAGACTCCTCAATGCCAGTTTAACCTTCGTAATGAGCTCATCGGAGGCTGCAGTATCGACGCGCACGGCACGACTGTTACGGAGGCAGTGAAAGAAGCAGCTCTAGCCTCGGATGCAGTTCTGTTTGCTGCTGTGGGTGGACCGAAATGGGATAATGCTCGTCGAGGGCTTGATGGGCCTGAAGGAGGTCTTTTGCAACTGAGAAAGGCGATGGACATCTATGCCAATTTGAGACCTTGCTCGGCTAGTTCGCCTAGCAGGTCTATTGCGCAGGAGTTTAGCCCGTTCAGACAGGATGTCATTGAGGGGGTGGACTTCGTTGTCGTACGGGAGAATTGTGGAGGGGCTTACTTTGGGAAGAAGATTGAGAATGAAGACTACGGTATGCTTTTACACCTATACTGTATGGGGAAAGCTGCTGACTAGCTTGTATAGCAATGGATGAATGGGGATATTCCGAAGCAGAGATTCAACGCATCACTCGTCTTTCAGCAGAGATCGCTCTTCGTCACGATCCGCCATGGCCTGTTATCTCCCTCGACAAAGCAAACGTTCTAGCCAACTCCCGTCTATGGCGTCGAGTCGTCGAAAAGACCATGACAGCCGAATATCCCCAAGTGAAACTTGTGCATCAGCTGGCTGATTCGGCATCCTTGATCCTCGCGACCAACCCTCGCGCCCTCAACGGTGTTATATTGAGTGATAATACTTTCGGAGACTTGATTTCTGACCAAGCCGGCTCGATCGTGGGTACATTGGGCGTGTTGCCTAGCGCCAGTTTGAATGGATTGCCAGGAGATTCATCCGTTACTCGCCCGTATGGGTTGTATGAACCAACTCATGGATCTGCACCAACGTAAGTCACCCTTTGTGATGCGCCCATCAAAACTAACAATTGCAGTATTGCCGGCAAGAACATTGCAAATCCCGTTGCCATGATCCTTTGCGTGGCCATGATGTTCCGATACTCACTAAACATGGAGGCAGAAGCGCAACGGGTGGAAAACGCAGTGCGAACGGTTTTGGACTCGGGAGTCCGCACGCCGGATCTGAGAGGAAAGGCAGGTACGGATGAGGTGGGTGATGCTATTGTTGCTGCTTTGCGGGGTTGATCTCGAGGTATCTGTGATTTGTGTCAAATGATTTAGTTTTCAGCACTCATTAAGCAGCATTGAATTCATAATATGGCCAGTCTGGCCCTCTTTCTCATTTTGAGACGAACTGAGCAGTACTCCCTTGGACTCTATCTCTGTAGGCAATCTTTGCCTCCTTCGATCATCCCTGCCTCGACGGGAAATTTGTTGATCCAATCACCACGCAAAGACCCAAAACACGGGAGTGAAGGCACATTGAACGCAGCTACTCAGCCAATGCCTCAAGCATGGACGAGAGAATCACATCGACTTGTCTCATACCCCACGACTTCAATGGCCGCGGTATCCTCGCTGATCCTTTTTTGGGTTTGAGGAGCTGCGATCACACCTTGGTCATTGTCCAGCTTACGATGCGTTGTATTTGTGTAAACCCTCGAACACTGGGATTTCAGACCTTCAATGCTTGGATTTGTGAGATGCATCGATAGAACAACGTTAATTGAACAGAATATCAACACAATTGACGCATTGACAGCAGAAGTGATTACTTTGGGGATGGAAATCCAAACCCAATTATTTGGAGGGCTCTTTTTTTTGGCTGACTTCAGGGGTTCCATGTACCAGGGGCCGTAGTATGGTCTCATGAGAGCTGATCCGGTTCCTTGTTCTTCCACCAGCGGTGTCTTTGATACTGATAGGTTGCTAAAAGAACGGGCCAACTTAGCTCCCTGAGGGGTAGTCAGAGTCTAGGGGACCGTCGGATCATGCCACCTAGTAGATTTGGCGTTTCGGCATAGCCGAAGGTGGATTCGGGAATGATAATGATACATAATAATAATGCACCTTCCCTGGCGATATGACGGCAAGCTCACTTCCTAATCGGCAAAGATACAGCAAGAATGGATTCCATGATGCAGGATCATTGGCGGAGATGCGTTGATGCGCGAGAAGGTGGGATGGAAGAGGGGAAGTCGAGTTGGAGAAGCTGAGATGGGCCCGTGACGGCGCTAAACCCGACGGGGCAGTGTCAACGCTCAACAACACTGGACGCGGTGGACATCACGACGATAATATGCGAGGGAATTATACGGAATCGCCGTGCCGCTAATTGCATGTCTCAGGGAGCTCAGTGTATCATAGTGTGGCCATTATGCCAGCGATTCCATCATCACAGTTGCACAACATACACACACGATGACAAGGGATGGCGAGATAGATCTACGCGCACAGCCTCAAGGGGCTGATGTGGCACGCCATTGACACAAAAAATGGCTTGGATGGGCGTCATATGCAGTGATTCTGCAACAAGTCGACGCAATATTGATATTAAGATCTGCCTTTGAATCTCGAACAAGCCTCACCAAGCCTCACCAAGCCTTATGGAGGCATCCACATCCGCTGCCATCATTGGAGCAACCACGTCTCACCGCTACCTGGTAGCCCCTCCATTAGCGACTCCATAGCAGATCCATTCAGCTGAGGGGCAAAGATAAAGCGGATGGACGATGATGATGCTGTTTTGGCTGTTGCTGGAGTTGCAAAAAGTAATGCCTGAGGCGCCTTTTCCCTCCTTCTTGCCCCTCCTCCAGCTACTATTTGAACCCCTTCTCGCCCGGCTCTTGATTCTCTTCTTCATCAATCACAAAACTTCTCTTTTCTCCAAATTACCACTACTTCTCCCTACATCTACCACAATGGGTTGGTTCAGCGGTAAGTCTTATCACTTGGATCTCTTCCTTCTACCCTCAATTGCCCTGCTAACATACCCCAGACGACTCCGACCAGGCTCAGGCCTACAACGAGTACCAGAACACCGAGCCTCATGAGGCTAAGCTCTCCCACGAGCTCATCGCCGGTGCTGCTTCCTTCGAGGCTGCCAAGGCCTACGAGAACCACGTTTCCGAGAACGGTAAACATGAATCTAGTCTACACTCAATACGAGTTGAATCTAATGATCCTCTCTTCCAACAGGCAAGCCCCCCAGCCACGCTCTCGCCAAGGAGCTCGTTGCCGGTTTCGCTGGTGCCTTCATCGACCGTGAGGCCGAGACCAAGGGTCTTGACTTCATTGACCGTGAGAAGGCCAAGCACCAGGCCAAGGAGCACTACGAGGAGCACCTTGCCAACGAGGGCTGGTAGATCATTCATCCGGAATGAGGGTCTGATTATTTGAATGAAGATATGATGGACGGTTTCTTTCCGTGTTTATATTATATTATAAATGAAGTAGTCTAGATCTGTCCTAGAGACGGTCGGACGATTCGATTTACTGAACAATTTTCATGTCCTGAAAGATAGTAAATGAAGTAGGAAGAGTAGGATGACTGCCATTGTTCCTAGTACTTGATGCAGGAACAGACCGAGATGCAGGACAAGGTTATATTTGATCTTCATTGCATCCAAGATACATGATGCATCTGTAGCTGCATACATCCTTGCAGTCTTACACCCCATTCTATACCATGTTAATCAATTCTCCTCTCCTTGGGAAATATAATCAACGGCAGAGCAATACTCGTACAAAGCAGACTATATACTGCGACAGTCAGCATACCAAAGATAGCAAATAATAAAAAGAGAGACTCACAAGGAATAAACTGAAAACTGTATAAATAACAAGCCCGAACAATCTGCTGTATCTCCACCGGAAGACTCATCGCATATCGGGCTTCATTCAGCACATCATGAACCATCTACAGCGATACCAAATTAGCACAACACACACAGATAGATAGATATAGACAAACAATAAACACCATACCTTGAAGCTACCAGGAAAATCACCCAACCCCCTTCCCAGCTCCCCCGAAACAATCCCTGCATCATCGCTGACCCCGACGCCGTCCCAACAACCGTCCCAAGCTGACTACTCAGGTAATACACCGTGACGCACGTCGCGAGACGGGCTTTGGGGACACTGGCTGACATGCAGATGAATTGGGCTGAGAATATCATACCCTTTGTGAGGCCGGTGGGGAAGGCGTAGAGACCTTCGAGAATGTTGGATCCGTGACGCCAGCGGAAGAAGATGAGGAGGTAAGAGGCTATACTACCCAGGAGGGCAATGATGACCATTCTTTTGTACTGTTTTGTTCTGTTTAGATCAGGATGTGTGTTTAATGTGAGAGAAGAGATGGAAGATGATACCGTCTGATGATATAACCAGCCATCATGGCGCCAGCTGCGATGCCCACTGACGAAGCGACGAGAAAAGACGAAGCCAGAATATCGTTCATATTTTCAACTCGCACGAAATACGAAACGAGATGAGGAATTAGCTGATTGAGTCATCAGTATTTATCTCATCTTCAGGATGATGAAGAACGCACCGCAAATCGACCCGAATAAAGCAGAACCTGCACAAGACAGAAACCTCCAAACTCGCCTTTGATCAGATTCAATGGAATCAAAGGCTTCTTGGCCCAGAAAAATTCGATCAGGAGGAATGCGATCAGAGAGATGATGAAGGCTCCGATGGAGAGAAAGAATAGTCCCTGGTTGGTTTCTGTGCCAGTTTGATAGACCAGAGAGAGAAAGCTCATCACCGTCGCTGCAAAGACGATAATGCCGGCAATATCGATCTTGGATAAGATGGATTCATTCTCTTTCTCGTCTGCTTTTTTCTCGTTCAAAGATGATGGCAATCCAAACACAGCGACCAAAATACAGAAACCCAGCAGAGGAAGTTGACCTATAAATGACCTATCGTAGTCAGAAACACCATCTCCAACTACCACGAAGATAATAAGGAAACAAACCATCTCCATCCCACAGTCTCAGTGAGAAAACTTCCAATCGGTGCTCCAAAGCTTCGGGCAGCAATGTTGATATTCATCATCCACGCCCGCATAACAGCAACTTCAGACGGCGGCATAATATCTAGTCTCTTAGCTATATACCACAAAGATGAGTTCGAATGGATATGGCCATACCAGCGATGATAACAGAGACAAGAGAACTTGTGCCCGCACCGCCCAGTCCCGCAATGACTCTTCCCACGATGAGTTGCAAGAGAGAAGTACTGATGCCACTGAGATTCAGAGTGAGTACTTATTCCCAGAATGAGAAATAAAGGCAGACCATATCACGGATCCAATGCCAAAAAGACCATACGCCCATATCAGAGGGGCTTTGCAGCCATAAATATCACTCAGCATCCCATACTAACTCTGTTATTTCATATCACCAACAGAGAGAAAAGAGGCATACAACAGGCAATCCAACACAATATCCAAAATCATACCCAGTCAACAACAACGATCCCATCGTGAGACTGTGAAACTGCGATGAGATGGTCCCATATGTGGCTGTGACGAGGGTTTCATCTGCAGCAGAGAGAAAGATGCCTGGTTACCATCAGTATAGACGGTATAAGAATGTCCACGAGAACAAACCCAGAAACGTGGCATAAATAATCACCAAGTCGGGCTTTTGTTGTTGTACTTCTTCATCTTCAATCTCGAATTCATTGTGAGGAATAGAGGTTCTTCTTTCTTCTTCTATCGCTGGGGAGGGAAGAAAGGGTTCGTTCTCTTCAGATGGTGTCATATTACTGGTCAGTACTGGATCTTGATGATTGTCAATTTATTGATGGTTCATGTTGAAGATATATGGCTTGCTATCTGTCATCCCTTGAATGTTTCACAGGTCATGCTATATGCTACTTGGAATGATCCTATATTATATGACATGGTTTATCAATATGAGAGAAGTATTTGTACATGAAGCTATAGAAAAAATAACCTCTTTCCCTATTTGACAGTACAGAGTACCATCGATTGAAAGATGAATCGCATGTAAACAGATGATTGATTGTATTGCTAGTCTGGACTATCAATCGGCTTTACATTCCAATAAACCTCTAAGAATGTATCCTGATGATTATAAATGAAGCATCGGGAATACACAAACAGATTTCTTCACCTGTTGATAGCTTCACATTGATGCAGTTTGCCCAGGACAAAGAGCAAAGCATGAAGAACCGGATTTATTCTAACACAAGGCAAAGTCGAAAGAATATACGGCATTTGAACAAAGAAACATAAATAAAGGGGTGAAGACTGGCTAGATCGATCTAACATGTCCATATTGATACATTATCAACTATATAACTCTACTTCTATCTACACTTACCCTCTATTAATCCCTCTACTACTGAAGAGTATCAGACAAAATGCCTTCACTCGATCGCTACAAGCCCGGTTTCTGCGCAATGCGCCTCCGCAATATTGAATCCCTTTCTTCATCCTCCAAAACCGCTCTCCTCAAATCCATCGCCAATGACATTTCCGCTGTCTTCATCTACATTTCCAAGCAGTCCGAAGCAGGGAATCTCAGCACCAAGCACACGGCCCCGATCGACAATGTGATCAGACTCATCAAGGACACGGAGGTATCGCAGCGACGGACGCTGGAGCGCAGAGTACTGCGGTATGAACGACAGGCGAGCCGGTTGAGAGCAGAGAGGAGATGGATTCGGGGTGAATTTGGGAAGGTGGTGAAGCGCGCAGAGGCGGTTTCGGAGAGGTGGAGAGAAAAGGTAGGAAAATTGAGTGGGGATTTGGATGGGACGAAAAGAGAGCTTTCTTTGGCCAGGCGAGAATATGAATTGCTCAAGGAAAAAGCAAAGGCGGAGGTGGAGGTGGATCGAGAAGAGGGCGAAAAGAATGGAGATGAAGCATGTGAAAGTCAGGCTGAAGTTGTAGCTGGGGATGAGAAATGATGGCGTGACATTCCTTGGCTTTAGATTGAGTAATATTCATGATAGAAGAGCCTTTTCTTTTTCTCATCTTCGTCTGAATGATAGAAGTTTTTATCCAAATTTTTACCCAAAGTTCATCGAAGATACCATCGCATTCATATGCTCGATGTCCGACAATCTGGAGTGATTTAATATTATTAAAGCGCCTCCTGATATCGTGGCAAGAAGCATACGACACTGGCAAAGCCCCTGATTCGCATTCTCGGACACCTAAAGTAGAGTAGTTGATTTAGAATACATCTCAAACAATTGCGGCCTGGCATATTAAGTGATGCAGATGTTCTAGAAGAAGAAAATAAAACGGACAGTTGGACGATAAGCAGAAGATCCAAGGCGGGAATCACAATTCCGAGGTTGAATCTGGTTGGCATCCGGCCTCCATCGGCGGCATTTGATCATTTGATGCATTTGATTTGGTCGGACGGGAGGGATTCAGGAGGGTTGTGTTTTCACCAAAAGCAATCATCTGATTGGTCGATTTGAAATGGAAAGGAGAATCATGGTCGATGATTTCAAGGTCGGTTCGTTGACTGAGGCATCCTAAAACCACCCAGCCCCAGCATTCAGAATAGATTCAGACCGTAAAAATGAGGTAGCAAATAACAGACCCAGCAAAGTAATCGAACCCACTCTTTCGAACCCCGGATGGAAATGTAATTATACCAGCGTGAATCGCAGAAAGGCAGGCGAGCAATGGACCTCGGCTTTTGACTGCTATCGGCGACATTATTGATTCGGGCCGCGGGTCCACTTCACGATTCTCTCTTCATGTGGGAGAAATAATATGGCAAACGCCTCCCAGACTTGAAGTCTTTCACTTTTCCTTCTCTTCTTTAATAGCTATACCCCCTGGACTATTCTTCATCTTGTCCATCTTGAGTTGTTGTGATAAACTGTCCAAGCCAGCACAAAAATCTTTTCTCTCTCTCCTGACCCACCCGAATCTTCTTTACCCCAGACGAATCTGTTATCGGCCGAGATGAGCAGCACCGGAGACTATAACGCCGTGAAAAGGGACATCGCGGCCCAACTGAAAAAGCCTGACTATGACGATGGCAGTACTGGCCCGGTGTTTGTGCGTCTGGCATGGTGAGTATTTCCAACACCCCTTGTTTCCCCGTCAGTTGTATCGTCGCCACTGACCGCGACCGTGTTTTCTGCAGGCACGCCTCCGGCACATACGATCTCGAGTCCGACACAGGCGGTTCCAATGGCGCAGGCATGCGATATGAAGCGGAGGGTGGCGACCCGGCCAACGCTGGTCTGCAGCACGGACGAGCTTTCCTGGAGCCCGTGAAGGAGAAGCACCCGTGGATCACATACTCGGACTTGTGGACATTAGCAGGCGTCGTCGCAGTCAAAGAGATGGGCGGACCCGATATCGTATGGAAACCCGGTCGGACCGATCTCGTCGATGACTCCAAGGTGCCACCCCGAGGCCGTCTTCCTGACGGTGCCCAAGGCGCCGACCACCTCCGCTTCATCTTCTACCGTATGGGATTCAACGACCAGGAAATCGTCGCCTTGGCTGGAGGACACAACCTGGGCCGCTGCCACGCTGACCGTAGTGGATTTAACGGCCCATGGGTGAACAACCCAACCCGGTTCTCGAACCAGTTCTTCAAGCTGCTCCTCAAACTCGAGTGGAAGCCCAAGACATTAGAAAACGGTGTCAGCCAATTCGTATATGAGGACCCCGATGCGGAAGAGGGCGATGAGCAGCTGATGATGCTACCCACCGACGTCGCTCTCCTCACCGACCCTGCCTTCTCAGTCTGGGTCAAGCGTTATGCCGAGGACAAGGACCTGTTCTTCGATCATTTCTCCAAGGTCTTTGCCAAACTGATCGAGCTCGGAATCCAACGAGACGAGAAGGAGGCGATCATCAACACCGACAACGTCAAGGGAGGATATATCTCTGCACCGAAGAAGAGCAACACTCCTGGTGCCTCATCGGGCCAGGGTGGTGGCTGTCCTTTCCGTGCTAGACTGTAAATTTCTTTCTTATTATGTTTTTTGCAAGGTTATTGTTAGAATGTCTTCAGGGTAATTGGGAAGACAGGTTAAAGGACGGTTTCATGTGTAAATAGATTTAAGAGGCTTCATATACCATCAAGAATATACTGTTTGAATTCACATCCAAAAGCAAGTAGCAATATCATAGTGATGATGATGAAAATGATGATGATGGATGAAAACGAAGAGAAGATGAAGGAGATGAAGACACGAAGAGGAGACGAGGGAGGACAGCGAAAGATGGGCAATTCCCATATTGCGGGGAAACAGGTCCCTGCACATACGCGGCCACTTTCGGCTGCAACATCGCTGGTCAATCTTTTTATTTTTATTAATAATTTGGTACTTTTGGAAATTTTGATTGTCAATTTTCCATTTGGAAATAACAAGGAGAATAAGTGTGCATTGTTGTACTGTTAACAGTGTCGATATTGATGTGGATTCTTGACTTCCCGTACCCCGGATTTTCAAAGTAATCAGGTCGACGGTCATTTGCAGATGGGATATCTTGAAGAAATTGAAGCCATTTCTATTTGACTATTATCTAGAAGAATACTTCAAAATAAAAAGGCAGAAAAACGAGCAAAGCACAAAAAAAACCACTTGGAAAGCGACACATCGTCACCAAAACCCCTGTTCACAAACAACCAATCACCGAAGCCAAAAAGTAATCATTACTCAAACACCAAATAACCCCATAATGTCAACATGCTATAAATGTATAACCATAAAGAAATAGAAACGCTATATACTCTCACACATTAACCATTTACGTTCCTCATCACTCTGTTTTCTTTTGAGATGCTGGCGTGGAAGTCATCTGCTTCTTCTTGGGCGGTTCAGACTTCCCGCCCTTATTGTCCTCCTCCTCCTCATCCTCCTCCTCCTCCACCTCTTCTACTTTGCGCTTCCG
The DNA here is from genome assembly GCA_019976455.1 of Aspergillus sp. 'subgen. Cremei'. Lineage (NCBI taxonomy): Eukaryota > Fungi > Ascomycota > Eurotiomycetes > Eurotiales > Aspergillaceae > Aspergillus > Aspergillus sp. 'subgen. Cremei'. The sequence continues at coordinate 642,551 of JAFBMR010000006.1, forward strand.
AAAGATCCGGATTACCCTCGGCTGGAATGCCCTTGATATTTTCATCGCCGAGTTGATCCATTGACTTGGAGTTTGTTGGTTTGGAGGACTTACTAGTTGCGGTTGGGCCCAGAAATAAGCGCCAGGCTGTATCGTCTGCTGCGGGGGGCTGATCTGCATCGCATTAGAATCGGTCGCTGGCAGCGATGTCTGTGTGTTTGTAGCCGAATTGTCCGGGCTATTTGAGGCAGGTGCATTCGTATTATTGGTGTTCTGCAAGACAAGGGCGTTCGTCGGGGAGGTATTCATCGCCTGGGGAGGAGAAGTTATCATTCCAGGAGGAGAGGTGGAGGCGTAAGTCGGTACTGGAAATCCGAACATTGGGAGGCCAGCATTCAGCGTTTGCATTGGGGTATTGAAAAATGATGGCACATTGCTGAAAATTGGACCCATCGACGGGCTCACCGTTTGGAACACACTATTGACTGATGGGATTGTGCTCGCCTGGGTGGGCGAAGGCTTTATTGTACCAGTTGTAGTTGGCATCCATGGGTAAACTTGAGGTTGAAATCCAGCCTGTGGTGAAATGGGCATCCATGGATAGGCCTGCTGGTTCGTAGTCTGTAGAGCCTGGGTACCAGCTTGGCCATTCGATGGAGCAGGCTGGTAGGCGACTGAACATGTGTGAAAAAGATTGCCCTCAGTTGGAAGAAGAGGGTTCCAAAGCGGATCGGATGGTTGACGAAGAAGATCAGTTTGAGTCCAGGGTGTATGGTGGTGAAAGATCGATTTTTCCTGATTCTGAGCATATATCATATCATGAATTGATTTTCGGGCCACCTCAAGAAGACCGGGTTCGGGGTCCATGACACGCTCGTAGAACAACAATGGGATGGGCCTTTTATGCCACCACGCTGCAGGCACTCTGTCGTCCGGCTTCTCTGGTGGAATCCCGCCCACGATCGTGCCCATCGCGTTTATGGGGTCATATGTACGTATCTCGCCGTTATTCGCTTCTCCCCTTTCACTGTCCGTCCAGAAAACGCGGAAATTAGTGTGCAGAAAGTAAACACCACCCAGCCAGCGGTAGTGCGCTGTCTTTTCTTCGTCAGAGCCATCATCGTAGGTGAAATGTATATCTTCGGTGTGATTCCGGACCCAGATGGATTCATCCAGTGCCACAGCCATACGCAAGGGGAGACTGTCAAAGGACTTGGCGCGGATAGTTGCCTCCTTCGCACCGCAAGATGCACAATCCATTACATGATAAGGAGCAAAGTAGCGAGCTATAACATCTTGCATCGACACACCATCCTGATCACCCTCTTCCACTGGAGGCTTAACAAGGGACGGATAACACTCTTTTTGGCTCATCTGATTGGCTCCCTGGCATGTACAGGCTGTCACTGCTTCACCATAGGCGAATTGAAACTGTGCAAAATTCTTCGTGCATTCAGACCAGACAGTAACTAGTGGATTAGGTTTGGCGAGCTGGATATTCGACGAGGCAGCTGCCAGCAAGCACCAAAATTGATCTCGAAGTTCCATACTCAGTTGTGAGGAGCAAACGTCCCAATTGATATCCGTGGCTTCGATGAACGCCCGTTCGACCTCTGTGAAACGGTTCTGCCATCCATCTTCTTTGCGATCAATGATCGTGGAGCCAGCATCAAGCAACTTCCCCGCAACAATGACGCTATCGACTGCACAAGAAAGGGCATTCCATACAGGGCCTCGGCCCCGATAACGATAAACAGCTCCATTCGGGTCAAGGGACAGTATGAAGCGATTGCGAGCATCTTCGCTGAGAGTCACATCGGATATCGTTGAACTTAAGGATCCAATGACTGACTTCAACAGATCCTCCTCCGTTGTTGCAGTGATGGAGGGCCGCGGGTATCGGGATGCAGCACTAGGATGTCGCTTGAGGTCATCATATGCAAACTGCATAACAGCCCTTTCGACGGCTTCGACGACGGCTTGTGTGTTGTAGGTTGGAAGTGCATTTGTTGTATTCTTCTTCTTCTTTTTTGTCTTCTTTACCTTCGCTCTCGCCTTTGCCTGTGTCTTCCTGGTCTTTTTCTTCTTGCGCCGATTATCACGGTCATCATTCCCATTGCCCTCCTCCCCATCTCCATCAGCAGCACCCGTAGATTCCTCTTCTTCTTCCTCTTCTTCAGCGTCGGGACTGTTTGTATTCGCTGTAAGTAATCTCCGTTCAACATAGGAGTCGGGCAAACTCGCGGGTGCCTCGGGGGGCCTAACGTATTTTGGATGCGTTACAGCGTCTGGGGCTGGGATCTCAGGGTGGTGTCGACTAATAGGCAAAGGACACGACGGGTAATCGATCTTGAGCCTTAAAAGTCGAGGGCCAGCATCCCGTGTGAAATCAGCTAGCTCGGCCCATGATGAAGGTCGGTGTTCATCCGCTATATAATACATGAGTTTCATAATGGCCCTGACAACTCTCTCGTTTGTAGAGCGTGAGTTCATTCCCATTTCGATTCCATATGAGTGATATTTCAACATAGCCTCTAGTTGCGGCCGTCTGAATCTGCGAGCACGAACAGTTTCATCTGGTCTGTCACCAGCGAAACGCCAATGTGGAGGCGGTTCGGAAAGCTCATACAGCGGAAACTCGGGGTACTGCAGAGGAGGGTCTGGATAGTCTGTCGCTAACGGTTTCAAAGAAAAAGATAGTGGCTCATTTTGAGTTGATGCGCAAACGGGTTTCAAAATAGCAATTAAATATTTCGGATGTTATGTTATATTCACAATTTGCCGGTAAAAAGTATGCAAGACTAGAAAGCTGGAAAACTAGTCGAGCGAAACGGTATCAATTAATGTACAAGATGAAAGGCATTGGAGTCGAGGAGCCGTGCCATCCAAGTGGTCTTCGAGGACAAAGAAATCTTTCAACATGATTCTTGCACACGGTGGAGAACAACGGATCCTGGGATGTGAGCATCTCTCAGCCACTGTGATCAAAGGCTTCGCTATGGCAGCTATGGCACTCATTTCTGTTTGGAGTCTTTTTGTTCGATGCTTTGTACTATATAATCTGTTTCTAAATTTGCAGTGTCAGTAGAAAAAAGAGCCATTCGTTTAACCCCAGACCGTGAAACCTTTTGTCAAGATGACCCTTAGATTCGAGGTCGAGTCAAAGAAATCATTTCGAGTTTTGATTCATCAGGACTAACTCGTTGAAGAGCTCGTATGAAGCTATTTTAAGAACACTTAATAGGCTTTCCATCGCAGAGTATCTGGCACATTAAGCATCAAGTGGCTGAAAACTGAAATAACACGAAGTCCTATAAATGACGGTCAATTAAATAATAATAGATATATCTTCCATACTGACTAGTCGAGGATAGATGGGTTGAGCAACATCTCATTTCATCGTCCGATGCCCGTCTTTTGGCAAACCCAAACAGGGCCGAAATATTGTAGGATCATATCGATTTAGTAGCGGATTTTGATCCATTCCCAGCCTCAAATATCTTCATAGACAAGAAAAATCAAGAACTGGAGACAAAGTGCTGTCGACAAAGTTGCGAAGATACGTCAGCCACAGCGAGTAGCACAAAGAATAGAGGGGTATTTTTAGAATCAAATCAGATCTATCATGATTTCTCGATATAAGGATAACGAGATCGAGTTTCATCTCTGCAATGATGAGAGCAGATGAAAGAAAAACAACAAAGAAGAGGTGAAGATGTCGACGTCCAATAGATTACCATGTATTGATACAATTATATTACGGTCATATTACCGCAAATATCACGTGCACATGAATCAAAAATAGGCTAGTGCGTTCTGGAGGCAATTTATCTTCTTCCGGTTTAGCGCCGCAACAAGCGAGCCCTCAAGCGCACCATCCCCTATCAGGCTAGCCCGTGACTTACCCGATCCCACAACGGAGCAAAGTTGGAAGCACTGCGAGGCCCTCGATTTCATCTCCTTGTCACCCCTCTCGCTGTCGACAACCCATCGCGATACCGTCGCGCCATCGCCCATCATGTGTACGTGCAATACCTGTTCCCGAGATGCATCATTGTTTGCCAGCTGCTGCTTTTCCCGTTGGGTGGAAGAAATGAGGAGATGACACGGTTTTTTGGGAGGTGCCGTTGGGGAAAGGCAGAAGAAGACGATATGGCAAAAGAAACAAGAAGAAAGGAACCTGGAAGGCTGACTGCGATTTTTTTGTGACTACAGCGCTCGTGTCCGGCGAGAAGACGAACTTCCAGTACATCTTGCGTCTGCTCAACACTAATGTTGACGGCAAGCAGAAGATCATGTACGCCTTGACCAAGATCAAGGGTGTCGGTCGCCGCTACTCCAACTTGGTCTGCAAGAAGGCCGATGTTGACCTCACCAAGCGGTACGTTGGAAATCCAATTCTATGAGATGAAAATTTTCGGAAGCTACGGAGCAGAATGTGGAGGATTCGACTTGGAAGACAAACTACGGGAATCTACAACAGAAAGCTGACTCGAATTTTAAACACAGTGCTGGTGAGCTGACCACCGAAGAGCTCGAGCGTGTGGTCACCATCCTCCAGAACCCCACCCAGTACAAGATCCCCACCTGGTTCCTCAACAGACAGCGCGACATCACCGATGGCAAGGACTCCCAGGTTCTCTCCAACGGTCTCGACAGCAAGCTCCGTGAGGACCTCGAGCGTCTCAAGAAGATCCGCTCCCACCGTGGTCTCCGTCACTACTGGGGTCTCCGTGTCCGTGGACAGCACACCAAGACCACCGGTCGCCGTGGACGCACCGTCGGTGTCAGCAAGAAGAAGGGCTAAACAATTCGCGAGGGATATCTGCTTCCGTTCCTTGCTTGCCGGAGTCGATCTGGGGAGGGGGTTCCTTTTTGTATGTTGGTGTGTTTTTAAAGGAATTCATGGGACTCGAGTATAAAAAAACCGGGCCCAAAAAAGTGAAAGAATCATACCAATATGAAATGAAACATACAATTTCCTTTTTCTTCCTCGACGTTCTCCAGGATTCATACTACTGGTCCTCGTACTGGCGACAAGGATGTTACGACCATGAAACTGCCCAAGGCGTTTTGAATTGATGTGATTAATGTTCCAAATTCCCAACATTGGTTTTTACGCTTTAAACTACTGCTTCTATCATCCTGGCGTCACATGTAAGGCTGAAGCATCTTACTGCTTCTACTATATTGCCAAGTATAAGGTTCCAACCTAGCCTTAGGTCTAGGACACCGCCCTCCGACGTCGTAGACTTTATTGTCTTATCGTAATCAGATCTAATTTTACAGGCACCGTATATTATTCTCAATATGTCAATTCTAACTAAAACTGTTGAACCCTATATACGTTGCACCGTTACCAAAAGAGTCATACATTCAGTAGCAAGCGTGTCGGAAGACATATGTCGTGGACACATTACATGCGAGCGAAACCAAAGCCATAAAACACGAAAAATCATTGCAAGCCTAGAACATAAGTTGGTTTAGACCAAGTCACCCTTGAGCCAGCGGTTGTAGAATTCAAGACCACCCTCGGGCTGGTCCATGGGAACCATGTGGCCGGCCTGGAAGATACGCACAAAGGTGAGGTTGCCGTGGGACTTGATCTCACCAATCTTCTTGCCCTTGTGCTCGTTGTCGACAATCTTGAGGTCCTCAAGAGGAGTGGCGGCATACTGCTCATGCTCGGGCCATTCCAGGGCGTCGGTCCAGGCCTTGTTGCCCAACCAGTTGCAGATGAAGTCGGCGTCACCAGCATAGATCAAGACGGGAATCTGCTCGAGAAGGCCGGGGACAAGACGGTGGAAAGGCTTCATCCAGTCACCGTGCATCTGGAAGTTCTGGTTGATGTTCATGTTGCAAGACTCGTAGTCACTGACTTCGGCACCCACGGCTTCCTGGACATCGCGCTGGTTGAGGTAGTCACTCACGTAACCCATGCCCTTGTAGCAGAGGCTGCTGCTGTCCTCACATTGGCCACGAATATCGTAGGGGTTCATACCAGTGCTCTGGTAAGGACCAATCAAGGCATTGTTGCAGTAAATCGAAGCGGGAAGGCAAGACCAAAGGCTCTCGGAGCTATAGCAAGCGCTGATCATCCTCTGGCAAGTAGACAGGGAGTTGTCCATGGACTGGCAAGTGCCCTTATCTAAGACAGCAGGGTATCCACCCTCACCACAAGCCATGGGGCGGTAGTGCTCATATTGGGTGTAGGGGTCGGTAAGACCGTTACCGATGAGAACGGACTTGAGGTTGATGTTACGCTTCTTGTGAGACAGAATCTCCGAGGCAAAAGCAGGAATGTAGTGACCACCGTAAGACTCTCCGGCAATGTGGAAGTCCTGCGTGGCATACTGGGGGAACTGCTTGAAGAACAAGGACATCAGAGCATAGACGTCCTTGCCAGCCGCAGTGGTGTCACTGACGGAAGAACCACTGTAAGAGTATCCAACATTGACAGGCTGGTCAAGGAAGATAACGGAAGCGTTGTTGTTCCACGAGAAATCATTGTAGATTGGCTTGATGTTCTTGCCAATTGAGCTAGGTCCAAGCTCCAGGAACAGACCAGTGAGAGAAGAGCAGCCAGGGCCACCGTTCAACCAGAGGACAACGGGGTCATTCTTGGGGTCGTTACGAGACTCGAAGAACCCTTTTCAACCAACAGTTAGCACCAAAGCATGAGCCATGAATTATCCAAAGGGAAACACTTACAGTAGAATAAGTGCTTGTCATTCTCGTTGTCATCCAGATAACCAGTGTACTGGGTAACACCCGGGTCAATACCAAGAGAAGCAGGGTTGATCTTCTTAGTTCTAAGATCGTAGTTCTCGAGCTTGCCATCGATGTCACGCTCCTTCTCACCCTTGGAGTTGGTCACCCAGACGCCCTGGACATCAGAACCACGGACAATGTGATCCCAATGCGAGTCAGGACGACGGTTGTGCTTCTTGGGCAACGAGAAGAGAGGGTTGCGGTCGAAGCTCTCCGGGAATGCACTGGACATTTCATCCCAGAGCTGACGAGCATCATCCGAGAGGGTCTTGAGCTGTTCCTGGAAGTGATGGAGCGGCTTGGAAAGGCTTTCGGCTCCCTTAGACAGGCTCTCCGCACCCTGTTCAGTGTAGCCGAGGATCTGCTGGAAGGGAGGAACGGCCGCGGTGGCCGCTCCGACCAGCATAGTAGCTGGGATAACCCTCATTATGATTGAGATATATCTCAGAACGAGACAGCTGCCAGAGAGTGATGGAATGGCAATAGGAAGGACTGGAGGACCTTGGCGGCCTAGATGGTCAACAGCAATGTTTATCAGTATCACGTTAACAGGAAGGGATAGTGAGTGAAAAGCTTACACTAGGATGGCGAGAAAACAGTATTAATAAAAGTCGATGAAAAACAAGAGATGGAATGATAAACAGAAGATGAAGGATGGAAAGAGGAGAGAGAAGAAAGGTGAGAGGTGAGGAGGTGAGGAGGTGAGGAGATGGGGGAATGGGGAATGGCAGCCGATGACGCCTCCGGGCCGATAGTACCTACAGCAGCCCAGCGGTGACCTTACATTGGGACGATAGGGAGGGCAGCCAATCAGAGGGCGAGTTCTCCGTCAGCCAAGTCAATCTGGGCTGAGTCATCGTGAGTCACGAGACCAGGCGTCATCGCAGATTTGAATCTGATATCACCGATAATCAACAAAAATCTAAGACCAGCATCAAATCGGATTCATTTGCCATTACTTGAGATTGGATATATATAAGCCGCTGTCCTAAGGCAGGGGGATATATTGATTCCAACTCTTTCAACTCAAACAGCCCCTGCGGCTTCGCAAAACACACTCATTCAAAATGCCTATCAACCAACCATCAAATCAGATCAAATTCACAAATGTATCAGTCGTCCGACTAAAGAAGGGTATGTCCATCATTTTTCCTCGTGCAGAAATACATTATCAAGTTTTCATCCCCCAAAACCATCTATCCAAGTTACCCCGCCACCCCGCTAACATTTTTCCTCTAGGCAAAAAGCGCTTCGAACTCGCCTGCTACAAGAACAAACTCCTCGAATACCGCTCCGGAGCCGAAAAAGACCTCGACAATGTCCTCCAAGTCCCCACAATCTTCCTCTCCGTCTCCAAGGCCCAAACCGCCCCGTCAGCCGAACTAACCAAAGCCTTCGGCGCAAACATCCCCGCCGATGAAATCCGACAAGAGATCCTGCGCAAGGGCGAGGTGCAGGTTGGCGAGCGCGAGCGCAAGGAAATATCAGAGCGTGTTGAGAAGGAACTGCTGGATATCGTATCGGGGCGGTTAGTCGACCCGACCACGAAGCGTGTCTACACGCCCGGCATGATTTCCAAGGCGCTGGATCAGCTCAGTTCGGCGAGTGGACAGATGCATCAAACACAGGGCGAGGGGAATGGGACGACAGAAGAGAAGGGTGCTGCGCAGCCGCGGAAGCCTATGTGGACGGGCGTGGCGCCGAATAAGTCTGCGAAGAGTCAGGCTCTGGATGCCATGAAGGCGCTTATTGCGTGGCAACCTATTCCTGTCATGCGGGCTCGCATGCGTCTCCGTGTTACTTGTCCAGTCTCGATTCTCAAACAACCAGTCAAGGCCCCATCGGGAGGAGGAGCAAGTAAAGAAAAGGAAGCACCATCCGGTAACTCCAAATCCAACAAGGGCAAAAAGGGTCCGAAATCGAGAGCCGCCCGACAGCAAGATTCCGACGCAGAAGATGGCAAATCTGACGGAGAGGCCACGCCCAAGACACCCAGTAACGTCAAGGACAAGATCCTGGGCTACATCGAGTCCATCGAGTCACAGGAAGTCATCGGTGGCGATGAATGGGAGGTGGTCGGATTCGCCGAGCCCGGTGCGTTCAAGGGACTGAACGAGTTCGTGGGTAACGAGACACGAGGACGGGGACGAGTTGAAGTGTTGGATATGACTGTGACGCATGAAGAGTAAATGTTTTTTGTGTTTATAACGAGATGCTATGATTGGGTATGAAAAGTTCAATAGATTATGATTTTGTACGTACTGCACATATTACCAACTTATGCGAGTACACCGCATACATAGACCTAGGTATGATGTACATGTTTGAAAATCCAGTATTGCATAAATAAACTCAACAAAATCACTCCCAACTCTCTACAGAACCCTGACACACAGATACTACCTATCAATACGGAAATGGATGGCACTATATATATCCACAACCCCAACAACTACAGCAAAGTCTACAAAACACAAGCCCATTATCCAATAACCAAATAAAAAACCATGACCTATCATCCCAGACATAAGAACCAACCCAGAAACCTTGAACATCTATTACATTGCCTACGTTCATCCTACATGTGCAATGCATGCATGCAGACGCACACTCAAGGCCAACTCACCATCCACGAATACCCATCCAATCCCCAAATCGATAATGAATAAACCCCCAAACCCAATTACCAATCGAAAAAGCAAAAACGAAGAAAACAAAAGTACCTACCATTATGATTGACTACGCTACTACCAGGTAAACTAGGACAAGCTTTTCCGCCTCTCCTGACTAGGTAGGTTAAATCTTCAAATCCCAACTTAACTCTAAAATCAACCAAAATGCGCAACGGGGCCAATTCCCAGAGCTCCGGCGTAAACTTAAGAACGGCCAGAAGTGGGCAGTACAGTACACTAAAGATTGGTCCCAACGCAGCACTAACCAGATTACCAGAGTCTAGATAAGTAGGATGAAGAGTCATCCATTTCCTCACTGGACGATGCTGTCGGCTGGTAGATGTGACTGGCGATCGGGGAGGGTTGGACTGGGAATTTATTGACTCAGAGGGCCACTAGAGTTGAAGACTAGTCGTTTGGATTGCGATTATCATTGCAATATACGGAGGTGCAGCGGTGGTGATTTTCGTCTTTTTCTGTCATGTGCGAAGCGCTATTTTCTTGGCGGGGTAGGTTGTTTTCTCTTCTTATCGAGTCGACATCTTACTTACTCCAACTACGGAGTGTACTTACTAGTTCTACGCTGTTGGGGTATGACAAGTGGATTAATGGAAGGGAATATTGAAATCGTACAATAGATTCATTCGTCTATCAATAGATTATCGATAGATTATTGATAGCAGGGGAGAACAGAAGTCCCCCGCAGGAAAAAGCAAAACCACCAGAACGGGTATACGCTCAATCGCAATGCAAGAATTGTGCTTGGATGGATGTTCGACTCTGGGAATAAGAAAAGTGAAAGCCCAGTTGTGTTGAGTCGGCCAATCCGAAGCATGCAAAAAGGGACGAGTCATCGGATGACTGACTCATGTATTCGAGTGTCATCGTCTTGGCTCATCTGATGATTAAAATCGGTTCAGTGGCTTAATGCCAGATTGTCTATTCCCTGTCGGGTGCATAGATGAAAAGCGTACGCCAGGGACGCAGATAATAGTCGACAAGTCGACGAGTCGCTTGGACAGATAGAATAAAAGGAAGGTGATCTTGCCTGAAGACAAATGGCTCATGCTTATGAGCAGATCTGCACGGCGTTCAACGCCCGTGTCAGATCATCGGGAGAGAAGGGCATGAAGGTTCCCTTGGGAGACATGGGTCCCTTGGGCGACATGGGCAAAGGAGTAGCCCGTACAGCCGGCGAGGTGTATCGGACAGTCTCCTTGAGATGGCTGATGTGATCCTCCGGACTGTTGTCGGGGAGCAGCGTCATCATCGAACCAGTAAGGCTCTCGGGATCAACGGCCGTAGAAGACTCGGATCCCGTGTCGTTTTGGCGATCAGGAGCATACTCGGCATGTGTGACGGTAACAGTAGCTGGGACGTTGGTTAGAATGTCGTCATGAATATACTTGATGTTCATAAGATGAGAGAACATTATATAGAATCTATATAAGGTGCACATACAGTCTAAGATATCCGCTTGGGGCCGGTGATCGGGAACATGATCCGGCGCGACATCCTCGTCCTCGTGGGGTCTCAAGTAATCCGGTACAGTCGCACATGGGGAGAGAGACAGATCCATCGAACGAGGTCGTTCAGCAGAAGCAGCATCGAACGACCAAGCTGCCAATCTCTTTTGATGTTCAGGGTCAAAAGGTCCACGGAACTTGGAGCGAGGGATCTCATGGCGCTTATAGTATTCGATCTTAATTGGGGTGCCATTGCCTTTTGATTTAGACGAGGTACTGTTGGTTGAGCGATGGAAGGCCCGTTTGACCTTTTCTCGAAAAGCCATATTGAGTTTGTGAGGAACGAAGAAGGGATGAGACGTTGTTGGAGGTCGACAGTCGGGGCGTCAAGCCCGTGCCTTACGGCAGCAGACAAATCCCAGCGAGGGAGACGCGAAGAGGGGTGTGCAAGCACAAGCGGTGGACGGGTTGACACGATAACCTTTCTATCATCATTTACCTAGAGAGGTTAGGGAGGAAGAAGGAGGAATGAATGATAGAAAAGGGTAAAGATGAAAAGAGGAAAGAGAGAGAGGAAGTAAGACAGAAGAGGGATTAAGCGAGTAGTAATAACTAGGAATAATACCAGTGGTAGCGTACCTGATGATTGAATGGCGTAGGAATTATTATGGGGGCGTCGGTCGTCAACTGCGGTTAAGAGTGGTAATAATAAGATGGAAATGTAATAATAATGGCGAGAGATAAGACGGCCTGGACGGAAGGGATTCAACAAGGGAGGGGAACGTGGAGAATCTCGTCCAGTCTGTGCGTCTTTCTTATGCTGTGGTTTTATGCCTATGGCCTCACGATCCCCCACGGAGAAAGCAAATGGTTTCATGCACCCCAACACCGGTGATTCCTGTTCCGGCAGCGATGGAGCAGAGTTCCTTGGTATCGCAACAAAAGTACATTCACGTTGCATCTACTATGTCGCACTATGTTGTATGATTATTCTATGATATAATATACCCTGTTAGGCATGATAATACCCGTCCCTTTAGGCACGATGGCAAGAGGCAAGAACCTAAGAGGCAAAGGACTTCGTGTACAATCCCTCAGAGACTCGGTGGCAAGGAAAATGGCGCATTTGCTGTCGTGGTCCTGCAGCGAAGAATTCCAGAAAAGACGGGCGAGACGGACCGATCGGCTCAAGGCAAGGAACAGGCTGGCTCTCATGGATTGCCGCCGGGATAACACGACGTCAGACTCACCGAATCACGAATGAAACACGGTACTGTATCGTATCGTACTGGTGGTTCCAGCCCATGCAGCCAATTGGAACCCACGGGGTAATAGTTGGCGCTGTGGCCCGCCAAGCGTTACCCCACTCGGCACGATGTTTCCGGCTGGGATTGGTTGATGAGGCACTCTGGGTCTGTCTATTTCAACAAGATCAGGCCGGCTGGCCCAATGGCAAGGCGCTTGACTACGAATCAAGAGATTGCAGGTTCGATCCCTGCGTCGGTCAATATTTTTCTACACAGCATCCATACTATGTATGGATTCTACTTTTTGCGTATGAATAGCATAGACTGTTCTTTTTGCCAGCTCAAATCCCAAAGCAGACTAGCAGTATAATTACTAGTACGGACACCCCGTGGTATGCCAACCTAACCTTATCGACGACACATTCCGAAACCAAGCCCACGATGATGTCATTCGAGAATGCCAGCCTTAGCATTCCTTCTGGAAGTCTCGCCTGCAGCACACACTATTGTCTTGAAGATGTCTCAGACACCAATGCATCCCATGCCATGCCAACCACCAACATGCGGTGTGTTGGACGTACGACCATCCATGTATGTCCAGTCATAATAATATCCATATTAACATTCAGTGACAGTTACCATGTGTACTGTTAAACCGACTCCAGCCAACGACTCCATATATTCCCCACAATCCATGCGAGATGTCATCACTCCTTACTTAGTAGGCTCAGCACTGCCATGACTAGAATAGAATGGATATCATCACGCAACGTGTACTCTGTAGTCTGTACCCTGAATTACCCGAGTTATTCGAGTTAAGCGTCATGTTGCTGCTTGGCGCTGTGTGTGCTTCAACTTTATCTTGGCTTTGCTTTGTTCCCTGGTTTGAGTGAGATATTTGACTATTTATCCTCTGTCTACAACTCTTGTGCCGTCTTAAGTTATGTTAGGTAGCCGCTACTATCATGTACTTTACCATGGATACAGCTAGCAGTTAATAATGACAAGACGTTGCGATGCCTTTTTAAGTCAATCGTCAGTTATTATTCTTATTATAATATTACTATTCTTTTGGTGGCACCCTCGTTCGTTTTAAATATCAACAAAAAGTGACATTCCATCTCGTTATCGCCAATACGCAATTAACACACATATTGAAAACCTTAAATGGAATACTCGGACAACAGGCAGATTATGGAATGGTAGAGAAACCCCTTATAACTTTGGCCTTCCAGCAATCAGCAATGGACCCTGATCAACATAGGCTCGCTATTAACTGTTGTCTCTATCCTGGAGTCCTCAGACTCAATCGTCCTTGGAATCGTCCTTGGAATCGTCTTTGGAATCGGCATTGCGGCACTTGAACTATTAAGAACCTGGTCAGTCCCGAGAACTATGTATGTTAATTGTTAGTGTAATCTAGCCGTGACAAATTCGCCCTACCAAATAAATTCTTTGGGTCCTGTATGTTTATTAGCCTCTATGAACAGAGTATAGGAGTGCAAATGCGACCCCTACAGCCTCCTGGCATTTCGAACCCTCTGCACAGGGGCAAACTTTCTTCATCATTTGTATGGGCATCTAGCCATCATATAAACATCATGATTATATTAAAAAGGCCAGCTTTGCCTTACACAGTCTTCACCCTCTTTTGGGCAGGGTTTCTTTTTTTCGGTTCTGGTTAGCATGTAGTTTGGTACTAGATACTTATTTTAATACTCTCTTTTCTGCTTTTGTAAAAAGATGATAACTTGTAACAGCACAGCATTCATCTGGACCACAGTCTTTATCTTGTCTATTTCGCATTCTTTTTGCTCTTGAGCATTTGAAGTGCCCAAAACCATGGCAGCCAAGGCGAAAAACGAAGAACTTCATGATCACACTTTCAAAGTTGATGAGAGCGGCGGGAAAATAATATAAGGAATTAAGAGAAGCTGAAGTACACCCAGTAAGATAGTGGCAGTGGAGGAGGGCGTATAAGGCTGGTATTATTATAATCAATGAGTTTGGTTCTGGGAAAAGAAGACAGATTAAATAAAAATTGCTATCACACAGCTAGTAATTCAAGAGATTTGGAAAAGATCTTCATGCATTAAATGATCAATAATAGTCAACAAATAGCCTTTGCCTTTCCTAGATGTACTATTGATACTCTACTGCATCAATATCACATCTCTACTCGCCATGGGTGGGTAATGAATGATCAGATCTCGATCAGATCTCTTCACCCCAGGCATTTATCACTCGGCTCCAATATCAAAGCATTATTGGACTAGATAGCTGCGGAATATCGAAGCTAAAGTCGCAGACCCTTTCATCCGATCGCGCTATTCTAACATGGCCATGTACTCTCCGTCTGGGGATTTCTCGAGGGATGCCATGAACCAATGTCTTACTTGTTAAATGCTTCATGGTGTTCTTGCACTCTGGGGTAATGTTTATCACTTCAGGTTCTTCAGCAGGAATAGATAGGCGAGTTATCTCACTGGTCATAGTTGCTTTTCTTTGATCGTACTCTTGAGGATCCTGAATTACCCAGTAAAGCGTTATATGGCACTGCTGTATCTTAACTCTCTGAGTGATGATTATGTGCATACCACCTTGTCTGAATAGAAGCTGTCTTATAAACACTTCTTCCAATGATATTGTCATATTATTGTTTATTCCTCTAGAGTTCTCAGGTAGGATGCTACTCATAAAAAAAATATCAATTATATCAAATTGATAGTTGCTTAATACTTATGAATCTATATCATTCACATATCATCTTCGTCATAGACATTGATCTCAGCCTCAGGGACAGGATTTCCCTCTTGGTCTTCTGTTCTAGACCAAACATCTTTCAGTGCCTCCTTAAAATCATATATACCGACATCGTCAGAGGTTTGCGCACTAAACAAAGTAATCAGGTTAGTCAAAGACTCGTCTTTTTGGTAGCCAATTGATGACATACATCACATGATACCATGGAGGGAAAACCGGTGGTACTGGACCGTGTTCAGCAGACTCCAAAGAGATGCCAAATCGAGACAATGCATTCTTAATAGCGTCGATGACGGGACTTTCACTATACCCGGGTTGTTATTAGATAATGTTACCTCTGGGATTGGAGCATCTCGGCCTTTTTTTATTGTAGAATACTTACGTGTCTTTCATGTCACCGAGCGAATTTTCAGGAGGTGCCGTGGTGCGGACTTCGACAATCTAAAGGGGAAATATATGGTTAGTCTGGTGTTACTCTGTTTTTTGGCAATGAGTAACGTACGAGGCTGGACTGTTTTGGATATAATTAGCTGGAGTCATAAACACGGTCATGTTTGGGCTGTTCTTACAGGCATTTTGGAGTGTTTTAGTTAACTGATAGAAAAACAGGAATGTTATGATAGAAGAAGATGAAGAAGAGAAGAGAATAAACTGGCTCAAGCAAGTCTTTATATGTAGGAAATGAGGGGCATCTTCAGCTCCCCCACTGATGACATCCTCAGCTGAGCGCCGATCAATTTCTCCAGCCTATAACCATCCAGGACGGGAAATCCACGTTCAGCTCTCTCAGCCACATCTGAACATTCGGGCTAAAATGCATACCGTAAGTCGTGGTTTATATTTTATTTATGGATTTACTTATAATATGAGTAGTATTCAATTAAAAGTAATTGGAGAATAAACATATTGCCAGTAAGTTCGGTTCAGCTTTATCACGTCAATCTCTACCGATGTGGAGTGTGGGATCAGATAGAGCCTATACGAAGATGGCCGAGTTACTTCACTGTGCAACTGTCAAGTCCAATTTCATCATGGCAAAACCCCATTTCCGTTGGGTCAATTACTCCAACCCTACAATTGGCATTCTGAATGTATCAGTACAGAATGCTCAGTATGCATTGAAAATCCGATGCAGTAATCGAGTGTTTCGAGTATGTTTTGGCATCGCTGTCTGGCCATTTGTGATACACCACCCAATTCTTAAGTCAAGTATCTGTTCTAGGTTTGAGAATGAACATTATTCGTGTTTTAGTCTAGCTCTATCATTATTCTCTTTCTTCTAAACAAAACCAAGAAGATAATATCAAAAACGAAAACAAACAAAGAAAGCTCGGACGAATCCTCAGACGAACAGCAATGACTAAGCGCATTCGCTGCTTTTAACTGAACCTCGCTCTATCTTCGCTGTAACCAGCCACAACGCACGATGGCGAGGGCAAAGAAGCAGATGAGGAAAGGGACGCGCAGCTGTGTGGCTTGTGGGTTTTATCTGGTATAACTCTCACACTAACATGACGTCTGCATAGGTCGTCGTCGCAAGGTCCGTTGCTCGTATGCTTCCGAGGCTAGCGTGTGTGTACATTGTGCCAGGCGAAAATCCGTATGCGTTCCGCAGGGAGATTTTCAGCATGGAGGTGAATATGAGCATTCTCACGATATTGAGGTTCGACCTGCGGGGGTGCTGTCTGATGATGGCGTTTCGTTCTTTGATGCCCTTGATGGACTGCGACGGCGGGTTGCGTCGTTGGGGAGCCCTCGGTCCTCGTCGAAGAATGGCCAGTCTACGGTCGCACTTGGTCCTGAGGTGGGTGCACAGCGATTGTGCGCCGGTTATGAAGTTGCTAAACCATCAATTAGTAGGGTGGGCATATCAGACTTTGTAAGTGGTTGCTGATGGAATGCAGGTTGGGAAAAAGTCGCAGGGAGGTGATGGTGGTCCTGGGCCGTCATCGAGATCTCGAGATTGCCATGTTCTCCATGAAATGTGCGCCGCACTCCCCTCTGATAACGACATCACAGCCATCTTCAATACTCGAAGCCAGTGGTGGAAAACATGGCGCGGGTCCTTTGGCCTGGCCTGGGGCGATGAAGAAGACAGCATCCTTGGAAAGTTTGCAACTCGCGCCGTTTGCAGTGAAAATCCATCTCTACTTGGAACTCTAGCTTTTGTGCTTTGCCTTGAGCACCGGTGACCATGGTCGATATATCGCACCAGTAGAGCGCTGGATCATGGCGGATAATCGCATCACTGATCATAAGTATGATTTCCAGTGCCTAATGGCCCTTGGTCTCTGTCTTCTGAGTGCCCTCCAACCACGCCGCGCATGGGTTGTCTATCGAAAAGCCAACACTCTTGCAACTAGCTGGGATCCATAGATCGCATCGGAAATCAGAGTCTCTGGATACCATTTTCTGGCAGTTGTTTGGCGCGGACCGCTGGGTGAGTCTGTTGATCGGATTGCCGTATTCGGTTCCAGATAAATATTGCGACTTGTATATCCCGCCAATAGACCGGGCATCGCCTGCCAGCTTTCATTGCCAGCATATGACAGTGTTGACAGGTCGTGTGATTGACAGCCTGCAGTCCAACTTTGGTGTATTCCTGGCTGCAGTGGTTGGTATGGATGAACAGATTGACAAGATCACTGCTCAGCTTCCACCAGACTTCTTGGAAATGGCGCAGATATCCGTATGCCCGGAAGCAAAGGAGAAAAGTGCCCGGCTATACCGTATTACCCAAATCCACCAGCTCAAAACATTTTTATATCTACCCTTATTCCTACAGGACTGCAAAGCTGGGCGTCAGAAGCCAGGACAGAGTCATAGTACACACTACGCTCGAACAGCCTGTACAAGCAGTGCGAGAACCCTTCTCGAGGCCTTTCTAGCTCTCTACGACATCGACCCCTCCACCGCGAGCGTGGACAACAGCATGAAGTTAACTAGTTTCTCTGCTCTCTCGGCTGCTGTCGTCTTGTTCTTGAACCTTCTCGCTGATAGCCAGGCTATGTCTGACGGGTCTCGCGACGAGTTCGACAGAACCCTCATCAGCAAAACTGTTGCCGTGTTTCTGGCATGCTCAGAAGGCCAACCGCGGTCTCTTTGCGGACAGTGTCATACAGCCCTGGAGGCCTTGGTCTCGTGCAGTCAAAGCCTAGACCGAGGGGCGAGTTGACAGGTTTCCGTGCCGTATTTTGGTCTGGTGCAGATTAGTCGTAGGAATGATCGAGCTGAAGAGCATAGCAAAGATGAAGTGAATCCTGAGTCTGACAGCTGTATTCCTGCTCAGTCCCAGTCTGATGATACCCTCTTTTCATTGCCCACTTTATCCGACGATATGTTCTTCTCATACTATGGTCACTGGGAGAATCATGAGCAGGATTCATTCTGGTCTGGCCAGGGTATAGATGCCGGGATTGACTGGATGAACATGGACTTTTTGATATGAGTATCATCAGTGCTCCTTGTCATTGCTAACAGATGTGATGATACTGGATAAAATCACAAAACCCCCGCTTCAGCCGGATCAAAACGACTCGGCAAACCCTCCAACCCAGCCAACAAACCAGCCATCTCCATCCCCCGATCTCGCTCTTCTTGAAACTGTTTCCAGCTCCATTTTCCATCTTCTTTCTTTTCATCCTTCTCCTTCTCCTTCTCCTCATCAGGCGGAATCAACCCAGTCTCATTGAGCACATCAATCGGCGAAACCGTCTTCCGTCCATCCTTGAACACATACCGCGCAATACAGGACGCATATATATCCTCCTCTCTCGGAAACTCACCCTCACCCTCAGCAGACTCTCTCACAAAAAAACTAACCAAATAAACCCACTTCCCATCCCACCCCAGCACGCGCGACCACATGCCGTATTTCTGAAACGGCGCAATCTCCCGCTTATACATACAGCACGACCCGCCCAGCGCACTATACAACTGCGTCTTCCTGCGACTCTTGTCGATGAAAGATGCGGAGAGGACGCGCCGGAATACGTTTGCGAGCAGCTGGGTGCGGTGCACGTCGAGGTCGGTGAAGAAGGTGCTGTTGGATTTGTGCATGTTGTAGTCGCATTCGAGGGGGATGGTGGTGGTTGTTGTTTTTAGGTAGGCGAAGAGGTAGGGGCGTTTGGAGGAGTTGGAGATGGTGATGTGGGGGGTTGATTTGGAGGGGCACGGGGTGAGGTGGAGTTGGGTGAGGATGCCTTTTATGACGCGGATCTATCGTCGTTAGTATCATATTTAATATTCAGATAATCTGTAGGATGAGATATAAGTATAAGTGAGAGTAAACGTACATGCCATGCACCCGGTAACGCCTTAAGATTACTCAATAAAAAAAGAACCCCAATTGTGGCGAGAATATTCTGGACGCTGATGTTGGCGTACAGCCATTGCCCTACAGTGTAGGGATGCATGTTTGGGATTGAAACTATTTGAGAGTTTTACATTTCAGTGTTCAAACAGGGGAAACGGGGAATATATAAGTTTTAAGTCTCAAAATTGAGATTCTAGTGTTACCCCGTGGTTAGGCCTCGGTTTGGCTTATTTTCGGGATGGCCTTAGTGGTCCTACTGGTGATACTGATCGCATCGATGGATTGAAATAATGACTATGCAGACTGGTATCGATACATTAAGATACAAAATACAAGATACTATACTACAAGGAATTACTCCACAACCTCAAACTTGACCGACTTGTCAACCCCAAACACATCCTTCCACTCTCCAAACAACTTGCCCAACTCCTCCACATACCGCTCATGCAATTCATCAATATACTTCTGATCAGGATCCCACCGCTGCTGCTTGACCTCGATCGGCGCACCGACAACCACATTCATGGGTCGTCGGTAGGGGAGGAAGATTCCAAACCGTCCCAGCGCAAACGTAACCTTGTGTCCGACGTACGTCTCCCAGATGCGCGCGATCAGCCCACCAACCGAAGACGAGTTCATATCGACCTGGTCGAAGAGCTCGTTCTCGCCAAACGACAGGACCGGAACGAGATCGGCGCCTGTTTCGACGGCGACCCGCACGAAGCCCTTGCGGATTTTCACGACAACGCCCATCTTGCCCGGCTGCGCGATGGCGTATTCTCTGCTTCCGCCGACGGCGATGGTGATGGAGCGGCCCATGCCGCGCCCGTCGTGGCCGCCGCGCGTGAGGTTCTTGATGCAGGATGATCGCGAGACGCCGCTGAGTCCGAGGGAGAGGAGGTACTCGCGGAGAAGGGGTGCGTGGAACGAGCTATCTTTCATGAGGAGGGTGTTGTCGATTCCCGGGAAGAGGTCGGAGAAGCCGGCTCCGTCTGCGGCGAATGCGCCGACTGCGCCCCGAATCGCGATGCCATGGGGGTGGTATCCGAAGATGTAGCGTTTCTTGGGGCTGAGCGGGGCGGAGCGGTAGAGGGTGAGGGGGAAGTAGGAGGCGTAGAGTTTCCAGAACCAGCTGGAGCGGAAGGTGTCGTTGCGGAGAGGCGAGGTGCCGGTTTTGTGGGCGGAGGCGAGGTATTTGATGTAGAGGATGTAGAGGAGGACGAAGTATCGCAGACGGGGGATGAGGAGGAGGGAGTATCCGATCGTAGGGAGGAGGAACCAGGCGTTGCTGGTGAGGAGCACGATGAGGGATTCTAGGATGCCGCGAGGGAGGGATCTATTGTGAGTCTGGTTAGTCATGGCCAACTGAGTAGGGGGATGCGATGCGTACTTGGAGGTTGGCTTGCCCTCATATCGAGGCTTGACGGTCTCAAGAGTCTTGCCAGACTTGCTCTTCACGGTGGAGAGCTCGCCTCGGTGGTCTTCCTCCTTGATGTCGGGCAGTTGGATCTTCATCTTGTCTGGATTGTAGGCCAGCTCGACGATCTTTTCGCATCCTGCGACACGACCTTCTTTCTTGTGGCACAGCTTGGACAGCTCCGTCGCCTTCTTCTGGTATGAATCGCTGCTCATGACCTTGCGCAAGGCCTTGCTGAGCTCTTTGGAGTCGATGTTGGGAGCGCGACTCTTGTTGCCGTACACGCCAATGCCCAGCCATTCTGCGCGAGCAGCGTTTTCATAGCAGTCTTGCCAGGCGGGGAGGATAACATGAGGGACGCCGTTTCTGAAGTCGTTAGTGGGGTGAAATAAAACAAGCAAGTGAAGACTTACTGAATGGCCTCGTACCACGAGTTGGCACCACCATGGTGGACAGAGCAGACGATGCGCCCAGTCTCCAGCATCGCCAACGGCTCGACTTCAAACCACGGCTGAATACGGACACGATCCGTCTTTCTCTCCTTTTCCAACGCCCCGACAGAGCGGTTATAGACATCATCATCGTCATGCGGATGCTTGGGCAGCTTCCACAACACCTGCACGTTCTTATCCGGCCACGAATCCAAGAACCCCTTCAGACCGGATGCGATATGCAGCGCAACGTCCGGGTCCGGAGCATACAGCGTTCCCAAATTAACGAGGATCGTAGGCGCCTTTGCCAGCCACGTATCCATCTCGGGATCCTGCGTCTTGACCGACGCACAAGGTAACAGAATCGGCCCGCACGCGACGACATTATCAGGCACGTCGAATGGCCAATCCAGCTCCTTGAGCGCGGGGGACAGATGCAATCTATCTGGTCTCCATGCGTCGGCAAAGGGGAATCGCCCATGGATTTTGTGTTTGATGCGCCAATCGCGGATATCGCGCCGTCTTCCACTTCCATGGTACATCTTGGCTGTCTTGATGCAGGCCATGGTGTTGGAGGGAATCAGATGCCAGGGAAGGGGGTATGGGAAACCAGTTCCGGGTCTGATAAGTCAGTGCTTGCACTTCATTGCATCTCCTTGATTGCTGTTGGAACTTACAATGGGTACTTCCACGCCCAGGCATTGTTCTTCTGCAGCCCCAGCACAATATGACTGAGCGCCGTGGTATTCTGCAAAATGGCCGTGTGGCCAGTGTTAAACGCCGCATCGCGACCCTGCAGGAAGAAGAAATCGACGACCATAATGGACGGATCGGCCTTGTGGACGATCTCCACACAGCTCTCATACACATCCACATATTCCTCTTCATTCCACCCCCAGATATCCTCAATGAGGGACTGAAAGCCTAGAATGGAGCCTGAATAGCCAGGCGGGTGGAATGCGCCTCGCTTGCCCGTGCGAATGAAGACATCCGTGTTGGAGGGCCCGCGGACAGGATGGAAGTGAATCCGCGATCTGAAGGAGGGATCGTAGGCGTGGGCATTGTCTTTGAGCAGCTTCTCCAGACGACGCTCGAGGACGGGGAAAGAGCCCAGATGAACGTCAATGTCGCCTCGAACGAGCAGTTCATGGATGAGAGCGAGGATGATGTTTGTCTGGCCGTGTTCACTATTCGCGAGGAATAGGACACGGGGGGGTTTTGGGAGCCATTCTTCTGGGGAAAAGAGAGTGAGAAGAAAAAGAAAGAAGAAAGACACCCTCCCTTCGGTTTATTCTTGAGAAAGGAAAGAAGAGAAGAAGCAGAATAAACCGAAGATAAGATGAACGTTTTATAGTTTCACATGCGAGGGGAAGTCAAACTACTACCACGACAGCAGGGAAAAAAACACCCAAAATGTCTACAATAATACAAGACTTCATTAAACTCAATCAATGTTAAATCTGATTGCTCGCAATTCCCCTCCAACTCCACCAGCAACAATTCGGCACCTGTTTTTTCTGTCTCTGCATCCAGTGGAGTATTGGGGGTCGTGCGTGGGTCAACACCCAAAATTGAGCATCCCGAGGCCCAAAATCTGTGCTGGACCGGGGGTGAGTATCAGAACAAACTTTCTCGGAGGACTGCTTGTTTCGGGTCAGGATGAAGATCAGGATACTCTCGAGCAAAGAGACGGGAAAATAAACCGAGGAACGACGATGGTTTTGGGAGGGGGTTTTCTGGTGGTTGGTTCAGGTCGATGTACTAGGAGGGATCGACAGGGCCAGTCGAAGAGAGACGATGGCGAAGGAGGAGACTGTAATTTAATATTTTATAATTGTCTGGGAAAATATTATTTATTATTTCTTTCCTAGTGAGATGTTGAAATCAACAAGATAAATAGACGGTTGCACCTCATCTCAGAGAGGCAAACATCCACGGTTTCTGTTCGGTATACTTCTTCACCATGGCTGTAACAGCAGGATTCCCATCTGGACTGCCCGAGATGCATTCCATCTTTCTTTCTTTTCCTATTGCTGGGTTCCTCCTGGTTCCCTGCTTGGTGATGATCTTGATGTTGTTGCAGCCCAAGGGGCCCAAGATGGACGTCAATGGGCCCTGGCTAGGGCAGTTGTTCTGCGGTGTATGCACTGATCCTATACAACATCTCTATCTATCTATACTGACTGACTATAGTTCGACACTAAATTCGCCTTTTTGTCTGGCAAGAGTGCCCACAAATTTCACTCCTTGCACAAGAACTATGGTAAGCTTCATCCTATCTCAACCCTCATATATCTTCCTTCTAACCAAACAGGCAATGTCGTCAAATTCGCCCCCGGCCAAGCAACCACCAACACCATCAAAGCCCTGCGTAACATCTACGGCTCTGGCGTGGGCAAGGGTAACACATTCCTCAAGAGCAACTTTTACAAAGGCATCTCGCGCCGCAACATCTTCACTGCATCTGATCCGTCCTACCATGCCACCATCCGCAAGTTGTTCAGCCCCTCGTTGAGTCCCGGCTGCATGATGGCCCATGAGAGCGTCATGAAGAACTGCATTGGCCGGTTACACAATGTGCTGCGCGAGAAGATGCAGCACGACAACACGTTGGACCTGAATGATCTGCTCTACTGCCACGCGGTCGACACCGTCTCGGAGGTGCTGGTGGGCAAGCCCTTGGACTGTCTCAAGAGAGGCCGGCCTCTGTTCTGGACGGAGCAGCTTCCCCGTATCTTCTACTGGGCGACTATCCGTGATCAGTTCCAGGGATCGGGTGTGCCCACGATGATCAAGTGGTTGTTGCGTCGTGTTGTGCTGAAGGGTGTTCGTGCTCGCAATGAGAGTGCCCGTATGCAGCTGATCAACGAGTGAGTTTCTTCTGTATGTCTGTATAGCTTCATTACTGACGCATCAGGCAAATGCACGCCCCCCACTCCCGTCGCGACATCATGGTCGAAGTCCTCGAGCGCGCTGCTGGCAGCACTCTCCCTGAAGCCGAAATCGCAGAGAACTTCTCTGCCATCATGCTGGCTGGCTTCCACACGACTGCCAACACCCTCTGCGCCGTCATCTACTTTGTCCTGACACATCCCGAAGCTCACTCCAAGCTGGTCGCGGAGTTGCAGGCTCACTTTTCGTCTGTCGATGACATGACGATCGAAGTCGCCCAGAAGCTGCCCTACTTGAACGCTGTCATCACCGAGTCGCTGCGTCTCTACCCCCCAGTTCCTCTAGGTGGCCCGCGTGTCTCGCCGGGTGCTTATGTCGATGGCACTTATGTTCCTGCTGGTGTATGTATTTCTTGACTCTATTTATGACTTTTGCTAATCGGTATAGGTGGAAATCTGCACTTCTCTCTTCGCCCTCCACCATAACCCCGAATACTTCAACGACCCCTTTACTTTCCACCCCGAGCGCTGGACAGAGCCTGGCTGCACCGACAAGAAAGAGGCCGTGCAGCCTTTCCTGGTGGGCAGTCGATCCTGCATTGCCAAGCAGTAAGTCAAACAATATACTCTGTTTGAATAATTCTAACAATAGATTCTCTAGTTTCGCTCAACACATGCTCTACTTGACACTGGCAGCCTTCTTCATCGACTTTGACGGCGACTACATTGGCCGAATCAAGGACTGGCAGAAAGACAGCAAATGCTATGCTTTCTGGGAAGTGCCAGACCTGAAGGTGCAGATGCGCACTCGACGATTTCCTTAATTTGAACATGTGAATTACTATTATCTGTACATAGTTTGTTGTTTTGTTTTGGCTTGTGATATCTGACGATCTAGTTGAAATGTATTGCTTCAAGAATTCATGAAACCGCTAAGACCACATCGAAGAGACCAAAGCATCAGATGTAGCGGAAAATGGATCCTGTCATCCTTGTAGACGACATCATCCAGCATACGATCATC
The DNA here is from genome assembly GCA_019976455.1 of Aspergillus sp. 'subgen. Cremei'. Lineage (NCBI taxonomy): Eukaryota > Fungi > Ascomycota > Eurotiomycetes > Eurotiales > Aspergillaceae > Aspergillus > Aspergillus sp. 'subgen. Cremei'. The sequence goes on from JAFBMR010000006.1 coordinate 667,530, forward strand.
ATCCTTAGCCGGTCAGACAGTCAGTTAGAGAACATCCCAGTATCTTCACATGGACCAAAATTGAGTCAACTGATTTCTACCGAAAAACAGCCAGGATCAAAGCCAAAACACGCTTTCGGATCCTTTAGATTTCAGAATTCCAGAAATTTCAACGAAACTTAGCCCGATTTAATTAAGATTGACGGGGTCCGAGAGAGTTTTGAAATTCGTGATGCTGATATCGAACATGTCAGGAATGATAGACTTTGGTTTGTGTTTGAGGTTGATGACCCGCGATAAGGGGCATTTCCTCCGTACTAGTATCGTAGTATGGAGGTACTCACGATAATTCAGATCAGTATAATAATATCGCCCCTAGATCAAGATCAAGAAATAATAGTTTAATCAGCCTCAACCATGGCTCAAACAACCCAATTCCTGCTGGTTGATCGCCTTCAATCCAGGGTTGAATTATGGTGGAGCCCCGTTCCATCGCAGCCCTAAAATTGTGATTCATCGATATCGCCTCAATTTTGGGAACTCAAACGACTTCGTTTTTCCAAACAGCCTAAGATAGACTAATTCCAGCGGATCTGAACATCGTCGGGGAAATAAAAATCAGGGTTGATGGAGTGCAGGATGCCACATGGTGGGATGTTTCGTTTCCATAGGATTGAACCCTCTGAATATCTCAAAAAGAGGTTCAGTATTATTTCGAGCGACTTCATCTCCGATCTGATTATTGAATTCTGCAATTATCAGACTGATGTCTGGTTTTATCTGGTTTAATCGAGTATGCTGTAACTCAATCGAAACTCAATGTAATGTTCCTGAACCTGAACTCATGATCCCATTTTTCAGCATCACTACCGAGGTCGGGAAGATCGACAATCCACGTCGGGAAATTTTATGGGATTCTCCCAGTTCCTCCTCTTGAACATCCATTCCTCTTCTGGATGGCAATTCTATCGTTCCGTCCGGGCATCTGTCACTCATTCCGGCCTGTCGTGATCTGGCTGTCTCGTGCCTGTCTTCAAACACCGGTCAGATTGTCTCTCTGTCTATCGCTAGCTCCTCCAAGTCTTCTTCTTCTTCACTCACTGTGAAACGAATTCTATCTTCTAGTCTGAGGCTGACCATGCGACCGTAACTGACTTGAACGAGTCCAAATGTAAAAGAAGCCAGCAGATTAAGCACATCCACAGCCATGGAGGAAATCGACCTGGTGCCCCTCCCCAAGGTATGCCCCCCCTCACTTGCATTCACTGGATGGCTTCACTGACAGATTAGCAATCCGACGTCGCTCTCACAGAGGATGAACAGAGGATCCTGGACTTGCAGCTGCATGCGCCGGTTGCGCAGATTGGCTTCTTTGGTATCTATCGCTATGCCACTCGATGGGATTGTATCATCATCGCCCTCAGTGCGCTTTGTGCGATCGCTGGAGGGGCTGCTTTGCCTGTTTTTACTGTACACCTTCCTCTATCCTACTTATCATCATCATGCTAATCCTGATAGGTCCTCTTCGGTCGACTCACTTCCACCTTTCAAAACATCGTCACTGACCAAATCACCTACGACAACTTCCACCACCAACTCAACGAAAACGTCTTCTACTTCGTCTACCTAGGCGTCGGCGAGTTCGTCACCCTCTACCTCGCCACCGTCGGCTTCATCTACACCGGCGACCATGTTGTCCAGAAGATCCGCGTCGAGTACCTCCGCGCCATCCTGCGCCAGAACATCGCCTTCTTCGACACCCTCGGCGCAGGCGAGATCACCACCCGGATCACGGCGGATACAAACCTGATCCAGGACGGAATTTCCGAGAAGGTCGGACTCGCGCTGACGGGGTTGTCGACTTTCGTGACGGCCTTTTTGATCGCGTATATCAAGTACTGGAAGTTGGCGTTGATATGCAGCTCGACGCTCATTGCGCTGGTGCTGATCATGGGTGGTGGGTCGACGTTTACGTTGCTGTTTAGCAAGAATGCGCTGGAGAGCTATGGGCGGGGAGGTAGTTTGGCTGAGGATATCCTGGGCTCGATCCGGACGGTGGTCGCGTTTGGAGCGCAGGATCGGCTGGCCAGGAAGTATGAGGGCCATCTCAAAGAAGCTGAAGGACATGGCATGAAAGTGCAGATTACCTTTGCGTTTATGGTTGGGGCGCTTTTCTGCGTCATGTACCTCAACTATGGGCTGGGATTCTGGATGGGATCTCGTTTCCTGGTTGACCGACGCGAGCATATTAATGTCGGCGACATTCTCACCATTCTCATGGCTATCATTCTGGGTTCATACAACCTGGGCAATGTCGCCCCGAATGGACAGGCGTTTTCAAACGCCATTGCCGCCGCGTCCAAGATCTTCAGTACCATTGACCGGGCGTCGCCTCTGGATGCCTCGTCTGAAGTTGGACAGAAACTAGACTTTGTGAGGGGTAACATTACCCTGCAAAATATTCGCCATGTCTACCCCTCCCGACCCGAGGTTATGGTCATGAAGGACATGAGCATCTACATCCCAGCCGGTAAATCCACAGCCTTTGTTGGGCCATCAGGGTCCGGCAAGAGTACCGTCATCGGTTTGATTGAGCGGTTTTATAACCCAATCGGAGGAACGGTGTCCCTGGATGGACACGATATCAAAACACTCAATCTCCAATGGCTTCGTCAGCAGATTTCGCTGGTGTCGCAAGAACCCAGACTGTTCGCCACGACCATCATGGAGAATATCAAATTCGGACTTATTGGTTCTGAATTCGAGAACGAGCCCGAAGATAAACTGCGACTGCGTATCGAGGATGCAGCTCGGATGGCCAACGCGCATGATTTCATCATGGCACTCCCCAACGGCTACGAGACCAACGTGGGCGGGTTTTCGCTGTCTGGTGGCCAGAAGCAGCGGATTGCTATTGCGCGGGCTATCGTTAAAGATCCTAAGATTCTGCTCTTGGACGAGGCTACTTCGGCATTGGATACCAAGTCTGAAGGTCTTGTCCAGGCGGCGTTGGACAAGGCGGCCGAGGGTCGGACGACCATCATCATCGCCCATCGGTTGTCCACTATTAAGAACGCACATAACATCGTCCTTCTAGTGAATGGGCATATCGCCGAACAGGGCACCCACAACGAGCTCATGGAGCTCGGAGGAACCTACCTAGAACTAGTCGAAGCGCAGCGCATCAACGAAGAGAAAGGCGCGCTAACCGCTCCCGAATTAGAAAAAGATAATCTATCCGCATCATACGGCGAGAAAGAGAAAGATCCGAACCGAACAGTCTGGTTTGATGACGACTTTACCGAATTCCACTTTGGCGGATTCCCCGACTCGTCCGACGTCTGGCTGGACCCGAAAGGAGGACAAGAGATCGAGAAGCGAAACTCGTCACTCATTTCACAGCAGCCGCTCTTCGTGGAAGATCAAGTGAATCCTACGCCTCACTATCCATTATGGACGCTGATCAAGTTCATTGCCACGTTTAACCGGCCGGAACGGTTTCACATGACACTGGGTTTGATCGTGTCTATACTTGCTGGAGGGATTCAGCCATCGCAGGCGGTGCTGTTCGCAAAGGTAGTCAGCACATTGACTCTTCCTGCGTTTGAGTATCATAAGCTGCGCCATGATGCTAATTTCTGGTGCCTTATGTTTCTGGCGGTGGGGTTGGCGACGTTCCTTCTGTACGGCATACAGGGAACGTCCTTTGCGTATAGTTCGGAGAAGTTGATATACCGTGCCAGGAGCAAGGCATTCGAAACGATGCTGAATCAGGATATCTCGTTTTTCGACCGCGAAGAGAACAACACGGGCGCTTTGACTTCGTCTCTATCTGCGGAGATCAAGCACCTCTCCGGAATCAGCGGTGTCACTCTCGGCACGCTGCTGATCGTCTCAGTCAACCTGGTCGCCTCGTTGACCGTGGCGTTGATCATGGGCTGGAAACTTGCCCTGGTCTGCATCTCGGCCGTGCCGGTTCTGCTTCTCTGTGGTTTCCTGCGTATCTGGATGCTGGATCGATTCCAGTCCAGAGCTAAAAAGGCATATCAGAAATCTGCCAGTTCAGCCTGCGAGGCTGCCTCGGCGATTCATACCGTGGCTTCTCTCACAATGGAAAGCCAGGTGTTACATTCTTATAAACTGCAGCTGAAGCAGCAGCTGCGAGACGATGTTATCCCCATCGTCAAATCCTCCCTCCTCTACGCTGCCTCCCAGGCCCTGCCATTCTTCTGTATGGCTCTTGGCTTCTGGTACGGAGGCAGCCTGCTCGGACGACACGAGTACTCCCTCTTCACCTTCTACGTGTGCTTCAGCGAAGTCATTTTCGGCGCACAAGCCGCCGGAACCGTCTTCTCACACGCCCCAGACATGGGCAAAGCCAAACACGCCGCGGCGGAATTCAAACGCCTCTTCGACAGCAAACCCGCCCTCATCACAAACCCTGGCCGACCAGTCACCTCGATGAAAGGCGACATCGAGTTCCGCAACGTATACTTCCGCTATCCCACCCGACCAGAGCAGCCTATCCTGCGCCATCTCAACCTCACCGTGAAGCCCGGCCAGTACGTGGCGTTGGTCGGGGCCAGTGGGAGCGGGAAGAGCACGGCCATTGCGTTGCTGGAGCGGTTTTATGATACAGCCGCTGGTGAGATCTACGTTGATGGTGTGGATATCAGCAAGACGGAGCTGAGCTCGTATCGCAACTTTCTGGCGCTGGTGGGACAGGAACCCGCGCTGTTTCAGGGGACGATTCGCGAGAATATTCTTCTGGGGAGTAATGCTTCGCATGTTCCTGAGGAGACTTTAGTCAGGGCATGCAAGGATGCTAACATTTACGACTTTATCATTTCCCTCCCGTAAGTCTGCTCACGCCAATCTATATGACTCCCGCTAACAGAAACAGTCAAAGCTTCGACACCGTAGTCGGCAGCAAAGGCGGGATGTTATCCGGCGGCCAGAAACAGCGCATCGCCATCGCGCGAGCCCTCCTCCGCGACCCCAAGATCCTCCTCCTCGACGAAGCCACCTCCGCACTGGACTCGGAGTCCGAGAAAGTGGTGCAGGCGGCGCTAGACTCGGCCGCACGTGGCCGCACCACGATAGCCGTTGCCCACCGGCTGAGTACGATTCAGCGGGCCGATGTGATTTACGTGCTTGACCAGGGGGTGATTGTGGAGTCTGGGACGCATGGGGAACTGCTGAGATTGAGGGGGAGGTATTATGAATTGGTTAATCTGCAGAATTTGGGTTGATACTGTACACTACTACTGTTATAATACATACATACTACTACATACTTTTAAGATTCGTGGTTTCAAGATATTCTACCGTGATTCTCCCGAGTAGACAGCCAAGGAAAGATAGACCATAAGCTAATATTAGTACGAGTCAGTTCGGACGATCAAAGTTGGTCCCTGTTGATCCCAAAATTGGTTCCACAAGAACCATTTTTGAGTGACATTTGTATACGGATAGAGGGAGATGGATAGATGTAAACATGATATCCACGTGGACAGAAATAATATCGATACTGTGGATCAGGATGATAGATTTATTAGACAGAACATCACAATCAATCCTCATACTCATCTACTAACACGCCTAATACACACACCGCAGTGGATAACCCCGGACCAGTTGTCTCATCCGGAATAGTCCAGAAAAGGGATCAAAAATCAGCAAAATCTTCACACCAAGACCCTGAAATCCTCTCTACCAACGCCAACCCGTCAATCACCCGCTCTCCCCCTCTTGATCCTCATCCAACCGAGGCTTTTCTCGTTCTCGAATACCCAAAATATGTTTGTTCAGTTGGTTTTCGGACAATCCGAAACAGGACATCGCCAATCAGGTGCAGCAGTCTTGCACGGTTGACTTGGCCATTTCTTGGTGGTCTTAGTATGGGGTTTATAAAATCCTGACGGTGAGCATGTCTGTCGTTATGATTATTGTTCAAGGCAGTATTTCTCGTTCAGTTTGAGCACCGTGTAGAGTCATTATGAACCTCCGTTGGTTGGTCCTTGCTCTGGCTGGCCTTGTGGCTGGAAAGCCGGTTGAACTTGGTGCTCGTCAGGGTATGTCTTCATTTACTGATCTGGTTTATATTTGATATGGTATATGATAGCTGACAATTGATAGACCTCTTTGGAGGTGGTAATGAACTCCGCGATGGATCCTGCAAGCCCATCACCTTTATCTTTGCCCGTGCTTCTACTGAGCCGGGTTTGATGGTACACCTCATACACCCATGATGATAGTGATGATGATGCTAATGCTGTATAATAGGGCATCTCCACCGGCCCTGCAGTCTGCAATGACCTCAAACTCGCCAAAGCAGGCCAGGTCGCCTGCCAGGGTGTCGGACCCAAATACACGGCTGGATTGTTCGAGAATGCTCTGCCGCAGAATACCTCACCGGCTGCCATCTCCGAGGCGCAGGATTTGTTCAAGCAGGCTGCGTCCAAGTGTCCTGATACGAAGATTGTGGCGGGTGGTTACAGGTATGCTCTCTCAACCATTAACTATCATCACATTATCTAGTTGAGATACTAATATGATACAGTCAAGGAACAGCAGTCATGCACGGCGCCATCTCTGGCCTCCCCGAAAACGTCAAGGAGAAGATCAAAGGCGTCGTTCTCTTCGGTGATACCCGCAAGACTCAAGACCACGGGCAGATCCCGAACTTCCCCAAGGACAAGATCAAGATCTACTGTGCGGCTGGGGACTTGGTGTGTGATGGCACGTTGATTGTCACGCTGTCGCACTTTACCTACATTGCCAATACCGGTGATGCGGCGCAATTTTTGGAGTCGAAGTTGGGTTAGATGACCTAGACTAGGGGTGAGGATAGTGAGGCTATCCCTGTGGCATTCCAGAGGGAGGCTGTTTTGGTGAATGTTGCATAGTTTATGGTTTCAGTTGGGATATGATAACGATGGATATAAGTAAATATATATATAAGATGGTATATATGATACATTTTGTCGATTATAAATTAAATGAGGTTATTCATGCTACTATTTATGTGTACGTGACATCATGCCCAATTCGGAAATAGGGCACCGGAACAGCGTTTCTCCTTAGGGCTGCACGCATCCACACTGAATGCAGGCACGCCGCATAATGCATGCATTGATTGTCTGCATATCGCTGCATCTAAGTATGGCTGGATGAGATGCATTGAGTATCGGATATTTACTGCAGAGTATAGAGTATACAGATTATATCTGATTTATTCTCTTCCATCTCTCTGTGTTCTATGCAGACAGTAAATAAAAGTCAAGTACCAAGGATTGTTTCAAAAATAAACCAATCAATCACAGCCAGAATAGAAATTATAAACGAAAGTAAAAAGCACAAAAACACAAAAACACAAAGAAACACAAAGAAACCCATGAATCATTGACTGTTATTATTATTATTGTCGCTCATGTGATTCTGTTGGTTCTGCTTGCGACGGATTCATCCCTCTTTCTCCCCCTCTCATCCCTCCCTCCATCCCTCTTCCTTCATCCCATCTTCTCCTCCTCAATTGATCCACCACAGCCTCTATTCAAGGCCTGTCTAGGAGCCCACCTCAGCCTCTGAGGTCATCATTGTCTGAACCACGGATTAACGTTCCCCCAATATTGGGCGGCCGGCCAGAAACCGTCTAATCTAACTCACTAACCAACATACCGAAATCACGGCCCCTTACTTTCATCGCACCTCGTGAATCACTGTATCGCGAACCTCGCATCCCTCGTGTTCATCGCGCGTCTTTCCCCCATCATCTATATTCGACGGTAAGCTCGCTTTTTCTTTGTCCATTTCTCCCCCTCCTCCCAACCCATACGTACTCCAAGTTCCCGCGCCGACCCGCTTTCGTCATTTCGACTTTACCCATCTACGTGGCAACTCTGATCGAGAACTTACTGGATTTCGCAACTCATAGGTTATACCATCACAATGCCTAAGAAAGGAGGAAAAGGCAAAGGAAAGGCCAAGGCCAAGGGTGGTGCTGCCGCTGCCGCTGCAGACAAGAAGGTCGAGGATATTAAGAACACTCTGTGAGTCGCGCGATCAGTTACAACCTGCAATGCCCGTCGCGCTAATAATCTCAGAACCCCAGGCCACGAGGTCGAGGAAAACGTTGACAAGAACGAAGGCGAAGTCGAAAAGCCCTCTGCAACTGAAGCTGTCGATGCGCCTGCCGCAACTGCCGCCCCCGATCTTACCTCCAAGAACCCCTCTACTGCCCCGCCACAAGCCACCGAGGCCAAGGAAGAAGTAGCCAAGGCCGTCGATGAGACCCCTGCGGCTGGCACAAAGGAGACCGTGGAGGAGACCGCGGATAAGGCGCAAACCGAGCTCAGCCAGACTGGTTCTGCAGAGCCCAATGGAGTTTGTAAGCATAATACCCGTTATGCAAGCAGCCGCCAGACACTGACTATCTTTCCAGCTATCTTGCCCGAAACTACCGCCAAGGAGATACTTTCGCCTGCCACCGACGCCCCCGAGACCAAGGAGACAAAGACCGAAACATCGTTGCCCGAACGGCCCAAGGAAACTGCGGAAGAGACCGAGTCCACCGCAATCCACGTGAAGCGTCCTTACGAGACCGGCATTTTCACCAAGGAGGAAGACCATAAGCCTCCCAAGATGCCCAAGGTGGAGGACGATGCGGCCGTCAAGGTTTCGGAGCCTGCGACCACAGAAGAGCCTTCCAAGGACACAGCTGCTCCAGCAAAGGCCGGTTCAGCAGTTGATCCCCTCACAGTCCCGGGCTTGAACAGCAAGGATTTCAAGTCGTCGTCTGCGGACAAGAAGGCCGAAGAGCCTGCTGAGGCAGAGCCCACAAAAGCAGAGCCGGCCAAGGAAGAGCCGTCAAAGGAGGCCCCGACTACAGCAGCTGCTGTGCAGCCCTCATCCACGGTCGCTGCTGCCGAAGCCGCAAAGACCGTTGAGGAGCCCCAGGCTTCCAAGACCGCCGCTCCAGTCGAAACCCCTGCTGCTGTGTCTCAGAAGGCAGAGACGGAGACCAAGGCTGATTCAGTTGAGGCTCCTGTGGCTCCTGTAGCTCAGAAGGCTGACACCACCGAGGCTAAGCCTGCTGTCGCTGAGGCTCCTGCTGCAAAGGCCGATGCCACAGAAACCAAGCCTGTCGAGACTGGTGCTTCTCAAGCACCAAAGGAGACTGCGACCGAGGCCAAAAAGGAGCCGACCGAAGATAAAACTTCGACTGCAGCCGCCCCTGCCACCGCGGGTGTCGCTACTGCAGGCGTTGCTGGGGCGGGCGCTGCAGCCGCAGCCGCAGGCAAGGGTGATTCCCAGAAAACCGATGCACCGAAGCCGACGGAGTCCGCAGCTGCATCAACCGGCAAGGATGCTTCCCAAACAGCAACTGATAAAGCTGAACCTGCATCGAAGAAGGCTGAGGCTGTAGAGGACAAGACCAAGACGCAACCCGCTCAAGCTGACACTAGCAAGGAGACTGCCGAGACAGCTGCTGCCAAGAAGCCCGAAGACAAGAACATTGTGGACAAGGCCCAAGATGCGGCAAAGGACAAAGCCGGTCAAGCTGAAGATACAGCCAAGAACGAAGCCAACGATGTCCAAGACTTCGCCAAGAAAGAGGCGGACAAAGCCCAAGAGATGATCAAGCAAGAAGCCGAAAAAGCGGAGAAGAGGAAGAGTGGTGGTCTCTGGTCCTGGCTGAAACGCAAGGTCAAGGGCGACAAGAACTGAGGGTTCCGCTTATATACATGACAAAAGAAAAAAAAGAGAAAGAAAAAGCAAAAAACAGGTAATGAACGATGTGATGAGTTGGGATCACGCATCAGGATGGGATAATATTATTTGATGTACAATACTATGATGGGATACCCCTGGTTTTTTGTGTTATACGAGCCCCCTCTCGTGTTGAGCAACCAGGCTGTTCTTGAGATTGATTGATTATTGATTGATTGATTATTAGTTAATGTTAATGGAGAGCATGATTATGGAGCCACATCCACCACCTTGTAGTCCCACCAGTATATCTCCTATATTCTAGACTGAATAACTTCACCGCCAGATGTTTCTGTGATTAATGCGTATTGCCGACACACTCTGCCGTCATCGACTCCACTGCGAGCCCCGCGATGGCCTTCTCGTGCAATAATGTCGCCCAGCCTCAGACACGACTCCTGCTCAGCCACACTGAGCTGCAACTTGCATCTCATGCTAAACCTGCTAAGCTTTCCCTAAGCTTCCCTGATCTGGCCGGAATAACTGGATCCTCGCGGTCTGGGACGATAATGGACGCGAAATAGCCGAGTTGAGATCCCCTCGGACCCTCTGCTTCCATCCACACCTCAGCTCACCATCCAGATGGAGCCACGTTGAAACCATCCAGCTGATTCAACGGTCCTGGATTTATTCCTTGTTCCCCTCTTCTCATACTATCGTCTCTTCTGTCTTGCGATTGGAAGATGGCCCATCATCCGCAATGCCCGCGTGGGCTTACGGTTTCCCCTCTTTCTCTCAGCTGAGGTCGTGTTGATCCCCCTCGGACATTTTAAAAATCTCCTTTCATTTGCGGTTTTTGTGACCTGACTTTTTTGTCTCTCATTCTCCTGACTTTCTCTGATTTACATTTCTCTGTATTTTTTTTGATTCTTCATTTTTATCCCATATATCATCACAATGGTCCACCTTGCTAGAGTTAAGCGGGATGAGGAGGTTAACGCCTCTCTCCCCAAGCGTATCGACGACATCAAGCTTGACATGCCTGAGGATGGTGATGACTTTTGTTCCACCGTTTATGGCTCCCGCTTTGCGGGCGAGCATCTGCCCGCTCATGAGATGCCGGACAGAGAGATGCCCAAGGAGGTGGCTTACCGTATGATTAAGGATGAGCTGAGCTTGGATGGAAACCCCATGCTCAAGTATGTCTTTCTTGAAGCTCCTTGTCAATTGACTAGATATTCATGCTAACGGTTCATAGCTTGGCGAGTTTCGTCACCACATACATGGTTCGTCTTGATTGTGAATTGTAAACAAGGCATCTGAATTCCATTCTAACAGATTGAACAGGAAGAGGAAGTCGAGAAACTCATGGCCGAATCTTTCAGCAAGAACTTCATCGACTATGAAGAATACCCCCAATCAGCGGAGATCCAGAACCGCTGCATTAACATGATCGCTCGTCTCTTCAACGCCCCCACTACCGGCGACGATGAGCACCCCATGGGTACCTCGACCATCGGATCCTCCGAGGCCATCATGCTGGGCACGTTGGCCATGAAGAAGAGATGGCAGAACAAGCGCAAGGCCGAGGGCAAGGACTTCTCGCGTCCCAACATCGTCATGAACAGTGCCGTCCAGGTCTGCTGGGAGAAGGCGGCCCGGTACTTTGACGTCGAGGAGCGCTATGTCTACTGTACCGATCAGCGGTTTGTCATTGACCCCAAAGAGGCGGTGGATCTGGTGGATGAGAACACCATCGGTATCTGTGCTATTCTGGGAACTACGTACACAGGTGAATATGAGGATGTCAAGGCTATGAATGACATCCTGGTGGAGAGAAACATTGACTGCCCTATCCACGTTGATGCCGCTAGTGGTGGCTTTGTTGCTCCTTTCATTAACCCCAACTTGCTGTGGGATTTCCGTCTGGAGAAGGTTGTGTCTATTAACGTGTCGGGACACAAGTATGGTTTGGTATGTACTCTCTCTAGTAAGTGTAGATAGATTCTAACGTCTATAGGTCTACCCTGGTGTCGGATGGGTTGTCTGGAGATCCCACGACTTCTTGCCCAAGGAGCTCATCTTCAACATCAACTACCTGGGTGCGGAACAGGCCAGTTTCACCCTCAACTTTTCCAAGGGTGCCTCGCAGGTCATCGGCCAATACTACCAGATGATCCGTCTGGGTAAGCGCGGCTACCGCGCCATCATGGTCAACATCACCAAGATCGCCGACTACCTCGCCTCCGAGCTGGAGAAGCTGGGCTTCATCATCCTGAGCCAGCGTGGCGGCCACGGCCTGCCCCTCGTCGCCTTCCGTCTCCCCGCCAGCCGGCAAGGCCACTTTGACGAGTTCGCCATCGCCCACCAGCTGCGTGAGCGTGGCTGGATCGTGCCCGCTTACACCATGGCCCCTAACAGCAACGAGCTGAAGCTGATGCGTGTCGTCGTCCGTGAGGACTTCACTATGAACCGCTGCGACACTCTGATCACCGACATCAAGCTGGCGCTCAAGACCCTGGAAGAGATGGACCAGGCCATGCTGCACAAGTACACTGTGCACATGAAGGCCAACGCAACCAACTCGGCCAAGGCCAAGCACAACCACCACCACTACAAGAACGAGAAACACTCTCTGCAGGGAAAGACTGGCAAGACGCACGGAATCTGTTAGATATGTCATCATATGTTTGCCGTTATTGCGTCATGTATACGAACTATCTAAAATGTCTATATCTATAACGAATGACTGAGAACTATTTTACATTGAACAAGAGATTAAATTACATAAATATGCAGCACTTTACTGTCGCACTCGGCCAGAATCGGCATCCTACTCGCGATTTCCCCTTGACTAGACGAGTTCCGAATACACTGCCCGATGCGAAGACAACCAAACTGAGTCCGTTCCAGGTGGGAGGAGAAAATGCATCGATTTATTTTGTTGGGACAGCCACGACTATCATGTTAGTATATGATGCAGATAGCTAGATGGTGCTAATAGCGTAGAGAATGGGAGGGAATCCGAATCATGACAGACGTTGTTCTCTCCACTCTAACTATTATATCACCATATGCTAAGAAGAACAGCCCAACTTCCTCCGTAAACGCGACTGCGCCAAATTCGCTCCTCTCATTTCCTCCTCGCGCAAGACAGATCCTGCCGTCGACCTGCACGAATTACCCCGGATCGATCTCGTCCTTTTATCTCACTATCACAGGTATTTGCTCTCTTCCCCTCATCACACTTGTGAATCAAGGCTAATGCGTCAAGTGACCACTTCGACAAGAAAGTCGAGTCTGCACTCCGTCGCGATCTTCCCATCGTCACAACTCCCCAGGCCAAATCAGAACTCACCTCCAAGGGCAATGAGTCGTTTACGCGGGTCTACCATCTCGAACCGCTCCAGGGGATGATGATCGATGTGAAATGGGACGACGTCAAGCAGCCTCGGATTCGAATCACGGCTATGCCTGCTCGACATGTTCCGGGGAGGAGATTCACGGAGAAGTTGAATAATTTCGCGGCTGCTGTTAGTCCCTCTTATAATTTGATGATATGTATGGATGTATGGTGTTGAATTGATAGATCCCTCCTACGACCGGCTGGATGCTCGAACTCGGATACGGCAATATCGGGACGATGAAGACCAGCTTCACCGTTGGCTATCGCATCTACATCACGGGCGATACCCTCATGTCGGAAACGCTCAAGGAAATCCCCGAACGATACGCAGGCAAGAAAATCGACCTGATGCTGGCTCATCTGGGTGGTACAACGCTGCCGACGCCGGCCCTGTCGCCAATGACCCGGATGACCACGATGGACGCCAAGCAGGGGGTGGAATTGATGCAGTTAATCAAACCGGACGTGGTGATCCCTATCCACTACGGAGATTATGAGGCCTTTGCGAGTTCGCTGGGCGATTTCCGCGCGCAGGTCGACCGGGCGGGATTGGGGGCGGCGGTGGTGTATTTGGAGCAGAAGGATCAGTATCGATTTCGCGTGCGAGAAGAGTCGTTAATATAGGGCGATTGGAGGGAGGCGATGATGGGAATCAAAAAAGCAACTAAAATCAAATTAATAGTAGTTTTTTTTTCTCATGACGATCTATCGTGGCGTAGCTCGTGTTGGGCGGTTATAATTAGCAGGGTCATCCTGATCTTCCTTCAGCTCTCTCATCTTCCTCTCTTTCTCTCTTTCTGTCTCTCTCTTTCCCCTCTTCCCTCTCGCTTTTTTTCTCTCCCCTCTTTCTCCCCCTCCTCCACCCTTCTCCATGCCATTCTTCAGCAGGAAGAGTAAATCTCGATCTCGTTTTTCTGCCTCTGCCATCAAGTCCGTCGACAATCTCTCCAACCCTCCTCCGTCTGACACTCTCGTCTACCATCGTCGGTTCTCCGACGCTCGTCTTCCTGTTTACAACAACGACCCTCAGCCCCCGCTGCCGCCGCCTCAACGAGACCAACAGCCGCCCTCTTCGTCGAATCCCGCCCGCCCAGTCCATCGGTCCCATACTCATCGTCATTCTAATCACTATCCCGACCGATCGTCGGTCCCTGCGGTACTTAGTCTTAGTCTGCAGCTGCTTGCCCGTCTGACGATGCTGACTCTTCCGACCAGTCGTGGCCAGAGCCCACTTCCGAAGAACAGCTGGCTTTGGCCCCCAATCACGACCACCACCACGCACCACCCGCTGCCATCGACAATAATATTAGCAACAAGGAGACGCCGCGCAAGCTGAAGAAGAATCTTTTCAATCTGCACTCTTCGTCATCTGGAAGTACCCCATCTTTTCTGGAACGTGGGTTATCGGTGAAGAAGCCGTCTTATCATCATCGGCAGCAACACAAACAACAACAACAACAACCACAAAAAACCCCACCTCCACCGTCATCACCGGTGCCCTCGTCTGTCAAGAAATCCAGCATTCTAGATGTGCCAGACACACACAGCAATCTAAAGCAGATGCCACAGAACGTTCTCTCACATGATTCTTCGCGCCCCAGCATCCAACAACAGCAACAACCACAACGCCCGCCCCGCTCACCACAACAGCCCCCATCTCTCCAGCGCTCCAACACCACTTCCACTCTCGACCAACTCCAGAATCCATCCGCCGTCGATCTTCCTTCCGGCGCCCCACGTTTGGACCCTTCATTGAGTGCTCGAGCCCCTTACCAGCAGTCTATAGGGCCTCCTTCCCCTTTGTCTTCCAGTACCTCCCAGTCCATCCGTCCTGAATCTCCCCCTCAGGGTTCTATTCCGTACCGGAGTTCCAGTGACATGGCAGGTCCCGAACGTCAGACTGGACCCCCTCCACAGGGTCAGGGCCCATCCCAGAATTCTCAGCCTAGTGGTCATTCACCTTATCCGTCTATTTCCCAGGAGTCGAGTTTCAAGGGAAATGCGTCGCAGCAGAGTATCCAGGAGCAGCAGGGACGGAGTACACCGACTCCGTCCACTAGAGAAAGACGGGATCGGGATGATGGTGATCTCGACGTTCGAACTTTGTTGCAGAAGCATGATGAACTACGTAAGTTCTTCCCTACTATGAGTGATGGATGGATACTTATTCTATTTAGAGGCCAAATACTCCAAAGTGAAACGTTACTACTTTGAAAAGGAGGCTCAAGTCCAGCATCTACAGAATACCGTCGCCCACCAGCGTATGGCGGTTTCCCGTACGGTCCTCGATGACAACGAATATGCCAATCGATTCAACCGCGTTGATGGAGCCATCAAAGACCTGGCGTTCTCGGTTCGCAAAGACTGGAAGTGCTTGCCCCCCTGGATGGCTGGATACGTCAACGAAGATGCACACACCGTAGGCACCAAAGAGATGCTGGCCATCGGACGGGCGGTGATGAGTCGCTGGGTGGTGGATGAAATCTTCCATCGCCACTTCCATCCTGCTCTGGAGCCCAACCTCAGCATTCAGCTGAAGGCCATCGAGATGAATCTTCGAAAACAGCAAACCAAAACCTTCAGCGAAGAAGACAAAGAGAATGCGATCGCCCGGATCTCCAACTGGCGCCGGACAACCTTTGACGGGTTGACGGATTTGCTGCAGGGGCCCAAGGCAGACGAGAACCGGGTGCAACTCACGGACCACCTGGTCTCTAAGCTCGTCGCAAACCTGGAATTGAACCTGAAAGAACCCCCGCCACCAGGCCTGGATGCCGGAGCGCGGATGATCGTGGAGAATGCCGTTGGAATCGCAGACAAGATCCCGCTGGAGTCGCGAGATGTGTGTATAGAATACTACTTGCCGGGAACGATGGTCAACGAGACCAACATGAAGATTGAAGTCGGACTGCCACCGGTGACCAATGCTGCCGCCCCTCCCCCTGCACGGGTGTCAGTGGACAAAGACGGACAAGATGAAGCCGAGAATGGTGAACGCGAGTCGTCTCCGGGATCGACGAACACCTCGCCAATGGAAGGCAGCTCGGGCCCATCACCAAACCGGGAGCAGTATAAGAAGAAGTCCATGCTCAGTTCGTTTATGAGTAAGAAGCAGGGCGGCGGTGCACCGACAGAGCCGCCCCGATCTCCAACCGTGGCCAGCAAGCCGAGCAAGGACGAGGAGCGAGTCATCCGATTTTCGTCGTTCCTGAGCGCCGAGGTACGAGGCAAGGGACCGATGAATGTGTTGATCAAGGCGCCGGTGTATGTAATGGAGTAATCATTGTTTATATGATGAGTTATGACAATGTATATGATTTGTACCTAAAACTACATACTATACAGGAGGGGGATTCAAGTCCAAACCCTCGACGGTCAGCTTGAAAGCGTCATTTCTCGAGTAACTGCCCGCGACATCGAGGTCAAGCCGACCACGATCACAATCATCGATATCAATCTCAGAGACGACCAGACCGTCTCCAATCGCAGTGCCTCCGATGCTATCCGTAGCCGTGCTGACTGCAGAGTCAGGGACGTCATCCGTACAGACTTCCCAGATAGGGCCGGCAAGAACCTGGCCTTGCGGATCGATAATGCAGGAACCTCCACGACAAACATAATCATCTACCAGTCAGTCAGTCAGCCACCCAGTCAGATACATAGCAAAGCAGATTTTAAAATAGAAATAGAAATACTCACGCTGAGCCTGAGTCTTCACCTGCGCCTCCCCCTGAGTCTGAGTCTGACTCCCCGGCTCGGGCCAAACAATCTCATGCGGCCCCTCCGCCGTAACAGACTTCTTCCTCTGCTTGCCCCCAGCTCTAGCACTAGCACCAGGAATATGCACCCCATGATCCGCATCCCCCGTCACCGACGAAATCCACGCCGGCAACTCCGAATACCGCACGCACTGGTTCGACGACACCACGAATGTGCGCCCCTCACACGCTACCGTCCTCATCAGCGCCAGCCATGTATCCCGTGCGTCGGCGGTGGGTGCGAGGTAGATGTTGACGTTTTGGGTGTACAGCGATTGGCGCAGGAGGGGCATGTAGTTCTCCCAGCAGATTGCGGAGGCGATGGTTACCGGGATGCCGTTTAGGCGGGTTGTTACGGCTTTGAGGGTTGAGGGAGAGCCTTGGGCCCAGATTAGGCGTTCGGAGCCGGTCTGTGTCATTATAGTCAGTATCTTCTTCGCCCATATAAAAGGCTCATCCTGTAGGAGTATTCGAGAGTAGAACATACAGGCATAACCTTCCTCCTCTTCCCCAACACCCCCTCACCGGATCAACATAAACAACAGCACAATACAAACTCCCGCCCGCCCTCTCAATCACCCCCGTAACAATAAACACCCCCGTCTCCCTCGCAATCCCCTCCAGCTCCTCCCTCGTCCCATCCCCCCGATAATTCTTCCCCTCCGCAACCGCCAACCGCCGATGAACCCAGTCCTCCCCCGCCCCCCGCCGGCGTATCCCCCAAATCCACAGCGGACTGGAAATACGTCAGGAATTGGTCACGGCCGACGGGGTGGCGTGTGCCTACAGCTGTCCCGAATGAGCAGGTGCGTGGATACCCGCCGAGATAGGCTTCTGGGAAGAGGAGAAGGTGGATGGAGCGGGTTGCAGCGTGGGCGGTTGTTTGGCGGAGGGCGGAGAGGGTGGCGGGGAGGGTGGGAAGGGTGCGGGATTGGGCGGCTGCGATTGTTATTTTGGGCATTTTTTTTGGTCTTTTCCTTGGGTTTTTGGGATGGGATGGGTTGTGTATGAACGAGTGTGTATTGTGTAGTGGTGTGTAGGAGTGGTTGTGTTGGAGACGTCAGTGGTAGAGTAGGTGGGGGAGGGGAAGAAGCGGGGAAATCATATGTGCTGTCTGTATGAATAAACTCCGTGTCAGTGACTGGATCAGATCAAAGGTATTTATTGCTTGGTCTCTGTGGAGGATGTTTATTTACGGAGGAAGATTGTGGAGTAGACAAAACTGTAGATAAATACTAACTGCAACTAAGTGACATCATGATTTGTATGCTAACTTTATACAACCCGGTGCCACTCTATGTACAGACCAGTGACATCCTCAAATGCATTCACGACGCTAGCAAAAGAAAAACATGTGAATGCAATACCGGGTATAGCGCCTCGCTGAAACCATAAATCGTAGAAATCAAATGCTGATGTTGAAATCGCGAGGCCAAGGGTCAAAATGTATCAAAATAATAGTCGGGATAAACCGGATGCAAACGAAAAGGAAAACGATGGCGGCTTTTTTTTTAAACACGATGAAACACTCGTCCACACGGACGATCGTCAATCTTGCATAAGCGTCATTCTTATTGACACCACGTCAGAAAGTTTAGTTTTGCAGCTCCTGGGTGCCGACGGCGTTGGCAGCCTGCTGCAGAACACGCGGCCAGCGCGAGATCAGCTCAACATCGTCCAACGCTCCCTTGCCCTGGTTGCGCACGTATTGGGTGCTGGGGTCAACCCGAGGTTCGTAATCCCAGATGGATGGAACACCCTTGAGCAGGGCCGAGTACACGAGGCGTCGGCGCCGCTGAGATCGCAACACGTCCTCTCTGATGCGCTCGAGGTCCCAGCGTGCGTGTACCTCCTCCGAGAAGAAGGCCAACAACTTGGCGGGTTCCGTGGTGTTGGGCAGCGAAGTTGACAGCTTGTTAGGGCTTGGGGTCCGCGGTGGGGTCGGGAAAGGGTAGGATTCAGCAGCGCCGCGCTGGGGAACGGGAGATACACGTGGGGTTTCGGCAGGTGTGGGTAGGCCGGCCGGGTTCAACTGTGCAGGAACAGCGGACTTGACAGCAGGTACTCTGGATGGTTCCACCAGACCAGCCACCAGGTTCACCTTCTCCTCGGGGTCGTTGACCAGGTCGTACAGCATCGGAGGGTCGATCAGCGAGTAGACGAACTTCCAACGTCCACGACGAATCATCACCACCGGCGACTGTGTACCCTCACCCATGTACTCGCCCAGGACGGTATCGGTCTTGAGACCCTCCTCGCCAGTCAAATGCGGCATCAGCGACACACCATCGAGAGGCAGCTCGCGGATCAAAGGAGCTCCGACCATACCAGCGAATGTGGGCAGGAGGTCCATGGTGGAAACATTCTCCGATACGCGCTTGGGGGCGAAACGGTTGGGAGCGTGGACAATCATGGGCACACGCGAAGAGTTCTCGTACCAAGCCATCTTGTACCAGAGACCACGCTCACCCAGCATGTCACCGTGGTCGCCGGTAAAGACAACAATGGTGTCATCGCGCAGACCGCAGTTGTCGAGCACACGTAGCAGCTTGCCGACATTGGTGTCGACGTAGGTGCAGGCGGCATAGTATGCACGGCGGGCAGCCTTGATGCGCTCATCAGGCATATCCTTGCCCCACAAGTCAATGCACTTCAAGATGCGCTGCGAGTGAGGATCCTGCTGGTCGTGGGGAATGGCGGGGTTCTTGGGCAGAGGAATGTCGACATTCTCGTAGAGATCCCAGAACTCCTTTGTCATGGCATACGGGTCGTGAGGGTGAGTCATGGAGACGGTCAAGCAGAAAGGCTGCTCGGTGCGCTGGCGAACATGGTCGTAGAGGTACTGGGTGGATTTGTAGATGACCTCCTCGTCAAAGTCCAGCTGGTTGGTACGAACGACCGGACCAGCCTCCATGACAGACGACATGTTGTGATACCAATCGGCGCGAATGTCCTGTCGGAATTAGCCTCTATCCGTCCCCTGTTTGTTTGTTTCCCTGAATCTTACCGGTTCATCCCAGTTCACCGACCAGCCATAGTCACCGGGGTAAATGTCACTGGTTAGACGCTGCTCGTACCCATGCAGCTGATCCGGCCCGCAGAAGTGCATCTTTCCGGCCAAGGCCGTGTGGTAACCCTCGCGACGCAGATAATGGGCGTAGGTGGGAGTGTCAGCCGGCAGATCGGCGGCATTGTCGTAGGCGCCAATCTTGGAAGGCAGTTGGCCAGTCACCATGACGAAGCGCGAAGGAGCGCAAAGCGGCGAGTTGCAGTAGGCCGAGTCAAAGACGACACCTTCATCGGCCAGACGGTCGAGATTGGGAGTCTTGATGGGGGAGTTTTTGTCATGGAAGGCCAGAAGAGGGGCAGCCATCTGGTCTGCCATGATGTAGAGAATGTTGGGCTTCTTGGTCGCCATGGTTGCTGACTCTTCCTGTATCAGGATGGGTATGAGGATGAAGATGGAAGAGAAGGATGAGGAGTAAAAAAAGAAAAGGAAGGGGAAGGGAGGCAAAGTTATATCGAGAGAACCAAACGTTGGGGTGGAGAAGGGAAAAAAAAAAAAAAAGAAAAAGAAAAAGATAAAAAAAAAGGGAGGCGGAAAAGAAAAAACCGGGGAAGAAACGAAGACAAAGAAAAAAGGCGTGTGATGGGAAATAATGCAACGGAATGCCAGCAAATGTGCCCCGACTATTGACTATCTTGCATGAAATATCCACTGGAATCTCGTCAAAACAAGAAGAGGGGGCACAGCGACTCGTATTATGCGCGATGATGCCTCCGTAGGCGTGGGCATTCTCTGCGTATATCACTGACCTTGGGATGTCACCGCTACACTCTGGATCCGATGGTGTGATTGTCTCCATCCGTTGCGAATTCCCCGGATTGTATATTTGCCTGCTTATCATTCAGATGCTCTTGGTCACTGATTCTGTGCTACATTCTTCATCTTCATCTACCTGAATCGCTATCTCTGCTTCATCTAATCCATCTCCTTTCTTTCTCGTGTGCTCTGTAGATCTGAGGATTTTCCGGCAGATAAAGCCAACCGAGCAAAACTGACGAATCACATTTTTTTTGCTTTTGCCACGGTCTGTCTGTCACTTTTTCCTGTTGCATTGTCACTATCAATCACGCTGTCTTTTTTCATCTTTTCCCTCCTCTGTCTTCTCTCTCTGTCTACCTCGCTTACGGCGTCATAGTGACCTCGCACGGAGTTGTTCTCCATAACACTGTATCCATAATCCCAACTAGAGGGCAAAACTATGGGGTCTCCATGTCCCAATCCGGTAAGGCTCGTGGCAAGTCTGACTTCCGGATCCGGATAGCCCCACTTGCTTATCAGAGCAAAATTATATTACTAATCACCTGACTTTCATATGTAGGTACAACATAATGGAAAACATCGAATACAGATGGAGAAGAGAAGATGAAGATGATATGAGGGAATAATACAGAGTATTATAAATTCACCATTCTAGGAGAAATGGTGTCATGCATATCCTCCGATTCCCTCCGCATCTACGAATATACTATGTATGCAGGCAGGGGTACTGCTCCTGTCGGTGAATACTTGTATACACTTGTATGCAATACTCTGTGAAGACCATATGCATACCCCACGAGAATTCTAGAAGATCTACGGAATACGTAACCCGGCAGCTTTAGTCTGCTTAGTTTCATCTCCATGTTTGCGTTTTGGGATTATTTATGGAGTCCGTAGGATGAGCAATTCCGATAGGCGAGCACGCCATCAAGGGGCATGACGCATTCACTTCCACCACCCCAATTATTGGACATTTTGCCTTTGGACTCCAAGTAAGGATGTTCATATTGGATGTAACATCTTCCCAGTCCTCCCAGTAATTGCATTCCCCATCTTCTTGGCTCTTGGCTGTTCCAGGTTGGAGGATACTTACCTAGTAGTATCTAGTTCCTCCTTATCGGGTAGCATCTGTAGCTTCATGTACCAATGGCACAACCCCCGACACGCCATCGCATCTTCGATACTGTCATGTCCCCCCTCCCCTGCTGTATCTTCTCCCCCAGATGAACCTCCGTCAGATGCTTCAGCGATCGCCCCGGCTGAGGCTGCTCCCGCGATCCCTCCACCAGATACGTGTCGATCACTCGCCCATGGATCCATCGCAACGACAGCATGTCGTTCTGGCCTCCGTGCATCACTACGATCGTCTCCCGTCCAACATACCGCCACAACTGCTCGCGAGCTTTGTCCCGCCCTGCGATGCATTGTTTCCGTTGTTCCGCCCTGAACATCATCGTACGAGTTACCCCGGAGTATCGCGTGTTGTAATGTAGCATTGGCACCGACGGCGTTACCAGCGAGTCCAGCAGCACTTCCCCGGTAAAGTAGTCTACCGCACTGACCCGTATCAACTCGGACTCACCGGCCTTGTTCACGCCCATCTCGCAGTCCAGTGCAACGGCCTTTCGGGGAGATCGTGCCCAGGTGGGGGTTTCATACAGCGCCCATTCTTGCTCTAGTTCCCCTGGCGCGTACTCAATTGCAGTGTGTTTATCAAGTTCGACGCAGCCTAGCTCCGACACGTGTTTCCGGCAACAGGTGAAGTGCTATCAAGCATTAATATCAGCAGACAGGGATATATAACTCCAGGATGACGAATACCTTGTCCACAACTCTTCCCGTGTGAAACTGGCACACTGCGGTTTTTTTCTTCTTTTTCTTTTTCTGCTCATCTTTCTTGCCGTCTTTCGTTTCATCCTTAGTGTCCTTGTCATTCGTCTCTGTCGGTGTCTTGACTTCGCTAACGGTGACCTTGACTCCCTCCTGAATATGCTTATCATCACCCTTTGCAGAAACCCCCAAAGTCTCGTCTTGAATATCCAGCTTGGCAAGCTGGACAATCCGATCAACATCTCCTGATTCACTTTCTGCGTCGTCCTTGTTTTCGTCTCCTTGATCTTCATCTTTCCCACCATCCTTGTCCCCGTCTTTCTCTCCCTCCTTCTTCTCCTTGTTCTTTCTAACTCGAATCCGGACTACCCAATCAGTAACAAGTAAAAAACAGACCCACAAACATAAAACATGTGATATATCAATAAAAAGAAAGAAATCCAGAGAGTAGAAAACAACTCACCATGGCAATCCCTACACCGTCTCAGCTTCTTGAGCTCGTCCTCCCCCAACACCCCCATCTTATACCCGCCCATTTTCAACTCTTCCACCTGATGCACCATCTCCTGGAGCTTTGCCCAGTACGCTTTTGAGAAAGCGATGCTGGGATACATCTGTTTTGGCTGCATTCGAGGAGTTTGCGGCGTTGTTTGTTTGGGAGGCATGGTGGATGTGACAGGTAATGAGGGGTTGAGCTGAGTTGCGGTGTGTTGGTTGAATTGGCTGTTTAGACTGGGAAGTGAACGAATCAAGGTCGGCAATGAAATCAAGTAGCTGGGATTGGATGAATTGTAGATTATAATTGAGAGAAGCGATGTTGAAAGGTTCTGATGGGTGATAAGTGAGGGGGAAAGATGGGTTGAAGTTACTACTAAGTAGGCAGTAGCTGTCACGATTGTGCAGTGCAGCCAATGCCGAGAATAGCATGAGATGCATGCATGTCATGACAGTGGCTGTAAGCAATATTTAACACAACACCTTATTAGGATTGTAATTCTTGCATGAGTTTTCGCTAACTGAAACAAATATATTTAAGGTACAAGTGTTGACTACAACCAAGAGGATTTTCAAGACCAAAGACAAAGTCAAGCAAGACCAGCCTTTGTCTCATCAAGAGAAGAATTGTAATTGCAGGTGAGGTGATAACGAGAGAAATATAAAGCAGTTCATCGTAGCGGGAAAATATTCCACCTTTCTTTCGTCTTACCCTTGGGTTGTCAGGTATCACCTTTTCAATCGACCTTGGTAGAACTGTCGGAAACCAACGTTAGCCTCGAATCTAGTATCCTATAAGCTATTACTCACCTATAAATACGTCGGATGAAAGCATATGCTGTCAAGAAGCCAACAGTTCCAGTCAGAAGACCATATACAGCGCATGCCAATAAACTGTAGCTGAAGAAAAGAAGACTCGACACAAATCCTGTGATATGCAGCTTGAACAAGTAGTACCAGATGCAGTATGCAAACACCCAGAAAGCACTGCTGCTGCCGGTAAGGAAACTCTGCCACCACCAGTGGTAGTTCTATTCTCATTAGCTCTGTGGACCAGTCCACTCGTGGATAGACTCACCTCGGCGCAGAGTTGATTGTATGTCGCAATGATGGTTACCTCGCTAACTGTGATGATCAAAATCGTGCAGACAGAACTCAAGAAGCCAAATACGTAGTAGTAGCCACTCTTATCCTGCCACAGATTCTTGAACAAGAAGAGCAGCTCGATAAACAGGACGGCAAACGGAAGCAGCCCAGTCAAAAGGGTTCCATGAATACTGCGCAAGTACCAAGGCTGTAGCGGAATTTGACGCGGGATCGAATTTGTCTTTGTTGGATGCTCCCACGGCGCTGCGCGCACATATCCGACCCAGCTGCCAACATACACCAACGGCACTTGAATGAGCAACCATAGCGCAAGAAGTCCAACCAATGTACTAAAGGGAATGGCCGTGCTGGAAGCCTGTGCCCAGACGAACAGGTTCAAAATGAAGATGAGACAAAAAGTCAACCCAGGGAAGAGCAGGGCAGTCTAAAGTGGTCAGTATCAACAATTCAAAAAAAAAAAAAAAAAAAAAAAGAGTGCACAACATACAATCAAAGTATTCTTCCGCCAGTTAGCTCCTCCAAATGTGCGATATAATCTCCCAGAGAAGTAACCGGAGAAGAGACCAGCGAACACAAACAGGCCCATTCCAACACTGACAAATCCGCCACGGAAACTAGGGTTCAACACACCCAAGCAGCTGAGCAGGAGAAGTCCCGAAACCATGAATAGCAGCTGCATACCCGAACCAACGAGCGGTGCAAGAAGACCACTGTACTCGGGCACGCGGAACACATCACCATGCAGAAGCTTCCATCCGCTGACATCTTCGCCGGTTTCATCCTCGTCAGACAGATCTGCATCCCGCTCGACATCTGAACCTTGATCCAAAACCCCTTCACCCTTCTTATCATCGCCCTTGTTGGACTTTCTGTCTCGGCTCTTCGACTTGGAGCGAAGTTTGATTTGACCTTCGGCCATCGCTCCGTCTCCACGACCCTTAATATCTCCCTGTACCGTTCTACTCCAAATAACGTATACCGCCACACCAAGGGCACCGGAAATCGTCAGCGAATTGAGAATTGCCAGCCAGTGCGCTGTAGAGCCCTCGTCTTGGTTGCTGAAATATAGACTCCATCGGTTCGACCAGTCGACGTTGTTTTCTTCTCGAAAGTAGATCGAGTATGTGTAGGGAATTTGCAAGGTCGCTCCATCATCAATTTCGTCATCGTCCTCGGGGATATATGACGAGCCCGGATACTTTTGTCGTAGTCTGGATGTGTTGGGGGCAATGTACAGTTCCAATCCATCATGGGCCTCGTGTACTTGCTTAGGACAGCCGTTCGCCTCGTGGTCGCTAGCTTTGATACTCTTGGGATATACCTCAAAACCAACAACGACCTTCCCTCCCTCAGGCACAGGGCGCCAGCGGATCACGATGGTGAAATGATTGTTGATAAAGAAACGAGACTTTCCGTCGGCGGGGGAGAATTCCTGGTATCCAAGCTTGAATCCAGAGGCGTAGTATGTGCGACTACGGTCAACTGTAACGAATCTCGTTGCTCCAGGCAAATTGTCCGCAATCCACTCGGCCACATATCCTTGCTTGATGAGCTGACGACCCCATTTGACGTCCTTTCGCCCAACTTCCTGTGTGCAGAGCGCTTGACATTCCACGTTCTTTCCCATCGAGAGTTCGAAATCGGAGGTCATAATGCGATCGCCACGTAAGATCTCTCCCAGGTTCAGAGAAATGCTTTGCCCGGATCCAAAGGGCGAGCCGCCATGCGACTTACCGCTCGGGGGGCAGACGAAGGGGAGGTCAAAGTAGGCATATTGGAGCTGCGTATGATCGGAGAAGATCTTGTTCACGAGAAGCGGAATAGATTCGTCGTCATTATAGCGTTTAACCGAATAACCTGTCAGATCAAAAGCGAACGTGTGAGCTTGGGGTCAGAAGCGTCGCCGGCGCAAGGAAGCCTACCGGGGATGTAGAACGCGCAGGAGCAGGACACAAACAACAACCATAACGTCCATTGACCGGGACGCAATAACCATGTGGACATCATCATAAAGTAGCGGAAGGGGGATGTTGCCCGCTCCACCTAGGATAGAAGAAGCTATCACGCAAGCATGTACACGGTATGGGACGGAATTGTTCGTTTCCTACGTGGCGGGTTCGGAGATCACGCAGATTGTGTAGATCAACCGATCGCCACTTCTGTCTCCCACAAAATTGGTGTTTGCCTAGAACCGATAAAAACTATAAAAATCGTAAAAAAAAAAATATGATGCAAATGCTTGAGATAAAGAGCGAAAGAAGATAACGGGCTGATAGAATATTTCACAGTTCACACCACAATGCAACTGATGATGCAGTCGCACTCGTAGAGCGGTCTAATGTGCGACGGATAAGGGGAAAATCCGTCTTTTCGCAGAGGACTAGAGCGAGAGTAACGAATGTAATCGGCACCGAGTGCCTCGTTAAAATGAAACGTAGTCTAGATGGTGAGTTCAAGGAATGATTGCAATGGCGATAATGAAACTTGTCGACTATCGACTGCTGAAGATCCACCAAGGGGGCTATTCCGCATTCCGGAGTCAAACCATTATTCGTTTTATTGTTCTAGCCATTTCTATTGCCGATTTCAGCATCGGATACTTATATTTAGCTACGTTTAAGAATAGAATCCCATGATAGATGAAAATATCATATTCTTATGGCTATTAAAGCCGTTCCAGAAATATTTGTAGTTCTGCACCAAGCATTTCCCGATCAGCAATGGGCTTGGTGGTGTATGGTAGTAGAGTTCATAAGATAAAGAAAAAGGAAGAAATAAAAAACAATGAATACAGTAAAAATCCATGATCATATCCTGTCATAAGAGTCAGTGCAAGAAAAGACATCTGCTATGAAAACGCCATCTCCGGCAACGCGATCCTTAGAAACCAGCACGCAGATAAGGTAATTGAAAGAACAGGCATTTTTTGTAGACAAAGAAAGCCTACAATTGCATCACAAAGCCATAGACAACTTAGTCACTAGCGCAACAGTCTTGTTTAAGGGTTGCTGAGCAAATACTCAACAGCACCCTGGACGCTACCACCAGATCGACGCAGAGCCTCGACGTTTCTTTCAAACTCAAAGAAGCCCATATCGTTAAGCTGACCAAGTTGTGTTGCGTATCTTTCCTCCGGTGGTCGGTTATCGGGAGGGGCAGCGCCGCCGAGACCACCACCTCCAAGAAGGGCTGCCAGGGGGTTTACTCCAGCATCTCCTGGCTGGGCCCCCATCGACTGC
This sequence comes from Aspergillus sp. 'subgen. Cremei', assembly GCA_019976455.1. Taxonomy (NCBI): domain Eukaryota; kingdom Fungi; phylum Ascomycota; class Eurotiomycetes; order Eurotiales; family Aspergillaceae; genus Aspergillus; species Aspergillus sp. 'subgen. Cremei'. The sequence continues at coordinate 694,881 of JAFBMR010000006.1, forward strand.
ATCATTTGCGAGAGTAGCGCCGGGTCCCGGAGGAAGGGGTTTTGCTGCGGGTTGAACGGGTTCATGCCGGCCTGACCCTGAGGGCCTCCGAACATTCCAGGATTCATCAGGAAGCTGAATGGATTCTGAGCGTTTTGTTGGTTCTGTCCTTCGCCAGTAGTGGTATCACCGGGAGTGGTACTGCCAGTCGCTCTTTGTGTGGAGTCCGGTTGATCTCCACCTGCCGTAGTGGCGGCACCGGAAGGATTGGCACCTAGGCCTGGGTTTCCACCGAAAAGAGCTGCAAAAGGATTGCCAGATCCAAGTGTAGGAGGCATGAATGGGTTGAATGCGGGAGCCGGTGTGGTGCCAGCGTTGTTCTGTGAATCTCTGTTCTCCTCAGGTGTTGTGTTGGTGACTCCTGGAGCTGGGAACGCGCTGGCGCCGCCACCAAGACCACCACCCCCCATTGCCCTTTGCATCTGCATCATCTGGCGGATCGAAGCAGGATCGGTCAGCATGCGGCGGAATTCCGGACTTTGCATCATCTGTCGCACTCCTGGGCCCATGTCGCGCAGCATAGGGTTTTGTTGGATCATCATATCGATCATTGCGGGATTCTGCAAGGCTTCGTTGATTGTGGACTGGAATTGAGGGTTCTCGAGCATGTCAAGCATTGTGTCGCTGTCAGGAGGAGGTCCCATCTAAAGATTGATTGCGAATATTAGCCAGGTACATAGATAGATTTGTCGAATGATTAAAACTTACTCCGCCATCCGGACCAAACATGCCAGCGCCGGGAAGCTGAGCAAACCCGGCATATCTTGCACCTGTCAATCCAGCAAGGGGGTTGTTGCCGGTGCCGGCCGCAAGATTTGTTGGCACACCACCAGCTGGGGGTTGGCAGACGCACCCGCGGGCGCAGATGTGGAAGCGCTTTGTGTAGGTGCAGCCTGACGCTGGTTGCTAGCAGCGCTCTTCACCAAGTGAATAGTATGGCCATCCTTAATCTTGTAGGTGGCAAGGGTCTCGTTGTCCTTCAGCACTCTACCGGAGTAGATGAGACGCTGGCGTTCAGCAGGTGTATCCGCATGTTCTGAACTCGAGAGTTTTTCTTTCAACTCTGAGACTTGGGTAGAAGGAGGAAGAGTAAGTGTGTATTTGGCATCATTCGATGCTTTTACGGTGAAGGTGATGGGCGCCTCGTCCGCCCCGGCAGTAGTATCATCAGCCATGATACGTAATTAGGCGGGGAAAAGGAACGGAAAGTGGATGAGGGGCTTATGAGAGGGAATACGTCACACGAGGAGGGAAAGCAAAAGGATTGAGATAAAGGACCTGCACCAGGTGGAACAGGGAATAGAAGAGGGGATCGACAGAGATGGGTGAGAGAGAAGAGGATTGGAGGGTGAGCAATAGTGAGGGAGTTCGATCGTAAGTAGTCCCGGCTGCTGCTATGCAACCAACAGAAGGTGGCAGAAACCCATCGTCGCCCGCCTTCCCGGATGTTTGTTACCGTATCGGGCGGGTATTGGGCACACGTGACACAGAACCAAACAAACAGGGCAAACACGCGTTGAGCTTCTTTTCACCTGAATTTTTCCACCTCGCGTCTTCTTCAGGCCACAGACTTCTTGTCTTCCATACCACCATCACCACCTCTAGCCGTGAGGACACTCGGCCCTGAGAGTCCTCTTCTTTCAATCCTCTATTTGCAGCGATGGGATTGACTTCACACTAAAAGTCGACTTGGCTGTAATTGCGTCGCAACAATCCAGATCTGTCTGTCTGTTCAGGGCTGGGAAAGCCCGTCTAACCACCCATCATGGCGACCACTTCGCACATGTTCATGTACTCCTTGACGATCCAGCCCCCTACTGCGATCAATCAAGCCATTCTGGGTCAATTTGCAGGAACCAAGGAACAGCAGATTGTCACGGCGTCGGGTTCGAAGCTTACGATTCATCGTCCCGATCCGACACAGGGAAAGATCACTCCAATCTACTCCCAAGATGTCTTTGGTATCATTCGCACCCTGGCTGCCTTTAGACTGGCTGGGAGTACCAAAGGTATGTTTTAATTTCCCCTTCATGGTGTTTCAAGATCAACTTAGTGATTCTTCAAGCTCCCCGGGCAGCACGGTCCTTGCCTACCGAACCGGCCCTCGCGGAGTTGGGACGTGCCCCGGTCGGCGACGTGGACGCTGGGTGGTTGTCGATGAACAGTGCTGAACAATGCGTATAGATTACATAATCATTGGCTCTGATTCGGGTCGTATTACGATCATTGAATATGTGCCCTCGCAGAATCGGTTCAGCCGGATTCACCTCGAGACCTTTGGCAAGTCCGGTGTCCGTCGTGTAGTCCCGGGTCAATACCTACTGGTCGACCCGAAGGGCAGAGCGTGTATGATTGCGTCTGTGGAGAAGAACAAGCTCGTCTATGTCTTGAATCGTAACTCGCAGGCCGAGTTGACGATTTCTTCGCCTCTGGAAGCCCACAAACCACAGACTCTAGTCTTTGCAATGACCGCTTTGGATGTTGGGTATGACAACCCTATATTCGCGGCTCTTGAAGTAGACTACTCGGAGTCGGACCAGGATCCTACAGGCCAGGCATTTGAAGAGGCTGAAAAGCTGCTGGTCTACTATGAACTGGACCTTGGTCTTAATCACGTTGTTCGCAAGTGGTTGGACCCTGTTGACCGCACTGCCTCCATGTTATTCCAGGTTCCTGGTGGTGCGGATGGTCCTAGTGGTGTCTTGGTTTGTGCGGAGGATAATGTCACGTACCGGCACTCCAACCAAGATGCTTTCAGAGTGCCAATTCCTCGTCGCACTGGTGCCACTGAGAACCCTGAACGCAAGCGTTCTATCATTGCTGGTGTCATGCACAAAATGAGGGGCGCCTTCTTCTTCCTTCTCCAAAGCGAAGACGGCGATCTCTTCAAGCTCACTCTCGACATGGTGGAAGATGATAATGGTCAGCTGACCGGTGAAGTCAAAGGGTTGAAAATCAAATACTTTGATACCGTCCCTATTGCATCGAGCCTCTTGATTCTCAAGAGCGGTTTCCTCTATGTCGCTAGCGAGGCGGGCAACCACCATTTCTACCAGTTTGAGAAACTTGGTGACGATGATGAAGAGATTGAGTTCAGCAGCGATTCATTCTCGCCGGACCCGTCGGTCCCATGCGAACCTGTGTTCTTTCGCACCAGAGGCTCCGAGAACCTGAACCTTGTGGATAGCATCAACTCATTAAATCCGTTGATTGACAGTAAGGTCGTGAATCTTTTGGAGGATGATGCCCCCCAAATTTACAGTGTCTGTGGTGCTGGTGCCCGCAGTAGCTTCCGAACATTGAAGCATGGTTTGGAGGTCTCAGAAATTGTCGAGTCTGAACTTCCCAGTGTGCCTTCGGCCGTTTGGACTACCAAGCTCACTCGGCAGGATGAGTTCGATGCCTATATCATTCTCTCCTTTGCCAACGGCACGCTTGTATTAAGCATTGGCGAGACCGTGGAGGAAGTTACCGATACCGGCTTCCTTTCCACTGCACCCACTTTGGCAGTTCAACAGCTCGGGGAGGATACATTGATCCAAGTTCACCCCAGAGGTATTCGTCACATCCTCGCAGACCAACGGGTGAACGAGTGGCCTGCTCCTCAGCATCGATCTATTGTGGCTGCTGCAACAAATGAGCGCCAAGTTGCGGTTGCTTTGAGTTCCGGAGAAATCGTGTATTTCGAAATGGATGCCGACGGGTCACTCGCTGAGTACGATGAAAGACGTCAGATGAGTGGTACTGTGACGTGTCTCAGTCTAGGAGAGGTTCCGGAGGGCCGTATTCGAAGCTCATTCCTGGCTGTTGGGTGTGATGACTCGACAGTTCGCATTTTGAGTTTGGATCCCGACTCTACGTTGGAAAACAAGTCCGTCCAGGCACTCACGTCAGCTCCATCGGCTTTGAACATCATGTCGATGGCCGATTCGAGCTCCGGAGGTTCCACTCCTTACTTGCATATCGGTCTCTACTCCGGTGTTTACCTTCGAACCGTTTTGGACGAAGTGACTGGAGAGCTTTCCGATACCCGTACGCGATTCCTGGGAGCCAAGCCTGTCAAGCTGTTCCGTGTTTCGGTCAAGGGCCAGACAGCTGTTCTCGCTCTCAGCTCCCGTCCCTGGCTCGGATATTCCGACATTCAGACCAAAGGATTTATGTTGACACCATTGGACTACGTTGGACTGGAATGGGGATGGAACTTTTGCAGCGAGCAGTGCTTGGAGGGCATGGTTGGCATTCAGGGCCAAAATCTTCGGTACGTATATTCTTCCTTTGTTTCCTATCTTTTTCCAATCCCTTGATCGTATGATGAGAACTTAAATCCGAATATCCTTGAGGATCAAATTTTTTAAGTTTTATATCTCCAATTGTTCCTACTGAGATCAACCCATTACCACAATGCTTCTCAAACTCGTTTCGCAGTAGTGACATCTGCTAATCACTTGTGGTTTCTAGGATCTTCTCGATTGAGAAACTAGACAACAACATGCTGCAAGAGTCCATTCCGCTCACTTACACACCGCGTCGCTTTATCAAACACCCGGAACTGCCGCTGTTCTATGTCATTGAATCGGACAACAATGTCCTGTCGTCCTCGACGAGGGCGAGATTGATTGAAGATTCTCAAGCGCGGACTGGCGAAACTGAGGTGCCTCCAGCTGAGGATTTCGGTCATCCCCGAGCCACTGGTCACTGGGCCTCGTGCATTCAAATTGTCGATCCCGTTAGCGAGAAAGCGGTGGTCGCGACAATTGAACTTGAAGAAAACGAGGCGGCCGTGAGCGTTGCCGCTGTTCCTTTTACCAGCCAAGATGACGAAACCTTCCTCGTTGTAGGAACTGGCAAGGATATGATAGTCAACCCACCATCTTCCTCCGGTGGATTCATCCATATCTATCGATTCCAGGAAGATGGAAGAGAACTAGAGTTCATCCATAAGACCAAGGTTGAGGAACCTCCTTTGGCTCTTCTCGGGTTCCAAGGTCGTCTGGTTGCCGGTGTTGGACCGGTTCTCCGCATCTACGACCTGGGAATGAAGCAACTGCTCCGAAAATGCCAGGCCCCAGTCGTTCCGAAGATGATTGTCGATCTTCAGACACAGGGAAGCAGAATCGTTGTGAGCGATGTTCGTGAGAGCGTCACGTACGTTGTGTACAAGTACCAAGAAAACATTCTGATTCCCTTTGTGGATGACTCGGTTCCTCGCTGGACAACGTCGACCACGATGGTGGATTACGAGACGGTTGCCGGAGGTGACAAGTTTGGGAATATTTGGATGGTTCGTTGTCCTAAAAAGATCTCGGAAGAGGCAGACGAGGACGGATCGGGGGCCCATCTGATTCATGAGCGTGGTTACTTGCACGGAACTCCGAATCGGTTGGAGCTGATGATCCATAACTACACTCAAGACATCCCGACCCGGCTGCACAAGTCGCAACTTGTGGCGGGAGGACGCGACATTTTGGTCTGGACAGGGTTCCAGGGTACGATTGGAATGCTCGTGCCGTTCATCGGACGAGAGGATGTGGACTTTTTCCAGAACCTGGAGATGCAGCTGGCGGCGCAGCACCCTCCTCTCGCTGGACGGGACCACTTGATTTACCGCAGCTACTATGCACCCGTCAAGGGAGTCATTGACGGGGATTTATGTGAGATGTATTTCCTGTTGTCTAATGATACGAAGATGATGATTGCCGCGGAGCTTGACCGTTCAGTCAGGGAGATTGAGCGGAAGATCTCGGTAAGTTTCTGTTTTCTGTTTTATTTACAGACATGAGCTAATGATTTCTAGGATATGCGGACAAGAGTGGCGTATTGATTTTGAAGAGATTCGGCGTCATCGGCATTCTGTATAAGGGTTTTAGATACCCGATAATTTCTACTAGATAACCATGTACAGGTTTAATGCATTTCATCCCAGTAAAGATGTAGAGGTGTCTCTTACCTCGCTCGGTTTTCTGTTTTCATCGGATGATCTTGAGCTGGATGCAGTTGTACTTAAAGTGCAATCTGTATGAGACGAGAAAAAACGCGACGATCTTTGAGTACGGTTCTATCCGCATGCCACGGACTGAACCGTAATTTATAGTCGGGACATGTATCTTGTAGATATCTTCGAGATGTGTTGTTGCAGGGAATGTCACTGGGATACGGTGGTTGGCTGTGATTACCCCACTTCTTGAACTTCAAATTCATTCATAATCCACTTCCTCACTTCAAGTCATATCAAATCAAATCAAATCAATCCTATATTTAATATAAATACAAAATGCAATCCGAACAACCGTGGCACGCAGCCTTCCCAGCACCACGCAGCACATCACAGACCATCCGCAAGGAACAATTACTGCAGTGGATGCACGAGGGAAGAAAAGACTATGTGGTGATTGACCTCCGCCGAACGGACTTTGAGGTATTCTTCCAGTATACAGAAGTGATAATATAATATGAAGAAACTAATAAGCAAAAGGGAGGAACAATCCGCGGCACTCTCAATCTGCCCGCGCAGACTCTCTACCCATCTATTCCGACGTTATACCAGGTTCTATCTGGTGGAGGCATCAAGGCTGTAATTTGGTATTGCGGTGTGCTTTTTCCCCATCTACAGTGCAGTGCAGATATATATGGATGCTGATTGATGTAGGATCCTGCAACGGCCGCGGCCCTCGAGCAGCAAACTGGTTCACCGATTATCTAGAATCCAAGAACGACAGCTCGATGCAGAGTCTGATACTCGAGGGCGGCATTAAAGGATGGGTGAATGGTGGTGAGGAATACCAGGGTCTGATGGAGGGATTTGACCAGGCGTTCTGGTGAATATATGATACGGAATACACAGAGTACATATGATATATCTAGACCGCTAGTAAGAAACGTAACCCAGTGACGAGTATTGCAGAATTTTCCTTCTTTCACTAGACATTGTATGTTAATCACCTCATCGCATCGCATGTCGAAACAGGATATTTTGTAGGCTGGATGCTCGGTTACGGGCGGAAAAATCTGGAGATTCGGAAAAGAAGAACGAGGACCGTCGCTGTTAGTGGTAGTAGAGAAGCGTTTGGCAGCGGTTATTCTCGTTATTCTGGTTGATTTTTGGCTGGATTGTCTCGGAGATTAAAATCAGTTCATCAGGAACGATGGGTTTTTCTTTTTTGTTTAGTTAGTGGGTTCGGTATGCCGTGTGGCCTGGGTAGGTGTAGCTATAGAGTGCATGTGGTGTGACGGGATTTGTATGTGGGATGCAAGGAGTGGCTGTTAGTCAACGTAACATGTCGGGTGATTTTTATTTATAAAACGTCAAAAGCAATAAATATATTATAATAAGATTATAAGATGAGTATAAAAGAAGATAGAAAGACAAGATAGAAAGATAGAAAGAATGAGAATGTTCCTCCGAACGGAAAAAGGGAAAGCATCGGGAAAGTCTTCGGCCCAGGGGATTCATCATCATTTCCATCATCCAGAAGAGCATATGTAGAAGAAGACGCAGAAATAAGAATAGAATATTGGATTTGAATTTGAACAAAGTCAAACGTCTCCTGTTGATCTTTGATCTCCTGATTATCCCTGATCTCCTGACCATTGAGATTCGCCGCAATGGTGGGATGGACTATTGATGCACATCCTCCATAACATCCATATTCTATCTGAATATCATCACGATCCAAATATCCAAATATCATAATCCGAATGCTATCCCGAGTGACTGCTGACGAATACAACGAACAGTCACGCCCTTGTCGATCCAAAGGCGCATGTCAATCCAAGGGCGTAGGAACACTCCTCCATTCCCGCCAATGGCGATCGTCGCTCTGGTTTTTGGCTTCTCTTTTGTCTTTGCTGCTTCTCTGGTCTGCTCTGCTTTGGTTCGCCAGTCTGCGTCCATATCGCAATTTTATACCACCACGTGCGGTCGAGAAAATGAGTCACTCTCTAGAATTCGTATTCAGATAGCATCATATTTATCATCTTCATCGTGAAGATGAGATATTTAATCCTCTGATCCTCATACTCCATACTCTCCCTAGTGTATATAAAATTCTCCATCGTGTCACGGGCCCACACGCCGTGTCTATCCATTACCCATCGGCTCTGTCTGGCCATCCCTGGATTCTATTATTTTATATTCTCGCTGTTTCTCTTTTCTTTCTCTTTTTTCTTCGCTGTTTCATATCATACTATCATTGTATATCGTTTATCGTTTATTGTTTGCTCTGTTGTTGTATACTATATTGTATATCTGTATACACAATGGCAGCTTCAATCCTCACTCGGGGCTCCAGCACCCTCGAGTCCCTCACCAAACGTTCTCGTCCTCAAGTCCAGATTGATCTTGCTGGCCAGAAACAAGGCCTCGTCAACTCCTACACCACTGGAGATCGCATTGTTGGAACAATCACCATCACCGTCGATCATGACGTGCGCTTCGATGAGATCGACATCACCTTGGAAGGTTTGTAGATCCTCCAAAGTGCAAACGCCTCAGCTTTCAAACTAATTGATATCAGGAACATCGCGAACCACCGTCGAGCGAGTCTCCATGCCCGGGCGAACAGGCGCTTACCAGACCTTTCTCAAACTGCGCCAGCCCATCGACCGCTCTGCCTATCCCACTCCGCGTGTCTTTGAGAGTGGCCGCTCCTATCGCTTCCCCTTTGAGTTTGTCGTGCCCGATCGTCTTTTGCCTCAGGTCTGCAAGCACCAGAAGACAAACGCCCATGTCGAATCGTCGCACACCCTGCTGCCCCCGACCATGGGCGACCCGATGCTCGCCAGCAATGGCAAATCCCTCCTCGACGACTTGACGCCTGAAATGTGCCAGATCTCCTATCTCGTTCGTGCGACTGTCCTCAGACGACCTGCTGTTCAGGGTGAACACATCCGCACCGTCGTCTCGGTGGGCAAAAAAGTTCGCATCGTCCCTGTCGTCGAAGAAGAGCCACCGTTGAACATCGCCGACGACGATCGCACATACTGCCTGCGCAAGGAAAAAGACGTCAAGCGCGGTCTCATGCGAGGCAAACTGGGCCGTCTCGTCGTCGCCACCTCCCAGCCCAAACCCATCCAACTGCCTGCTCCAACCACCTCCTCCCCCGACTCGGTCAACACCGTCACCACCGTCCATCTGCGCTTCGATCCCGTCGGGAACGAGCAGCCTCCCCGTCTGGGCAGTGTCTGGAGCAAACTCAAGGCCACCACGTACTACAGCGCTATCCCGTGGAGTGACTATCCCAACCAATCCGGCAACATGCTCTGGACTCAGGTCGGACGCGGTCTGTACAACGAGACCATCCCGCTGTCGACCCTCTGCGTCGCATCCGCACAATGGACAAAGCATTCCACCGCCGACGACAACAACAACGCCCTCATCCGTCGCGACTCCCTCCAATCCAACTCATCCGCGGAATCCCTCACCGGCCCCTCTGCCTCCTTCACCGGCTCAACCTACTACACCGCGTCCGTCGTCGTCCCCATCTCCCTCCCCAAGGAGAAATCCTTCGTGCCAACCTTCCACTCCTGTCTCACCTCCCGCGTCTACCAACTCGACCTCAGCATCTCCTACCACACCCCCAACACCAACATCCTCACTCCCACCACCTCCCTCAGCGTGCCCATCCAACTCACCTCCCTCCCGCCCGCTGACAAGGCCACGAAACCTTCCCCAGTCCACATCATCACCCAGGAAGAAGTCGACCAGGAATTCTTCAACCCCCGCAGTGTCGTCCCTCCTTCCACCCCGGCCCCGGGGTATGTGGATTACACAGCTACTGCTGCTGCGGCAGTGGAGATCGCCCCGCCTGAGTACTCGGCTACTAGACCTGTTGTGAGTGCTCGCTCGAGGGGGTGTTGTCGACGATGAGTGCCACGACGCCTTATTCTGAAGGGCGCACGGCTTGTGCTTGATTTACTTCGCTCTGTTGAAAGAGAACAAAAAGTTGTTATTGGATGGAGTTGGTAATAAGCGTGATTATTTTGTTATATACCCAGATTTGAGTTGGCTTTGCATAATTAATGTTTTTAATATATTTTATTAATTTTTATATACGATTCCTTACAATTTAATGTGATGTAATGTAGTCTATCTAACATAATCTCATCTCAGTATTATCACGGTTAATTATATCCCTAACATCAGGCCCCATCTTTAGCCCCATCATTAAATTTAATCTTGTCAGATGTGACACTTCATGAAACATCACGCAAACTATACAGCCCCGGTTCGCCTTAAAAATATCACTATACTTACCCTACTCCGTACATACATCCTGTACTTAATTTTCTCTTGGAATGATCACGTGGAGTGCGCTGCTATTATCAGGGATGATTTAGGGTTTGTTTTTTTTTTTTTTTTTTTTTCTTTCGTTTTGATCTATATTTATTCGGTAAGCAAGTAATGGGCGCAGATAATAGCAATAGACTATACCAAAACATACATCGTATGATGGAGTTTCGCTTTGATTTAAATTGATTATCTGAGTCAATGAGACTTTGAAATGAGCTATATGGTTTATTTGAGACTGATGGAATAGTAACTAAACATTAACATACTAACATCCTCCGTTTTCCCCCATATATATAGTAAGTATCATGCAGTATCATACTATCATGGATCTATTTCTCGCTCTCCTCTTTCGGTTGCTCAACTCGTGCACTCTCGTCAACTGATGATCCGGATGGTGTCGTGCTCTCAATAGTCTTATTCTTGTCCTTTCGAAGTCCCCGATATATCTGTGCGATTTGCTGGATACCGCCATCGACGATCGGATAAAATGTCGCGACAAGCATCGTGCCCCACATCCAAATGATAGCGACTATCACCCAGGCGGAGTAGAACTGTATAACAGTGAGAATTGGCCATAATACCAGATGCAAAGTCTGAGTGCTTACCTTCTTTCCAAACACATAATTCGATCCGTACATCGGCAATGGCCATATAACCCAGTGACCCAGGAATGTAGCAGCGGACCAAAACGCCGCGAAGCGACCCCATCTCTTTAATTCCTGTGCGTTAATCGCAGAAGACCGGGTCTGTCCGTCTTCGAGGTGTTCTTCGCCAGGATTCTCGCGGGTATCATCGTGGACAGTCGTCAGGTCACTTTCTATCTTTTCCAGAGCAAGCTTTTCCTTCTTGAACTCGGACCAGTCGTAGTTCTGTGGTCTGACAAGGGTGATGATGACTGAATACAGGATTGGTGAGAACGCGGAGGCAACGGTACCATAAACACAAGGAAGTATTTGACCCGTCGCAGCGACAGAGACGGTTCCGTAAAATCTGTGCGCGGTACCTAGCCAGACAGCAATTCCTGTTGCCATTCCAAGGACCGGTGCTAGGATAGCAGCGGCCTTGCTCTGACGACGCCAGAGGACGGTGAAGACCATGGGGAAGATACCAGGGCAGGTAACGACGCCTACGAAAGTTAGATATGCAGATGCACCATGCAGATGTACTTACCAAGCATGTAGAGTGTCCAGCCCAGGTCAATACCGACATAATGCAGCATCGTGCAGAACCCGGCGGAGAAGGCAGCAAAGAAAATAACTCCAAAATGGCTGGACCGGATGATGTCCTTGTCAGAAGCATTGCGCTTGAAGTATTCTCGGTAAACGTCAAAACTGAGAATTGAGCTGACGGCGATAACTTGGGCAGATAGTGTGGAGGTCACGGCCATGAATGTCATCAGAGTGACGGCCGCTGCTCCTCCTTTACCGGCTATAGTAATCGCTGCATATGGAAGAACGAGACCACCGCTAACTTCAGAAGTAGTCATTCTCTGGAGAAGGTCAGTTGTGTGATTCAGAAGAAAAATCATAGCACTTACTCGTGGGTATGTAGGAAATTGAGGCGTATTCTCCAGTCCAATTGCCACCGAGCTCATCACGGTTCCCAGTGCCCACGGAACTGCAAAATACATGATACCTCCAATTGTATATCCTGGAACAACTGCCGAGGGAGAGGCCGAAAAGGCTTTGATGAAATAACTTGTATCCATCTGGGGGTATCAGTCTGATTCTTTCAATCAGAAAAGACTACTTACGATGACCAGGCCAAAGTTGGAACAAATGTGCAGAATTCCAAACAGAATTCCCTAAATCGCGTTAGCGAGACGCATATCAAATGAATAATCTTGATAACTACCGATTTAGAAGTCATAGTCAAATATGTTCCGTCATGATTTCCAGAAACTGGATGGCGCAAAGCTGCAGCTTGGAGAAGTTCATAAAGCTTGCCCACCGAGCCGACTCCATCAAAGGTAAAAGCCTTGACCGAAAAGTAGCAGGCGATGATCAGGATAATGGTCGTATGGAAGTAGTCAGTGAGGAATCTATTATCAAGTTAGATATCGTCATAGTAGATAGATCATTGTACTAACGTAGCCTTGATTCCACCCACAAAAGTGTAGACAGTCACTCCGACGGGCAATAGAAATGTTGCGGCAATAACATGCATGCCAGTCCTGGTACTATTAGCGTACTGTGTATACACAAGACAGAAGAATGGCACTCACATGGCTGAAATTACGGCCGCAGCTCCAAGAAGCATATTCGCGCAGGCAAAGATGTTGTTGACCAGACACAAGACCATAAAAACGACATGGGCCACTCGTCCTATCAAATGTTAGCACATGATACCACCCTTGGTACATTGAACTCACCATAGCGAATCCTGACCAATTCCAAAGAGGTATGCGCTTCGGGGATCTTTCTCTTGCAGGATATTCCCAGCAAGGCAAAGAAGACAATCATCGGACTGCAACCCGCAGCAAACCAAAACGGACCTGATACTCCGTAGTCATAGCCAACAAATGATGAACCCAACAAGGCTGTCGTCCAAAGCCACGACTATATAAAAGATCAGTATTTACCTTTTTGATTCGAATTTGTACACACCGATATCACAGCAGACGCTGTCAATCCTGTCCGTACAGTTCGATTGGCAGTCATGAACCTATAAAAATTAGCAAAGTCAAAAGAACATTATGTATAAACATACATCTCTGTTTTCTTGTTGTCTTCTCCTGTCGTCTTTTTCAGAAGCTTTGTGACAAGCATCATCACTGACCATGTTAGCCTGGAAACGACGCTGCATAGACAAACATACCAAAAGCAACCACCAGCCCTACCACCACCACAATGACATATCCGACAGTCTGTGAGAGGGGAGGCTGAACGGCTGTATCGCCACCGCGAGCGTGAAGCTCTGCCATGTTGGTCAATAGACAAGGATGTCAGATTTGAAACCAATGCGATGGATCCTTTGATCTAGTATGCAATGCAGGCTTCCACTTCAAATCCCAAGAGATTGGATTCACTTGGCTAGAGGGGTCCCTGCAGACTTAAGTCTTCTACCCCATGCTTCGGTAGGCGTGATGGGCAGACAGGGGGGTCTGCCCGGTCGAACGGTATGAAGTCTCTGTTCGGCATTTCTGTAGGCAATGAGTATCCTGCGCCCCACAGTGATACGATGGAAGATAGATATGAGGTGCTCACTGTCTTACCAGCAACCTGGATGAGGGATGCATTGATTTAAAGTTGCAGGGTTAGGTTAAGGATCGGACATGCTGGTCCTGACCCAGACACCGACGCAGTGGCCATCTGGAGAATGGCCTCGAAAAGGACCATATTCTGTCTCGTGCTTATGATCTGACCCAAACTATTGAAGTGCGTGTGTGAAAGAGATGCATGGGAGGATGGCGTGATGGTGGTTGCTGATGTCGTTGTCTGGGAGAAGCGCCGAGTTGGGAAGGGAAAGTCAGTCGCCCAGAAAATCATCCGCAGCCCTCTCTTCCAACCACCCAGAGAACCCCGAGACACGCAAATCCCTGATCGATAAACCAGACCAGCTGTCTGGCCGTTCACCTTAAGCTTTGTTTGGTCCTTGCGAATCCCAAGGATGGATCGCTGTCCCTTTTCGTGCCCCTCATCTCAGTCTCTTATCGCGTCATCGTGGTCCACTTTGATGCTATGGAGGACCAGAAACACCGTCGGTTGACGGGAATTACATCAGGCAATGGAGGGTAACAGCCATCCAGGATCTCTCTGGATGCGATAAATACATATCAGGATGGATTCCACTTGTACTTTTCGTCAATGGTTTGAATTCGACTCAGATATCTCCTCCGTCTTTCCCCAAGAGACACCAATTTTTAGCTTTCATAGTCTAGATCTTGCTCTACAAGTCTATCACGTCAATATTCACATTCATCGTTAATCATGTCTACCACTGGTGATTCGTCTGCCGCTAAGCCTCGGAAGTCTTTCATCCTCAATGCCTTTGTTGAGATGTGTATGTCATGAACGAAGCTATCCAGCACTCCTTGCTGATTATTCAACAGGTAGCGGCCACCAGTCCCCTGGACTCTGGCGACACCCCGAGGATGAATCGCATTTATTCAACGACATTGACCATTGGATCGAACTTGCGAAGCTCCTCGAGTCTGCCAAGTTTCATGGAATTTTCATTGCAGATGTTCTAGGGGGCTACGATGTCTACAAAGGACCCAGAAACCTTGACCCAGCAATTATCTCAGGCGCTCAATGGCCGGTCAACGAGCCTTTAGCAGTAATTCCAGCCATGGCTGCAGCAACACAGAATATCGGTTTTGGTGTCACAGTTACGACTACATATGAGCAGCCATTCCACCTTGCCAGACGACTATCAACAATTGATCACCTGACTAAAGGACGGTAAGTTCGAGCAAAATATCCTATGCATAATATAGACTAATGATTGCTCTCCAGTGTCGGATGGAACGTGAGTAGAATACCAAGTCGAGGGCTAAATATGAATTTTAACTGATCAATCCCCAGGTTGTCACGGGTTACCTTGACTCCGCAGCTCGAAACTTGGGCCACGCTCAACAGCCCCAGGTAAGCCATATGTCTAATGAGGACATATATTAACATACTGATATGTCTAGCACGATGACCGATATGCTGTCGCCGAAGAATACATCAAAGTTGCCTACAAATTGTGGGAGTCATCCTGGCGCTCAGATGCCGTAGTTTTGGACAAAGAGCGAGGAATCTATACTGACCCATCTCGTATTCGAGAAATCAACCATACTGGCAAATATTTCGACGTCCCTGGACCTCACATCTGCCAGCCCAGTCGCCAACGTACCCCTGTTATCCTTCAAGCCGGAACATCAAAGGCCGGAAAGACATTCGCAGCTCAACACGCCGAAGCTATCTTTGTTGGAGGACACAGTCCCTCCGTCGTGGCAAAGAATGTCGCTGAGATTCGCCAACTAGCCCAGACAGAATTCGGACGTGACCCCCAGAGCATTAAGTTCCTCGCCCTTTTATGTCCTGTTATCGGCAACACCGAAGAAGAGGCTCAGGAGAAGTTCAAGTACTACCGAAGCCTGGGCTCGATAGACGGTGCCCTTGCGCTTTTCGGTGGCTGGACTGGTATTGATTTGGACAAGTATGGTGATGATGAAGAACTCCGCCATGTTGAAAGCAATGCTATTCGGTATGTGAATTGCGTGTCCTTGCCGACTGAATCTGATTCTGACTGAATTTCCTATAGCTCGGCTGTTGAAGGCTGGTCTAAAGCCACACCCGAGGTTGCTAAATGGACCAAATCCACCGTCGGACAACACATCACCGTTGGTGGCTTAGGCGCAACTCCAGTGGGCACACCGGCGCAAGTCGCAGATTACATGGAACGCTGGGTGCAAGAGGCTGACGTGGATGGATTTAATCTGGTAAGTGCAACTACCAAGACTGGGAGCTATAGAATTCTGACACCTGCTTTAGGCGTATGCTGTCAAGCCCGGTTCTTTCAAGGACATTATCAACCTCCTCCTCCCCGAGCTTCGTCGCCGGGGACTGTTCCATGATGATTATGCTGTCAACAAGGGCACATACCGTGAGAATCTGTACGGAAAGGCAGGCCAATCTGGACCTCCATCCGATCACCCTGCCTCACGGTACAGATGGAACGCTGGCGTAGAAGCAAAAGATCATACAATCCCCAACTAAAAGTGGTCTGAAGGAATGATGCGTGATATGTGTCGACGTTCTTGGAATACCCTGTACTTGAAAGAGAATTCATTCAGAAGTCTTCTCGCTGGTGATCTATTGAATATAAACAAACATAGATACAGAAAACAAATATCTTATACAAGACATTATTTAACGACCAAACTTTTTTGCACGAAAATAGTAAAAATAACCCTTTTCAAAAATCTTGCAACGCCACAAAAATGCTGTTTACCAGTCAACCTCCTGATTCACGTAACTTCTTCGTCCGGAAGAGACATAAGGAAATCAATCATATATAATCAAGCCCCCTGTTCTACCTCTAAGTCAACATATCATCCAGTTTCTCTCCCAGGACGTTTTCGATCTGCTTGACCCATTTCCTGACTTCCTTCTCAACATTCTCGTCTTCATCCTCCATCAGCTCGCTGATGTAGGGAAGCATTTCGGGAAGGAGGGCAAGCCATTCCTCGCCAAGGGCTTCGGTGAGGGCTTGCTCGGTCTTCAATGCCGCAAGACGAGTGTGCGGGTTGTCGCCTCCTGCGGACTTGGCGTTGGGTCCGGTGGATGGACGGAGGAACTTCATCAAGGCGGTGTTCAATTCCTTGTGGTTGTCTGTTGAGTCCGCTGCGACAGCAAGCTCTGTAATTGCAGGGATAGCTTCGGTGATAACAAGAGTGGCTGACGGGGTGTTGGTGGCGTGGGCAAGCTGAGAGATAAGGGGTTTGGAAATCAGGGTCAGGTGAGAGGGTGATTGCCAGAATTCTATTCAAGTTAGCTGTATATCATAGTATTTATAACAAGAGCCGGTACGTACCATCTTGGTCGTGCTCAAATGTATTGCGAAGCATGCGCAGTGTCGCCAACCAAAGATGCTTGGAGTCCTTGTTAGAGGGACTGGCCTTTCCAAGGACGGAAACAACATTATCGGTGATGTAGCTTGCATAGCCAGTGACAATTGACTATAATCTGTTAGATAATTGATTCTAAAACGGTGTTGGTGATTATGGAAAATACATACCTGAAGGGTACCAAAGAACACTTCCAAGAACTTGTAAAACGTCGTCAGACGCGACAAGTTGCCTTGAGTATCCTTCTTCGGCAAGCCATTAGTGGCCCATTCGAGCAGTTTAGTGAAGATGGGACGGAAGGTGGTGTCATTAAGCTTGTAAATCATCTTAATGGCAACGTCGTTAATGGCCGCTTCAATCTCATCGAGATCGGAGTAATCGAAAATGGCCTGTGCCCCAAGTGAAACTTGTTGCCGGCGCAGATCGAATGCCTTGAAAAGGATGTTTGTCAAGAGAGTGATGCTCTTCATGACAGCAGACTTGGAGTGCTTTTCAACTGCGACGCTGACAACTTCAATTATCTCCTTGGTAGCTTCCGGTCCTGCCTCCACAACATGCTGCCAGTTGCGATCAACTGCACCGAAAGTCGAGCTAATGTCAATTTTTCTGGCCATAAGTTTCAACGTGTCTTGTCTGTTCTCGTCACCACTCTCATCAATCTCAGATGTAGCGGACTTGAAAGAAAGACGGAGAACCTTGTCCAAATGAGATGCGGAAATCATGAAGGGAAGGTGGGTGAAGAGGGCAGAGAACAGGGAATAAACAGCATCGTGAAGTCTGGTGTTCTCCTTGCCATCCTCGAGGCTCAATTCGAGCAAGTTCAGCGACCGATTCAGAGTGGGGGAAGCGCGGGAATCATCGACTGTCCGAGAACCTCCGCCATGGATGCAAGACACAATACACCCATGATGCGAATGCGGTCATCTTCCTGGCCAATGCAGGACTCACTAGCAACAACAATGGCGGCAGGAATAACCTTGGCGGGGTCCTTTCTGCCATACTTGTCGGCGATGCGGTCGACGCAGGACACGGCGGCATGTTTGAGAAGAGTGTCCGGTGATGACTCGACAATGCGAACCAGCGTAGGCAAGAAGTCCAGCATCCTAACCTGCGACGCACCATCACGTTCAGGATTCTGGCGCAGACGACCTTCCAATAGTCGAAGAACCTTACGCCGTAATTCATCATTCGGTCGCTGGAGCAACACCTCAATGGTATCCAGGAAATCGATGAGCGAGAGAGTGCCGAACAATGAGCTGAGAACATCGCCACTGGCCTGGTTGACAGGTTTGATGTTTTGCGTAGATTCACCAATGGCCAAAACTTGCTCCAAAATTCGAGAGAAAAGAGTACGGATTTGTGTAGGTACTTCCTCCTCTTCTGAAGCAAAGTCATCGGCCATTTTCGACTTGATGGATGAGTGCTTGAACAAATGGGCCAATGCTCGCAACAGATCGACCGCAACCTTCTGGGGCTCACGTCCATCATCGCTTCCGATTCCAAGCAAAACTTGTGACATGCCGGGCTTAGCTTTCAACGAGTCGCTCACAAGATCCAAATATTTGCTGTATGTCTGTACGTAATTATCAGTAAACAAGGACGAGGGAATAGAATGATGAGAAAACACATACAATAAGTTCGACTGTTGAGCCGGCGTCGGAAACCAAGCCGGTCATCAAGGCCAAAACATCCTTTTCCATAGAGTACCTGTTTGCGAGCATGGCAAGAACAGCAAACAAGAAATCCTGTGCTCCAAGCTTTGTGATCAAAGCATGGAAAAGACGCAGGCGACGATGAGAAGGAATGTGTTCAAAGGCAGCAGTGAAGCTGAGAAGCAACTCTGATGTTCCAGAAACAATATCACGCTTTTGATTGCGCAACGATTGGATAAGGGCTGGGACCACCTGGTCAATTGTTTGGTCAATCACCGACACAGAGTAATCGTCATCCTTTCTAAGGACACTGGAACCCATGAAGGTAAAGATTGGCATCACACTGTGAAGAACCAATTCAGGTGCGATGATAGAAAGTCCTGCCACCAGCAGAAGGGCTGCGTTTTGCACTTGAGGGCTCTCCGTGGTCCGAACGCAGTCAACCACCAAGTCAGCCCGGATAACCGAGGTGTCAAACTGAGGCTTAGCACTCTGTTTCGACCGGTTGATAATGGCAAGGAGACTGCCTAGGGTTAAGCTGAGCAGATAGCTCATTCCGGACTGGATCTGAGACTTGAAGTGCTGAAGGGCAGCGAGCGTCTGGAACAGCCCATCAGCCAGCTCCGGATGAGCCTCGGGCGTTGAGCTATCAACAAGTTCGAGAATAAAGGTCATCTTCTCCATGAGCTTGCTGAGACCTGCTTCATCCTTGACGGTCATCGCAACCATATTGTTCTGGCTCGTACGTCTCCGCTTCGGTGCGGGTCCGAGAGCTTCCATGTCAGTAAGAGAGACGGGAATCTTCTGAAGGAAATGAAACAGAACAGGCCCTGGGAGCTCAACAACACGGAGAAGGTCTCTGCAGCTGCTGGCCAATGGCATATCAGCGGCCGAAAGTCCAAGAGAAATGTCAAGTAGTTTCTCTGAAGCAGCGACTTGTCGATCTTCGGGAACAGCGGCCCAAACTTCTCTCATACGACCGAAAATCGCTGCCACAAACGAAGGTCGCAACGACTCAGAGGCAGGGCTGACATTAGACAAGAGCAAAGTAATAGCTTCTTTCTCCTTGGGAGTGACGATCGCAACGATTTGCTGTTCCACCTCGGAGACGGAGAGGCGTTCATTTTCACAAGTTTCCTTGGCCTCCTTTTCGCCCAGTTGGCGCCACAAGGCCAAGAGAGGTTGGAGCTCCTTGGTGCGTGTGGTTCCACCGCTCTTGTCGATACGGTTGAGGATCTTCAATAGGCCAACTTTAGGAGCAAAAAGAGGCATGTGAACAACATGAGAGCAGAGGAAGGTAAAGAGGTTCAGGCGGACAGACTTCTTCAGTTCAGTCGAACCCTCAGTGGCCGAGGTTCCTCGAAGTGTGTTTTCCAATACTCGACCGATGTGGCCAGGGTCGAGGATATATTCTTCCAGTCCTGGAAGCAACGCCCGTTCGAAGATCTTCTGCGCATCACGACCGGAGAGCCAGTTGATGTTATTCGATTGCTTGTCCTGGCCATAGAGCGCCTCAGAAGCCCAAAGCTTCTCGGATGGGCTGTCGTCTTTTCTGCTCTTTTTGTAAAGCTTGCCAATAACAGCCAAAACACCCGCGGTCTCCCGACGAATCCGCTCTGAGGAATCGGAGAGGGCAACGATCAAGAATGGCAGAATAGCTTGGAAATCAATATCGACATCAGAGTTTGAACTGAGCACAGAGTAAATTGTGCTAAGCGCGGCAACCCTTGTGGCAGGGGGGGTATGGACCAGAAAGAACTCTGGTAAAGAACGATAGAAATTGCGGGCTCTTTGTCGCGTTGTCCTTACCCAGGATTGGCAGGTTGACGAAAGAATCAAGTTTCTCCTGGGATCCAGTAGCCAGAGCAAAAGTTTGAACAAGGTTATCGAAAACACCGATAGACTGTTTGCTAAAGAATGACTTTTCGAACAGGCCTTTTCCGGCCAATGATTCCAAAGCAGGTGTAAAGTTGTCCGGCTCATCTTCCTTCTCCACATCTTCCATTTCCACGTCTTCGATAGCAGGAGGCGCAGGAAGAGACTCGATTACCGTTTGCAAGTTGTGCTCCAAGGCGGAAACGTCGACAGATGACTCGGCAAGGGTCTTCTGGAAAATGGGTTGCAGAGAGTCCGATCGGCTAAACTCCTGGACCAAGTCCGCAATATGTGTCTGAACGTCCAAAGGCATTGCGCCATTCTTATTGGCATAGCTGGCAGCATGAATAACCATAGCCATTCCCTTGCTCATATCAGGTTCCGCCAGAAGCTGGTTTTCGAACACGAGAGATAGCAAATCGAGATGTGCGTTGTCCTTCTGCTTGTGGAGATCATCGAGGCACCCAGCCACAAGTCCAAGTAATAAATGGGATGTCGGGTACTGTGTAGAAATTTCAGACAATTGCTGAACAAGGTCTTCCAATCGAAGGATGGCCTTGAAAACCTTCCTTGGGATTGTCGTCTTCGGCTTCTGTTGTGCCAGAACTGACAGGCATATCAGACCAGAGCTTGCTGTCTCCTCTGTCCAAGATCCTACAACAGCCTCCATCAAACCATCAAGAACATTGTCCTGAAGAGAAGCTTTCTGTGCCAGGACGACGGCAATCATATAGCAGCCAATGACCAGTTCCGAAACCTTCTTCATCGCGAGACCATCGTTCAAAACCGGAAGCACCCGAAGCAAAATGTCTTCGTGCTTTTCTTTCTCGACACTCCGTCGGCCCGAGCGTGTTGAGTCCAGCATTCCAGCCACAGATTCCGTCACAATTCCGGCCCAGAAGGACAAAAGCGCATGGTGGTGTGCCGTTTGCCGACTAACTTGAAGGACATAGTTGTTCAAAGCGGCGAAGAAAGGCTTGTTGGTAGTTGCACTGTGCACAAGGGGATGGCGAGGCGGGTTTATCGAGCCCCTCTTGTACGGGTTCAGCACTTTGAAAGTCGGAGTCAGGTCGTCGGGAAGAATTGAAAGTAGGTTCAAAAACAGAGGAGTGGTATGATACGGAAGAAATGTAAGAAGGATAAAAGCGGTATTATATTCGTGAGCACTGCACAATATGTTAGCCAGACTACAAGGATTTCAAGCATGGGTCCAGAGAGTCGTTGTCGCACCGAAATCGTCTCACAAGCCAGTCAACAGCTTTGATGGCAGGGCTCAATAATAATCTCCCTCCAACAAGGGCAAGAAAAGCCTCTATAGCTGCGTCAAGCTCCTTATTCTGAGCAGCGTTCATTTCTGTTCGATCTTCGGCCTTGCTTTGCTCGCTGAAAATCGTGCGGTCGAACTCCGCAAATCGTGGTTCGAGAGTGCATAGCTCCTGGAAGCCTTCGTAGCATATTTGATAGATCGTTTCAAAATCCTGGGATCCAGCAACTTTCCGGTCGAAAATCAGAGATTGCGAATGCGAGATTCTCTGCGCTTTCAGATTCAGTTGGTTGGTCGACTTTGCCGCAATCTGCGACAACTGCGCGGAGAGGGACGAGGCCATCTTGGAGGAAATTTTTTATCGAATGAAATAAACGACACCCATCCCTCGGCAATCAATTCGCCTGTATCAGAAGGGAAATTAGGCCAAATTCGCAAGTGGTCCCCGTCGCGATCTGGGTGGTTTTTGGTGTTCGGAGCAACTTTTTTTTCTGATGCAAAAAAAATGCGGGAACGGGAGCGGAGTTTTTCCAGCCAAAGCAACTGCCCCCGAACTTGGAGACTCACGATGCCTCACGTCTGGGAGCATGGATTCTTCTGGCTCGCAGGTGCGTTTTAAGCTCTACAAACCCTATGTCTAGACCTACTGCTGATGATACCTCAAAGGAAAAAAAAGTCCATCCCGCGGTTTGCCAGTTTCAAGCCTCCAGCTCCTCCGCCGCAAGCTGATCGGCCTCCCGAACGCCGCAGTCGCGAGACCGCCCACCGCGATGAAAGGTCCAGCCACCGTTCGAGACACAGAAGCCATCGCGACCGTTCTCGATCCAGGGAGCGACGGAAAGAACGTCGGGAACATCGTCATTCGCATAGGAGGGATGTCCGTCCCAACAGGGAAATCACCCCCGAACAATTGCCTGTGCCGAAGGCTGCCGTGAAAGAGTCGAAGGATGAAGCATCGGATTTATATGTCGTGGACCTCAAAGGTGACAGACATAACCTATTCTATGGCACGCTGCATCGATACAGTGTTCCCAAGTATCACCGGGTGGGTCGAGGGAATGTGCTTGGGCTTCCTCGAAGCTACAAAATCGACCGAGATACAGCAGAAGGGGACGCTCTTGTTCTGAGGAAGGACTCTTGGCGTACAGATGCAACGAGGTCCAAAGCGAAGAGTGTATTGTCAGGATTGGGCAAACAGAAAACCAAGCTTCTGCGTGTGCGACAACAGTCTACTTCGGATGCGACAGTCGAAGCCTCACGAGACTTCCTGCCGTTCCCCACGTCTGCAAGGCAAAAATCCAGAGCAAACTTAGGAGAGTACGACTCAGATGACGAGAAACATGGTTACCGTTCGATCCACGGGAAAGCCAAGCCTGAGGATGACATTCCTAGCGATTTGGAGGTAGTGTCAGATACGGACTCGGAGGATGAAGCCCATCGCGTTGACCCTGATGAGGAAATCAGGAAACTTAACGCAGAATTGTCTCGAAATGCTGAACGAAATCCCTCCGATATCGACGCATGGCTCCGGCTCATCGATCACCAGGATTCGCTTCTCAGGGGTGCTGGGAAAGAATCTCGCTCTTTGACCTACGCAGAAAGGAAGAGCTTGGCGGATATCAAAGTTTCCCTATACGAAAAGGCATTGAAGAGAGCAGGGCAGAGTTCTTCTAAAGATCGCCTCTTACTAGGTTTACTGGAAGAAGGCGCAAAGCTGTGGGACACCAAGAAGCTTTCAATGCAATGGCAGGCCGTATTGAAGTCGAATTCCCAATTTGTCAGTCTCTGGGTTAAATATCTCGATTTCCGACAAACCGAATTCCTTGATTTCACCTATGAAAGATGTATGGCTACTTTCATTGATTGTCTGAGATTGAATAGGTCTAGTCCCGACGGCGCTGAGAAGGTTCAAGTTCACAACTACCTCTTTCTACGCTTAACACTGTTTATTCGAGAATCAGGGTTTTCGGAACATGCTGTTGGCCTCTGGCAAGCTATCCTCGAATGGACTTTCTTTCAGCCGGAGTTTTATTTGAGCAACGACCAAGACAAAGCACTGTCGGCTTTCATTGAATTTTGGGAGTCGGAAGTCGCTCGCATTGGAGAGGTTGGTGCAAAGGGCTGGAAAAGTGGGAGCAGTGGTTTTATAGAGCCCAGAACGTTTACCGCGACAAACCGCGTTAACCTGAAATCAATATTTGCATCGTGGGTAACATGCGAAAGAGAACGGGTCCTCAATGCTCGACTACCCGCCCGTAGCTTGGATGAATCAGACGATGACGACCCTTATCGTGTGATCATTTCATCCGACCTTCAAGACTACTTATCTCTCTTCTGGGGATTTGACTCGGGCGATGTGCTGATCAACAGCTTCTTGTATTTTTGCCACCTTCCTCCTTTGACTTCTCCAGAAAATGCGGAGACGACAAGTCGCTGGGCCGGGGATGTCTTCTTGAGCAATGACTTGATGGGCAATCCAGACCCTATACTCGATGACTGGCTTCCAAAAATGGATTCAAGATCAGAGGAAACTTCTACGCTCTCTCCAACCTCTTTCCCTCTTCAGAATTACATTCATACGTTGGATACCTATTTCGCGGATACTCAATCATGGTTCTCATCTTTCAAACCGTGGATCAAAGCCACCTTGCATGGTCGATCTGAAATTGACAACGACTGGGTTCGGAGAACGCTCCGATTATTAGTCGAGGCAAACCCGGCGAACGAAGACCTCGCCGAGTACACACTTGCCATGGAATTTGCTTGCAATGGCAAGGAGGCCAGGAAATATGCCAAGTCATTGCTCAAGAAAAGATCAACGAGTTTGCGACTTTACAATTCTTACGCATTGATAGAACGCCGATCTGGAAATCATACGGCCGCTGATCATGTCTGGGCGACTTCTCTTTCCATGAGCCAGACCTTTGCAGACCGTGACAGGGCGGACAGTGGTCTTCTCTGGCGTGCATGGATCTGGGAAGCATTGGAAGCTCGAGATATGGCTCGGGCATGCCACCTCCTAATATCCATGCCTCAGCACAGTGTTGACCTCAAGTCTTTCCCCGAAGCCTCAACTCAAACAACTTTCAGCCCAACTAACTTGCTCAAGATACGCAGTGTGAGTAGCAACGATTTATGTATCCCATTATCCCAAAGTGCCAGGCTAACTTTGCTTTAGTTTCTGGCAGAAGCCCAAGAGAACACGCTAGCTACTAGAAAACCGAAAGTGTTTGTGGCATACACAGACTGTCTAGCTCTAGTCTCGTATCTTTCTAACTCCCTGGATTTGAACAAGGCTCTCGACGCCTATGCTACAGCAATCAGCAGACTATCCTCGCTACCTCTGAACGTTCAATCTTTCAAGCCCTTCACTTTGGAGCTTTTACACCAAGCCCGATCAAAACTACTCTACTACCACATCCAAACAAGTGGCGTATACAAGCCATATCACATTCGCACTCTCCTGGCAGAAAGCATATCTTTATTTCCCCATAACACCATATTCCTCTCCCTATTTGCCTGGAACGAATCTCGATTCCGCATCGAAGAACGCGTCAGGGACGTCATCAGAGACATAACCACTCAAACCCGGTCCCGAAACGATCACCAAAAGGTCCCAGTCACCTCACACCTCTTCTCAATCTACACCGAACTGACCCGCCCCGTCTACGCCGGCTCAACCCTCCACTCCGTCCGCGCCGCCTTCGAAAAAGCAATCGGCTCACCGACTCCCTCATCATCCTCATCCACCCAAACCAACCGCCCAGCCAACGACAACTTAACAGCCCACTCCAACCTCTCCCTCTGGAAGCTCTACATCCTCTTCGAACTCTCCCGAAACGACATCCAACGCGCCAAAGACGTTTTCTACCGCGGCATGCGCGCCTGTCCCTGGTCCAAGGAACTCATCATGCTCGCATTCACCCATCTCCGGGCTGACATCGTGCGCGATCGATACAGTGGTGGCGATGTTCCAAGGAAGGGCGACGGAATGGGCTTTGATGAACTGCGTCGTGTGTATAATGTTTTGGTGGAGAAGGAGTTGAGGGTCCATGTGGATATTGAGAATGAGTTGGACGAGATGGTGGCTAATATGCAGGTTACTACTACTTCGTTGGGGATACCGATTCATATGCCTGATGATGTGGAGAGTGAGGATGAGAAGATGCGTTGATAATATGTGTTGTTACAGTTAGCTTTTCTAGGTTTTATAATCCGATGGATTGGGCTTTTTATACGCGAAAGCAAATTTACTGTCACTTCGCTTCGTAGATCTGATTGAATACTCTTGCGAAAATAGCAAATATATACCAGGTATAGTACAGTACATTGCAAGAGACATGGCTAGAAGATACATAGATGCACCAAGTAGAACGAATCCAAAAGGAAGACAGAAAAAAGAAAAAGACATTCATCACTCATAAGCATTACAAGGCCGTTACTTACTTTCAGGTTATTTTTTATCTTTCTTTTTTCTTGTATCCTATTTACTAAAATGAATCAAAAGTGTTCCTTCCAGAACTTGAACTTGACATCTTTTGTCGAGGAACTCTTCGACGCCTCCTGAATTTGTCGAGCTGCCGCGTTCGGTCCACAGAAATACACTCCTATCTCGGTAGTTGGTGTATTCTGGAGGCCGGGGATGTATGTCTGGTCGTACAGTCCGTCACGCATAGCAGTGAAAAGACGGTTGAAGTCGGGACGACCGAAGTTGGTTCGACTGCGCAACTCAGTGAGCGGGTCTAGATCTTGGCCGACGGAGTTGAGGTAGATGTTAGCCGCCGTGTCATGGTCTAGCCGCTGGGTGAGGTACGTGTGGATGCGCAAGAACTCGGCGCTTCCCTGACTCGCGGCGGCGGAGGCAGATTGGTGTTCCAGGGAGGAGAGGAGCGCTTGGAACCATTCGAAGGATGAAGTATCCTTGCAAACCCAGATGAATTCGACACGACGTAGACGACGGGGTGGATTGGGGCCAGATCGCAGATGCCAGATATTTTTGAGAATGGAGGCCCACGGCGTAACGCCTATGCCTGTTCCGATGAGAACTGCAACTTCGTTTTCAAATACATCCTCTGCGGGAGCTCCGTAGGGGCCGTCGATGCGGAGCCTAGGCATCTTCTGTCCATTTTCGAGGGCAACTTCGTACATTCCCATAGGGTCTAGCCCTTCTAGGTCCTTCGCTTGCGCTGGACCACATCCTAGGGCATCACCGAGGGCTCGAGTGAAATCTCCAACTTGGCGTACGTGGACACTAACATAGGGATCAAATGGGCAGGAAGTAATGGTAAAGGGGTGCCACTGGTTGCTAGACACTTCTGGCACTTGAAGGAAAAGCCACTGGCCGGCTTTGTAGTTCATGCTGGCCTTGCGAAATTGGATTTCCATCGCATCTAATGCATTGTTAGAGATGTCTCTGGATTTTTATGAAGTGGTTCCACGCACCGTATGGATGACGGATCACCTTGGTGATCACTGTTTCGCGTCTGGATCGAATCTCTCGGTAGAGTCGTTCGAATAGGTAAAAGGCGCCTCCTACCAGCTCCCACCGCCAACCTTCATACCCAAGACAATGATTCCAGAACTTTTGACCTGCGAGTGGCGATATTGGGTGGGTGGTATCTCGGACAAAACAACCGGTGGCGTGGGTGTAGAGAGCCAGCATGAAGGGGACGAACAAATGATGTGTGTACCAAAAGGTCTCGAATGACTGTTGCCGAATTCTATGGTGGGCGGTTGTGTACATCAGCATCATGCAGAGCAGCATGACATGGCCGGTTATTCCGCCTGCTTCAGTGAAATGGATCTGAACCGCCGTAACGGGTCGGATATTGTCTTTCTCCACATTGTAGAAGCTGACATGAATTAGAAATTGAAACACCTTCGGGCTTGCTGACTTACTTCACATAATGGGAAGCGGTATGAATTATGGTGAATATAAGCAGGGCGTATGCCACTTGGCGATGAAACCATATGGATTCATCAAGTGGTAACCATCGAACCCTGGGTCTGATCCATTTCAGAAGGTTCCTGCACATGGGCATGAGGATCAAAGTACAGTCGAGGGAGAGGGTTAGACCGGCTCCTCTCGAAAACCAGACCGAATATTTCAAGACATTAAGAGCGTACAGTTTGTCATTCGACGCTTGTATATACCTAGCCAAGAGTCAGCAAGTACCTATACCAGCCAGTTATGAACCCGTCACATACCACCCAGCGGCAAAGAAGCCGATATGAATACCCCAGAAAATTATGTAGAACCAAATCTTCGAACCCGTAAAATAAGAACCCCAGGCGTGTGACATTATGACTAGTCTGGGAGAAAGAAAATGCGATATGGGTATCCTGAGAAAAAGGAAATGTTGACCATCGACCAGCGATGTTGAAATAGAAAAACAGAACAAAGGAATGTATTCGTTTAAGACCAGACCTCCGAAGCAGGACACTCGAGTCGTGAGTCGAAAGATTGATCTCAAACGTCAGATAATCGATGCTTCAACTCCATCAACTTGGCTTTTCACGTTCTTAACACTGCTGAGGGGGCAGTTTGCTCAGAACGGTTCGTCAAGTTGACTGAGATGTGTTGTCGCAAGATTATATGATGTAATTCAGTTTCCTTTGATCGTAATTTTTCTGCGATAAATTCAAATGCAAGATTTCTGATTTCTGGTTTCTTTTTTTTCTGGATGATTTCATGTGTCTGTACAAAGCGTGTTGGTGTTGAGAAATCGTGGCTGAGGAAGTCCAGATTGTGGAGATGGACCAGATCAACGGACGATGCTGGAGGAGGACGGAACGAGAATGAGAGTCGACTCATTCATAATTCCCGAGCATTCCGGCCGTTGAGAAGATGAAGATGAAGCAGCGATGCAGACGTGGGGTATGGAAGAGGGAAAGGGAAAACGAGGTGAGAAGAAGAAGATCCAGCGATGTGGTTTTGGCTGGTTTGGCTGCAGGGGCGGAAAGTGGAAAGTGGGAAAAGACAAAGTCCACTGTCCACAGGCTGGAGGAGTCCACCACAAAGTGTTGCTGAGTTAGTCTCCAGAGCTAGTGGGAGAAAAAGAAAGGAAAGACGGTGAATATTGGCCAATCACCGCAGACTGTCTGCTCTGCCCTAAAAAAACGGCCTTCATTTGTGGTTTATTTTGGTCTTGACGTCTTTGCCAGCCATCGCCCCATGTGCTTCTGTCGAGTATTACTAGATCATATGATGCCATTCTCTATGGAGGGGATAGATTACCTAGAGTCAGTCTCCTGTATCTCATACCTCGTATTGTTATGCCGAGAGTCATCGCGAGGCTTGTGCTCAGTGCTCTATCTCAGAGTCAACACGCAATACGCTTGCGACATCCACTACCATCACATCAATAGTCCCTCAACTCCCACATTTTCATGACTCTGTGGATATAATTTCATCCCTCTTTCTTCTCGGTTCTTTCCTCCTTCTCATATCCTGGAAACTCCCTAGTAAACCATGTGGTTCTGTTCTGGGATAATTGATTTCCAAGGCTATCATTCCCCACCTCTGGGAGTAAGCCAAGGAATCATGATATCGCCTATTCGCATATGACGGCGTAATCCAAGATGATTTGCTTCCACCAGCAGAGAGAAGCGAGCAAAAGACTGAAGATCCAAGATGAAATGGGTGATTCCGTCCGGTTCAAATCCGTCGTTGCGATGGAGAAACACCGCCGGCCTATCAGATGCGTTCTGCAAGCGCTTCCAATCACATCGCAGCGGCCAATCACAGTCGATTGTCGCGGATTAGCAACTGCCCTTTTGCTCTTGGCGCCTATTCTGGTGTATACAGCTTTATCCCGCTGTTAAATATAGCTGCAATGCTTGTCATTCTGTGGGCATTATATTAAGGTACAGCACTTGCTGGGTCCGTCCGGGTCACGTTGTGGCCGAAGATAGAAGACAAGTCCGAGAAAGAAAGACATTCAAGACAAGCGAGATACGAGGACCTTGTCACTTGGCCTGCATGATGTGCAGCTCATCACATCCACCTATTTTTATGAGTGACGATATTGATCGATCAAGACGAGAGACAAAAGACGGTGTGACTGATGATCTGATAACAATGCTACTTCTTATACTACTTCTTATACTTGATGAATATGAATTTGATGACTCTCCTATCTATTTCTCGTCTCTGATACACTCCACAGAGCATATCCCATCTACTCTTATATTGCTGTCTCACTTACCGCCAGATTCAACCTCCCCCTCAATCTTCACATCCAGCCTAGCCCAAACAGGAAGTGGCCCAGTTTGCATCGGCCGCTAAAATGTCGTTCCCGTCAATCTCCTGCATTTTTACCTTTAGAATCACGCGCCGGCCCTTTCCCTGCCCTCTCATTCGCTGCTTCTCCACCATTGCGCCTAGCTCTCCACCAACCAGGGCCAAAGATGCAGGAATTCCCTGTTCTGTCACAACTTTCAGCATGCCCCTTCCGTCCAATCAGCAGTCATACTCGGAGTGTCCGTGAAGAAGCCAAGAGGGGATTCGAGGGGTATGTCCGTCGTACTCCATCTTAATTGGCTGGAGATCTGGAAATTCCTGTCACTGACCACCCCGTGGTCATCCTTCTTCTTCCTCCCCTCCCTCGGACGCCCTGAATCCGTTGTCTTCTTCTATCCTCGACTTGCTTTTCTACTTTTACCTCGCATCGATCGGCTGTGATATTTTGGTCGATCCCAGTTCAAAATGGTCCACTGCTTTTAGCTCTTCTTCTCCACTTGCCATGCCGTTTCCACTGCGACCTCGACCCCTCTTATATATCTAAAGCTTTCGCTATCTGCAGGCGGCCGATCAGTTCATTTCTTCCAACCTTTCGTCACCATCGCTTCTTTCGCTGGTCGAAAGACTCTTACCATCACTTCCCACCTGCATCCATCTCGATCGCAATGGGAAGATTAATCAAGAATCACTGGGGACGTTTAATCATCCTCACTGCTGCAGCTTGTATGTCCATCCATATACCCCCTCAAGGAATCCTTCAAACAACCCAGATCAAAAACTAACAATACACTTATAGACCAAATCGGAAGCGCAATCGAAGGCTTCATCTGGCCAAAAGTCTTCTGGGACTTTATGTCCAAGAACCTAAATGGCGCCGTCGCACCAGTCCCCGTCCTCCAGATCCTCAACCTGATTATGGGCCTTCTCGGTCTGGCGTGGGAATGGCCGCTCAAGCCATTCGCGGGGTCAGGTCCCCATCGCAGCATCGAGTTTCGTCTGATATTATACCCACTCAGCGCTTTGCTCGCTGCGCTGCTTTACCAAGGTACCGATCCGGCTATCTACTATCTTGTCGGGATTGCGGTGTACTTTTGGGCTTATAGTGAGGGCGAGGTATGTGCCAATGTCAAATTACACGAAAAAAAAGACCAACCCATCTAACAGTCAACCAGGTTGTATGTCCTGAACCATGGACCCTCCCCAAACGAACAAAAATCATCAGAGCATAGCATGCAGCTTCATGCTATCCTGCCATCGAAATCTACACTGTACAAAATAACGACTTACGAAACGACGACCACGATACCAACGCACACTTAATCTAATGGCTGACTCGACATTACTTGATCTTTCCCTGTTCATCGCTTGCGATGAACACTTGTCCTTGGATGAATAAACAATGCATATTGACTGGCTCAAGAGATGCCTGGCACTGGGGATATATTCATCCAAGACAAATTTATGTATTATAGTCCGGCACTAGAATCCAAATACATGAAAGTGCAAATTCACTAGTTACCACGGAGTACTTCCACTTGTAGAATAGTGAACCCATGCTTCTCGGCTTGTCCTAGTGTATGGAGATCACGTTTCAAGTACGTATTCTCAACCAGGATAGGCTTATGGATAATCATCTTGTGCAAAGTAACATGCGCCTCGTGGGCTTTTGTTGTCATTTTGATCAGAGGAAGATGTAATGATCCATGTAACCTAGCTGTTGGCTGAATCGCGCCCTCCATCAATCTGCTGTTTCCGCCAGACATGTTGGATACGGCCAACGAACGATCTGTCATTATCTGGGTTCAGACTTCCGCGGTGTTCTTCTTCGTCGAGACACGAACTGGCCGTGGCTCACGGCCGACGGATTGGAGACCAGCCCTAATCGAGACATGAGCACCAGTGCTCAAGTAGATATTGTTGATGTTCTAGTCTTATTTTAGGTTGACTTTGGAATTAGTCGTTTGAACAGCAACGCTGGCGCCATTTGACAACGTTGAAGCTATAAATTCGTTAGCTCATCTGCATCTTGACCTATACACCGATCGTCCATACTTAACGGTTTGAAAAACAAAATGTTTGGTAGAATGTAATCACGATCTCCAATACTGAAAGGCTAGTTGTAAACTGCATCGAAGTCATATATCAAGGTAGACTTTTGTGGTCTCGAAATGTTGTCAATCCAATCCAAGCAGGGCTTTATGTATGTACCAATCGACAGGAACTCTAGAAGATCGGGACAACTTTGATGGAATTTTCTTCTAGTATCAGCCTACATATGCAGTAGTCCAATGTTCTTAATTGATTGGATGAGAAGGACATTTATATAGGGATGATGGATGATGTTGGATGAGTTGAGGGAAGAGTTGGTAGGCCACTCTACTGGTTTTTATTTTTGGCCAAGCAGGTGAATATACTTGATTTCAAGAGTATTCCCAGCTTAAATAAAATTAAAAATATCTTGGAATATCCCCATTCAATTCGAAATCGAAGCAGAAGCCCGATATTGTATAAAGTGGCGCTATTCCATATCAGGAAATATGGCCCTTCTGCCTTGATGCCTTATCTTATCCAAGGCAGCAGTTGTCGAACTTCCTCGAATCATCCAAACTCGTATTCAACAACCCCCCGAAATGACAGGGAAATACGAGGTAAAAGCCCAGAATATCTCATGAAACAAGTGATTCATCAATCGAGCAAACTTTTCTCAATAAGTAATTGGCATTATCTGCTTTATGGACTGACTGCAGATACTCCAAGCTATCGCCAGCTCGTCAAGATAATGTCGCCTTCGGCCTCGGTGCGAGACAGCCATTCTCAATACTGGAATGCGCACGAAAATGACTCTGACGATGTTCCTGTTAATAAAAAGACAAGCTTTAACGGGGAACTAAGCAAATACTTGCACTTGTCAGATAATAATGCCGCAACTACAGAGACAACCCCCGACAGCACATCCGAATCAAATACTTCAGATCGTCCAAAGCGAAAATCACGACTTGAATCAGAGGACACCACCACTTCAGCGCCCGATGTCTTATCATCCTCAAAACGGAGAAAAGCACATTTTACAACAATACCACGCATAACCCGCTCTCGATCTACTACCGCCTCATCCTCTCCACGATCGAAGGCTACACCTCTACCTCGCCGAAAGACCAACAAATCCTCCGAGACCCAAATCCAAACCCAGACCCAGACCACCTCCCCATCCACCTCCCTCCTCCGCGATACCATCCCCCCCAATCTCACCCTCCTCCTAGTCGGCGTCAACCCAGGCATCCTAACCGGCACCACGGGATACGCCTACGCCCACCCCTCAAACCTCTTCTGGAAACTCCTCCACTCCTCCGGCCTCACCACAATCCGCCACCCTCCCTCAGATACATACCGGCTGCCAGAGCTATATAACATCGGAAACACGAACATCGTCGAGCGCCCCACCCGCGACGCCAGCATGCTCAGCAAGGCCGAGATGGACGCCGGTGTGCCTATTCTTGAAGCAAAGATAGCCGCTCAGCGTCCTGAGGCGGTTTGTCTGGTGGGGAAGAGTATCTGGGAGGCTGTGTGGAGGGCTCGGAAGGGGAAGGCGATACGGAAGGAGGAGTTTCGGTATGGGTGGCAGGATGAATCGGAGAATATGGGCAGGGTTGAGGGGCAAGGTGAGGTTGAAGGGTGGGATGGGGCTCCTGTTTTTGTGGCTACGACTACGAGTGGGCTGGCTGCTGGTATGAAGCCCGCAGAGAAGGAGGCTGTATGGAAGGAATTAGGGAGTTGGGTGGTTGCAAGGCGAAAAGAACGGGGGATTGTATGTGGGATAGCTTCATGATAATACCAATTGGGTAACATATAGGAGCTGGAGTTGTAAATTTTGGTTAATTATATAGGACATGAATGATGCATATAGTTCCAACATCACTTGATTCATCTACTCGACAATTCTACCAACAAGATTACTGCGAGAGGAAAGATTTGGTATGCAATCCATTAAGAGTCACATTTATCAATGACGAGCACAGCCCATCATCACCTATATTATGCTTCATCATAGTTTAAACTCCTGAGCATATCCATATCCATAAGCTCCATCCATGATAACACATCCCCGCTGTGCGAAATGAACAGAGCCCGCTCATTGTGAAAATAAAAAAGCAAATAGTTTCTTAAGAGATTCATAATCTCAAGAAGGCTAAGAGGAAAGAAAATGCCAATGCCATAGGATGCAAGTTGGTATTTTACCGAGTGACGCCGGTAGGGCCTTTTCTGGTGTCCCGATCACCGTTGTGCTCGCGAGACTGTTGAAGAAAAGCATCAGTATGCAGCTATTGATGTTGGTGAGAAGAAAGGAAGACGAACAGTAGATGCCTGGTATTCACCCTTCTCGAGGATCTGCGCGATGCATTCGTCCTCGTTCGAGGTTCCAAACTCACTCTCGAGAAGGCCCTTGCTGGCTCCATCGAGGATACCCTGAGTGCCGTGTCTGTAGGAGACAATGGTCAGCATCTAGTCTGCTTAGAGCTCAATATAATTGACTTACTTGTGAGTAACAAAGATCTTCCAGCCGTTCACAACGTGGGCCAGAGCAATGGAGCGGTCTTTGCGCCAGCTCTCCAGGATTTGAGGGTCATCGACGAAGACAATGAAGTCCTCGGAGTTACCCTTGTAGAAGACTTTGGAGTTGGGAGCGTTTCCACGGGTCATATTGGCGTTGTTTTCGAGGTTTTTGAAGTTCTTTTGTCTTTTCCTTGACTTCAAAATGCTTCAGAGGATGGAATTCTCTGAAGATATAACTTCTGGGAGGTTCAGCGTCGAAAGTAAGGTCGCGTGAGATGATGGTGGATGACGTCACCAGCTGTTCGGTGGGGAAACGGTGGGATGCTGGAGGTTTTGGTTGCGGAAAAAATTCAGCCAAAGGCAAAGTTAAGGCAAATGCAATCGAGTGAACTCTGAGCACAGAATGGTTTCTGTAATTGATGTCTCTTCGTTGACGCAGAGAATATCGCCCTTTAAATATGGCCGTCTGGAGCCAACTTGTCACTGACCGCGACGTCATCGCTTTCTTTCCCTTGTTTCGATCTACATATCCAGGTTCCACTTCTGTCCAGGAATCCAGACGATTGCTTCCCTGCCACCGGAATCATGGGAACTGCGGTTGGCTGCTTACTGCTGCTGTTGTGTGGGGAGCTGTCTCATCAATATTCTCGCCATTTCTGGGTCTTGCTAATGATGTTATGTATCAATAAGTCATATTACGTCTCGCCAAGCGCCATATGCCACCTCATCCACCTCATCCCCACTGCTATCGAATCGCCCAGAAGCAAAAAACAAATCGTTGTGCCTGACTCCTCTTTTGATGCAATCATGCAATGACTGCGGGTTCTCCCTGTCCCCGGTTGCATCATCAACATCGTCATGCTCCACTTCCCAAGCCCAAGCTTGGGCGAGGTTTCTTTGGTTTCCTGGACAGGGAATTGAAAATACCAGTCAGACGTGGGCTCCTCCAGAAAGTGTTCTCGGTGAAAGCTCCATGACATCCGTCATCTTCGTTCTTTGAGGGAATGTCTGGATTGGGAGCTCCCTTTAGCACACCCTTCTGTCTAGATCGTTTGGTTCGTATGGTCGATGCTGGAGAAGCTTCTAGCATAGCGACATATTTCTCATCGGTTTCAAGTCCTTCTGGTGGAACATCGTGCCTTCTACTGTCAAGAATGTCTTCCTTAATGTTGCCAGAGCTTTCCAAAAGGGGGACATCAGGAGCAGGGGTGGTGTTGGGCAGGGTCAAAGAGCTGGAACGCCTGGTGAATCCCGGGCGAGTGGTCAATCGCCTCATAATCTCACCAGATCGGAAGAGAATATCGCCTTTCTTCATAACCATGCCAGGAAATGAAAGTACATCCCGTGTGTATATCTCCGAAATCAACTTCTCCAAGCGAACCCGATCTTGCCTTTTGGTTGCTACTACCCAGGCTGATTGTGGGGAAGGAGAGATTTTCGGTTGCTCCATTTCACCATTGTTGGCTTGATATGCGGCCTCATCAAATCTATACGAGCAATGTGTTTTCTTGATGACTACATGTTGCTGCAGGTTGAATTTCATACGCGAGGCGGCCAGCGAGTGCGTAGAAGATCTTCGGGCCAGGGGGCGCCCCGGATGAGGCGCGCGATTCAAAGGAACCAAATCCAGAGCCATGAAAGAATATCTTCTGGACTCCAACGACAATAGTTTTGGTATGTCGGTCAGTGCAGCAGCAGCTTTGAGCATCTCAGTATTCCATTGTCGTTCCTCTGCTGCCGATGACGCGCTTAGGATAAGTTCAAACTTATCATCCTGATCCGAGAACGTCAATTTCCATGAAAACAATCCATAGCAGTGAAGACCTATTTTTACTATCAGTATGTGATCCGCGGACAAGCATGGAAGCTTTATCTTGCCTCTCCCATTTCTCAGTGTCTCAACCATTATATCGGAAATATAAAGGCATGCTACGGCTTGCAGCCT
The DNA here is from genome assembly GCA_019976455.1 of Aspergillus sp. 'subgen. Cremei'. Lineage (NCBI taxonomy): Eukaryota > Fungi > Ascomycota > Eurotiomycetes > Eurotiales > Aspergillaceae > Aspergillus > Aspergillus sp. 'subgen. Cremei'. The sequence goes on from JAFBMR010000006.1 coordinate 731,293, forward strand.
TCGATTATCATCGCCCACTTTGGCAAGAAAAAAGTATCCTTTGAACAGAACGCAGACCATGTATTCTCCCATGACCAGCTCCGGCTCTTGGTAAGTAACATGAAGGACACCGCAAATTATCATTGGTCCCAACTGTTTGTACACGTCGTTGAGAGTTTCCTAAGACAGCATTTTGCATGAGCAACCAGAGTGTCACAAGAGGTAGTATGAACTCATACAGATTCTGGGAAGCCCAGCCGCTTTTGTAGTAAGATCGTCTTCTGAATTCGGTCTTTGACAATGGGATTGCCAGCCGCAGAGTTAATGCAGGTGACTGGACCTTTGATGTTTTCTAGAGCTTCTCCAATCCCATAATGGGAAGTTGGGCAATCACTGATTGGGGTGTGTTTCAACAAATCTTGGAGTAGAAGCGGATATTTACACACACGCTGGATTGGCTATATCTAGGTCAGATTCCTAAATTGTATCTCGCGGAGCCGCGGTACTAACCTTGATGAGAAGATCACTCAATGTCATCGACTTATTGTCATCCAGCATTCTATTATTGATAGACGCCACAGATTTCGACAAGGCCTCAATACCTTGGTCGTAGAACTGCCAGTCGGGTACTGACTGCCGCAGGAACGCGACATCTTGTGCAAGCAGTTCGTAATTACCGCAGAACTCCTCATATGCCTCAAAAGAAGCTGACTGCAATATATAGAGAATTATCAGTGACTGAATACATCAAATGAGTCATTTATTCCTACCAGTTTCCCAATTTTATTAGCCACATCAAGAGCTTTGTAAGGGCTTGCAGTTTCTGCCTTGAACTGAGCATTGAACAAGCCCCTGAGAGTTCGAGATCTTAGAGATCCGTTCTGCTCGCTTCTGGGACCTCTGAAATCCATTATGCTTCCACGGGTTGCCAAATTAGCATTGCTGGTGCGCATAGAATCGGATTGTGGTATTGCCTTTTGAAGCTCTGCTAGAAATTTCTCATGGATTCCACAAATACGTTCAATGTTGCGGTATATATCTGGTCTTGTTGGAAATAAATAGAGCACCTAGTGGTTATAAAGCCGGTTAGCCAATGTAAAACCGAGGAATTTTATACTTTGACCGACCTCACTTAGAGCCTTTAAACCACAAACATAATCAGACTCGGTTGTAATTATCTCTCGGAGTACTTGCCATCTCTTAATGGCCCGATTGTGAGCTGCCTCGTCAATAGAAGGACTGATCACCTGCCTTGAACTCTCCATTGACCCACGAATTTCTGAGCCGGTGCTTTTTGTGGTGCTCCGTGTGGTTCTTCTCGATCTCACTAGACTAGCAATGCTTATTGTTGCTGTCTTGACAGTTCCAAGGTGAGATGAGTGCTCCGAATCATGTTCCCAGTGCTGTTCTTGCGTTCCATAGGAAGACGGCCTATTATTGTAAAAATCGGCCGATAGAGGGTCTAAATCAGGCCAACCCTCAACAACCTTTTGTGGTGGGCGAGGTGGAGACCTATTTGGTCGTAACTTGTTCATCCAGAATAGGAAACTAGGCCCGTTTTGTTGTTTTGGGGTAACACAAAGACTGGAAAGCTCGTCCACCGGTTTTGGAATATCAAGAAGAGTAGGAGGCTCATCCAGCTGTGCAGAGGGATCACGAGGAGTAGAAAACTTGTCCACTTGATCTGGACTGTCCTGGGGAGTAAGAGGCCCGTCCACTTGTTCTGGGGCATCACGAAAAGCATGAGGTTCATCCACCAATTCAGCTACATCAGGAGTAGAGAATTTGTCCACTGGCTCTATGGTATCATCTGTAACTGGTTCATCGGCGTTCTCTTCTGGAAGCAGGTCTATCCGCTTCACTTCTGATTCGGGGCTATGCAAGAGTATAGCTGGGGGGTGGGAAGTAATATTCTCTTTGGACTCCATGGTAGCGAGCGAGACTTGAGAGATTGAGTCATCGATGGAGACAATGTCAAAGTAACTTTGAGAATATTTAGGTGGCAGACAAGACGAGAAGGATAGGAAGTAACGGATTGCATGGTGAGTTGGAAGTCTCAACCGTTAGAAAAACAGAGCAGCACAACAGGAAGGAGAGAAACCAGCACAGACGTAAATCTGGTACTGTCAATAGAATCATATTCTCAGAATGGTAGGCTCGTCAGAAGGAATGATTTAAATTAGTGACACCAATTAGTATCGTAAAGCTGGCCAGAGCAGAAAGCTCTGGGGAAGGCAAAAAGCGATCGAACTCGATCCATTTCGTTCATCATTTGACTGCTATACTCAATAAACCCGAAATTCGCCCTTCAAAGCAAAGGAAAACACAAAAGCAGGGCTATCGAAAGAGGATATCTTCGTCTGTGTAGCTAAGGTCTTGGGGATGCCGTAGAAAACACGCCAAGCACATGGATTTCCCCCAGATTCGCGAGACCCACCAAAGCCAGGCTACATAAAGCTATCGGATACAAGTCACAACCACCATCGGCTCCAGTCTATATCAACTCCGTCATGTTTTAAAATATTCTTGTTCTTCTCTATTATGGGCATCCCCATGGACGATAACATTCACACCCCCACTTTACCCTCCGGGCCTACTACGTCCGGAGGGGCTCCCCGCGATCTGTCGAAGCTCACCATTATCGAACTGACGCAAGAGAAAGAGCGGATCGAAGAGGAACTGTCAGCGTTGAGCAGTGTTCTGACCTCTGTGAGTATACTCATCGTAGCCGTTTTCTTTTTCTCTCTGTCTTTTTCTGCGTGGCATAGACTAATGACGAGCGTTTTCAGCATGGAGTCCACATGAACACCACGTTGACAACCTTCGATGGCTACCCTCGCGATGATGTCGATATTGCCCAGAGTAAGACCAATTTGTTTTATATTAAGCGGCGCATTTACTGAGATCCGATCCAGTACGAACGACGCGAACACGAATAATTCGCCTTCGAAACGATCACAAAGATGTCATGACACATCTCGAAAAGGCTCTCCATGATCATTTCGCAAACCTCCAGCGCGTACAGGATGCTTCTACAACCACCAATAATGCGGGAACACCTATGGCACTACGTACAGCGACGGGTGATAACAGTTTGTCGGACGCCGGCTTGTTAGGAACACCGTTCGCAAAGGTGAACAGCGTTGTGCCCGGGAGCCCAGCGGATCAGGCTGGTTTGAAGGCTGGTGATACTGTTCGAAACTTTGGAGGGGTGAACTGGATGAACCACGAACGTCTTTCCAAGGTCGCAGAGACTGTTCAACGGAACGAAGGGGTAAGTTGCGTTCTCTGGCATCGGATATCTCAGCAAGGCTAACACGCCATACAGCGTACCCTTGTAGTCAAGATTGCAAGGAAAGATGGCTTAGGCCAAACCACAGAGCTGGACCTGCAACTTGTTCCGCGCCTTAATTGGGGCGGTCGTGGCATGTTGGGCTGCCATCTTGTTCCATTGTGATAGGATGTCAGCGTGGGAGGCTTATTACTGGAAGAAGAAACCCCCAGAAGAAAAACATCGTTATATCCATGCAAGGAATGTAGATTTTATGAGTTTATTTTACGAGGAATGCGACATGGTTTCTCATGATGATTTCGCTTTATTGTTTACTTGAGGAGAGAAGAGGCATGGATTCTGGCGTTCTTTAGGCTCATTTTTCGATGAAATTGCAGTTAAATCAACAGATTGTCCCAGCAAGTCCTTGTACTGATGTGAGATTTACTCTTCTTGACTGTGATGTAGGCCTGCGATCGACAGTCGATGGCAACAAACAAAGACAGTGGCTGCAAGGCTCCAATCCCGCGGGGCACGGCGGCCCTGAGGCAGCATCACGTGATACTGGCTGGTGGTGACCGACTCGGGGCAAAAATTCCATCACCAGAACAATTAATATTGCGAGCATTTCTCATTCTGCCTCTCCCTGTCCTCTCCCCGTTCCTCTGAACACCCCCATCCCCATCACTCATCGTCTGTCGCATCCGTCAGTCGACTCTTGACTCTTTTGCTTCTGTGTCAAATTTTTTCGACTTATTACCCTTTAACGAACGTCACATAAACATCATGGCCGCATCCACTCCCACCTTCAAGCTCGTCCTTGTCGGTGACGGTGGTACTGGTAAGGCAAGTAGAATGCGCTCCCTTGAAGTTTTCTGTTGATCCTTTTTGGCTTGAATGCCTTTTGGTGTCGTTGTTGACCTACACTGGGTGTTGTTTTCTCCCCCTCACCTTCCCCTCCGCCGTCAACAAAAAAATCATTCAACCAGCCTTCCTTGCTGTAACTATCGCTAACACCAAACTCTATACAGACCACCTTCGTCAAGCGTCACCTTACTGGTGAGTTCGAGAAGAAGTACATCGCAACTCTCGGTGTCGAAGTGCACCCCCTTACTTTCACGACCGTATGCCCCGCCAATCAGCCCCGCTTTAATGTTCGTGTCGACTAACGTGAGCAACAGAACTTGGGTCAAATCCAGTTTGACGTGTGGGATACCGCTGGTCAGGAGAAGTTCGGTGGTCTCAGAGATGGATACTATATCAACGGCCAGTGCGGTGTCATCATGTTCGATGTTACCTCCCGTATCACCTACAAGAACGTTCCCAACTGGCACCGTAAGTTGACCCCTGCAGGTGTGAAATAGTCACATCGCTAATTACTCGGCTCAAGGTGACCTCGTCCGTGTCTGCGAGAATATCCCCATCGTGCTCTGCGGTAACAAGGTCGATGTTAAGGAGCGTAAGGTGAAGGCCAAGACCATCACCTTCCACCGCAAGAAGAACCTGCAGTACTACGACATCTCCGCCAAGTCCAACTACAACTTCGAGAAGCCCTTCCTCTGGCTCGCCCGCAAATTGGTTGGCAACACCAACCTGGTAAGTGCTCTTTGTATCTTGATGATGATACCATCAACTGACAAGATCTTAGGAATTCGTTGCTGCCCCTGCTCTCGCTCCCCCGAGGTGCAGGTCAACGCCGAGCTCATGGAGCAGTACCAGCAAGAGATGAACGCTGCCGCACAAATGCCTCTCCCCGACGAGGACGACGCAGACCTCTAAGCGTATTCTCAGTGAAGTCTTTGGGGCTGGACTGCGGTCAGTCCTTTTGGCTGACGGGCCACCCCAACCTGCTGGCTTCGTTTTACAAAGCCTCGAATTACGATACAACGAAACCTGTCGGTGGACTGGCCCGGGGACGGCGGCATGATTACGCATTTTCGATTTTACCACTAGTAGTCTAGACTCTTTTATCTCAATTTTTTTTTTTGTTTTCTAAAAACGATTATCTTGTTAACGGCACAAAAGCAAAACTGTCAGCACACGGCTGCCATTGAAAAATCCTTAACAACCTACAATACTAAAAACATCCCTCTGTTCATCTGTTTACAGTGCACAGAGCACCACTATGAACAAGGGAAATAAAACAACTACATCTTTCACATGAGGCCCATGAGGCCCAACCAGGCAACATAAAATGCACCTGAGCCTCTGAGCCCTACTCTGTATTGCGGTTTCAAAAACCCTGATTAAATGTAAATTTGTAAACAATTCCTAGGGATTTATCACGATGCTGATCAAAGAAACAAACACCCAAGTGACGTCACTGGGTTGGGAAAAGTTAAACAGCAGAAAAGAAGACTAACACGAAGAGGGAATAAAAATTATGCATACATGGGAGAGGCTTTAATGAAATCGCCTGCAATGTTGCTCTCGATGTAGAAACTGGAATATGTGATAAAATGGATGATGCCTGGAAAGCAAGAAGAAAATAAAATGGTTAAAAGGGGGAATAAGAAGAAGAAGAAGAAGAAGAAAGGGAATAGAAGAGGTGTATCTAGGGTATCTTCAATGGGGACGATATTAAAAGTCGTCGAGATCAGAAGTCCGCCCGCCCAAACGCCGTAGTTGATGAACATTAGTAAAGCAAACCGCGTGAAAATCCCTAGTTGACGCCCTGGAAAGAGAGGTTAGAAACGATGAGATGTAAAAAATGGAGGAGAGCAAAGCATACGAATAAGTAGGCCAATTCTCTTGTTCCCAGTCTGGACACATTCTTCCCTGCCTTCTCGTCAAGAGCTCCCTCGATAAGTTCTCGCTTCTTGTCTTGGAGTTCAAGAATTCGATCTTCTACTGTATTCTGAACCAAGATTCGGTGGACGTGGACTTCTCGCAGCTGCCCGATGCGGTGAGCACGGTCGATAGCCTGTTCCTCGATGTATGGATTCCAAAATGGATCGAAGATGATCACCTGCGAAGCAGCGACGAGGTTCAAACCCGAATTACCAGCTTTCAGAGAGACAAGCATGATTCGGCAATCAGGGTTGTCAGTAAAGTCCAAGACAGCCGAGTTACGGTCCGCTGGCTTCATGCTTCCATCATAGCGCCGGTATCCCCATCCTCGTCGGACAATTGGGACTTCAAGGAAGTCGAGGAGAGAGGTGAACTGGCTGAAAATGATGGTTTTCTCGCCCTCGCCACGATCATAAGCCGCCTGAAGAAGCTCGAGAGCCTTCTCAATCTTCGCGCTAGGTATCCAAGTTTTCTCAAGACGACGCAGATACTTGCGCTTCGACTTCTGGTTCTTCGAAGCCTCCTTCTTGAGATCTGCCAGAGTTCTCTTGGGCTTCTTGGCCATTTTGCCCTTGGATTTGCTAGAGCCGCTTTCTTCGTCGTCATTCACAATGAAGCGGGATAGGCTTTCATCGTCGCTATCATCATCGCTCTCGTCTTCAGCCTCGGGTGCGGGCTTCAGAGGCACAATCGGGTCTTCCTCCTCGGAGGGGTCGGGAAAATGGACCTTTTTGAAGGAAACATGATCTGTGATCTTCTTTGGATCGACCTTACCACGACAATTCGGGCATTTCACTTCCACCGAACCATCGTGGCCTTGCTGCACCGACAAGCTCGGGTCGGAAATTCTCGAGAAACATTCAGCACAGGTGCTATGTCCGCAAGGGAAGAAAATGATTGGGTTGTCGACGGCATCGATACAGATGGGACATTCCATGTCCTCATTTTCTCTCAAACGGACAATAACATCCTGCCCAAATGCTTTAGCATTGGCAACGAGATCAAGCTCTTCTGTGTTGGCGTTGGTTTCAACACTAAAGTCCGTTATCAAATGCGGGTGGCAGCATGCCTGTCGAAGTCGGAGAAGCAAAACGAGAACATTGGAGTAGTTTCGGCCCACGGTACCGGCTTGGAGATATCTATTGAACTGAAGCTGGGTTCGAGTCTCCAGCGCTGTGTATAACGCCTGTTCATCCTCACTGAACACAGCGTGAACCTTTTCTGAAATCCTCGCTGGCAGTTGCAAAATCGGTTTACCGTCGATCTTCGAGTACTTTGTTCGCCGCAGAAGAACTGCCTTTAGTAGAACCTGAAGCTGTTTCATTGCTTTTTCCTGGTTGGCAGCACTGCCACTCTTCAATGGTCGCGTAAATTCCTATTCGAGAAAGGGTTAGCATTCGCCTTAATTATAGGAGAAATAAGTTTAACTTACAGTATTGAATCGCTCGAGGTTGTTGTATGGCCGAATGCGAAGAAATTTCAACAAGGAGTGCAGTTCTTCGACGTTGTTCATCATAGGGGTACCACTCATACACCACCGGTACGTGGTATTGATACGACAGCAGGCCAGGGCTGATTTTGTATTCCGGTTCTTGATGCATTGAGCCTCGTCTATGATCACACGATGCCATTTGCTATGGGGTCCAAGAACAGGCAAGGTATGCAGCATCTCTCGAGACAAGACTTGTTCGTTAGCGCCAGATTTCTGCAGCTCATCATACTTTTCCTTTCGTTTTAACTCAGAAGATAGAGTTCCAAATGTGGTAAGGACAACATCGTAATTCTTGACATCTTTATAGCCCGCAGACCGTTTGTCACCGTGTAAAACGTACACAGAAAGTTGATGTCTCTCGGACCTGAGCATCCTCTGAACCTCCCGCTTCCACTGCTGCATCAGAGAGACCGGGGCGATAATCAAAGTAGGTCTTCGCTCAGGATCAGTAGATGGGTTGGACACCATAAGAGCGATAGCTTGTACTGTCTTTCCTAGACCCATATCATCAGCAAGAATGCCACCTTTCTGTTCGCTTTCTTCCATCGATTTCATCCAGGTCAGACCCAGTTTCTGGTGCTCTAATAGAGGATACCTAAGAGCTTCCGGTGTGCCTTCGCGATTCTCCTTGGTAAGCTCCGAGTCAGGTCTGATATTTTCGAGTAATTGTTTGATCTCTTCGTTGATTTTCTTTGGATCTCCTCCAGATTCGTACAGATCGCTAGAAACAGTCAAGTCTTAGCAATATCAAGAAAAGGTGGTTGGGGAAAAAGCTTACTTCAGATGCATGATGGATTGATCGAAGTCGAGACCCGGAAGTCTCCCAGCGACAAAATTGTCAAAGGGAGAGGAGGATGGGAGAGGACCAGGGAATCCTCCATAGAGAGATCTCCCCGCATTCTCGAGTAGATTTCTTCCAGTATTAAGCCTGGCCATGGTATTTTGCAAAACATTTGGACCGTACATAGGACCTGGATCTCGAATTGAACTTGGGCCCGGTGTGGGTCCCAGAGAGGAATAGGAGGAAGGGAATTGACCTGGACCACGAAAGCCCGGCAGCTCACCTCCAAAAGGCTGGGAGGGCACATACATAGCCAGGGGGCTTCCAGGCGTATGATAAATTTCTCTGGGGCGAAATGCGGGTGTAGCGTGGTGGCGACGGAAATCATGCGGTGTGATCTCTGCAACATCGCTATCATCACTATCGCGAAATGGGGTTGACGGAGACTGTCGATGTCTTGCCTGGTTCATACCAGGGAGCGAAGGCTGCCCAAAAGTCGGACGGGGAAGATCATTACTGCGCATACTCGGAAGACCAGTTTGGTGTAAGCTAGGAAGTCGTGGACCTTCTCTCTGGTTTAGTCTGTGTGTCGGAGAAGTAACTGTAGGGAAGGGAAGAGACGACCCCGAATAGGCTGTCGAGGAGCTTCGAGCTGATTCTGGTCGTGACTGTTCGTACAAGCCTTCCGTCAGTCTCCGAGCATATTCTTCATCACGGCGCTCCTGTTCCTTTCGCTCTGCGAGGTATTCCTCTGCTTTTCTCTGTTCTTCCTGGAGTTCGAGTAAGGTATCACGGCTATCCAAGCCCAAAATTCTATGCAACTCATCATCGGCGCTATCGCCAAAGTCCTGTCCAAGTCTCTCCATCTGGCTACTTCTGGGAGCAGATGATGGACTAGAAGATAAAGAGCGTAAATTGCTTGGGCCACGTTTAGATGGTTGCTCTGGACCGTCTGAAAAATCGACGTCGTCACGCATACGCTTGCGGATAGGCAAAGGCCCCTGGGTCTGGGAGTGGTTATTCCAGTCTGCACGATGGCGAGGCTGCGACATCCGCGATGGAGCAGGCATGGCAGCGGATTGCCCTCCCCACCGCGGTGGTGCGGGGGAATCAAACGGGCTGGAATCAATGCCGCCATCCAGCTGAGCATGAGACATATCTGAGCCTGGCAGAGACGGATGGGGAGATGGGCTGGTTTGGCTGGTTATTCTAGGCTGTTCGCCTCGACGTTCCGCCAGTCGGGCCTCCAAGTCTTTGATGACATCCAGGATCTCTTCCCTTTCAGCGATCGATCCAGGTCGTTGTTCGTCTAGACTCTGGAGAATAACATGATGCAGCTGAAGGTCGTCCATGATGTCATCAGTGGACGCATCTGGAGGGAGGGTGGACATTGTTTAAATAATGAAAAGGCCTTCAGCCTGACAGAGATAAAAAAAAAAACTACTGTTGGCAAGGCTGGCTGGCCAACGACCCAAGGGCAAGCTGATGCCACCACGGGGCCGCCAATTATGGGGCGCGGATCAACGAGCAGATCCTGGAGGCCGTGTTACATAGAAAAAAAAAAAAGCACCAAAAGCAAAAAGAAGAAAAAAAGAACTGGACTTGATGTTGTCCTCGGTGGATTGAAGGGGTCTTTGCAACAAAGGAAAGGTTGCTGGGGGATTGATTAATTAGTCGGATCGGTGTTCCCGCTTGGCGACGGGGAGAAACGAATGTTATCTGTCAGAGAGAGCCTCAGGCACACCACCACAGGAACGATGGCTGTTATTTCAGTCTGGGAATAGTGGCGTGATGAATAGAGGTGAAATTTGTCTAGTTTGCTGGTGAATCTAAAAGAGAGAGGGGGTGTTATAATGAAAGGGAGAGGAAGGCAGCAATGGTGGCGGATAGGGATTTCTTTTTCCTTTCTTTCTTTCTTTCTTTTTTTTTTTTTTTTTTTCCTCTCTTCGTTGTGTTTTTATCGCGACGAGGAAAAGAGAGGGGCAAAAGGCAAGATAGAAAGAAAGATGAAAAGAGAGCCAGTCTGGCTATCACAAAAAACCTCTCCTTTAGCTCACTTTTCTTTGATCGTCGAGGCACCCCAGCTTCGTTAGAATGCGATTATGTGATTGCTCGAGGAATGGAGATGTTCGCTTGTCCCACCCCAGCTCACCCAGGAGGTCTGTGTCTGCCTCTGACAAGGGATAGGATAGAAATGGAAATGAGGCAGCCAAAGTCATCAAATAACTAGAAGCGTTGCAGAATCTTCCGTCGAGTATGATATGTCCCGCAGTGCAGTGCATCTGATATCATTCACAGGTTCGAGGGACAACACAATGAATGCCAACCATCCCCTTCTCCGGAGTAATTTTCGAGGCTAGGGTCTTTTTCCATCTCACTGCATACTGTCTAACCCATCACCATCCAGTCACTGCCAACCCATCACAATTTCTATATATACATTTTTGCACTTGAACAACTCGACTCCGCGTCACGTCGCGTAGGACGAAATTGGATAGGTCACAAAATTGTATTGCCCCTTTCGGCATACGCGATCCATGGACGGGGCACGCCAAGAAACATTAGGTTAGACCCTAATAAAGACCCCAATTGGGAAAAGGTGGCCGAATGAGCATGTCTCGGAGATAGATACGAGGTGTCTGGGGGGGACATTGCAGATACTTACGACTTCTGTCTTATGTAGGTGGGTGCGTGACGATCATTATCTACATGGCCCATGGGGGTTGGATCTACCTCATGTCGATCTCTCTTGAAATCTGGCCATCACCTGGGAGATCGAGATCAAGAAAAGAGACGGTGTATGTATGTATATACGGAATGATATTTTGTAATCGCTAAAAATGTACATTAAACTGAATATTCGTAAGAAAAACGGGGCAGAGATCAACACAGCATCCAGGCCATCATGCCAATCCATGCTCCCGCAAAGACGGCAGTCAAAATCCCCGCGCCAGCTTTGTCGGCTGTAGTAATCGTCTTCTGTGTGGTAGTACCACCGTCATCTTTACTTCCTGTACCAGCAGATGGATCACTGGTGCTGTTTCCTCCGGTGGTGGACGTCACCGGGCTTGTTCCATTTTTGACCATGAGATTTGCGGCGAATACGCTCGTGGTGCTGCACTGCTCCTCCAGTCCAGACCATCCATCCCATTTCTTAGTATACCATCTCACACCACAGGTGTTGTTGCTGTTTCCCGTGCAGGCTTCAGCGGCGGCTTCTGCAGAGCCCTGTAACTTCGGGAGAATGGTGTCGGATGTTGATGGGACCAAGAGAGATGTAAGCGCCAGCCAGTTCGAAACGAGACCCTTGAACAGGATTTCGTTGTTGTTGCAAACCTCATTCGGCTCGCAAGTAATCTCGGACATGATGTTGCCACCGTAGCTGGATGGGAAGAACTTGTCCAAAGTGACGTTGAGAAGGCCATTCACGGCGTTCAGCCACTTTGTCTTGGTAGTGCCGTTGCTCTGTTATCATTTCGATTAGCATATAAAGCAGGTAGCAGGGGAAAGGGTTGACATACGTGATCGTACATGTACGCTGCGCCACCGAGGAACATGCCATAGTTATATGACCACTGCTCATTTCCCTGGCTCACGCAATTGTCGTCGACCGTGGTAGAATCGGCGACATTCCAAGTCGAGTTGCTCACTAAAGGTGACGATTCAACCCAATTCCAGACCTTGTTCGCCCAGTCATAATATGTCTGGTTATTCGTATATCGAGCGAGGCGAGCGGATAGTTGAAAGAGACCTCCGTTGGAGACCGAGTTCTTCATCGTGTATCCAGCTTCATAAACCCAGATCTGCCAACGCAACCCACCATTACAAGTATCTGCATCCCAGCGACGGATCTGGGTGTTGAAGACGCCCTGTGCGAGGGAGAGCCAGGAATATTGACCGTCGACATCGGGATACGCAAGCTCGGCAGCAGTCATGGCGGCGAGACCCCAAAAGACTTGGTCATCGTTTCCCTTTGCCTCGTCAGTGGAGATCTCCAACGCATGTAACTTGTAGCACTTACTAGGTAGCTACTGTCGTTTGCGGGCATGTAATCACCGTCTCCGGCCTGCCATTCCATACCCACGGAGACTTCATCGTTGTAGGTCGTGTCCCCGGTAGCATACCAGTATTCGATCAAAGTCATAAACATCACACCACCTTCCCACCATGTGTTTGGCAGCTTTCCGGGAGTCTGGCCTGATTCATTACCATGATAATGGGTCATCATCCCGAAGGCCGCTGTACTTGCGGCATCTTTTAAAGATTCTATGGCATCGGTACATTAGCTCAGCCATGTGAAGACGTGCAGAATGTGGGGGAAGAAGACGGGTAGAGGGAAGCAAGACAGAAAGATAGGAGATAGGAGAGCGGCAGAAATCTCAGCACGTACGGTCATCATTAATGTCTAGATCGATGGCTTGCACTAATGGTGAAACCAGCAGCAGAAGCAGCCAGTTTCTCCAACTCAACCAGTCCCCCAGATTAAACATGGCGGCGGAAGAATTCAAACGAGGGGATAGTGAGATAAACCACTGGGAGAGAAATGCAATAGAATAATAATTAATGCAAAGCTAAGAAGAACATTGCCATTTACATAGGCTTTCTGATTAGTGTGCCCCTAGGAAGACACAGCTAAGGAGAAAAGCCATGGGTCCCTCCCTCCACAGCCATTTTTAAACGCCCGACGGAGTGTTTTTCAGTACACAATAGTACACAACCATCATGTTAGCTTGTTTGCGATCACAACGAAGGATAAAATAAAATAGTACTAAGGAAATGAGTTCTAGCGGTGACTTGTCATGCCTTGCGTATGCTCTCGCGAAAATGACTCCACTTAGGATCGGATTTGACGACGCACCGCTAGTGAAAAGCTTGGTTGGGCGGGTATATCTCTTAGCCCGGAAGCGTCGGCTTTGCGCAGCGCTGAAAAATAGCATCAAAGACACACTAAAAGGGCCAATAGTGCAGAGAATAAGATGAGATATGGCCCAACATTGCACTGGGGGTCACACTTATTGGTCATCTGGCCAGATTACCCCCCCCCCACTCCCCAATTTCAAGCCCATTGTTATGTGTATCGCCGGCGCAGTGGAGGGAAATTTGGTGAAACATTCCTGCAGCCCCAGGATATCAAGCGTCGTCAAAGAGTACAAAAAGATCCCCTTTTAGACGAATTGTGGCAATGCGAGACTTAGATTGTAGACGCTACCTGGGTAATATGGCATAGACTGGAGTTGTCATTTTAATAACAAGACCAGTTTATCCCACGAAAATTGCTTGTTTAGACTAAGCATTGGTCAGTGACTGGTTAAATCCACGATGGACTCAACTTACACAGGCAGACACATTCTCGCTTCTCTGTCATTAGCCGACCGTTTCAACTTGAGTTTTCTGTATCAGAAAAATCGTGAGCTGGAAGCATGTCTAACAAATATCGCCCTTCTCCCTGAAGAAACCTCAGCAAGCCGCTATGGTCGGATAGGACACTGGGAGATGGCTGGTGGCATTTTGAGAGCAGAAGTCTCCAACAGACAAAAATTGGACTCCAAAAAGTCTGTCACTGGATTGCCTTTCTTCACCTTGACCTCTGCAAAGCGACTGAACCTTAACGATGGACAAGTCCACAAGGAGAGACATAGGGAAAACTCAGTTCTATCCTCTGGTCAAAATGAATCAACTCGACGCTTCATCGAGTTTTAACCTCGATTGCTTTACGTCGTCATCGTCGTTTCCGCCTGGCCTCTGCTATTGAACCAAGCAAAGCAAACGACTTCATCCTTGGGCCAGCAGCAAGGAAATCCGATATCCCCTCTATTTCGACATAGACAAGAACAGCGATACAACAGAACAGCAGAATCAGTTCTGCGTTATTCCAATCCATATTGATTTTAAGCTGACAATTAGTGACAATGATTCGACGTTTCTTGTCTCCAAGATATCACGATGCGATCGAGAAATTGAGGCGAACCGCCCGAGAAATCCTGGCCATACTCCTATACTCATATAAAGAGCATCATCTCAGTCTTTGAGGTATCTCATCCCTGTACTCCATGACAGAGCAGTGAGCACGCGATCGGGCTCTCATCTCCAGGGCCGTCGCACAGGGGGCCCAGGGCACAACGTAGCAACAGTCAGCACCGGACAGAACATGGCTCGGTTCATGAACTTCATGTGGAGTCGGATCATTATTTTCAACAGGAAACAAAAGAGACTACTGTACGAAATTTAGGGGCGGGGATATTCAAAAATGCAGATCTCATGGCGTTGGGGAAGAGCCTTCCCCAGCAGATTCGGTCTTTCAGCCTGGTCAGATAGAGTTGCTTGGAGTGATTCTATGGCGTTAAATGCACTACCAACGATAAACAAGCTATGGCGTATATATTCATACAGATACTCTTAGATGTCTGCTTGACAACAATGCCAGACTATCCATCTAGGTCATAAATCGTATGCGTAGAACGTTGATATCATCATAATCACAGGAACCGATTCAGCCTCGGTACGGCCACCGCCTCGCTTTTTCGCGTGCATCACATGCGCCCGCCGAACTCTCCGGGGAAGCTCATCTCATCCCCATCTTGGGCCACGGTTATATATTCATTCCTGCTCGCACCTTTCTTCTTCAAGATTCTTATCTCTTACCGTATTATCCCATCTATATATCCATCTAATCCATCGTAACAATCTACTCACCCACCTACCCCTTTCACAATGACTCTCAAGAACGGTATGTCTCAACCGGTTGATTACTGTTACCTTGCAGACCTTGGAATTCTAACAATATCTCTTATCGACTATGCAGACGCTTTCCCCTCCTCCGCCGCGTTTGACGTGATCAACGCCACCCTCCAGGCCGACGAGGCCGAGCGCAAGGACGCCATCAAGAAGGCCAACGCTGTCGTCGCTTTCAACCTCAAGAACGCAGACGGAAAGGAGGAGGCCTGGCACCTCGATCTCAAAAAGGACGGTGTTGTCGCCAAGGGCGCTGCCCCTGCTGGCGGAAAGGCTGATGGTGAGTTTTCGCCCTACCCCCCTCATCTTCTCATTCAACTATACCGAGAGTCAAAAAGAAAAGATCGCTAATAAATGCATCAAATAGTCACTCTCAACCTCTCCGACGCAGACTTCGCTTCCCTCGTCTCCGGCAAGGCCAACGCCCAGCGTCTTTTCATGGGCGGCAAGCTCAAGATCAAGGGTAACATCATGAAGGCGACCAAGATGGAGCCCGTCCTCAAGAAGGCCCAGGGCAAGGCCAAGCTATAGATACCCAGTCAATTTTTGTTTTGGGCGTGCGTGTGTTTTAATATGTACTTATCGACTATATGACTACTACCTATATGTTTTCAGGTTGGGAATAAAACAATACTGAGTGATGGCTTAACAGCCAGTTTTTCATTTCATGATATCAGGTTGCATGTCTTTTCCTTTCCTTCGTTCCTTTTTACGGGGTGCTTTATTTCTCACTGTATGAGGTATGGATTCATTTGCCTAAAATGGTATCAAATCCTCCCCCTTGCAGATCAACAATGCCAAGTTGCTATGACCTCATCGAAGACAACAAGACAAATCAAGACAAGACAAGAAACAACTTCCATACAGGAACCATACTACAAGGTAAAGTACGAAATCGTATCCGCAAAAGTAGCCAAATTATCACCATACGTCGCCAGCGACTTACCATTCTTGACAATCATATTCGTCGTCCCGACGGTACTAAGTGCATAAATAACCAAATCACTCGTGGTTCCCTCGATACTGAAGATCTCGCTTTGGCATTTATCCGTGCTGGTCGCTTCTGAGCAGGTCGTGCTGTAGTTGTTGAAGAAGCTGTAGAGGCCGGCACCGTAGATGACGGTGTTTCGACTGTCTAAGATGCGGAGGTTGAGGGAGTCGCAGTTCCCTGGGAGGCAGGTGGTGTAGTCGGGATCTTGGATTGTGGAGTTTCTGGGGTAGGGACCGTGGGCTGCGTCGGGGTTTGGTTGGTAATATCTGGGGTTGTTAGTTGATGGGTTTGTATAGGATTCTGGTTCGCTTACGGTGATTCTGTTTGGATGAAACTAGTCACGACAGACTCGGAGTTCAAGAACTGGTATTGATACAGCGAGTGATGTTCGACAGCTGTTGCATATCTGTAGTTATCGCATTAGTTGAACCTTCTTCCATAGAGGAATCTAGCACTCACAGCCAAATATTCTTCCCTTCAACTAGGAGTCCACGACTTGTATAGACAGAGATACGGGTATCATGCCCATCATCAAGATCATGATCCGCCGTCCAGAGCCAAACATTCTCAAGATACACCCCACTAGCAGCACTTGTTATATGCATCGACATATACGCCGCTTCACAAGCTGCAGAAACAGCTGCCGAAGTTGGACACTGCTCAGTTTGGAGCTTGGAGCCGGCAAAGCCTCCAATCCGCGTGTGCACATCCCACATGCCAGATCCTATTTCTGCGGCCAGGTTCCACTCAATGAGAACGGCCCCAGGTGTAGAGCCCTGAGTGCTGACGAACATGTCAGACCATTCAACAGAGCCAGTGTCTCCTGGTTTTCCGACTTGAATGACAGGCACGGGCTGGTCAATTTTAGACCAAAGACTTCCGGTGGCCATGATTGCGGGATATGCCTCTCCTACAATGCGTGAACCAGGCGGTATGTAGAGTGTGCTGGTGATTTTGTAGACGCCCTGGTCGAAAAATAGAATCTTTTTAGACTGAGCTGCGGTGTTCAAGGCGGACTGGATAGCTGATGTATCATCAGTTGAGCCATCTCCCTTTGCGCCGACATTTCTAATGCTTAGGAACGAAGATGTCGGTGATGCTTCATATTGAGGCTTCGTCTTGGTGTAGTACCTCGAGGAACCACTGGCAAGTAGTGATGTAGGCCGCGTGGGTGGTGTAAAGGTTTCTTGGAAATTAGTTGGTCCTGATGGCGTATACTTGTGACCTTGACCCCAAGCGCTGATGGTCGTATCTCCTGTTGAGCCCTGTAAGACGGTTCCACTCGTGCCATTAACAGCCACTGGAACGTTTTTAAGAGACACGTTCTCCAAGATCAAGCTACCATTGCTCCAGGTAGAGCTTTGCCATGCAGTGTCGACGAAGACTGGGCAGTTCTGGATATCACTGTCGATAATTATCACCGAACCCACTGTCTGCGCATCAGGGCCACCGCCGTTCATGGAAAATGCCGTTGTGCAGTTTGTCAGAGTGATTCCTTGGTATGCCCAGCCCCAATTCCAAATCTGAGATATTCCCACCACTGCATTGGAGATATTGAGGTTGCGCATCGTAAACTGTTGATTTCCAATGTTTGCACCATACTCGCCGCCAATGATCGTTACTCCCTCTATAAAGCTTCCGGAACCTTTGAAAGATCAACACAGCTCATTTGTTATTCTGGGAAGCAAGACTTACCGTTCTCGATAAAAAGTCCTTGTTGCTTCGTTCCTGAGTCCGGACTCATCTCAATTTGCACATTTTGGATACTCGACGCTTGTCCGGTTGGCCAATGGATACCAGTTGCTGCGGTAGTCGCGGGGATAGCAGTCAAGTCAAGGACAAAGTTTCGAATTTGCCGAAAGAACACATTTGTCGAGGTCCAGCCTTGATTTCCGTCGCTTTGATATTCGTCGCCGTCAATTAGCCCAAGTCCCTTGAATCCTGAGGTGGCTTTGATAATCGGCCGCGAGTTTGGGTTGCCAATAAGCTGGGTGAAGTAGTAATCCACAATGGAGGTGGAGATGAGATATGTTCCAGGTGGAAAGTAGACAATAGCAGGAGTTGTTGTGGAGGTTTTACGGCTTGCTGGAGAAAAGCGATCACCGTTACTGATGGCTGCATTGATTGCAGCGGTATCATCCGTCACACCATCGCCTAGATACACATTGAGAAAGACTGCTTTTCGAGTAAGATAACGAATACAGACCCTTCGCTCCATAGTCCTTCACGTTGCGAAATACTTTGTATCCAGAGGGGTTTGGGTTGAACGCTGCTACTCCTCGGTGGGTAATGTCTGCAAGCCAGTACGATGCATCGTCAACAGCTACTTCTTCAGACGACACTGATGAAGTTCCGGCTGAACTTGAGGGTACTGTAGATACCCCCATTCTATGATCAGCAGGAGAGCTCAAGGACGAGCTCGCTACTTGGTTGACAGCAGAAGTGTCCAGGGGACGGGCATTTGCACCAGCAAGCAAAGATAGAAAAGCAGTGATCCAAAGGCAACGCATTTTGAATATTTCCATTGAGAGATGAAGACACGATAATGTTTTGAAGATGGATGATATCCTCAGGAACAACACCCGGGAATCTCAGCATTTTATGTCCACCACTTCAGCAGTGAATGAAAATCCCGCTGGATAGACGAGGCACATCTTCTGGCCGTTTCATATCCAACCACACCAATAGTTCCAATGGATGTCCTACCCTGGACTGCCACCTTGATCGGCACGAATAATTGCATTCAATGAATAATAGACACCATCAACAACATCTGCATCAAGTCAAGTGGTGTATCATCTGCCGGGGCAATTTGACTCTCGGGAGCAAACATCTTCGCACCAAAATTGAGAAAAACAACGCATTTGCCAGGGTAGACCCTCTCAGAGAGGCTCCAGAGACTTTTCTCTGTCAGTGGACAACAACTTCTGCATGGATCTGTGAAGAGGTGAGTTTTGGAAGTAACCAGGGGAGTGAAGCCGGGGTTGTACATACAAGGACTGCAGCCTCGTTTGGCAGGCTTCACTGAGGATGACTTGTGAATATTCGTTTCTCAGGAGTGTGGCGGGAAGACATCACTTGTTTCGACTGCCATCATATCCGGATCATTTTGATTATATTCAATATCAGTCAAGCGGTTGGGAAATGAAGATCCCTATGGCTTCGCAGCCATTTCAACAAACTATCCGGCCCGGATTGATATTCTGCTGCAGGTAATCACATGGCGCTTCAGATGTGCAGTTGACCTGCTCGAGGGCAAATGACCTTTGGGATGTGGTTTTATCCCAGCAAGGCTAGTTCTGGGCATTTTTGCCCTGTTGGTTATATTGAAAGCCTTTTTAAGGTGTTTTTTCCTTTCTCTTGACTCGGCCTTCCATGCTTCGGAAACCTCTGTTATGAGACATAACTTAACCGATGGATCTGGGGCAAGAGGATTAATTCATAAAAGACACCATCGTCATAGGAGAATTATTGGTCTCTTCGATCTGCTTTTTTGATGGAATACTAGATGATGAAGTTGAAGCTGAATTGTTGGGGATAGCAGATATATTTCCGCAAGCATCCACAGCATGACAATCTCGATCCAGTCACAACCATCTTTATACCCATCTTTCTAGTCAATAATAATAATAATAATAATAGTAATAATAATTTGCAATCATCACCATGATAATCTTTAACAGAATGATATGTTTTGACTGAATTTCTCTACCGCCACGGAGACGTCATATTTGGCTGCGTCTGCCATGGAAACACAACATGCGTACGATACACACCGTATCATTACGGCCCTCTCTCTGCCATCAACAGAAGCGCCTCTTCTCAGCTGCCAAAGAAGACAAAAAGCTCTTTCTTCATCGTCAGCAACAATAGCCACTGTCACATTAAATCTCCGTATAGACAGAGCGATTTTCCCCTGACCTGGAATGCAGATTTCTCCTTTATGTCATTCTGCCAAGAGCGGCACCTTGCATCCGTCACGTGACTGTATTTTTTTTGGCTCTCCTGCTGTCGCCGCAGAAAAAAAGTCGCGAGCGAAAAAAAGACGAAGAGACAGAAATCCTGTCCACCAGCAGCACCTCCATCCTTCCTCAAGGCAGAGCACATATCTAACGGAGGCGCCTATACTTCATTGCCCTCGAAAAGCGCTCGACTTGTGCTGCTCTGCCTTTTCCTTCCCACCTTTTTTGCCCCGTTTTCCTGTTGTCCCGGTTGCCTCGCCATTCGCGATCAACCTACCCGTGGTGCGCGTGGATATCATATCGTTCACGGCCTGGACACAACTTATCTCAGCTTATTGTCGGACAACTGTTTGAGAGGACGACAATCCTGACACAGCTTGATTCGCCATTCGCAGAACCTGCGCACATATCTTGCCTCCGTTCCCCGAACTCGCTCGCGCACTCCATCGATAGTTGTCGTGCCAACGAGAATTTGGTTCGCAAAGTTGGTCAAGAAGACGGTGAAGATAAAAAATAAACCCAATCCTGCGATTGTTAGACGCGCCCCGTGGATGAGAAAAGCCTGATCAGGAGGAATAGCTGGTGAACTCACAAAGGGGGTTGAAGCCAGCTGTGGTCTTTGAGATTTCGAGAGTTTTCAAAAATTCAAGACGCATAAGCGCAAACCGACGCGGTAGATGTCTAAACGAAACGCCGTGGGCCCCCATGGGGACAAAGACAACATGTTTGAGTTCAATATGGCGAGCACACCAGAAGAGAAGCCCCAACGAGCGACTGCTGCTCAGCTAGCGAACAGAAAGTGAGTGAATACAGCCCCATCCATCATCATGTATTGTGCCCGCAACTTGTCTATGCATTCAATAGAGAAATACACGCGCTTCAATGCCAGCTGTCTCTGTTATTATCTGTTCAGTGTTCTGTCGCTTCCCTATGCCCTAACCATCTTCCCGTCTTTGATCTCAACTTTCTTTGTCCTTGTCAAACACTTTTCAGCTTATTAACATACTAACAACCCCGACAGAATAAAGGACGTTCGAAGGCGCCGTCCCAACATCGCTACTTCAAGCTCTGTTGGAGCATCGCCAAATCCCTTCGACACATCTGCATCGCAACCGACAAACAGTTTCTCATTTGGTCAATCTCAAAGCTTCCCAGGAGCAAGCTCAGCATCAAGCCAACCTACACAAAACGGAACATCATCACCATTTTCATTCGGTGCCGGAAGTGGTGGAGGCGGTGGTTCGTCTTCATTTAATTTTGCCTCACCTTCATTTGGCTCTGGTCCAGCGCCGAGCAATCCTTTTGCCAGCATGAGTACCGGTGCACCAAGCCAGCAGCCAGAAACCAACGGCTTCTCTGGCTTCAAAGGAAATATGTTCAGCCTCCCTCCTGCTGGGAGCCAAGCGCCGGCCCAGCAGGCTTTGCCCTCTACGGGGCTTTTCGGCCAGAACAACACCACCGGAGGAATATTTGGCAGTTCCTCTACCCCTGCATCTTCACAGCCTGCTGCGGCAACACCCACCGCCACAGCTGGGATATTTGGACAGCCTGCTGCCTCCAGCGCTGCTCCTTCACCTAGTATTTTCGGCCAGTCTAGCACGAGTAAACCTTCTGCATTCGGGCAATCTACAGCTTTCGGGGACGACTCGATGCAGACATCTCCCGATGCAAAGGGCGCCGCTGCTGCATCGAAGCCCTCCATCTTTGGCAATGGAACTCCCGCAGCTGCACCCCTGTGTTCGGTGGTCTGAGCTCAGAGGCGAAGCCTGCTGCCTCAACTGAGCAGACAGCTTCCAAGCCTCTCTTTGGAGCGAAGCCTGCCGAACAAGCTACTCCTGCAACGCCACTCTTTGGTGCCACCACGCAGTCTACCTCTGCGACTCCCGCTGCATCTACCCCTGCACCAGCTCCTTCCGCTTCCACTCCCAACCTTTTCGGGGCTAAACCCGCGGACAAGCCTGCTACGCCCTTCCAAAACCCCTTCCAGTCCGCAAACCTTTTCTCAGGTACACCCGCAGCATCGAAGACTCCCCAAGAGAAGGAGCAGGAAGAGAAGAAAGCAAGCGAGCCTGCCTCCACCACTCCATTCCAATTTGGTGCCACCAATACTGGTGGAGCTTCGCTCTTCTCAAAGAGCGCAAGCGCTGCCCCTGCTCCCGCATCTGGTGGATTGTTTGGTGAAAAACCGGCATTTGGTGCTTCCCAGCCTGCTGGGGCGGGCAACCTATTTGCCCCTAAACCTGCTGCGACTGCGGAACAAAGCACGCCGAAGGCACCCGAAGGAAACCCTTTCGGCAGTTTGTTTGCACCTAAGCCAGCTGCCACACAGGAGAAGCCAGAGTCTACCCCCGCCCCCGTCCCCGCTGGCGGTCCTTTCGGCAGCCTCTTTGCTCCCAAGCCTAGCACCCCGGCTGAGGCAGAAAAGAAGGCTGAAACCCCCAAGGCAGCTCCGGCCGCTCCCTTGTTTTCGGCGTCGACTCCTGCTGGAGGTGCTCCAAACCCATTTGCACCAAAACCACCATCTTTCTCAAGCTCCACTACTGAGCCCAAGACTGAAACACCCGGCTTCGCACCAGCCGCACCCGCATCCGCAGCCGCTTTGAGCCCCTTCAAAGTCAATGGTACCGAGAAGGCACTGTCGACCAAGCCCGCTGAAACCCAACGTTTTGAGACCCTCCAGCCTCGCAAACTTCCTACTGATTTGAGCACGGAGCTCAAGGATGATGCTGAGCTGTTGCATCGGATTCGCATGCTGAATGAATGCTTCAAGCGTGAGATCACTGGTCTGGATCCCGGCAAGGACGACTTTGATCTCATCGTTCAATTCTACATGCGAGTTCGCGAAACTATTGGGGCACCAACTGCTGGCACAAAACGAAAGACTCGGGATGATGAAGAGACGGCTGCCGACACTCATACCCAGAAGAAGGTTAAGCCATTTGGCGCTAGCAGTGTCGAGACCCCATCTAGCAAAATAAATGCTCCTGAGATGAACATTGCGCCAAGCTCCATCACAAGCACACCTTCAAAACTTTTTGGATCGAGCCAAACCACTCCATCCAAGCCCGCTGAAGAGAATGATGGAAACTCAAGCACTGCAAACATTTTCGCCAAGTCATTTTCGAATTCCAAATCTTCCGAATCTGAGACGGCCAAAGCTGAGGCTCCCAGGCCTTCAACGCCCGAATCTAGCAAACCTTCCATGTTTTCTACCACTCCAACCACCTCACCGGCAAAACCATTGTTTCCTACTCCATCTGTGACCAAGGAAAGCACATCCACATCCACATCTACATCCACATCACTCTTTCCCTCTTCCGTTTCGAAACCGACTACTGCTGCTGCTCCGGCAAATCCATTTGCCCCCAAGCCTGCGGCGACTCCCTCAGATTCTACACCTGCTCCAGCAAATCCATTTGCCCCTAAGCCTGCGGCGACTACGACCTCGGATTCTACATCTGCTTCAGCATTCCAAATACCGAAGTTCGGTAGTGCCTCTGGAGGTCCAGTCGACTTCCTTGCGCAATTCAAATCGCAAGCTGATAAGAACGCTGAGAAGGAGAAGGAGAAGCGAAAGGCAGAGGACTTTGATTCCGAAGAGGAAGACGAGGCCGAATGGGAGCGCAGGGATGCAGAGGAACAGCGGAAGAAGCGGGAAGAATTGGAGTCTCGTTCCAAGAAGCCTCCCAAGTTTGTTCCCGGAAAAGGCTTTGTCTTTGAGGATGAAGACAGTGAGAAAACCCCTGAGCCTAAGAAGGCAGAGGATGCCGTTGTTCCCAACGGTCCTTCAGCCTCCGCTGCTGGCGCCTCGGTCTTCGATACAAAGAGCAAATCACCTGCCAAGTCCAGCAACATTTTCGGTCACTTGTCAGCTACTCCGTCTGAAGTTGAAGAAAACGACGCGGATGAAACGGATGACGCTGGCGACGAGGCAAGTGAATCCGAGTCGAAGGGTGTTTCGGCCAGCGAGAGCAACGATGACGGTGATCTCAACAAGGCTCTGGCAAAATCCAAGCAGACCACTTCGGATAAGACTACGAGCGAGGACTCAGCCACCCCTACCCCAGCGTCAGAGGGACGTAGTCTGTTTGATCGTGTAGCTACTCCAACGGAAGAAAAGAAGAACCCATTCGGTGGCCTTCTTGGCGCCTCGAAACTACCAGGACCTGCGACACCGACCCTATTTGCTTCTCCTAGCAAACCCTCGTCGGATCAAGGCAGTGGCTCCAATATCTTTGGCTCCTCTCTGAATACCGGTGGCCTCTTTGCTACCCCCGCTCCAGCAACCTCGGGCTCTAGTACTGGGTCTATCTTTGGTGCCAAGCCGGGCAGCGACAACACTTGGAAGATGAACACCCCCATCAAGTTTGCCGCGGACTCTTCGTCTGCATCGAAGGAAAACTCTGGATCGACGACCCCAGCGTCCGATTCATCGAAACCGTTCTCCACCTTGTTTGGAGCGCCTGCAGGGTCAAAGCCTTCTGATTCTAGCTCCCAGAAGCCTCTGGGATTTTCTTTTGGTGGACCAAGCCAGCAAGCATCATCCATTTTGGCTCCTTCGACCCTCACTTCTGCTACTCCTAGCGGCACTTCGACCCCAGGAGCTTCTGATACGGGAGCAAACGGGTCTGCGGACGGTGATGCTGCCGAAGCCTTACCCCAGGTCGACCTTGCCCGGGGTGGAGCGGGCGAAGAGGACGAAGACGTTGTGTTCGAGTCTCGTGCCCGTGGTCTTCAGCTCAAGGCCGGCGCCGGTTGGGAGAGCAAGGGTGTTGGATTCCTCAAGATTCTGAAGAACCGCGAGACCTCTCGTGCTCGTATTCTTCTCCGAGCCGATCCCAGTGGAAACATTGTTCTGAACGCAGCTTTGATGAAGGCGATCACATATAAGGCCTCTGGGAACAGTGTTCAATTCCTCGTGCCTCAACCCGATGGTCCTCCGGAATCGTGGGCCATTAGGGTCAAGAAGGAGGAGACTGAAACCTTGGCCTCGAAGATGGAAGAAACCAAGGCTTAGACACGAGGATGTCTCTGTTACGAATAGGCGTTGTGCACTTGATATATTTATTTTCTCACATGGGCTTCTTTTTTTCGACTTGCCATCTGGTGATGTATTATGTTTCTTCTGTTCCTTTCTAACGAAGACAGACCTAAAAGCATCTGCTTTGACTTGTTTCATTTATACACTTTTGACGCAATTTTGCCACTTTTGACCGGCCCCAAGCATTGTTTACTTCCTTCCTTGTATTTCTGACTGTTCACACATTTTTTCATGATCTGCTGGTGCATTTTCCTTGTTTTATCTTTATTTTTATTTTTGGGCCGTGTCTTAGTGACTTCTCCCCGCCTACCCACGCTCGAGATTGACATCCCGATTCTGGTGACTTTAAAGTGGTTTTCTTGTTCCATTTTTTCTTTCTCTTTTTTTCATCATATTCCGATGTTTTACACATCAGGCACATTGTATGTAAGTATCCTGCATTTTGCGATTCGATTCGATTGCAACATGATGTCATCAAAAGGGCATTCATTCAATATGTGTCTGCAGAAACAAGAAAGGCGCAAATTAGCATAGCGTTGTGGGATTTCTCTTGAGCCTTAATGGAACTACTTTATTATATCTGCTATTTTGTTACAAGTATCATTCTATCATTGAAATAGCATTTCAATCGACGACTTTCTTTTGTTAACTACGGAGTACGGAAGGTAGAGATAAAGTTTTTATGTAAAGTGGTAGTTGGATAGGGTGTAGAAGCAATTTCTTTCAGTTCAGATTATCGCTACTCGAATTTCTACACGATGTGGACAAGGACAAGACTTGAAAAATCCGGGCAACGCCATCCCCCGAAGAAGCAGGGCAGGGTATAATTGATTTTAGAACTTTTGGCTTTTTGCTTCGTCAAGTGTACTCTCTTGGGCGAATCTTTCGACAATCCATATTGGGAAGGAAAAATTTATGAAAATTTTTTGAATTTGTTTTTTAAGACGACCCCGACGAGAAACCCCCACCATTCAATTCATCAACGGATTTGGATGAACCCATTTATTCCTCAACAACGGCGGTGTGGAGACCCTTGGCGTCCTTGACGTTGACGGCCTGGACGAGAGAGTAGAGTCTCTCCTTGGCGCCCTCCTCGTCGTTACGCTTACGCGAGATGCGGACACGGAGGCGGAAGGGGACACCCTTGATACCGGCTTCCCAGACCTTCTTGTTGAGCTGAGGGTCGACGCGGACGTCCTTGGTGCCCTTTTCATGGAACGGTTAGAGATCGAGGATGGATATACCCTCACAGGGTAAAGGAGGAGAAAGAACTTACCATAGCCTGCTCAGTGAAGGCACGGATCTCCTTGATAGCACGGGGAGCGCGCTTCTTGAAGGTAACACCGTGCATCTATTGAGAGGGGAAAAAAAGTAGAAATTAGTCTTCCGCCCAAATGCCATGATTGAGAGAATGTGAATCTGCGATTGCGGCCATAGAGGTGGACTTCATAAAACTAATTCTTCTTTTTCTTGGAGGTTGTATGTGGTAGTGGTGTCTGCATGCCATTGAGCAATGTTATATATATTTTTCAATATACGCCATTGCCCATGTATATGCTTCCATCATCTTTCCTGGCAAATTTTTGTATTTGCCCTGATTTTCCCACAAATTTGCTTTGTGTATGTGTGTTCTCCGTCCATTGCCTCCATGTCGAAAATTTCTTTCCTTTCCGCAAGAGTTTTTCGCAGGATCGTAGGATATGTGTGTATATTTTTCAGGGGTCCATCTTTTTTCAACGTACTCTCTTGTGCAGGTTGATGGTGTACTCGCGCGACACCACATCGGCGATGGCCGAGCGGGTCTTCTTGCCGGTGTTGACGGTGGTGGACATCTCTGCAAAAAAAAGAAAAACTGCTGTTAGCAAAAGATGACGATACTAACAAAGAAGACAACAATAGAACTGGTAACTGACTGAATGGGGTTGACGGTTGTCGTTGGCTGCTGAAGTGGTCGAACGTCGAGAAGTTTTCGCTGTTCGGTTTTTTGGTGGTCGAAATTCCCAGTGTGGCTCGCTTATCGGGCGGGGGCTCTGATTGGCTGGGATCACGTGAGCCACCCCATTTACTCCGTCATTTAGATGGTCGCTGCCATGCTATTTAAGCAGGGGAAAAAAGAGGAAAATATTAAGTCAATAAAGACATTTCACATTAATCATGTCTATCGCTATATAATCTACTATATAATTTATCATGCCTGGCTTTTGTCGGCGCTCACATCAGTGTACAAGTCGAATCGTCGCTGGGTGTAGATCGGAATTCCTTTCCGCGTGTTCTCGATCGTCTCGTTGTCCAAATCGGCATAGACAATCTCCTCCTTTTCAGCAGCCTCGGTGAGGACATTGGCCATGGGATCGGCGACCTGACTGTGACCATAGGCTTGGTAGGATGCATCCACATCACGCGCTGGGCTGCACAGGGCCACATACACCTGGTTATCCACAGCACGGGCACGACCCAGCAAGCCCCAATGCAGGGGGCCGGTGGTCAAGTTGAAGGCACCGGGGTAGACCAGCAGGAAAGCGCCTTTGCGGGCAGCGATCATGGCCGACTCGGGGAATCGAACATCGTAGCAGATGGACACTCCGATCTTGCCGTATTCCGGGAGATCGATAATGGTCAACTGGTTACCGGGGGAGAGGACCTCGCTTTCCTTGAAGGTGATCTTGCCGGGGATGTCGATATCGAACAGGTGGGTTTTGCGGTGGGTGCCGATGAGCGAGCCTGTCGGCGAAAAGACCAGCGAGGTATTGTAGTATTTGTTTGTCGCGGGCTCCAGCTCGGGGATACTTCCTCCCACCAGGTATGCCTTGGCCTCTGCAGCGATGGCGGACAGGGCGTGGAATGAGGGGGACTGGTCTTTGGTTGGGGGCGAAGGGAGAAGGGTCTCGGCGTATTTGGGGAAGTATTGGGTGCCGTAGGGAGAGTTGAAGCATTCGGGAAGAACAATGAGCTTTGCGCCCGCCTTTGCAGCCTCGAGGACCTTGCCCCGGGCGTGGGTGAGGTTGGCAGCTTTGTCGGCACCTGAGGGGAAGAGTCAGTCGATGACGATAAGAGCGTTGGATAGAACGGACGTACCTGATGCAAGCTGCACCAAGGCCAGCTTCAAGGGCTTTTTCAGGATAGATGCCATGGCTGTTGAGGATGAAACGTGATGGCCGAGAGAGAGATGACTGGAAGATGAAGGGAGATAAAGAAGAGCGAAGGTGAAGGCATTCTGGCATTTGATGCGGGGGAATTCGGAGTAGGGCCGATGACTCCGACGTGACACCAGTTATCTACAACTTCTCCAATTCTTGGGGTTATGGAGTATTATTATTTCTACGATATTGTTACTTTACGGAGTACAGAGTACTACGAGTTCATTTGATATGATGGAGAGATGGAGTAGATAGAGTAATGAGGGTATGAGGATAGTAGTTGTGGTGTAGTTTTGTATGTACTACGCACATAGTAGGGGGATAACGCTGAATCCAGCCTTGATTCTTAAATGATGGATCCTATATGAAATAATATGAATCAATATGAAATAAAAAATAATTATATGGACAACGCGTAAGAAAATAATAAGATGGAAATAGAAAAAAAACAGATCGCCCAAATTATGCATCGACAGTTCTAGGCACAACGGATGGGCAATATTAATCAACTGGGGTGGATCTATCACAAGGACTTTGTCAACGGCTTTTCCGGACAGACTGGAATAGCCTCATCCACTCTGTTCGTCTAATTGTGCCTAATAATCGAATCCTATCGAGCTGGAATTGAATTCCCCAAACGGAATCCGAGCCGATTCGATCTGATGTGGCGATTTTGAAGATTTTTCTGGCTCCGTTGTGCCGTCCTTCATTTTACGGTCTTTGTCTACACTACGGAGTACTACACCACAGACATGAAGATACACAAATCCTAGACATTTCGATACTCCATAATATCCTCATCTCCATCTCTGATTCAGGTTAAATATATACCAACCCATTCATATCCTCATTTGTATTCTCCGTGGCGTAACGCTGACTCAGTTCGGCACATCCTCGGTTCCCCTGATGGAAATCCTCAAGAGTGCACGGTTATCACACTGGCTCTTCCCTGAGAAAAAAGAAGAAATAATATACGAATAAAAGAAATGAAAAGGGGGTCATTCAGTAATTAAACGAACGAAATAAACAAAGCAAAAAAAAGAAGAAAAAGGAGAACAAAGAAGCGTTTGCGTCTCCAGGAGTTCTTCTTTGGTCCTTTACTCCGGTATCTGTCAATTTTCGACTCCACCGGCGAATTCAATACAACCATTTCGATCTGCCCCAGGGTTCACTTCTCTTCATCGCCCCAGACTTTGTGGATTTTTTTTTTCTTTCATTAATTTCTTTTTAGCCACTGTGTTCCGCTCTTTTAAAAAAAAAAAAAAAAAAAAAAAAAAAACTTTGTTAGACGCGTTCTTTTTTCCTTCTCTCTTTCTTTCTCGCGTCTCTGCTTCTATTTATTGAACCAACCCTCCATCTCCAGTTCGAGAACTCCAGATCAGTCTAAAAGAAATAGACTCACAGATTCTTCAACTGTCAACGGCACTCTTCCTAACCGGGAGACCTGTCGATCAATCTATCTATAAAAAAAAAGAATCAATCTATCACCATGTTCGAGGACTTCTCCTTCTCCTCTCCGTCGTCGACCAGACCACCCCGCCTGGCCTTCGATGGAGACGATCGCCTCATGGTCGACGGTGATAGTTCCATGATCTCGCCCATGTCCTCGCGCTGTCCGTCTCCTCCATCTTCTCACCATCATCCTCGATTGCCTCGGACTCTGTCCCGTCCGCGATCTTTGTACTTTCGTTCGCCGCAACCCCCCACCTCCGTCCCGTTTCCATACGACCAGAAACGTCTCTCGATTGCCACCCTCACCAAGAAACTGCATGAACACACCCTTCGCAATCCAGACAATATCAACACAAACATCAACCAAAACATCCCAGACGACGCCTCGTCGCCTTCGCCTACCGCCTCCGCCCGCTTTCCGGGCTACTTCCTCACTCCCCCCGACACAGACCACGACGATGAAGGTTGTGATTCGTCATCTCTCACTTCACCCTCTCTTTCGTCTCTCCCTCAATCGCCTTTTCTAAGTCCCACGTCTGTCCCTGCGGACTTTGCCTCCCTCGATTCTCCCGCTCCAGGAGCAGCAGCAGCAGCAGCAGCAGACCGAGACCAGGACATCCGCACCCAGCGCCAACGCATGTCCCGCCTCCAATGCAGCCCCACAGACATCGAAGCCATCCGTCGAGCTCTCCTCTCCAGCGAAGAAGCCTCTGACCCCTCCGACCCCTTCCGCGAAGACGACTGCCACCCCAGCTCTCTGCCTCCTCAATTATCCCCGCGGAGACGGGCCGTCACGCTCAACCGCAGCCGGGCTAAGGGCGGTGGCGTCATTGGGGCGTCCGAGTCGAGAATGGCGCGCAGGAAGAGTAGCTCGGGTGCCTTGCCGTCGTCTCACCCGTCTCATCATTCGTCTTCGCATAGGATCGAGAAGAACTATTATCCGACTTCCGGCCGTGACCTGCGCAAGAAGAGTGAGCAGGGTTTGAGACGGAAGAGTCTTGTGAGTGCGGCTTTGGCATCGATGGTGGAGAAGAATTGTTGAGGGAGCTAGCATAAGCATTTGTTTTTTATTCTTTCTTCTTTTTTTTTTTCTTTCTTTGTCTTTTCCGGCCTGGCCTGGTAAATAGGTTCTTTGTAACCATTGCATGCATGTAAAGTTAGATAGATACCCAATTTGTATTGTATGATTTCGGCTTTCATTTTCATTCTCATGTATTTGATCCCTGATTCCAAACTCCGTAAGAGGCGATTCCTATATCCATAATAATCAATAACAAGTATCCAAGAGAGAAAAAATCTATGTAAACAGGTACAAGGACATCAAGCCCTAAGGTTGAAATGAAATGAAAATGCAATCTCAAACCCAAACCCAAAATAGAAAACTAAAAAAAAAAAAAAAAAAAAGCCATAAAAATCATAATCAATCTACTCCATCACCCCTTTCGCTGGAAACAAAACCGTCCCTTTCGCAAAGAGCTCGCCAACCCACGTAACCGTCTCAACGGCTGAGAAGAACCACCACCACCCCCTCTCTGTATCTTCTTCTGAGCAGAGAGAGAAATATGTTTAACGGGTGTTTGGGCATCCGGCGTGGTTGTCATCGTCTGCCCGTATTCATGCCAGAGCTCTGTTAGTCCGAGACAGGATAGATCGTGTTCCCACTGTCTGGTGATGTCGTTGTCTTCGTGGATGGGATGGCCTGGTTCACCTATTTCATCGTTGTCGTTGTCGTCGTCAATGTTTTCGTCGTCTTCGAATCGTAACGGTGGGGTGGGGTGGAAGTTTGCGTAGATGGGGGATGTAGAAGAGTGTGAGTTTGGGGTTTGAGTGGTGGTGGTTGGTTGTAGTCGTTCAGAGATGGATGGGATGGGGTTGTATGGTAGGTCGCCGACAAGGTCTAGGTGGGCTTTTTGTTGAACTTCGTTGGTTTTGGTGGATTCTAATGGGCTGGTTTCATCAAGTTCATCGAGGTATATGTCTTGGGCAGGGATATCTGCCAGCCCATCCAATTGGATAATTGGCGAGTCTGGGTCATCAAATAGCACCGTAGTGGCAGTGGTAGCTGAGAAGCGCGAGTTTCGATGGTTATCGGTGGAATCAAAGGACGCACAGTCTACATCTTCGATATAAGAGACAATTCGGGCGAGTTTCAATGATTCTCGGGGATTCAGGATTTCGAACAGTGCCCCTTGATGGCACATGGTTGTTTTGGACTGCTTCAGGTCGAAGAGGACCGAATCGGATCGGGTTTTGTTGTGGCTAGGGAATGAGGGTTCAAATGGTGGGTTTCCAAGTTTATCGCGGAAAGTATTCTATGATCTGTTAGTTGCAGAAGATTCATCCAATCCATCAGTTAGCTTACTAGGGTAGCAATCGGGGTACGCATATCAGTCGGACCGGATGATGAGACTGAAAAAGAGGCATCACCGTTAGACACAATGCTGCAAACCCTATTCATCCTGGTTGGCAAATTGCACTTACGAAGAAAACCATCCAGCCCTTCCAGCTCCTGCTCACTCCGCTGCGACATGACGCTGAGCGAGTACGATGGCGAGAGAGGCGGGGGTTTGATATAGAAGAGGACACGGAAACCGGATACAGACACGATGACGTCTGGTCCTGTTGGAGATTCACAGCGCCATTCTTTCGTTTCAGGGTCTTTCCGCCGTGATAAAAGATGGACTCGTCGTCTTGGGACAGACATTTGCGGTAGTCGTGGAGAGAGAGGGACCCTGCATGAAATGGTCTGCCTGGAGCTGCATCTGCAGCTAGGGGTAGAGGTTGCTGGGATGTCGGTGTCATGATCTTGTCGTCATGAAGCTGGAGAGGGTCTGGATAGTCCAGAGGAGAGTGTTCCAAGTGGTAGGCATTTGGCCAGATATTGATCGGGGGTTCGATGCAGGCATGAGTCTTGGAATCCATCGCAGTTTCTTGCTTGTTTCTAATACGCCGAGATAAAGAAATAAATGGGAAAATAAACGAGGTAGAATAAAACGAAAGACAGGTCTCGTTGCTCGACGTCAAAAGGGTGTCTCTTTTCTTTGTCGTGATCGCATTGAGCTATCCTCAGCTCATGAATTCAATACAATCAATCAATCAATCAACCAACACAAAGACAATGAAGATATCCTGTAATTGCAGAGGCCTCCGTATTTCGTGCAGAAGATCGCAGAATAGCAGCAGTAATAAGGGAAAAAGTGGAAATAGTGGAGAGAAATAGCATTAGAGCAATGCGCGTTGCGGTCAGATGTGATGGATCAACAGACCCGACATATTAACGTCCCTTGAATAGAGACAGGTAAAGGATGAAATGCAGACTGGTCTAGAAAGAAGAGAAGACCAAAAGTAAAAAGAAGATAGATGGATTAATTAGTTATAGAGAGATAATTATTCAACGAGAGTTGTGTGTGTGCGAAGACAGAACCCATCTTCTTGCAGAAGAGAGTGACCAGGAAGAGAGAAAAGAAAAAAGAGAGCAAGAAAAGAAGGCAAACAGCAGAAAAATAAAATAATAAAAAAAAGGGCTGGACTTGAGCATCGCCAGCCCATCGAGATAAATACAGTTTCCATTTTTTCCCATCTGCCAGTTCAGTCTGTCTGCAGTTTCGCTGTCACTTTCTCCTCGTCTTTCTCCCTCTACAGCCAATCAGCATCCTTTCTTCCGCCCCTCGGCTGACTCCAGCATCTCATCACATCTCAACGCCCAAAACAGCCTGGGAGTCACATCCAACGTGGCCCAATACCAGCCCAGAAGCAGCTGGACGGGGTAAAAATGTAAAAAAGAGCCGGAAAAGGTCATCCACCATCCCAGGTGATCGAGGACTCTGCAAGGAACCCCCTCCATCTTCATCTTCTTCATCCCGTTTCAAATCTCGCCTTCTACGCAATCCAAGCTGCCCTGACACGGCGGCATTCCAGTCTTATTCGCTCGCCTCCTTGTTCCCGATCATCCATCGACATTTCTGAAACATGCAAGTGATTCGATGACGCTGATGGAAGACTAGGAAGACTAACGAAGATCGCTGGTTTAATCCCAGTCTTGGACGACGTGAGGCTGACTGTGGCGGGATGCTTTTTTTACGCCCTTCTCTGGATACACCATCTTTGACATGCCAAAAAATAGATTCAAAAAAAAAAAGGGGCAGAGACATGCATTCCTAAGGATCTCATGATGATTTCACTCTTTTCATTCCGACGGCCCCGGTCGGATCAGATCAGCCTTACCTTACTCAGGTGCGGCCTTGAGGCTTTGTTTCATTCAATCGCCTTTGTTGTCACACGCTCGCTGGTGGCAAATTCCAGTGCCCTGCCTGCCAGCGTGACTTGAGGCTGTATCCAAACGATTTATCAAGTAGTACGACCGAGATCACTCAACATGTTCATTAAAGCTATGTAAAGCATCCCTATCGTCCACCCAGCACTGTCCGTCGTCTCATTCTGTTTGCTGCAAACGTATAACAATCCTCAATATACTAAATACCAAAACAAAACTCCCTCAAGTCCAAACACCAATTTATGCACGGAAAAGGGAGAATAAAGTGTTCATATATCATTCGTCATCATCGTCATCATAAGCCAATCCAAGCCAATGTTCCTGCGATAGGTTATGTACCTCGTGGCATTCTGTAACCCACTTGATATAGAAATGAACAAAGAAAAATAGGAAAGAGGAAAAGTAGAAGAAAAAACAAGATAGACCACGAGCAATACCTAAATAACTTGCTCGCAAAGTATAGAAACAACCCAGGCTGTCCGGGAAAGCCACTGGTAGATTCCAAGCAACATCATCAATCGATATCTAATGGCGTTTATATTTCTGAAACAGCCAAGTCAGTAAAGAAGAACCAAAGATAGAAACCCGGAACTTACATCTTCCATCTTTCGCCGATTGCTCGGATCCAACGTGTTGCCCGCTCCCAACAGTGTCTTGCCCACGGCCTTGGATACTCCAATCGCGGGCCGAAGTACAACTGTCGGCGCGCGTTTCCACACAGCCCTGGCCGCAGCCTTTGCACTCCCACTCTCGACTACCTCTCCAGGGACTGCCACGATGGCATCCCGAGCCAGGAGCAAGTCGCGCTCCAGCCCAGTGAAGGCACCCCGAAGTCCTTGCACCACACCCACAGGCTGGTCAGCATACAAGGATATCTTCTTCGCCTCCTCTTCATCTATCGAGTCTTCCTCAGGACCCACCAGCTGTGCACTCGGCGTCGTAAGCAGGTCCTCGGCGCCTTGCAGCACCGTCTGAGTACCAATAGCGAGTTTGGCACCCAGTTTGACAAGCTCGTTCGAGGTTGTTTTGGCAAATGCGAGCGCACCCTTTTGAATGCTTCGGACAATTCGGCCATCCTTTTGGTACTCTCGCATCGGGACAACCACAAGATCTTTCACTCCCCCACCAACATTTACCAAAGACCGTATGGGGGCCAGGCCTGCCAGGACCCCAGGCAGCTGGTTCCTCTTGATGTCAGGCATCCAGATATCGTTGAGTGTGTTGCCAAGCTTATCGAATCCAGAAACTCCATAGATGATGACATGTCGCATGACCATGTCCGCCCCGTCTAGCACAAAAAAGTTCATAAACTCCGTCGTGCGACCGGATTGAAGGCCTGCGTAGTCTACTCGTTTGGGCTTGAAGTCGAGCTTGACCGGCACGGCGTTGATTTCCACTCTCTGCAGGAATGGTGCTTCGCCCGGAGCGCTTGGGGCAGTGGCAGGAGCAGATTCGTCTCGGAACTCAAAGAAACGGCATATAAAGTCAAGAGCATCTTGGTCGACATGCAGTCGGAGAGGAAGAAGAGTTGCCTTTCAAAATGTCAGTATAATGTATTCACTGGAAATTCAGATAGCATACCTTCAGAACAATTTCGGACGCAGCTAGCTCAGGCACAGGCCTCACGGTGAGCACTTCCAAATGGATCATGCTAGTTCCGCTTTCCTTTTCACCCATCTCATGCATATACGTAGCAAACTTCTTCCACGTTGAAGTCGGCACGTGGTCGAATATTTCCAAGTCGTTCACTCGTACATCCAGTGAGCTTTGCGTTTCTCCAGAGTCGGATGGGAAAACAACAAAGTCCGCACAGATGCCTTTCAGTTCAAAGGTCATTTTATGGTATTTGCTACGGGACAAGCGCAACCGCTTTCCTCTATAAGATGGCGATTGACCCTGGCGTGGCGTGGCCCCGGTCACCGTGGTTGTGGTTGCATAGCTTCCCGTTTCGCTGACAAGATCATCAATGTTGCGATTTATATCGTTGCGGAGCTCTCGTGGGTCCTTATGAGCGGGAATGCCAATGTAGATCGAGTTAAAGAGGCAGTCTCCAATGACGGATTCCTCCTCATCCTCAACACCTGGGGATGTTCGACTGCCAGTCCTGGCACGCCGTTCTGTAGCCTTTTTCTCAACCTCCTTGACAGCCTTAGAAATTGTGTCTCTCGTTCGTTGCCAGTCGTAGCCATCAAACAAGTTCCAGATGACATGGGCATCTCGAACCCTTATTCGCAAAGGACTTCTCTGCAGCTTATAGTCGTTTGAGAGTCCATATGTGTTTTGAGTAGAATCCCACCTGTGTGCCGTGCCACCGACTGCTGACTGTTTCGCAAAATGATCATCACGGAAGTCAAACTCCGAGAAACTGGAGGAAACGTGATATTGTGAATGGAAACTGTCAAGAAGGTCGTTCGAGTCTGAAGACGGGCTGTCCATATTCCCGGTTGGGGCCTCATGACCAGAAACCTGCCTCGGCGTATAGAAATCGCTTACATATTCTAGCTCATCATCTATAGGCCCTTCTCCAGAATAAGTTTGTCCGGACGAAGATGGTGATTCGGGGGAGCTTTCTGGATGAGGCATCTGATCGGCAGAAAATGCGTCGCCAGAGAATGATGCTAGCATGTCTTGTAGTGGCATGACTTCAGTTCGGTACTTGAGGGTTGGGCTTGGAGGAGTGGGAGGCTGAAGCCCATTCAGAATATTGATGAGGGTTTGCGTTGAGTCCGCGCACGTCTCGAGAATCAACAGATCGTCTCTCAGTTCCACGTCAACGGATTTTGTTCCATCATCACTCAGCTGCATTAGTTTGACTATCGCTGTCGCTGATGATATCGACGAGACAGGAACATATCCCAAGTCGATAAGGGTCTGCACTTGGTTGCTCTGGGCCACTGACGATTTAAGCGGGTGTACATTATCCGCAAGTCCCACATTTTGCACGTCATCAATGATCATAATCGATGCTTTCCTAAGGTCTAATGTCGCCTCGGAGGACTCATGGCTATGGATAGCACCGGAGAATTTGGCACTGGTGAGAACCACTAGACCCTTTGCCGGTGTATTGTAGGGATTGAGTCCGATGACGCAGTCTCGCATTATCAATGCCAGTTTCGTAGGCTTCACAGGCGCTTTAGGGATCTCAGGGTGCTCGAATGACCGCTCAGACATCTGAGGTTCTTCATGTTCGGAATCTTGCAGATCGGCGAGATTGGCCAGGGACTTGGCCATGTTTGATGCCATATCTCCCCGTGACATGTCCTCACTCAGTCCAAGGAATGCAATTACCGAAGGGATTGAGTACTCCACACGAAGGTTATAAAGCTTGATTTTAATCGTAGGATCCATCTCATCGGCAATAAAGCGAGTCATCAACATTGGAAGGTGTACTTGACCTGGGCTTTGCATCCTGCTCGCAGGTAAAGCTTCACCAAGAAGCTCCTCATCGTCGTTTCTGGTAGCCGACACTGTTCCAATTTGAGCAGCAATAAGAGAAGGGATGGGGATATAAGCCGCTTCAGCGTCTGTAATGTGCGTTGAGATGTCCCCGATCTTCCCTCCAACATGAACGTGACAGTCAAGTTCTCTGATCAAAGTCAAGGTCAAAATCCCTGGGCGGTCATCTTCAGGTAAGTACTTGGTGACATTTGATAACCTGCCCAGTTCATTCCCGAGTTGCGAAAGAGGCTCCAAACCACCGATATGCGATACGACAGTCTTCATTCCGGCGACAGTGACGCGAAGGACCGATCCCTGTCTCCGCTGTCGGAAAAGTGTGTCCAGCATGATATCATCATCTTCATCATACTTGTCCTTGGATGGCGTGATGAGTGATAACAAACGATCTAGATCAACCTCCTTGGGCGTAAAAAGAAATTCGACTCTGATATTGCTCAAAGTAATCTTGGCAGGCGTGTCTTGGTCATCGTCGAGAGGGAAAGGACCGCTTAATTTCGCTTTGTCAATCTGGACACCAACACCTTCGAATCTGCTGACGACTTTGACAGCTGTGGTTCTCAATTTCAGACAATGAGTTTCACCAAGAACGTCCAACACAATGCCACCAAGCCGGGCGTTGACTTTCCACGATACTGAGTCATTTTGGGTTGCGGCCGCGGGTGGAGGTGCAGCCTCGAAATGCACGCCACGGGGTCGTTTAGGCGGGTCTTTCTTTGCCCCTTTCGCGGTTGAAACGGATGAGATAGAGCTTCCAAGTTCCAGGATAGTGCTCAAACCACCGATCCAACTAACAACTTCCTCGAGGCGTTGGATATTAAAATTGACATGGAGAGGGAGCGTTGTAAGGTTGACCCTGACAGAGTCCGTTGACTTGGTCAAAGAAACAGAAATATCCCCATGTGTAGGCGACAAGATATCTCGAGTTGATTCTCGCATCTTCAAGCCCTCATCAAATGAGAGTAGGTCTTCCGAAGCAAACCCTAGCACAAATTTGGAAACATCGACGCGGAGTTTTGCAATGCCATTCTCTGCCACGAAGTTGCTCTTCAAGCCGGACACCGTGATATGCAGTAGAACATCTTCGAGGAACGAGCGGAAGGAGGGCGATGTGTGGATTTGGGAGTTTTCGGCAGGATAAGCGTGTCCTGGGATATGCTCAACAAATTTTATAGAAAACTTGTCCAGAGCAAGGCTAAAGGCCTGCTGGCCCTGTGTTTCTTTCGGCGGTTGGTTTCTCTTGGGAGGCTCTTCGCTACTATCGCCGAAAGCATCAAGCAGTCTTTGGCCTATCTTGGTGAGAAGCCAGCCAGTAGCAATATCAAGATGGAGTTCTGCCAAGTGGATCTCGATACCGATGTCACGATGCTCGTTCTTGAAATCGTGATGATTGTCTTTCTCTGGGTGGCGCGGGTGCCTCTGCCCAGGGGTTTCAGGGTAATCCGATGCATCAATTGAATCTCCGCGAAACCGCGTAGAAGCAGAGGTCTTGGAAGCAAGGAGATCTTCCCCAATCATTGACTCTTGTAAATTCGCTGTTGACTCTTTCATGCCACTGCTTGCTGATTGAGTTGTGTCCCTGGCCTCAGCGCTATCGATGGGAGGAAGCCATATCTGAATTTTATCAACGCCGAAAAACTTCTTTGAAACCTCTATGGTTTTATTCAATGGCGGTGGAGTTCGACTGCGGTCCCTGCCAGTCGATGGGGATTCGTCGAGATCGTGTTCCTGCGTAAATTGAGGCCCTGTTTGAGCTGTAAGTTTTGGGGTAGATATTGTCGTTTCATCATTGTCATCGTCCGTGTGCCCAACCTGGCTCTGATATGTCGCACTTGCATAATTATCTTGAAAGCTATCATTTCTAAAAACATGCGTAGACTCTGGTGAATCCCAAGCCCCCGGGATGTTAGGCATGAAACCTCTAGATGAACCCTGGCTGATAGCACTCATATACATGCTCTGTGCCTCCTCGCTGGAGAACATTTTGGATTCGGAGAGGTCTTCGTTAGAAGATTCGGA
Source organism: Aspergillus sp. 'subgen. Cremei' (assembly GCA_019976455.1). Lineage (NCBI taxonomy): Eukaryota > Fungi > Ascomycota > Eurotiomycetes > Eurotiales > Aspergillaceae > Aspergillus > Aspergillus sp. 'subgen. Cremei'. The sequence goes on from JAFBMR010000006.1 coordinate 770,669, forward strand.
GTGCGAGCTTGTACTACCGGCTTCGGATGGAGGACTGGAGGTACGAGACGGAGGCCGGATTTCTGCACTTTTAGTAAGGGGGAGTCGGCTGCTTCGGGAGATGGCTTAGGTGACTCTGTCCGAGTGAAAAGTGTGTGGTGGTCTGCTTCAAGTGTGGCCTGGCTGCTATGCTCAGAAGTCCGAGTGTCTGATTCTTGGCCACTCCCGTCACCACTCCGGAGAATTCCCGAGTCTCCAGCATCACAATCATCAGTTACACTTCTAGATGCATGCAAGTTTGGAATCTGAGGGCGTGAAGAATTGTGCTGAATCGTAAGAGGGTGTTCTTGGGACGGGAGCATTCCAGAATGCTCAACATCATCAATATGTGACCCAATGACAGAATCGAGATATTCCGGATTGTCTAATAGTTTATCATCATCGAAAAAGGTTCGCGAATCTTCAAGATCCCCTTCACTCCTATTCTCTGCATCCGTGTCTGCATCTGAGAACCGACCGGTATAGTTGGACGCTTCCATCTCTGGAACTTCATGATGTTGTAGCTCATGCCGTGGTTCTTCAGGCTCGTCGGGGTCTTCAGGACCTTCAGGGTATTCCGGATATTCAAGCTCTTTGGGATAGTCGGCATCTCCAGGATCTTGCGAGTCCACAGTGTCTCGGGGTGGTTCAAAAATAGTTGACCGCGTCATAGCTAGGACGGAGTTCGACTGGGGAGAATCCAAAGGCGGGGGTGATGACGCTCTGCTAGGAGGTTGACTTCCCTTTGACTGCATGGTAGTCGACGGAGATTGAGGGGTAACGAAGCGAGAATAGTTCGAAAACACTACTGGGTCAGAAACCAAAGCCAGATTGATGTCAGAAAGCGAAACCAGTCGCTTCCCTTCCCTATGGGATTGAACTTCACCAGGACCAGTAGAGCTGGACACAGCGTCCACACTCACTTCCCGAACGGTCAACAACCCTGAAATTAGATCTGGCTTATCCTCTGGTTGTCTCTTTGATGTTCCATCTTGCTTCACTTCCATATCTACCCGTATGGAGATGTCATTGACCTTTACTTGGAGGCGCTCCGCAATGCCCTTCAAAAATCCAGCAACGAAACTGGGCAACGACATGCTTTCGTCTCCAAGTCCGAATTCCTCTTCATCATCACTAGATGATGTACCGCTGCGATGTAGGACTTGCGACCGTGATGATATAGCGGCCTGCAGTTCTTCCTTCTCTTCTTTCGGCTCGGCTTGGAGGAACGACTGGGCCAGATCATTCGGTGTAGGGAGGATTTGATCACCACTGGAATCATGAGCCCCTGACGGGTGGATTCCCAGGCCTGCTGGCTTTCCATCCTGGTTTGTGTCCTCCGAAGGAAGTCTCAAGTGTACGTCGATGCCGCTGGCCTCGCAAATAATGCCGCTACTGTAGATATCGGCCGGGACGGTGATTTTCAAGAACCGGACCCTGGCACTGAGCAACTGGCTTGACGGAGGAAGATGGATAAGTGTGGCTAGTTTCTATTGATAATAATCGTATTAGCAGGCGATTCCGATGACTTGAAGGCGGGTGCTAAAGTGGTGGATTGCCAACAGGACCAGCAGGCTTCACACACTCACCTCTATTCTCAAACCAATATCCCTTAGTTCAACGGTACTCCGTTGTCCCCAACGGATTCCCAAACTGTCGAGGTCCAGAGCCTCAGTGTCGACGAGCTCCAGGCGGGACAAGGCATATCGGAGCAGCCGCTTCTGAAAGAACGAAGGCAAGAAGTAAGCCATCTTGGAGGGGCGATAAGAGCCGACCGGGGGCTCAACTAAATCCGCAATGTCATCGGAATAGGAACATAATAATAAGAAGAGAAATGGATTTTGATGCCTGCTGGGATGGGTGATATGCCTCGCTGCGCTGGGACTGGTCCCTCAAGGGACAGGCAGGATTGCGGAGGGTTGATCAACTCCCAGTTATGGATGACGTTCGGAATCGGAGAGCGCTAGATAGCGGCGATCAACCGCAATAGTCAGGCGGAGCAACGGAATACCCAAATCACACCACGACAACTCACACGATGCAAGGCTGCTTCTCGTTAGAGTCGTTGAAGTGTACAGTGCGGTAGCAAAATAATGGTTCTAGAGCTGCTCATGGGGCTAAAAAAGCTACACAACAAGTGTCACCAGTCAGAAAGGTATCTAGTAAAACGGCAGGGTTTATATTGGTGGGCACGAGCCATGTCGGTAATTCTCAACAATGAGGCATAATGAAGTTATAATGTCTCCCAAGATAAAGGGAGGATATCCGCATTCTGTGTCCTTTTTATGCCTCGCTTTTATCTTTTGTATAGTTTAATTATCTTCTACTACTCAGCGTCTCAGCATCATTATGTTCTAGGTATCCATTCGCCTTTCACCCATTGTCGATGATGCAACCACTATGCAAAATAACAACAGCTCAGTCATCGAATTCCGCCTCTGCAAACTCCTGGACAACCCACTCGCAGAATTTTTCAAAGTCCGCATACCACTCTCGCAACCGGGCGGCTTTCAGCCCATCGCCCAAGATTCCATCTGAAATGTCGGCTTGCCATTCTGCGGTCGATTGATCTTCGTAACAACTCCATCGGATCGAATTCTCGACCATCATGGCGAGGCCCGATAGACCCATATTTTCCAATCCCTGAACGGCTTGCCAGAAATCGTGCGTCAATCCGTTTTGGCCATGGCCAAGAATGGCTGGGTCGTCGTTGCAGAGTGACACGGATACACCGCGGGATAGAAGAGCAGGAAGGGGATGAGCCTTGATAGAGCTCGCGAGTCTGAGAATCTCATTCGAGATGGGACAGCACTCGACGAGGATTCTTTTTTGTTTGACTAGCTCAATGAGCAGGGGGTGTTTGTAAAGCGAAAACCCATGCCCTATTCTCCGAGTTCCCATCAGGATCGCGTCGAATAGGTTGTGATCTGTCTCGTCACCGTCGCCGAGGCACTCTCCAGCGTGGAAAAAGAAGGGTATCTCAACCTCTTCCTCAACACAGCGTTTCCGGAACCAAAACAGAACAGGGACGAGGTCGGAGAGTGGTCTCCCTTGGTCCTCCTGCCCGACCACATCAAAACCGCAGATCACATCGGGGAGGGCTTGCTTAACCGCGATACATTGCTTCATGCTTTCAGTAATATCCCTGTTTGACAGTCTGCGAATTGTCGTCCAGATGATTCGTGCCCCGTAGAAATTCTTTCCTTCTTCCGTGGCTTTGAAACTCTCGAGTTCTTCCTTGAATACTCGACACCACTCAACGTAGCCATCCTCGGGGGTTTCATGCCCCTCACGCCTGTACTGGAAGACAAAGGCGATTCTGAAATCCACATATCTTACGCCATCTGCGGCAAGTTGTTTAAACATGTGTTGCAGACATGGGCGCAGAATAGGCTCGTAGTTAAGAAGCGAGTTTATGATGGGAAAGGTGCGCTGGAAGATACCCCAGATCGCATCAACACCATGATGATGGTTGTATGAATGGTCTGGTGTGAGTACACATCGGCTCTTAAGCCAGTCACGGAAACCAGCTTCTCCTCCACCCGGGAATGAGGAAGCTGCTTTATGAATGTTGACCAATGTGGAGGGCGCATAGGTAGTCGTCCACATTGTAGTCTCGTTGTCTGACTCCTCCCTTGGACGAGACAAATATTGAAACATGATCGGTGCCTCGTCATAGTCCTTTGGAGTAATTAATGGCCTTGATGCCAGCATATGAATTCCAGGCGTGGAGAACGCCTGCTCTATTAAAAAGTCGATTTCGAACATGGCATCCATATGAGCATGCAGCAGAGAACCCTTTGGCATCTTCTGCACAATCTTCCAAAGATCAGTATGCTCCATCCGACCTTTGGCGAAATTGAACATGACACCTGGATAGAAGATTTCATCGGACTGATGGGCTGCCGACTCATTCATGCCTTTGGTCCATACTTCCTTTAGCTCGCGGGCGCGGATCTTGGATACAATTTCACATGCTTTGGCAGCTATCGGGGACAAGGATTTTCGAAGATTAAAATCTGGGGTAAGCATTAGTCTGGCACATAGTCCACATCATGAGTATCTGACCATGACGCTGTTTCTGTTCTTCCAGAATCAGGGAATTCCGTCCCTTCAGGTACTGCTGAATGAAGGGATCCTCGACCTGAGGAATGCCTTCTTCCAGCTCCCAATCAAGGTCGTCGGTTCCCATGATGAAGGTTAAATAACCGGGGATGATAGCGCTGATAACTAGTTGGTGAAACTGTTGTTGCTGTTATAAAGATCAGCAACGACGGACATTACGACGGGAGAGGGGCAGTTCCAGTTCCCCGCTTGCGTTCAGAAGCTCAGGCAGTCCACTTTTCCCGTGGCCTCCAACCATCGCAGGCCTCGAACTTTATCAGCATTAAGGTCATGTTCACGGCTTCAACTATCCTACTCTCAACCAGACCAGCCTACATTTACTGAAGGCTTTTTCTGGATAATAACTCGCCAGGTTCTACTAAAAAAAATAAGCCAATGTCATTCACAAAGTATCCAAGACATCAGTCGAGAATCCGAATGTGACCCTGACGCCCGCAAACAGGGTCACTCGTCCCATCTGCATGAACTGCTGACAGCACAGCAATATTGGACGGGAACACCGACTTTTGCCACAAGAAAATCCAAGCCCTTTTTCCCCTGTGTATTTTTCTTCATTTGCTCCATTGTTTCATTTAATTTTTTTTTTCTCTGGTCTTTTTCACCATGAAACTCGGCTTTTGGCCGAAAAACGTGTTTCCGGTGCGTATACCACGGGCTTGGTGTGCGGGCCACTAACGCTTCGAATCCACTCGAGAGAAATTTGAAGGAATATCTGATAAAGGAAGAAATAGGCAAATGAGAGAAAAGAGAAAGAATGAAAGAGAGACTAGACAATGATAATGTCACTCTGCGTGGCATGACATCTGCCACATTCTTGACGATTTCATGCGGATGCCCAAGTCAAATAGATGAAGAGGGGACAGACTGCTATAACTCAGGCATGAGATCGAGACTCGACCCATAACGAATTAGTTTATCGGCACACAACGTGTGCAAAACTTTCCCGCTTTCTTGGTGAATTCTATCAATGCGTATCTCGAGTATCTTTTAGTAAGTCAGTATCTACATATCTTACCGGATACTGCCTATATCAAGTAACTATCAACAGCACAACCCCTCACGGAGCACACGACACCAGACGGCAACACCGCGATGCCTGGCCTTTAGATGCGGAGACCTTCCCGTTCAGAACACTCGCCGAGATCCACATTGAGGGTCTGCGATGGAGTTGGATGAGGAACCGGCGATGATGATTGGCAGGCAGAAACCGTGCTTAATTTCTAGTGCTACGACAGTAGTACTAGTCTTATCTATCGATGCTGTAAAAATCCTCAGAGGCAAAAAGAAAAAGAAAAATAAAATAAAAAAAGAAAAGAAAGAAAAGGCCACAAAAGAAAAGATCCTACAGTGATAGATGGTGTATCTGAGTGGCTGAGAATTAATTAACGCATGAAAGGAAGAGTAGGGCTATGATCTCTACTATCGTAGCTATCTAGATAAATTTTTAGCCTGTTATCTTCACACTCTTCTTTCTCCCCGCACCGTCCTCGACTTTTTTTTTTTTTTTTTCTCTTTTAATCAAACTCCAATAGCCCAAGAAATGCGCAGCTATGATCCTAGACGGCCTGAGCTGAACAGGTGACTTTTATTCTTCGATCTTACGGATATCTCCGAATTATTATAAGTTGTGGCTATCCTCTTTCTGCAAGGTTCGCTATTATATTGAACCTACTCCAATTTCATATTGGTGCCAGTGTGATACGTCCAGAAATCCAAAAATCGAATTTCGAGAGACAAGGGGACTGTTTTTCAAACAATTGGGAAGATCGGAACTTTTTCATTGAAGCTCTTGCACGAAGAGGTCAAAAATGGCAGGCGATAAATCAACGGAGATAGGGAAGGATGTCCCTGATAATGAGGTCAAGGTGACCACGACCACACCCTCAACTCCTGATGAAACACCACACAGCGCAGATCCTGCTTTGTTGCCGGAAAACCAACATCACCACGCCCATCACCATCATACAGCCTTTGCGGAACATGGCCACGAGGACGATGTGGTCTACGCCAAAGATGTGACGTTCGAGAAAAACGGCATCCCAGAACCCAGCCCTCTGGATCACAGTGGAAATAGCCAGAGTGATAAAGACGTGGAGGGAACGGGTGAAAACTATCCCCAGTCGACCTGGAAATCTCGCTGTCGTCGTTATACCAGGCATTGGAGGCATGTGGTTCATGCGGCAATTTGGATCCTATTCACCGGGTGAGTTGATAGCGTTCTCGCACCCTGTGTGTCCATGGTCTTGGTGGTGAGATTTCTTTTCCCGGTCGGATGCTCATATGGTCTTCTCAATCCTTAGCTGGTGGATTACGGGTCTCATCTATCATCGGTATGATCTGGGTTGGCTCATCCCATTCCTGGTTTACCTCGCAATCACGATGCGAATCCTCTTCTTCTACGTCCCGATTTCGATCGTCACTAAGCCCTTGTACTGGGTCTGGGATCACACAGCCCGGCCTTTCGTCCACATTATACCAGAAAAATTGAGGATCCCCAGTGCAGGCTTGTTGACAGTCGCTGTGATCATTATCGGATCTTTTGCATCCCCAGAGTCTGGAGATAATACCCGAGAGAACCGTGCCGTAAGCGTCTTTGGTCTATTCGTCATTATGTTTGCACTATGGGCTACCTCGAGGAACCGCAAGAAGATTAATTGGCACACTGTCATTACGGGAATGCTGGCACAGTTCATCATCGCATTATTCGTTCTGCGAACTACAACTGGCTACGACATCTTCAATTTCATTTCCGGCTTGGCTGAAGATCTCCTGGGCTTCGCAACCGACGGTGTTGACTTTTTGACAGAAGATGGATTTGCTTCGAGTCATAGCTCGTGGTTCCTCATCAGTGTGATTCCCGCAATCATCTTCTTCGTCTCCCTGGTTCAGCTTCTCTATTACTTCGGTGTCCTTCAATGGGCCACTGTCAAGTTCGCGACCTTTTTCTTCTGGAGTATGCGTGTCTCTGGCGCCGAGGCCGTTGTGGCTGCCGCCTCTCCATTCATCGGACAAGGAGAATCCGCAATGCTCATCAAACCATTTGTCGCCCACTTAACCCTGGCTGAGATTCACCAAATTATGTGCTCCGGTTTTGCCACCATCTCAGGAAGTGTACTTATCGCATACCTTGGCATGGGCGTCAACCCACAAGCCATGGTTTCGGCCTGCGTGATGAGTATCCCGGCCTCTCTGGCAGCGTCTAAACTCAGATGGCCCGAGGAGGAAGAGACCTTGACAGCGGGTCGTGTCGTTATTCCTGATGATGAGGAACACAAGGCTGCCAATGCCTTGCACGCTTTCGCCAACGGGACATGGCTCGGTATCAAGATCGCGGGCATGATCTCCGGTGCAATCTTCTGTATCATCTCGCTCATCGGTCTGGTCAATGGTTTGCTTACCTGGTGGGGTCATTTCCTAAACATCAACGACCCGCCCCTGACCATTCAATTGGTCGTGGGATACATCTGCTACCCGATTGCTTTCCTACTGGGTGTATCCCGAGACGGCGATATTTTGAAGGTTGCCCAACTTATCGGCTTGAAACTTGTCTCTGTAAGCTTGCTCTAAACCAATAATACCCACCAGCAAACAGCTAACATAACCCCACCAGAATGAATTCGTCGCCTACAACGATCTGCAAAATGGGGCAGACTACGCCGACCTCTCAGACCGCTCAAGACTCATCGTCACCTACGCCCTATGCGGTTTCGCCAACATTGGCTCCCTTGGAACCCAAATCGGTGTCTTGACGCAGCTGTCACCGGGTCGTGGTGGTGATGTTTCTCGCGTCGCTGTGAGTGCTATGCTTACGGGAGCTCTGAGCACGTTCACCAGTGCTACTATTGCGGGACTCCTGATTACCGATGAAAAACAGTATATCTCGAGTTCGTGATTTGTCTGGTCGAGATGACTTGGCAATGATTCAAATTTAACCCTTGATTGGAAAGATCTTGGGTTGTGTATTGTGCATGGGTTCAATGGTGTTTGAGCGTTTTATTTGTCGTGATATGATATGGCAATTTGTGTTTTTATTATGAGTTGACACATACTCTTTTCAATTACAAGCAAAACTATCTGGATAAATATCCGGAGGTAATTCAATCTGAGGAGCTTGGAATTGTGTGAAGCGGAACAAGCCGTGCATGCAGTCGTAAGATAACCTAATCAAGCCTTGATGGCCCAGAGATGATCATTAAATACTTATGGATAAGACTTGAATTAAAAATAGAAAAATCAACAAAAAAGAAGCTGGGTATTCCCCAGGCCACGACTTCTGTACTTGATTTCGTGGCCCAAAATAATAACAAAAGAAAGACCCAACGCGCAAACTCCAGAACCAATGTATCCGATATGCATTTGTACCCATGTCCGGAGCCAGAATGCAGGACAAACGCCCGGAATGACGATGTCCAAGAGAACTTGGCTTTGTTCTCTTCAACGCCATGCAACAGTCCTCAAATCATTATAGCTTTATTCAATGTCCTCAACGTCGCAGTGTCTTGCTAGAACAAGACGCTTGTATTCTTCCTGGTCGGTGTCCCAGAGTTCGGCGGCCTGGGCGTTGAGAGGGCTTGCACTATCCGATTATTAGTACGACAGAGGCTCTACCAAAAACAGAGGATCTCTTACTTGTTAGGCTCTCCCAGCAAGCTCTGCAGACTGAGCAGGACACTCTGCACATTGTAAACCGCACTCCATTTGTCCTTCAGAATGTCCAGGCAGATACGACCGGAGAAGTCAACGTTGGGGTGGTAGATGGGAGTCTTGAATAGAACGGTAGGGGCCGTGTAAGGGTAGTTGTTAGGGAAGGCGAACGAGAGCTTCAAGGTGAGGCCCTCATAAGGCGTCTCGGTAGGGCCGGTGATCGTTGCTGTCCAAGAAAGAAGGTTGCCGTCTGCGTTGGGGAAGGCCGAGATACCGGGCGAGGGGGAAAGCATAAGCTGCATCAGCTCCGCTTGGAGACTGTGACAAAGAAATGTCAGCAACAGGACTCGATTGAAATTATTGGAAGGTAGCCTTTGGCTCCTTTCGGTTGTAGGGGTCACCAACCGTTTGGTCACGCTCTGGGTGTCATTTCGCTGGGCGGATGAGCCCAGCTTGGACGTCTCGTGCGCATCGGGCGCGGCGTTTTGAGTGTCTTCCATGCTGAAATCCATACTGGCTATTCTTGAAGAATCGAGGAATCGAATTTCTTATGAGAAGGCACAAATTACCGAAATGGAAATGATCTTTCCCGGCCGTGAGGAATGCCAACAGAAGGGTTGCTGTCTGGAATGACGACGGAAGCAGAGCAAGCTGTTGGCTGGAACGGCGGACTGACCCACAAAAAAGGGAACCCCGGAGAATCGGAACCAGAAAAACGAGGGATGAGAAGCTGAAGCGGAAGGTGAGATGGAGATTCTTGGTCTGTTAGAAGGGCAGAAAGGGGTGAGATGGTTATAGGAAGAAAGAGAGAGAGAGAGAGAGAGAGAGAGAGAGAGAAGGTCGAAACGTGGTTGCAGATGGGTTTGTTTCTTTTTGTTTACTCCACCAGCGAGGGCCCCCGGCAACGATGACAACAACCCCGCCTGATCCGGCACCGCCTGACTTGGAACTTGTTGGAATATCCTGAGTATGGATGGAGTTGGATAGGATTTTGGTGATGGTGTTTGGTGTGCAGTACTCTGGGATGCTTCAGTGCTCGTGTTGGGGCATGGTTGAGGACACTCTGGAGTCTGTATGGGCCTTATGATAGATCATCTCCAAGATACTCTTATTTTGGAATTAAATGTCCGATTGGCACTATTATTGTCAGTCTATCGAGATGCTGAATGTCCAATAAAGAGCTTTGTTGCAGTGTGGTTGCGGGTCTTGGGATGACTGGCATTAGGTACGTACATGTACTATGTACGCAATCTTTAAATAGCCGGTCATCCAGTGTCCTTATATTTTATACAAAGTGTACAGTATACACCTGGGTACCTAATTGATAATTCACGATGAAGATCTCTTATAAATCCACTTCATGGCGATGTTTTGCCTCCAGGCAGCACCGACACATTACTCAAAAAGGATAAAGTGCCTCGCGTGCCGGCGATGCGCGTTCCCTCGCCTCTCGCTTTCTTTGGGTCGTCGACCCTTGCTTTGTCGTTCAACAACCTCAGCAGAATCAGAATCATCATGGACCGCAGACTTTATTGACTACAGACACACGTTCGGTCTATTTGAGGCTTGACCAGTTTTCTCCGAATTCATCCACAATCAGTCTCCTCCCACGATGCAGCACTCTCAGCTCGCCCCGCTTCCCAATGACCTACCCTTCCGCATCGTGTCAAAGACGATCGGACAGGGTGCCTATGCGTGGTATGTTTGTCGCATTGGATTTTCCATGGTGTATGATGAATCCCAAGGATGATTCTGACCGGTGTTTTCTCAAACAGCATCAAAAAGGCCTGTCCGTTGCACACGAATAATCCCGTCTTCGCCGTCAAATTCATCCATAAAGAGTATGCCAGTCGACAAGGCAAGATCAGCACTCGCCAATTACAGATGGAAGTCACAGTCCATAAGCACATTGGAGATCATAATAATATAATCGGTTTCTTCCAAACAGGGGAGGATGCTACTTGGCGATGGGTCGCAATGGAGCTGGCCGAGGGTGGCGATCTCTTCGACAAAATCGAATCCGACGAGGGTGTGGGTGAGGATATCGCGCATGTATACTTCTCACAGCTTGTGAGTGCCATTGGGTACATGCATTCGAAAGGCGTCGGGCATCGCGATATCAAGCCCGAGAACATCCTCTTGACAGCCGACGGGAATTTGAAGATTGCCGATTTTGGTCTGGCGACTTTGTTCGAGTACAAGGGGGTCACGAAACTTTCCACCACTTTCTGTGGTAGTCCTCCGTATATCGCACCAGAGGTCATCTCGTGCAGCACCCGGGGCCAGATCAAGGGTATGGGCTATCGGCCAGATCTGGTGGACATCTGGTCTTGCGGAATCGTTCTCTTTGTCTTGCTCGCTGGCAATACGCCGTGGGATAGCCCAACGGAGAACAGTTACGAGTTTAATGAATATTTAACTACTAAAGGGCGAACCAGCGATGAACTATGGAAGACGCTACCGACAGCAACTCTATCACTACTACGAGGCATGTTGAACGTTGACCCCAGCAATCGATTTTCCTTGGAAGATGTCCGGAGGCACCCATGGTATACCCGACAAAACAAATACCTATCTCCAGACGGCAATCTGAGAGACCCCATCAATTTGGCAACGACCATGTTTGAGTCTCTTCATATCGACTTTACACAGGATCCTCTCGCCCGGCGTGTAAGGCGCGGCAGCATGGGTCCGACCCGAATGGATATGGATGTCGACGACGACTGCTTTGATTGTAGACTTTCATCTACACAACCTGAGATACCAAGGACAGACTTGTTGGTCGACTGGGACACGCCTCACCTGGCTGATGTCTATTCCTCAACTCAACCGGCAACCAAGCCTTACTTTTCCCAAGATCCCTTGCTGCTGGCAGACCAACTGGAAGACGAACCTTCCATGTCTCAGTTCTCGCATACTCCTGCCGTGCCATTGAGTCGGACACAGAAGGCCCAGCGATTCCACGATATCGTACCATCCCGGCCCATGACACGTTTCTTTTCTACCTGGGAGCTCAAAATACTAGTTCCTCTCATATCTGAAGCTTTGCACCGGCTCGGAGTGCCCGTGCCAGCTGTCCCAGCTGTTTCGGCAGGAGACACATCGGCGATGATCCGAGTTCTCTCTCAGGATGGTAGAGGGTGCACACTACAAGGCAAGGCCTTAATCGAATGTGTGGCCGAGGGCTTATTCGAAATTGAATTCATGAAAACCAAGGGTGATCCCCTCGAATGGCGACGTTTCTTCAAGAAAGTCGCCGTTCTATGCAAGGACGCCGTTTACAAACCTGACAATTGAGGGTTTCGGACTAACATTCTTAATTTGCTTTTACACACTTTAGACCGCTTTTTTACTTCATTCTTAATGTATGATTAATGCACTTTTACGATGGGAAGACTTGGGACAGGAAATCAAAAACTTGGGAAGGTCATTTTGTTTGTATTGGACATCTAGCTCAATGATATATACTCAAATTGCAACAGAAAAACTATTACAATTTGCAGCATGTTTCATCCTTTCCACCTTCAACCAAAATACTTTGGTTCTTCTCTTGTGTCGAAACCGCAACATCCAGACCAGGGTTGGCTGCGAAGAAGTTAACAGGCTTCAGACCAACGACCATCTTCTCAGATGGCATAACGGGCCAGTCCTCAATGCGCGGGTTGTGCGTTGATCCAAAGGTATGCCAGATTACAATATCCTCATTACGGACCAAGGTTTTGGCAGTGTCATCATTGCGACGCTGCTCAATCCCCGAAGCGATCCCCTCGCCACCTGTAGACTGCATCGTATGTCTACCCGCAGGGAAAATCTCTTCGTCATCATAACGAGTAATCCAAACAGCGTGACTACCGAATTCGGATCGCTTCGAATGGAAAGACTCTGGATGGGCCAGGAGCATCTGGCTATAGCACGGATTAAGCATGAACCCTACCGGCGTGCCAGTGACGGGGTTTATTTTCTGTTCGTTGATGATCTTGAAGCGTCGGCTTTTGGTGAAGTCGAGATCGTGTCCCCCTTCGTTTTCGACTATGGTTGAGCTTGTTGTATATCCTACCCCGAAGGGATTGTGGGTGGTTGGGTCGTTAAGAGGCATGGGGTTGGACTCTTCGACTTGCAGAGAGTTGGCGTGGCCGTCAATGGAGGGGTCAATGCGGAGACTGAATAGATGCTGGTGATAGGGAGCTAGTACACCTGGTGCTACAATAGTGCCATAGGGTACTTTGTCGCCAATGTTAATAGGGCAAGTTGATAGAATCCCTGTCGCGCGAACCTCGTAGTGGATTGATGCATCCTGGCCGAAATGGAATGCAAATATGTACTCATAGTTACTGACTGTGATGATAGTTTGTAGGACCAAGATACGGGAACGTGTGACCACCGCATTCTGGGTCCGGAAATTGGTGTGTTTCCATAAAATCCCATCGTCCTGCTCATGACAGCAGACAACGTTGGGTAGTTTCATGGGTTCCCCAGAGCTGGTATTGTGCCAGCCGTCGAAATACTTGATCACGCCTAGGCAATCACAGCCAAGACGCAGATTATTCGCATTGATTCCCGCGCCGTCGTTGCCCAGGTCGAAGGCTCCTTTGCGAGGATACGGAGAGCGGGGGTCACCGTAAGGTACAAACATTTCAGCAAGAGAGAGACGGTAGAAGAGGCTTCGATCGTCGTAACGAATGTCATGGAGAGTGAGGCCTTCTCTGTAATTGAATCCAACTCTCATCTGCCACTTCTCCCATGTGAGTAGATTGCCGTGCGTTTTGAACGACGGGCCTTCCGGTTGCACCACTTGGTAAGGCTTCGTGGTTGCGCGCGGTGGTGGTCTCAAACTGGGATGATATTCGCTAGCTATGGTTGAATGGATTTTGCTGTGATCGAAGGGTTGCGAGTTATTGTGGACACGCTCATTCTCCGACGATGGCAGCCGGTAAATTTTGGTAACCTGAAGCTGCTCCGACACTTCAGCACATAGATCCAATGGGTAAGCGTAGTAGTTGGCATCCGGGTTTTCGAGGAGACGCATATAAAACCAGCACTAGTAATCTCTTTAGCAACCGTCTACTACTGTAGAACACGTAAATTTACCATTGATGTGCGCTGTGACATGTCGTTCATCCCATCCGTAGCATATGCCCAAGCTTCGACGACGACAGAAGCATTTGGGGGTAAATTGAGCGTCTGAATTTCTTTCTGAACTCGCTCATCTGCCATGCAAGCTTTCTCGACAGCCTTCATATACTCTGAATCAATATAGGAATGCTTTCCCACGAGGTGTTGCTGCCTGGTCACTTCCGCTTTGTCAAGATCAATGAACAGCTCGATTAACTGGTTCGATCCCGAATCATCACGGATGACTACCTGGACTCGAGCGATGCGAGCAGGAAGTATCGTAACAGGCAGCCCGCGATGCTCCTGATCCAAGAAGTGGACCATCTCCTCTTTCAGAGGCTCCTTCAGGGTAATGACACGAAAGTTCGGATTCTTTCCGGGAAATTGAGAGCGGGTGATGGCCGCGGCCTGTTTACCATCATTTGATCAGTAGTAGTCTTTTGTCACAAGGCAAGGACTTTACCTTGGTGATCTCCCTGGGCGCCAGAGGGTCGAAGGGATGCATGGTTGCGTTAATATCCCGGATGGATTGATATAAGATGCTCTTTTAATTGAGAAGGTTGTTCAGAATGATTGGAATTCTCAAAAGTTGATGTCTGGACGTCGCCTTCAAATACCTTTCAGAATCTCCCGAAGGATCTCCCAATTGCAGGGATAACTCGAATTCAATGATGCCTGACATCACCACCCAACGCGATCCGGAAGCAAATTCCATTAGAGGCATATGTAGCGATTGCCAAGATAGAACGCAGGCGGGGATTTTGAAGCAATGAAGGGTTGAAGCAGGGGATCGACGGACAATCTCCTCTAAAGGCAACGCTTATCTGTAACTCTTTTCCGACTTCACCTTTGGAGGAAGGATAGACGATTCGTGCGGTTGACTCCTATCGAACGCTCGGTTATTCTCAACTCTAGAGGTAAAGCCTCAAAGTCTTTCTCCACTTTGTGCCTTTAAAGGAAGTTTCAGCGAAATGACAGAGTAGCATTGATAAATGCATGATTTTGAAGCTATTATTCGTGCAGTTAGTCAGCCGGACACTTATAACTATATATCGAGAACAGCTGGCTACAAAGCAGTTCTTCTTATATTAGAACTAGACTGATAGTGGAAATTTTGTCGATTTTCTAATTATCCAGATGAGTCTGATTTCACTGAGAGGATTTCGCTAGACATGAGTGTAGCATTGCCATTGTATGATCTGGATAGATGGTGATCTAAGGTAGAGTGCATAGCCACACTGTGAGTGGGATCACCGAGGCAGTGATCTGTGATGGCCATCTCAGATAGAGAATCATTTCATAGATTATAAATTAGCACTCCATTGATGCTGATCGGACACAATCGATGGTTTGCTGAATAGTTGCAGGTCGAATGTTGGAGAAGCGAGAAGATCTGCAGAATCCCGGGGGTCCACGTGACGTCAGATCTCTGTTTGGATCGCGGGCGACAACAAAGATGCAACAGTCGCTGCCCCTCTGCCATTCTCTAGATTATTACTCTCTGGTGCCCTCGATGCCGTTTTTTAACGGGGCGCAGTCATGGAACAGCTCCCCGTAGAAATATTCTCCAAGATCATCGACTGTAAGCCGCCATGACTGTCATCCCCGTGTGTCTGAAGTTCATTCGTGTTTTGCAGAGATCAAATTACCCCACACCTTATCTAACTGTTACTGCCCAACACCAGAGCTGACGGTCCACCATATGATTTGATTAGATCTCACCCCGCGTGAGCAGGTGCAGCTTCAATCCGTCTCAAAACGGTTCTTTGCCCTCGCTCGTGATAATATCCTTTGGAGGCTTCATTGCTATGAAGAAACATGGATCGCCTCCGAAGCCCACCGTCCCATCGCGAAGGCTTTGGGCAGTCAAATTGGATTGAATACCGCAGCCACAACATCTCTCAGCTCATTGGGCCAAACATCGCTGATCTCTCTGATCCAACCGAGTCATACACATCAAGATGAGGATGAGTATGATGAGGATCAGCTCCCAGTATCGTCGCTGGGTGAAAGGTCGCGAGGGGCCGCAGCGTGGGATCCGTCATACGAGGGTGAGGAAGTTGATTGGTATTCAGAGTACATAGCCCGACATGGGCCAATATCGTTTGACTGGTTACAGCAGCCTTTCTCGGGAGGACCTCAAAGCAGCAAGAGAAATGCTCACGAAGTCAAGGGCATGGGTCTCCTCAAGGACTGGAGCTCCGCAAGACAGAATAAGGTCATTGCTCCTCTGAACGATGGTAGTGTTTGCATTTGGGATCTCAATCACTCTCACTATGCTGCTTCACAAGCTACCAAAGGTAAGGTTCTTGGGATTAGTGCTCCTGGAATTCTGACGGCGGATCTGTCTCGAAGGAGGGAAAATTCAACTTCCAAAGCAGCGTTAGATTTTATCAACCTGGGGGAGTGTGTGAGCGTGGACTCGATTCGCCAACGAGCTTTCTTGGCCGTTGGAAATGCATTGAATGAGGTTGACTTGGAAACGCTCAGGGTTGTTTCACAACAGCGTTATCCTTGGTCCGTTTTTGCCTTGTCTCAGGAAACGGACTATTCAGTGCCTTTAACACTAGCGACAACGCTAAGTCTACATATATACGACTCCAGACTATCTGTGTCAGAGGAAGAGGAGGCTATTAGCCTTCGCTGCGAGAAGGCAGCCGCCTCTCCATTCGCTTCTGACTCACGGCTTTTTACTCACCCCGACTCGCCCATCCTACAACTTCAACCCAATGGCCTCCCTCCCCAACGCATAAGGAGCCCAGAACCTTCAGAGAAAGGTGCTAACTACGCCCCATTGTTCCAGCCTGGCCCTCTAGCTCTTCTACATCCTCCAGCTCCACATGTGAACACGATTCTTCTTGCTGGCCGTTTCCCAAGTATCTTGTGCTACGACCGCCGTTACTTCCCCCGGTTACAAAACACAGTGCATGCAGGCAGCCGACTATGTGGCCTTGCGCCTGTCCCTGCTCCACGATTCCCCGTATTCTCCGAGTCTACGTGGTCGGATTCGCACTCCGTCGCAGCTTGTGGTGAATACAATGGCAGAGGCTCGTTGGAAGTTTACAGCCTCACTTCACCAGCATATGGCTGTAAAAAGAGCCCATCGGATTCGTCCTCCAGTCTATATAGCGCTTATAAAAACCGTCAAAGTGCTGCTAGCTCCAAGTTGCTGTCGGTTGGATCGCATGGAACCCGCCTTGTATATTCCGATGCCGAGGGTAACATCAAATGGGTTGAACGGGATGGACGAACAGAAGTTCGTCGCTGGAACATCAATACCCAGGAAACGGATACTGGGAGCAATCGAAATTCACAGTCAAATGATGATTATGGCTCAACCGGGTTATGGCGTAGCTTGTCTCGCTCACAGGAAAACAGCGAGGTTGCTCGGAAAGTCCTTCCCACTGGCGGAAACCTCACTGGGAATGAGCTGCTCATATGGACCGGTGAGCGCATAGGTCGTTTGAAGTTCTCAGGGCATACCCGACCAGCGGATGAAGTTGAAGAAGATGACGACATGTCCATTGACGGAGAGCTTGACAGTGATGCATGCGAAGAGATGCGGCAGCGGAAGCGAGAAGAGCGGCGAAAGGAACGCGAATATACCGATATGATGCGAAGAGTGCTTGAAAGACAGGCGGATGAAGTACGATGGACAAGAGGATTTGGATTATCGTGATCGTGAACTGTGTTTCCGACAGTCTTATGGGCCTTTTGTCGCCGGCCCACCAACATATCTTTTTTGGGTTCTAGGAGTTGGTTTCTTGGCTTTCAAAAGCGTGTGAGGTTTATAGACATAATGGGCGGTTTGGGTTGTGACGAATATTTGCATAGACTGGCTTATCACCAGCTCGACATAGAGAAATTCCGGCACATCTACGTGATATCTGAGATACTACATATTCGACACTGCGTTTGACAGTTATCTACTACAGAAAAGAATTATAAGATTATTTCTTCAAAACAAAAACACCGCCACGACTTTGGACCCAAAGAATAATCTCTAAGATACAAAGATAGCAGGAGAAACAGAAGGCGAAACAGCCCGAGTCACAGCCCGTAAGCAATGATAAGCTGTTGCAGGATGCAGATTGCTAAATCTCACCCACCTCCAGGGGCTGTGATATAGAGTGGGGTGCAATTAGTATGAATCCCATGCTAAACCGCCAAGCTATGGTGAATCTAAATGATCTGCAAGACGTGAAACGATGCTAGATTTGAAGCTATTCAGCCGAGCATACTAAGCATTTGCAGGATGACAAGCGACATTCGACACACGGCGAGAGATCTTTCGCGACGATCGCCTGCAGCACTCTAGATAACGATAATTAATTTTAAACCGCTTCGGATCCCGTGTTTCTGCTGTGGGATTCCAATCGTGTTACGGGTTCCATCCCACTGTATTCGGTTCCCATTAGATAAGATGGGCTGTCGCACTGCCGACCATCCCACCCAGCCTGTCATATCGACGACAGCCATCATGCCCCCAGGGGTATGTAGATCCAAATTAATTATCCCCATGCATGATCCATCTGTGAAATGTGAATATCATCAACTGACGTGGGGTTTTGGTCCTGCGATAGAATTACGGCATACGGGTTACTCGACGCGGGTACCGAGATGCCTCCGTTGAGTCAACCGGCGGTTCTGGGGCCTGGGGCTGTTCTGACAAAAGGATTAGTGAGCTGACTTTCTTGCCTTCCTTCGCGTTCTTCTGGCATCTATTTGAGCTTCGCAATTCCCACTTCTGTCAATTGAATTGAATCGTTCCTTTTCCTTGCTAGACACGGCACGCATTTCCTTTCTATCCCGAATCCCCGACCTGCCGCCCTTCTCCGAACCTCCGCACCATTATTGCGCATCGAGCTGAAAACAGCCTTGCGTCTTTGCAACAATACACTATCACTACTACAAGCTTGTCATATAGCGAGGATCTTGTTTTGTCCTTGTCTACTTGTAGTCGACCTCCATCCACGCAGTCTACCCCGTAACGACATCTTCCTCTCTGCCCCGCTTCAACTTTCAGTTCTCAAATAGAACCGTCACAGAGTATCTCTACTTGCCTAAGATGCCTTCTTCTCCCGAGCCTGTTCTCAAATTCGACTCGATCGAAGACACAATTGAAGCGTTCAGTGAGTCCCCCTGTTTTGGTTTACCTTGATCTGTTCATATCGAGCACTTCTACATAACCCCGCCATTGCGGCCCCCATCTCCGCCACTTTATCCAAGATGCTAACGACACCAATTCAACACAGAGAATGGCGAATTCATCATTGTTCTTGACTCGCAAGATCGTGAAAATGAGGGCGATCTCATCATCGCTGCCGAATCCATCACAGATGCCCAGATGGCCTTCTTGGTCCGCTATACGAGGTTGGTGAATCCATTTCCTTTCGCGCAATTTTTGAGGCGCAATCACATGAAATTGAGCTTACGGGCGGAATCATATTACTTGCTCTGGATGCTAATATGTACTGTTCTCTTGAAATAGTGGCCTCATTTGCGCCCCTATTACGCCCGAAATCGCCAGCCGCCTGAACTTGCCTCAAATGGTGGCCGCGAACGCCGATCCCAAGGGAACTGCCTACACAGTTTCTATCGACTCGAGCGACCCATCCGTTACAACTGGTATCTCAGCACAGGATCGCTCGCTCGCATGCCGAACCCTCGCCTCTCCAACTGCCCAAGTTGATGACTTCCGGAGACCAGGCCACATCATCCCTCTGCAGGCAAAGGCTGGTGGTGTGCTTGAGAGAACGGGACACACAGAGGCAGCAGTTGACTTCTGTCGCTTGGCTGGCAAGTCGCCGGCGGGTGTGATTGCGGAGTTGGTGGAAGACGGCGAGACCGTCGATGGTGTTGCGGAGATCCGTGGGAGTAACGGAATGATGAGACGTGATGGGTGTCTGAAGTTTGGAAAGAAATGGGGTCTCAAGGTATGCACCATTGAGGATCTGGTTGCGTACCGTGAAAGGACAGAGGGTGTCGCAGTCACCAATGGGAAGCACTGAGCTGTTGGCGTTTGTCTTTTCCTTTTTTTGATCAATTGGCTATTTCTTCTATATCTTCCATGATCACGATTGTGTGACGTGACTTTTTTTCATCTTTCATATTCTCTTCCTGGGACTTTGTATATTTACAGGAAAAGGTCTGGTACTATTTATCGCATCTTGGGTTTCAAAAATCTAGACTTATTCAGGATCATTGGGGAATCCGTAGGACGTAAAGCCAACTGGCTCTACTTGTGCTATTTTCATTTTTTTTTTTTTTTTTCTATATCATTTGATTCATTTGGGTATCTGTCTTGGTTATATATTTTTACAAAAGGTAGCAAAAGCAGGACTGAAAAAATTAGCAGCATAAAATGCAAGATGACCGGTAAAAGATAGTTCCAGTCCACGATCCATGTTCAAAACGCCATTGAAATGCAGGGGCAAACCATTAAAATGAATAATAAGGACACTGGCAAGTCTCAGAATTCAGCTTCAGCAACCATGTCAACCTCCAAGACGAGGCAATGGTGACAGCATTTTGCGTTCAACAACCGGGCCAAATCAACGCTTGAGGTGGGAGTAGTCCCGCAAGATGCCCATCATGTGGGTGTTTGTCGTCTTGCCACTGCGGCGAGGTTTCTTGACCTTCTTCTGCTCGAACTTTGGTCGTGCTTTGACGACCTTGTTTTTGTTCGTAGGAGTGATGCCAGCCTTTTCTAACTCCTCTTTCACCACCTGGGCCTCGGGAATCTTGATCTTCTCCCAGATCAGACGGAATTCCTCGTCAAAGTGCTCTATCAGCGAAGGGTCATTGGCCCAGACCATCTTGGCATGGTCGTCCTTCTTGTTCCGTGTAACAAGGAGCTTTCCTTCTTTCTCCAGCTTATTGATTGTCTCCTCGACATTCGGCCACCCTTCGCGAAGTTCACGGACACTCATTCCTGCGGCATTTGGCTGCGACTGTAGCTTTTGGAGGAGTTGCTCTGCAGAGCGGATGTTGTGCGGCGGTCGGAAGGCAAATGTGCCTTCACCATTTGCCCCGCTGGGGTCAAACTGAACCTTTTCGTGTACCTTGAGAATGCTTTGTAGAGCCTGAACATATCCCTGATCATTTGCACGGTGCTGCAGAGACAGGTACGAAACAATATCCGAAAATTTAAGTGGAACGCCCTTGTTTTTCATGTGTTCGATGGCGAAAAGGACTTGTGTCATGATATCTTTACCCGTGCCAGTATTGGCCGGCTGGGAGTAGACGATCTCTGCATCGCGTCGTTGTTTCTTCGGATCGACTGCGGATGTTGGGGTGGGTGCTGAGGACGGTGCTTGGGAACTGCCGGCGGAATTGTTCACGAAGCGTCTTTGCTGGGGCATGCGATGCGCAGAGTCGACAACGCTGGCACTGAAGTTCTTGAGCTGCTGCTGAAGGTACGACATGGTTGCGATTCTGGAGCCGAAGGCTAGGCCTGCACTGGGCGAAATAGAGATAACGTGGCGTGGGCGTAGAGAACAGAAAGGACAAGAGGCCTTGCCTCGGTCGAGCCGGAAAGAGCTCTAAGCCCGATCACAATATATCATGTAAACGGTGAGGCGAGAGTGCAGGGTAAATATTCGGCCGCTGTTCACTAAAAGCACAGCCTGGAGATAAAGAAGGTAGTCGTCGAGTGCTGGAGAAGGACTGGAGATGGTGAAATCATCATCGTCTTAGAGGCAAACTATGGAGGCCTGCGATCCAAGGCAGACACGTCACATGACAACACCCGCGGCCGCTAACCGTGTTGGGAGCAGCAACGCAGCAGCCCAAGTGAAACTCGCGCCCTTGAAGTCAATCATCGCTCATTCATCGCCGACGGGGGCTCGGTCTTTTCACTCGCCCTTTCGTTGTTTACTTTTTGTACATGTTTGTTTTGGCCTCGACATGGCATAAACCCCCCATACAAGCGTCGGGTGCACTCAATAAAGTAGTGCCTGTCACGCGCGACGACTCGTTCAACCAGCTAGCTACCTATCCGCACCTTTTACCCACCACGATTGCCGCGCAACACTTTCAATTATTAGAATTGGCAGGCTGAGCAGCCTTTTGCCTCGGTTGCTCTATCAATCATGGCTGCCGCCACAATCGAATTGCCTTACCTCGCTACACATTATTCGATTGCCGAATCGACCCTCACTACGCTTACTCAAGCTCCTACAGTTGAACTGGTCAATCAACTGTTGGAATGCATCTCCAAGAAAGCTCGAGACTATGATGAACTCAAGTCTGACAAGCTTCGTGTGGAGGTAGAGCTTGAGAATGCTGTCCGCAGCAGCGACTCGAAGATCAAGGTCTTGAAAAGCTCGGTCGAGAAGGGACATGCAGAGGTCGAGGATTCAAGAAAGAAGTTACATGAGTCAGGTATTTGTGATTGCTTGTCTAATAATGTAGGTTGTTTCTAACGCGTTGCAGAAAATGCTCGCTCTTCCCTGGAATCTGAGATCGCCACGCTCAAATCTTCATCGACGTCGAACGAATCGGAAGTGAGCACCTTGAAGTCTCGCATATCATCACTGGAAGCTTCGAACCGGGATACCCTCGCTCTGCTCGAGTCCAAGACTGGTGCGTACGACAAGCTCGCGGAAGAGCTCTCCGCCCAGCACAAGAAGACGATTGAATTGAGACGGGAGCTTTCCACCGCGGAGCAGAACCTTCAGGCGGCAAACTCGTCATCCGCTAGCTCTCGTTTCCGTGAACAAAGTCTGCAACAGGAATTGGATTTGACAAAGAAGAACAACGAGTGGTTTGAGACGGAGCTGAAAACAAAGTCTGCCGAGTACCTCAAGTTCCGCAAGGAGAAGAGTGCGCGGATCAGCGAGCTCCAGCGTCAAAATGAAGAAGCAAGTGCGAACGCCGACTCTTTGAGACGTAGCGAGAATGCTCTCAAGAGTCGCCTGGACGAAGTCGAGCAGCGCTACGAAGAATCGCTTTCAACCATTCACCAGGTCAAGGAAGACGCTATTCAAGCAGCCGAGTCTTTTAGAATTGAGCTGGATAGTGCAAACCGACTTGCCGAATTACAAGGAAACTCGGCCGAAACAGCCAAACAACGAGTGCAAGAATGTCAATTGGCCTTGGAGAAGGCGAGAGACGATGCGGCAGAGGAGATCTCGCGACTTCGTGTCGAGATTGAGACCGAACATTCTGACAAGGAAGCTGCCGAACGCCGTGTCGCCGAGCTTGAACTTACTATTAGCCAACTTGAATCAGAGGGTCCCGTTGGCAGAAGATCAATGAGCCCAGCTCCTCGTGGTTTGAACGGTGGTCCTAGCACCCCTGTACGCTCTGGAACGCCTGTTGGGACGTTCTCGCCGAGGACCTCGCGGGCTAAGGGTGGCCTTACGCTCACCCAAATGTACACGGAATACGACAAGATGCGAACCCTACTCGCCACTGAACAGAAGACTAGCCAAGAACTCAGGTCCACCTTGGATGAAATGGTTCAGGATCTCGAGTCCAGTAAACCTGAAATCGATGAGTTGCGCGCTGATCATGCCCGCCTCGAGAATGCTGTTGTCGAGATGTCTAACATCTTGGAGACGGCCGGAAAGGAACGAGATGACGCGACTAAGGCATCGAGGAAATGGCAAGGTCAGGTTGAAGGATTGGCTCGTGAGGGTGATATTTTGCGTCAACAGCTCAGAGACCTCAGTGCCCAGGTCAAGGTGTTGGTTTTGGAGACTGCCCTTCTGAGGGAAGGTGAAGGTAGTTACGACAGGGACGAACTTGAAAAGGTTGCTCGTGATGAAATTGATGATTCATCTACGGATCTTAGCCCGACAGGACGTTTCATCAGCAGGAATCTGACAACATTCAAAGATCTCCGTGAGCTGCAAGAGCAAAATGTCACTCTTCGTCGTATGTTGCGGGAACTCGGGGACAAGATGGAGGGCGAAGAGGCCCGTGCACAGGATGCTGTTCGACAACAAGAGCAGGAGGAATTGAAAGAGCTGAGGATTCGGGTGCAGACCTACCGGGATGAGATCTCTAACCTTGTGGCCCAGACCAAGAGCTACGTGAAGGAACGTGACACTTTCCGAAGCATGCTTACTCGCAGACGCCAGACTGTTGGTGATGCTTCTGTTTTCTCCCAGTCTCTGCCTCTCGGTGCAGTGCCCCCAGGCGCCGCTGAGGAGCAAGCAAAGGATGCTACCGATTACGCTGAGTTATTGCGCAAGGTGCAGTCTCATTTCGATAGTTTCCGCGAAGAGTCTGCCACAGACCATGGTGCCCTCAAGCAGCAGGTCAATGAGCTTTCAAGGAAGAACAGTGAATTGTTCAGCGAAATTAGTCGCTCGAGTAGCCAGCTGGGTGCTGCTACCCAGCGAGCTGAACTTCTCCAAAGCAACTTCGCCATGCTTAAGAGCGAAAATGCAGAACTCCAAAAACGCTATGCTACAATTTTGGAAAATGCCAACCGACAGGACGTCAAAACCCAGCAAGCTGCCGAAGATCTCGTCGAAGCAAAGGGTCTCGTGGACAGCCTTCAAAGGGAGAATGCGAACCTGAAGGCAGAGAAGGATCTTTGGAAGAACATCGAGAAGAGGCTCATCGAAGACACCGAGACACTGAGAAATGAGCGCAGTCGACTTGATTCTCTCAACGCCAATTTGCAAACCATTTTGAACGAACGTGAGCACACTGATTCTGAAAGCCGCCGTCGTCTCCAACACAGCGTTGAATCTCTCGAGTCTGAGTTGCAATCAACCAAACGGAAGCTTAACGATGAGGTTGAAGAATCGAAGAAAGCAGGATTACGCAGAGAGTACGAACATGAGCAAAGTCAAAAACGGATCGACGACTTGGTCACTAGCTTGGGATCGGTTCGCGAAGAGTTAATTGCCACCAAGACGACAAGAGATCACCTGCAATCCAGAGTGGACGAAATCACTGTCGAGCTCAAGAGTGCGGAGGAGCGTCTTCAAGTGCTGCAGACAAAGCCAAGCGTCTCTGCTGCCCCCACTGAGGAACCAGAGGTCTCAGGAGAAGGCGCACAAGAAAACGGCCTAACCCGAGAACAAGAATTGGGTATTCAAGTCTCTGAGTTGAAGCGTGACCTGGAGTTAGCCAAGAACGAGCTTGAGCATGCCAAGGAACGGGTTGAGGACTACAAGGCCATCAGCCAGGACACGGAGGAACGTCTGCAGTCTATCACTGATACCCATGAACAGTACCGCGAGGACACGGAGAGTCTTGTTCAAGAGAAGGACAAGAAGATTGAGGATCTCGAGAAGCGTATCGAAGAAATCTCCTCTGAGCTTTCCACCACGAACAGTGAACTGTCGAAGCTTCGTGATGAACAAGGCGAGGCATCCCGTCGCCTGGATGAGCAGAAATCTACCTATGAAGCCGAAATTACCAGGCTGAAGGATGACAATGAACGCCACATTGCTGCCACCCAATTTCATCAGGAGGATCTCAAGGCTCAAGCAGAGATTTCTCAACATGCTCAGCAGAATTATGAAAGCGAATTGGTCAAACACGCCGAGGCCGCGAAAAACCTACAAGTGGTTCGCTCAGAAGCTAACCAATTGAAACTGGACATTGTCGAAATGAGAACGCAAGCCGAGACTTACAAGAACGATCTCTCTCAGAAGGAAGAAAGTTGGAAGGAACTCAAGGACAGATATGAGGGCGAGCTTTCTGAATTACAAAAGCGCCGCGAGGAGGTCCTCCATCAGAACTCCCTGTTACACTCACAACTTGAGAACATCACCAACCAGATTTCCACCTTGCAACGTGATCGCGCAAACATTCCTGATGAGGAAGCAGGCGAAGAAGCGTCTGCACCAAACCTGGAAGGTCTTCAAGAGGTCATTAAATTCTTGCGGCGCGAGAAGGAAATCGTTGATGTGCAGTACCATCTTTCCACCCAGGAGAGCAAGCGTCTTCGCCAGCAGGTTGACTACACTCAGTCTCAGCTTGATGAGACGAGGCTTAAATTGGAGCAGCAACGCCGTGCTGCTGCTGATAGCGACCATAGCGCCTTGAGCCACAACAAGCTCATGGAGACACTCAACGAACTCAACCTTTTCCGTGAGAGTAGCGTTACACTTCGAAACCAAGTCAAACAAGCCGAGACTTCCCTTGAGGAGAAGTCCGCCCGTGTCGATGAACTCATGCAGCAAATGGAACCCCTCGAAACTCGAATTAGGGAACTTGAAAATGTCGTGGAAACGAAGGATGGGGAGATGAAACTTCTACAAGCAGACCGTGACCGATGGCAACAACGTACTCAGAACATTCTGCAGAAATACGATCGTGTTGACCCTGCCGAAATGGAAGCATTGAAAGAGAGCCTTTCGACATTGGAAAAGGAACGGGACGAAGCTATTTCTGCTCGCGACACTTTGCAGACTGAAGTTGCCTCATTCCCAGAGAAACTTGAGCATGCGGAAGAAAGGCTCAAGGATTTACGCTCCAAGCTTACTGAACAGTTCAAGGCTCGGTCCAAGGAGCTAAGTGGCCGCATCAATGCCAAACAGGGAGAATTGAACACCGCCGTCCAGGAGAAGGAAGTAATTCAAGAGGAGCTGAAAACGACAAAGGCCGAGTTGGAGGAATTGAAGGCTAGAATGGTAGAGAAACCGGCTGCACCAGCCGAATCAGCCACTCCTGCCCCCGCGCCTGCTGCTCCCGCTCCTACAGTCGAGGAGACATCCGCTGTTAACGCAACACCTGCAGCACAGTTCCCTACATCGAACGTCCAGTTGCCGGTTGCAAGTGATGATGAGAAGGTGAAGGCACTGGAGGAGAAGATACAGCGTCTTGAAGCTGCTCTTGCTGAGAAGGAGGCTGCACTTGCCGGCAGAGATGCCGAGCATGAAGCGAAGCTCAAGGAGCGCGTGGAGAAACTGAAGGAGACCTTCAACAGCAAGATGGCAGAAGCTAGAGCTGCCCATCGCCAAGAGGTGGAGAGATTGGCAGCCAAGCAACCAGCCGCTCCACAGGAGCCTGGAACCCCTGGCCCCAAGCCTGACCAGCCTCCTACAACACCCGCGAAGGCTGAAGGTGGACTACCGCAGTTGACCGATGCCCAGGCCAAGGAGCTGGTGGCGAAGAACGAAACCATCAAAAATATTGTTCGGAACAACATTCGAGCTATGGTTGCCAAGGAGAAGGAGAAGAACAAGCAAGAGGCCCAAGCATCTACAGGAGTGAACGAAGAAGCTATCTCTTCGCTGGAGCAAAAGTTCAACGCAGAGCGAGAAGCGCTTAAGAAGGCCCACGAGGAAGGTTTGGAAGAGAAGATCAAGTCTGCGGTTGAGCTATCGGATAAGAAGTCCTTGGCCAGACTGAGCATGCTTGATACACGATTCAGAACTGCGCATGCGAAGATCGAAGTCGTCCAGAAGGCGGCTAGTGAAACCCCTCAGAAGCCCGTTGTCGAAGTATGGGAGGTGGCTAAGGTTGCAAGACCTCCACCTGCTGCAGCTCAAGTGCAGGGAGCCAAACCCCAGGTAGCACCTGCTGCGCAGGCAGCCTCACCTGCCAAGGTTACACCTCCTGTTGCTGCTCCTGCTCCTGCTCCTGCTCCTGCTCCTGTTTCTACCTCGGCAACGGCGCAACCATCTCCTGCAGCCCCATCTCCAACACCGGCCCCTGCTGCAAACCAACAAGGGACTGCAGCACCAGCTCCGTCCCCTGGCACTGCCCCGGCTGAAGACCAAGCCCAGCAAGCTGTGCAAGGACAACTACAACAGCCGCAGCAGGCACAACAACAACCCGGTGCGCCGGCAGCGGCTCCGCCAGCAGCAAATCCATTTGGGCAGAGCCAGAACAAGCAACAAGCTGCGCCATTGCCCAACAAGCCACCGGCTGGTGCAGGAACGGGTGTTCTGAAAGCACTTCAGTCGGGTCTCCCTGTCGCACGGGGCGGCGGCCGAGCAGGCGGTCGTGGTGGTAATCAGCAGAATCCATTCGGTCCACAGTCCACTGAACAGCAACAGCAGCAGCAGCAGCCTCAGGGCCAGGCTCAACGCGGTTCCGGGCTTCCCCGGGGCCGTGGCGGCCGGGGAGGCCATGGCCGAGGTGGACACCAGAATGTTCAGACTTCAAACTTGCCTCAGGGTCAGGGACAGCCTAGCCCAAGCCGAGGCGGGATGAATGCCCAGGCTCGCCAATTCATTCCCCAGGGCAACAAGCGTGCAAGAGAGGATGGAGGTGAGGCTGGCGGCGAAGGAGGAGGAAGTGGTGGAAAGAGAATGAGAGGCGGTGGTCAGACCAGAGGAGCTTAAAAGGTCATTTCTACTGCCGTGTCACCTGTACCGGATAATTTTTGACATGTGTTTCTTTTTCTCATTTTGATTTCTACAAAGTTCTTTTATACTTTATTCTGTACTTTTTTTCGTTTGAATGTCGTGCATTTCAGTCTGAAGCAATGATCTTATGGCCATTTTAATCCCTCGTGAGAGGGCAGCCTGTGTGAAAATTCCATTTATTTCCTTTGTCGCTTATATGTCCCTGCGTTGCATTTTATTTTAATTAGGGTAAAAGGTTTTTGATTCCGTTAGTATGTTGTCAATAGATATGAAGTAAAAGCTGTTCGACTACTAACAATTTTTCTCCAGTAGATAAATTCTTTTATCACTTTTGTTTAATCTACTAATACTAATGAGAGAAGTAACTAGTAAATCGACTGGTTTCTATAATTTGGGTATATGAACGATCAAAGCTCAAGACAGAATGGTATCATAGCATCGTAGACTCTTGCACCAAGAAGCAACTTCGCTCACTTGGCTCAGTGCAATGCGTCCTTCCCTCTATCGGTTCTAAGGTTGCATCCCCTAGACCCTTCCCCCGTATAGCCTGTTTGCTGCTGGCAGAGCGATCGATCCTGAATGGAAAACGCTCCTCACCTCCTCCTCGCCCCAGCCCCAGCAGAAGATCCAATCATTCTAGAAAGCGCCTCCCTCTCTTTATGCAAAACAATCAACCGTGCATCTTCAATAACCTTCCCCTCAAGACCCTGAATCCCCTGAGCCACAGCCACAGCGGAACTCATCTTCCCCTTGGCCCGTTTCCTCCTCTGCCCAAACCCAGTTCCAGAGCCCCAGACGACTGTCCATTCCCGCACGACAGCATTGGGGGGTACTTCACACGTGGCACAGACTTTGGAGTGCGAGCCCAGCGATGCGCGTTTGTGGATGATCGCGAGCGATTCGACGACAGTGGAGGAGTGGATGTGCGCGCCGGGGAAGACGGAGGCCTGAGGTCCCACGACGACGGCATTCGAGATCCGGATGGGGATTCCTTCTCTGCCATGCGTAGAGGACGGCGGAGGAGCGGTGGGTGCGATTCCTATTACGCTCTTTTCGCTGATGATGCTGCCATCGCCGATGTAGATGGGGCCGTCGAAGGAGTAGAACCGGGCGCGGGGGTGGATGATGGTGCCGGCGCCGATGGAGATGGGGTGTGTACCTTGGAAGACGACGGCGTCTGCTATTGTTACTGTGGGGTGGACTGAGAGAGGAGGTCGGGGGATTGAGGGCGCGGAGGCGGAGGATGCTGCTGAGGATGAGGCGCGTTGTTGTGGGTGGTGAGGGTGTGGTTTGAGATGTTGTCGGGATTGACTCTGTCGGGGATCCATGGTTTTTGGATGTAGGGGATGTGTGTGAGAGGTTTTTCTTTTTGTTTTCTCTCTCCCTTGGGTTGGGGGGTTTTGTAACCGTGGTGGTGGGAGGTGGATGAGTCGGGATTGGAAAAGCTCGGGGAAGCTGTGAGTTGGTATAGCTCCGACACTCCACTCCGCCTGGTGTTGCAGAGGATCGACTACATGTGCATGGCAAATAGAATAATTTAAATAAAATAGTATGTGCATATATTGGCATTGTATTCTCTATGCCAGACATATGGAATTGTATCTCATCCCCCGGGTATCTCATATCCAAGTCTAATATGCAATCAATCATTCAAATCCATACGCCAATTCCCTCTCTTAAAAAAATTCGTATCATCCATAGCAGACGACATCTAATCAACTCAAGCTCTCCTGAGTATCAGACCTCTTAGGTCCCCCAGCCCTAATCCCATTCCTCTTTCGCCAGGCCCAAACACCCCGGTCGACCTCTTCCCTCGTCATACCATCTCGAACCAAACAGAAAGTAACATTCAGCTCCGTCTCAACATTCCGGTTTCGCGCCTCGTCATCGAAGAAAAGCATATCCTCATAATCAATCCCGCTGGCTTGGTTGATCCGAGCAAAATGTTGAGTCTTGTTGGCAGGGAAGATCTGGACGTAGTCGAAATACTCGAGCGCACGCGATGAGCGTGTTTTGTTCGCCGGGTTGTCTGAGAAGGTCGGGATGATGTGGAGGGCTTTGAGCATGTCGCGAGCGAGATCCGGTGCATGTGTGCGAGAGGCAATAGCGAGAGGGATTGATCGAGTTTTGCATGAGTGAATGATTGAGGAGACGGCCGGGTAGAAAGCGAAGGATTCACCCCATCTATCGTAGCCCAAAGTCAGTAAATACAGAACAAAGACACTTTATTTCCGAAAATAGATTATTCAGATTATTCAGGGCAATCAACAAGACCAAGTCAACTCACCTATCCACACATCGAGAATTGTTATCCCGAGCCTTTACCGGGGCACTGACATGCGTATCAACCCAGAAAGGCCAGAGGGTATAATCGATATCAAACACAAACAATTTGGGCAAAGGAAGCCCGTCATTGAAGGTCGAAGGAGCCGTAGAGCTGTCATCCTGCGGCAGGGTATTTTGTCTTTTGGCTCGCATCATATTCATTGTGAAAGAGGTTGTATCGAGGCAATAGCGGGGAATTCAAGTGGTGGTAGTAGAATTGTTCGCGTTCAACGACTTTGTTGGTCGGAAGGACAGAATATCAATAAAGGCGGAATGTATATCAGCAGATAAATTAAGTGATATTGATGAAATGGCTCAATCCCCCTAATAATCCGTGGTTCAGCGAGAGTTTCTTACGATCTCAAGAAGAATTGCGGGGGATTTGGGGATAACGAGGGACTCACGTGCGATCGGGCGATCAAAAGGAGGCGATCGGAGAGACTTTGAATAGCTACATCTACCAAGGCAATTGATGATGATTATCAGCTGTATTTTCCTATTACAACCCGTCAGAGATGCTTGAGCACCATGCGATAGACTCAAAAATTTAGGAACATTCAGATTTGGAAACATTCAAGCCTCGAGGATCTTAGTGCACACATGCAACCAACATACACACACCATATTTCACCATTTTTCGGTCTCTTTTCTTTCACTTTTTTTTTCTCCTTTTTAGTATTGATACCAGCTTATATCTCCTTCACGCTGATGCAGTTGAAAATGAACGAGTATGCTAAATCAGTCGATGCTGAAACTCTGCATGCTCTCACGACAAAGGGCTGTATGTGAAGCAACCAACTGTTTCAAGAAATTTCCAAATCTGCTGGTGCTCTTCAGCTCCCTTGATCGTCAGCTCGTAGGCAACTGAATCCCAATCTGAGGCGTATTTGATGATACGGAGCTGTTGCTGGACGTCCAAAATGCCCTCTGCTCCAACAGCGTCGGCGATGATTCTGCGCCAGCATTCAAGAGGAAACCTAAAGCGCCAGTTGTACTTCTGGGGGGCAGGCAGAATAGAAACCGCACGCTGGTGTCCCTTTCCAGAGCGTGGTGTGTGGTGCTGGGGTGACGACGTGGGCTTTTCTTCCTTTGTTGGATGAACAGGGGTTTCTTTGTGACCCTCGCTGACCATCTGCAATGCAGGGAAGTTCTCCTCAAACGTTTCAGCGCCTGGTTGAAAGGGGCCCATGATTGTAGGCTCCATGGGCTCGTATGAGATGTACTCGTATTCTGAGAAGTCGTTTTCGACACCCACTTCCTCGATATGCTCGACTTCTGGCACCATTTCTTCTTTTTCTTCTTCCTCCTCTGGTACTTCGACGGCACGATCTTTATCGTCCAACAAGAGGGATCGAGCAACGACCATCATTCTCAAAGCAGTGCTCCAGATTTCAGCGCTATGCACCCATTCCACCTTGAGGGCTTCCATGCGAACCCGCTTGCAAAGTCTTGAGTATTCGACATTCATCTTCGCCTGCAGCTTGCGCTGTGTGGTAATATCAAGCTTCCCATTGCCGTTGCTACTATCGACCGTCCTCAACTGTCCAAAGCCGGTTGAAAGTTGCTCTTCCTCATCGAGCTCCTCGTCGGAGTCTGTACTAGACGTCTGTTCTCGCATCGTCTCGGCCATGTCAAGCAGCTTGTGGCCCAGTTGTCCAAGGCCATCATTTGGCAGCCAGATGATACCTTTGCAACGACTCACTGTCTCAGGCAGGGTGAGCGCCTTGCCCCCAGGCAGAAAGAACAAGAGTTGCTCCCGAGTTCGATGCATGGTGAGAATGCTTGCAAAATGAATAGCGCAGCCGGCGGTGGGTGATGTGTCTGATAAGATCAGGAATGGGATAGAGCGCAACCCCCGGGTGCAAGCAAACCGCTTAAGGTCGGCCTGCGTGGGAGTGGTCTTTCCAGCTACTGGAGAAGCGTGAGAGCGACCTAGAGATGTCATCTTGTTAACGGGACGTTTGAAGTTGAATATGAGCAGCGGTTTACCGTTCTGTCGAGAGGCTTTCGCCTTACTAGGCGACCTCTTGGTCCGATCCTTCTGTGGAATCGTATTCTCCTTTCCAGCACTAGGGCTGGCCGCCACATCGTCGACGTCGCCACTATCATCACTGTCGGACTTCGATACGATAATGGCACTAGCATCGTCCTCAACGAAATCGAGATCACTCTGGATGTAAACCCGAGCAAAGATCTCTATGCCCCCCGAACCAAGCGGATTGCTCCCGAGGTCCAGTTTCTTCAGCATGTAGCAGTTACCAAAAGACTCCAGAAACTGCTGCCACATCACCTTCTGTTCAGGGTTTGTAACCTCAATACTATTCTTGGACAGATCCAGCTCTCGCAGATCCCCAGTGCTGAGAGCAATTACTTCCGCCAGCTTTGGCAAAGACTGGATGGACAGTTGATTACCCTGGAGGTGGAACTCGGCGAGCTTAGCTGCGCCCTCTGGGTGCTCCGCATCTCTGTATTTGATACAGTCGATCAAATCATCGATGAACTGAGCAAAGCCCTCGTCGGTCAATCCCTTCGCGGTGAGATCGATTTCCAGCGTGGGGTCTCGTGCCGCAGCTTTGGAGCCGGTGCCGGGGGTGATTCTTTTTTTCTGCAGACAGTGGATAAGCTCACAAAGCAGACGAAACACAGATAATGAGACCTTCATACCAGATCTTTAGACACCACCTTACCAGCTTTGGTCCCTTCAATCTTTCTCTGTGAGGTAGGAAAACAGTCAGTCCATTCCTTGTGAGGGGGATCGATCGCGCTGGTCTGATATGGGTGGACTTACTGCTGAGTAGTTTAACTTGCCCATTTTGGATATTCTTGGGCTGAGAGATTTTCTATTATTAAATGATCATTAGCTTCTGTCTCTAATTAAGATGACAATAAAGACATCCTGGTGTTTGTTTATATGAGAGGTTTGCTTGTAGAAGGACAAGGACACCCAAGAGAAAGAGGGAGTAAACAAGATATCCCCAAGACAAGCAAGCACATTTTTCTCCATATAGCTAGTATAAGTAGAAAGGCTGCAGCTGGATATAAGGGAAAGGAGAAAGAAAAGCTGCACATACCTAGTTATGACTTCTCTCAGCAATCGATCCTCATGTTATGGGTTGTCAGATATCCAAGATCGATCGTCAGAGGGTGGAAGTCTAGATGGAAAGAGATATGATGAGAAGATATTGCAATGAGGCAGAGTATTTATACTCACTGCTTCTCTGTGTCTTTGTAGAGAAGAAGTTGATGTGGAAGAGGAAGAGGAAGATAAAGAAGAGTTGGGAAGAGAAGAAAGTGGGAGAAGAAGGGGAAGAAGACGAAGACGCGTCAGGGCTAGAGCAGAGGGAGTTTGCCTTCATTCACTGCATTCACTGGCTTTCTCTGCCAGTGGATGGCCTGAAAGCCTGACAGAATGGAGCTAATCGATACCGGATGGACTCTGAGAAGAAGAATTCAGTTTGAAATAGTAGTCTAAAAAGGCAGCTATCGTCTATTATACTTGACTCTTTCTAATGCAGTCTCGAGTCCATATCAATCTTAAATCAACACTGTAAGCTCTCAAACAGAAAGAAACAAATCAACAACGAATCCATATCTCATCAGATCTTCCCCCACTGATATGGTGGCATACCAATCTCTGTCTGTACTTAAAAGAAATTAACGATATCCTTGAACTCATCCAGCAACCCCGGATCGATATCATCCCAGCCTTTTGGAGCTGACGGATGCTGTGTTTCTGTTTCGAGTCTCTCAAAGCCATTCTTGTTGACTTCTTTGGACTCTGCAAGAACGCCAGTTTGCCCTAGGCTCAAAGAGTCGGGTTCATTCTGTTTCACTCTCTTTCTATCTTTTTCAGGACGAGGTTCATTGTTTTCGTCTTTGATACTCAGCTTTCGCTTTTGTCCCCGAGAACTTTCGAGACCTACGCCTGCAGGTAGCAGTGAATCTTCGTCAAACTCTAGAACTTGGCTGTTAGTCTGGTCTCTTTGTGGTTCGAAGAAAGGATCCACTGTCTCGGATGGTGGAAACCACTCTTTTATATCTACTGGGTTCGTAATGTCAAGGTCGATGACATCTTTCTTGTTTTGTTCAGAGCCAGTGAATGGAGCTTGAATTGGATGCCGTGGCTCCTCGGCATCGATCCAATCACCGTTTGACTCGAATGTGCTTTTGTCTACATTGGATACTTCATTGGGTTTCTTCTCTTTCTGGTATGGCGGTCTTATGGTGTTGCTGGCACCTTCAAGCAGTAACACCGATGGCGAAGGCAAGTCAGTGAAACTGTCATCCCCGTAGTCACTTGAAGAATCCTCGTCAAAGATCCTAGGACGACTGGAAGATCTCTCAACAGTGTCAGCGAGAGTCGGCTGCGTCGAAGATGCCGCATTCGAAACCTGAGGCGTCGATATCATTGTCCCCTGGCCAGCTAACTTCGCTTCCAGTGTTGGTTTTTGCGTTTTAGTAGGCGGTTTGGGGCCGCTCGCTTTGTCTCTCCGATCGAGTTTCTCCTCTTTTTCAGGCGGTGCAGCATCCTTCTTGGTGATACTTGCTGAAAGAGTCAGTTGATTGAACCCGTTTCTCTTTTGGTTGCCACCAGCTGATTTCTTGCTAGCTTTGGGTGGCCTTTCCAGACCGTCGCGACAGCAAAAGTGCTTGCATCTGTCCCGAGTCAGTTCCTGCCAAAGAAGAACAAGGGAAACCTGTTTACGCTGTCTTATCTTTGCACTTATGGTTACACGCCCATCTACCATTTGTGAGTCGAGTTGGTTCTTCTTCAACCTCACAATCTTCCTGCATCATGTCTGACTTATTACCCTCTCCTTTAGATTTATCCCTCGATTTATGCTGGGCCGCAATTGGTGACTTCTCGTTGATAACAACCCAATCCGTTCCTTGGTCTACAATCCACAATGAGCGGGTTGGCTTGACCGGAGAAAAAGAAGAAACATACCTTCGCCCAGGAATTCATCAAACAAATCATCACCATCGAATGCATCAATCCTTTGCGAATTCACCTGGTTCCGGGAAATATCGTTGCTACGCGGACGCGAAGTATTCATCTTGGGTCTTTCTAACAATTCTTCTTCAGTCTTTGAGCGAGTTGGAAACAAGGAGAAGGGTAGGTCAGGTTTGATCTCTGCGGATCTCAAAGTTCCGGCTTTGAATGGTCAATATAAAACCCTTTCTTGGTTAGGGGCTAAGCGGCATACCAATATCATCGCACATTGCGTAGCATGTAATGTGTTGGTCTGGTCTCTTCAGTTCTGCACTAAGCACTATTTCATGGCTGCTTTGAATCTTGCTCGCACTTTACAATGTCAGCACCGCGATACAGTGGACAAAGCGAATTATATCACCTTATTCGCCGGAAATCAACCATACGACCATCCGATGTCTCCGCCAAGAAGCACACATAGACAGGACGTCTTTGAAAGGAGGTCGGGATTTTCTCATTCATAAAGCCAACTTCAGCCTTGAATTGAATCTTCACGGGGTGGGGTGGTTTGATACCCTGCTAACAGTCAGCAGAGTCCACCAAATGATTAGAGCCAGGCTTCATACCTTTCCTGTTATCTTGACAGACACTCGAAGCTTAGGGAAATCTGCAACCCGAGACAAGAGCTTGACGCCAAAAGGTGGGTTTTTACTCAAAGCCATATCGATCTGGTGTGCTTCAGTGAATTCCAGGGCTTCAATGCTGGTGATTCCTGCAGCTGCTAGTTTGCGGACAGCAACTACCCCAATCTGGTCAATCTGCTTCATCTGCAGGGGAGAACTGTCCCAGACTTTAGCGCCAAAGCTTCTCGCAAGCTCCAGGGCGTTTCTGACAGCAATTGAATCTTCGAGATGAATCTGACAGTCTATAATACAGCGAATAAGTCGATTTACGTGGACGAAAACAAAGTTCTTATCCTGTTGAAAAGTGAACTTGTGTTTCTGGAACTGCTCGCCGTCTGGAAACTCCACCGCACCGAGTTCAGACTGTATCAAAAGTGAGATTTTATGGGCTGGAAGTGCTATATCCACTTTGACTGGAAATCTGATACTGTTGGCCCGATTTATTTCTTTGTATAACGACTTCTCACCGGCCTTGAGGCGAATATCCCGAAACTCTTCTGCTTGGACGATCGCAGAAAGCTGCAAAGATATTAGCCACTCCCTAAGCCCACAACTTAATATTTTCTTACAATCTGTGACATTGTCGCCTGGGGCTTCAGTGCAAGTAAGGTTTTCATCGTCTCATATCGCACATAATATCGTGCCATGGCGTCACCGAATTCAGTCGATTTGAGTTGTTCGGAAGAAACTAGCCCACTTTCCTGGAGGAGTTTGATATCTTTTTCACAGATCTGTCGCAGCAATTTATCCTCGTCATCGTGAGTTGCGCCTTTTTTCAGCTGATAATGTGTCGGGTTACGCCTTAATCTCACAAACAAGAATGTACCAGCAAGCCATCTGATTGCAGATTCGACATTTGTGACATTGCCCAAACCGATTTCGGCATTGAGATGATCGATCAGATTTAGATGTAAGCAGCTCTCGAGACTTTCTGATCCGGATACCAGCTTTTCGTAATGGCTGACTCGTTCCTTTCGGGTCAGGATCACTGCAGTGGCGCTGTCGTCGAATTGAGGCCGGCCCGCACGACCGAGCATTTGCATCATTTCAAGATCAGAGTATTCCTTGCAGCCGCCATCTTGCCATCCAACGGTATGCTTGATAATGACTAGATGGCATGGGAGGTTCACCCCAACTGCTAGTGTCGAAGTACAGCATATTATGCTGACTTGTCCCTGTAAGAAGCCCGTTTCAACAGTATGGCGGTCTGAGGGATCAAGACCAGCATGATGAAATGCTACTCCTGCAGTCATGGTTCCTATACCAAATCAGCCACCCGGTTATTTCTGAAGGTGCTGATCATATAGGGCCTTACTTTTCAGATCCATGTTATGAACCTCCATACTTTTGCTGGGCCCTTTCCATAGCCTTGCTGGGGGTTAGACATCGACCACAACCGAGCCAGCTCTTTGGCAGTAGCAACAGATGAGTTTCTCGTGCAGCAGAATATCATGATTGGCTTTCTACATGAATGTGAGCCGATCACATCGGGAAGTCTAGCAACCATTGTCAGCCTCGAGTCTCAATTATAATAGGCGGAGATAATACTTAGAGTTGCACATCTTATCAAAGGCAAAATCATTACCGTTCGACTGATATCCATACACAAACTTCTGAAGTTTGACCGGACGAAACTCTTCTCCAAAATGTTCGCGATGTGCCGGCACATGCTGGTTCGTTGCATCCTTACCCAGCCAAGTTGCAATATCTTCAGAGTTTGGCACTGTGGCGCTCAATGCAACGAAACGCACGTTCGATCCGATAGTCTTCATTCGAGATACCACAGCCTCTAAAGTCGCGCCGCGTGTTTCCTTGAGAATATGGACTTCATCGATGAGGAATAATTTTACCAACTGCATCAATCTCGCATGGTCCTTCCACTTCCGCGTCATGCTGTCCCATTTCTCCGGGGTGGTGATGATAATCTGACTATTCTGAACATTTCTCAAGGAAAAATAGTTAGTATCACCAGTCAACTCGGCACACTGCAACCCCAATGATTGGAACTTCCTGTTCCAGTCTCTGAATCTTTCTGAACAGAGAGACTTGGTCGGTGCCTGGTAGACAACTTTGAAACGTTCATCTTTCAAATCACCTAGTAGACGGCAAATTGCTAACTCCATAATTACCGTTTTCCCACTCCCAGTCGGAGACGCGAGGGCGATATTGTCATTACTATTATAGACCGGTTGGAAGCACTTGGACTGAATAGCATTGAACACAGGAAATTGAAAAATCGATCGAAAATTGTCCGGAAGCTCATGCACAGAGACAAGAACAATACCTCGAATAGATAGTGGGATATTATCAAAGGGCGTCTTCTGGGCTTGCGGGCCATTTCCCAATACTCCAGTGTTGGGATATGAAGGGTGGTGGCTATCGGACTGCAAAGACTGGGCTTCAATATCTCGATTCCGAAGTGTAGCTGCTCTCCCAGATTCGAATCTAGTCAATGGACTCGAAGGGGTCCCTAACTC
Source organism: Aspergillus sp. 'subgen. Cremei' (assembly GCA_019976455.1). Classification (NCBI taxonomy): domain Eukaryota; kingdom Fungi; phylum Ascomycota; class Eurotiomycetes; order Eurotiales; family Aspergillaceae; genus Aspergillus; species Aspergillus sp. 'subgen. Cremei'. Next base: position 809,271 of record JAFBMR010000006.1, read on the forward strand.
GAGGCTCTGAAGAGCTCGACCCTAGGCCTCGCAGTGGTGTAGTAAGATGGGTGTTTCCTTTTACTCCATTAATTTCATGAAATCAAGCCGGCACTCATGGGATACCTAATGGGTATTGGCTTACCATTGAAGAACTGAGAAACCTGTCTCGGGGCACTCCCACACGAAGATCCCATCCGATGTGACCCCAAGTGATGTCCAGCATTAGATACAGCAGGCTGTTCTTGACGGTGTCTCGCTGTCCCATTCGATTGGGCAAGTAACTCAAGATCTGTATAGAAAGCTCCATTAGCCATCCTTGAATTGTCATAATGTCAGACCAAAAGTAGTGCAAAACCTCACCGAACGCATCTAGCTGCATATCATCGTCACGCTGGGCATGAGTGGTCGATTCCGGCTCAGGTATATGATTTTCGAGCTCCGTTATACGGAATTGGCTGAAGAAGGGCGATATCTGGGCTCCTTCGATGAGCTTTTGATCGATTGCACCGGCTCTATGGGATGGGGTGGACTTGGGGGGCTGGGTATCGCTCTTTTTAGAGCGGAAAGCGTTGTATCGGGGTTCAAGGAAGGGCTGGTGGCCTCTTCGAAGCATGTTGCTCTGATAAGTAGTACTATTGAGCAATTGATCTGGGAGACAAACTTGATGATGGTTGAAGAGATGATCGCCTTGAGCTGCTGCAGAGGATGGAACGGGAGTGCTGGATGAGGATGTCGAAGGGCCTGAGCACGTGTCCATCCAGAATAGGACATCCTCACCAGGGTTTAAAGCCAATAGCAACGAGTTTAGTAGAAAGGAAGACATTTATGTCATGCATTTCTTCTCCATATATACTCATACACAACCTAGAAAAACCGAACATACTGCCATGTCAAAGGAATAAGGAGAACAGCACTCAGCAGCCCGACCAGAAAATAATATCACGAAGAAAGAGAATCAGAAAGGGAAAATACAAGAAAATGCTCGCAGGTTTGTCACAAATCGCTCCGGTTCTATCCATAGTTATTTACTTCTCAAAAGATCCCCGGCACCATATTTATTATCCATACGGACATTGCAAGATTCGTATCGGGTCGTCATTTTCACTCATCCCGCGGGTGTTTATCAAAATACCCGCCGCTGGTAGTACGGGCTGAGCTTACTCTCGCGTGTCCGGGGGAAGTAGGACGAGATGTTGACACACCAGCGTCGAGGAAAGGTGTACCAGGAAGTTTGATAGAAATCTCATTTGGAGAAGGTGATTCGGGTGAGACAGCATCGCCCTTGATTTCGTTGTCATAGCTGTCGACACGAATAGGTGGTGGACGCGCACTCGAGGACTTCCTTTGGATGATACCCGGGCCTGAGTCTCCTTGCAGGTAGGTAGCCACAAGTACTGCAAGAGAACCGAGGAAGAACTGCCAACTTAGTCAGTACTCATTGAAAATGATGGAAAGTTAACTGCGACATACTTTGCCAGTGACTTCAAACTCAAAAAGCCACACACTCCCCACGGTACTGAGGAGAATACTGGTAGCTGTGGAAAGATTCTTAACAGCTTGATGGGTGTACATCATGCAGAAAGATGCGAGAATTCCACCAAAGGCCTGGACGACAACAGTCGACCAAACAGCCCAGTTGTAACTTCCGAAGAAGCCATTGGCGGAGATATTCTCGCCATCCAGGAAAATGACACCAATGAAGAGACTAGGGAATATGGAGTAGAATGCCAACTGCACGTTGCGGATCCAAAGTGATGCTGAAGCAGAACTATCCCTAATCACCTTCTCGAAGTATACACTGGCAAGGGCAGATGCAGCGCAGGCACCGACAGTGGCCAACAGACCGATCGTTGAATTCATGCGCGGAAAGGCGGTCTGAATGTCCTCTTCAATGCCTTCATATGTTGCGGAACGTTTGTGCAACCCCGCTGAACCCACTCTAGCAGCTTTCCATTCCTCCAAAGACCGGGGGAATGCCAGGTGCGCAGTCTCCTCCTCGAGCGCGATCTCGTCAGTGCTACCATTTGGCATTTGCACGAGACTCACGCCCACAAGGAGCAGCAAGAGCAAGCCCCATTTGCGCAATGGAGTGGTCCTCCTCAGCAACGCCAAGCCAAAGATGGCCGTGGGTATGAACTTCAGCTGGTATGTAACTTGAAAGGTCGCAGCCTGTAGGTTGGAAAGCGCGACATATTGTAAGGAGTTGGCGAGGGTATATAGACAGGCGGGAATCGCCAGCTTCCAGCTGTCGCCGGAGAATACGACGCTAGTAAGGGAGAAGAAGAGGGAGGTGGCAGGCATCGATGGGGGTGCGGCCTTGGAGACCTCGTATAGAGCCATGGTCAGGGAAATGGCAAGTTTAATGACCTCATTGAGGAAAACGGCGGTTGATGTGAGGTATCGCTTTCCACCCGCTGGCGGCATAACTCTAGAATAATGCAATAACTATGTCAAGGCGAGGGGGTTAGCGACGCAAGAGACATTGTCCATGAAGTTGAACGACCTACCAAGACGAACGCGCTATACTGCACCGCCAACTGTGTTCAGAAAAGACAATTAGCCATGAATTCCAAGATACTCCTCAGGTGTCCATCCCAAGGTCATACCAAAATCCAGGAAGATTGTTTCAGAACAACGGCCAGCCATGAGGGCTGACGTGCGCGTTCCCTCATGGTGACAAGATATGGTATCAGATTTCCCTTCTCTTTCGATTTAAAATAAATATAGAAGAAAACACGGGTTTATATAGGCAAAATCCGAAATTCTGCTTGATGACGAAAAAATGTGCTCGACGACTTGGTGCAAGCTGTTTCGTAGGATGGGCGCGTGTGCGTTCGGAGGATCTTCGCCACTAGGCCCTAGGTCCGCCAGCAAACCGGGGCCACGGAGAATCCAGAGAAGAAATTGACAAGGGATATACTAATTCGGAACGAGACGAAATGCAACAAATAGCTGCAGGATAGAATGAAGCGACAGAAAAGCCGCCACTGTGTGTGGATGAACGTGAGATCGGGAGATCTGGGGTAGGTTATTCAGACCTTAAGGAAACATGGAATGGAAAGGCAAGAGAGGCGACGGGCGGTGTGGATCACGGGGTCTAGTCCAGTCCTTATTTAAGGGGGCAAATCTGGACACCCAACCACGCAAGGGAAGACCTTTCCCACCAAATTGACGTCAGGAAGACATGGGAATTGTGTCTATCGCGTCTATCAGGGACGATCGTCTGTTGTGGCAGGCTGGCAAGTCACGGCGACTGCCAGAATAACTGGGCAGAATTTAATAGTTATGTTAGTGGGATGCTGGTGATATAATTTACGTGGAAAAGTGGCTCTTCCAGATGTACATACGTAGATGATCAGCATCGCTTTTCCCTACTGGGACTAATGAAACTGACATGGCTGTTGGTGATTGTCAGCTCTGTATGTACACCATATTCCATGCTCAATATTAATCTGAAGACAGCATAATTAATTAATATTCCATATAATAGTAGATAACAGACAGCAGATGGCTTCAGCTGAAGATATTCCAAATCGCGAATCGTACAACCAACCTAATCCGGCTAACAAGTCGAATTATCCGATTGGCTGCCATCGCGGCCACTAACAACGGGCCCACAAGAGGTCTAGATAGGTAGGTACGGTTGAAGTGTGATGTAAAAGCATGGGTACATCATCACGGCGATGTTCTCTTTCTGACTATCTTGTCAATAGCCTAAAGAGCTTATGGCAAAGCTTTTCTGGTAGAAGAGACCATATCTGGACTTTTCTCGGTTATCCTCCTTCAATCGCGGTTTCAAGAGAGATCTGTTAGTCGGCTGAGGGGGATTCCCGGCTATCCAAGTCTGTGAGGCATTTCTGCCTTCTTCTAACTTGGGTCACGATACGCAATGGCACTTGAATAGAATCTTTTTCAAGTCTGCTGCTGCTAAGATTTATGAAGAATATGATGAAGATGATAACAGTATCTTGTTCTTCTCTAATAGAGGAAGCAAATATCGTTTTCGGTAATCAAGTGCTATCTTTGCTAGATTTGGATAAGATGAATTATTTTATCGATGAAAAGAAAAAGAAAATTATATTATCCTGATTGTGTATCTTCACATTGATAATTATTCTATGTAAATCTATTTTCCATTCCCAGGCATCATTCAGTGGGGAGTCGATTACATTATAATGAAAAAGGTTATAGAGCCATTCCTTGCGTGGTCGAGAAAATCTTGAACAGAAAAATGAAAACAGAGAGCGTGGGTGGCGTGTACATATGCATGTATGATAAAAGAGTGGGAAACGTCAAGTCACATAAAATAGAAGCAAGGAGTATAAAGAAAACGGCAATGTGTGCCACGGTCGTCTCCACGCGAGGAGTGGATGTAGTTGGGATATTAGAACAGATAGGAAAATATCTCGTGATCGAGTAATGTAGGATGAAAGAAGACAGAGAAGGAACAAGCAGTATGCTTAATGCACAGCTGTCAAGTTGGTTCTATCGTTCCAGTTACCAAAGGCCCAGATAGGAAATTCTTCTTTTTCCTTGGTGTCTTCGGCTTCGCCTAGAACGATAGCCTCGCTGCTATCCGTGCGTCGCCGCGAGTGTCGTCGTTGCTCATGCGGGACAGCAGGAGGGGGATGACGTGGAGGAGGCTTTTGCGAAGGTAGAGGAGAGAAACGATGGATGGGAAGGGTCGGTGTCAGAGGAGACGCCCCGCTGGTCGCGGGAGATGGGAGGCTTTCGGAGTAAGCCAGACTGACTCTATTAGATGCGCTCGAGTTGATGGTTTTCTGGTCGGCATCAGAAGCAGCGCCTTGGGAAGCAGAGTTGTCGGGGTTTGCACCTTGGTCTGCCCGTTGTACGTAAGGTGGGAACCCGGGACTAAGACGCAGGAAAGAGGTGTCACCGCCATAGAAAGAATCCCTCGATGGCGCTGAAAGCATGGACGCTTGCTCGGGATCAATACCCCGACTGTTGCCATTGTAGCGGGCCTCTTGGTAGAGGCTTGGGGTAATTTTCCCTTTTCTCAATCTCATCGCTTCAAGAAGATGTTCTTCTTGTCTAGTCACTGTGATGATTCGGCTCCTCCGATTAATCTCCCTTGTCGATGGCGATGGCGGTGGGGGAAAGAACCAATCATCTTGTTGTGGTGCCTCAGGCTCAGAGATCGTGGGTATCCCACTCGATCGACGCGACCGGCTTCTCGGGCCTGTGTAGGACGATTTTCCGGTCGAAGCTTTTGAAGGCATTCGTTGGACGGTATTTCTCTTCGTCGACCTTGACCTTTGATCGACGGCCGCAAGGGCTGCATCGACTCGCTTCAATTCCGGTCCTCTTGTGGCTTGTACCGCAGAGGCCGTGCAAATCTCGGGCTCGAATTCACCGTAGGTAGTGACACTGTCCCTGGAGGAGTGATCCGCAGCGACTCGTTCCTTGGCCGGGTAATCATCGTCATCTTCACTCTCTGATGAAGAAAGGCAAAGAACACTGGAAATGTTGAGATCGGTGTTCCTCAGCGTGCTCTTGCTACTCTTCTTCGACATCGAGCCCTTTTCAGACGGACGGTTTTCACGTCGGTCGGGTTGCCAATCTGGTGCATTCGAGCTGCGGTTGGACATCTGACGAGGGCGAGTCTTGGGAGATAAGTAAGTCTCCTTACTCCAGCCCCCTTCTGAGCGATTGGATGACTTTCTGCCCGCTGTCCTATCTGCAGATTTGTTCGAATGGCTTGAGTGCAGTTGGTCTCGACTCCTGATACTTGCATTGGAGGGCTTGGGGGTTTGCTGAGTGTCGGCATATTTATCTAAAGCCAGGTCCATTTCGCTCGTCCTCACTGACCTTTCAAGCGAGGGATCGAGCCAATCGCGGAACTTGACTTCGGAAAATACCGAAGAAGCTCTATTTCTGTGCTGTGTGGCATGGCTTGGAGGAGGGGCGAGAGTGTTGGAGGGGGTGTTTGTCGCTGTGGTTCTGATTCCGGCTTGGGTATCATCAGGCTTTTTTACGGCCGTGGGGAGTTCGGAGACGACTGAGACTGGAGAAGGAGAGCTCATCATGCGTTGCGGGGATAAAAGGGGAGCGGCGGCGGGTTTGGGCTTGGGGAACAACAACGAAAGGTCAATCCTGGGCGGACGCATCTTCCGCTTAGACTCCTTCATCCCGCCCTTGGATGGCTTCATGCTGATTCTTGGTTCGGTGTTCGACTGTTGAGAGTGACTGCTGCTTGCGCGGCCAAAGTCCTTAGTCGACCCATTGCCGTTCGCGTTCGAGTCGTTGGTAGAATCCCGGCGGCTGAAGTATGAGTAGAGAGTCGACGAAGAACCAGAGTGGTGAATGTTCTTCGATGACTTGGGAAGTGGTGGCGGTGAGTTGTCATGCGATTGGTATTCATGTCCCAGAAGAGGCGAGGATGCTCGCACGCGAAGGTGAGGGGAAGATAGCCCTGCATCTGGTGTGGCTGTGGGGAAAGGCACGAAACTGCCACCCTTGTTCGATTTGATTTCGGGGGCTCTCATAAAGCTCGGTCGTCTCCCGCGCTTCTTGTCTTCTCGGGAGTTGTTGCGATTATGTTGGATGGGAATGTCAGTAGTTCCCAAGATCTTCTGCGCTTTCGAGTTCTTGTCACTCTTCTTGCTATTCGGCGACAGCATCTCTGCTGTCGGAGCATTTGCGCTCGAAGATCTCAGTGGGATGGACAGGGGCTGTTGCTCCCGTGTCATGGTAGACTCCCACGCCATGGCTTCCTCCTAACTATATAACTCCGGTTGAAATTGTTTTGAGGGAAAGTCGGTGTGGGATGGGGCGAATTGTTCAATCCGCCACGTCTCTTGATAAGAATTGAGGCCAGGATGTTTTTCAAATACGCAGGCAGTGTTCTCCACAGTCTGATGAGCGAATCCGGTAGGGTAAACAGACGGCGATTACTGGTTCGGTTCCGAGCAAATCGTCATTTCCACGCCTCCACCGCGTACCAGGGTAACGAACAGGTGGTTATGGACGGGTTGACGGGTTGACGTGTGATGGGAAAGCGGGATCACTGGGCGGGGTATAGTATATAAGCAACCAGACCAGGAAGAGAGAGAGAAATGATGACAGATGCAGGATTGAGTGAAGGATGAGGGAAATACCGAGTGTTTCGACGTCGCTGCGAGTGTTCGTATAGCGCTTTTTAATGACGGCACAGCGAACCAACAGACAAGGATCAGACTTATTGGAGATGAGGAACAGCCCGTGCAAGGCTGGATATTAATTGGACACACGATCGGGGTTAGTCTATTAGTAGTACCAGCTGGGTGGAGGGAGGACGAGGATGCTTAAGGGGCTGAAATTGAAAATCTCATCTTGTCCATCTTTTTTGACCACCTCCACCCGTAGGCCCCAGCAGACTAAATCCCGCATGGGCCAGCACACTATGGACGACGGTGGAAATGAGCCCCAAGAACCCAGGCAGAAGGAATGACATCCAATGAGTTCCAGTATGTAATGTGTCACTGCAATGCGTATGTGTTCCCACGGGATGCGCCGCACAAGCACAGCCAATCTCCGACGCGGCGGAGAGAAACGGACACGGCGGCGACGACGACGATGATGAACATTGGGCTGCAAAAAACTCAAAAAGGTTAACATTTCGGCAGACTCAAAGTCCAACTAGGAGGAAGCCTACTGTACAATAGTAGCAATAATCGACAGGCACGAGTGGCGTGGATCCAGAGATCGTGCTAGTAGGTGGTAGTGGGAAAGATTTGTTGACCAGAAGCGGCAGAGAAGCATCATCATCCAGCTCGAGAGAGTGCATATGCACTGTTCAGGGGAGAGTTGCTTTTTTTTTCCCTTTCCTTTCCTTTCTTTTTATTGCTGTTTAATTTATTCCTGGTCACAATAGTGTATGCTGCACGACATGATGCAAGTTACACGAGGCTCGGTGGCTAGAAGATTCCAGCCCAGAAGATAATCGCTTTGTTGCTAAAATAATCCGTTTCTTTCAGTATTTGGAAACAATTGTTTGCTTCTTCCGCTCAACTCCGTACAATCAAAAAGCTCATCTCCACTCGACTACTCTCGACTTAGTCGACGACTCCCAACTCGATCGATCCCCCCAATTTAGACTTGTCAGGAACTATGGAACTTCGCCCTGCTTTCTGGGCGCAGTTCCGCTCAGCCCGTCTTTCTGACTTCTCATAAGCAAGTCAGAATGGGCTCGATGGATCCCTTTGCTGATCATCGCTGAATGTCATTGTTGGCGTCATCTTCGCATCCTCTTCTTGGCCTCAGGAGTGCCCCGCTCTCCCGTCTACAGACTGTATCGAATGTCGATAGTCTGATAAGTGGTATTCTCCTCTTCCCCAGTCTCTCCCATCTCTGCCATTCAAATCCTCCAAGTCGTGACGCTTGGATGTCAATCAAAGTTTCTAACAGGCTTGCAGCAAATAGTCACGCTTAAAGTTTTTCCCCATATGATTTTCAGAACAGCGATTCTGCGCACGTTTCTGCGAGATATACTTGATCGTCGTCGATAGTCCATCATCTCTATTGATGCCTTTCCATGGAAGGCTGGAGATAGTGGCTTGAATATTCCCCAGAAACGGCAAGACGTGATGAACCGGCTGGTCGGGACAACCTGAGACAGGGTCATTATTAACTCATTGACTATTGTCGTCGGCGGAAGATCCGCGTCGCATGTGAATGGTCAATTGACAGATCACTATTGGAGAATTGGAGTCGTCCTCTGCCTCGCAAGTTGGCAACGCAACGTGAGGCTGGATAGCTTCATCACCCCTTTCTATATTCGTCTCACGACATATTGTCCTCTTCACGGGCCTGAGATCCGAATGCGATATGATTAGATTGATTGCCTTATCAGCTATCACTATGATACGATACTGCCTTGCTACGTCCTGGACCTGTACGTCGCATCAATTGGAGCTATCATGGAGAATCTAGACAGCTCGTATGTCGCATGATCTCATCCGCCATGTCAACATTCTGTAACCACGACATGCGGGGTCCAGAGCCCTTTCGGCAATTATCCATGACAAAAATAGGAGATCATCCAAGACAGGGCAGACTCGGTGTTTCATCAAGCTCTTCTATATACGAACCAATTGCACTGCCCTCGATTATATAGAAATGACCAAGCAGTGCATTGACTGTAAAAAGTCGTCGATGAAACAAACGTCCGAAAAAGCAGGCAGACAAAGTTGCCTTTGTTAAAACACCAGTTGTTTGATTCGGTGGGCATCGCAGCTTTGGGGTTCCAGGATATCAGAGCCTTTGCAGTTACGACCCATCTTTTTGAACCTTTCACCTTCAGTCTTCAAGATCGACATGCAATCCATCCCTTATTTTTCTTAACCCAATTTAAAGGGGGAGGGAAACATTACTCGCCACTCCAGCTCGCACTCGAATGCCGACTCTGCATTTGTCAACCCACAGTTCATTTAGGAATTATGAATTCAAGACAATCTCCGTCGTCGAGCTGACAAGCACCCTCGTCTGGCCCGCTTCCACGCGCCTACACGCCCGTAATTAGTTAATACTAGCAACCTTTGGATTCCAAATCCGATCGCGGTCGCGGCACAATCTGCTTCCGAAAGAAACCCTGACTAAACTGTTATGCAGCTACGCGACCGTCGATCATCCTGCTGTGGCTTCCGATGCCAGCAGGACAACCAGCACGATCCCTCTTTCGACTTGCATCCATAGATACAGATTCTGAAACCGTCCGGGCATACATTAGTCTTCTTGTGGCATTGATCCCTGCAGGTAGCATCGCTTCTGCCTCTGGATAAAAAAGGGTTTCCTGTGCTATCCCCTATTGTCAGGGGTATCGTCATGCCACCATGATCCGAATCAGAACATAATTGTTTTTTTTCCATTCCTTCCAGAAGATAAGATCGAAATGACGATAGCAGTAAGATCTCGATGGAATCGCCCTTATATTAATATATATTAACTAGGTCGCTAAGACTTCCCGGTGCGTGCTTTCGTGGGCACAGATCGGCATCATCTTATGAGACCCCCGAAAGATGATTCTGATTTCGTACAGCCAAAAAAAACCACTTCATCGAATTTGGAGATAGTCACCCGGCCGAAACAGGCAGGTCATTATGCCTAACCTGCGGCTAAGACTACTCCATGCAGTTTGGAGTCGCATGAGCTGGCGGGCCTCGCATGAGCCTCGACTGCTGTCGACCTGTTCCGCAAGACTAGGTGTGGTCGATGCACCAAGCTCAACAACCCACATATCCCACTGGCACTGAAAGTCTTTTTTGCCCAATTTTTCATCCATAAAGAAAAGGGCCCATCCATCTTGCTTCAGCGCGGCATTGCTGTCCACATATTACTTTAATCTTAAAAGCTGGATTGGACCCGATACGGCCGATAATGCTATTTTAGTCCTCTGTCGTATAGTATACCCCGATCATCACCTTTCAACAGTTACTCACAGACAAATCTACAGAATCTACATCTTAACCATGATTTAGATATTGTTTCATCGCATAGCTTGCCTCTTGAGCAGCTACCTTTGTGAGAAGTGATTTACAGCCGATGCCTGTGGGGGACTGGTGGATTCCCGGGATGGTGCTTGTTGGGTTGTGTTTCATTTAGCCAACAACAAACACTACGTCAAGCACACAACATTCAACGAATCCCATCTACGTACATACACACTACAGGTAACCCCCCCCAGCCCACTCTCATCGCATCGGAATACGCGCCCCGTTCTCTTGATCTTGATCCTTGATCCTGGATGGTCGATCCCGTCTAATCCAAGACACCGGTTTCCTTTTCCTGCCCCGACGAGAATGAGTCTGAGATGAGAATGAGACCTCAACGGTTGAGGCTGCTAGCTGCGGCTGAGCTTGCTGCTGCCGTCAGCTTCGGACATGAACCGTTAATCGTCGCTGTTGATCTCATCCCTCTTTTTTTTCATTTCCATTTTTCGTTTTCTAGCTTCTCCAAGTCTCGTCGCAGGTTGTGTTGTAGTATTGTTATCTTAAGCTCTGCCTCGGTTTTTGTATCAAGTACCGGACGGCTTTCGTAGCTTTCTCCTGTCATATTCGCCGAACCGTACTTGCATATACCGAGGACTTCATGTGAAGATGACAGGGCATGTGGATAAGCCTGTTTCTACAGTGATAGGAAGAGTCTTGTTGATGACATTCCTTTTTTGATGATTGTAGAGCATTCGTAGTCCAGAGATTTTAACAAAGAGAAAGAGATAAACATCGTCAATTGATACCGTATACAGGGTCCATATCACTAACTAATGGCATTTAACTCTGTCAATTGATATAGTAAACCGATAAACCCAACATTAATCACTCGAGTAGAAAAATATTCATAAACATAGCCATACATCAAATCATTAACATACGCACACAGTACCCTTGAAAATCACAAGTCAACTTTTTCTCTCCACACCATTTCACCTCACCAGCAATAAAAAATAAAGAACCCCAACACGGATATAACACCTTCGGATAAGACCAGCATCAAGACTACTACTTTCACACCTTCAAAGTCAGCATCTCATTTTGTGGTCATCACAGCGAGTCATGTCATACATTCTCATCACCACTAGTCATGGCCCCAACATCAATGAGCCTTAAGTAGTTGCTGATTTTGCGCCTTTTCCGGCTACTGCGTCGAAGGCCACCATTGGCCATTTCAGCGTTTGTCGATGATGTATCTTGAGATGAGACCATGGAGTCATTAGGATTGCTTTCTTGTGACAGCTTACCCTGCTGGGCTTCTGTGTTGGTTGTGTTTTGGAATGATACCTGTGTATCTTCCAAACTGACGGGCTCGTCGCTCCTATGGTTCTGCGATCGTTTTCTTTTGCGACTAAGACCTTCTGATGACACTGCTTGCTTATCACCGGTATCTTGCGTCTCCTGTTCGTTATGGCCGTGTCCATCCATGGACATATCTCCGACTTGAGAATACGTCTTGTCGATCAAGTCGAATTCTTGGCTGGGAGCAACTCCTAAACGAGATCCCTCTGCACCTTGTTTGACATACTGTAGATCCTTCAGTCTCGTCATACATTCCATAGTTACAGTATAACTTACGTGATGCCCGATTTTGGCCATTGGGTCCAGGATTTCTCGTTCCATTCTCTGACGAATCTTCTCTGTGCGAGGAATACTATATTTTGGAAGTCCCTTTTGCAAGAATCCCTTGCTTTTATACCCAGATGTTGGCTGGAGGAAGTTGTACTTCCTAAGCAGGTCAGTTATCTGGATGACAGTTTGTCCATTGCAGTCTGTATATCATTAGAACAATCCAAACCGGACGTAACAGGCCTTCTTACGAAGCTTCTGCGTGAATAAGGACGTCTTTTCTGGGAATCCCTCGTCCAATATAACTTTGAGAGCGCGTCTCAGAAGTACCAGAGTATTCATTTCACCTAGCAAGTGCGACTCTTTAGGTTCAAGTAAGCACTGATAGCAAGCATGGACATGAGGAAGTCGGGGGTCGTCAGAGCCGTGGAATCCATAGCAAATCATGTGCTGATGTGTATGGCAAAAAGCACACTCAATCTTATAGTTTAGTATACAGTCTCTGGTTTGAAGATATACCTAGCTTACCATCTCTGGTTCTTCGCCATCCCAACCGCACTGGCATTTGACGATTCTATCTTGATCCCCAGCATTTCCAGCAAATCCTGGTTTTCGTAAACCTATATAGTCGTTTATCTCGGAAGTTTTATTCTGAGATAGAATTGTTCTTGGACTACATCCCGGAGTCGTTTTCTCGTTATCGCCTGTAACAGGTTTAAGAGGTTGTGTAGGAACGATATCGCTTTCTGGATACGAAGATGTCCCCTGCGTCTTTCCTAGTTAGCTTTATTCATCGGCTCTACCTTTGTAGAAATTTTTACAGGAATCATCATTTGTAGTTTCTGTCTCTCAGTAATGTCCTGAGTTGCCTCGAGGAAGCTTCCTATTTCACGAACCATCGTTAACTTTTGAACTGGGAATCCAATGGCCCGGTTTAAAAAGATCATACCATTTCGACTTCCTAGGCCACTCAATATACTAGATTCCTTGTCGGAAACTCCAATATCCGCTGTTCGTTGTACTTCATCGTTATACTCAATCTGGAGAGGTATCTTGGGAGGCGCCTCCGAGCCTTCTGGGTCCGGTCCGGTCCATTTTAAAGAGGTTACCTGGAGTCCAACACTGTTTCTATTAGCTAGAACTAACCAATATTGGGAGCAAAACACGTACGTATGGAATCCACTTTCCATTATGCCACATGATTGAGATTCTTTCCTCCAGTTGTCATTGTGCGGATATCTAATCGTATCACTGGGTGCCACAGCGAAACCAGGAGGCTCGTACTCGGTAGGACAGTCGTCAGTATAAAACAAATGAATCCCTAGATTTCGCTTATCTGGATATACGTTAGCATGTTATTGGGTCTAAGTGTAGAGGTCCCATACTTGGTAGAGTTGGAAGAAAAGCACTGAGTGTGATCAAGCGCCTAACTATCATCTCTAAGCCCATTCGAGCTGTTTGAGTAGTCTTCATGTCAGCTACACACCCCACAGGGTCTAGCGATAGACTCTCCAGTCGGCTCCCCATATCACCGGGTCCTTTTGTGTACTTAAAGGTGAATGTATATGACTCCAAGACATGATCTGGCGTGTCCTTGTCGACTAGAATTGTCATTTGGACCGCCTCTAGTACGTTTTTGCTAAGGGCGTCAAAGATTCCATTCTCCTAGTCCCACGTTAGCCAAGTCAAGTAGAAATACCAAGAGTCTCACCAAAAGGTTGAGAATCATATCCGCCTTTGGGTCAGAATTTCGAATGATGACTTTCATAGGCTGGCCCCTTTTCCCTTTTCCAAAACCAATATCCGAACTATCTCGAAATTTGCCGGGGCCTGCTTTACCGTTGATAAACTCCTGGTACGAAAATTGCTGGTCCCGTTGAGCTTGCTTCAAATCTCTATCGTCAAAGCATGGCAGTGGCAGAAACTCCCTATGAATATTATCAGGTCTATTCTTTCAAGAGCTGTTATGGAAGCCAACAAACCGAAGATAGAACAGAGTCCCGAACTATTGAATATCGAATGAGACATAACGTCTAAGCCAGCATAGGAAGTGAGAAACACTTACCGACACATGTAGCATAATCTGTACCATCTCCAAACTTTGCTGCTGCTTTTGTGACACTTTCTCCAGCTGAACCAATTGGGTAACCTCTTTGACTTCAGCTCGTGTCTTTTGACGAACAGAGACTGGGGAATTAGAAATGATGCCCTTGACAGCTGGAGCTGGCTGCAGCTGCACCGTAGATGTCGGTGGTCCTGTGAATTTGATTCGAACCATGTTGGTATTGGTATCGAGGCGGGGATACTCGATACGGCTTGTTTCGTTTGATGGGCAGTATCGTGAGGGGAGTAACCATCCGTGGGTATTTTATTGGAGTGCTGAAGTGAGTGTTGGAGTTAAATCGATGATGATGTTTTCGTATCTGAGATGGTGTGTTGATTCGAATCAACACAAGAGACGAAGACGAAGGGCAAGTGGACGGTCACGGGGTTCAAGGTGTTTCCTATTGGGTTGAGCTCGCTCAGGCAATAACACTGCATACAAATGAATTGCCATGATTCTCCTACAGATTTGAATGAATTCATCTCATTTTTGTTTAAAAGTAGGTCGTCATTTATTATTGAACACGGCAAAGACTGGTATTCTCATTAATTTAGAAGATGCAAGCTTAGTGCTACAAAATATACTTAAAAAGAGGACTCTTCTCGCCCATCTCCCTCAGCTCTTCCTCAGTATACTCCTCCAAAGCTTCAGCCTCGCTTATATTCTCATTCTTTTTATTTTCCCTCCACAGAAGGAACTCCAGAGCAAGAACAGCCACGATCCCCGCAGCCGCAAACGCAAAAGAGGTACCATAGCCACTGGGATATCGAGGCTTTTCTTCCGCACGATAGATAAAGCTACCGATAATCCCACCCGCATTTCCCATACAGATCAAATAGCCAATTGCGACAGCTCGTTTCTGTGGATTGAGGATATTGGAGACGTTCCATGCGTTGACGCCGGGGAGGATGGGATACATCCCAAAGCAGGCAAGGCAGACACCGAAATAACACAGTGCGATGTTATCCTTGATACTGACAGCTTTGGAGAATAGGATTGCGAAAGCGACGATGAGGCACAGTTGTGGGATTAGGATGAAGGGCATTCGCCAGGTGTAGCGATCAGCAAAGACGGAGAAAAAGTACGCGGAGAAAGCGCCAACGGCGTACGGGGGGATAGTCAGAAGCTGGGCTTTGGCTGATGAGAAGCCCATGGTAGTAATTATATCAGGCATGGTGAATTTGAGCGCGTAGTTGGGGACGGCATTGGACCAGGTCGCAAAGATGAGGAGGTAAATCTTCCAGTCTGTGAGAGCACTAATCAAGGCTCGCTTGTCGAAGCTACTTTGATGACCACCATGACCGGAATTGGCTATCTGGCGCACTTCAAGAAAGCGAATCTCATCGGGGGTGAGCCATCCAGGAGAGAGAGACGGAGAGTCAAGAAGAAGCAGGTAACAAGCGACAGCCATGAGAATCGTTGCAAGGCCTTCGATGATAAAAATCTATTATGACGGTCAGTTAATGAAAGATAAGCAGATATTATCCTCGACTAACCCAACGCCAGCCATCATATCCACCAACACCATCCATCTTGGCTATACCAAAAGCCAAAAGACCCGAAAAAGCACCACCAGAGGCAGCCGAAGTATAGAGGATCGCAATACGCGTCTGTGTTTCATTCGGTAGATACCATTTCGATATAACCAAAACAGCACCCGGAAGAAATCCAGCCCTAATATGTCACCGTCAGCCACAACTCGCACCGAAGAACCATGAAGATGTACTCAAATAGTCCCAATAAAAAACGAATCACAACCAGACCAGCAAAGTTCCGAACAAAGCCCGTGCATGTCATGATGATGCCCCAGAGGAAGATCAGCAATCCCAGGTAAATGGATGGTCTCTTTAGGCGATTCAAGATGATATTGCTAGGAACCTCTGCAATTGCACAGTTAGCCGTGTCTTATTACGAAAGACGAGAGATTATTCTGACCAGCCAGAACATAAGGAATGAAGAAAATGGCCAGTGCAATGTTATACTGAATTCCATCCATGTTTAGACTCGGGAGGAGACCTTCGATTTTGGCATTTCCTGTCATGTTGAGTTAAGGCCTATATAGTATATGTCGAAACAAACCTACCAATGTTGGTCTTGTCAATATATGCCACCAAGTACAAAAGAACAAACATTGGAACCAGTCGTAGCTATTCAGTCAGTATGATCCTTATCAACGCATCGAGATAAAGTAACGAACATCAACCTAAACACATCCTGTTAGTATTCCTCCCTCCAGTAGCCAAAACAACCCACTCACTTTCCTAAGAACCTTCTTCTTACTATCCTCCGAGAAGTTCGCCAAAAACTCTGCATCATCCGCAGATATTCCCCGACATGGTTGATTCTCAAGATGCATCAGAGTAATCTCTTTGTCGCTGATAATGTCGGCGTTCGGGTGCGCTTGGGAGGTCATGTTGATAGCGGAATTGATGGCGACGATTGCAAGACGCCCTGGAGCAGTCTTTGAGACAGACCGTAAAGTACTTATTTTATATGTTTAATTCCCGCTGAGTTCCACATAGGTCATTGTCTGGGTGTTACTAGTACACGCTTAGCTACCCCGGATTCTTGCCTGCTGCAGTCCCCGGATTCTCTGCCCCGGATTTCACGGAAATGCCAATATTCGATCGGCAGGCAACGCCACTTTTTTGAATCAGAGTTATTTTACATTACCCAGGCGAGATATATTACATCATCGTAGGTAGCCATGGGGGGAGACGGAATTAGTATCGGGTAGAAGAAAGAATGCCTAGACGGTCAGTTTATATAGCGGTTTCAGTCCTTTGCAGCACTTACCGACGAGTCCAGCGTCAGCCAGTCTGTGATTTGCCATGTGTCGAGCATATTCGGCATGAGGTTCTCGTCTTGAGAGATACTATATTCCTGTCCTAATGATTCAGTCATGTCCAGATTATTGAAGCACCGGATATCTGGATCGGTGCTGTTTTCAAGAGGTCGTACAGCCCATTGGCACGGATCAATGGAATTTTCTCCGACTATTTGGCGATTCTGGGCTTCTAATCTTAGTTCCTCGAGGATGATGTTGTATCGTCGACTTGGTGAAGGTCCGGTCGTTGCTCGCATTAAATGAGACTGGCATCTCTCGGCTAGATCAAAGAGCTTAACGGACGAGGAGTCATCGACCTCATTTCCGCGAGCATGGCGTCTACTTTGCTGTATTTGCCAGACATAGACAACTACCAACGCACAGAATGTTACATAAGGAGTCCACCAAAAAGAATAGAACAGGGTACTGTCGCTGGCCATTTTGTCAACCAATTCCAGACTTGCCTTGGCTGCGGCAATGCACTCGGCGACGCTATCTGCGTTCTCATCGCCAAGAAGGGATGGCCGGTTGGCGTGGATGATGGCATGAGAATAGGCCAGTTGTAGCGCGATGGCTTGACGCCGGAAACATGGCATCAATGTTGATGGCTTCACGGTTCCCAAGTGCGGAGGAAGACTCGCTCGCCATATATGTAGCTCACGGGTGAATTGCTGGGTAGCCATTGCTCGGTCATGGTTGGACATGTTGCTGACGGAGTATACGTCACGAGAGGTCTTTCCGATGATTCGAGCAATTCTATCAATTTGTTAGCTACTCACTGTTAAAATGTCCGGAAATATGTACTTCGCGTGGAATATTAGAGAATCAACCAGACAATCTCCTGGGTCCTCCGATACTGAAGGTCCCTGTGGTGTCATGTACTCATCATTAACGCTATCCGGAAAGTCCTGGTCGATATCTTCATCTTGATAGAATCGTGGTCGACCAAAGACTACACTCAGGTATTTGTCGATTGTATAAGCGACCCAGAAGGTACGTTTACAGCATTCAGAAGTAATATAATCAGGCCGACGGCCTCGAAACGGTACGTTGAGGGTATTATCCCGTCGTCGGTGCATACCCAGGGACAGGGCAATGTGAAACGTATTCCCAGACGTATACCAGCCCTTGTTCATGCGCGAAGTCTGAAGAAGGTAGAGCAGCTGGATGAGACGTGCCTGGGCTGACTCCAGTCGTGGGAAGCCCATCTCTGTATCCGTCAGGTTCATGGCGGTGCAGAACAGCTGGTCGCTTCGACGCAGGGTGATGTCTTCATTTTCTGTAGATGTCACCCCACTCGTCTTTTCTGATCGGAGCGTTGCAATGGCCAGGATGGTCAGTAAGATGGCGCATTTGGCATGGCCGAGTGAGTGTGCAATGGGATGCTGTTGCTCCCTGTCTTTCAGAAACACCTCCATCCACTTCTCCGTAGTCTGACGATGGAGCATGCGATACGTGACCACACAAGTATCAAAATAAAAGGCCAGTAATGTCCTGGCGACTGTTGCGTCCGGGATGAAATCGGATAATAACGCATCATTGTTGAAATAGAAAGGCCGATCTCCAGCTGATGTCAAAAGCTGGTTTCTGTATACCTCATTCGACCCATACGATGCCATCCCCCTTTCTTGGTGAAGATCTTCTCCCATGCTCGATGCAAAAAGTTCACTCCAGACGTTGGATCGACATATTGGCCTTCCAGTTCCACATCAGGCGAGGTTCGTGACGGAACCTCCACGGAATGATGTTCACCGATATTAACCTCATTTGATACCCGGGAATGTTGGTTCTGGACAGAAACACTCGGCTCTCTAATTATCCTCCTATCCGAAGGTGGTGGAGTTGGAGGATGACGTCCCCGGCCATATTTGGCATCATACGCGCAAGCGATCCTCCTCTTGGTGCAGTTACTGCAGGGCAGAGTTCCGTTGCATCGAATTTTCTTCGTTTTGCAAATATCACACGCCCTGGTGACTTTGGGGTCTTTGCGACGATTCTCTGCTTCCGCACTGCCGGAGACAGCAGTGAATGGACGTTTGGGGGTGGCTGAGGTGGGAATTGGTGAGCCCGAAGCTGGCGTAGTTGAATTTACCTGATCAAGTAGAGGACTTGATGTCATAGTGGGCTCTGGATGGTCTGGGGAGATGCATTGCAGGCATGAGAGCCGGAAAACGCGGATTCATATATTCATAGTCAAAACTGGGGATGCGGGGAAGTGGAGAATGGAGATAGCGGTTCGCTTATTTGTCTCCAGTCTCCATTCATCAAGTCGATGTTTTACTATTGTATTCAGACTCTATTGCTATATACTAAGGGAGTCGAGATGGAACCATTGATTGACTTACAGGTTGTTGAACTGTTAACTTGTTATCCATCTCCATTCCAGTATAATGTAGATATTATGGGAAAGACTGGCAGTCAGGATGAAGATGGAGAAATCCGGTGATGACAGAAGAAATGCTATTCTGCCCCACTCATTTCCGGGAATCCATGAATCCGAAGATGCTATGAAGCAGTGATTATCGAGACACAGAGAATTAAAGTATATAAATGACCGCTGCAGGTAATATCTTCTCATCATCAAACAGTTAACTCAATCGCTCTCAGTCTCTATTTCAATTTATCTAAATCTATCGTCTCCAATATTTCAACATGGTCGGCTTTGATATGCACGGCTTGACCCCAGCCCCGGTCACTCCGTTCACCCTCGATGGTGCAGTGGACTACGATGCCATTCAACGCCTCGGTTCTTGGTTAGGGAGCATCGACGGTGTCAAGGGCCTTGTTGTTCTCGGCCATGCTGGTGAGGGAACCTTTCTTACTACTGAGGAACAGGCTTCAGTCATCAAGGCCTTTGTCAAGTCCGTCGATAACAAAGTCCCCATCATTGCTGGTATCACCAGTGAAGGCACTGAAGTCGCTGCTCTTGAAGCAAAGCGTGCAAAGGAAGCCGGTGCCTCTGCTGGATTGCTATATCCTTCCCACGGCTGGCTGCGCTTTGGATACCAGCCCGGGGCCCCCAGGATCGGTACAGACGCGTCTATGAAGTCTCTGGTCTTCCCTTGATCCTCTTCCAGTACCCCGACAACACCAAGGCCACCTACAGTCTGCAGACGATGCTCGATATTGCCGCCCAGCCCGGTTGTTTTGCCATGAAAAACGGTGTTCGCAACATGCGCCGCTGGGACACAGAAATCCCCGTCATCCGCGCCCAACGACCAGACCTCCAGATTCTCTCTTGCCATGATGAGTATCTCCTGCACACCTCCTTTGACGTTGATGGATTTCTTGTTGGATACGGTAATATCGCACCAGAGCCTTTGATCGAGCTCATCAAGGCTGGCAAGGCCAAGGACTATAAGAGAGCAAGGGAGATTCATGACCAGCTTCTACCCGTCACGAAGAGCGTTTATCACCGTGGGTCTCACATGGAGGGAACTGTCGCTCTCAAACATGCTCTGGTTGCTCGTGGGATTCTCACACACGCAACGGTTCGCCCTCCTCTTCTTCCTCTCGAGAATGGTGCAGAGCAAGAGATTCATGATGCGATTGGTGTCGCTGCCCTCAGCAAGGTGGCTTAGGACTGAGTTGTGATATATGTATATATACGAGCAATCAATATATTTCCTTTGTGTTTTAAAATCTCAACTATGAGCGAAGATTTAACACATATGCTTCCAGTCCCTTGGTTCAGTCTGTAACCTGGAGACTATTGTTAAAAAAGCCTCATTGCCAGACTCGGATGGACTAAATATAGTTCGAGACGGCTATCAGATCGGCTAGAAGGCAAGTGATTAGAATAACCCACAAGGCACAGAATCTTGGGCAGTAGGGCAGAAAAGGGACAAACTTTCAGAGCAAGACAGCAAATGGAATCTTCCACCCCGACTTCGATTTGAAACTGATAGACCGAGATCCATGGTAGCTGGGATTGCGATCCGGTGGCCATACTCACGTACCGGAGGGACTCCGGAGAGTCCGTTATCTGGGCCTTTTTTCCCCGCAGTCCTGAACATACATAGAGCAGCAGAAACTGGTGCACGAGTGGGCTATTAGGCTGCTGACAGGGAAGAGGGATATGTTATATGATACGTCAAGCGATATCCTTTTCCAAAGGCCACAGGCAACATACAGGGATCTGGAGATATTGGGCCAGTGGAAGGCTTCGGAACAAAAGTGCTTGCAGAGTGAAATACACAATACCACACCCCACCTTGTCACGTGGACTGGGTGGCGATACCTTGATGCGAGAAATGAGATGAAGATGAAGATGATAGATCACAGTGATAGATAGAGAGATAGAGACAGACAGACAGACAAATGATACTATTAGTAGCTATATTGCAGTCGACTGATGAAGTATTGTACCTAGGTAGATGCAGTGAAGATACGGTATCGATGTAATCGTGTTACTCCGTGTTGCAGACGGCAAATCCAGAAAACAGCACGCCTTGCCTCAAAATCCTGCCACTTTTTGTGTATTTTTTTTTTTCTTCTTTTCTTTTTCTCTGATATTATTTCTGCTCGTATTTTTATTCCCTTTCTTATTATCCTCACTTATTAGTCACCTGTTGCATCATATATTTTCTTTTTGCCCTCTCATTTTTTCCCATCTTATCGCTGCCAACCACCCGTCGTCACCCCCAAAGCTCTCCCTCGATTCACTCTTCGCCCGCCGCCCAACTCCCTTGTGTCAGCACGCCACGGCCGCTTCTCTTTTTCTCTCTCCTCTCTTCCCCTTCCCCTTCGACCTTGTTTGCTTTTCCCCCGACCACCTTCCCTATACCCTGTGTTATTCATACCCGATTTCTCGCCATGTTCTAGCCGGACGCTTCTTGTTCCCCTACATTTTTGGGCAGTCAGATGGTCTTACAGGCGTACCGTGCTGAACGGGTCGTTGTGCTTGCTAGTGCCCCCATTTCCTCCGGCCCGCTTCCTTAACTCGAGTCTCGCCGTTCTTTGCTAGGAGCAACATACTTTCGTTCTGGTTTACAAGGAACATTCCGTTATGACCTCAGACGCCCCGTTCGCCGTTGAGATTACCAATACTATCGACTCGCAATCCACTACCCCAGGTGGAGACGCGTCTTCTACTCCTCTCGAGCAACCGTCTCAACTATCTCCAACCCCCCGTTATCCCCAGACCCGGCAACACGATATGGCCGATCCGGACAGTAATAATGATGGACTGGAGCGTGGGCAATCCAGTAGCTCTCTCGGTCAATTTTCTTTTGCCCCTGCTACTCGAACTACCGTGGTGACTACTACTACCACTACCACCACCACCTTCCCTCCTTTGGTTATCAAGCCACCGCGCGCAACTAGAGACCTCGACCCCAAACAATATCCTTTGGCGTCCTCCCCGACCCCGGCATCGCTGAGGAACATCAAGTTTGAGTTGGGAGGAAAGTCGGTCGTATTTAACGAACCCGAAGACACAGCAAGCGCTATCACTGAGGTATGTTTTTATGTTATCTAGGGGACTTTATTTATCTTGAGGCTAACCTAGTCATTAATCTAGTTGGATGAGAAAAATGACGCGTTAAGGACTTCGAACGGTTTGGTCCGATCTGTTGCCTCTTATACTACCTCCGACGACACCCAGTTGCCCCGACGGTTTGCACCTCGTCGCCTATCAAACCAGCCATCAAGCCACCCGTCAAGCTCCAAACGTCGACCAGTTTCCCCAGTCTCGATACCGGAAAATCACCAGGGCTTACACCGATCACGTCCTTCCAGGGTTCCGTCAGAACCGACCGTCCGTTCGATTCGACCAAGCGGGCTTGCGTCTACAAACCAGGCTGCAGCCGGTTTGGCTACCCCAGAGACAGAAAGCAATAGCTTCTATTCGGGAGAAAGTGCAGTCCCTAGGCGGAGAATTCACAGTGCGGCTATCCCACGTAGGGAAACTCTTCGCTCACCTTTGTCCTCGGAAATCGAATCCCAGGATGCACCGAAAGTCTCTCGCTCAAAATCATCGTTGGGAAAGGAGGTATCAAACAGCAGACCATCAAGCTCCGAGAAACCACACTTGCTTGACCGTCGTGCCAGTATCAACTCAGGAAAACAAACACCTCAAATCACTGAAGCAGAAGTCGGCGATGAAAATGGATCAAGTGAAGAGACGGTTTGCGATGTATCTGAGGATGTTTCACAGCAGCTTCCAACTCAAACCTCATCGCAATTAACAGCAATCGATAATCTTGCAGCCCAAGATATGTGTTTGCCAAGTCCTAGCTTGTCCCCCGTGGCTGCTATGAATGCCCTGAATGCCGACTCCTTTGATTCGAACGAAGACCCAGGTATTGACACAGACTCAAGCTTGGATAACAATATGCCCAGGTTTTCACGGCCCTTGCGCATAGAAAACAGAGAGACCAGTGCAGCAAATGCTTTAAAACATAGCAACCTACCTGGGGGGCAACGACACTCGATCATCATCCCTGATGGACATTCCAGACGTTTTAGACTTTTTCGACTCTGTGCCAGAGAGTATAAAGACCTATCTCATGTACCAATTTCTCAGGCGGTGTCCGAAACCAACTCTACACTTTGTTGCGGATGTCGTGAACCCAGCTCTGAAATGTGACTTTCTGGCTCTGCTTCCGCTCGAACTTAGTCTCAACATCGTCAAATATTTCGACGTCCAAACTATGTGCCGTGCCGCGCAGGTTTCTAAAAAATGGAGACATATAGTCAATTCGGATGAGAAGACCTGGAAAGAACTCTTCGACAGGGATGGTTATGTCCTGCCAGAAGGCGAGATGGAACGTGCGATCAGGGAAGGTTGGGGGTGGCAGTTCCCTAATGGAATGGAGGATTGGGAGAGAGACTTGGGCTCCTCTCATTCCTCCAAGCTCGACTTGGAATTGTCTACTTTGCCATCATCGTCCGCGGGGCCGAGTGATAGAACATTATCATTGAATCGGCGACCAAAAAGAAAGGCTACCACTCGTGCTTCAAGCCGTAAACTTGCGAAAAGGAAAATTTCATCCAGTGGAACTGAGACTTCGGAATCTTCTGACTGGAGGAGAGACGTTGCGGCAACAGAAGGGCCGTACGCCGCTGCCAATGCTGCGGCAGCGGCTGTACCGTATCCCGACATTGGTTTGCCATCCCTTCAAGGTCTCCATCTCTACAAGTCTCTTTATCAACGTCATCATTCAATCCATAAAAGCTGGATGGATCCTGTCGTTAAGCCAAAACATATTGCTTTCTGTGCCCATGATCGTCATGTAGTCACCTGCCTTCAGTTTGACACGGACAAGATTTTGACCGGAAGTGATGACACGAAGATTAACGTGTATGACACGAAGACAGGTGCCCAGCGCGCAACACTAGCTGGTCACGATGGAGGCGTCTGGGCCCTTGAATATTATGGCAACACCCTGGTTTCTGGGTCAACTGATAGATCTGTTCGGGTTTGGGACATTGAAAGAGCGAGATGCACACAGGTTTTCCATGGTCATACTTCTACCGTGCGATGTCTGCAGATTGTTTTGCCGTCAGAAGTGAAAGCTGCCGATGGCACTGTTGAGATGATGCCGAAAGAGCCATTGATCATTACTGGCTCTCGTGATTCGAGCCTCCGAGTGTGGAAACTTCCCAGACCCGGTGACCCCGTTTACTACCAGAGCGGCCCACACGTTGACGATACGGACTGCCCGTACTTTGTCCGTGTTCTTGCGGGCCACTCACACTCTGTTCGCGCAATTGCTGCACACGGTGATACCCTGGTGAGCGGAAGCTATGACTGTAGCGTGAGAGTCTGGAAAATCTCCACTGGGGAGACTCTGCACAGACTCCAAAGCCATAATATGAAGGTCTACAGTGTGGTTCTTGACCATAAGCGAAACCGTTGTATCAGTGGGTCCATGGACAATATGGTCAAAGTATGGTCTCTGGAGACTGGGTCCATCTTGTATAACCTCGAGGGGCATACTTCTCTTGTAGGTTTGCTTGATCTGAAATTCGATCGCCTGGTGTCGGCAGCTGCAGACTGCACACTGAGAATTTGGGACCCGGAGACCGGCCAATGTAAAAGCATGCTGAGCGCCCACACCGGTGCGATCACATGTTTCCAACATGATGCCCAGAAAGTGCTATCCGGGTCTGATCGAACTTTGAAGATCTGGGATGTGCGAACCGGAGAATGCGTCCGAGATCTGCTCACAGACCTCAGTGGTGTTTGGCAAGTCAAGTTCAACGACAGGAGATGTGTCGCTGCAGTTCAGCGCGACAGCTTGACTTATATTGAAGTGAGCTACCTCTCTTTGGTTCCAAATTTGTGCTATTGCTAACAAACATTTAGGTTCTTGATTTCGGCGCTCCTCGCGATGGTGTACCAGAAAATGAGTTGGGAAAACGCATAGTGGTCAACCGACGAGGCCAGGAAACAGATTCAGCAGAAAATGCTGACGAAGATTACGATATATCCGACGCTTGATTTCAAGCTCTCAAGAAGACGCCTTGAGTGTTTCTCTACCAAAAAGCTATGTTCGCAGCATAGCTCTCTCGATGCCACAGCTGCCGACAAGCTCTTTTTTGTTTTTCTTTCTTTTTCCCAATTTTTATCATTTTCTATTTCTTTGCCCTGCAACTTTCGACCCACGAATCACCCACGATACCCACACTCACCGTCCTTGTTTGTTTTAATCTTTTCCTTTTTAAGAGGCTTTGCATAGCGTGGCTGGCATCATTTGTCATACAGCATTATGACCTAACAGGCGTTTTATCAAAATCGGTAGTATTTACCCTACCAAGTGTCTTATTTACTTTGCCTCTTATGTTATATTTCCCCGTCTTTCCGTTCCATGTCCATCATGCCTATCTTGATATTTATATTCCGGAGTCAAATCACCAGCCGTTGTGCAAGGACTTATGATGTCAATTTTGTGACTGCTCTTGGTTTCTGGTTTAATATTTGGGCGCAAATAGAATTATGTGATTCATCCTTGGTGTTCCATGATATATAAGGCAAAAGCGAATAAAATTGTTGATGTCATCCTGAGCTTTAAAGACCAAGTTGCTGAGTACTATATCGTTGTACACCTAGACGTAGACAGACTTCCTTTGGGCCTGACTGCTGGGGTATCATGATGGCTCAGTCGTGAATGTAAAAGGCAGCATTCATCGCGATTCTGGCGCGTGGAAGTCGCCGCCCGAGCCAAATCGGGGCACGATAGAAGTTCCTCATTTGCTGTCAATCAGCGAGAAACGGAATCATATCATAGACGGGAGGGGAAAGTCCAGGGACTTGCTCATCATGTAACCACGCTGTGTGAACTATTCTATAGAGCATCCCAGTTTCGGATAGCAGGAGTTGATATCTGCGTAATGCATAGCATCTTATCACTCTAGATACCCATCATGATGCTTGCTTTGATAGATACGCAATAGAAGCCCCAGGAACTTGGTCCTTCACTTCCACATTCGCATCGAACCCAGCAGCCGACAGAATAGCCCAGCGCAAGGCACTAACTCCCAATGCCTGGCCTGGCCCAGTTGGTGTTGCAGCGCTACATGTGAGAATTTCACCGAGAGCACCGGGGCCTTCGATTCGTCCATCGTTGGGTTGCACGATTGGTTTTAACTCTTGTAGTAGACTTCTCAGCGCGGCGACGTTGGCTGCTGATGCGCCAGTCTTTACTTGTTTCTTTTTCTTGCCTAGTACCTTGTCGACCTTGGATAAGATGATTTGGTGGGGGATGGCGTATCTTCGAAATAGTGAGAGGAGGTCTCGGTCTTGCTGTTTCATGCCGTGTAGACTGTCTATTAGGAGAAATGCGCGTCGGAGTCTGAATATGACCTTGTATTAGCTTGAGCTGATCCATTCCGACCATTGCCTTTTCCAGAAGATAAGTAGGCACTCACTGTTTTCTGCCCTGGAGATATTTCATAATCTCAACACCCCATTCAGTCCTACTCGCTTTCCCGTATCCCGGCATATCAAGCAGCACAATCTTGGACTCGCCGCCTTTAGTCCCCCCAATCCCAAACGCATTCATCTCCCTTGTTCGCCCGGGTTTAGAGGACGTCCAGCACACTTCCTTTCCCATGATCGCATTCAACACGGAGCTTTTCCCAACATTAGACCGACCAAGGAAGGCTACCTCCGGGTCCAACGACATCGGCGCCGTGCGAAACTTGCTAGCAGACCATATTTTAATCGGGGAGTGGCGAGACGGGAGGAAGAATTTATCGGCGTAGGATAGCTGAATTTCATTGGGGACTTGGGTATCCCAGTAATAGGAAATTTCGGAGGGTGTGAGATCGCTGAGCTGGAGTTTATTTGGATTGCTGGGTTTTGGTTTTGGTTCGGGGGTGACGACAGTCTTGGAGGAGATTGTTCGTCGCGAGGGGAGGAGGTATGGGGATGTTCGGCGGAGACATGTGGTGCAAGTGTATAATTTATTCTTCATCATGGCGAATTATTGGCAATGTCAATTGGAATACAGAATTAGAAGAAGCGTTGCTTTGTCGATCCACATCGCGATGGCATTCGAAGCTTCTCCGGAAATATCCCAGGCTGAGAAGGTCTGCCGAGCGCAAAAAGCCCGAGCTCGAATGGGAAGTCCTGCCGAGCCTAAGCCCCGCGGAATCAAGGCCGATAAGAGAGCGGCCGGGATGCCGTCGGTCTTGATGAGCTGCTCCACCGAGTTAACGACACTATCTTTACTTCGAGCTTGCATTCATTTGATATTTATCCTATCTCACTATTTGCTTCTTTTGGGTGAATTACGTCGAGTTCGTGTGCAAGATGATCAACGCTGTTCTCGTGTTCAACAACAACGGGCAGCCGCGCCTTACCAAGTTCTATACACAGATTGTGAGTCTGCAGTCAAACCGGAACCTCGAGGAACTGTATGAATGTCAAAGGGGAGGGAGGCTTACTAAAGCATACTTTTGATGCCAATAGGACACTCAAACGAAGCAGTCACTCATTTCACAAATCTACGATCTGGTCTCTCAACGCCCACCCAGCGCCTGTAACTTCCTCCCTCTGCCCCCACTACTATCACGAGGCGCCAGCTCCAAGGATCCCAATGGAGCACCCGATGCCCCGACACAAATCACCTACCGGACGTATGCCACTTTGTCCTTTATCATGATCTCAACATCCACCGAGTCCCCGCTCGCCCTCATCGACCTGATCCAGGTGTTCGTCGAAGCGCTGGACCGCATATTCGAGAACGTCTGTGAACTGGACTTGATTTTCGGTTACGAATCAATGCACGCGGTGCTGAGTGAGATGATTGTTGGCGGTGTCGTAACAGAGACGAATATCGAGAAGATTGTCGCCGGGGTGCGGAGTCAAGAAGGCTCGTTGGGTAAGAAGAGAGCTGTGCAAGCAGCGAGCTCTGGCATTGGGCGGGGTGGTATTCCTGGTCTACCCGGATGGCGATGATTTATCGCTGCTGTTGCTGCTGCTGCTTCTTTGCCATTTGTCTTCATGCTATGAGCGGTATACCGCATACGTCAATGAGTGTACGATGTCTACGGGCGTCCGGGTTCAAAGTCTGGGGTGAATTTGTGGAGCTTCCAATGAGATTTTGTTGTCCACTGTGATAATACCACCAATTTAGTCTATATAATGAGTATAATAATAAGAATAATGTGATGAATGGAACTATAGCGAGGTTACTGTCTGCATTCGAGATCTCCCTGAAGAATACCCGATACGGTGATTGGCTGCAAGGGCTAGCCCTATGTCACGTGGAGCCCACCAAACGGAGGCCGGCTCGCTTGTTTTTCCGCACTAGCGCGGCCCACGAAGCGACGGCGGCTTTTCTTTTCGACCAGCGAATTTCAGCTTCAATTCTTCTTTCTTTCTATCGTCAATCCCGTCACCCATCAACAGCGGACCTCAGTCGACAACAATGGTGGTAAGCATTTAACATCCAGTTCATATTGCCTCTTTTTAGAAGAGTCTTCGATTTCCTCTGCGACATGCCGTGAGACGATTCGTCCGCTTCATTCGCAAGTTTCGAAGCATATTCCACTGCTCGCACAAATCCTTCTGGGATGCGTGCGACAGTGATGATTTGGCTGGAGCTACAGTTGTAGTCGAAAGACTCGACTGTATGCTCTTTTAGAGTTTCCAAGAAGATGCAGCACATGGTGGACGTAATGCTGATCTTCTTGTCTCAATGACAGCCCCCCAAGTCCGGAAAGAAGACCGCCGCCATGCCCTACCCCCAGGGCAAGGCTGGTGCTGGTAAGAAGGGTCCCAAGGTATGTTTGTCCCACAAAGCGCTCTTGATTTCCAAAAATGGATATGCTAATCGATTTGATAGAACCCTCTCATCGAGAAGCGCTCCCGCAACTTCGGTATCGGCCAGGACATCCAGCCCAAGCGTGACCTCTCCCGCTTCGTCAAGTGGCCCGAGTATGTCCGTCTTCAGCGCCAGAAGAAGATCTTGAACCTCCGTCTCAAGGTCCCCCTTCCATCGCCCAGTTCCAGAACACCCTGGACCGCAACACCGCTGCCCAGACCTTCAAGCTCCTCAACAAGTACCGCCCTGAGACCAAGGCCGAGAAGAAGGAGCGTCTCCACGCCGAGGCCACCGCCGTCTCCGAGGGTAAGAAGAAGGAGGACGTCAGCAAGAAGCCCTACCACGTCAAGTACGGTCTCAACCACGTTGTCGGTCTCGTTGAGAACAAGAAGGCTTCTCTTGTCCTCATCGCCCACGACGTTGACCCCGTTGAGCTGGTTGTCTTCCTTCCCGCTCTCTGCCGCAAGATGGGTATCCCCTACGCCATTGTGAAGGGCAAGGCTCGTCTCGGTACCGTTGTCCACAAGAAGGTAAGATACAACTGATGCTGGGTACTTGAAATGCGTTTACTAATTCTTATCTATTAGACCTCCGCTGTTCTCGCTCTCACTGAGGTCCGCTCTGAGGACAAGGCTGAGTTCACCAAGCTCCTCTCTGCCATCAAGGAGGGTTACACCGACAAGTACGAGGAGACCCGCCGCCACTGGGGTGGTGGTATCATGGGCGCCAAGGCCAACGCCCGCCAGGAGAAGAAGCGCAAGGCTGTTGAGGCCTCCATCAAGGTCTAAGCTAGTCTAGCTTAGATTCTTAATGGACGGGGTTTTCTTTCAACGAACTTGACGATATTGTTGTCACCTGAAAAGGGACAATGTTAATAAAAGTGGTCCCATAAAAAAAGGAAAGGTGTTTCAAGGCTCCTATTGACTTGTTGACGGCATTCTAGCTTAGATGGGTGGAGTTCTTTGGCACTCTATCCTAAAATTCCAATCCATCTTGATGGCTCATTTCTCCTGTCTTTTATCTTTATGTACACGTCGCAGATACCCATGAATGCATTTCAAACATACTCAAAAAGCTTGTCATTGACACTTTAGCATTCATGTGAAGTCTGCTTCTTGTACTTTGTATAGTGTAGATTCGTTTCCCAGTAATTGTAAAAATTTTTCACCTAGGTACATTTCAACTTTTGGTGGGCTGTTCACTGTTCTGCTGAAGATTTTGTTGTCAAACCTGTGGGCTCGCTGCCTTTGTAACCCAATTGGCACAACTTTTCTCTGCAAACCCATCCAGCCGTCTGCGTCTGTCTATATACGATCGGTCATAAGAAAAGAGGACAAGATAAATTATATACTACGAAATACTCCGTACAGTTGGACCATGTCTGAGAAGCAAACTCAATAGATCTTTCAACGACTGAACCCTTCCTTCATTGATCAATAAATCATGTTCATAGAATACAATCCCATAGAAAAGGCATAGCATAGAATTCTATACATCAAAAACGAATAAGGTATGAGAACGAGGAACCCAGATATATGCTAAAAACCATGGGGAGTCTTATAGAACCAAGAGCCAGCCAGCCCAACCCAAAATAAAAACACGCATCATCAAGCCGTACAGGTGTTGGAGAGAATTAATATGGTGTAGTGAAAAGCGAGAAATAAAGGAATGCATGCAATTCATTCGTCATTAGCGTTGGCCAGGTGGTGGCCGTGATGAAATTCCTTGTCTTGCCTGTTCAAATTTCAAGTCAGCACTGACTCTAGTTATAGGGATGCCGAAGCGAGGAATGCAAACCTTCATCTGTTCAATTCGTGCCTTCAACTGGCTTGTGACCTCCGCAGCTCTCTTCCAGTTCTCTGCTGGTTCAGTGCTTCTTGCAGGTTGCTCCTCCCCAGATACACTGCCCGAGCCTATCCTCGATGATCGTGTCGGGCTTCCCAAAGCAGAGTAGGAGGTTCCGAATGTAGGGCTGAGCTTGCGTCGGCCGAGGCCTCCCTCTCTGCTGCTCATACCCGGAGACTCCAGACCGCCGTTGTTTTCTTTCTCTTCACTTGGACTGGCCGAAACGTAACTCCGTGGTCGTGCACTTTCGAACCGTGATCCCATATGAAGACCGGCTCGGGATGCCGCACTTTGGCCATTGTTACCAGTTTCATGGTAGCCTGAGCCATGCTCCGGAATAGGCATGTTCATATTATCAGAGAAGGCATTAGGAGGGCTCATTGCGCTAGCTCGAAGTGCTCGTGCTAGTTCACGCTTGAGCCGTTCGATCTCCCTCTGCTGCTTTTGAACGCTCTGCTCTGCGGCCTCTGCGTCGCTGCGTGCCCGAACCAATTGTGTTTCCTTGGCTTTGATGCTTAGGACGTCTCTTGTGTGGTCTTCGATTAGTTGCGCGTTTTGGTCTTGGAGTTCTGTAACTTGTGAGTTGAGTCTTGTCCTTTCGGATTTCAGATCTTCAACCAGTTTAGTGAACCGCTCCCTCTCAATACGCAATTCATCAAGCTCAGCTCGTTCAATGGCAGCCAATCCGCTCAGTTGAGGTGCTACCGGGGCGGGTGTAGGCTCTGGGGGCGGGGATGGTTTGGCTATCGGGCGACCTGCAAGTCCTCTTCCAAGACCAAACTTGGGAGCAGCCGGTGGTGGTTGCTCTTCCGAAGGAGGCGAGGCAACTCGTCGCTGTGGGGATGCCACACTTCCTGGGCCAGCAAGCTTTTTCTGGAGCTTGAGACCTGATCCTGGTGGAGGAAGGCCGCCAGGCTTTGCAAGGCCGCCCAACTTTGATTTCACAGTAGGCTTGGTCGGGGCCGGGGCAGGCTCTTCGGGAGGAGGTGCAGCAGCAGGAGCCGCCTTTTTCACTACCGGCTTCTTCCCGCCAACGACCTTCTTGCCAGCTGCCGGGGCCGCCTTTGGTGGTGCAGCAATAGGCTTAGGGCGATCCTTTGCCTTGACTTCAGCGGTTTCAAAGAATTCCTTGATCTTTGTCTTCCTAATCTCATCCAAACCATCCAGGTATGGGTTCATTGCGCGTTCACCCATGATCTTCATCAACGTTCCAAGTACCTCAGCACCTCCTGCACGGTTGACCTCACTGGAGTCGGTAAGAAGTTTCGTGGCCACCTCAGCGATCGACTTCACTTCTGGTTTGGCCGGAACATCTCTCGTGGTTCGAAGGCAGCGGATCAGGAACTTCAATGTCTCCTGCTTGACTTGCGGGTTCTTATGTTTAAGAAATTCGAGAACTTCTTCCAAACATTCCGACAGATTGGTAGAAGAAAAAGCCGAATCGAGGGCCTGACCCAAAGCATCCGCCACACTTTGCTTCTTTTCCTTAAGTCGCTCTAACATAGGCGACATGATCACCGACCTATACTTGCCAAAGCTACTGCGGAGACCCTTTGCAAGCAGGTCGACACAGTTAGCTGCGACGGTCACGACCGCAATATTCGCATCTTTCATGGACTTGGCCAAGCCTCTCACGATATCATCGAAAGGGCCATCTTTGATTCTGGGGACATTCAACGCTGTGAAAAGTGCATCCAGAGCCTCTTTCCTGTCTTTCCACTTTGATGACGCCAGTTGTTCATTGAAGTCCTTGGGAATCTTGGCAAATACATCCACGGGTTCTGCGAGATCAAAGGCATCGACTTCCTCTCCTTCTTCCTCTCCATACTCTTCCCCGCCATCACCTTCAGCATCACCGCTATCGGGAGCAGCACTAGCGGCGGCCATGGCATCTTGTTGTGCTCTTGTAAATCGCTCTTGTTTAGGCGCTGGCTCTTGTTTGACATTTTCGAATAATTTCTCCAAGTCTTGTTGTTGAACTGGTTTCAATTCGCCCCAGAAAAGCGGCTTGATCGCTTCTTTTAACCATCGGTAAAGCTCGACCGTGAGGTTCTGTGCTTCGGCGCGAACGTTCTTATCAGCGTGTGCAAAAACTTTAGGCAGGCCCTTGAGGACCGGCTTTGGATCTACAATTTTGCAACCAAAATTATGATAAATAGTCTTCAGTCCAACCAGTGTCGCGGCAATCACTTTGGGTACTTTGTGCGAGAGACCTGGCAGTATTTCTTCGATCACTGGGTCTGCTTTATCTAATTCCACACATAACAAGAGGGCTTCGAGGGCGCTCGTTTTCGCGGCAGGCCTGGCGGACGGTAGACCTTTTTCAACGATTGGAAAAACTGTGACGCCCCGTGTCCTTGAAGAAACAACACATGTTAGCTACAATGAGGCTCGACAATCAAAGTAAAAAAAGACAAACCTTGTGCATGCCTGTACGCCTCCGAATTTTAAGAAAGAACAATAAGACCCAAGACCCTCTACTTGGGCGGCAACGTTTGAGTCTGAGACGGCCCCTTTCCATAAGCCGGGGTCTTGTATGAATGGCGCGAATACTGGGTCTGATTCATCGGGCGACTTTTCGAATTGCTTGCTGGCATCCTCGTAGCCTTCCTTTCTCACTTTCCAGTTCTAGTTAAAACGCAATGGGGTCAGAACTCTTCTGCGCTCGACAAATGGAACTATCCGCAAATGATGGCTCACCTTGTGCGAGAATCGGTCTGGCAAGGGCAAGGAAGAAAAATCCTCATCTCCCTCAGCCATGGTGATAGGTTGAAGAAAAAGAGTGCTGTTTCGAGGGGGGTGCGTTCACTAAAGAATATAAATATATTAGCACGCAGCTCCGTCCATTATGCATGTCGGCCGGCCTATTCAATCTTTTGAATCCTAGGAGGTTACTAAATACCTTTAGAACTTGAATAATCAGTACTCCCCAGTCTAAATGCAAATGCAGAGCGGCTTTGGTGCAGATCTGGTGCACGGTCGGACAGAAATATTGTTTGACGGCCGTGTTTACC
This sequence comes from Aspergillus sp. 'subgen. Cremei', assembly GCA_019976455.1. Taxonomy (NCBI): domain Eukaryota; kingdom Fungi; phylum Ascomycota; class Eurotiomycetes; order Eurotiales; family Aspergillaceae; genus Aspergillus; species Aspergillus sp. 'subgen. Cremei'. The sequence goes on from JAFBMR010000006.1 coordinate 843,374, forward strand.
CAGAAAAGTCGGGATAATTTCGATTTATTAATTTGTGAAATGCGAGCCCGTTGCAGACGATAGAAAGCCTCTCACTCAATCGACCGAGCTGATGAGGGCAATGCTCCGGGGGTGTCGTTGGGCATGCGATCAAGGAGAGAGAGTGGTTGTGTTTACCGTCAAGTCGCTGTGGTGACTTCGCGACCCAAAAAGCAAAGGCGGCCTTGGCATTCAGCGCGGGAATATTCAATATGCCCAAAAACCCCCGCGGTTGATCAACAACCACGACTTTTTCCCCCTTCCCATCTGCTGACTGTCTTCCGCATCCTCAGCGCCGCTACGAGCTCGTTTTTTACGACAGATACGATCTTCACGACACCTTGCTCTCTGCTCCTCGCCTATTCTTAACGCCCTGACCCCCCTCCTCTTGTCGCAAAACAGCCCCTCCCGTGTTGTCGTGTCTCTCGCTCACAAACGCCCGCTGGCTCACCGCCCGGCCTGGAAACATTTCCATCCACCACTATTCCTCCCCCTGGACCAATTACCAATAACGATAGAGTCGAGACGCATATATCCTTCTGTCCGTGGGTGATTGCTCGATTGAATCTCCGATTTTCTTGATTCAACCTTCCGTATATGCGGAGGTTCGTTGGGGCCGACTGTTTGGAGAGATTGCGCACGAAACTGCCGTGATCATGAGCCAACTACTCACGGCGCGGCAGGCCGAGGAGCTGTAGGTCATTTCTCCATGGGAGTCGGGCGATGGGAAAGGCGGGCTGGAATTGGTCGATAGATCATCGCTGACACTATGGATTTTTTTCAAACGATCCAGGCACAAGTCCATCATTGCCTACCTTGCTTCCGTGAATCTGTCTCACAGTTCAGAATCTCTGCGAGAGGAACTTGGGGATTCGATCACACTTGACGATGCTACGATTAAAAAGTACGAGGGGCTCTTGGAAAAGAAATGGACGAGTGTCGTCCGGCTGCAGAAGAAGGTGGGTTTATCTATCAACACGGAGATTTATTCGAATGGGGACTGATGACCGTTTCTACAGATTATGGACCTGGAGTCCAAATGCGCCGCCCTTCAGTCTGAATTAGACTCTGCGACACCGACGTCCCTTTTGCGGAAAAATCAAGACCCTACGTCCTGGCTGCCTCGAGCTCCTCCCCGTCACACTTTAGAATCCCACCGTCTGCCAGTCAACTGTGTCGCCTTCCACCCAGTCTTCTCCTCTCTCGCTTCGGGCTCGGAAGATACAACTATTAAGATCTGGGACTGGGAGCTGGGTGAATTGGAAAGAACAGTCAAAGGTCACACCAAAGCAGTGCTCGATGTCGACTACGGCGGTCCTCGGGGTGGTACGCTGCTGGCCTCGTGCTCATCTGACCTTACAATCAAGTTGTGGGATCCATCTGATGAATATAAGAATATCCGAACATTACCAGGCCATGACCACAGTGTCTCCGCGGTGAGGTTCATTCCGTCCGGTGCAGCTGGCTCTCCAATGTCGGGGAATCTACTAGTTTCTGCTTCTCGAGATAGAACACTACGGATATGGGATGTGACTACAGGCTACTGTGTGAAAACACTGCAGGGTCATGTAGACTGGGTTCGTGATGTCGTGCCCACCATTGATGGACGCTTTCTCTTTTCTGCAGGAAACGATCAAATTCCTCGACTGTGGGACGTATCCTCGGGGGAAACAAAAGCCACCTTCCTCGGTCACGAGCATGTTATTGAATGTGTTGCATTTGCGCCTTCCACGAGCTATCAACACCTCGCATCCTTTGCTGGTTTGAAGAAGCCTCCACCGGCCTCCTCGTCGGCCGAGTTCGTTGCCACAGGTTCTCGTGACAAGACAATTCGATTGTGGGACTCTCGAGGTACACTGATCAAAACATTGGTGGGACATGATAATTGGGTGCGTGGACTCGCCTTCCATCCCGGTGGGAAATACCTCCTGTCGGTTTCAGACGATAAAACGCTTCGCTGCTGGGATCTTACCCAGGAATGCAAGTGTGTCCGGACCATCTCAGATGTCCATGGTCACTTCGTCAGCAGTCTGCGGTGGGCCCCTTCATTGATCAAAGATGGGGGCGCAAGTGGGGAGAATGGTGCCAACGGCGCATCACCATCCAACGGCGTTAGAGACGATCCCAAGGCTCCAAGCAAAGTGTCTATCAGATGTGTCATCGCCACAGGCAGCGTTGACTACAATGTCCGGGTTTTTGCATCTTGATCCATTCTATCCTATGCCGGGTTTGGCACACTCCCCCCAAATATAGTATGGGAGGGCTATTAGACGATGTCGTTTATGCCCTTAGAAGCTCACCGCGCCCAGGGAGAGGGATCACGAATCCACGACAGTCGACTTTGGATAGTCAACTTCGACCGAAAAACAAAAAAGGCACCCGAGCGAACAAATTTCCTTTTCTCAAATAGATCGCCTTGGATATTGCTGTTGCTGTTGTTGTCCATTTTTCTCAGCATGGAGTTGGTTTCCGTTCTGTGATACCAGTACAAATTTCATTTCGGGTGGAAAATATGGAGAGCAAGGGCGGGTTCACTTATACACAGTGTACTTTTGTTTTCTTTCTCTTTTTTTCTTTCCATTTCCATCTTACTTCTGGCAAATATTTGTTCTCATCCGGGAATGGGCTGCTGGGCCGTCGCATGGACGAATTGGCCCCTTGGGTTTATTATATCTTGTGTCTTTTCTCGTACATATTTACCTCTGGGCCTTTTTCTCTTTCTGTTTTTGTGTTGAATTAATCAAGATACCTTTTTGTGCGGTATATTTCTAGGCATGGATTTATAGTAGCTATGCCCATTACCAGTGCGCCCATTATATATATCCGAAGCAATTAGATGAATATTCGTCTATCCTGTAGCCAGCCCAATCCTCAAGGTAACACGATGAAATATGATATGATATGATATGATATAGTACACTTGATCCTAGAGTTCAAAACATACATGGAGAAACAAGAGAGGGAAAAATGACAAAAGCTAACAACAGCCAATAATCACACCGTCTTGAACTTTTGTCCGCACCCAAGTCTAAGCCTGGCCGCCAACTCTCTCCAAAATCAACTGTCGAATGCGACCAACATGCTCCTTAGAACCCTCACCCTGACCACCATTCTCTAACCTCCTCGCCTCTCTCCTTTCCCACTTGGCCGCCCTCTTCTCCGTCTTCAGCGCATCCCTCTCCTCACGCGACAAGACAGCCGGCCGCTCGGCAATCTCCGACCCAAATGGCGCAATGATTCGCTCCACGACGTGGCGCACGTTGCGGCTCTTGGGGAACCCCGACGAAAACTCAATCACGTCGCCCTGGCGGAGCGAGTTGCGCGGGTCCGACACCAGGTAAGTCGTGGTTTTGGGGTAGTTCTTGCGCAGGTACGAGTCCCAAGTGTTGTGGTTGTGGGCGACGCGCACGGTACGGTCCATCCGGCCGACGGAGACGACGGTGCCGGTTTTGAGGGTGTAGGGGTAGGCGCGGAGGGATGGGGGGTTGGCCGCGGAGGGTACGGGGGTCTGTTGTTGGGGTTGGTCTGGTTGTTGTTGTTGTTGCTGGGTTGTAGTAGATGATGCTCGTCTGGCGGTGATAGAGCTGGTGAGGAGGCTTGATTGTGTGGGACGCAGGAAGGTCATGGAGGAGCTGGTCGTGGTTGATCGCAGGGGTATCATTGCCCGGAGGAGATGGTTTGGTGCCATTTTGGATAATGGGAATTTGTAACGATTTGTCTGCGTATCACTTTGGGTATCGATGCACTTCTTCCAACTCAATGAAAAGCTGTTTGTTCTGTTCTGAAAATGTTGGCTGATGCGGCCGGGTGTCGGAGAGGTGGTTGTTTTGCAAGGTCCCGGGGACTTCTCAATGTGACTAGGCCGTCGGTGCAATTGGCAGATAATCCCAAAGATGATTCTCACTCGGCAATAACGAGCCCACGCAATGGAGTTCTGGCAAGGAGGAGAAGAGAGGTGGTCTCGATGCGTTCTTCACGTCGATCCAGCATCGGCGGATGGTTTGGCCCGAGAATTTCTCAGGGAAGATGTTTGCACTGTTTGACACCGCTTCTTCCACCAAGATCACGATATAGAGCCATGGTCAAAATATGTTGAATTAATGTAAAACCATCTATCTGGAAGGACTTGAGACTGTATAAGGGATGAGAGATCCAACAAATAAAAGCATCTAGCCGAAATGCCTAATGTACAGTACCCGGACACCTCACACCTCATCATGCCAGTTTTTAATCCCACCGCATATGAATAGAAACAGGATGGTTATCACCATGGCATTCGCATGAGTGGACAGGAAACATAACCAATGTAATCAAATAAAATAAAACAAAACAAAAGACTCGTTTCGCTACACCAAGTGTTCATCAAGACAAAAATAAGACATCTAAACCAATCATTCACACGTTTCCATTTGACGTTTCTGATGTGAGAAGAGGGAGATTCAGACTCATGAGTGTGTCAACTGATGATCGCCTGGAATCTCGCTACCATTCACATGCTCTCCAACATGAGAGCTCGCGGCCAAGGCAGCTTTTCTGGTCTGAAACTTCTCCGCCGAAGTCACAGATATCCTTGTCAACTCGGTCACAAAAGACTGACCCCAGAAGGCACTTCAAATCGGTTAGTGTTCTATCCTTCACCAAAGTCTCAGATGGATATTTCCTTCTCATACCTTGTATACTTCGAAACGTATTTATCCAGCTTGGAAAAGTTAAGAGCTCTTTGCTCGTCGCTCATCGTAACAGCTTCCTGGTAGGCACCGGCAAGCTCCTCCGTGTTCCAAGGGTTGATGATTATACTACCGTTCAGACTCTGGGCTGCTCCGGCAAATTCTGAAAGCACCAAAGAACCGTGACGCTTTTGCTGTGTCGCAATATACTCGTATGCTACCAGGTTCATACCATCTCTGGTCGACGACACAATGCAGGCATCTGACACTGCATATAGAGCAATGAGCTCATCAAAGTTGACGGACTTGTGGAGGAAATGAATCGGCATGAATTCGACCGTGCCTAGTGCTATTAGCAACGCGGAGTATTGTGTTGTTGGGAGAGGGAACACTCACCGAATTTCCCGTTGATCCTGCCAACTAACTCATTCACCACTGCCCTCAAATTCTGATACTCCTCGACATCCTGTCTACTGGGAACAGCAACCTGGACAAGAACAACCTTTCCAACCCATTCTGGATGGTCACTAAGGAAGACCTCCAGTGCATGCAGCTTCTGAGGGACACCTTTTATATAATCAAGACGGTCAACGCCGACCATGAGCTTCACGCCCTGGAATTTCTGCTCGAGCGTTGCTATCCGCTTCTGGACCTTTTCCTTCTTAAGGCCCTCTTGGAATTTCTCTGGGTCAATACCGATCGGAAAGGCGCCGCAGGCAATAATCTTCCCTTGAAATTCGATACCATTAGGAGTCGTCGCGAGCCCCCTAGCAATAGAGTGAGTTTCAATGTTCCTAAAAGCTCAGCAATGACTCCACTTACAGTAATCGTGAGCAAGCGCTTAGGAAATGTCGTGTGTAGTCATAGGTATGGAAACCAATGAGATCGCAGTGAAGAACACCCAGTAACAGTTCATTACGGACCGGCAGAATTCTGTAGATCTCGCTACTGGGGAACGGAGTGTGGAGAAAGAAGCCGATCTTGACATTCTCCTTACTGCCTCCGATCTCCTCTCGCAGCATTTCGGGAAGCAGCATCAAGTGATAGTCGTGAACCCAGATAAGATCTCCATCCTTAACTTCTTTTGCGACAGCCTTGGCGAAAAGGCGATTTGCTTCCTTGTATGCGTCCCAAGCGGCCTCGTCAAACGTAATTTCACCGGGGTGGTAATGGAAAAGCGGCCAAAGAATAGAGTCTAATCAAAAAAAAAAAAAAATTTTGTTAGCATACGATCTCGTCTTTTTGTTCGGGTAGAATGAGGTTTGGCGCGAACTAACTGGAGAACCCATTGTAATGTCGATCCGCAAGTTCATCGTCGATAAACACTGGAACAGCCCCATATTCATCCTTCAACCGTTGCTTAACCTCGGGGATCTCCTCCTCCGGAACTTCCAACCCGGGCCAGCCATACCATTGGAAAGTCGTAGATTTTGATAGACCACTTAGACCACTAACCAAACCACCCGATGACATAGAAAAGTCATATTTGCCGTCTTCAGAGCGCTTGATGGTGATCGGCAATCGGTTCGAGACGAGGAGCAATCTCGCCTCGTTTTGAGGGGGGTTTTCGAGAGAAGGCATCGTGAAGATAGAAGCGACAAAAAGTTGGAATTAATCGGACGGTATGAGAATTAAAATCGCTAGAGGCAGGGCCGAAAGAAAGTGCTGCCCAAAAAGAGTCGCTCGGTGGAATGAGAATAAAGAAAAAGAAACAAATCCGACGTCAACAGGTCCCGATTGTAACAATAAACACAAGATCGACGATCAGACAGATAGCAGTCGTACTCAAAGCAAAAGAGTCGGGGGGAAAAAAAAAGGCAGAGGACAGCCCTCCAGAACGAGCTGACGGTATCGTCGGTGAAGCTGAAGTGGGAGAAGAAACACACGGCGGGGAACAGTGACCTCAGAGCCCAGCGAGCGGGCCAACAAGCCTGGGCGACGAAAGGCCGGCGAAACCTGGAACGGCGGCTTGTCGGGTAGAAGAAGAGCAGAACAAGTGGGCCTGGTTGCACTTTAATAGCGAGCACATCGACTGTCCAGGATAGAGAGAGAGGGTTGATGGATTAAATTGACAAAAAGAGAGAAACGCAAATAAAAGAGGGGGCAAAATCGAAGAAAGGTCACCAGGATGAAGATCAGTTGAGGAGTTGGACTGGGCGATGAAGTCAGTCCGACTGGATTCGAGGTCCCAGCCAGTCACAGCCCAGAGAGGCAAAGCTAATCGATGATGGCAACACTGAAACTGGGGAAAAAGGAGGCGAAAAAGAATGATATTTATATTGATTGCTAGATAGTTGGATAGTTCAGACTAGCCTGGAGTATTCTATCTATCCTGACACCCTTCATGGCCGATCACCGGCGTAATCATGGCGCATCTGACCGTACGCCCACATTGCAGGTGGCGTATCCCCAAGGCCCAAGGAGGGGTAGATGCAAACCTACAGGCAACTTGGATACGAATCAAGGGGAACACAGGGCAGAATGGCTTTTCTCTGTCGCATCGAATGCTCTAGCCCTGAAGGATATATTTAGATCCACTTGGGTGATATTATGTTGAGGGACTAAACTATTCACACTCAATGGATTCAGGACAAGGTACAAATGACGGACCATGAAAATCGATTTACAATGTCGATTTCTCCCCTGCCAGGTACCATCCTCCAGATGCTGTGTCGTGTATCGTCTTACCATCATCCTCCAGCTTCATCAACACCTGCAACACCCCGTGCGACGCAGGCAGATGCAGACTCTCTGGTACATTGCGATATATCACCTTCACCAGTTCAAGAGGGGTCCAGGCCCGCTTTCGTTCAGGGGATGTTTCATTCTCTTCGACATCAAGTTTCCCATAGCGAAGAACCCGTATTACTTCATCTTCACGCTGCTGGCGATGCTTGATGTATTCAGCAATCTTCGCCGTTGCATTCTCAAGAACGGCACCATGACCTGGGTATCCACGACCTGAAACTCGGCTGTGCATCCTTTGTAAACTGGAAAGATAAACCTTCAGATCTTCGAAAACGGCAGTGCCATGGCCCAGGACATCTAGAAAGATGAATAAGTCAAAATAGACACAAACAAGGAAGGGGGAAGCGCCTACTATCACCCGTAAACATGGAATCTTCTTCCTCAAAGACAAACGCCATATGATCCTCAGTATGTCCAGGGGTATGGAACGCTTTCAAAGTAGCCCCTTCAACACTAAACTCCTCCCCATCTTGGATATCCGTTTGCCCGTCCTCCGGGTGGTGTTTGTAAATAGTCGCCTGGGGACAGATTTTCAAAAGATCCGGAATGCCATTGACATGGTCATGGTGCCAGTGCGTGATGAGCGCTTTATGTACTGTTGCATTTTCCTCCGTCAAGAGTGTCTTGAGCCGGGATGCCCATGCAGGCTCGCCTTGGGCCGTGTCAATGAGGATTCGCTGTTTTCCTCGACCAACAAGGTATGTATTTGTTCCTGCAGGGCGATCAGCTAAACATGCCTTATTTTGATTTAAGAGAAACTCACCTTGTAATGTGAACTGTATGCCGCGCATCATGCAGAACGTTGTTAGTCCTGGTGCACAGACAGAGCTGTCGAACTCGGCCTACCTTTCCAGGATTTGCACCTAATATCCTCACCACGGAAGCACTGAGTCTTTCTACATCTGGGAGTGGAACGAGTTGAGCCATATCGATGGATGGATAAATGGCCCAGAAACGATCAAACTCTAGAGATGGCAAACTGTGTATCGAATGGAAGTTGAGGTCTCAGTTAATTGAATTTCATGCGGCCTATCATGCATAGAGACTCGCACTGCTTACAACTAGACACGATTCGACCACGACAGTATGAATCAGCAGCTGGATATATCAAGCAAGATACGTGATCTTCGATATTCTGACCCATCGACCTCCATAACCCAGTCAGATCATTGTACGGGCTCTTCCGAGGCGGGGCAGAGGGATTCGGGCCTCGGCAGAGCACATGTTGAGTCAGCAGTTCTGGTGATAGTTAACTAGAGCATGGTGCCACGCCTGATTGCGTACGACGTGAACAGTGAATGAATTCAAGTTTTACTGATGGCATCGAACTAAAGTTACTGTGGCGGATGAGGAACTACGTGTGCTAGAGAGATTTGAAACAGAAGGAAATGTGGTATGCGCGAAGTCCTAACATACAAAGATTGATGATAGAGTAAAACAAAAGACTATATTCATAGAGCCCACCAAAACTCGGAAAGGGGAATAAAGGAAACGAGTTCTCAGGTGACAAAAAAACAAAACATCGTAAAGAATTTTTCAGAGCTTGACTCCGCCTTTCCCATCATAAAACACTATTAGCAGGCACCATCCTCCCCAGATGCCGCTCTTCCACATCAGATAGACCATTAAGGCTGTATCTTCCTATCAATTGATAGAAATAGTGATGAAAAATATTTTACAAATAAGCTCTCATCAACCGGTGTTCAAGGGGCGCCTCGAGCCACAGGCCGACTTAGCAAGTGGTATCATTGCTTGGGGTCGTTATTTGTTTATTGAGCAGCCTTGCGGGCCATGGTGTTGAGGGCAGATCCGTCAACGAACCATTCGATCTGAGACTCGTTGAAGGTGTGGCTGAGCGAGACATCGAACGAGGCACTGCCGTCCTTGGGGTGGACACGGAGGGTCATGGGCTTGCCGACGGCGATCTCAGTGCAGAGCAGGTCGACGGTGTCCTCGGGCTTGATCTTGTCATAGTCGGCGGGGTCAGTGAAGGTCAGAGGAAGCATACCCTGCTTCTTCAAGTTGGTTTCGTGCTGGAGAGAAAAAAAGTTAGTTTCACTGCCGGCCAGGTCTCCATCAAGGGTTAACTTACGATACGGGCAAAGCTGCGGGTGATGATAGCAAGACCACCAAGGTGACGGGGCTCGAGAGCAGCGTGCTCACGAGAAGAACCCTCACCGTAGTTCCAGTCACCGATGACAACCCACTGGACGCCACGGGCCTTGTAGTCACGGGCAGTGGCAGGGACAGCGTCGTACTTGCCAGTGAAGGCGTTCTTGACGCTGTTGGCCTCGCCATTCTCGGCGTTGACAGCACCAATCAACATGTTGTTGGAGATGTTGTCAAGGTGGCCACGGTACTTCAACCAGGGACCAGCCATGGAGATGTGGTCAGTGGTAGTCTTACCCTGGCACTTGATCAGGATGGGGATACCAGTGGCATCCTTGCCATCCCAGGCCTTGAATCCACCAAGAACCTGCAGACGCTCACTGGTGGGGGAGACAGCGACGCTGATGGACTCACGGTCCGCGGGAGGAGCCTGGTAGGTGTCACGGCCGGGGTCGTAGCCCCGGTTAGGGAGACCATCACCGGAGGGGGCCTTGAGCATGAAGTCATTGCCGTCCTTGTCCTTGAGGGTGTCGGTGAGAGGGTTGAAGTTGAGGGTACCGGCAACGCACATGGCGACGGTAAGGTCGGGAGAGGCAACGAAGGCGTGGGTGGCGGGGTTGGCATCGTTACGGCCAGTAAAGTTACGGTTGTAGGAAGAGATGATGGAGTTGGGCTCGCCCTTCTTCACATCCTTGCGGTCCCACTGTCCAATGCAAGGACCGCAGGCGTTGGCGAGGATGACACCACCGAACTCCTCGAGGGTCTGGAGCTGACCGTCACGCTCGATGGTGGCGCGAATCTGCTCAGAACCGGGGGTAACGGTGAAGAGAGACTTGGACTTGACACCGTGGTCAAGGGCGTCACGAGCGATGGAGGCAGCACGGGACATATCCTCATACGAGGAGTTGGTGCAAGAACCGATCAGACCGACCTTGAGCTCCTCAGGCCACTTGTTGGTCTTGACGGCCTCCTTGAACTTGGAGATGGGAGTAGCCAAGTCGGGAGTGAAGGGACCGTTAACGTGAGGCTCCAGCTCGGAGAGGTTGATCTCGATCAGCTGGTCGTACTCAGCACCCTGGTCCTCGCGGAGGTCCTTGGCGTACTCTCTGGAGAAGTTTCCGATGTGCTGACGCTTGGTAGCCTTCAGGTAGTCGTACATGCGATCGTTGAAGGGGAACATGGAGGTGGTAGCACCGATTTCAGCACCCATGTTACAGATGGTTCCCATACCAGTGCAAGACAGAGAGTCAACACCAGGTCCGTGGTACTCAATGATGGCACCAGTACCACCCTTGACAGTGAGGAGACCAGCAACCTTAAGGATGATATCTACAAAAACGTGTTAAAAGTGCAAAAAGGAAATGGTTGATAATTGTATACTCACCCTTAGGAGTAGTCCAGCCAGACATCTGGCCAGTAAGCTTGACACCAATGACCTTGGGGGCCTTCAGTTCCCAAGGAAGGCCAGCCATGACATCGACGGCATCAGCACCACCGACACCGATAGCGGCCGAGGCGAGACCACCAGCGTTGGGGGTGTGAGAGTCAGTACCGATCATCAGAGCACCGGGGAAAGCATAGTTCTCCAGAACGATCTGGTGAATGATACCGGAACCGGGCTTCCAGAAACCAATGTTGTACTTGGCAGTAGCAGAAGCAAGGAAGTCATAAACTTCCTTGTTGATGTCGTTGGCACGAGCAAGATCCTTGTCACCACCAACCTGGGCCTCAATCAAGTGGTCGCAGTGGACGGTGGTAGGAGTAGCGACGGACGGCATACCAGCCGACATGAACTGCAGAATAGCCATCTGGGCGGTGGCATCCTGGCAAGCAACACGGTCGGGACGCAGCTTGAGGTAGGACTTGCCACGCTCGAGCTCCTGGCCGTGAGGGTCGTCAAGGTGAGAGTACAGAACCTTCTCGGCGTAGGTGAGAGGGCGCATCAGACGCTGACGGACAATGTCCAAGTTCTGGGACATCTTCCTAAAAAATTGAAAACATGTTAGCAACCCTGTTTAATAGGCCAAACAATTGCATGAATTGTAGCAGCCAACTCATCGCAAGACCAACGGGTTGATCATACTTGTAGTTGATGTAGTGACCCTGTTGAAGCATAATTAGCCAGTGTTACGATGCCGAGGCAATCCGAGGATCTCATGATCATCACATACAGTTTCACAGTTGGTCATCTCGACCTTCTTGTCGAGAGGAGATTCGCCGACGGTGGCGTAGCCCCGAGCCCCGAACAGCTATACAATTGGTTAGCTATTTTGCACTCCATAGTTCATCCCAAGTCCTCTGTAGTCCAAGAATAGGTAGCTCAAGGGTCGTAGGCTTACAAGTCGGGACTTAGGTGCCTGTTCAACGATTTAGTTAGCTTTCAATCATTTACCATAGGGCAGCTATCCAATGCATGAAGCTGCACCGATGCATCCTCTGCCATGTTGGACAGAGGATGATGTAGAGAGATGACTTACCATCGCACCGACGCGCGCGAGCCTTGTGGAGATCATGATGAAAGCTCTCTATGCGATGTGGACAAGGCTGCGACACATTCAAGGAGAGCCAATCCAAGCAATAGCAGCCAGCTTCAGGTAATAGAAGCAGCGAGAATGGAGTGGAGAGTGGGAGAGGAAAGGAAGAAAGAAAGGAAGGAGAGGAGGAAATGGAGCAGATAAAAAGGAAGCTTGGTGTTTTTGAGTGGGAAAGATTCTGGTTTACCAACAGCGATTCCTGCACTGGGGAACCGGAGAAGAGGACCCGTAATCGCTCATGACAGTACGGGACCCATACGTTTTCGGTAAGTTTGCTCCAGGCATGCGTCCGGATACAAGGAAGATGGCTGGGTAATCCACTCCCTTTCTCCCTAAACTTCCGTTCAAATGCCAGATGTTCATCGGAAGTTCCAAATGGCCTGCAAACCTAACCAGATTGAGACCCATAATCCTGTTATTGATTCGAAAAAGCATCGATGTCAATGGTCTCTTTGCTTTTTACAACGGTGACCCCATGTGGTTCAGATCGTAAACCGTTACATTACGCGGTAATTTTGGCCACAAGACTGCGCATGGGTCTGGTGCATGTGAGACACATAAGCCAATCACAGGGCGGGTGATTACCGTTGGGCTTTGACCACATAAGAATACCTGGTTACTGGCATGGACTTTAGGTACTAGGTAAGTGCTTCATGCGGCATATATTTAGCATGTAGTTTTCTTTGAACCTCATATTTCTAAGTATTTTCATAAATAGCTCTATTAATTCAAATGCAGAGTTTGCGCAAATGTACGTGAGCGTGTTACTGTGGCTACCGCAATTAAAACAAGTAAGCATTATTTCACCTGAGACGCAACTGGATGGTGCTGCTTCTCCTGAGCTCACGGAGCAACATGCCGGGTGAATGAAAACGTCATAAATTACCGCACGCCGGGAAGAACGCTGTACCGCTGGTAATGAACCCGCGACGAAACCGAGTCAGAACCGAGGCCTACCGATGGGAGTCCCGCGGGCCGGCGCCAAGCCCACATCGGACGCACACCAATGATGAGTGAGGTGTTTCAAGAGATCTCCTGGCGCGCACAAACGCGGAAATTTCATGTCCTTGACCCGCTATCGCACCGCCTAAAGCTTTAGCATCATTCCGTTTATCGGTGATAATTTTTGCGATAGTCGATACTCATCGGGAAAGAACATCGGTTTGCCTTTGATATTGATAGACGTCCAAAATGGGTGCTTTGCGAAGAGTCAAGACTAAGCGCATGACGAGGTACTTACAATTCCATTGCTATTGATATCCATGCGCATGATCACATGGAATGGCTTATTGAATCCGCTCTAACAAAAAATTTTTCTATACAGAGGTTACGATCAAGTCCGAGAAGACATCGACTCTCCCAAGCACCTTGCGCAATACAAAGCCACCAAAGACGCAGAGGACCTTCCTGGTCTAGGAAAACACTACTGTGTTGAATGCGCAAAATGGTTTGAAAGCGAATTCAATCTGGTCGCCCATACCAAGGGTAAAAACCACAAACGAAGGTGGGTTGACATCTCGCGCATAACATTTTTCAACTAGGATCGTGGCTAATGCACCGCTTGTTCTATTATAGACTCCGGTTGTTGCGAGAGGAACCGCACTCACAAAAGCTGGCTGAGGCCGCCGTTGGCTTGGGAACTGATAATGGCGTACGGCAACAAGAGTCGGTCGTCGACATGGAAGATTAGGTCGGATGGCCCATTCACCATCGATTGGCATCTACGAGCAACATCATGATGGATCATGAACACACTCGTTGAAAAAACAGGAAATGCTTCATGAACAACAATCTTATGAATCAAGGGCTTCGACGAAAAAAATTTCTATGCAGCACATGCCTTGCTCTCGACGTTGTTTCATCGGCGATTCTATTGGTTGCGCTCGAAAAAAGCTCATCGCCCAATCAGCAGCTTGCTGAGGTGGAAGAGCCGCACGTGAAACCACATGTGCCGAAAGTCGCCAAAAAGTGGACACCGAGCATGCTTCCTCCGGTTTGCGCTGATTACAAAAACAGCCGTTTCTCGGAGCGCTGTTTTGTCAGAGTCCCGCTTTATCCGGATTCCGGCATTTTCTTCTTAGGCGAAATTTATTTACTAGCTTCAATACAGAGTACAAACTTCAAAGTTGTATGGTTGAAATAAATGAAATATATATTTACACCGAGTTTTTTGTATGATCTGTCCTGTGATTCTTAGGCATCTCATGTTTGGGCATATACTGGTTTTTGAGGGCTGTTAAGAGCTTTCATAAGCCACTCATAGGTTGCCCACTGTGTTATAGTGAGCAATTTTGGTCATTTTTGAATCAGTGAGTTTTGATAAACGTACCTGCACAGCATTTACTATGAATGCTCTGATGCTACAGACTCCTAGGCCGCGATAGAAAACCGACAACCCTTCGTTTCGGTAAGCTTGTCTCGCAAGCTCAAAGGAACTCAAGGGCTGCCTGGTGCTCTGTGGCACCAGAAGCTGCTGGGATTCAGGATATGCTCCAATTGTCTGGGCTTGCAGTCTTGTTTTGATCACATCCAATGGGAAGACTGATGCCCAAGTAGCGACCCCAGCAATGCCTCCGCAAAGAAGAACCTTCATCGCAGATTGATGTGCTCCATCATCTTCGGAGGCCATGAGTCGTTTGGAATACTCGTAAGACCAAAAGCTGTAGATGTGTAAATAACGGCGGATGAAGATCCGGGGAAGCAGATTGCATACTAAAATCCATAGCCAATAGCATCTCTGGCACTAGTAATCGCTCCTCCAAAGTAGAGACCCCTCCAGCCCTTGTTTCGGACAATGTGCTTTGCCACAGTCCAAGACGAGATACCTTGGCGAGTATCAAGTTGCGTTCGACATTTGATGAACTCTGTTGGCGACGATATAGTCCAACTAGCCAGTCCGCCTGCAGCACCGGCAAGCCAAATGTTAGATAATGAAACGCCCTGGGGGTTTGTGGGATCCACCACTGAGCCATCAAGAAGCATCAATGACCGATTATAGGCGACAAAGAGAATAGCGTTGAGGGCTCCATATCCCAATATAGGAGCCGCCGCACCTAAGACTGACATTAGTAGCTTGATCTGGATATTATACATCTACTGGTATCTGCAAACCTCGTACAAGAGAGCTGGTCCTCTCGAATCGGTTGAAACTTGACCTCGTAGACGTGGCAATTGCATCTTGGGTGTGGCCTGCCTGTAATTGAACCTTGATGACATCTAAAGGGTTTCCAATGATAATCCCAATAGCCCCGCTAAGGTAACCAGCCCAAAAATCGGATGCCATTTGATCGAACGGTGCCAGACCAGTATGACCAGGGTGTTGAGTATCTCATCGACTCATCCCCCTCGGCGGGGGGGTACATCCTTCCTTATCTGGATCGCGGGGCAGCCGTTGGACCGAGGCTTAGGGTTACCTGCCCGCTGTATAACCCGCCCACGTGATTTCGCGGAACTTTGGTGTTTGGGGCCAGACGCGCCAAGTGATGTGGCAACGCGTGCGATGATAGCAGGCAGAGCCTCAGCCGATGACTACAGCATCGGCCTGAACCATCGAAGAACATTTTTGAAGACTGGCTTGTGCCATAGTTTTGAAATTTTGGATCAATGTAAGAAGTGAGACAGCACATTCTGTTTGAGAAAATACTCATTGACGTCTCCAGGTATCGACCTCGGCCAGCTTCAACGGAAGGTGGTGCAGGCACGCCGTCATCAAAGTATCCTCCAAGCAGCACATCCCTCAAATCCGGCGACCGTCTCGCGAAGCCTTTCAAATGCCCTGGAACAGCCACCTTAACTCGAACCTCAGAAAAACCGTCGAGAAAAAGGAGGAAGGTGAATTACGCCAACGCGGATGGAAGTACGGAGGACCAAGGTGAAAAGCCATGGACGAACGAGGAGCGCCTCGCGCTTGCAACCCGAGACGCCAACAAATTCCCCGTTTTTAAACCCAAAGACAAGGATACCGCATTCAGGCAAAGGTTTACAGTTCCATTAATCAATAAATCGGCAGACACCTACGATGCCGCGAGGCCGGCACCAACTTTGGGAATGAGGCGAGGTGCCTCATTTGTGGTAAAACCATTGCATGATCCTAGCGGGGAGTTCGCCATCGTATTATATGATCCAACTGTTGATGATGTCGATGAAGCACCCGAACCACCCAAGGCACAAGAAGGCCAGCCCGATGAAGCAAACTCGAAATTAGATGAACCGCTTGTGCATAAGAGCCTAGCAGATATTCTCGGGCTTAAAAAGGAAGTTGATTCTCGTCCTAAAGTTCCGGTTGTCATAGATCCAAAGGTGGCAAAGATTTTGCGGCCACATCAAGTTGAAGGTGTAAAGGCAAGCATTCTCCGCTTCACCCATTCGCCGGAATATTGGACTGACATTATCGACTTTGCAGTTTCTTTATCGCTGTACAACCGGCTTGATTGATAAAAACGCAAATGGCTGCATCATGGCAGATGGAATGGGGTTGGGCAAGACAGTATGGGCAACCTGTGGCATCTTCAAATCACTACTGACTCTTACAGCTTCAATGCATTGCCCTGATGTGGACCTTACTTAAACAATCCCCAGAGGCGGGGAAATCAACCATCCAGAAGTGTATCATCGCCTGCCCATCAAGTTTAGTTGGAAATTGGGCCAATGAGCTCGGTGAGTCGTACACATAGTATATTATTCGTCTCAGCTGACTAGTACAGGGAAATGGCTGGGAAAGGACACCATAAATCCGTTCGCAGTGGATGGCAAGGCGTCAAAGACGGAACTCACTACTCAGATGAAACAATGGTCAATGGCTTCCGGACGCTCTGTTGTGAGGCCCGTGTTGATTGTTTCCTATGAGACGCTTCGTATGTACGTTGAAACATTGAAAGACAGTCCAATAGGGTTGCTATTGTGCGATGAAGGGCATCGCTTGAAAAATAAAGATAGCTTAACATGGACTGCATTGGACAGTCTTAATGTGAGCCGACGAGTCATTTTATCCGGAACTCCCATTCAGAATGACCTGTCAGAGTACTTTGCTCTGCTTAATTTTGCGAACCCAAATCTGCTAGGGTCGCAGAATGAATTTCGAAAAAGATTCGAATTGCCAATTCTCAAGGGGCGCGATGCGGCGGGCACAGAAGAGGACCGAAAGAAAGGTGATGAAAGACTACTTGAACTTTCCGGCATTGTCAACAAATTCATCATCCGTCGGACGAATGACATCCTATCTAAGTACTTGACCGTCAAGTACGAACATGTTGTATTCTGCAACTTATCGCCGTTCCAGCTCGGTTTATACAAACATTTCATTCAGAGCCCAGAAATCAGAAGTTTGCTAAGAGGCAAAGGAAGCCAGCCCTTGAAAGCGATTGGAATTCTGAAAAAGCTCTGCAATCATCCGGATCTTCTCGATCTCGCTAAAGACCTCCCAGGGTGTGAATATACTTTCCCCGATGACTATGTGCCACCTGAGGCTAGAGGTCGTGACCGAGAGATCAAATCTTGGTATTCAGGCAAGATGATGGTTCTTGATCGTATGCTGGCCCGCATACGTCAGGATACCAATGACAAAATTGTCCTCATCAGTAACTACACTCAGACATTGGACCTCTTTGAAAAACTTTGCAGAACACGGGGTTACGGTTCGTTACGATTGGATGGTACTATGAACGTGAACAAACGTCAAAAATTAGTCGAAAAGTTCAATAACCCCGACGGAGAGGAGTTCATCTTTCTTCTTAGCAGCAAAGCTGGTGGCTGTGGCTTGAACTTGATCGGTGCAAATCGCCTCGTGCTGTTTGATCCGGATTGGAACCCGGCTGCTGACCAGCAAGCTTTGGCGCGAGTATGGCGTGATGGGCAGAAGAAAGAATGTTTTGTCTATCGCTTTATCGCGACAGGTTCGATTGAAGAGAAGATTTTCCAGCGACAATCGCATAAACAGTCGCTTTCTTCATGTGTCGTCGATTCCGCAGAAGATGTCGAACGGCACTTTTCCCAGGAATCGCTCCGTGAACTTTTCCAGTTCAAGCCAGAAACAAGAAGTGATACCCATGACACTTTCAAATGCAAGAGATGCAGACCGGATGGAACGCAATTTATCAAAGCACCAGCTTTATTGTATGGTGATACAAGCTCCTGGAATCATTTTGTGAATGACGGCGAGAAGGGCCAGCTAGGCAAGATTCAAGACTTGCTGATACGCCAAGAGGCAGGAGAAAGAGATGTCTCCGCAGTTTTTCAATACATAAGTCATTAATGGCGTTATCTATACTGGGAGTATTATTGGCGGCCATTTTTTATTAATGTCTCGGTCGACTTGGGAGTTTTATTTTCGTCTTGATCCATTTCCTTTGATGATATGTATAGCATAGGATATCACGTTTTGTTACAGCCCTAGAGATGACAATAGAATATTAATGCATCAGCATGACAATAATTTCTTGAACTTTTTTTATCCAGTTGTTGAGTTGATTGACTAAGTCGAGTCCTGATGTAACGTAGATAGTAGATACGGTATCCCGTAATCATACTCGGGGCTACGTCACATCGCGTCCACTAAGACACCCATCCACGTTGCCAACGCATCTTGCAGTGAGTGCCCCCCACATTGTTTATCTCGACAAAAGGAGGCTGGAAGGGCTGTTAATCAGCTTAACAGGTTTTTATGGTCGCAACAAGGCTGCCGCCGTTCGAAATTGATGGTCTGGGAATAGCTACAACTAGCTGCAGGCTCGTCTCGAGATACCGATTCACCGCCCAGCTCAACAGAAACCCCCCTCTCCACCATGAGCCTTGCTTAGCCTACAATTAAAGCTCGTGCATCATTGCTGTTCGTTTTGGTCTGAGCTATGGATTACTCTGTCCAGCGCTTGCTAAATGACAAGCTTTACGATCGGAGGAAACAAGGAGCCTTAGAGTACGGTCAAGTGATTCTTGTTAGGATGACGATCAGTGTGCTAATTAAAAGGGCGTTTTTAGGCTCGAGAAAATCGTTCGTGATGCTGCTTTAAAAGATGAATACGAGAAGATCCGAAATATCGTCGACCAACTATGCCATGACTATGCATACGCCGTACACCAACCTCATGCTAGAAACGGTGGTTTGATCGGGCTGGCGGCCGCTTCAATAGCGCTGGGATCCGTGACCCAACCAGGATACGTGAGACAATCAGGACATATTTATATACAGTATATACTGAGACAGGGATCTTCTAGGAGGGTGTTGCGCCTTATCTCAAAGAAATCGTGCCCCCGGTGCTTGCTTGCTTCTCGGACCAGGATGCGCGAGTCAGGTATTACGCATGCGAAAGCATGTACAACATTGCCAAGATCGCCAAAGCAGAAATATTGCCTTTTTTCAATGAAACTTTCGATGCATTGAGCAAGGTTGGTGCTCTCCGTGGATGTTGATTTTGAAAACACATCACGCTGACATATGGTTCAGTTAGCATCTGACTCCGAAGGCTCCGTGAAAAACGGTGCTGAGCTTGTCAATCGGCTTGTGAAGGATATTGTAGCCGAGTCTGCTGCTACCTATGTTTCGACCCTACAGATTTCTGAAAAGGAAACATCGGATCCAGATGGATTTGAGGATGCGGAGCTTCCCACTGCCTTCTCGCTTGCAAAGTTCATCCCGCTACTTAAGGAACGGATAAATGTGATCAGTGCATTTACCCGTACTTTTCTTGTGTCATGGCTGACACTGCTTGATACGATCCCGGATCTAGAGCTTGTTAGCTACCTGCCAGAGTTCCTTGGGGGGCTGATCAAATTCCTTGGCGACTCGGAAAAAGAGGTGAACGTGGCTACTCAAGTCCTTCTAGATAGGTTTCTATCTGAAATTAAGAGGATTGCACGCCTCAGGAAAGGGATTGAAGATAGTCGGAAGGGGCAGGAAAGCAATAACAGACAATCAGTGACAAGCGACAGCGTTAGCACGACTATCGATCCGCCTATCGCTCTCGAGACTGAAAAGAATGATAACGAGAATGCCATAGAAGACTCAGATTCCGAGTCTGTCGTTGTCGAAGATGGTTTACACGTCGACGGGGACTGGATTCCCGGCCAAGATGTCCATATTGACTACCCCAAAATTTTAGAAATCCTTGTGGCCTTTGTTCAAACCTCCTATGGTGAGTGATTCTCATTCAAAATAATATATCATTTCATGATTCGGTGCTCATTTCAATTTCAGATGAGGAGATACAATTGACAGCGCTGCGGTGGATTGACAGTTTCTTTGAAATAAGTCCCGAGGATATTCTTCCATTCGTTCCGCCTCTCCTTACTCGAGTTCTCCCTGCAATGTCCAGTACTTCAGACCAAGTACGACAGGCCGCAAACCGAGTCAATACGTCTTTGCTAGAGTACATTGTTTCCTTGCCGGAAACGGAGGAAAGGCAAACCACAACCTCGAAATTACCACCTGGTACTACTAGCAAAGAAAGCTTCGAGAGATCCTCTACACCTAATATCAAACCACCCGATGCACCAGGGAGCGATCCCCAAAAGCAAAGCCCACAAGAGCTCTCAAATGACCAGACACCTCGAAGCAGTATCATATCCACACCCATACCGTCTGTGGGTCTTGATTACTCCGCAGCCGTGGAATCGCTTACTCTGCATTTCCTGAATGATAATGAAGTTACGAGAGTGGCTGCATTCTCTTGGCTGATTATGCTTCATCGAAAAGCTCCTCGAAAGATCCTCACATTCAATGATGGGTCTTTTGGTGCTCTTCTCAAGACGCTATCAGACCCTGCGGAGGCGGTTGTAACCAAAGATCTTCAGCTCATATCTCAGATTTCAAGAAGCAGTGAAGACAAACATTTTTTCGGTTTTATGGTCGATCTACTTCGGCTTTTTTCCACGGATAGACATCTTCTTGAGGTCCGTGGAAACCTCATTATCCGACAACTTTGCATGAATCTGAGCCCGGAACGTATCTATCGAAATCTAGCTGAGTGTCTTGAAAAAGAGGAGGTAAGTACCATGTCTGACCTGGAAGACAAGTTACTAATTCCGAGTTAGGATATTGAATTTGCTAGTATCATGGTCCAGAATTTGAACAATAATCTTATAACTGCGCCAGAGCTTTCGGAGCTTAGAAAAAGACTCAGAAATCTTGACTCCAGGGTAAGGAGACTGTTGATCTTGTACGTTAATGTGAAGCTAATCGATCTTGTAGGAAGGTCAAATGTTCTTCGTGACTCTATTCAGGTCGTGGTGTCATAATGCCGTTTCTACATTTTCCCTATGCCTGCTCGCGCAAGCTTATGAGCAGGCTTATAATCTTTTGCAAGTTTTGTAGGTGCAGAACTATCCATCCATGATGTGACTTCTACTGACATTATCTATTAGTGCCGAACTTGAGATGACCGTCAACATGCTGATCCAAATCGATAAGCTGGTTCAGCTACTGGAGTCCCCTGTCTTTACCTGTCAGTATTGGGCTTTCCCCGCCATATCTAATCATCTGCTGATCTGTAAAAGATCTTCGTCTTCAACTTCTTGAGCCAGAAAGATACCCATACCTCTACAAATGCCTCTATGGTGTTCTTATGCTTCTTCCTCAAAGCTCAGCTTTCGCCGCGCTGAAGAACCGCCTGAATAGCGTTAGCAACATTGGTCTTCTGCAGACCGGACTACGGCCGTAAGTCCTATAGCCCAAATTTTCCATATACAATCCCAAAAAAGCTAACGAACATCCCCAAATTAGCGCAGGACCATCCGCCAGCTACGAGCGCTCAACAGGCCGACTGAAAACACGTGACGAGAACTCCATCCGCTGGGTAGAACTCTTAGACAAATTCAAATTCGTCCAAGAGAGAGCAAGACGAGCCCAGACCACATCCCAACGACAACTCCAACAGGGCAGCACCAGCACTTCCACGAGTCTCCATAACCCCTCCCTCTCAGCTGCCCTCTCCGCCGCCGCCACAGCCGACCAGGCACGCGGGAAAGAGAGAACATACCCAGATACTCCTCGCGGAAGCCCAGGGCCCAGTGGGTCTGGGGGCCGCCATACCCCGGAGACCGGGAACCAGAAGGGCGGGTCTATATTAGGTGGTGCGCAGAGACACAAGTCCAGTCTTTCGAATCTCGGTCGATTGGGTATTGGAAGTAGGAAGTCCAAACGCTGATTGATTGAGCTTGGGCTTGGGTGAAAAATGCGTGTTTAAGAATGGATGCGATATACGTACAAAATTAATGATCAATGTGGGTAGGTTGTCTATTATCTGTTTATAGCATGTATATGGTGGTTTCAAGTTGACAGGCTTTTTTGTGCTTGTCTCATGGAATATTTGGGCAGGATAAGTCGTTGCAACCTCAGAGGTTTTCTGTATCGCAGTGATTGATATCCCCGTTCCTTACATCAATAAATAGTGCATCTCAAGGTGTCTCACTGCTACATTTCTGGTTGATTATTTTATGGTTATCGTCGTAGTTTTCGATATTCAAATGTTCTATTCATGTACAATGTACACAGTCAGCACAAGTCAAAGACTTGCTAGGCTCTAATGCCGATTGATAATAATAAAGCACAAGCAGAACAAAACCACTTCCTAAACGCTGCCAAGGATGACAAGAGCATTGCATGCTAGAAGACAAAGCGCAATTGAACAGCATACGTCACACAATAAATGGTAATCACAAGTAACTCCAAAATATCCGCACAGGAAAGAAAAAATAGAAGTGTAAATGAGAAAAGGTATCGATCGGACCGATGGCGGGCAATTGGCATGAGGCACGTTTCGAATCGTCTTCATCGGGGATGAAACAGGTTGTCGCAATCAATATGAAACATGGCCGGATTTTCGAGGCAACAGAGCGGATCGGCCGTGACAACGACAAGGGCTCGTCTGGTTTAAAATTGCCTTGGATCCGGATCAAATGACAAGTGTGTCGGACGAAAAATATGGACTCGGAGGGAAAGAAAACATCAACTTTTCCGCTCACAGTCTTGATCCATGAAATGAAAAAGATAAACAAGCACATGGCATAGTGATTGGAAACATCGTCAAGTCCTTCACATGAGACATTATGTGAAGGACACGGTTTGTGAAAAGTAGAAAGGTAAAAGGCCGAATCGAGGGTATTTCATTCGTCACCGCCATCGCGAGTCGGTCGATACACTCCATGTGGGAGTCTTCCAGTAACTTCCAGTTGAATTTTTGGAGACAGTCCCTGTTGGCGAATGCGATCCATTTGTGTAAACGTATTCACCATCGACGTACTGCACGCCCGCGTGGAATGTACTGCGATGCTTGCGACGAGCGTAGCGCTGCTCCAGCCGGTAGAGCTCGATTTCTGTTTCTTTATTAGTTTGCTGAACAAGAATTGAATGATTATGGATATAAATGACGAGACATACTTGCTTGCAACTTTTCGATGAGACCCATTATGTTTGTTCTTTCAAGGTAGCACTTTGTTTTTGTTCGCTTCTATCGCATCCAATCGTTGCTTATGGCTGTCGTTTCCTTCTGGAAACCGGTCTCTTTTAAAGAGTGGATTATGCGCCTTGATGGCTAGGTATGGGTGTCACAAAAAATGTCGGAGTAGGGGTTTAAAGCAGGCGTGATACACCGCGGTAAACGATTGGTGTCGGGCTGCGCGTGGGATCAATTGAGCATGTCTAGGTTTCAGATTAGCCCAGGGTCTCAAACATTGCCAAAAATGGGCACCACGAGGTTGGAAGTTCATCCATACAGTTCAATTATATCCAAGACAGTAGGTGAGATCTATGTTGGCGATATTCAATATCAATCGGTGAACCGGAATTTTCGGTTGAGAAGCGAAATAGAATATGTCCAGGGGAGAGAGAAGAGAAGAGAAGAGAAGAGAAGGATAGGATTGAATAAATCTGTCTAGGGGTGGAAGAATTGGTATACAGGGACGTCGTCAAAGGATAGGTAGTAAAGGAGCGCGATAATCAGTGGTAGATCTGAAAGTTGGATAAAGAACGTGAGGGTTTATTGGGATTTGGGGGCAGCGCTATTGCACACTAGTCGAGATAAACTACCACAATAAGGTATGAAAGAAAGACTGGAAGAGAAGAAGCAAAGAAAGAACAAAGAAGGGGAAGGAAGATGAAGAAGATGACGGGGTGATTGATAAATCAGGAGAGAAAGAGAGGAAGAGAGTGTGGAAGAGGGAAAAAGCACGACCGGTTGTGGGGAAGGAAAGGCGTACGTCGGAGGGGAAACTGGGAAGGAACGAATGGTCACCCAGGGCAGGAACGAGGGCGGGGCGTGCACTAGCGCCGCAGTAGTGCGTGTTTTAGCCAGGGGCTGCCGAGGGTTAGCGGCCAGTTGGCGGCCCTAGGGCCCCTAGAACCGTCTAGCCCGTCCAGAACGGTTGCCCAACCACGAGGGCAGCCGGGATCTTGCCTGCATTCCATCCTGGTTGGTCCATCCACCACCTAGAATCCAGGGACTGGCTGTATATAAGCATCCAGATATCCAGATAACCAGATAGCACCGGGTGGTTAGTATGGAGTGACAGATTAAAAGACCATCCAGGAGAATGTTAACACTTGACAGCCTCCAGGTGTCATTCATTTGACTTGCGCGGTTTATCTGCGCGCTAGGGGATTTTGAATTTGCCGAACCCTCCGGTCGGAATGCTATCCCTCAATCCCCTCATCGAACTCCTCATGGCTCAATCTAGAGGGGTTTCACATATACAGTCTGACGCCATAGTCACTTTACTATCCAAAAAGATTCGTTATATGTGATTGTCTGACCATCTAGGCATAAGAAGTATATCCATGTAAGTATCTCCAATTTAGAGAAAGAAAAAAAATGAATGAAACCCTCCAATCTCTTGTCTATTTCTGCTTGGGCTCTGCCGCATCCTGAGCTTCTTCTTGGGCGCTCCGCTCATATTCCAGATCTTGCGTTAGCGATGTTTCCTGGGCTAAAAAGGTAAATTCAGTTAGCTTTCTATAATCGCCTCTTTCATTGTGTGCTTCTTACCATTCCATAGCTCAGCGTAAATGCCATTCTGGTCCAGAAGGTCTCGGTGTGAGCCCTTCTCTGCCACTTGCCCATCCTTCAGCACGAGGATCTGATCGCTGTCAAAGATCGTGCGCAATCGATGCGCAACAAAAACGCTGGTGCGAGCCTTCTCCTTCAGAATGCTGTTGATGTTTTGCAACAATGCCTGCTCGGTGTAGGTATCAAGGGCCGAGGTCTGTCGTTGGTCAAGTTAGCATGGCTGTCCCTGCAATACAAATCATCTAAACCAGCTCTTACCGCTTCATCAAAGAACAAGAGTGGTGGGTCCTTCACAAGCAGTCGAGAAATCGCCATTCGCTGCTTTTCACCGCCAGAGATCATCATTCCCCTCTCACCCACAGCCGTCTGGTATCCGTCGGGCAGTTTCTCGACCAATTCATGGATATGAGCACGCTGGGCGGCCTTTCGCACCTCTTCATCAGTTGCATCAATCTTTCCATAACGAATATTGTGAGCAATTGTGTCATTGAACAACGGCGTGTCTTGAGGAACCACTCCAATAGATTTGCGGAGACTTTCCAGTGTCACGTCGCGCACATCTTGACCGTCAATCAGGATTCGGCCCTCTTGGGCGTCATAGAATCGGAACAACAGCCGCAAAATCGTGGATTTACCGCAGCCACTCGGTCCAACGATAGCAAACTTCTGACCAGCAGGAATCGTAAAGCTAGCGTTCTTAAGGATGGGCCTCTCGGGATGATAGCCGAACGTGACATTCTCGAACCGGATCTCTCCTCCCTGCTTGAGCTCAAGGGCTTTGGCATTCGCTCGTTCCTTGATCGTGACATTGACCTTTTGGAGGTTAAACAGGGTTTCCATGTCAAGCAGCGACTGGCGCAGCTCACGGTACACGGAACCAAGGAAGTTCAGCGGCACGGACAATTGGAAGACCAGTTGGTTGACCATGACCAAGTCACCAACCGTCAGTGATCCGCTGGCCACTCCGTTGGCCGCAAGGTACATCATGGCGGCCAATGCACTCGAGAAAATCATATTCTGGCCAGAGTTGAGGAAGGCCAGAGACGTCGTAACCTTGATGGACGCATCTTCGTACGACTTCAAAGCCCTGTCATAACGTGCAACCTCAAAACGCTCATTATTGAAGTATTTGACAGCCTCGTAGTTGATAAGCGAGTCCACAGCTACAGTTGCACCGCGGTTATCCGCCGCGTTGGCCTGCTTCCGGAATTTCGTTCTCCACGCAGTGGTTGTGATAGTAAACGCAGTATATGCAAGCATTGTCGCTGTTGTAATCGCAGCAAACTGCGCACCATACTGGTACGTCTATATTCAATGTCAGCAAGTCACTGATATGTGAAGTCGCACTCCAGAACCATACCAGTATACCGCATACAAGGGAAATCTCCAACGCAGTAGGGACCACATGGAACACCATGGATGTCAGCAAGAAGCTGATACCCTTTGTTCCACGGTCAATCGCTCTTGTCAAGCCACCAGTCTGGCGAGTAAGGTGGAAGTTGAGGTCTAGCCTTAACAGATGCTCAAATACGTTCCGTGCCACTTTGCGAATCGCCTTCTGGGCCACACTGGCAAATACAGCATTTCGGAGCTCCTGGAAAAGTGTAGCGCCGATCCTAGTAGCACCGTCTGGGAGATCGTTGTTAGACAAAGCTTCCAAAAGCTAGCAAATCTCCCTTACAAGCTATAATCATTGACCCGGCCACTGTATACGCTGTGCCGCCGACAGTGGCAAAGTCGATATTCATCGAATCAACAATGCTCTTGAAATAAAATGGAACTTCGACGTTCAAAACCTGGATCCATCGTGAGCATTCAATTGCGGTGAAACGACCGTTGCAATACTACTCACCTTTGCGCCAATTAACAGCGACAATGCAGTTCCAACACGAAGCTTAGTGCCCCAGTCATCCTATGATGCCAAGTTAACCACTGAACAGCTTTTCCCAGCTTTCGGGTTCCTAGTGATCAACCCTCACCTTTGGCCAGAGGTACTTTGCCATCTCCCTCATAATGGCCCAGTCTGCCTTCCTTTGCTCCTTATTCCCCACCGTCGTCTCGCTCAGTAAATCCTTCTTCTTCGTAGCCGTTGCATTTTGGGTATCTCTGGGATTTGGGGTCACGTCCGCATTCGCGGTTCGAGCTACTGGCGGGGCATTGGAACTCGTTGTCTTTCGCTCTGAGGTAGGATCTCCGGGAGCCTGTCTCCTGTACGGACTCGTACTGGATGTGAATGCCCTGAATTGGCTTCCAAAGTATGCTGTCTTCAATGGTGTCGAGCGCGGAACAGCAGGCAGAAGATGTATGTACCGCCCGGAGGTACGCCAGCAAGGCGATCGAGCTGCTCGGGGCAGCATGCCGGCCTGTATAGTGTGTGTTTTCAGCGACCAGATGGTATGCCGTGGCTTCTTTCAGCCTAATAATGGATCATTGTCGGTGTGAGAGCTGGATAGAAGGTAAATTGAGCAGCTTGAGTGAGCTGTCTTGGTCGTGTCGATGGGGACCGCCGGGTTCGGAGGAACAGGAACGTCAGTGTGAATGTTTCGCACGCGATCGGCCGGATTAGGTCTTCCCCACATCAGATATCGGAATCAACATTGCCGGCACGACAATAGCTTCATTTAACTGATGGTGGTATTCAATAAATACAGTATAGCTTTATCTATATTATCTTAAAAATGATGTTTCTTATGCTGTTTTCAAACATTCGAGTTGATTACCAACTACCACCAACCAGATGTACCGAGTGATGCTTGGGGTCTTGACATGGAGTACTTGAAGCAGCAATAGGCTTCTGGATGCTTTTAACCTTGCAAAAGTCACTGATTCTCCAAAATATCCCATATAGGCAATTTTTTGGCTTGTTTAGTCAGCCCCCCCTGCTGCAATCAAGGGCGATGTGAACAGGCAGCAGTGCAGCTCAAGGTCGACATGAAGACAATACCTATCTCATGAACAGCAGCTATTGAACTCTGGTGATCATCACACCACTGATGCTCCATGTTAGCTGGAGTGTGATTATCCTTGGCCTCCATAAACTCTTCGGCAATATGTCAGCCACTATTCTCTCCAGAATCATTGGGCTCGATGAGTTAATTCCTCGGCCCGTGGATATTGAGCGTGAAGGTATGTAAGATCAATTGCCTATGCTCCCGAGTCCATCTATCCCGTCTAATAACTGACACATTATCAGACAAGGATGTAGAGGCATCAGTTCCTTGGATATTCCAACATGCAAGTACTGCAGGCGAAGATTCTGTCTCCAATTGGCCTAGCGATATGCCCAAATTTAACAATCTTTTTGACGAACTCCCTTCCTACTGCGCCGATTTTGAGTATTGGAAAGCGAATGAAGGACATGCGTTCACTGAAACGGGGGTTGCAAGTGCCTTGAGAGAGCGCGAGGCAATTATCTTACCTAGAAAAAGCTGGAAGGTGTCTGAGAATCAGCGTTTCGGGCGCTTTATGGAAACTCAGGCCTACATGTTAAGGACGCTGATGATGACTACGTACTTTAACCTTGAGGGCATCAAGACTCAAGGCCTTGAAATCCAGTGAGTTCTGACCCCATTAGTTAAACGCAAGATTAACAGCCCCAGAGCTACGGTTTGAGAAAGGCTACATTTAAATATGTGATCGGTGGTCAAAAATACGCTGCTAGACCACAAGGCGCAGTCACTGTTGGCCCACGGACTGAAAGCCTGCCTATAATATCTTTCACAGGGGTGTGCTCTTATTTCTTTCTCTCCACCGTCTTTCTCTAATAGTCATAGTGGTTCGAGGGGCAGACCTGGGGGAATTTCTGGCGGAAACCCTCAGCGTAATGATAGGGCAGCTGGTCAAGAATATCAGTGTCCAAAGTAGCAGCACAGGTTTCCAGGATCAGGAAGTCTTTGTTATTGGGTTTCATGGGTGTCAAATCCATATTTCTCGTGGGTATTTCACTACCGATGTTATTTCCAGAGTACATTCAAAGGGATGCTCTGAAAAGGATGTTTTCGAGTTGAATTTCACACAGGGCTACAATCTATGTTTGAAGAAAGATTGGCTTGAAGCTTTGCGTGCTTTGACAAGGTTGTTTCGATACCTCCACAGTGGAGATGCAAAGGTTGGCGCTATTCAGGCCTATTTGCAAAGGAGATCTGAAGCTACAGAAGATGCTTAGATTCTTGCTCGCTTTCCTGATCAAGATTTGGATATCTGAGTGATCATGGCTTCCTATCGACTCGGACATCCCATGTCAACCCAAACTATATAGTAGATCTGAACTTTCTAGATATAAATCATCAATTATATCAATCATAACCAACTATCATTTTTAGATGGCTATGGATGATGTTAAGATCTATTTAGATAGTGCCAAGCATCACCTGAACACTATACCCAAAAAGGAAATTAGATGCTGTTTGTCCGGTTTGTCTTCAAGATTCCCGAATTTTGACGTAACGAAACCTCCCGGATCCCCCCTTCGTCTGCATTGCCGGCAGCAGACTGCTTCATACACGATAATGAGTCAAGCCCTCCGAAGAGGTGTCCGGACTCTATCCTGGACTCGAGTCCTCCCACGGACGCGACAAGCGCCGTTGCGCTGCGGATGGCAGACGAGATGCGTCCAGATTCGCGCTACACCTTCGGAAGAGCCAGCCACGGTGAATGGGAGCCATCTCCCCATTGCCAACACACCTAGCTCCGCTGAATCTCCCGGTATGTCTCTCCCAAGTGGTAATTCATATACTGTTGGGCTAAACGGGCAAGGAATGAAGACGCGCGATTCGACGTTATCGGTGCCCCCTACTCTTTACTGTCAGTTCAGCTCTCCGCTTCGCAGAACCTCTATACTCGGCGAGGAACATTGGTGGGATTGAGCGGAAAGGCGGACAATGTATGCGACAATAATAACTATATCCTTATGCCTCTCACGCTCGTTCGATTAACCACCCATTTTCATCTCAGGTCGTGTCATCGTTGAGCGTTCTCGAACCTTTCCGGAGAGCTGTCGTCGGTATACCGTTTCTCTACCAGAAGGTCTGCGCACTTGGTCATCTTTGTGGTCGGAATGATAATTGATATCCTGATAGGTGTCTTCGGCAACTCCGGTGACTGCCCTGGTCTCCGTCCGATCTCCCGTCACATCCTTTGCCGTTGTCCACCTCAATGGCTCCGTGGATTGGATGGTTGCCCAAAGGCGAGCTTTGCTCGCCTGGACAGGTCGTTCCCTCGCTGTTAAGCCGACAATAAACACAAGCCTGGTCAGTTCAGCTTCCGCCGTATCTACAATTACACTGAACTAACCCACGAAGAGCTTGGCACACTGGGGTAGCTCCGAGGTCACCGGAAGAGGATTGTTGGCACTCGTCGGCAGCGGTCAATTGTACTCCGTTGAGTTGAAGGCTGGAGAACAGTATATCGTTCACCCCAGGTACTTTCAACTCCAATTGTGACCATCAGTCTTAGAAATACTAAAATATGTAAAACAGCAACATTGTGGCCTACACCATAACGTCCAACCCCCCCGCGCCCCTACCGCTTCAAGTCCACAAACTTGAAGTTCCAGGTTCCAGGCCTCAGCAGCCTGCCTAGCCTCTTCCAGAACGCAAAGTTCATCCGGGACTTGTCGGATTCCGACGCATGGAAGACAGCGATGAGGATTTTCCACACGGTTCGAACCTGGTCTCGGAGGACTATCTGGGGAGACAGGGTATGTGATTCGACTGTTTACTCCTCTCACGGCTTATACTGATATTATTCTGATTAGCTCTTCCTCCAATTCGACGGACCCGCCACCATCCTAATGCAATCCCGTGGACCTCGCATCAACGATATTATGTCCGCGCGTGAGGTGAATGAAATCGCAGACTCGCCTCGCGGATTGACTGTTGGTCCTACCGAGTCTACTGGTGACAAGGATGGGGAAGCTTTTAAGAAATCCGTTGACGCAGCCACCAATGCCGGGCCTGTGCCTACCCGCTCGGCCGAGGACATCACGAACGAAGTGAAAGGAGTCACCCAAAATGTTGCAAAGCTGACGAAGGAAGGAAAAGTGATTATTGAAAAAGTAGGCCAGACAAACTAGGCTCACGATTCTGGGTTAAACGACTGTCTTGTGTTCATGGACAGTCAATAGGCGAATTTTTTGGGATTTCCTCATCATGCACCTTCAATGTATTATTATAAACCAGCTTTTCCTCGACTGTGTGACGACTTTATACATTGATATTTCTTTTTGTTTCTTCTTGTCTTCCTTGACATACTGAGCCATTGTACAACCCGTTCCTAGTGACTCTAACTCAGTCTATCACTACAATAACCTTTTAAAGCAGTGCAGGCATCTTCGTTCATTAATGCGGTCTACTATAATTTCCTAAAAGCTTTCGTCTTTGACTAGTACTGAAATGAAATCCTGGGCATTGGGTCCTGGGTCAGCGAATTGAAAACTCAGAGACCATCCAAAAGGGCAAGGGTGCTTGCAGTCCTTCTCTCCTCCATCTTCCAACGAACCTGCTTTCACTTTCATCTTCAATCCTTTCTCTTGGCTCATTAATATACAGCAACGTGTTATCCATGCTGTCCTATTAAGTAAGGCACTCTATTTAAATGAATCACGTATTCGCACCTTCAAACTGGAGCATCGTTGGATGGCACGTAAAAACGGAAGGGCAGCGTGGTGGGATGCTTGCCTAGTGCATGGGACAGCGACAGGTCACAGTCAGCCTATTAAAGGGTCATGTCTAATATCTGCCTCGATCATGATGCTAGCTGATTGCAATTGCTTTTTTCTCGAACATTTGCTGACAAAATCTTAGCCAGGAATGATCCAGGTGACAGAGAGCCAGCAGGCTGCTAGTGACGCTTGACCCATAATCCTGGCGGCATACGAATGTTCTCGCGATACTAAATAGCCCATACCGGATGATTTGGACGAATTATCACAAAACTAGGGCGTTCTGCTCCTTCACAGAAACAAGGTCGGATTAATGACCACCCCAACCAAGACACGGAAATAAAATCCTTAAATGGCTTAATTGTCGAGATGATTGCTGCTAGAAAGGCAAATATTTCAAATTAGACCCTCTACGAATCACCCTTTACATAAATCCATAATGGAGAAGTTCGGATTTGTCTCTGGCAGTCTCTACACCGGATTGCCAATCTACGGACATGGGAAACTAGACTTTTGGAACCCATCACATTTCGTGATGAATCTCTTGAAAAAGGGCATAATAACTGCATTTGTTGAGGTTCTTTAGGTACACCACAACTTTGCCTGTCCCCCGTGGCCAGTCCCCACGCAAGGGCCAGATCGACTATGGAAATAGTGCATTTACATTGCAGCTATCGTGCGCCATGACTGCATAAATACTCTAGTCTTACCGATAAGAACAACCCAGAAAAGCTTGGAGAAACTTGGGTTTTGGCTATCACAAAAAGACGGTCAGTCAAAGCCTTAGAGCCAGTTCTTACCGGTGCTCTGCCAGTAATCACGATTGGATGGACTTGATGGAATTGGCGGGGACGGTACTTCATGATCCGGACATCATTTACCGGAATCAAACAAAAAAAAGCAATTGTAATGAAGAATAGGAAAGCCGGCGTTAGTCCATTACTATTGGCATCGTCGATAATGCATCCAATCTGCTGTACTACTATCAAGGATGGAAAGCTCAACAGGCTTCTGACCATTTGTGGAGTGATGGACAATGCTCGTCCATGTGTGTCGATTCTTTGGTTTCATGACTTGATTCCTATTCCCCCTTTTGCTCTGAGATGCTAATGTATATCAGGTTCAAGGACCCCCACGAGACCGGACTGGCTGCAATCAACATTGTTTTCGGAGCCTAATAGCACAAAATGGCCATTCAAGATGGAGGTTCCGACGCGTCCAGAGACATCCTCAATCCACACCATTGGCTGTCAACCGATACAACTCCTGTTCTCAGTCTCAATCCGAACTTCAAGCCTGATAAGTATCAACTCTCGGAAGACCATTCTCTCTCGGAATCAACAGAAAAATGTGGGGACGACCGTATAGATGGCGATCCAGAGAAATCAATTTCTGGCGATATCAATAAACCAGAGAAGCATGAAAATACCCCACCTGACGGTGGCCGTCAAGCATGGCTGACTGTGGCTGGCGGTTTCTGTGCCAATCTCGTGAGCTTTGGCTGGATCAATTGTAAGTCGAGCTCCAGATGAGTTTCCGGAAGAGATGCTCATCCTTGACCAGGTATTGGCGTTTTTCAGGCTTACTACGAGACCCATCAACTAAAAAGCTATTCTACCAGCACAGTAACATGGATCACCTCGTTAGAGACATTCATGATGTTTTTTGGGGTGGGTGTACAACAACTTCAACAAGAGTAGCACCGCTAATCTTTGTTTTAAACTAGGGCCCCCTTGTTGGAACACTTTTTGATAACTTTGGTCCTCGGTGGATTCTGTTAGCAGGTACTCTCTTGCACGTCTTTGGGCTCATGATGGCCTCTATCTCATCGGAGTACTATCAGTTCATTCTTGCCCAGGGCATTTGCAGTCCCCTCGGAACGAGTGTTCTCTACCACGTCTCAATCAACTGTACAAGCACATGGTTTCAACGTCGTCGAGCTCTAGCCTTGGGCATTGTAGCCAGCGGCTCTAGTGTTGGGGGTGTGTTCCTCCCGATCATGGTAAATCGTCTCATTCCCCAGGTTGGCTTTGGATGGACGATGAGGATCTGCGCATTCTTGATTCTCTTCTTGTTGGTCATCGCGAATCTTACCATGCAGTCAAGGTTGAAGCATCACCCAAAACCCTTCAATATTCTGGGTTACATACGTCCGCTTAAAGAATTACGCTTCGCACTCATCACGGCCGGGGCTTTCTTCTTCGTCTGGGGCATCTTCTTGCCCTACACATTCATCATTACCCAGGCTGAGAGGTATGGCATGTCTCATGATTTAGCATCGTATCTGATTTCGATTATGAACGCAACAAGGTAAAGAATCACACCACCCCTTCCCACTCGTCTACTTTTTTCTCATGGGTTGATCTTTCCAGTATCTTCGGTCGCATCATCCTAGCATCCCTAGCAGACATATTCGGCCGCTTTAACATGATGATAATCGCCACCTCCGTATCTGCCATCCTAGTAATCGCTCTCTGGCTTCCATCTCGCAGTGATGGCACCGCGATCGCATTCAGTGCTTTATACGGACTCATCTCTGGTGCAGCCGTCTCCCTCGCCCCCGCTCTAGTTGCTCAGATCTCAGACCTACGCGAAATAGGGGTCCGGAGTGGGACTTTTTTCGCTGTAGCTTCCTTTGGGGCTCTGACAGGACCCCCTATTGCAGGTGCCCTTATCCCTGACGTTCTACGTTCATCGTATTGGAAAATGCAGGTGTTCTGTGCAGCGGTCATGTTTACTGGCGCAGCGTTTTTTGCTCTTGCGCGAGGGTACGTTGGCGGCTTTGGGCTAACAAAGAAGATTTAATGCTCCGTCTGTCGGTATTTGTGACTATGGAGTACAACATGCATATCCAAAGCATGGATAAGCTCGAGCCTGTGGGGCAACATATTTTGAGTTGACAGATCACAGTGCATAGCTCCTTGCATGAAGACTCCACCAAATGTGCGGCTTAATTATTGCAGGTTGCACATTGTTGGAATTGATTCTTACGTGAAATATTGACCAAAGATACTGAAAAGATTTACTGGCAAATTTTGGACTTGGTTAAGTCAGGGAGCGGTGTCCCAATGTATGGGGAGGACAATGGACATATGAAATTTAATGGTAGAATAGTAGTAATTGCATAATAGTAATCAAAAATAGCTGAAAATCATATAACTCTAACAGTGACAATCATGGAGATCCACAAGGAAGGTCAAGATAATAAACGCCAAAAACACCATCGCTGAAAGACGAAGGGAATCGAACAATGCAATGCAATGCAAAGTAGTGACTTATCCAAAATGCTCTTTGGGCAAAAGAGGACGAAGAATATCACAAAAAAAGTCAATCAGAGAGAAAACACTTGCAGCAGTAAGGTGCCATGCAAAAATGCGACGCATAAAGGTTTTTTCCCCTATGTCAAAACTCCTTTTCTCATGGTTTCAACCGTCCTTGTGCCAACACCTTTTAGTTTGCTCAGCTCAACGAGGCTGTTCACCTGCACAGGCTCTCCATCTTCGCTGCCCGCGTTTTGATCCATTTCACAAAGGCAGTCAACGAGAGCCTCTGCTTTCTTGACACCAACACCCTTGAGCAACTTAATCTGGCTAACATCACGGGAGTTGATGATCGAGAGCAGATGGATCGTCCGTGGGGATGGGGCCGGTTCATCACAATCCAGAGCATCAGATTCATCAGCCTCAATCGGGGCCTTGGTCCTCACACGCTTCGTGCGTCTAGAATGAGAGTCCTGAAATTCTTCTTCTTCGCTGAAGTTCTCAAGAGCTTGCTGGTGTTCTTCATAGTCGGCATCGGAGTCATCTGCCTGGCGCTTGGATCGAGGCCTCTCAGGTTGCTTTTTGAGGGACAAAATGCTCCCGAATTCTCTTTTTGCAGATGGTGACTTAGGGCTGGCTGAGGTGGCGCCTCGAGGTTTGTGCTGAAGGCGTTCTTGCAAAACGGATATCTTCATAGCCAACTTCTCATTGTTTGGAAAGAATGGCAAAGCCAACTGGTACATCCTCAATGCGGAACCATCTTCACCCCGTCCCTGATGTTGCTTGGCCATAAGCAAATACGACAATCCTTCGGCTCTCGCATCTTCGGAGCCCTCAATGCGCTGCTCAAGAAGCTGCAAGCGTCTCTGCATTTGCTCATTAAGCTCACGAACTTGTGTTTGTCTCGACTGTTCACTAACGGCCCTGACAGCCAAAATTTCCTCAACCTTCTTCTCCACCATCTCTTCGATCTTGGCTGCATAGATCTCATCCTGGGACTTTTGGGCTTGCGATGGCACCTGTGCAGGGCGAACAGGCTTTGAAAGACGAGACGGGGGCGCAGCATGAGAATCGGAGCTTAGTGAGGATCGTTTTGGGATCTCAGGCTTCTTGAACTGCGCAGAGGGCCTCGGCTGGGGCTTATCCGAGTAGACATGGAATGCTTTGATTGGCTTCCCATCGGTGGGCTTCGAGTCTTTGTCATCTTTAGTAGCTGGGGCTGCCAGATTCAAGTTCATGGAGGCTGTCAATGGTCGCAAAGGCTGGCGCTGAGCAGCAATCGATGGCCGCATCGCCGGCCTCGGAGGGCCCTTGAACATTGGTTCGTTTTCAACCTCACGGACTTCGATTTTCTTGGTGCGATTCGCGAAATTGAGCGAGCTAATGGTATCCAAGTGGTAGGACTTCACAGGTGCAAGGTTGAGAATCATCACTGTCAATCCGTTATTCTGCCCCAAGGAGAGAATTCTTGTCATCTTTGACTCTCGATATGGTATTCTGTGGTGCTTTTTGCTGATCGCTTCGACACATTGCGCCAAAACGAAAAGGCTCTTATTGATGCTTGCCGATTCAACCATGCGTTCTTTATCGTTTTCCGTCCGACGGTTGTCTTCTGAGCCCGCCAAGTCGATAGCAGATGCCGTGCTGACTCTGGTTTTTTCACCGGCAGTGACTGTCACCTTCACGCAAAGGATTGCATGGGATCGTGACGAATGAGCGTTCAACTGTAAAGATTAGCATCGCCCAAAAAATATATAGCAAGGCAGAAGAGATGCTTACCTTGGTAGCAGAAGTTGACCGGTTCGTGTTCGCTTGGTCATACAGGGTTTCGAATTCCTTCAAGGTAGTACACGGCCGTTCTGTCAAGCCTACGACAACTGTCTTGCCTCCATTGTCGCGAAGAGGCAATCCTGTGAACGTTCTCTTCTCTGGGGGCTCGAATAGATCGTAGACCTTGTCGTTGTAGATTTCGTAATAACTTAACGAAACATTGACTGATGTTTCCCCAGCGCTATCCTTTTCCATCTTGCGACTTTTCCTATAGATGCTACTCAGGAGACGGGGAATCACTCCTCTCTCCGCAAGGCTTTTACCACCCCGCATAGTATGTGTTTTCCCCGTCCCTGTCACACCGTACGCAAACAATGTGACATCGAAGCCGTTGAAAAGATGTTTGACCGTCGGAGCAACTACCAGCCAGATGAATGTCAGCCATTGAGAGGCTAGTTTCCTACAGCGCACGTACCTTCGGCATCGAAGAGATCCTGCTGAGAGGCATTTGAGTCGTAAACCGCATTGAATTGGAAAGAGTACTCTTCGCTTTCATTCTTGGGGTTTGGGATCCGGACTATTGTGTCTCTATCCCTCAATGCTGCCAGAGCGGAATTTTCGTTGGAGCTTTTCTTGTCGCCTTTGCTGGGTGCTGACTGCCCCTGCGAGCCTGTGCGAAGAATCACATCCACCTCTCGCTCTGCCTTCAGCAGAGGCCTGACACGTCCAACGACTCTGACACTCATTTTTTGTTCCCTCTCAAGTTCCTTTTCCTTTGGTATCGAAGCTTTCTTTTTTGTTTTGCTGTGTGATAGCCAGTATCAACAAACGCGGATCCGTCAAACTTCGAAGTAGGTATCGTTTTGAATATATCGCTCAAAGAAATTTCAAAGCCTATGACTGCAGCATAATAATCAGAATCAATGAAGCAGGAGACCAAGCAACTAAAAGATCAGCTGGACAGTGCGCTGGAAACAATGCAAATGCAATCAAGCCCTCAATGCTCCGCTCGTACGAGTCGAAATGCAAAACAAAACAGAAAGAAGCCCCCAACAGCGCAAAAAACGAAGAGCAACGGGCGAGAGGTCGAACGACGCCGGTGATGCTGGGTGGATGAAGGTGAGATTCTGGCGGTGTCTGTTGAAAGACAGGGATGCATCGTTTGTGGTGCGACACGCAGCGGAAAGCGACGTTGGCACGGCAACCCCCCGTCTTCCCACACGTTCGTCCTCCACGCATTCCACGATCGTTTCTGAGCAGTCATTATCAAACTGATGAGGCTGATAGCTGTCTCTCTGGGTTTCAGAAAGGATTTATGATCATTTGGCGAAATTCTAGTCGACCACAGTCCTTCACTCTGCAAAAGTGACCCTCCATATCAGACAAGCAGATATCCATACTTATCAACAGTTTAGCTATCTTCTTCCATCATAAGATCCAGACATCTAGTACTTATGGATATTGCATGTTCATCAACGTCTTCATATCCTGGCTAGTTTTATATCTCTGTTCGAGTAGGGACTCTGGGAGTTTATCCGCTGTGAAAAAGCCATATTTGAAAC
Source organism: Aspergillus sp. 'subgen. Cremei' (assembly GCA_019976455.1). NCBI lineage: Eukaryota > Fungi > Ascomycota > Eurotiomycetes > Eurotiales > Aspergillaceae > Aspergillus > Aspergillus sp. 'subgen. Cremei'. The sequence continues at coordinate 881,695 of JAFBMR010000006.1, forward strand.
GTTAGAACTGCAGGTCATTATGACACATTGCTTTCTCAACCTTTCCCAATATCTCAATTTCTAAAATGCTTTGATAGAGGCAGGGAACAGTCCGTGGCTGTTTAGGGATTTATCGAATCTATACAAGCATACTGTGCAGCGAAGCCGTAGTGACGGATCTACGGATCTAACTTCCCACACATTTAGATCCTTTTCATTTTACAAAACTATCAATATGAGCAAGCCTGATCCAAAATAATATCTAGCAATATTGTGTTCATTTGTATCTTGTTATTGATGGTTTCTTTGCACGAGTGATTTTCCTACAACAGGGCCTCGATATGTTGGAGTATATTCGTGATACCATACGAACAAACGCTTACTGGCAGCAACAAAATGCCCCACGTTATATCAATTACATTCATGTAAACTATCACATGCCCTCATTAATAGGTATCCAACTATAATTACAACATTCCCCAGGTTATAAATCGTTATCAAGTCCATAAGTTGGGCCTCGCCTGTCCCAAGGCCTGTGGGGCTCTGATTGGCCCGAGGGGGAGAGCAGCCGCAAAGGCCACCGTACACCAACAATCATCATCGCCATCATTTCGAATGGCCTTCCGTGCTCTGCAGCTCCCCTAACCTCCACCAGAACACGTTGACCGACCCGGTGTGTGGTTTCTTCGTGTGATATTTCTCCTTATCCCCAAGTTTTCTGTTTGTCCAGCACTCTGGTTTTGTTGTCAGTATGCAGACTTCCACCAAGACCTTCCCCTCCCCTGTTCGAGTTGGGTATTGACCGACGGCATAGTGAACTTTTAACGATTTGCGCACATTCCATATATTCCGAACCTATCGCTGATTTCCTTGACGGAACATAATTAACCACAACCTTCCACTCGAGAACGCACATATACCTCCTTCATGGCAGCACCACAAGGGGGATACCCTCCCCAAGAAGGGTACGATCAACCCGCCTACGGTGCTCCCGCTCCACAGCCCGGAGCTCCCCAAGGCCAGGCTGGAGGTAGGAAGAAGCGAGCTTATGCTGGCGAGGCTTTTGACTTCGGCTCTGGTGCCAATGCTGCTCTGGGAGGTCAGCCACTGGCCGGTGGCAGCTACGGAGCATACCCCGTCCAGCCCCAAGCTCAACCCGCGGCGTATCAGCAGCCTATGTATGGAGTCGACCCAACCCAGCAGATGCAGGCACCGGTGCCTGGATACGCTCCTCCAGCTGCCCCGGGAGTTGCGCAGATGACCCAGCAATTCGGTGCCATGGGCATGGCCGATCCGCAGCAGATGGCGCCGCAGGCTGCCCAAGTTCCGAGACCTGTCCCTCTTAACCAGCTCTACCCGACGGACCTCCTCACTCAACCTTTCAACGTTGCGGAATTGGACTACCCCCCTCCTCCGATCGTTCTGCCACCCGGTGTATGTGCCATGCTCTATAAATTTCCCGTATGGGAGTTGCTGACCTCTTTATCAGACTAGCGTTTATCCGTCCCCCTATGCCAATTGCCCTTCCAAATACGTCCGATCCACCCTGAACGCCGTTCCCACGACGCATTCTCTTCTGAAGAAGTCAAAGTTGCCCTTTGCTCTCGTCATTCAACCATATGCGGCCCTGCACGATGCGGAAGACCCCATTCCAGTTATTCCAGACCAAGTCATCTCGCGATGCAGACGGTGCCGATCCTACATTAATCCTTTTGTGACCTTCCTCGACCATGGCCACCGCTGGCGCTGTAACATGTGCAACTTGACAAACGACGTACCCCAGGCCTTTGATTGGGATACTACTTTGCAGAAGCCGGCGGACAGATCACTGCGCTCCGATCTCAACCACTCCGTCGTTGAATTTGTCGCTCCCCAGGAATACATGGTTCGCCCCCCTCAGCCACTCGTCTATCTCTTCTTGATCGACGTCAGCTATGCGTCCGTCACCAACGGCCTCTTGGCCACGAGCGCACGATGCATCAAGGAGAGTCTTGACAGAATTCCGAATGCAGACCGACGTACGCGCTTGGGCTTCATCGCGGTTGACTCCAGCTTGCACTACTTCAGCATCCCACGAGATGGCTCGGAGAACTCGGACCCAAGAATGCTTGTTGTTAGCGACCTCGATGAACCTTTCCTTCCTATCCCCGGCGATCTTTTGGTAACTCTCAGTGAATGTCGAGAAAATGTTGAATCTTTCCTCGACAAACTGCAAGAGATGTTCCAGAACACTCAAAACAATGCCTGCGCCATGGGATCTGCTCTGCGGGCTGGTTACAAGTTGATTGCTCCCGTGGGTGGAAAGATGACTGTTCTTAGCTCTTCTCTGCCTAATGTCGGACATGGTGCTCTGACTATGAGAGAGGACAAGAAGGTTTTGGGTACAAGCAAAGAGAGCAGTCTTCTGCAGACCGGAAACAGCTTCTACAAGAGCTTTGCTGTGGAGTGCTCAAAGGCCCAGGTATCCGTGGACATGTTCTTGTTCTCATCCCAGTACCAGGATGTGGCCTCGTTGAGTAACCTGCCGAGATATACTGGTGGACAGACCTACTTCTACCCCGGATGGAATGCCGCTCGGGGCGAGGACGCAATCAAATTCGCGCGTGAATTCTCTGACTACTTGTCCTCAGAAATCGGTCTGGAGGCTGTACTCCGTGTCCGTGCCACAACTGGTCTGCGCATGAGCACATTCTACGGAAACTTCTTCAACCGTAGCTCCGACCTGTGTGCCTTCCCGGCTTTCCCTCGTGACCAAGCATATGTCGTTGAAGTTGCTATTGACGAGACTGTCACAAAACCTGTTGTCTGCATGCAGTCAGCCGTCCTCCACACCACTTGCAACGGCGAGAGAAGGATCCGTGTTTTGACCTTGGCGCTTCCCACTACTCAAAACTTGGCTGATGTGTATGCATCTGCGGACCAGCAGGCTATTGCCACCTACTTCAGTCACAAGGCCGTTGAGCGGGCTCTTGGAAGTGGTTTGGAACCTGCCCGTGAGGCGTTGCAGGCAAAGGCTGTGGAGCTGCTGTCAACATACCGAAAGGAACTTGCAGGTGGAAGTGTGAGCGGTGGTGGTCTCCAGTTCCCTGCCAACTTGAGAGGACTGCCTGTTCTCTTCCTGGCGATGATCAAGAACGTATGGTTGCCCTTGTTTTTGTAAATTTTGACTGATGTGTACTGACTTATGATATAGCTTGGCCTCCGCAAATCCGCTCAAATCCCAACTGACATGCGCTCTGCAGCACTCTGCTTGTTGTCGACGCTCCCTCTCCCTCTTCTCATGCAATACATTTACCCCAAGATGTACTCGCTGCACGACATGCCCGACACCGCCGGTCTGCCAGACGAACAGACAGGCGAGATCATCCTCCCTCCGGCCATCAACCTGTCGTCCGAGCGAATTGTTCCCTACGGCCTGTATCTCATTGATGATGGACAGACCCAGTTCCTTTGGGTCGGACGGGATGCCGTTCCACAGCTCCTCGTTGATGTGTTCGGACTGCCCGATAAGACGCAGCTCCGTGTGGGCAAGCAGAACCTTCCCGAGCTCGACAATGATTTCAACCAGCGGGTTAGAGCGGTGGTGGAGAAGAGCCGAGACCACCGGGCTAAGGGTGCTGGCAGCATTGTGGTGCCACACCTGTATGTGGTCAAAGAAGACGGTGAGCCAGGTCTTCGGCTGTGGGCACAGACCATGCTGGTGGATGACCGGACTGACCAGAGCGCGAGTCTGGTGCAATGGATGGGATCGCTGCGGGAAAAGGTTTGATATTGCCCCTTTCCGTTTCTTTTGTCTCATTATGATCATTGAAACATGGGTCATCAGCGAAGTCAACCGGACTGACGAGCTTGAACACGCTTACAGGTTGTTCAGTAATGATAGCTTTTTTAAACACCTTTTGGTACATTATATCAAAGATACATTTGAAATTCCAATGGTTATGTCTGCAACCTGCTGTACTTTTTTCTTTATCCCTTATGATAGATAGTGGGGTCTTTTTTAGACATGTTGGAATCCATCCATGCACGTTTAACAGCCACGTAGGTACCTGCATATTCCTCCACCAGATGTAGGGGGAGGGAAGGAGTTTCAAAAATGACAGTGTTTGATTAAACAAAAAATACGCCGAAGCACATGACATTGTGAGTGGTGCGCTCGAGCCAAATGTGATGGTTGTAAACTTTTGACATCACACTGCAGCACACAGCCGTCACTTCAGACTATCCAGACCATCACCAGAAAAGAACCCCTGCAATGAAAAGCCGGCGCTATGGTGGTGAGCATCATTGGTCTTTGGTGGAGAATTTTTTCTGGCTGGAGGAGAGTTTTGAGTCCAGAGTCGGTTGAGGCCCGTGGATGGAGACTGGAGATGGTGGATTGAAACACTGGTCGAGACAGTAGTGGGAGAACTGCCCCGTCTAGACTGTCACTGGCTGAATCCCCATTTTTTGTCTTTTCTTTTTGATTTCTGTAGCAAGATAGTATGATGATTGCATCTGAAGGGTTGAGATGCGTAAACTATAGTTTTATTTCGTTCTGAATCATTGTGGTGGTCATCTACTGTATAGAATAGGTAGTGTATCTTCATGGGATAATAACGAATAAAGCATCACCACTTCTATCCACTTCTATCTCTTGGTCCAGACTTCATCTTCACCAAACAGGAAGAAATGTCGATGGATTCTGATTAGTTGCGCCAGACTATTAAACGACTACCTGAGGATTATTGCCCCTCTTGCGATCCAAGGTTCTCTCCCAACCGCTGAACCACTCGATGAACCTCGTCCATCGCGACTATTGCTGTTTATCTCCAATGTTCTCCTTCTGCTCCTCATCTTCTTTTACCCCTGATCGGCTCATGACAGTTTGGTGATTTGTGAAAAGCCCGACTATATCGATAACCTAGTCCCACGGTCCTGATCCACGATTCCGGTCGATCCCCGACAGCCTGATACACCCATTTACTCTCTCCAAGTGACTGTCTACTTTCTTTCTTCTTCTTCCCCTTAAACAGGAACTTGTTGTTCTGATCCCACGGTTCTGGCTTTGACCCATCTCAGCCCACATACGGTACCAAGATATCTCCTTTTCATTTATCCTCCCTCATACTCCTCATCCTCTTCATCACCTTCATCCGTCATCACCATCCCCATCACTGCCCCACCCCACCTTTTCTTGCCGTTCCGTCGCTGCTAGTCGCTTCTCCAGCCCCTCCGCAGCAGCACGAGTGAGCAGCAGCCCCGACCGCAGTGGTCTAACTATCGTTCTCTCTCTTTCTCCCACACAATCTCTCAATCTACTCTTTATTTATCTTCGTCAAGGGAAAAAAAAAAAAGGAAAGTGTGTTTGACGAATACTGGAAGCTTACTGCTCAGAATTGCGAATACAAGGTAGAAGAAACCTAAAAGCTTCAGGCGCCTCCAGATCAGGTATGCATGTGCCTACTACTGCCCATTCAATATGCCCATGACTAGCCCAATCCCCTTAATCCTTGTTGCTTTTTCATATGATATCGTCAAGCATCTTGAAATCAAACTTCTTCATTTGTTGACCATTGGCAAGGCGCTTCTCTAGGACGCCAAATTACCTCATTCACTGGAGTAGGCGCTGGATCAACAAGCGCTTGTGTCCCCGCTTCACATTTGTGTCCTCATCTCCCCAGTACCTCCTCGTCCCAGGGTCTTCCTTCACAGACTACACCACCCCAGCGATTTATTGCAGTGTCAAAAGTTCCAGTCTCGCTCCGGTGTACGACACTTATCTACAGTCCTTTGTCACTCTTGTCGGCTGTCGACAGCGATCGTACTCTATCCTACCCCGCTTCAGTGATCGATCTGCTGCCGTCTTCAGCGCACCACAAGACATACAAGTTTATTGCAAGGAATACGACTATTTTCAAGAGAATAACAGGGTGAAAGAAAATGTAAGCACAATTTCCCACTATCTGTACTCTGAAGCGGCTGGGTAGCTTCTCGGATAGCCCGTCTGGTCCATGCGCACATCCAGGCAACCAGACAATTTCGCATTGGGGTTTATGTGGTGTTTTTGGGATGATGCGACTATCAGCTGGATTTCCTGCCAGATGTCAATTGCAAATATATTGTGGATATTAGCGCTAACTACCGAGTGAAGACCAAACAACATGGTGCAGCAGCTGCCTCCTCAAGGAGGGTCGAGAAAGATCTCCTTCAATGTTTCCGACCAATATGAAATCCAAGATGTCATTGGAGAGGGTGCCTACGGTGTCGTCTGGTAAGTTTTATGCTATAGTTGAAAATAGCGCCCAGGACTGAACAACTCCAGCTCCGCCATTCACAAGCCTTCCGGCCAAAAAGTCGCTATCAAGAAGATCACACCATTCGACCACTCCATGTTCTGTCTGCGAACTCTACGTGAGATGAAGCTTCTGCGATATTTCAACCATGAGAACATCATCTCCATTTTGGATATCCAGAGACCCCGCAACTATGAGAGCTTCAACGAGGTGTATCTCATCCAGGTATTTCTCTCTGTGAAACAAACTGTCTGATAGAGGGTTAATCAGCTTCCAGGAACTGATGGAAACCGACATGCACCGGGTTATCCGCACACAAGACCTTTCCGACGACCACTGCCAATACTTCATTTACCAGACACTGCGTGCCCTGAAAGCGATGCACTCCGCAAATGTCCTCCACCGTGACTTGAAGCCATCGAACTTGCTTCTCAACGCAAATTGCGACCTGAAGGTCTGCGACTTCGGTCTGGCCCGTTCGGCTGCTTCAACTGATGACAACTCTGGGTTCATGACGGAATACGTTGCCACTCGTTGGTACCGTGCACCGGAAATTATGTTGACATTCAAGGAATACACCAAGGCCATTGATGTATGGAGTGTCGGCTGCATATTGGCTGAGATGCTGAGTGGAAAGCCGCTCTTCCCCGGAAAGGACTGTAAGTTGAACTGGCCTAATCCGTGTATTCTACAGGTTTGACTAACCTATAACAGACCACCATCAGTTGACGCTTATTCTGGACGTTCTCGGAACACCAACTATGGAGGACTACTATGGCATCAAGTCCCGACGAGCTCGGGAGTACATTCGCTCGCTTCCCTTCAAGAAGAAGATCCCCTTCAAGGCCCTCTTCCCCAAGAGCAACGACCTAGCACTAGACCTCCTGGAGAGGCTGCTCGCATTTAACCCCGCGAAGCGTATCTCTGTTGAAGATGCCCTGCGTCACCCTTACCTCGAACCCTACCACGACCCTGAAGACGAGCCCACAGCACCTCCCATTCCCGAAGGATTCTTTGATTTCGACAAGAATAAGGATGCTCTTAGCAAGGAGCAGTTGAAGAGTATGTATCTGGATCACCTGCATTATGGATCTATCTAACGTTTTCTGCAGTTCTGATCTACGAGGAGATCATGCGGTAGAGGTATAGCACGGAGTACATGAATACATACCAAGAATAATCATACCATTTTGAGCGGTAGATAGCGCCAGAAGACCAAAGTGAAGATGGGAACGAGCGATGTCCTCGAGTTGGCACTAGCACAACCACACACCACACCAACATCTCAAGAGACACCCAAAAAGGGATAGAGAGAGAAAGTACATACATAACTACGCATTTTGGCCTAGGGTGGTTTTGTGTCTGGATATTGGACAATTTAACTCCGACCTCTCCTATCTGCTTTTTAAGCCATTCACTTATTGTTTTGAAGAAAAGATAAATTAAATCTTACACTTTTGTTGTTCATATTTTATTTCATGAATATATTGGCGTTTCAGCTAGTCTGTCTATTCATTCTGAATATCATTTCTTTCGTTCTTGAGAGCACTGGTGTTGGTTCACTCTGGATCTTTTAATTGTCTCTGTTTCGCAGTCATATGGCACTCACTATATAATTTGTATTCTCGTAACAGCATCACATCAGTATATCTAAAGACTATATAAAACCAATCACTGTCTACCCCTCCCTTTCCTCCACATCTCCATAAACTCCTCAATTCCCCTCCCCACACCCTCCTGGCTAGGCTTCTCCGCACAAACATCAGGCTCAAACCCATACTTCCCACGAAGATGATCCCTCGTCGTCGGCCCAATTGTAGCAACAAACACCCTCCTCTCCTCCCCCATCCGTCCCAGCACCTTCCCATCACCATCACCATCACCATCACCAAGCAACCCAAGCACCCTAAGCATGGCATCACACCCCGTCGGCGAAAACACAACAACCCACATCACCCTCCTCTCATCAGCCCCCAAATAATCCCCTCCAGCAGCCACAGCAGCGCCGAAATCCCCCTCAAACGACCCCATCACACCCGTCTCATACACAACCAGCTCGTCGACGCCTATCCGCTCAGCCGGGGGTAATGTCTCAGCCGTAAGAGTTTTGGGAATGATATCGCGCCGTTGTTCGCCGACGAGGAAGAGGAGGGGCGGTTTCGCTGCTTCTGAGGCGCTGTGTATGCCGTTGTAATGGGAGAGGATGAAGCGGGCGAGGTTCTCGCCATTGCCGGTGTCTGAGCCGTGGATGGTTGCATGGGGAAGGTGCGTTTGTTGGAGGGTGGTTAGGGAGCGAGAAGTTGCGGGACCGACGGTGTAGAGGATTAGGGATTTTGATGCTTCGGAGGCGATTGGGACTGTTATCCATTTATCGTTAGCTTCTGTGTGCTTTATACTAAAAGTGTTGTTGGTTTGGTTGATATACCGCCAATCTCCGAGTTAAGCAAGTTTGCAAACCCCTCGACAGCCCTCTGGCTGGTAAATATCAATCCACCATATTTCCGGCCCGGGCCTTCGTTTAATTCGCCCGATTGAAAGAGCTGCTTTACGGTTTGCAGGTTCGTCTCGTTGAAATGGTGTTCGAGGACTGGGATGAAGGTGGGGTTGTAATCGCGGGCGGAGAAGAACTCTTCATATCCATCGTGTGGGCTGGATTTGGTTTTTAGGAGAAGGATAGGTGTTGCAGGCGAAGAGGAGAAGTTGTAAGAAGGTGAGGAGGCAGCCATTGTTTTGGTTCTTTTTCTTGTTGTATGGATCTTTGAGAGGGGTTTGAGTCGAAGTTGAGGCGGAGTTGGTTGTACCTGAAGGAAAGCTCCGCAGCGGGCCGCATGCAGTATTGCGAATTGCGTAAGGAGTAACTCTCTATATACCGAATACTTTGGCTCAATATAACCAATGCCGTTGATTGTTATCGCAGGGTTGACAGATAGTAGAAAAGCGATCATTGCTCTTGCTGGCATTGGCCTGGCTCCACCTCGGCTCTTCGAGCTACGACTACGTCATTTCACCAGATGCCGTACGACAGACAACACAAGGAAATTGATTGGGTCTAGTAAACTTATGTACACATTTAAAAAAACACAGACAACTACTGGTCGTCGAGAACGTGCAAGTACTTCTTTTCCTCCCGCTGCTCACGCTCCGTGGCAGGAGGGAGATCGTAGTAGGAGGCGCTACGGTATCCTTTCTGTGGCATTGTCAGTACTGGTACCAGACTTATAAAGGTAGCAGCTACTTACCAGGTAGTGGAAAGTGAGAGTGCTCAGATCAGTTGGCTCAATTCCAAGGTCCTTGAAGGTCTTGGCGCTACGGTCGATCTCCTGGTCGATGAATTCACGCTCGACCTCATCCGCGGACATGATGTCCCACCAGAGGAACTTGTTGAGATAGTAGGCCAAGGGCTTCAACGCAACCTTGGGAACGTTGATGTGACGGCGGTGCTTGACAATTTCGCGGTCAACAAGCTCGGCAATCTCAGCAGTCGAGTAATTCTTAGGGCCGTAGAGCTCAAAAGTCTGTCCAGCAGTGGTGTCATCGTGTAGCATACGCTCGAGAGCAGCACCCACGTCGATAGCCTATTTCAATATTAGTATCAATTTCCGAGACAGATCTGTGCATCACTTACGTGGACGGGCCAGAAGCGCTCCTGCATGTGGTTGGAGGTCAGGAGGTTTGTAACACCGGCAAGCTTGTGAAGGAGGTTGTCTTCGAAACCAAACATAGGAGCAGGTCGGACAATGGTAGTCTCGGGGTAGATAGAGCGAACAACTTCCTCTCCCCATCCCTGTGTCACGATTCAGCATTTTCATCCAACAATTATAGGGCACATATAAAGAAACGGACCTTGGTCGAGAAGTACTCGGAGGGGGAATTCCTGTTGGCGTTGTACGAAGAGACGTGGATGAATCGGTCAACGTCGTACTTGGCGACGGCCTCAGCAATGCGCTCCGTACCGTCGACATGGACGTCCGTATAGGAGAAGTTCCTGCACAATGATTAGCAGGGCACCTCGGGACGATCGTCTTATTCCTCTGCGAACTAACTTTGTGGGATATTGACGGCCAACAAGGTTGTAGACGACATCGGAGTGACGGACACTTTCCTCGATCGACTGGGTGTTTCGCAGGTCATATTCCTGAAGACACGAGTTAGTGGGTTCACAAGGCCCTCTATAAACAACAAATGTGGGATCATTCATACCAGAAAGTTGACCCTTCCAAGGTCACCGGTAGGCTTGAGATGTCTCTTGGCCATCTCCTCACGGTAGGGGACAACGACTGTGCATCCCTGCGAGGCTATATCGATGTCAGCTTCGGGTGCCTTCCTTCTGACCGCGTTATTACCCACCAAGCTTGTTGACAATGTATCGGCCCAGGAAACCAGTGGCACCGAAAACGGTTGCAGTGTGGCCTATATTTCATGTTAAATGAGCTGCATAAGATGCGAATTGGATGAGAAGAGCTTTGTACCTCCAAGAGACGACCTGGATTAAAGCGGCCAGTTAGCAATCGTTCAGCAACACACACCCCCCGAATCCAATTGGGCTCTTACCGTCCACCCTGGACCTTCAGAATCGGCTTTCCGGTTCTAGTGATCGCAACATCCTGAAGAGAGCGGCGTTGCACCTGGAATTGAACCTTGGGGGCGGGGACGAACGCCCTTGACCCCAGGGCGGAATTGATGGCCCGGCTCTTCTGCATGGTCTCCTTTCAGCTCGTGAGACAAACGAGACCGCCGAATTGCGTCCGGATCGGTGTTGCGAAAGGCAGTTAGAGATGTGGGGGAAACCCGACAATAGCTCAGCAGGTCTTGTGCTTGATGCTGGGCGGTTTCGAAGTCGCTCTCCAGAATCCGAATGGAACTGCAGCACGGGACTTGCGGCGCTAGTCCCGATTCGGACAGCACACACCGGCCTTATGTTGTCACTTTTTGAGCCGCACGCTTTGGATCGTTCTTATTTTTGACGCGGTGGCGGTTATTTGGCTATTTTATCTATGCTGGAATGCTCTACGAATACTACAGCTCATTCCAGAAGGCCGTTGCGTCTCCATGTCAAATTCACACGGATTCGCGTCTGACTATTCGGCGCATCTGATTGGACGTCGAGTTTAGGCCAATCATCAAATCCGTCGCTGCACATCCATCAACCTCCAATTTGCATTGATCAACTTTACCTTCTCCGACTTTTCAACATCCGAGGGGACGATTGTCGATGCTTATCAAATAATGGCCTTCAAGTACTGTGTTCAACCTGAACTTCATACTAGCTTACTGCAGATGATTTGCCTTCCGATGTTATGAGAAGCAAGTCAAAACACAGGTAGATATGGAAGGCAACCAATCAGTTCCTCATTCAAGCTAATGATCGTCTACTCTGTACCTGTACTGGAGTACCCTTCATTTACAGGAAATGCATGCTATGCTGTGTTCATTCAACTGTCGTTTAGGAACTCTATCCCTGAATCTTTCTAGCAAAGTCAAGTCTGTCGAGAAACTAACATGCAGCAATCTAAGGACGCTGTGCTCTGGCCACAAAAATTGTCTTCCTAAAGGTCGTTCCGTTCTTGGTGAACTCGAATGGCTCCTCAATAACCCTATAGTCGAAATTCATTCCCAAGCCAGCACCTTCAAACAACTCCTTCATATCTTCCATGGTAAAGCCATGCTTTTTGACTGTTGCGGCGGCTTCGGTCATCTCTGGGTGCATCTCGTGGAACATCTTGCCTTCCGGAACAAGGTCAACGATCAAACAAGCGCCACCTTTCTTCAATCGGTCTCCAAGACGTTTCAGCGCTATGTCAGGCTCGGCGAAATGGTGAAGTGCCATGCTGACGGCCACGACGTCAAAGTCCTTGAAGTCAGGACCGGAAATCTCATCCGGCACAGTCTCTGCCAGGAGATCTCCTTTGCGAGCAGCCATTTTGTCAGACAGGCCAGCTTCCCGGGAATTCTTGTTAAATTCATCGACCATGTTGTCTGACACATCCAGGCCAACGACCTTGGTCACAAATGGTACCAATGCCTTTCCATGTACATTAGTTACGTGTTATACGACCTGGGAGTGAAGCCACATACCATGGAGACAGCACCAGGGCCACAAGCATATTCCATCATTTTAACTTCCTCCCCCTTTCCAGCGTCGGTATCTGTCCATTTATTGCTGATCCATAGTCGACGTTCTTGGATTTGTTCAGCCAATGCTTGCAAAGCCTTTCCAAAGTCGTCCTTATAGGAACTGGCCAGCTTACTATATTCTCAGTGAGCGATGAGCTCTCATTACCACCAATTTAGAAGTGCCCTTACTTGAAGTATTGTCGGTTCTTTTCGGTGAAGTCTGCCATGGTTCTGGGCAAGTATCAAGGCTTTGGGGTGTTGTATAGATTTAGGGCGTTGTGGAAGACAAAGAGAATGTTATGAAAATTCAAGGGATCTCTGGAGAGAGAGAGGGGGAAACAGAATGGAAGAGAGAAAATGAGCTGGTATTTATAAGTTTGCGATAGGTAGCAATTGGCAAATCAACTCAAATGCTTCGACTGGCCGTCAGCCCCAACTCGGAGAGATATCGGATACTTTCGTTGGCCCAAGTTCTGATTGGCTACAGGTATTGAATCGAAGGCAGTGAGTTAGCCAGGTCTTGGAGACTATTCAGAAAATGTAAGACCTAGTTGGATTTTAGTTTGAAGCTCCATGGCGTGCAAAGGAACCGTGTGATGCTCAGGAAGTCAATGTATATTCTGTGACATAACCAGCCAAAGCGGTGCCTTATAGTCCAGTAGTATGCAATCTTCGAGGCAAGACACCTTAAATAGCATACAACCCAATTACGAATGATAAGAGAAAGATCGTAAATCCCTTGGAGACTATCACGATGATATTAATTATTTCTGCAGAATGCTCAGGATGGATTACTCGGAGTGAAAGTGAGAGGACGGAGGAGCAAGTACGGCGGCGCAGAGACACCGCCTGAGCTCCGTTCAATCCACCACCGCCAGCCGTCCATCATCATCGCCAACATCATCAACTATTCAGTCATTCAAGTCCATCTCTCTTCCATCCAGACCCTCCGTTGGTCACTCTTTCATAACCCGCAGCTCGCTCTTATCTGCTCGGACGATTCCGAAGCTTCTCCATTAATCCTCTCTTCTGATTCAACCCCTCGCAACACCCTTCCCACTCTCCGCGATGGAGAGCCAAAAGATCTCCGATTTCCTCGCCGACCAGCTTCAGCAAGCTCCCGAACAATGCCAGGCCCTCTTCCTCAGCTTCGAAGACTACTGGGAGCGCAAGCTATGGCACCAGCTTACCGACGCTTTGATTGAATTCTTCCGCCTACCAGAGAGTGCGCCGCAGCGGTTACCCATCTTCAAGACCTTTGTTCTTAGCTTTGCCGACAGAATCAACCAGCTTAAGTTTGTCTCGTTGGGTTTGATGGCTTCTTCGGAATGCGCAGGTGAGTGATGTCTTGTGAATCATGGAGTCATAATTGGACCTAAAAGAAGCTAACTAGTCTTTTCGTCGTAGGTGACCAAGAGCGCCTATCTTTCCTCACATCTCTGGCAAACAAAGTCAACAAGTCTGAAACACAAGAAGCTTACGCCTATGCCCTTGCGGATGTTGCCAACGTAAAGCAAAGGCTACAGGATCTGGATGGAGCACAGAAGGACCTGGAGGTCTGCCAGAAGGTTTTGGAGTCGTTCGATTCCGTCGAGAACGTTGTTCACGCTTCGTTCTATAAAGTCAATGCGGACTACTACCACGTCAGTGATGCCGTTTCTCAAATTACCCACGGTTCAATAAGCTGACACTGCACAGGCAAAACAAGAGTTCGCTGCATTCTACAAAAACGCCCTCCTTTACCTCGCCTGCATCGACCTGGAGGAACTGCCAGAGCCCGAGCGTGCTTCCCGCGCATATAACTTGAGTGTGGCTGCGTTGGTGTCGGACTCCATTTACAACTTTGGTGAATTGTTGTTGCACCCGATCCTGGACTCACTCACCGAGACCCCGCACACCTGGTTGCGCGACCTCTTGTTTGCTTTCAACCGTGGCGACTTGGCCGCCTACGACGTCCTGGCCGGCAACATCTCTAAGAACCAGCTGCTGGAGCAGCACCGTATCTTCCTCTATCAGAAAATCTCCCTCTCCGCCCTCACAGAGATGGTCTTCCGCCGTCCCCCGCACGACCGCAACCTGACCTTCGCCTCCATCTCGTCCGAGACTAAGGTCAAGCCCGAGGAGATTGAGCACCTGATCATGAAGGCGTTGTCTTTAGGTCTGCTCAAGGGCAAGATCGACCAGGTCGCCCAAGTGGCTGAGATTAACTGGGTGCAGCCCAAGGTGTTGGACATGAAGCAGATCGAGGGTATGCGGAACAGACTTAGAGACTGGGACGCTGGTGTCAACCAGCTGGGTCACTGGATCGAGGGTGTTGGAAAGGATGTGTGGGCTGCATAGATAGGATAAATGATCTGTTTTCTTCTTTTACCAAGGGTACTACTTGCGTGTATGTACAATCCTGTATTAGAATCATGACCATAATCAGGAAGACGTATGAAGATTTTTGGTGGTTTTATCATGCAACATAGTATATTATATCTAAGTGATAACAGCCGGCGCTATATTGAGTTGAATGATAGAAACAAAGCTTAGGCTTATCATATAATGCTATAAGAGTGATGAACATCACGAAATCTATAAACCGGCCACAGTAATCCTATCAGCGGACTACCCAGTTTCAACCAATAAATATTAAAATATCGAAGACCCTAGGAGGGCACACCCGATAACCCAAGCGGGCCACCAAACACACCACACCACTACTTGCGTCCACATGCCCCAGACATCCCAACCGAACGCCGCCTCCGTCAGAATCGTTTCTACGGGCACACCAAAATACCAACAGGTCCCAAGGGCGACCACCGGGGGTGAGAGAACGTTTAAGATCAAGAGTCCGCTAATTGATATGGCGTAACGGAGAGGTGCGCTGGTTTGGCGGTCGATGCGGTTGACAAAGCTGAGCGGTGCGCATAGCAAGCCTATCATGAAAGAGAGGGAGAAGTTGAGGGTTGCGAGGGTGGAGAGGAAAAGGCCGAGTAGGAGGAGTGAGAATGATTTGATGAGGAGGTATTGTTGGGGGGTTGGAGTGGATACGACGCCTTTGGTCAACATGGCTGCGAGGACCAAGGGGAGAACGATGTCAGCCACAACGAACGCATAGGCTGCAATGGTAAAGTACTGTTGTTTGTTAGCTTTGCTTGACGAGTCACAAGATGGTGGTTACTGACCTGGTGGAAAAGATTGTTGAAAATGAAGAGAGGAACAAGACCTAATAGGTGCAGTCCAACAACGACGGTAAGTGGAAGTGCCAATTGTCGCTCCAAGAGACCGCTTGCTTCAACCTTGCCATTTGAGCTCTTGTCGGTTGGCTCACGCTTCTCCTGTTCAACCTCCTTCTTGTCCTTGGGAGCATCTGCCTTCGCAGAAGATGAGCTCGGGTGCACACCAGCGTAGTAACCTGTCCGCATCCACAAGGCAATTGCCATGATAGTAAAGTTGACTGCGATCAACATTGCACTGGGTAGATAAGTTCCGATACTGACGAATCGGTTGGACTGCATGAGCAGATAAAAGAAGAAACTCTGGTGCAGGTGTTCCAGCAGGTTATTCAGACTGCGGCAGAGACTCTCCACAGTGCGGCCCAGCGCCATCTCGTCTTGCCAGCCATTTCCTTTCGTTTGCAGGGTGATGGCATCAATGTGGTATGGCATAAAACTGCTATGGGCGCCAGTGGCATACCCAAAGCCCTGCTTGACCATCCCTCGGAGGATAGTTTGCAACCGCTTTTCGTAGGTGTCATCATGGTCCCACATCTCCTGCAAACTGGCCCCGATTCCCATCTGACCCCCGCAATAGAAACCGCGGTGTTGAAGAGGTCAAGGTTGGGCAGTTGGCCATTGACGCCGTCGTAAACAATATGCAGCGATTCAAACCGATGGTCGAACGGATATTCCAACACCAGAGCTCCCTGTAGCGCTCCGCTCTTCAATGGGAGAGGCTGGACCGAAGAGGGATGCATGTCATGGTACGCATCAATCCACGCCTGCGTCCCAGATTTACTGTCAGGGGTGATCAAAAATATGATATCCTTCGACCACAAGGACCATCCTAGAAGGCAATACAACACCGATCAGCAATTTATCTTGCCATCTTTCTCAGAAGACAGAATACCCACGTTTGAAATATCTCGCCAGTGTCAGCGCAAGAGTGACACCATTGGTATTCAACTCGCCATTCGCAGTCCTCCAAGCCGCAACCAACACAATCGCCTCGGTGGCATCCCCGCGCGGCGCATGGATAATCGCATAGGAGTTCTGCCCTTGATGCGTGATTCCCGCAGATGTGTATTCATAATTCTGCGTTGCAACCTTCAAACCAGCAGCCCGTAGAATCGACCGTACTTTATCAGAAACCCTATTGCAAAAGACCAGTTTAGCAAGATCCGTCTTTCCTTCTCACGGTGTAAGCGATGTAGGCTCCGACATACGCTGGTGCTAATTCCCCATTCTCGCCTTCTCCTTCGCTTCCATTGTTCAATAGAGCCTCGATTTCCTTCTTGTATCCACGGAAAATGTGCTGTTCACTGCCCGAAAAGTATGCGTGGACCTGACCCGGCAAGAGCGCGTTCTCCGAGATGTAGGTCCGGCGGGAGTAGTCGTTCAGGGGAAGGAGGAGAAGCCAGATGACCCCGACGACGATACAGATGAATGAAAGGAAGTATGGGAGTCGCACGAAGAGGAGATGAGGATTATTCCGCAATTTGCGGATTGCAGCTGTCATTTTCCTGTTGTCAACAGCTGTTTGTTTGATGCCGTCACTGAGGACGATCGGTGTGTATGTCGCCAAGGAGGAAGTCGTCTGACAACACCGAAGATATTAAACGCAAATCAAAAATAAACTCACGTTTCAACGCCATTGATTTAAAGACATTCGGGAAATTCTTTCCATGCTGCGGTATACAAACCGTTGATGATCTTCGGAGCTGGGGAAAGCTCCCTACAGAACTACGCCCGCATATTTACGTCGGCCGCTAGAGACCACTTGCACAACATGATATTCAAACACTCACTTCATGGGCCCATATCTTCTTCTACTCAACCCTTCAGAAAAGAGTTGTTACAAAAGAAGGCGTCATAATGCCTAAGCTAAATATACACAAGAATAGTAATGATCCTCTGCCGAATATCTTCACGAACCCAGACGTTGCGAGGTTCCTAGATAGCTTAACGGTGTTGGTCGGTCGCCCCCCCGCAGTTGTTGTAGGCAGGACGCCATAGCGACCGTACGTTTTTTGGTCCACAGATACATAGTGTGGCAGTCGTCCTAGAAGATTCAACTTTCCTTCGATCCATCTCAGGATCTTCTCAGGGGGACAAACACCTTAAGATATCCGAGTCCAACTGAAAGAAAGAGTCAGCATTAGGCGATGAAAATTACCAAAGGAAAAGACACTCACGCAAATAGCCCACAAGGATAGCGCAGAGGTGTCCAAGGAAGCTGGTGTTTGGCACAAGAATCGAAACAAAGACATTGGCGAGCAGAGGAGAGGTCCAAGTAGGGATTTTGATAGTCCCAATCCTAGATGGAAGTTAGCAACGAAAGACTTGACTATTTCTTGATGTTATGGACCAAGCATACGTGAAATACGGGTTAGACTTGAATGTTCTAATGGCTTCAGAGCCCAAGAGGAGAAAGACCCAAACGCTGCAATTATGTAAGAACATCTTCAAGGTTTCCCGGGACAGTAGCATATTCTAACCTTGCGCCAACAACAGAGGTATTGTTATGCAGAATGAATTTCTCAACCAGGATATAGATACCTGCGGGGAGTGTGGAGAGCGCTATAAATAAGTTAGCTTGGCCTCAAACCCAGACCATCTCTCCAATTATCTGTAAACATCAAATCGATTGATAATACATACGTCCAATAAACAGAGCAACAGCGGTCAATGTGCCGTGCTCTGCCTCGAATCGCTCCAGCAACGGCGTAAGCGCCATTGTGTTCAAAAGAGCATGGAAGAAGCCCGCGTGAATAAAAGGATAGGTGTTGAGCCGGTACACTGTTTCTCCATATTAGCAATGCTCTTTACGCGCTCCACGAGCGAGGCTCGGTAAAAAATGAGACATACTAGTACCAAGCCCAATCTCATTCGGTATCAGTGCGCCCCATTGCACCACACTCCAGATCGTCTGTAATTCAAGCAACCAGAATGCAATTATGCCCAAAAGAACCAGGCGGGTAAAGAGTGGCAGTCGGAGAACATATGTTCGGACCCTGGCAGGATTGAAGGGTAACGGGGGCAAGGCGGCCGGCGTAGCCATGGCGTTAATGCGTGATCACAACTCGTTTAGAAGTGTTTAAAAGAGTAGATATCGTGAGGATGAATGGAAATTGCTGAAATGTGTCGATATGCAACGCTGATTAAGATGGATATGCCGTAAGATGCAAAAGAGGGAGAAAAGCCGTAGTCGTTGACGGGATGCGCGCTACCGCCAAAGTCGAAGAAAGAATGAAGAACCAGTATTATATAGACAGAATCAAAGTGAACTATATCAACAAGTCTGTCAGTTCATGTCTGGTAAATCGCAAGTCCTGGTACCACTGGTCGATCACAGGGATGGATGCGGATAATGGGTTGAACAGGAACGAACCACAAGGAGAATAACAATCCCTAAGATTAAATGCCAACCGCAATGACAATAGAAAGAATGGAAAAATAAACTGGATAGTCACCAGCAGATGCAACAAGTTTTATTAAGATGCGAATATCCGGCACCCTTTCGTTGAATCGTCTTACGCCTTGACGCTACTTGTTCTCCAGGTGGGCCCGTGTTGCTTTTGCGGCGCGGATCCCTGATGCCACGTGACCAGATAAGCCTTATCACTGATGGTCTTTTGTTTAGGCTTGCAATTCTTCTACTCCAGGGTCTAAAGTTTCTACAGGAATATCAAAATCGCCATCAGACAGGGATTCATTTCTCATTTTTATTCATGAATATGCTATAGTTCATTACTTATGGAGGAATCAACTCTGCATGATTTACAGGTATTGGTTGAACCAGTTCACAGCCTGGGCGAAGGCCTGCTCCTTAGCAAACTTGAAAGACTTGTTGCTCAAGTCAGTGCGGACGGCGAATCCGTGGGTGACACCACCGTAGAGGTTGATCTGCCAGGGCTGGCCAGCCTTGATCAAGGTAGCCTCGGACTCGTGACGGAGCTGAGTGGTGAAGATATTGTCGATTTCTATTGACAATTGAGATTAGATCTCATTCTTCAATATCGTGAACGATGCAGAAAGTTAACTTACCGGAAGCAGCGATGGACAGAGGACCGGTGATGGCACCAAGCTCCTCGTGGGTGACAAACGAGGGGTGAGCGAGGTAGCCGACGTCGAAGTTTCCACCCTTCAAGTAGCGGGTGACATACTACAATTGAGAAGACGATGGTTAGAATGGGTCTCGCCAAAATTGCCCATTGCGAAACTCCGTTCAAGAACTGAACTCACCTTGGCACCGAAGCAGTATCCGACACCGGCAACCCTCTTTGCACCAAGCTCCTCCTTGACGTACTTGAGAGTCGATTCGACAATGGGGTCGACCTGGGAGGTCTGGTGGTTTCCAAGCCAAGCGGGGAGGTTGACCTTTCCAGCTTCGACATCACTGTGCTTGAGGGCGTCACCCTTGAAGAGGTCGGGGATGACGACCAAGTACCCGTTCTCTGCAAACTCGTCGGCGATGAGTTGGGCGTTGACGAATATACCGAAGATGTCGGTCAGGATAACGACAGCCTTCTCAGGAGTCTTGTTGTTCTTGGGGTAGACAACATAGGTGTCAACTAGGCGACAATTAGTATACCTTGATCAATGATCTCATGCTTGACCTAATGCTCAAAAAGCAACTTACCACCTCCAGCAGACTTCAATTCACCGACGGGAGTACCCTCGTGCTTGAAGCCAGTGGTGCAGCATGGTCCAGGGGGTTAGAGGCCATCTTGAAGGATATGGTGTGCGAGAAAGAAAGCAAAGATTAGAAAAAGTGATTTAATAGGTAATATGGAGTCTTTAATCCTGGAAACATGCCCCTCTTAAATAATAAACTGAATTACTCGCCGTGGCTACCCACGTACTACTATTGCATAATTCCCCTCCCCACTTTCTGCCCCTCCTTTCTCAGGATTATTAATGTGCAGTACCGCCATTATATGACAGACGTTGCAGAACTGACTACATTCGTTACAGGATTCGCTGTTCATCAGACTAGAAGACAAAAAAAAAAAAAAAGTTCCGAGCAGACAAGGTTGATTTATTGCCAATGAGCCTAGACAGACTACCCTACCAATTCCCTAGATATGCATGCTGAATCGCAGCCGCAAAAGGGAATTGAGGATGGGAATCTGCCGGTCGGCAAAATGGTGCCGTTAAGCTTTCCCGGCGACGGCGTTAAACTTTTATCTCCGTGTGGAACTGATCAAGCTCATATAGCCTATATAAAATTTGATGCTATACCAAAGAGGTTAAAGCACGACATTACCTAGATATTGCCTGCAGTTAATATTAAAATTACTGAAGGCACTGAATAGCCTATGAGGGCTAGACACACATAGATTGTGGCTCTTCTTTTGGGCGCTGAGGCTCACCAAATTCAGATCTCACTATAAGGTGAAAGGAGGGGGAAAAGTGAAAATAATCACCTGACTTTCTTAATATCTAGCAGGTGAAACCCAGGTGTAAGCTGGTTTTACTAATGCATAATATGGATATCTTGAACTACACCCTGGAAGCCAGTAAGAACACGCAGAGCAGGTGACTATTGATATCATATTGACAGGAATACTATACGACCTTGGTTTCAGTCATGTATAGATATCAGTGAATATCTTTGAACTCTCTATTGCTACCTGCCGAACAACTCTCCCCTTTGATAAATGAGCAGTGAATTTGCAGGACATTCACTGATCTCTACTCTGAGATAATAGACTTCTTTCTGCCCTTTTCTTGGAATCTAAAAGATTCCTAAATCTTTTCAATAAGTCTTCTAGACAAGTTGAGGTTACGACTTCGGCAACAAAATTCCTAGACGAGACCCAGTTTCGAGAGCATATTTCTCGCTCCATCGAGGAGACAAACTCGTTTCGTGAGCTGGTTTACACTGAAGTTCCCGAATGCTGGGGTATGAACGCCGTGGACTTTTTGAACCAAACTGAGACTTGGAAGAATCGGGCTGGCCGGTAAGTAGATGTGGAATCAACGATAGTATCCCTGATTTTAACTTGATTTATCTTTCCAGGAAGAGTTTCAATTCCGCTACCAAGGTCCTTTGTATTAGACTAATGCCCGAAGAAATACATGATTGTCACTCAAAATGGTGGTATGATGAACTGGTGCGATTGCTTACATCTGGGGCTCTTTCTCCCGCGGAGGCTGAGCTCCTCTGGCCTGGAGTTGGCACTAGTCGGTCTCCTTTCCCTCACTTGCCAATATATACTGATTTCTATAACCATGGAATTTGTCGGCGGGCCATACAATCACTCTCGCAAGGAGCCCGATTTTTTTCTGCGCGCAGATGACGACGATCTTCCAAGATTTGTTATCGAGTGTGGGTGGAGCGAGAGTTGGAATCGTCTGCTAAATGACATGAATTTGTGGCTTGTAGGAGGAAATGGACAAGTCCGCGCTGTCTTGTTGTTGAGATGGGCAAAAGTTGGCGCATCAAACACGGTTAGGGGCTGGCTTGAACTTAATGGACTAGATGCGCAGGGCATGCCCACTCGCATTCAATCAGAGGTCACTTCTCAAATTATCACATTACCATTGTTATCAGCGCTAATGAAACATAGACTATTTTTCCAGAGCCCCCACAGGGTACACAGCAGCAAGTCACTTTGCCCCGGCGTGTACTTTTTGGTTCACACATCCTCCAGGGACAAGATCCCAACTCTGAGATTTCCCTAAGCATCAGATCGCTACGAAGAATCGCAACACGAGCGCTAAGATTCAAGGGGCTAGTCCACGACTAGTTCGGAGGTGTTGGTTACGGCAGGCTTACTACCCACTTCAAGTTTAGACTAGACATATAGGGATAGGTAGTTGATGAAAGCTTTTTCGTCGTCATATAGTTACTCAGTATTAGGAACATAGTCCATGCTTGAACGCAATATATTAGTTATTGAAAATATCCATGAATAAGTTCAAGTATCACGAAATCCGCTAGGTCATCCTAATATTACCACCTCATTAATCTGTCCTTAATCCGTGAAATATCCTTTCATGAAAATCATCATGAATATAATGGTGTAATCAACACCCGGCTGAGGTATCATCCATGGTATTATGCCGGCTTTGCGTGAGACGCCGGCCGAAGAAATCAAATAATATAGGGGGTATAAAACTGTAAGCTGGCAAAATCATATGGTCGGGAACATCGTTTTTTTTTGTTTTGTTTTGTTTTTTCTCGTATTTTCTTCGTTCATTCCATGCAATGGTATCGTTGCGGTGTTGTCGAGGGGAGATGAAGTCGAGTTGAATGTTTAAGCAGGGAACTGAAATGGCGCCAATCGTGGCGGCGCCTCTCGCTTCACCGCCCAAGCTTTGAGGGCAATTGTCAGAATTTCCCACGCCATAACGAAGGCGGTGAGACCCATGCCCACGGTAAAGGCGAACATTGCGTCCAGTTCGTAGAACTCCATCGCTTCGACCACATTGCGTGTCTGGGACAAAGTCAGCCAAAAGTTCTTGTTCTTTCTCCAACGAATATACTCACGCTAAGCATGAAGATCATACCACCAGCGATCAAGCAGAAAGAAGCAACGATCTCGGTGGGCGGGCGTGCGGGCAAGTATGAGGTTGGGGGCTTGAGGAACATCAGGACATAGGTCATGCCCCGAGCAAGCGCAAACCCAACCAAGAGGTTACCCCATTGCTTGTGTACCATGGTTGAGACCATGCTGGTTTGGTGATGCGATCCCATCATCATGCCGAGAAGGAGGATCACCAGCGCAGGCATCGGGTTAAGCGATACATCCTGAGTGTCGGGGATCTGCCAGGCGACATCCGAGGATCCATGTGTGCCGCGAGCAGGATACTGCAAGACGGTGCTGTTTAACCAACTCTTGATGCGCTTCGATTCGAAAAGCATTCCGCACTAGTGCAAGAACAGTTAGCAGAGTTTCAAAGACAAACCCAGATTGTATCTTACCAGGCCACCACCGAAGAACATGATGGTGATAGACACGTGCTCCAAATCCGTGGCGGACCACGCTCCACCTGCACTAGAGAGATGCTCAAGGAAGACATTGGTGATTCCGTAAAGGAAGATCACAAATGACTCGGTGAATTCACCAGTGGGCACATTGGCCTTCCACTTGCCGACAATAGCGCTGGAGGGCTTCAAGTTCCAGGCCCAGCCAAGGTCTGCCCAGCATCCCATCCATCGTCCGAGTGTCAGCAAACCGTACCAGATGAAGATTCCTCCTTTAATGAAGTGCGCAAGTCCGTTGAAGATTTCTCTGGATCTCTACAAAGATATGTACGTTAGTAAATGGTCTTCCATCCTCTTTTGCTAATAAGAAAGTCTTACCATGATACCACCATAAGTCACACCACCCGTGACAAGGGCAACGAAGCCAAATGGCAAAATGATGCGGTCAATGACCATGTACACAAAGTGGAAACCGCGGAGGACTCGACTTGAAACCATACCCGGCACACGACTGGCCAGAAAGCGTCCAAAGAAGTTGTTGTGCAACCAGCCCCGAGGCTTGGAGGGCTCTGGATCGATCTGCTCCTCGGGCTTCTCAAAGCCATCGTAATCCTCCGAAGACGATTCGCAAGAGGGCGATCCAGGGCTGTGGATGGAGGACGAGTTTCTTTCGGTTCCCTGACCGCTGTCACCAGACCAACGGTAATTATGGCGAGGGCCAGTCGGGTAGGTGTTCAGGTGGTCGATCGTCTCATCGGTCGACAAGGGGAGGAATGCGGCTCGTTCATACGACGCTGCATCGGTTTCCCCTCTCCCAGCATAGGCAAAGATCAAGCCCAGGAAGACTTGCGCACCTACCACCCACGTCGCAATCCACCCAATTTTGTGGTGCGCGTTGTTCTCATAGAGATCTGGGGTCTGACCGTTATAGATGACACCGACGAGCAATCCAAAGGCGTTGAAAATCAAGAAAACGAATTGCGACGGCAACGCGAATCGCGAACGCGCAACACTGAGCATGACCGCTGGGAGGAATCAGCTGGGAAGACTTCAATGCCTACCATGTTGGTTCTTACCTGTGGGGAGGACAAAACACCAGGCCAGGACCATGAGGGCAATGTGCGTCATGATGGTACCCGAGTGCTTTCCATACGCGAAATAGCTCATGGGCGAATTTTCGACAGCTGGGCTTGACGCGGATGGTTGCGCATGGCTAGTCGCGGTGCCCATATCCATATCTCCGCCCATGCCCATGCCCATATCCATATCCATGCTCTCATCTCCATGAGGGAGAGCATTTGCGAGGGACACGAGAAAGGATGCCGCCAGCGCGGCCTGAGAAGTTTTATGCCACATGGACAAAGGAGCTTTTTCAGAAGCTTACTCCGAAATGATTGCGATTATGATTAAAACTAAGGGTATGTAGAGCTAGAGCTGAGAACACCTGGTACAGCTCTAGCGAATGTTGTGCAAGCTCTGTAAGCTTCTGGTTCCCTGCCGCCAGCTTTGGGAGGGGCTGACGTCGTCAACTGAAGTATAGAGAGAGAGGAAGTATGAAGGAAGCAGCCGAGCTAGCTAGAGAGTAGGAGAAGAGGAAAGACAAAAGGATGAGATCAGAAGGGAAACAGAAAGAAAGAAAAGCAACCGAGCCCTGGGAGCCGGAAAGTCTTTTAATCATTCCAACCTGTTTTTTTTTAATTATTATTCCTTTTTTTTCCCTTTGCGCTCTCTTGGTCATTCGGAGGCAGGCGGGGATAAGAAGCCGACAAGGCCGTGGAAACAAAAAACGAGGAGCTTCCAGGATCCGCCGTGTTTTTCAGCCTTGGATTCCGTGGGCCGAACTGGAAGTCCGTCAGCCAGACCTAGGCTCTGTTATGTCATTTTTAATCATCTTCTATTTTCCTCTCTTTATTCTTCATTCTATTTTATTATTAAAGTATATTTTGTATTATCTTATTTTTCTTGTCTTTGTTGCTCTCACTGATATAAAGAAGTGTTTACTATGATCTGCGACTGTAAGGCTAAATAAAAGAGGGGAAGTATAAAATCAAAAGTAGAGAATAAAAAAAAAAAAAGGAAAAGGAAAAAGAAAAGAAAAATACGTCTTGGCACTCGGAAATCGGATGTGCCGGGAAACTCTGCAATCCAGAACGAGTAAGTCCCTCCTGTTGGCCCAAGCGGGTGACTTCATCGTGTCCAAACAGCGACCGCTAGTCTGGCGACTGACCAGCCAGAACCGGTTCTGGATACTTTATTTCTACGACTCATTCAATGCCTTCAAGAATGGACTTGTTTCTTCTTTTTTTGTGTTGCACGGATCAAGAATCATAAATTCCTTGCTTGTCTGCTGAGTGTGTGAATGAGAGAGGATTAATGGCAGCCTACTTATGACGTTATCCCTGTACCTGGCATGCATTTCCATCAGCTCTAGGCATCCTTAGTTGGGGAGGAAAGAGGACCAAAGGAGAACCAGCCAGTTTCCTGTTCCAACATAGGCCCATATATATGTGTCGAGTGGAATCACGGGCTACAACAACAAACTGAACACCTCGGATTTTGGCGCTGCCCTTCTAATCCCTGTCTCGGCCAATGGAGAGCGCGAAGGTCCGTTGTCAGCTCTGGGAAATCCTCCGTCCGCCTTATGAGTCTTTGTTGCTTCCCAACTCTCATACCTGACTGTACACAGTAGGTTCGACTAAGCGAAGTCCAGACTTACCCTTGCATGGACGGCACACCGCTGTACACCACCTCGTACTCTCCAGGTATACTGGCGCAATAAATAGTGAGGAGGAGAGTACAAAAAAGGCATGATAAGCTCAAGATCATCATTACATGCCAATCAATCATCAAGAACAGCTCTACCGCGTACATAAAGCGGGATGCGGAGTCGACTCTCCCATATCCTAGTAGTACATATTACCCCCTCTTCTTCATGAAGATCATTCTCTATTTTGACTATCCCCTCATGCAATACGATGTACACATGATCGAGGTGGCCTGAAAATAATGCAACGCTATTAATACCGACTCTTGCCCGTGTTAATTGCATGGCAGTTCGTGTAAGTGATGATATTGTGGCTACCTAAGTGGTGTAAGCACTGGCCAGCTGGACAATGACGTGAATCTTATGATCTTGGAAGATAACAACACTACTGCAGTACAACACGATCAGTGTTGACATTCAATAGTGAATCGATATTGAATTAATGGCCCTGTGGCTGGCCACCATCAATATCCTCGACTAGACCAACCCCACTATCGGACCCTCGCACGTTGCATTCTTCCAGCCCTGTCTGTCTACCCAGCCCGTAGGCCGGGTGGATTCATGGACTTATGGACGATGGATCATGGATACTAATGGATGACTGACCATCTGACAACCCGACCGACGATCCTACCTTGGCAGCCATGATTGGTGCCGGCACCCTTTTCCCAACTCCCTCCCATCCGCGCTCTTCCGTATACAAACAACAGCTCTGTATATCCACGCACCCTCTTTCCACACAGCTTACCTGCTCGGGTTTCTTTCCAGCAAAAGCCCATGCTATCTATCCATCATGACTCATTATGGGTAATAGGCTAACTTTAATTGCGAATTCGGGCGTCATTATTAATCATATCTGCATGGTGATCTGACATTTTGTACATTGTACATTTTGTACTACACTCCGCATAGCTACACGTTGGTATGGAGGACTTGAAATTGATCATCATCATCGATCGCTATTGAAAATCCATCTTATCATGGGAACACGTCAACCATAGAACATGACAGTGCACATCGAATTCTTATCCTTGCCGATCCATCATAATCCGAGATACAAAACTAGTCGCCTCAACAGAGTTTTCTCGGTTCTATGAGTAGTGCTTTCCTTTCCGACTGTTCCACTAGATCAAACCATACATTATGGACTGGTGGGACCAATTTCCAATATCCTGATTCTTTAATAACCGGGCAATACTATAACCCGTACAAGGTACATAGTGCAGTTTGATAATGATTGATAATCCATATAAAAAACCAACCTATCATCCTCGATGGATTCCACAACCACACAAAATGTATGGATAACTATCAGCCTGAGTCATGCAATGCACTGGCAAGTTTGTGCACCTGTCCTAATGCATCCACCATCTGATCTATTATCAATCAGATCATGCCATGCCATGCCAAATAGATCATAAAAGCGGAATTCGGAATATCGGATCCTATATGGTGTAGATGATTGCCCATCTCAGTAATCATAATTCGGAAATCCGGCACATACGATAGTTACCTAGATCAGGATCAACGCTGTATGAATTTAGCGAACGGGTGGTCCCGTGTGGGCTGGATTTGATGTGCGAAATAAATTGTGTTGGGTTAGTGCAGAGAGGGATATGAGATTATTAGTTGGTGGGAAGTATATCACAACTGGGCGTGTAACTCAGTGGTAGAGTGCTCGCTTTGCATGCGAGAAGTCCGGTGTTCAATCCACCGTTCGTCCATTCTTTTTTTCTTTTTTCTTTTTTTTCCTGCTACCATTATTCTTCCTCTCGGATGTTCGGATTTGTATTTAATTATCGTAGACTTTAATCTCCATCTTACTTTTCCGTCTAGAACGGTTTACTATGGATTGAGCTAAATGATAATCATCATTAAATTTCCCAACAGGCTCCCAGTCGGAAGTTCACGGAACTTTTTCTAAAGCTGTTTTTATGTATCGCCTTTTAATGTACGTGCCATAGTACATAATTCGGATACCGGCGATTTCGGTTCGGTGGTTGTTTTGCGTGTATGTATGGAATTCGGAGCTGTGACAGGGAGTTACGTTCTTGGCCTATTTACATACATTATGGAGATACCTAGGTAGGACAAAATGTTAATGGACTATGCATATGTATGTGCTAGTAGCCCTATCGAGTCCCTTTGTCACATTTGCAACCTATCTGACTGCCGATAGGTAGCCCGGACGAGGACGGATACAGGGATCTGGTGATCTTCCATCCGTCTTTCTTCAAGTAACCAACTGTATGTAATATCCCTCATTCATTTTCCAGGACTACAGCTGGAATAAACTTTGTGTTATAGAATAGCCAGCATGGTCGAGGACTGAATCGCTGTTGAATCGCCAGCGGGACATGATCAAACCCCAAAAACTTGTGAGCAAACGGCGTTATCCATATGCCAATATCGATCTAAAGGGAGGAGAACAGCCTATGAGAAAACGAAACTTTCATTGGCAAGTCAGCAAGTTATTCGTACTAGGCTAGCTTCTACCCTTTTCAGCCTGCATGAAGCTTATCGCGGGCGAGTTTTATGTGGGTCTTTCTTGATGGATTCGATGCAGCTCCGATGTCTGATTCGACGTCTGGTAAGATCATGATCTGGGATCTTTTAGCTGTGCCCTTTAGGCATTAACTAGGCTTTGCTGGATCGTCAACAGTAATCATTGTGAATTCAAGTTAAGCATGGAGATGATTGTCTGCAATGAGGACCTTGTGAATGCGGTCAAGTATCAAGTCCACTGGTGTAGATACGGGTTAATCCCATAGATTTCAGTACAAGTCAGATGGGATGGTCATATCACAGACGATCAGCATTTTGTCACGTAGATAATTATCGACTCATTCGCATTTTTGATGTCATCCAAATACCTGATAGCAGGTGGATTGGCAGTATATCGGAAAATCGTCGTCCCGGCCATCTCCAGAAAAAGCGGACAGCTAGTCCCAAAACCGCCAAGCGTAATCTCACATGACCACCCGATAGCAACTGGTTCCCAAACAGGACTAGCGTCACCTCAAGCGAGAGGCTGCCCCGAAGCCCGCATATCGGGTCTGGGAGCACACAACGCATTTTCAACCCTAACCTTTTCGTCCTCTCCAACGCCCAGCGACACCAACCGTCCGCGACAACACCGTCAACCCAGGTTCTCCTTCGCCCTCATATTCAAGATGACTCACGAGTCCGTGTGGTACAGCCGGCCCCGCAAGTAAGAACTCCCATATCCCGGAATTATTGTCTTGAAGATGGGGGAAGAAAATTGAAGCTAATGTGTTTTCCGTCTATAGGTACGGCAAGGGATCCCGCAGTTGGTATGCGATAGAAAATCCAGGATAGGAATCCGTTGGAACGAGATCAGATTTGCTAATTACGACCAAATAATAGCCGTGTTTGCTCGCACCGCGCCGGTCTTATCCGCAAGTACGGGGTATGGGAATATCAAAATCCACTTTTGAAGATTTGCAACTTGGGGACATGATAACTGATGGGGACTTCTTTTAACAGATGAACATCTGCCGTCAGTGCTTCCGTGAGAAGTCTACGGACATCGGTTTCGCTAAGGTTGGTTTTGACATGGCCTACGATCTGGAAATATACCGGGACGGAGGAAAACGAGGACAAGGACGAACAACAACTAACCGCGATTACAATCTTACAGTACCGTTAAATCCGTTTACTTCTTTTTCTCGATCCATTCGTGTTCACGATTCCGTTACGTGCTCGGCGCTTGGTAGCAACCATGGGAGGAAAATAAAAAGGAAAGCCAATTGCTTGAATTCCGATGGGCAGACAAAAAACCTAAGTGAATGGGGAAGGAAAAAAAGAAATCAAAATGGAACCTTTTGCAGATACCGGCGTGGACGAATAAACCAAGGGGTGTCGTGTCGACCTTTTTTTTTCCTTTTTATTATTCTTCCCCAATTCATCTTATTGAATTGAATGAGGACAATTTCTTTTTTTAATCAACCATTCCTCCCTCCCTATGGATTCTCGCGAGATGCATTCGACATGGACTACTGGGCAAAAAAGAGACAAGACTACATATGGGAGCGAAGAGCGCTGTTGCATTACTACTACCTTGGTGTAATGTAATACCTGCGGCGAATCGGTTCGACGGGCAACGAAGACTGGTCGTAATGTCATGAATGCATCTCTTACAGTCCTCATCTGCTTCTTTTATCCTAAGATACTGTCTGCCTGATTGTGTCTGGACTGCTCTGTCATGCAGACAGTATTGTGGTCCAAGCACGACGTAGCTTGGCCTTAAAGTCGGAGCTATTAAAGTCTGACAGAATGCCAAACCCGTAGTGGACATACAACGCACATGTGTAAATGTCTTGTGTTCTCTTGACCTATGACCTTCGGCATTTGTCGGTGACCTGGAGGTGCACCCTTAATTAAGTCTTAACCTACCGACTCTGTATTCCGTATACCAAATATAATATTGACATTAAATCTATCAAAATAACCACACAGTAGTCTAACTACTGCATCACATCCACAACCAATCTAGATGCTCAACCTCCCAAAAGCAAATCCACAAACCAACCTAATCAACAAACAAAAGAAAAAGAACTCCTTCCCAATGACTCCCTCCGTTCCCGAAACTTGTATGCGAAGAAGAAAAAAAAAAGCCACCGTCCAAGAACAATCTATCGTAGAGTAGTATTCCTCCCCTGTGGGTTACCCTGTGGGTTACCGCGGAGAAGCCAAGGATCGTAGGTTGTAAAACAAAAGGTAGGCGTCGGCGCTGAGAACCTCGGCCTCTGTTACTGCTGTTACCTGGTCGTCGTTGAAAAGCATCCACTGTGATATTGTTAGTTGGTCTGTCTTGCCTGTAGGGGAAATAGGGAGATAGATGGCGCTACGAACCTGGTCACCCTGACGGCAGTAGACATAGTAATGCCCCGCGTCCAGTTTTCCCTTATGCACCACAGCAGACGACAGGTCATACATAAATCTGGACTTGTCGATTCGTTGAGTGTGCGGGTTGGTAGTGTATGGAAGCATGTTGATTGACAGGGGGAAATCGATCTTTCCTTCGACCTTTTCGGAGACAGAAAATGTGTGCTCGAAACGCTGCGGCGGATTAGGTTAGTTTATGAAAGCCAGATACAAGATAAACAAAGAGGGAGACATACCTTCAGCTGCATACATAGAATTGCCGGCAATTTCTTGATTCGCAGCTGTTTCGTGGCTTTCTGGGGAGTTCCACCACACCCACTACAGTTATATACGTCTGCCATTAGTCTCTCTGGGGATGTGTAGCTCTCTAAGCACCCATTCAGAGTTGGTGCCGATGAGAGACCGGTGCCACCACCCATCGCTCGCTTTTTCGCCTGAACGTCAAGACTCAGATCCACCATAGGATCTTCTGTTCGTGTCACGTTGCCGCATTTGTCGCAGGTCACGCTACTCCGCAGCTTTCCATAGAAGGTTTTGTGAAAAAAACAAGAGCAGCCCTTCTCGTGATTCTCTTGATGCCCGTCGGTGCTGGAATGGAGCTTGTCGACGAGAAATTGGTAGTATTCGTGCGCATCTTGCTGTTGGTATCCTGCTAAGGTCTGAGAGCAAGTCAGCATCTCTCAGGGCCCAGAAATTTAAGGACAAGTTAGTCACTTACAGGACTTGCCCGCCATGATGCTAGCAGTAAGCTTAGTGCAGCAAAACCCTCGGCCTTATCACTGCTATTAAAATCGGAAAACGCTTCTGCGACGGCGCACCCTATGCAATCACGAACGGTGCAATCGTGGGATTGATGACCGTTTCCAAGAAAGTAAGTATTCAAAATGGGATCATGTAGTAGCGTCTGAAGGACGACATTCAAATAACAAGTCTGCCCGAGGTTGAACAAGCCTCTAACGCCTTGCTTGGCACAGGGCCGCTTGTTGGCATTGCTTCTGACATAGAGCTCATCGGAGGAGCTTTCGCTAAAACGACGTTTGTTGGGGGCTGCTGTACATTAGAGCCTGAAACGAATATTTAGAGTAAAATTGGGTACAAACCTGTAAGCATACTGTCTGGCGCCGACGATCGCAGGCGCTCCAGGCCATGATCGTAAACAAAGTCACCACAACCTTGACAGAAGACTGCACGGCCTCTCGATTCCATATCTAACAGACAATTAGCAATCTAAAAGCTCCCTCATCATTCTTCTCCTTACAGAATCGATGGCCGGTTTTCTGCGTATGTGTTTTTCGATCTCCATTTACACACGTCTCCGAACAAGTCAAGCATGTGTATTTGGGCTTGAGGAGACCGGAGGATTGGAGACCAGGTTTCTGTTGAGATGTACCACTCGGGGGAGTTGTTTGCGGAGCTAGTTTATGGTGTGTTTTAATAAAAGAGCTCTTGAACTGGCCAGCAGTATTCTCATCTTGTGACAGTATAGTGGCAAGATGCTCTGGATACTGGTCAGCACTGAGACATGGAGATGCAATTGGGGCTCTGTGACTCTCGCATACCACAACCATACTCAGCCTCAGAGAGGAGGGTAACGGAATCGATGCTTGCCATAGTGGAATGATGTAGGTATGTGCGGTAAAAGGCGGTAGGAACTTCAAAGTATCAAGCTCGAGAAGGGAAAGAGATATTGTAAAGGGAAGTGATAGAAGAGAGACGAGAGATGGAGACTTCTAGCTCTATAGCTTGGAGTGAAGCGATAGCAATATGTACTAGGTTCAACAGCGAGCGACGATGCTGGACCGGGAATCCATGGATTGAAACACCATTAATGACCCTGGCCGTAACACACCAGCATTATTGTCCAAGTGTTTATCGATCCAGCCTCCCAATAATGGCAGCCAATGGCGACGCACAAGAAGCAGCGAGATCTGGTGAATGGGCGATTGCAGTGAAGCCGTCCAAGTCGCAAAGCCGATCGATGTTGCCAGCCTTTCTCCGCAGGTGTTTCGGTGTCGGTCCCGGACCGAACGCTATCCTCAACGCGGAGACAGATCGCCGTGTCGCAAAAGATGGCCGTTCCAATCGATCGGAGACTAGATTGCAATCGCAGGCAATGTAGATCCTGTCTGCGTGGTTCTGCAAGAGGAGCTGCTGTCGTCACTCGCGATGGGCTCAAAAGAGTCTTTTCAAGGATCGACCGCGGCTCGGAGGCGATAAGAAACCGGGACTGCGTTTGATCCGCAACGGGCGAGTTGGAGATTTGGAGACTCAGTTTGATTTAATTATTGTTGGTTGAAACATTGTTGTGGGCTCTATCCTATTGTTGTTTGTTTTTACTTATTTCTTTTTGGAATTTATTCTATTCATTGTGTTGCTAGTCTAGAGCAATGGCTGCAAACTAGATCGTCACCTCCGTATACACATACATTCATAAGTTTGTCAATAAGAAATAATGCAGCATGCTATCAATGCCCCTTGAAAAGACAATAAGATGATGCTTTAACCGAGCCAGGATTTGCTGGATCAAGGGCAGGGCCTAACCCAATGTCTGCGAATGGTGTTGCCCACGCAGCCAGCCATTGTTCTATTGACGGAATCCTCGACTGGCATTGCCCCTAGAGCCCGTCACTTTGTAGAGCCGTCTCCCCAGATAACCCCGCAGCATCTGTCTGATGGTCCCTGCTGTTGATCTAGAAGTGAAGGGTGGAGGCTCTCTGCAAGCAACTGTAGAACCACCCGTTATACCCAACGTCTCCAAACTAGCATAGGTTTCATATATGCGTCGCATGCGTTCATCGAATTCCTCTGCCTCTGGGTAATGCGCTTGGACGAGCTCGTCCTCTGGTGGAATAACGACTTCCAGTTGTGCCACGAGTCGTACCGCGAGTCGATCCGCGAGTTGATCCGCGAGCGCCTCCTCGGGGAACAGAATACCTGGATGTCGGTTTAGATACCGTTGGAGGGTTTTCGACAAACGATGTATCCGTGGTCCTGCATTCGAGTTGTGGTTAGCACGCTCTAAAGCTAGATCAATGGCTTACGGAAAAGCAACTCGTCACTCACATAAATGTAGTTTCACCATCATTGGTCGGTCGCATTTGATCAGCTTCGGCTTCGGCTTCAGCTACTGAGTAATTAATTAGTACCCGACCATCCCTACTGTATTTCGAAGGATGCTGGATATACCTTTCTCTGCCTCGGCTTGCTTTGCTCTTCGGAATGATTCAGTGATAGGAGCCTGCATATCCTGAATCAGTATTTTCCAATGACAGGAACCACCAAGCTCAACATCCATACCTCTGGAAAGTCCACACAAAACGCATTCATGTTCATTCCATATAGAAAACTAGCAAAACTCTCACTAAACCGCGTCAAACTCTCATGCATCAACTGCAAATGCATAAAGTTTGCCTCGAGATCTGCCATCGAGTCTGCGAGTTCTGCAAACTGAGGCTCGAGGGCATTGATCACAGGCTGGGTGTAGCCGGCATTGCTAATGGTGTTTCCGTAACCGTGGGCTTCGCGGAAAGAGGATCGAGAACTGGGTCGTAGGGGAGTCGTGGGCCTGGAAGACGGCTGAGGACGAGAAGACGACCGAGGGGCAGTAGAAGCGTCCATCATTGCGAATGCGCTGGGGCTTGACGTTGAGGTTCGATCAGGCGCTGAAGAGAGAGAAGAGAGTGGGAGGAGAGTCGGTCGGCGGGGCAGCAACAAACAATCAATTGGACGCGTGATGATCTGAGAATCAATTAGTGATCTACTTTCTTATTTTCTTCCATCAGTCTGGAGATTAATATTGCTATTGTCTATAATACACCATGCTATAACATCAACCTCTACTATGCCGCAAACGTAACCCTGGAATAATGCATTGAAACCAGGCTTAATTACTATGCCTAGTCCGTCGGCTGCTGGCGGAAGTCCATACACTGCAAAGAACCAGAAACTCCCCTAAGCTCCAAGCGTTTCCACGTCCTCTCTTTTCTTCCCCGCATCGCTTGCGAATTCATTTCTACTGTTTCAAAGGGGAGTCCCTCATTCGCCTGTTGCTTCATATTATTGGATCGTCACGATTCCAAATCCGACGAGGGGAGGTTATTAAGCCTTTTGCTTTTTCTCCCATTCCTCACCTCCGTTTCCTTGGAACAGCACCGCAGCACCTGAGCACATGCCTGCTTGCCTATTCTTACGCCGCCGTCTTTTCTCTTCTTCGGCCAGATCGTTCCATCAAGTGGGAAGTGCAAGACCCTTATTCTCTCCGTATCAGAGCCAGGGTCTTTTAAATCGGACCCATCCGTTTAGTCGACCTTTCTCCACTTCCTCATCATCATTGAGGGAGCCCGAGACCGCATCATCGTTCTGGGCAATCACAGCCACATTGGTCGTTATCGGTGGAGGAACGTGGTTGCAAGATAAATACTTCAATTCTAGTCGTGAATCTCCCGCCGTATCGAGCCCTCAAGATACACAGTACTTGCAAGAACCATATCTCGAACTGATCGACACTCTCCAAACGATGCCTATTGAAGCAGCCCCCGGTACCGTGACCCAGCTCACACCAGAGCAAGAAGCTAAGCTGCGAGAGCTTTGGGTCTTGACGTTGAAGGTTTTTGGTGTCAAGCTTGATGACGAGACATCTTCGCAAAGTTCATCGCAGGGCAAAAAATCAAAGTCCGGTGCTTCGTCTCTGAATCTCAGCGATATCACCGATGGTGACGACAAGTATGGCCAGGCCAAGGAATTCCAGCAAGCCATTGCCGACATTTCGCCCGAGGAAATCCGACAGAGCTTTTGGAGCATGGTTAAACATGACCACCCCGATTCCTTGCTTCTGCGATTCTTGCGAGCACGAAAGTGGGATATCAAAAAGGCGCTGATCATGATGATCTCTACCATGCGATGGAGAAAGGTTGATGCGAAGGTGGACGAAGATATCATGATGAATGGCGAACACCTCGCTCTGAAGCAGTCGCAAAGCTCTGATCCTGCGGAAAAGAAGGCGGGCGAGGAGTTCCTGAACCAAATGCGTATGGGCAAGAGCTTCCTTCACGGTGTCGACAAGGCTGGCCGCCCCATTTGCAATGTCAGAGTGCGCGCTCACAAAGCATCCGACCAAAGTGTGGAGGTTATGGAGCGATACACAGTGTATATCATTGAATCCGCCCGAATGCTGCTGGCTCCTCCGATTGAAACTGCCGTAAGTGTCGGATCAAACCGATGGCCAAAGCAAGATCTAACGGGAACAGACAATCGTTTTTGACATGACCAACTTCTCTTTGGCGAACATGGTACGTCAATATTTTCTCCACTGCCAAGGTACCAGATGCTAATCTGTCCTAGGACTACACACCGGTGAAATTCATGATCAAGTGCTTCGAGGCTAATTACCCCGAGTCATTGGGTGCCGTTCTCGTTCACAAAGCTCCCTGGATTTTCTCAGGTTCGTATTGCTCTTTGTGTAGGCTCTTATGCTTTATCTAACTCGGCCCCGCAGGAATCTGGAGTATCATCAAAGGCTGGCTTGATCCAGTAGTCGCCGCAAAGGTCCACTTCACCAAGAATGCCCAGGACCTCGAGAAGTTCATTCCGCGCAACCGCATAATGAAGGAACTTGATGGTGAAGAAGACTGGGAATATAAATATGTGGAGCCTCAACCTGGTGAGGACAAATTGATGGAAGACACAGCCACGCGCGATAGACTGCTTGCCGAAAGGCAGGAACTGGCCAAAGAAATCCAGGCTGCTACAGTCTCATGGATTTCGGCCAACTCCAAGAACAACAAGGAAGCCATCGCTACGGCAACGGAAGAAAGAAACAAACTGGTCGAGCGTTTGAGGGCACAATACTGGGAGCTGGACCCGTACGTCCGCTCGAGATCTTTCTACGACCGACTGAACATCATCCAAGGAGGTGGGAAGATTGAATTCTACCCTAACTCTGAAAATAAATCGACTGCCTAATGAGATAAGGCCACGGGTAAGGCGACTGACGGATCTTGGGCATTTCACTAGACTGTTAGATTTTGCATAAGAGAACATATTTGGCTGTATAATATTGGACAAAATTTTCGTTTCATTTATTACTTGTTCATCATTCATGTCAGGTCTCTACTCACCAAACCAATTCCTGGGCCTCCACATTTTAACTGGAAAATGGCTTCGGAAATATGCAGGCACTAATATCTTGTCCATCGAAGCAATCGCTATAGACTCTTATCTGAAAGAGAACCATTGTTTCACAAGCAGCACTCTTCCAACAGAAGCTTGTCGTGACCTCAGTCCAGCTCTCATTCTACTTTTCATCCATGGCAGCCTTAAATACCCACAAGGTACTAAATGCATAATGACTGTCTACATTCTGTAAAACCCTGTTCAATCTGCAAGGGCCTTCACCATTATCATACGGTGCATCAATATGATGTTTCCAACGTGCCAGAGAAACGTATTTTGAGCCATGTCGCCTTGTGTAACGCAAGGGTCCAGCCATCGCAGTGACGTTTGATAGGTCCCCCTACCAGGTTACCAACCGAAAGATTGTATTTGAGGGAACATTTCTACACCGCGAGTCTCCAAATCTAGAGCCTTGTTGCTTTCTGATACGAGGGGGGAAACAAAAAAAAAAAGCAATATCATGCCACGTCAAGTTATTATCTAGGTACTGAGCCCAGCAAGTAACCGAAACACCATTCCAAGGAATTCTAGAAGTATATAAAAGACCGGCTAGACTCACTCAAGAACAGACAGCAAATATTCAGGTTAAAAATGACGATGGAATCACCACAGCCTAGACTTGTCCATGGTGCTACAAAAGTACTTCTTTGTAACTGCTCTGCTCCGCATGAACGGGGATCTACATGGAATACCTCTATTTACATCATATCTTCGACAGGGGTATTGCCTGTTGCATATCGTTCGTTTACCTGTACAAACAATAAACGCCAGCTGAAAGCATCTTCTCTCTCCATTGGGATAACCCATTGAGTCACCATTTCAGCCTCTGTTACACACATTGTGTTATAGTTCACTAAATGTAAGCGGAATAAATAGTTCACTTTTGCAGGTGCTCTGTTTGTTGTACGTAAATGGGCATCGTCTTGTATCGCCAACAAGAATGTATGTGCATCGTACATTGTACACCCCACGGCGAATATCGATCATCCTGTAATCTCGTATGTTGCTACTGCAGGCTCCCCATGCAACAATGAATCATGTGTTCAAAAAGCACTTTATATAAGGGGAACCTGATTTCCCCGCCCAATTCGCAATCAAGCCAAAAGGAGCTGTCACGGATTCTTCTCTCCATGTCATCTTTCCTACAATTTTATCCACTCATTGATTCTATCTGGACGCCTTCTGCCTTCTTCAGTCCAATTCCATATTCATCATGGAAGTCGATGCAGTGAAACTGTTCAATTATCTCGGAAAACGCTACGAAGATGCATACGCAGACAACCCTTACCTCCATGGCATCGTCAACCGTGCGATGAAAATGCTGAAACCCGGTAGTCGGATACTAGATGTTGGATGTGGGACTGGGAAGCCCGTCGCGGAAATGCTCGCCAACAACGGCCACGAGGTGCATGGGATCGATGTCGCGGAGGAGATGCTGAAGATTGCCCGGAGTCAGGTGCGCGGGACTTTTCAAAAGGCCGATATGAGAACTTACACCCCGCCACATACCTTGGATGCTGTTTTTGCGGCGTATTCGCTTTACCAAATCTCCCCGAGTGATACCTATTCAGTGGTCTTTCGATTTGCCGAGTGGTTGCGCGAAGGAGGCGTTCTAGTGCTGGGAGCGACGCCAAGTACTAGCTTGCCTCCGGATCTGGGCGTCTATGACCCTATCTGGAATTGCGTGCGAGGGGTGAGAACGACATGGATGACGAAGACATGCAAACAAACTTTCCTGTCTGAGAGTGGATGGGAGGCTCTTCTTCAACTCGCAGGGTTCACCATTGAAGCAGACCAGGCCTTCAAGTTCACTCCCAAAGACCCGGAGTACAACCCAACAGAAGTTCATTATTTCATAATGGCAAGGAAGACGAGTCTTCACCCATTACTTGGCCCATATCCTCTCCCGATATTATATCCTGGGTCACGACCGCGCCACGACGAAACCTGGAGGTTTCTTCAGGACCGATTAACTGTCGGGGAAAGACGAAATGCAGTTAATAACGCCCTGAGGTACAGTCAAAAGATGTTGGAAGTGGGTGGTGGATTCGGATGTGAGTTGATAGATGTCTCTCTCTAAGCAGCTTGCTGACACTGAATTCCAGCGTTCCGGCTTCTCTCACCAAAGGTCCATGAAAGACACGATGTACTATCCGAAAGGTTGCCATTCAAAGATAGAAGTTTTGATTCCGCATTTGCAATGTTTACTCTGGACCATGTGAGCGACCTTGGAAAATCACTGCGAGAGCTTACCCGTGTGGTGGACGTGTCTCTTCCTTATTCACGGATTGTAATTGTCCAAGGCGCACCGGACAATGAATGCCTGAAACTGATAAATTCAGTCTGCATCCCTCTCAGCGCACAGAGCCCCGAGATCAGTCACCAAGGACACTTGCTTCACACTGCCAAGAATATTTTATCTGAAATGGGCTTTGGGGGCAGCTCTATTCACAGAGTAAACAGCCACTATGTATTCAGTGAGGATGACACAGAGAGTTCCAACCAGGCTGCAGCAGAGTTAGCTGGACTTTGGCATCGAGATGACCAGAACTATGCGCAGATGCAGGAAAATCTAGTTCCTCATCTGCGAGATCTTTTTGCTGACCATCAACGTGTGCTTGGAAATGAATTGGCGGTGCTTGTGGCCGGGCCAACACCGAATTGATGGAGGACTTGGGATATAACTCGATGTTGTAGAGTCGCATACATGGGTACTATCCATGTTGCTGTGATACTT
Organism: Aspergillus sp. 'subgen. Cremei'; assembly: GCA_019976455.1. Lineage (NCBI taxonomy): Eukaryota > Fungi > Ascomycota > Eurotiomycetes > Eurotiales > Aspergillaceae > Aspergillus > Aspergillus sp. 'subgen. Cremei'. The sequence continues at coordinate 921,782 of JAFBMR010000006.1, forward strand.
GGAAAATGATGGATTTCGCTGGTAGTTGACAAACAAATATATTTATTTTTGCACTTCAAAATGCAATGTACCATAGAAAGATGGATTTGGTCGATGGAAAACAGTTTACATCTTAGACTTGAGCTCCTCGTGCAGAGCCTTGAGCTTGTCCATGTCCGTGGTCTGAGCTGGCCAGCCGATACCAAGACCCTCCGTCTCGTTAGGCTTGGGGATCTGTTGAGAGGAGATGTAAGGTAAGTATTCTTCATAGCACTCGAATCTTTCCAACATACCATGTGGAAGTGAACCTGGGCAGCAAATTTTAGTCACATTGTAATCATGTCCGAAAAAGAAGACCAGAACTTACATGGTCGACGACCTGGTGAGCGATGCGGCCGTTGTTCTGCAGAATGTTGAAGTCCTCTGCACCGGAGATCTTAGCGATCTTCTTTGCCACCGGCTGTTATGGCGAGTGTAGCTGTTAGCTATATATCCATGTTGTTGGCACGAGCGGAGAAACAGCTCAATGGTGCAGCATCCCCAAGGTCCTCTGTAGATCGCCACCGTTTGGCGTAGGTATTTAAAGCGGACCGATTCCAGGATTGCGAGTATGATTTTGTCTTCTTTCAACTATCACATACCAGAATTTCAGTAAGATCCTCATCCGGGAGATCCGTAAGCTTTGCACCGTGGAACTTGGGGATCACGAGCTGTTACTGGCGACAAAGTGTCGCTTTTGTTAGCAATATGGTCTTATTTATATGACGAGATAAACTCCAATGATGAGATATATAGATTTGAGCTCTAATATTGTTGTATAGTAGAAGAATTGTGCCCTGGATAGGGAACAGCTCTCGTGCGGGGATGAAAACAAGGAGCATGGACTCACCGCATGGCCACGGCTAAGAGGCTGGATGTCAAGGAAAGCAAAGACCTTCTCGCTCTCGAAGAGCTTGAAAGAGGGGATATCACCTGTCATGACCGAGATGGTTAGCGATGGCATTCACTGATAGGGAGCCCATAGCTAGCTGTTTCGTCACACAGTTGGAGAAACAACAAGAAGTATTAGAGAATGATGGGAGAGAGCGACGATTTACCCTTGATGATCTTGCAGAAAATACACGCGGCAGAAGACATGTTGAAAATTTCTGTATTATATTTCAAACGTATTGATGATAGTCGCGATCAAAAATATACAGCAACAGGAATGATTGAAGTTGGCGGGTTGGAATGCGTCAATGCGGGGTCTCGAAGGACGAAGAACAAAAAAGAGGGCAGCCGGAGATGAGGGGAATCGAACGCGGGATGGTGCGGAATTTCAAAGGGGTTAAATAACAGTCAAAGGAGGAGCCCGTGAGGAGTGGGACAAGCTAGCTCAGAACCCATTTCTTGCCTTTTACCAGAGATGGCCGTGGCTTGCCCAGAATACTCCTCTCCTCAATCTTTGGAAACTCACCATCGACACAGTTGTCGATCGTTTTATTGTTTTTTCTTTTTGCCGGTGCTGCATCTCGATGGCAGCATTTATCTCCTCTTTTTTTGTTCTTTTTACTGCCAGGTAAGCCCTGGAATGCTTTGATGGTCGGCAGTGGTGCGTGTTTGTTGTAAGCTAAGTCCCGTGTCGGGAAGCTCATCTCACGACGACACACCACACAGACTCAACGGCAGTAGTGACTTCTTCCTTTCCTTACATTAGCAGCTTCAATTCAAGAGCAGCAAAGGTTGTTAAAATCATCTCATTTGAGTTTATATCGATTCATCTCTGTATCCCCATCTCGGACTAAAGTCCGCTGTACCTATCTTCCCAGCGAGTTGGAGATAACCAACAGCCTATCGAATCGGATGCTTTATGATACCTGCCGCATGCAGTTATCCCCGCAACTGATGGAACAAACCGCTCAGCTGTCTATATCCTGGATGTCTTTCTCCAGTGAAAGCTTCTGGCGGTCTTGATAGAGGAGAACCGACCCCGCTTGGACGCCTATCTACTCCCGAGAACTGCCTCTTTTGGAGTGACCCCAAGAGGTCTCCAACAACCTAGTTCTACATAAATGATTGTCTGGCCGTGCTTCACAGACAAGAAATCACCATGGTATCTTCCCTGTCTTCATTTAAAGTTGCACCAGTAGCAAGATCACTCAAGTTGTCAACATTTCACACTGTGAAGAGAACATCCCTGCAACGTCGAGCCTTCTCAATTTCCCCCAAACAAGCCATGCTATCGACAGAACTATCCGAAGCGGAGGTTTCGGCCCTGCGAGCCAATAAAGACCGACTGGCCAAAGACTTGCATCACAGTTGTCAATGGGGTCCTGGGATAAGATGGGGAAAGTAAGTAGTATGGTTTCTGTATTTATCAAGTCATCTGGAAGAGTTATATTTTGCCATTTGAACTCCAGTAGATCATGAACTACTATACTAACCCATGAAAGTGATTCAACAGACACGGGCATGCAACGCTTGGCCTTATCACAGGACGACAAGGCCGTGCGAGATTGGTTCATTGAGACGACAAAGGCATTGAAGTGCAATGTTACTATCGATGAGATGGGAAATATCTTCGCAGTCCGGCCAGGTCGACGAAAGGATGTGCCTGCAACATTTATTGGTAGTCATCTGGATACTCAGCCAACAGGTGGTAGATACGATGGTATCCTGGGCGTCCTATCAGGTATTGAGACCTTGAAAGTTATAGACGAAATGGAGCTCGAAACAGAAGGTGGTGTAGGGGTCGTAAACTGGACAAAGTAAGTTGCCATGCCACTTCTCAAATAGTATCTGGCTGCTCACTCTTCACAGTGAAGAGGGTGCTCGCTTCCCCATAAGTATGGTCTCCTCCGGTGTATGGGCCGAGTGCATCTCTCTTGCTCGAGCCCATGATCTTAAGGAGGTACCTACTGTTGCTTCCCTTCCAACCGCAGCCTCTGCGCCGGAATCGATGAAATCAGCACTCGAAAAGATCGATTATTTAGGAACCGTGCCATGCTCCCACAAAGCGTCTCCCATGGCAGCACACTTCGAGCTCCACATTGAGCAGGGTCCCCATCTCGTGTCCGCAGGCCAGCACATTGGTGTCGTTACTGCTGTCCAAGCATACCGTTGGTATCGTCTCAATGTAATCGGCAGAGATACCCATACAGGAACCACTGCCTTCGAACATCGCGCAGACGCTCTATACGCTTTCGCTCGCATGATGGTACGTGCACGGGAAATTGCATCTTCTCACGGTTGTCTAGCCAGCGTTGGCATTGTCGAGGCGAAGCCCGGTAGTGTGAACACTGTACCGGGACAAGTCAGCTTCAGTCTAGACATCCGTGGCCCGGAGACCAAATTGGTGGAGGAAGTTGAAGCCGAGTTGAGGAAAGAATTTGATAACATCGCCGCGGAAGAAGGTAAAGGCATCGGAAAGCCGTGCCGTGTCGAATGGGTCATGGATTTCGATTCCCCTGCGGTCAAATTCCACGAGGACTGTATCGACTGTGTGCAGCAGTCTGCAGAGGCCGTTGTCGCTGATGCCGGTGTGGGAGAGCCCAAGTCTCTCGTGCGGACCATTATGAGCGGCGCTGGGCATGATAGTGTCTTTACCTCCAAGCGTGTTCCGACAAGTATGATTTTTGTGCCCTGCAAGGAAGGTCTCAGTCATCACCCAGAAGAGTTCTGTTCTGCGGATGATTGTGCTAAAGGAACATCGGTCATGCTGCAAGCGGTAATTCGATATGACAGGAAAAGATTCGCTGCGTAACAGGGTTAGAAAGCATAGGTAGCACTTAGCGCAAATGAACATGAGGACATGTCTAACATCGCAGAATCTGGATAGTTCAAACCAAAGATATTTACGTGTTTACAAAGAATTCACAAATATTTGAGTCATGATGATCTTGCCATTGAACCTAGCTAATCGTAACAGGGAAACAGCGGCAACATAATCCTCATTTCCCCAAATAAGGAGCCGACCTTTTTTTTAAATTTTTATGATGCGCAGAGGTATAATCCTTTTCAGACGTCTTTTCAGGGCCCTACTCAGACCATACTTGCAGCATCAATCAAACCCCTTGGAAGACCGAGACAACAACCTTCCCTTACGAAGGGGGAGCGGGACGGCCACGGCCGAAGCCACCACGGAAGCTGGGGGCGAACTCGCCGGGGGCACCGCCCTCCTTACCCTCCTGCTCGCGACGTCTGTAACCGCCCTCACGGGGAGCACGGGGACGACGCTCACGCTCCTCACCACCCATCATGCCGCGAGGGGGAGCGTGGGAGCGCTGCTGCTTGATGTGAGTGGCAGGGACAACCTCAGCGGGGAGGTGGAGCCATTCACGGAGGTAGTCAAGACCCTTCGAGCAATTAGCATCGCTGATTTCTATTCCTTAGAACTCTTTATATTCGACATACCTCGGGGGTGAGGGTGTAGTAGTAGTACTGCCACGAGAACTGGGTCTTGATGTAGCCGCGGGAGTTGAGCGACTGGCAGGCCTTGATCACGTAGAGGTTCTTGGTGTCAATCTCGCTGTGCTTGGGAAGGTTGTAGTCCTTCTTGGCCACGAGCACACCCTCTATTATATAGTCAGCGATAATTGTTCTCGAAGGACAAGTCGGGCATGGTTATGCGTCCATGCAGCTGGGGCGGCCGGTCACATACCGCGGAAGAGGTACTCGTGGATCTTCTTGCGGTCGTCCTTGGGGATAAGCCTGAACACATATTAGTACTCTGCTGAATAGGAATTGATCGGTCTCTATTAGAGACCCAAAACATATACATACATTGTTGCGAGTTCCTGGCGCTATTCGGGGAATCGCTCTAACAACGCCGAGCGAGAGAAATGGTTTATATGATGGGAAGTGAAGGAGTGGAGCGGGCGACGAGTAAAAAGTGCGATGCTTCCCGTTTGGGCGATTATTTCAGGGTTAGGGCCCTAATCGGCGCGCTAGACCTGATACGCCAGATGTCACATGATCTTTACTTGGTGCCTGATGTTTCAGTCAGCAAAGCCTCACTTGAATCACGAGATCTTATCACCTCTCCGCATCGCATCATCGCCGCCTCCTTTGCGTCGAGACTTCAATACAGCGCAACTATTCTCCTCCACCATCACCAACGTGGAATTCATAGACATATTCTTTAGCTGGACTGCGTGGTACAACTCTAAGTATTTATCGGAGAATACTCGTTTCAAAATGGCGTCGCAGAATGTGAATGTTCTTCTTTCGTCCTTCCCAGGACTTGGTCTTCCTTCGACTCTTTCCTTTTCTCTTCCAACTACGTCGACCATCTCAGATCTCACCGAAAAGGTTACCACTTATCTGCCATATTCAACTCCGTTGCAGTCGCTTGTCTTGACTACCACCAACAATAAACAACTGATTCCTTCCGCTGAGCGCATACTTTCTCTCCTCACCGTCCGCGATGGCGACTCTTCTACGACATCCAACCTCTTGCCACTTCGTCTTACCGTGCCCCTGTGCGGAGGAAAAGGAGGTTTCGGCTCTCAGCTCCGTGCCGCTGGTGGTCGCATGTCCAGTAAGCGCAAGCGCAACCAGGGCGATGACAATGGTTCCAGCCGAAATCTTGATGGCCGTCGTATCCGTACTGTCAATGAAGCCAAGGCCCTCGCCGAATATCTTGCGGTCAAGCCGGAGATGGACAAGAAGGAGAAGGAGGAACGCCGACGCAGATGGCAGGCTGTTGTCGATGCATCGGAAAAAAGGCAGGAGGAGTTGAAAAACGGCGGCGGGAAACACAAGATTGACGGTCAATGGATGGATGACAAGGAGGAAATGAACGAGAAGGCCAGAGAGGCGGTGCTGCTAGCGATGAAGGAGGGTGCTTGGACGGACAATCTTCGCGACACAGTCTTGGGCGGATCGAGTACGAGCGCCAGTGAAGGCAGTGAGCGGGAGGCATCATCTAGCTCTGATGGAGAAAGTGAAGATGAAAACAAAATGGAAGATGCACCAGGGCCTTCTGAGCCGGCACCCAGGAAGTACATTGGCTTCGATGACGACGACGAATTCATGAGCGACTCCGATGAAGAAAACGACGATCAGGCGGAAGAGCCTGAAGGCAAGGGCAAAGCTAGAGCTTGATCCCAGTAGGATGATATTGTGCTCTTGTTATCTGTGGTCAATGGCGTTACAATGTTTATGAGGGTTCTTTAAGAGCGTTGGTTTAGCTTGGTGTATCATGTATCTACTCAAATCGGGATATATATTCATTTTCTCAGTCTTTATAAGCTCCAAATACTATATTCGTCTAAAATCGCATATTTTCAAGGTTAGCTGAGTCTTAATTCTCTCATGGGTTCGCCACTTTAACTTTTTACGGCTATCCGAACAGACCACCAATGCTATCCATTATCACTTTTATCAACCTGCGAAAGAGCTTCATACAACTTTCACGACAGCCTGCAAAGCTATCCCATCATGTCGCCTTGTCTCAGGTGCATAATCTCGAGGGGGCTCAGAATAAATCGCTCTCCACCACAGCTTTTATTTCGAACACAACGCATTCCAAGGACGTTAACGTCGCAGTCACTTTTTTCGCCGCCGGAGGTATTTCCCGCCCACAGCGCAGGCCGCCCAGCAAGCCAGAACCAGCGTCGCAACCTATCGTCAACAGCTCAAAAGCGTGCGAACTCGTCTGAAAAACTACTCGATAATCTTCCTATCTGCTGTCCGGGATGTGGTGCATATTCACAGACTGTCGAGCCGGACGAACCAGGATACTACGGCAAAACCAGGAAGCAGACGCGGAAGCTTCTCTCCGGGACGCAAAAGGCGATTGAGGATGCTGAGGGTGATAATAGAAGTCCAGATGAGGCGAAATATACAAAAAATGAAGGGGAACGCGTTACAGACGCCATTCGGCAGCTCAACAAGGCCTCCGAGGAGAAAGTTGGTGCTCCTAAGCCACAACGTATGTAGGGTGATTATCCTATACACTATGGAGTATTTGTGCTAATGGAACGTGCAGATGGTGCTTTGCTCGAAAATACAGCTGCTACTGCAAGCAGCTATATTGAAAAATCCACATCTTCTGTACACATCTGTGACAGATGCCACGACCTGATGCACCACAACAAAGCCGTGTCCGCACCGTCGCCCACAATCCATTCCATTCGAGAATTCCTTGACGAGTCTCCGCATACGAATAACCGTATATATCATGTCCTTGATGCGGCAGACTTTCCGATGTCCCTTGTTCCTGGGATTTACAAAGCTCTTTCCATCCAAGAACAACGTTCACACAACCGAAGATCCAGCACTGAGAAATACCGAGGAGGGAGGAAACTACCTACTATCTCATTCGTTATAACTCGCTCCGATCTCTTAGCTGCAACAAAGGACCAAGTGGACTCGAAAATGGAATATATGCGTTCTGTGCTCCGTGAGACCCTGGGTAGATCGGTGGAGGACAATCGCATGGGCAACGTGCATATGATTAGCGCTCACCGCGGCTGGTGGACAAAGAAAGTGAAGGAAGAAATCAGAGAGCATGGCGGGGGAGTCTGGGTAGTTGGTAAAGCCAATGTCGGAAAGAGCAGTTTCATCGAGGCCTGCTTTCCGAAGGACTCGAAGAATCTTGAAAAAATGGCCGAATTGATTGAACGACGCCAGATAGAATCTCGAATCAACCAACACGCCACCCCCATTCTTGATCCCGATAGCCTTCTACCACCTGCTCCCCGGGAAGATCTTTATCCTGTTCTTCCAGTGGTGTCGTCACTGCCTGGTACCACAGTATCCCCAATTCGCATTCCGTTTGGCCGTGGGAAGGGTGAGATGATCGATCTCCCGGGACTCGATCGTGGCAAGTTGGAAGACTACGTGCGTGACGAATACAAACGTGACTTGATTATGACGAAGCGAGGAACTCCTGAGCGCTTTACTATTAAACCAGGCCAATCTCTACTTCTTGGAGGAGGGCTTGTCAGAATAACACCGACAGACCCTGACCTTGTAGTGATGGCCGCCTCTTTCCTTCCCCTAGAATCACACATCACGAAGACGGAAAAGGCGATTGAATTGCAGGCTGAGAAACGTGCATACCGAGGAAAGACTATCATGAAACAAGGCACCGGCGAGGTGATATCGTCTGCAGGTACCTTTGACTTGAAGTGGGACGTGACGCAATCCCACCTACCAACCGCAATTGCAAAGGCCGTGGAGGATCGAGGTGTGAAAGTACCTCCACTGCCATACAAAGTTATGTCGGCAGACATCTTAATTGAAGGATGTGGCTGGGTTGAACTCACTGCACAGATCCGATCCAATTCGAGATCTGACGAAACTGAGCCCTCAAGGTCCTTGCCACAGGTCGAAGTCTTCAGTCCCAACGGGAAACATGTCGGTTCGCGATTCCCGATCGAATGCTGGGAATTCATTGCACAAAAACAGGCCTCAGACAAACGCAAGAGGGGACCACGAGGACGCCAAAATGCTGGACATAATAGACGGGTTCAAGCATCAAGGATATAAACGATATTTATGTCTATGTACCCTGACCGTGCAAAGACCCTGCGGCCACGATAATATTCTGTTTATGTCTTATATTATTCCTAAAGCGAATTGGTTAGATGTGTATAATACCTAGCATAGCGGCTGGTGTTTGTGTTGGCGATTTTGAAGCATTCATTGTACAACTATTGGAAGCTCTCCTATCCCGAAGGACATACTTTTTGTAACAATATTTATTCTCTCAAAAATGTAAACATAATTTCGCAAGTTTTCTGCTTCCATATGAATGATTTTATTGGCTTAATTTGGATGGCTCTTACGGGTCGCTAACAATGACAGCAAAAGGCACTTGAGCACATTATTTATCAGGTGGGGAAGTGCCATCTTGTCTTTGCAGAAGATCAACATCCCACAATTTCCTGTCCATAATTCCAGTGCTTCTCCTTTTGTCAGTTGTTTATCCTCTCTATCTACACCGCTGTTTTCACTTTGGCTGTGTTAGTTCCTTTTGACCATCGCCAGACACTGCCTATCCGTGTCGGCTCCAATACAATACCTGCCACAGCGCATTATCCGAAATGCTTTCCTCACGTGGTGCAAAAAGTGCAGGGCAATTAAACATTCCCTGGAGATATGCTAGTCCACATACATACGACAAGGAGACAAATCCTAACGGGGTTATTTCCTTTGGCATGGCAGAGCATGTATGTCTTCCTCGACATGTATACTGAAACCCAACTCTGATTGCTGAGCAGAGGCCAATGAGAGCCGAAATTTCAAATTATATCAACAGCAAGGTTAGTTGCTTGTCTGATTACCACCATGAAAGAGCTTGACAATTCCACTCCAGGTCGTTTTCACAGAAGACTCAGTCGGTTATCGCCCCAGCCCAACAGCTGCAGCTCGTCTCCCGGCCGCATTAGCAGCCCATCTGAATAGGATACTTGATCCAAAAGTTCCAGTCAATAAAGATCACGTATTTACTGCCAGCAGCGCCACTGCCTTAGGGGGTATGCTTGGCTTCACATTGGCAGAGCCGGGCGATGGGATATTGACCAGCAGGCCTGTATATGGCCGGTTTGAGCTTGACTATGGTGTTGAAGCTGGCGTGCAGATGGTATATACCGATAATGATCCCGAGGAGACTTTCTCTCCTGGTATTATCACCAGGTATGAGATGGCTCTCGAGGCTGCTGAGGAACGGGGCATAAGGATCCGGGCTGTGTTGATTGCCAATCCACATAACCCCGTAGGTAAGCAGCACTCGTATTGATCTACTATGTATATCGCAGTTGCTGACATGGCACAGGTCGTTGTTACCCAGCAGAGACCTTGAAGGAAATCCTGAGATTCTGCAACAAACATCAGCTTCATGTTATTAGTGATGAAATCTATGCATCGTGTATCTTTGACTCTGGAGATCCAGAAGCTGTTCCTTTCACCTCGATTTTATCCCTGGATATACCCGCATTAATTGACCCTAATCTCGTGCATCTACTATACGGGTTCAGCAAGGCAAGTAAACTTCCTGCTCCAGTGGCGTACGGCACCCAGGGTTTATCGGGAGACTGACGTTAGAAATGTGAAGGATTTTGCCTCTGGTGGCCTTCATCTCGGTTTCTTGGTTTCCCAAAACACAGAACTTCGTCAAGCTTGTCAAGCAATATTGTGAGGCCTACCTTTGTCTCTCCAATCTTTGTTGAGGAGCAATACTTATCGCCATCTTTATTGTAGGAGACTGCACAGTGTTTCGACTGCAGCAGTCACAATCGGGACCACAATTCTTGAAGACCAACAATTCATCTCAGAATTTACAACAAAGTCCCAGCAGAGCCTTGCATCTGCTTATAGACTAACTACCGCAACATTTGATCGAGAGGGCATTCGTTATATTCAAGGAGCGCAAGTCATACCATTATCACCCATATGAAACCCAAGATTTGTAATACTGACTACCCTGTAGAAATGCGGGTTTCTTCGTTTATATAGATCTATCACCGTACCTCCAGGGAGATAATCTTCTACCTCACGAGCGCGAGTTTGCTCTAGCTCAAAAGCTGCTTAATGCAGGTGTATTTCTACACCCGGGTGAAGAGCATGCGAAAAACCCGGGTTGGTTCAGATTTGTTTACTCGCATGAGGAAGAAGTTCTGCAGGAGGGATTGAGAAGGTGAGAATCTCACAACTCCATAATATATGATTCTACTCCCGATGAATCTTATATTAGTGGCATTGGACTAATTTGATTTTGTGTTCAATCATAGGATGCTTGGTGCTTTGAAGCAGTCGGCTCCTTCATGATCGTATGGTGGTGTTTCTAGTTGCGATGTAGGCTGACCTTTAGGCTTATAAAATAGAGGAATAAAACGTCACTTTGAGCGTATATCTTCTAGGATCGAAATTTCGTTCGTGATCTTTGATCTATGATGCCTTTGTGTAGTTGGGAATATAGATGGGCACGTGCATGGTAAATTACACTAGCGCCGCTGCCGTTACATACACCGTTTTGACTCACAAATACCTTACCACTTTTGAGAACTTTGATAAAGCCAAACCCCGCGGTGGATAATATAGATCCTCCTCTCCAACAACGCCTCCGGGTTCTCCATTTCTGTTTTGCAACCCAGCAAACTGTTTATAGAGAGCCATGGCAGCCGCCGCTGCATCTGTTGCCGGAGTTGATCCGGGCTCCAAAAACACTCTCAAGCTCGAAAATGTTCCACCGCCTGCCCCTCCCCCTCCATTTGACTCGGCGACGGTGATCCAGGGCTAACCATTGGTTTCTATAACAGACTGAGAAGAGAGATACCCTCATCGCGATCGAGAAGAAATACCAGGCACAATGGAAGGACAACAAGGTCTTCGAGGTCGACGCTCCCTCTCTCTCCGAGATCCCCGCCGGTACCATGTCCGGCGCGGAGCTTCGTGAAAAGCACCCCAAGTTCTTCGGAACCATGGCCTACCCCTACATGAACGGTACTCTGCATGCTGGTCACAGTTTCACTGCCAGTAAGGTCGAGTTCATGACCGGTGTTGCCCGCATGGAGGGTAAGAGGGCCCTTTTCCCTCTCGGATTCCACTGCACTGGTATGCCCATCAAAGCATGTGCGGACAAGCTCGCCGACGAAGTCAAGAAGTTTGGACAGAACTTTGAGGGCTACCAGGAGGAGAGCGAAGAGGCCCCCGTCCCGGCTGCCGCTCCCACACAGGAGACCAAGGCCGAGCAGGAGAAGTTCTCTGGAAAGAAGAGCAAGGCCGCTGCCAAGACCGTCAAGATGAAGTACCAGTTCCAGATCATGTTGGCTATTGGCGTGCCTATTGAGGAGATCCACAAGTTTGCCGATGCTGCCCATTGGCTTCAGCATTTCCCCCTCTCGCCATCCGCGACCTCGACAGCATGGGTGCCAGAGTTGACTGGCGCCGACAGTTCGTCACCACTGATGCCAACCCTTACTACGATGCCTTTGTGCGCTGGCAAATGAACCGCCTTCACGAGCTGGGCAAGATCATGTACGGTAGCCGATACACGATCTACTCGCCCAAGGACGGCCAGCCCTGCATGGACCACGACCGAACTGAGGGTGAGGGTATCGGCCCACAGGAGTATACCGCCATGAAGCTGCAAGTGAAGGAATGGTCTCCCAAGCTGGCTGAATTGGTCAAGGGCAAGATCGAAGATGACGCCAAGGTCTACTTCGTTCCCGCCACCCTGCGTCCGGAGACCATGTACGGTCAGACTTGCTGCTTTGTCGGCCCGAAGATCGAGTATGGTCTCTTCAAGGCCAAGGACAAGGAGTACTATGTTGTAACAAAGAGAGCCGCCTGGAACATGGCTTTCCAGGGACACTTCTTTAGCAATGAATCCTTCCCCAAGTCCCAGAGTGAGCTGCCGCTCGTTGCTGAGGCACCGGGATCTGACTTTGTCGGCACCCTGGTCAACGCACCCCTTTCTTTCCACACTGAGGGTGTGAGAATCCTGCCCATGGAGGGTGTCTCCGCTAGCAAGGGTACTGGTGTTGTCACATCGGTACCCTCTGACAGCCCTGACGACTATGCCACCCTGATGGACCTCGCGAAGAAGTCCGAATACTACGGCATCAAGAAGGAGTGGGCTGAGCTGGAAATCTTCCCCCTCATCGAGACCCCAGAATATGGAAACCTCATTGCTCCTACTCTTGTTAAGCAGCTTAAGATCAACTCCCCCAAGGATGTCAACCAGCTTGCCCAGGCTAAGGAATTGGCCTACTCCGCTGGTTTCTACAAGGGTACCCTGATTGTTGGTGAATACAAGGGCCAGCCAGTGAGCGCTGTCAAGGACAAGATTCGCAAGTCTCTCTATGAGAGTGGAGATGCTTTCCCCTTTGCCGACCCCATGGGCAAGGTTGTCAGCCGAAGTGGAGATGACTGTGTTGTCGCATATTTGGGTCAATGGTTCCTGAACTATGGTGAGAACGACGCCAAGTGGCAGAAGGATACCTTGAACCACGTTGTCAACACCCTCAACACCTACACCTCTGAGACCAAGAATGGCTTTGAGAAGAACCTCGACTGGCTCAACCGATGGGCTTGTGCTAGAACATATGGTCTGGGCTCCAAGCTGCCTTGGGATCCCCAATTCCTTGTTGAGAGTTTGAGCGACAGTACCGTCTACATGGCCTACTACACCATTGCACACTTGCTGCACGGTGACCGCTATGGAAAGCAGACTGGCTCTCTCAACATCACGGCGGAACAGATGACCGACGAAGTCTGGGATTACGTCTTCACTAGACGTGAGATCAGTGACGAGCTTGTCTCTAAGACTGGAATCAGCAAGGATGCCCTGCAAGCTTTGCGCCGAGAATTCGAGTACTGGTACCCCTTGGACGTCCGAGTTTCTGGAAAGGACCTTATCCAGAACCACTTGACATTCTTCCTTTACATCCACGTTGCGCTTTTCCCCGCAGAGTACTGGCCCCGAGGTGTTCGTGCCAACGGACACTTGCTTCTGAACGGTGATAAGATGAGCAAGAGTACCGGTAACTTCTTGACGCTGAAGGACGCAGTTGAGAAGTTCGGTGCTGATGCCACTCGTATCGCCTTTGCTGATGCTGGTGACGGAATTGAAGATGCCAACTTCGAGGAAACTGTTGCTAATAGTAACATTCTGAGACTTTTCACTCTCAAGGAGTGGATTGAGGAGACTGTTAAGGATAGCAGCTTGCGCACTGGTGCTGCCGACACATTCTGGGACAAGCTGTTTGACAACGAGCTGAACAGCCTGGTCCACGAAACCAGGAAACACTACCAAGAGTAAGCTAGGATTTCCTACATTTTCATCAAACGATTGCTAACTTTACCTTTCTTCTAGCACTGACTTCAAGCTTGCGCTGAAGACCGGTCTGTACGACTTCACCAGTGCACGAGACGTCTACCGTGAGGCAGCTACAGGAGCAGGTCTTGGAATGCACCGCGATATGGTTCTTCGCTACGTTGAGCTCCAGGCTCTTATGCTTGCCCCCATTGCTCCTCACTGGGCCGAATACATCTGGCTCGAGGTCCTCAAGAAGGTTGGTTCACCACACGCCTGTTGGTCAAGTTTCGGTTCTAACGTTTTGTGTTCCCAATAGTCTGAGAGCATCCACTTCGCTCGCTTCCCCGAGGTTCCTGAGCCATCTGCTGAGCTCTCGGCTGCGTCGAACTATGTCCGTGGTACCTCCTCCAACATCACCTCCTCCGAGGCTGCGTACGCCAAGAAGCTCTCCAAGGGCAAGACCTCGAACTTCGACCCCCGCAAGCCTAAGAAGCTCACTATCTACGCTGCTAAGAAGTACCCTGTGTGGCAGGAGAAGTACATCGACCTTGTCCGGGAAGCTTTCGATGCCGTCAGCATTTCTATCAACGACAAGGATTTGAACGCCAAGGTTGGTAAGCTGGGCGAAATGAAGAAGGCCATGCCATTCGTGCAGACCTTGAAGAAGCGTTTGGTTCAGAGCAAGGAGGCCCCCGAGACTGTCTTCGAACGCAAGCTTCCCTTTGATGAGTTTGTCGTTCTCGGTGAGATGATCAACAACTTGAAGCGCACAACAGGATGCAAGGAGATCGAAGTGGTCAAGGTTGACGAGGGTGGTAAGACCGGAGAGGTTATGGGTACCGGCGAGAAGAGAGAGGGACTCTCGGCTGATAATGCCGTCCCTGGCCAACCTACCTTCTACTTTGCCAACATTGCTGAGTAAATCGAAGAGGGTAGTTGACATGTTAATAGCGTGGCCTTTTCCATTCTTGGTTTGATATCACATAACTTTTTTCATGGTTCTTCATGGTTCTTCATGGCTAAAGACTCAAAACGCACATCACGATATTCACGCTAAAGACATATCTTTCAATAAAATTTCGGTTTTAGAAAAGTCTGATATATTTGGAATATATAAGATATTTTTATTTCGATTAGAGACTATTGCATATTTCAAAGTTCTCTATTCTGGTGTCCGGATATATATTACCTCCAGTACTTAGGAAGCCTTGAAGAACAAATTCACCAAAGTGAATGGTTATCTATTGCATATATATCCACAATTACACATTGACATTGCTATATTTCTTAAATAATTTTATTTTCATCTCTTCTAAAAATGGCATTGATCTCACGCCGTTCATAGAGTACGGACTGGGTATGATGGGCCAATCCCATATGTGTGATAATGCACAGATACAATCTCTAAAATTAAAGAATAGAATGAAATAAAGCAATAAGAATCCGTCTTAAAGACCAAAAAACCCTTATAATTGAACGATGAATATGTCTACATACACCCATCTGCCCATCAATCACGTGACGCATATCCCCGGGACCATTTCTTTCCGCCGACATTGATATTGCCCAAGAATCGACGAGAGAGCTCCGAGCCAACTCCATTCACGTCTGCCGGTGCATTGCTTACCACCCGTTGATTGCTGGGTTTATATGATTTGAGAATTTCTCTCTTTTTTTCTTTTTCAGCTGATATCGCCATTGCTAGGGCTAGTCTCTGTGTCTTGTCTGTCTTTTAATAATCCGCAATCATGGTGAACCTTTTCAAGCGGATGCGGAAGATGAGGACTGTATGTTTGGTCTATGAGATATGATTGATTGGCTTTATGGATGATGTTACTATATGGATTGTGATTGCTAACATTTTTCTTTTCTTACAGAGGGTAATTCATCCCCATTTCACTACTACCATTACTATCGTCACCACCATCACCACCAAAACCAAAACCAGTACACCATGAATTGAGCCCACCAAAAAGCTAACACAAAAACCAGCTCCTCGACGTCCGCGTAGGCCTTGGCGCCGCAATCTTCCCCTCCCCCCAACCGCCACGAAAGAATTCCCAGCCATCACCCGGCTACACCTCACATACGCCCGCAAAATCTACGGTGGCCACCAAGGCGCACGACATTTCTGGCGCAACTGCCTCCCGCGCCTCAAGTACCACAACCCCGGTGTGCCGATGAGCGTGAAGCAGACAGACGAGCAAGACGGACCCGCCGCATTGACGATCTACTTCGCCGAGGAAGCGAGTAAGGCGGCTGCGTTGAACCATGCGGCGTCGATCAAGGACACCCATGCGCCTGTTGCGGGGGCGACGGAGAAAACGGCCGTCGTGGACTTGAAGAACCTCGAGTATAAGGATATTTGGAATAAGGTGAAGATTATGACGGGGGCGCAGGAGGTGGCTGCTACGGCGGAGGAGACGGAGGAGTTGAAGAAGTTGGAGCAGATGCGTGTAAAGTCTGAGCAGGACCGAGCGCGGGTTGCTGGAATCCGACAGGCGAGGAAAGATCAAGAGCGGATGTTGCAAGAGGCGAGGGGCGAGGTTGAGAAGTTGAAGTCGAGTTAAAATGCCTAGAGTGGTGTTTTTGATTACGGGTACATACCTACTGTCTTGCCTTTCATCGGGACGAAAAGCAATCTCGGCATGACCAATTTGTAGCATAGCATTTTCTTTCTTTTTTTCATTATGTATTTCTGGAAACTATTTTATTTTACTGAAATGTTTCTATACAGTAACTAATCCGAGAAGGAAAACCCATTGGTATCACAAGTAATTCAGTTCGTGACAAAACTATGCAATCGAATACGCATTATACATGACAATTGGTATACCATAACAAACTTAACTGAGACTGAAGACAAACTGGGGTTGGAACCAATCAAAGATCGGGCATCCCGAGTTATTTCTTCTTTAATTTCAACGAGTCCATGCAATCAGACAATCCACTCAAATCAAGAGTGATCGGGTGTATAGCTGGTCTCCCCGAGCATACTCTGCCCTCCTGCTACTGTTGGAGCAGCAGTCTGGGGTGGACTTGGGGATTGCCGGTTCGCCGCCGGTGGTTGAGACTGTGCTCTTCCGGCAGCCGCAGCCTGAAGTCTTTGATCCAAGGCCTTGAGTGCCAGGGCTCGTCTCCGCTCTGCCTCTTCTCGCTTGCCTGACGACCCTCTCAGGCCGGCTCTGCTGTTCAGGAGGCTAGGCAGGCCGGCCTCTCCTCGGGCCAAGACTTGTTGATTTCCGGACGCAATATCCTCCTCCGAGAATGGCGTGCAGATTTTCAAGCTCACTAGCAGAATGTAGATCTGATCGGAGATAAAGGCGATGGGGGGCTGCATGACGTCCGGGAAAAGACATGCGAATGCGAAGGTTTCACTAGCATCACCCTTGATGCCGAGGCCATTGGTCGAAGTGCCAGTGAGATCGGGCTGGCGCTTGAAGAACCGCAGATATGTCCAACTTGTGATGAGACCGAACCAGGCGAGAATTGCAGCGGTGTCTGTTCCGAAAACCACCCCGCTGATTGTATTGAGGAGTAAGAAGAGGGCGGGGAAATGTTTGACGCGCATCTTGACCAGACCCTTGAAGATGGCAACGGTGTGCTCGGGGACGAGTTGCTTGAAAGCGACGAGGAAGGAGGCTTGGATCGAGATACCACCGCAGATCTGGGTTAGACTTGGAAGCGGAGGGTCAGCAGGGAAAGCGCAGGAAGTGGTGCATTCATCGTGGGAGAACCAAGCGTACCCTCTGAGGGAGTTACCCCCGACCGCAGCCCATATGATGTAAAAGGGTACAATGACCACATTGGGGATGATGGCGATGGTGAGGATGAATTTGCCAAACTCGCGAGAACCCCAGGCACGCTCGAGGTACTTTCCACCGTAGAAAAGAGTGGCGGCATTCAGGAGGACGGTGAAGATATTCTGTTCGACAAAGGTAGCCGTGAGGAGGGTCCACGGATAAAAGAGAAATTGCGACGGGACCAGAGTCAGATAGGGGACGATGGGGGTGGTGGTGAGTTTTCCCCCGGTGGTGTCAATTTGGCGCCATCTGGCGATGTTGTACAGCAAGGAGAGGGTCAGGAGAGTGATGAGGCAGACACGAGTTGCCGGAGGAATATTGACACGGAGAGCCATTTTGGAGAGATTGAAAAGGAAGATAGGATAGAAGAAGGAGAGGATTCGCGGCTGCTGAAAGAGACGCAGACCGCGGGCTGGTGAGGAGAGCCCAAGATGGAGTTGGAGAGGAGAAGAAAGAAAGAATCGAAAGTCGGACAGACGATGTTTTTGATCGATCGGCGGTTAGCATGTAGGGATATGATACAACATCAGATGATGTGATGATTGTAGTATTAGTATTAGTATGACTATAGATTTTATGATGATATTTTATGCTTTTCTCTTTTTATGTACAGAAGCAATATGGATGACATGGTTCATCTGTACTCGACCGACGATCCTGGATGGTCCACATGCATTGAGCAGGGACATAGATATAAGATATAAGATAGATATGAAGATGAAGATGGAAATTAAGGTATTCTTGTACAATGTATATATTGTATAGATAATAGAAGATGAATAAAAGAGTAGTCACAGTAAGATGGATATCACCATACAGTAGTAGGCTTCATGCTGGCTCCTTATAGGGCGGAAAAAGTCCTGATCGTGGAGAATATCTGGAGATTGACAGTTTATCTTTATTAGATATGATAGAAAGAATATAATAAAATATAATAATTAGAATAAAATAAATAAGAATAAAATAAGACTGTTTATATTTATCATTTCAATTAATGCTGATTTGATGCTATTCTATGCCATGTTGTGCTGTACAGCATGAGACCACTAGAATAGTCTACATAGCCTAAGATAGAGATGCTTTAATTTTCAATCATGAATTAAGAATAGATCAATTCATCAATTCATCAAACATCCATCATCTTTATCAAGACAGCTTCATCTTCAACTCATCTAATCCTATCCAGATGGCGATCATGTCAGGGTGGATTCGACCTGCACGCTAAGTGTTTCTGCGCCAAACTTGCACGCCACATCTGAAACTGTCTTCATTCATTCCAATTCATCCTCTTGGGATCTTCAATTCTCCATTCTCTTCCTATCCGCCATTCTATCTTCTCTTCGATCTTGTCTCTCCATCTCATCTTCACCTCTATCCTCTCCTCTCCTCTCCCTCCCCCAGGATGTTCCACAATCTTCTTCTTTGATCTTCCCTTCTCCAATCTTAGTCCCATCCAGCTCTTCTCCACACTTGAATTCTCCCTTGGCTTCATCCTTTCTTCTTCTCTTCCTCTCCTCCACTCGTCATTCTATCTTCTCTTTCAATCTTCTCCTTCTGTTCTCTCCTTGGCTGCATCTTTCCCCGGTTCTTCTCTCCGCGCTTCCTGCAAAAAATTCAACATCCCCAAAGAGCCTCATCTTTACTCCCCGACCTTCTCTTCTCTTCTTCCTAACCGTCGATCCCATCTTCTCTCCGACTGCTTCTTTTTTCCCTTTAATTTTCCCTGTCTCAATCCAATTCAACCTCCAACCCCCTTCAACCGTCGACGCCTTCTGGATCCCCTCACCGTTTCTACCCGCGAAGCTTCTCATGCTACTGGTTTCTGCATCCTACCTTGACTAGCTGTCGCACATGTAACAATGGCACACCCCGATCTCACTTCACATCATGTCAACTACCTAATATGGAGGTACGTCTTTCTTCCCATTCTCATGCAGCCTATTTCCCCCCTTCCTTTCCCTCTTCGTCCTCTGCGCGTCTGCTAACTTGACTCTCAGGTACCTTCAAGAATCAGGTGGGTTTAAAATTCTCGTCGCATCCTCCCTGTCTTCCGTCTTCTCTCTTCAATGTGACAGTGGCGTGACCCTCGGATCATTCTCTAACTTGCTTTTACAGGCCATGGCGAGGCCGCGCTCATGCTGCAGCGCGCTTGGTATCATGATCCGCAGAGTTTGCCCTTTGCTCCATACATTAAATCTCACGCGCTAGTATCCCTGGTCCAGAAAGGGTTACAATATCACGACCTGGAGCATTCTCTCGATAAGGCACGTGTTTCTTTTTACTGTGGATTTTTTTTTTCCTTCCTGCCTTGCATATTATTATTTAAATTTCTGCTTAATCTACAGGTCGGGAATTTCTAACATATTTACAGGAAGGAAATCCTACACCAATTTCACCGTCAGATTTCTTCTTTGGGCCGGCACCACTGGATTCAGAGACGCTGAAAGGTCAAGGTGGCCCGGACACATCTGTTGGCGCAGACCAAGCGCCTGTCTCGCCTACGAGCAAAGTGATCAACGGTCACTCCGAACCCGCTCCCAGCATCAAAAAGCCTCGCAAGGGCGATCGCGCAGAAACTAATGGAGACGATGCTGCGATGGACGTCGATTCTAACGGCGTGGCAAATAATAACGATACCAGATCGCAATCCCCGCAAGACGTGGACGGTGACGGAGATGTGAGCATGGGCGTACGACCGGAATCCCAGGATCAGGAACCCGCCGCGCCGCCGACCTTTACGCTGACGACCGGCCACAGCGTTGGTGTCCAGATCACCCCCACCAAGGCTGCCGACCTTAGCCCCAACACCGCCATTCTGGATGTGGCTGGAGAAGATCACGTGACGCGGACCCTGTGGCGCCCCCGGGACCCGACAGTCGTCGTTGCTGCCGGTGATACGTTCTGCAGTCTGTGGAAGCTGTCCTCCTCCTCGGCACCGGTGCAGGAGAAGCTAGTGGAAAGCAAGGGAGATGACGCATGCGTATCGACGGTTGCCTGGGATCCCACGGGCCAGAAGTTGGCTGTAGCCACGTACAATGACATGAGAGGATCCATTACCATGTATGATGTGCATGGATATGCTGTCGACCTTTTGCCCGAAGTCCCTCGAATGATCACCGGATTACATTGGGCTGAGAACAGCTCTCACCTGGTCGTGGTCGCGTCCGATAGTAAAATCTCCGAGCTGGCTCTTTGGGATAGCTCATTACGGCCGGACGAATTCCCTTCTCCGCAGGTGATCGACGGATCAATTTATGATCTCACTTGGTCAGGAAGAAACCAAGCCTATGCATGTGGAGATGGATCGGTTTACCAATGCGAAGTCGACTCGAGCATCCACATCTCCAAAACATTCTCTTACGGTGGGACCGATACAGCTTGGACGTTTATCCGCTCTGCCAAATCCGGGAATTCTTCCGTGGTGGTAGCTGCGGCTTCTGCAACATCTGCCTTCTGGATTCCAACCCATGACATGCACCTGGAGGATGCGCACCGAGGCGATATCACAGCCATAGAGCTTCGCGCCCAGTCGCCAACACCCGAGCCCCAGCAACAAAGCTCTCAGATAGTCCTGGCTTCTGCTTCTACAGATGATACGGTCAAGATATGGCACATCGACTTGGAGTCAAAGCGCTTCGAATGCATCCATCGTTTGTTCCTTGGTCCGTCCCTGCCTGCCCTAGCCGGAGGCTTCTCTCCCGATGGATACGCCCTTGCTGCTGCAACTAAAGATAGACTTTTCATCTGGAATGCAGAAAGGGGAGGTACGCCCATGGCCACCTGGAAAATGCCAGGATCCGAAGAGGCGAAAAGCGAAGAAGGCCCTGACCGGGCTGTCAATGGGCAGAATGGGACTTCCGAGGTAGTGCCATATCGTTCCCTCTCGTGGGACACTGATGGTAAAAAGCTCGCTATTGGCTTTGACAAACAGGTTTGTTTCATCTACCATATATAGACTGAGATCGCATACTGACTATCGGGATAGATGGCAATCGTCAATCTGCAGCGCTGAGCATTGTTTATCTCTCGTAACGCAATAATAAACCTAACCGCCTTCGCTTTCACATTACAATAATCTATTTTAAGGTGCCAATGTCGACGATGAAGACTACTGGAAACAGAAGCTCGCCTCTGCACACAAGCTTCGATACTTGTGGGGAAAACAAAGCACCTGCCTTTTACATTGCACCATCATCTAATAAACAGTCGGCTTTGGCAGTTTTCACACCCCTGCATTGCACCAAACAAAAAAGCTGTTCTCAGCGCCACGGGGAGAAGGCTTCTTATTCCTTACTATTTCCTGTCTATTTTTTCAAATCTACTTCGATAAATGCTTGGGTTAGAAGATATCAAACGGCGCGGGTTTCTACGGAGTATGGGTCTAAGGTTGGCGGTTTCGGCAAACAATGCGGGAAGCGGTGGATTGGTTTATTTCATTAATCGGTAACATTGGTCACCCTTTCACTGAATATCAGAATATCATAATCATCTCGATCGTCACATCGGCTTCACGCCGAATACCTACGCCCGGGCTGTTAAACCAACGGCAGTGGCGTTGCCAGGTGTTTTCGTTAATGGGGAGTCGACTTGCATTGCCGAACGATTCAATGCAACAGTGCCTTCACCATGATTGATGCTCTCTTGATGTTGAGAGACTATTTCCTGGTCGCCTGCATCGAAACGCTGTTTCTGCCTTTCATCTCTTCTCTGTTGGCGTTCCTGCTCCCGAATACGGAAACCTTCATCGACATCCTTCCAACCACGCATCCACCCAGCTATGCCGTCAAGAAGTAGCTCGCTCTCGTTATCCTCCAGCACTTGAGATTTGCACTTCCACCGCTTTCCATTGCGCTGGGAGAATTTAATCGACTTAGCCAACTCATACTCTTGTTGCCACCCGTCAACCCAACCCTCAAGTCCGTGAATCGTGCCTCGAAGTCCTTCACGTTCGATCGAGTTTTCCAGGATATCAGCTTGTCTGAGGAATCAAGGATCTTAGCTCTCTGTTGGCTTCAACGGGGTTGAATAAAGTGTTTGCTTACAGCTCGTGGATCTCGGACTCCAGCTCAGATATCCTACCGGACAGCGCCTGACACTTGATACCGAAAAGGTTATAGATGCGGAATGATTCATTGCGCCGCTCGGTCAGTTCGACATTGAGTGCAGTTACTTGTTCGAGAATTTCTGTGAGATAGGGATGGTCGGCCTCGTTGGCGGGCTCAGCCCGGTCACCAGCAGCTGGACGACAAGTTACAGTCGTTGCGGTTCCCGAGTGGACGCTTTGAGGGCGGCATTTGGATATTTCCTGTGTTAACGCGGCACGTGGGTCGAGTAGGGATTCGATGGTATCGAGACAGCGATGGAGAGTATTCGAGTCGTCTTCTGAAAAGCGGGTGTTTTCTTGAGTTGCCAAGTGAGCCAGTCTCGTGAGACGGTCTGGCAGCCTGGTGTCCACGTCCGGAATGTGGGATATGGACCCCTTGTCCGACAGCTCCATATCTATGGCAGAATCCGCAAAATTCGGGGAGTTTCGATCGGAATGGATGGTGGGATGTGCAGACTCCATGTCAGACTAGTACTCTTTTTTTTCTTCGTATATGTATGTACTGTAGTTTCCTGTTTCGATGGGTGTAGAATAACCGGCGACCAGAGCAGCGCAGTTCAGACCTGCTGTACGCTTTCTGGGAGCAGAAAAGAATTGAATTCGTTCGACGTTTATGATAGTATTTATTTCTGGTAAATCGGGGAGGGTGTCTGAGTCGGATCGGGCTACTGCATATCGAGTGACGCAGGCGATCAACGCTGAATTACCAGAGGGTACAGCAAGACAAGTGGTGTGCTTTGGTGCCCAAACAGCGACAGAAAGCAAGTAATAAAAATGATAGTCCAGGAATCCAGAACCCAGCAGTGGCGATGGCAGTGAACACGACGATGAACAACGAAAAAAAGGCGAATTGGCCGCGCCAAAAGACGGTATCGATAGCAGCAGCTGACACGCTAAGCCACATCTGGGCATCATCGGCATTTACCCTCGCCATCGCTGGCATTTGCAGTGCTTCATATGTACAGACTGTGTGTGTTTCCTGTTCAGGTGCTGCAGGTGGTACAAATGATGATCATCCCTGCTTCTGATCATTCTGGGGTGTGATGCGTGATGCGTAGTCCTTAAGATACATGTACATGTTCCCTTAGATCTCTTAGTTGCATACTCTTTCGTACCCGCTCTCCAATTTTCTTTCTCCGCCAGATTTCTCGGGCTTCCGTATTTCCTCTCAAACTCCCCGCAATAGCTTTCTTTTTTTCCAACTTCACAAACACACCCAGTTGTGACAATGACGCCGTCAGTAAGTAATAATCTGTGGATTGTTCCTGTCTTTACCAACATCGATGGCCCTGCAGTGAAGAAACCACATGCTAATACTGCCAATGACTCAGGCCTCGATTGTGCCGTCTCTCGAGACCGCCAGCGATGTGGTCTCCCGATCGAGAAACACGAAATACGCCCCGAATCTACTCCCGCTTACTGCTTCGATCCCGGCAGATCTCTTGACTCCTACAGTCGCTTATCTGAAGATTTCGGAAAAGTAAGTCAAGTCAACAAGGTAATCGATATATGGGGAAGAGGGGCTGATTGCGGCTGAACCGGTAGATCGAAATTATCGTTCCTTTACGAGAGTGCTGCGACAACGGAGACAATTGGGAGATACAGTTTCGTGGGAGCAGGTGCGCGTTAAATCCTGGAAGCAATGGGCTTCTTCTACTATTCCGTACTTGGGGGGAGAGCAACGGTGAACTAATTTCATGTGATTTCTAAGACCCCCACAAAATCCTCAAAACTGGCCCCGGCCATGGCCCTGAATGCGATCCTCTTCCTATCCTGGAGAAGGAACTTGCCCAGTTCCGTGTCGCGACTGTTCCTGGGTTGACGCTGCCACCCCTCACTGGCGGGGCCATCGGGTACGTGGGGTACGACTGTGTTCGATACTTTGAGCCCAAGACGGCACGGCCGATGAAGGATGTGCTTCAAATCCCTGAAGCGTTGTTCATGCTGTTCAATACTATCATCGCGTTTGATCATTTCTACCAGGTGGTCAAGGTTATCACATACATCCCCATCCCGAGCACCGATTCTGAATTGGAAGCCGAATACCGCAAGGGCCAGGAAACTATCCAGAGCGCTATCGACAAGCTTCTTCAGCCCGGCGTCCCCTTGCCTCCCCAGGGCCCGATTGTGCCGAACCAGGAATACACATCCAACATTGGCCAGGAAGGTTACGAGCGCCACGTGACACGACTCAAGGAGCATATCTCCAAGGGCGACATTTTCCAGACTGTGCCATCGCAGCGTCTGTCGCGTCCTACCTCTCTACACCCTTTCAACCTCTTCCGTCACCTGCGTACCGTCAACCCGTCCCCGTACCTCTTCTATATCGACTGTGAGGACTTCCAGTTGGTCGGTGCCAGTCCGGAGCTGTTGGCCAAGGAGGAGAAGGGTCGTATCATCACCCACCCCATTGCGGGAACCGTCAAGCGCGGTAAGTCGCCCGAGGAGGATGAAGCACTGGCGAACGAGCTGCGGAGCAGTCTGAAGGACCGAGCGGAGCATGTCATGTTGGTCGACCTGGCACGTAACGACGTCAACCGGGTGTGTGACCCCGTCACCACTCAAGTCGACCGATTGATGGTCGTGGAGAAGTTCTCGCACGTCCAGCATCTGGTGTCTCAGGTGTCTGGTATTCTTCGCCCCGAGAAGACTCGGTTTGATGCGTTCCGGTCGATTTTCCCGGCTGGCACTGTGTCCGGAGCACCCAAGGTGCGCGCGATGTCGCTGATTGCCGAGCTTGAGGGTGAGAAGCGCGGAGTGTACGCCGGTGCAGTTGGATACTTTGGGTTCAACATTGCCAGCGTGGACGGTGCGACAGAGTTGCCAGGAGCGATGGACACATGCATTGCCCTCCGGACCATGATGGTCAAGGACGGAGTAGCCTACCTGCAAGCCGGGGGAGGTATTGTGTTCGACTCGGACCCGTACGACGAATACGTGGAGACGTTGAACAAGCTGGGGGCCAACATCCAGTGCATCAAGGGAGCGGAGGCGAAGTACCTGAGCTTGGAAAAAGAGGGTAACTGATTGATTGATTGGTTTTTTTTATTTTATTTTAAATGATATGGATTTTACGTGGATGAATGATGGCAATGAAATATAGACGGACCAATGATGGTAAAAGTTGCATGGGACTATCTAGATTGTTTGAAACAACGGTCATGAAGCTATGGCATTTTTTTTTTTTTTTTTGAATACAATGGTTTTAAAATGATGATATTGCAATGTGCAGTAGTGGTGATGATCGTCTATACTGGACCCTGCGATGACGTAGTGGGCCTCGTGGCCGTCCGTGAGAACTTGGCAACTGTCAAGGTCGGGGAAGCACATTTAATCAATCACATCGATATGATCTATACAAACCGTGGGGAACGTCTCCTTCCGAGAAAGAAACATATCATCGAGTCTAGAGCAAAGAAGGCAGAAGGAAACAGAAGCGCTTATTGTGATTTGACGCCAAGTAAGAGTCGTACGCGGCCGCTTTGCCACAGGCGCCACGACAGCTGGAGGATCGAGTCAATTCAGGTCGGGCTGGGAGGGGGGATGGTGGTTCAAAAAGGTTGAACGGGAGGATTTTTTCTGGATGCCTGATCTAGCTAGTGTTTTCAGCTGGGAAGAGATTGTTCTTTTAACCATCTTGGGGATGTCTCAAAGGTGGATGGAATGGAGAAGTGGACTCGATCACAGCCACTATGGAGAACGGCCGATACGGAGTAACGTTGACAGAAGATAATGATGGCATGGCAGTCAATAATGAGCCAGATGTCCTTTTTAAGTTATTCAGATTCGGGATCGAGAGTTAATATAGCATCATCGAGAAGAATACAAGACTGGTTGGGCTGTGGTGCTGCGGTATTTCTGTGTAGGCAAAAAGGCACGTCTTCTATTTCTGGCTCTCCTCCACATGGGCGTCTGTCTAGTTTCTGAATCGGGAGACATTTCGATCTAGTATTCTCCTTTTCTGGCCGTCTAAATCGATGAAAGTCATTGCTGTATCTGTCTGTCAGTCCAATTGTAACTATTCCTGCTGCCATTGAATAGTATCATCTCGACATACATACCTGACGTGAACGCCCGGATACGCGGCAGGGTACAAAGAAACAACACCAACCCCCCGGTGAATTCGTCGTCTGGCCATCTGTCAATCTGGCGATAATATCCTCATCTCCTCTCCTTCATCTTTCATCATCTTCTTCTGCTCAGACCCTGAAAAGCCGCGGTGGGACTGTGCTTTGCAGGATCGTCGTCATACGCCAGAACAGCCCGAGTTCGTCACTTTCTCTCTCTTTTCTCCTCCAACTCTAACTCCCCCTCTCTTCCTCTTTCTTCCTCTCTCTCTCTCTCTCATCTTTGCCTCCACCATCTTCATCCCTTTTTCTAAATCGGTCCATCTTCCTTTCCGACCTCTCTTCTTCCTTGACGGTCCTCTCTCCCTTCCCTCTCAAACCGTCATTGATTTTGCCTCCCTTTCCGACCACCCCGTTTTCTTTCTGAGGCAACCACCGCATTGGAGTGATTGATTGACCCCCGAACGCGGCCTAAAAAGCGCGATAAGGAGAAAAGGCCGGCTACCTTTCCTTCTCACACTGTCTTTTGATTCATTTGCGCAATTAAAAATTACCTGACATAATTCCCACGCGGGGGAATTTGTTTTAGTTAATCTTGCTATTTTTTTTTTAAAAAAAGAGAGCCCACTCTTACTACTACAAATACAGCTACTACACTACACTACTGCCCAATATGTCCAAAGTCGTGCGAAGTGTGAAGAACGTTACAAAGGGGTATTCGTCGGTGCAGGTCAAGGTTCGAAATGGTACGTTTGAGGATCTCCAATCCTTATCTTTTTGAAGGTCCTTTGTTTTCGAGGTGATAGGATGGTTGCCACCACTGTCTTCTGGACCGGAGGGGTGTCATGCCACCTTTGCGACACTTGGATCTTGACTTCTTTGTTTGTTTGGTTACATTTTGAGAGTTTCCTTCAGAATGCTAATTGCGATCCTATACAGCTACAAGTAATGACCCCTGGGGCCCGACGGGTACCGACATGGCCGAGATCGCTTCCATGACGTTCAGCAGGTAGGCTCTCCCCGGTTTGTCCTCGGATATATTTCAAACGAATCTAATTCGCGTCTTCGCTGCAGTCCGACCGATTTCTACGAGATTATGGACATGTTGGATAAGCGACTGAATGATAAGGGCAAGAACTGGCGCCATGTGCTCAAGTCGTTGAAGGTCTTGGATTATTGTCTCCACGAAGGTTCCGAGTTGGTAGTCACATGGGCGAGGAAGAATGTTTACATTATCAAGACCTTGCGGGAGTTTCAATATGTTGATGAGGATTCGAGAGATGTGGGTCAAAATGGTCAGTGACATTGATATCTGCGCTGGGAATAATCATACTAATAATCGCGCAGTTCGTGTTGCCGCGAAGGAACTTACCTCCCTTATCATGGATGAGGATCGGTTGCGAAGTGAGCGATCCGATCGGAAGCTTTGGAAATCCCGCGTGAGCGGACTCGATGAATATCAGAGCTACGGAAACGAACCTCCACCACAGCGTCGAGCAGAGCGACGTCGACGGAACCCCGAGGAAGACGATACCGAATACCGATTGGCCATTGAAGCGAGCAAGTATGAAGCGGAGGAAGAGCGAAAGCGACGAGCCAAGGAGGCCATGGCGGGAGAAGACGACGAAGATCTGGCCAAGGCGATCAAGCTGAGCAAAGAAGAGGAGGAGCTGCGCAAGCGCGAGTTGGAAGAGAGCAACGCGAAGTCGCTTTTCGATGATACCCCTGTGCAGCCCGCTCCAGCACAAGCCACCGGTTACAACCAGGGATATCAGCAGCAGAACGCCGTTGACTGGTTTGGAAACCCGATCAACCCCCAGCAGCCCTTGACAACCGGCTATTTGAACAACCAATACGCACAACCCACTGGCTTCCAAGGCCAGCCTACTGGCATGTCCAATGGATACAATGGTTTCGGACAACAGCCAAGTGCCTTTGACCAAAACCCCTACGGCCAGCCCCAGAACAACTTTTTGCAGCCACAATCCGCCCTTCAGCCCCAGCCTACTGGTTTTAGCACCAACAACCCATATGGATTGGATGTTTTCTCCCAGCAACCGCAGCAGCAACAGCAACAGTTCCCGCAGATGCAGCAGCAGCAGGAGAGCTACCCCTCGGCCGGCAGTAACAACCCTTGGGCTTCAAACGGCCAGCAGTCCGATGCCCTGAAACCCATGCCCACTGGATCGAACAACCCGTTTGCCGCTCGCACCCAGTTCCAGCCCGCACCACAGCCAACAACTGGTCCCCCATCTCTCAACACGCTTGCGGAAGAGCGTGCTACAAACCAATTCCCCTCTTATAACCCGATTGCCAACTACCAGGCCCCACAAACAGCGTCTCCATCGGCACCTGCACCGCCGAAGAGCACGCCTCCCCAGATGAACAACCCTCACCACAACCGTCTCAACGCTCTTCTTGCCACTGGAGAGGGACAAGATACGTTTGGCAACGTTGGTGACCTGCGTATTCCCGCACAACATACCGCACCGGGAACCTTTGTCAACTCTGCTGGTCAGGGTCTAGACCGATTAAGAGCCACACACACAGGCAACAATCCTTTCTATGGCCAACAGCAATTTGTCCCGCAGCAGACAGGATTCGCTCAGCCCGCCAGCAACCCATGGGGTGGTCAGCAGGCATACCAACAGCAGCCACAGCAGCATGGCGGTAGCCTGATTGATCTGTAAGGTCTGATGCATATACGGATGGCGGCTGGATGGGAAAACCGATACTATTTATTCTGTTTCCTTTTTTCAAAAGCCACTGATTTGATTGTTTTGTGGGATCGGATTCGGATACCAATGTTTTTGTCTTTGCTTTTTCTTCCCATTAGTTTCAAGTCGGCTGGGTTGTTTTTCTTTATCTGTCTTGTTCATTTGCTTGCTCTAGTGCATCGTGAAGCAAAAGGGAATCTGGTATTTTCAAACATCTTCCTCCAACTTAAACCTCCTTTTTACTTTTTTCTTTTCTCGTGTCATTATTTTCTCTTTTCTATTTCCATTTGTTATATTTCCTTCTTTCCTTGTCTTGCTTGGTTGCATTCCCCTCTAACAGGTTCTTCTTTTGCTGTACTTTGTCTCTTATATCATACCTACTACCAACTTATATCCTTTTGTTTTCTGAAATGCAATGAGATAATCAGTTATAGACTTTCTTTCTTTCCAAATAACCACAATACAATTAAAATTAAATGTATTAATAGATAGGTGTAATAAAGTAAAATAACCAGTCCATTCATTCATTTGTGAATAAATAATATCATCCACAAAGTATTTCAATACTAAATAAGAACGCAAAAGGGTACTCATAGTTTCACACTCAATTCATCCCAGAAATACCATCCTAAAATTTCCCCATCCACAATGCAAAACAAAAAAGGCCAGGCAATGGAATCATAGACAGACAGATAAGAGTTCAATCATCCCGATATAGTAGTATAAAGCGTACCCCCATCCAGCCCAATCCCCAATCCAAACCAGAAACACCCCCAGCGAAGCTCAAGAAAAAAAATAGAAAACCCGAAAAACATCCATATCTCCAAATCAAACCCAAATTCGCCGCATAATTCGATTCGGAGCCGACGTAAACTTCATTTTGCGCATATGCAAGTATCTCATCATCCACCGCGTTCCCCGAAATTCTTCGCCCACTGCTCGTACTCGCGTAATCCTTCCTGACTTACACTGGGTCGGATGGAGGAGAGACTGGCGTTGAAGTCTTGGAATTTGATGGGTCGGATTTGATCCATGGGGGTGTGGAGGAGGGCTTCGCCTAGGTTGCGGAGGGGACCCATAGCGGCATCTTTGGCTAGAGCGGTAATGTCGGAGCCGGAGAAGCCTGTTTTTTGATGTTAGTATTAGTATTCAGGGTGTGAGGGTGAATTTCCTTGTTTCAGACATACCCTCTGTTACTCCGACTAATGCCTCAATGTCTGCATCACTCAACTCGTGGACCTGGTGACTGAGCAATTTTCGTAGCTGTTGCTCTCGAACATGGTGTTCGGGAAGGGGGATGTATTGCCTGCGGACGAATCGTCTTCGCGCTGCTTCGTCAATATCCCAGGGCATGTTGGTGGCTGCCAATACAAGGACTCGACTTGCGTCCCCCATCTTTTTCTCTTTGCCGGGCTGCTCGCGGCCAGCTGCTGCTCGTTGAAGATCAGACCACTGAATCAGGAATTCTGTCTTTGATCGCCGTGATGCCTCATTCTCTGAGCCTGACGATCGTGACGATAGTAAAGAGTCTATTTCATCGACAAAAATGATGGACGGAGCCAGTGCTTTGGCTAGTCCGAATAGTGCACGAACAAGCTTCTCACTCTCACCGTGCCACTTCGACGTTAACGTAGATGCAGAGACAGAAAAGAAGGTCGACTTGGATTCCGTAGCCACCGCTCTCGCAAGCATTGTCTTTCCGGTTCCCGGGGGCCCAAAAAGAAGCATTCCCCGCGCAGGTTCCCGGAGACCTGAGAATAGGTCCGGACGAAGGAATGGGTACACCACCGCTTCTTTGAGTGCTTTCTTCGCCCCCTCCAGACCTGCTATATCATCCCAATGGACTTCGTCCCCTCGGACAACGATGTCGTTTAGAATTTGCCGCGCTGCAGCGGTATCCACTCCCTTTGGAAGCTTGTTCATGATGTCCATAATGGCATCATCTTCATCCTCCTCCTCGTTGTCCGTTTCATCATCAGTAGATTTAGGACCCGGTGATTCCTGATCACTTGAAGGGGGCGTGACTCTAGGTTTGGCTACTGGCTTTCGTCGGGGGCCCCCATGTGAGATGGACATTCGGTCCATAGAGCGATTGAGCCCATCATCGCCGCTCCCCGATGAGTTGGAAACATAAGAAGGTTTCCCAGTAGAGTTAGGGGTGACTTTTGGTTGGGATTTAGACTCATTTGGCGCCTTAGTCGATGAGTTTGCTGGCCAACCGGACCGGGGCGACTTGATAGGAGATCCAACTCCATTAGAAAGCACTTGTTGAGAACCTGAAGCAGGCCGCGATGGGTTTGATGACCTCAATGCGACAGGCTTGGGTTTGACAGATGGTTTCGGGGAGGAAGTTGGTTGAATAGCATCCTTTGGTTGCGACGTAGAAAAAGAGGAAGACTTGTTGCGACTTCCCACTTGCTGACGAGGACCAGCAGGGGAGTGATTAGTCGTCGCTGGTGCCGATGCTTTCGTAGGAAGATGTCGTGCAGCATCAGAGCCACGCGGTTTACGCAAATTTCTCGGTACACGATCATCCGCAGCCTCTCCTCGACCCTTTCTCCTCATCAGCAATTCATCCCCGGAAGCAGGTTGCTCTTTACGGAATCCTGGGTCACTCGAAGCAGTGATTCGGGACGATACCAGCGCTGCATCGCTCGGTGTCTTTTCCGAATATGAAGGAGACCGATAAATACTTCCCCAAGCCAAACCCGCCGCTTGAGATGCAGCTGGGCGCATTTCCTTGCGCTTTGAATTTGGGCTATCCTTCTTCTTTTTCTTGGCCTGTTTTTTGGGATCCGAATTGCGTAGAGTGGTGGGCATCGGTTTCCGCCTTTCAGGACTTGAATTGCGGGACTTGGTTTTACCCGAGGAATTGGACTGGACTCGAAAGGCTGGCGAGCTTGTCGCAGGTGCAGCCCCAACTCCAATCCCATTCCCATCCTCATTTGAAAGGGAATCCGTACTGGGTTTGCTCACAGGTGGTGGCCGTCCCGGGAATGTTGGTGGTTTGGATAGATCTGTATAGCCGACGGCGGGAATCGTTCCGTCTCCAATCCAGCCCGGGGTACTTGGAGTACCAGGGGACCTGGGAACTGCTTTCCCTTTGGATAGTACTCCTGGCTTGCCAGCATCTGGAGAAGTTCGATTATTCTTCTCCTTTGCTTCTTTCCTGCTTTCGCGGAGAGCTCCGAGGAGATCGACCCGCTCTCGGCATTGGATCTCCAACTGACGAAGCGACTCTTGGAGAGCTTTCTCGGTTTCTGATTTCGGGACGTATTTCGAGGGAATTCGGTGGGCATTGTGATAATATATCGCCTCAAGGGCAGAGCGCCAGGATCTCAATGCTTCTTCTTCGTTGTTCTATACACCGCCCATTAGTCTATGATTCAGTGGCGGTCTTTTTCTCTTGCGAAGAGCTCAACAACAACGAAAAAAGCCAATTAAGCTGAATCTGATGGGAAATTGACTACTGACCTGGCCTTCAAAGTACACGGCCGTGGAACACATAAGATAGCACTCGTCGTACGTCTTCTGCATCGAAGACGCTGCATTTGAGCGCATCATTCACGCCGAGGGAGGTGCAGGCCCGCCCGCACCAGCCATGCGATTCGACAAGAGGAATTGAAAGGAGCAAAGAGAAGAGCACTGGTGATTGAGATGCGGGGGATGAAGTTGTCGAAGCTGACCAGCAGTTGACTGTCGGAGAGGAAAAGAGTCGAGGGAACGAGAGGGGCTCTGATTTTTGTCCTCGCGTGACGTCGTTGGCCGCCGCTCTTCTGTCAACTACGGGTCGGTGTCTTGGGATGAACCACCAGCTGGGCGATGTTGGAGATGCAACATTTTTTCAGAGTGGGAATTATATAAAATCGTCTAAATTTCTGGTATTATTTCGACAAATTGAGACTTGGATATCATCGTCAGTGATTTTCCTGCGTCAACCGTCCTGTTCAGCCTGATCGTGTAGGCTGGCACCAATTCGTTGCATCTATGAATACATGTTCGCGGGGTGAGAAAAGAAAAAAAGACATCAGAGAGCTACCAGCCCTCCCAAAATAAGGAAATAAAAAAAAAGGAGCACAAGAAAACAAGTGAAGAAATAGAAAACGGAAATAAAACATCAGCCTCCGAAGAAGTCTCCTTGCGATCCAACGCCGGTACGATATAGGAATACATCGAGCCCCGATCCAAAAAGAAAAAAAGAAAAAGAGTCAGAAAAGCTCACGGTCGGTCATGATCCCTTCCATCTCTTCTGTCAGAAAATTCTAAAACATTGTAGCACCCTTTCAAAGAAATATACACATTTGCCAGAACTGAAGAAATATAGGTACCGAGGAAGAGGAGCCTAGGCCCCTCTCCCCCGAGTGGCACTCATTCGGGCTTCTCCCGGGTGTCTCGGAATTGTCGCACACACCGAATGAGACAGACAGATAGAGGAGAGAGATGGATGGAGAGAGAAGAAGGTCAAGAAGGAAGACAGCGCGCTGTCACAAAGCTGGTGAATATACAGCCGCAAAGTCGCTTTCTCTCTTTTTGGGTTCGCCTTCCCCTTCTTTTTCCTATTAATCCGTTACGTAAGTGCAAGGGAATGTTGCCATTCGAATTTTGTTGTTTTTGTTTTTGTTTTTTGCTGTATCTTGAATTTTATTTTTCGTTTTTTTTTTTTTTAATCGCTGATGAGAAAGCTTAATTTGAGGCCGAAGGTAGGTAGGTGGCTTTGAATATGCAGCGAGTCGTGTAGTGTGATAAAACGGACCATTTTAGCTGTCCACCCGGCCCTTGAAGTACGCCTTGGCCATCTCGTAGGATGTCCTGAGAATGGGTATTAGCATTAAGATCAATCTCAGGGCAGGAAATCAGGAAACTCACCAGCAGATCGCAGTGCTGGGCATTGTGGAAATAATACGAGGGCGAGCGCCACGGAGGAAACCACTCCAGCCGAACTGGCGCTTGATGATGGCCGCTGCATTGAACAGACCCTTGGCGGAACGGATCTCCTCGTTCTGCGCCAGTCCTCGGGTCTGGAGAAGGGTCTTGACAACATCAAGAGGCGTGGTGAGACCAGCTGCGAAAGCACCGGCAAGACCACCAGCAATGCAGTGGGTGAACGGGTCGTAGTCATGCGAGGGGTTCATCACCTTCGAGATCGACTCGTACGCGACGAACTGGGTAGCGGTAAACGGAACAGTCATGCAAAGCGTTGTGGGATATGAGACGTAGAAAGCCCGGAAGCCCTCAGCTCCGTAGACGGATTTGGCGCACTGGAGGATGTTCTTGTGGATGGAGCCGTGGACCTGCATACGTTGCTTGATAACTATTTACATACTGTTAGTAAGTCTGCGCGGTCGATCCTGTGCTTTGTGGAGTATACTCACCATCGAACGGGTTCATTAATGCGTCGCTAGCAATGGTCGCGGCCGCTCCACTGGTGGCTATAGTTCAGTCAGCATGTTATCCTCCGTCTCTCATGTCCAAACTCATTGCAAGACAGCGACTCACCAGCAGCAAGAGGGTGATGTCCATCATCGACGTTACCACCTGCGAATTCCTTGACAACCTCATATGTGCCAAAGTACACGGCGTGAGCGGGACCTGTCGCATCCATCAGTTTCCCCGTTCCAGATTATCCGCGATATTCCATTGCCATCTTACCAGCACCGACAATCACACTCGAAACACCCTTCCATAGTGTCCTCCAGCCTTCAATCCGGTAGATGGTGGAGACCGCGTTGGTCAAGCCTGTGTAGAGTCCTCCAGTCGAGGGATGTAAAACTTGCATGCGAGTCTATCGAAAGAAATTCGGTCAGACCGCGTCCAATAGTTCCCCATAAAAAAGAACTGCACAGGGCAAACAACATACCTTGAGCAAATCGACCGGATACATAACAGCGTGTTCCTTCCCACCAGTCAGCACAATAATCCCCAACCTCAATTGATTCCAGTCCACAATCATACCGCTATCCCTGCAAAGGCACCAGCCAACATATTCCGGCCGAGGCCATAGTTAGAGGGAAGGGCCTCATAGCTGTAAAATCGAAAAGATGACATGTTAGCTTCGCGTCGCAAGCTATTTTGCCCTGACAAGAGAACAATTTTATAGAAACCAAGACAATCGACCGGCTTTCATCCTTCCTCACTTCCCTCTTTTTCCGCAGCAGGTAAAGAATTCGGAGGAGATACCGTCGAAGCTCATAAAAGTGTGTATAGAAAAAAGCCGAAGCCTAGAACAACATACTCGAACTCATCCGCGACTTGTTCTACTTGTTCTTGAACCGCCATGGAGCTGTGGGAGCTCTAGCCGGAGCTGGAGCCGTAGAAAAAATAAAAAGGTATCGGTTTTATAGGACGGGGGGTATAAAAAATCGGAGGGCGGAGAGGAAGCCGAATATGAAGACCAGCTGTCCGAGAGAGCGGGAGGGGGAGAAGGGTGAGGAAGAGAAGAAAGAGAGGAGAGAGGAGAAGAGAGGGAAGAAGAAGAGAGGAGGAGATGGCTCTCGTAGGAGGTTGAAAGGAGGATATCCAATTGCGGAGAGGAGGAGGAGGAGAGAAGAAGAGGAAGAATAATTTGTGGTGATGGCCAAGGTTGGGGAATTCTTTTTTGAAGTTGTAGTCGTTCACTAGTCCTAGGCGACTAGTGTTTGTTCTCTGCCGCGGACTCTGATGGACACAAGACAGCCACAAAAATTGTTACCACACTTTTCTGCCGCTGCTTGTTTCTGCCCACTCGATGAGGATTTTCTCTTCAGATCAGAAATCTGACTTGTATATTTTTACTAATTTCCTCTGTCTTTTCCGCGGACCTTTTTCCTTTTTTCTTTTTTCAATCTATTCTTCCAGCTCGGCTTTTTCCTGCTTCAGTGCTTATGCAAGCCCAAGGCCGAGGCTCCCGTCCGATGACGGAGTTTGTATATAATACGGTATATAATACGATTCTGCGAGAGCGACAATCACTTCTGCGGTGGTAGATATTCAGTCGACAAATAGATATCAACCATCATGCCAAATGACTCAATGGAAGACAAGAAACTCTCGCTACTCCATCCTCTAGATGGCCATCTATCCAAGTGGCCGTTCTGCAGAGATGATGGATCCGCCGAATTGCGGAGGAATCAACGCTCCAACAACCATACATGGGCGTAAATCCGGGCCACCCTCAACAAAAGCCAATTAGCGTACAATATATCTGGAGAAAAAAGATCCAAGATGGTCTTCTGGAAAATTCCGCTCTGGAATAATATCCAGCAAACCCGTCATACCCATATCTGATCAGCCTATCCCATCTTATCATCTTATCTGTATTGAAAGCACACGGAATATCCTGCATTGATCTCTTTAGCTTTACGGCTTCAGCTTAGCCGAAACGAGACTAACCGCCCGACTTTTCTTATCTGATCCTCATAATTTGTTATTAATCTTAAGTAAAAGTGGACACGTCCGAGCCGCCAGACTCCGGATCGCTTCGTTCCTTGGTAGATAGAGTCGACAACAAAATACGAGTACTAGTCTCTCGTTTCTCTACTCAAGAAGATTCAGGTACAAGTTAATGATATCTCATATGTAAGAGCTGTAAAAACCAACCTGCGCCACAGACTATAACAGAACAAAATGCCAGCATCACATCAGTTTAAAATGACAGGCAGTGAAAAAGGATAAAAACAACAACGCCTGTAGAAAATACAATAAATCCACTATCCAGCCCCTGAGCTGGTGCCTCTTAGTGGATCACAAAATGCATCAGGCAGATCGTGCAATGGTCATTCACGTCGTCAAGGTTCTTAGGTTCGCTTATGTTGACTATTCGAAAGGCGTTCGGCCCCCTAATGGTGTCAAGGCCACGTTGAATGTACTGTCGATTTTACCATTCCACGTTGAAAGACCATTCCCCTGAAATCCCATTCATTAGTTTCAATCAAGAACACCCTTACTCATGGAAACCTTACCTTGTTTCAAATTTTCTGCAGTATCGCTCAGAAGAATCACCCGACGCTTGTTACAGTAAGCTGTCTTGTCGAGGATGTCGACCTTGTGCTTGGCAAGTTCCGGTACAGGCTTCTCGAACATCTCACTCAGGTTCTCCACTGCCATTTCCAGGTCCTTTTGGTTATCCTCGAAGATCATCGTCTGGTTGTTCCGAGCAAGGTAATATGCAAATGCATACGTCCACTTCAGGGTCTGTCGACATTGCTGGAGAGCCTGTGACGCAGTATCCAAGAATTGTACCTCAATCCATGACAGACCAGACTGGGACTGGAGACTCGTCATCTTCTTCTCGGTCTTGAGGTACAGGTCTTTGTCTAGCTTCGCCGATTGTTCGTGATTGGCGTATCGGTTGTAATAATGCAGGTACCGCTCCAACGACTGCCGGGATTTAGCTTGAGAGGTGCGGGCTTCTGAGCCCGACTTCTCTTCGTATCGATTGCAGTTATACCAGCTGGTGCCATGCTCAGACCAGAGACCCATGCACATCCAACAAAACTCATGCTTGCATTTGCGACACGTCATATGGTTGCATCCTCCGTTCTTCTCAATCGTCGACTGACACTTTGGGCATTCCTTTGTGTGAGCCGAAATCCAGTTCGCGGTCTCTGAGTCATCTTCACATTTCTTCAGCCACATCTTGACCAACGTACACGGTGCCGGCTGGTGGTCGTTCAGAGTACAGCCAAAGCAGAAATAGTGTTTGCATGCACACTGCACCGTGGGAACTATGCGATCAATATCGCGTTTCTTGACAGGACAATCGATCGCGTACTCGCAATTGGGGGCCGGGCACCATTTCAGATTATCCTTGTCATCGACATATGTCCTTGTCAGGAGTACTTGGTATCTGCGCACACATGTTAGCTAACGCCTAGGAAAAGTAGAATCGCTGTAGCTAGGAAACTTACCGGTCTTTGAGGGCATCTGTGACAAGCAAGCCCAGAGACTTGGAATCCACGATAAGATGGCACTTTTCCCCTGGGCATTGAATCCGTGCTGCTTCACCTTCCTCCCGAATCTTCTGTGAAAGGTAATGTTGGTAGCAGTCTACGCAAAAGCGGTGTCCACACCGCATAGCATACGTCTGAAGATCATCACCATCCTCACAGCAGATGTCACACATAAACCCTGGTATCACCTCAGTCTTTGCCGTGCCTTCGAAATTCGTCCCAAGACCTGCTGCCTCCAGTGTTTTCTCTGGGTGATCCATGTAGGACTCTATCAACTTTTCCCGGTTCCACCGCCCATATCGCAAAAGGATAGCACATGATTCTGGCGGCAGGCCCAAAATCGCGGCGACCTCCACCACCTGTGCGTTCTGCTCCCGTTCGATATCCTCCGGGCTCAATACTTGAAATTCCACCTCGTAGGGCTTCCTTGTGTTTCCGATGAGGTCTTTATCCTGGGAAAACCCGTCGCCGAGATCATCGCCGAAATCTATCCAGTAGAAATGTCAGTGACCGGCCTATCGCTATCGAGAGAAGTCATCAAACAAGCACATACCGTCTAAGCTATCATCCTCGCTTTCTTGAGTATCCAAAAAGTCGGCACTCGAGGCATCGCTCATGAGATCATCATCCGAAGACATGCTGGTAGTCGCTGGCGTCGCAAGATCGGACTCTTTAACCGGAACAGAAAAACTCTCAGCTGTCGGCTTATCCTTATTATGGGCAGGCTTGCTCGAGGCGGTGTTCTTCCTCTTGGTGGCGTTGTCCTTCCTTCGCGAACCGTCGACAGAAGCCTTGGTGGGGGCGGCTTCTGTACTCGTTACACTCTCGTTGTCTGAAATCGCCGCCTCGGCCACCTTTCTCTTCCTCGTTAGAGGAGGCGTGGTGAACAGATATGACTGTATGGCAAGCCGGGGAAGTGCTGACTCGAAAAAAAGCAAGGTCTCGAGATCAAACGTCGAGACCTTCCTTTTTCCCGGGCAACACAACGTCACAGCCTACCAAAGGGTGATCTCTTTTGTTCCAACCTCACGTTTGGAGGAACCACAGCGGGGAAAGAAAAAGAGATGCAGTGGGAAACGTCCCCTACTACGTATGTAGCTCAGCCGATCGTCACGTAGCCTATCGAGAGGTTCTGGGTTTGGAGGGGGCGGCGTGGGAACTTTCAAAGAGCGGCCAGGGCGGCACGGCGGTGGGGGTAGTGATCGTACACCTTGAAGGGGCGTAAGTCAGCACTGTAACCTGAATTTTCAACCAAAAAAACGAGTTTATAACATAGAAAGAAAAGAAAGGAGAGTATACGCACAGCCAAGGATGGATGAGTCTCTCTGCTTGGACCAACTTGCACGATTAAAGGGGGTAAACTAAGAGGGACTTCTTTTTCGCCTCGCCAGAACTCCGCTGGATGGCGCGGGTAGGCCGATGTGGGGAAAAAAGGGAAAAAGAGAGAACAGCAGTGGCCACCCCGTTCAAGTATACGGATTGCTTATCCAGCTCTTGATCGTT
Organism: Aspergillus sp. 'subgen. Cremei'; assembly: GCA_019976455.1. Classification (NCBI taxonomy): domain Eukaryota; kingdom Fungi; phylum Ascomycota; class Eurotiomycetes; order Eurotiales; family Aspergillaceae; genus Aspergillus; species Aspergillus sp. 'subgen. Cremei'. Next base: position 961,629 of record JAFBMR010000006.1, read on the forward strand.
CTTCCGTGGTGAGGTCTTTTGATTCAAACAGAGCCTCAGGTTTAGGAGCGACCGTGGCTTCAGGCTCGATTGATTCGTTGGCTGGGCTCGAGAACAACACGCCCTAATTACTACCCAAGAGGCACAGGGCCAGTAGAAGAGAGATGATGTCAACCAGTCAAACCAAAAGACTTCAAGCTAAAGGTGGAAGAAGAAAAGATGAAGACGTTGAAAGATTCGAGATGAAGAAATTAAGAGTCAAGGGTGTGACAGATGCAGATGACCTCTCATTATTACAAAGGCTGGTAAAATACTGTTTCTTTCCAGGCAACTATCACCTACTATTGCTATGAATCAGATCCAACCCCATATTATTTTTATCTGTACTGCAGATCCCTACATCACCAATCGCAGCCTTGGAGGCATCCATATGCCAGGGAGATTTTGGTAATAACTTCTTTGATCTTTCATTCAAACATAACGTATTTTTTCTATTCTATTTAATTCATTCCTCCTCGCTTTCTTCTTCTTCGTCATCGTCGTCATCGTCATCTTCTTCCTCGCTGCTTTCCTCTTCCTCGGCATTTGCAAGCCAATCCACAAACTGCTGGGTTTGAGCCCGCACCTTCTTCATCTCTTCGCTGTTGCTGGATCGCTCATCGTCCCACCACTGCTCGTATGCTTCCTCGTCCACGATCTCCAGATCATACAGCTCCTTTGCGGTGAACAGGAGAACCATATCACCCTTGTTGCGCTGGGCGAGATCCTGCTGAAGAAGGACCAACAGGTCGACTTGGTCTGGCTTCGCGGCGCTGTCCCGGTCGAAAATAGACCGGTCGACAATCTCGCGGTACTTGCCAAAGATTTCCCGGACTGCCTCACCAGCCCCCTTGCCGCCATCTATCAGTTGCTGAGCCCACTTCATAAAGGCCGACACAACGGCTCGCCGCACTTCATGGTCTGATGCATTGGCCGTCATTCGCAAACTGACCAGCTCCAGTTGAACAACATCTGAAGTAACACCGTCCCGCAAACTATCGTAGACGCTGGCAGCAGCATCTTGGACGAAGTTCTCGTTTCCGCCCTCCTCATCAGAGTCGGAGTCATAGCTTGCTCGAGATCCGCCGAAATCTGATACCTCTGAGGATAGGGTAGAGATGGAATCTGTAGAAAGAGAAAGCTGGCCCATGTTGTAAACTATAGAGAAGACATTAGCCAATTTTGCATGTAAACCATCAAATGGTGGAGACATACCCAATCCCGATGAGGCATTGCTTGCATTATCATCTTCATCATCCTCATCTTCGTCGCGGATGTACTCGTAGCCCTCGCCTCCTTCACCAACCACTCCAGGGTCGTTTGCGACCTCGGTTCCATCTTCCCTCGGGGCCTTGGTTACACGTCTTCCTTCACCAACGGTCACTCCATCGGCGATCTTCACATCGTATGAAAGAAGAGCTCCAGGTTTGACCGTGCAGTTCTTTCCCACAACAGCCTTGTGGGCGATAATAGCCTGTTGAACGTTCGTTCCATCGCCAATAACAACCCCATCCCAGATGTAAGCACCATCCAGGGTAACGTTCTTGCCGATCTTACAGTTCCGTCCAAGGACTGTGTTTTTCACTGTGCTCTTATCACCGATGCTTGTACCTTGACCGATGACTGTCCGACGGCCAACGACACAGGATCGAGCCAGAGTCACGCCTTGTTCTTGGTAAAGGTTACCCTTCCGGAGGTCATAAGTGTGGCCAGGAAGCAAGTTGGTGTCTGGGCACAAGGGGTATGTCCATCTCGCGAGAATATCCTTGCTAATAGCATCATATGCCTTCAAGTTTCGCACTCTTGCGGCATAGTTTTCCTTGATGACGTGGGTGTGGATAGTCTTTCCATTCAGCTCATAATCCTTAAGTACACCAAACAAGAACTGTTTTCGTGGGGTCTGGTAGTCGAAGCTGTCGGACCACAAACTCAGCACATCGGGGGTACAGATATCAATGTTGCAGTCGATCAAGTCTTGTCGAATGTCAAGTTCTGAGTGCGATAGCATGATCTCGGTGTCAATGTTCAAGCGTGGCGAGTGCTCTGTGCTGTGGTGATCGATTTCTTCGTAATGCAGGCAACGGTCCTTGGTCGGGTCGACGACGAACACGGGCGAGACGGACGACGACTTTGTGCGGTGGTTCCGGCCGGCTTCTCTCAGGATCATGGTCATGATCGCATTCTTGTCGGATTCGCGGCGAGCACGGTGTCTGGCCAATGCGCCTTCAATAGGCAGGTTACTGATAACATCACCGCTGACAACAATGAAGTCGCCAGTGATGAGATGCTTTCCATCGAGGTCCCGCATAACATCTCCCACAGAGGTAGACGTAGACTTGAGGAAATTCAGTTGTTTAAAGGGCGATGAGGGCGCTCTCCATTTCGACGCACTTGTTATCCCTAAGTCAGCTCGCCGGTCCCAATCATGCCCTGCACGAAATTTCCGCATATCAAAAGAGAACGACGTACTTGATGTATTTCTCCAATTTGTCCGAATGAGCCCCTCCATACAAGAACACCTCTTCGACACCTGCATTGGCGAGGAATTCCAGGGTATATTCGATCAGCGGGGTGTTCGCAAGGGGCAATAGACACTATTATTGGAAGTCAACATCAAGGTTCCTTCTCAAGTCCCTGTATGGATACATACCCTAGGTCTGTCGAGGGTAAAAGGCTCGAATCTCGTCTCGAAGGTGTCTGCAAGGACCTAATAAAGGGCAAGAAAGATTAGCATTCGTATTCCACCTCTCCAAATCCAACCCCGCATCGCGAGATGCTTCCTTCGCGAGTGTAGATGCAAAGACATACAACTGCCTGCAGAGTCTCCTCTACCTCCTCCGCTGCATTTCCCCTCTGCTTCCCACCTCCGCCTTTTTGCTTCGGACCCATTGCTAAATGAAGAGGGAGTTAGACTTATTAAACTGGGACGATCCTAGCGCACAGTCTGGCACTCACATTAAGGTAACTTAGTTTTTTTTCCACCCCTCCCTTCAAGTTAGAAGCTTTTCGCGTCCTAGGATAAATTTTACCCAAGATGAATGCGCGATTCGAAATACCGACGGGGGAAAAAAACAAAACAGAACAGCCGACAACACCGTTCCCAACACAGCCTGTGATTCTTTCTTCTTCCAGGAAAGGCACAAAAACTCCGCCAAGCATTCGGAGTCATAGGGAACCATCCCACCTCCGCCGCGGGCATGTTTGCTCTGTTTGTCTTCCTGCTAAGTCATCATTCCACGTGATCTAAGTAGCAGCCACAGCTCATCAGCCCCAAAAAGTCCAGAACCAGCAGCAAAAGGCCTGGACCCGTGTGGACTCGTGCCCTCCCCCTGTTCAGGCACCGACGGTCTAGAACCTCCCCTGTTAAACGTGGAGATTGTCGATGATGCGGCTTGGATTGCGATGGTTGATCGAGTGGTACGGGTTTACGTTTTATAGAGACGAACTACGGAGCATGGGCTACCGATATTGGGGAACCTCTCCACCGTGTCGGGAGCATTTAATATCGAATTAGGTTATTTTCACGACACAAACTGCAGGTTCAAGTGTCTGCTTCTATCTTTTTTGATCTGAACAAGAAAGCTATGCCTGAAATATCCACATTAAATGGAACCAGCTTGTTTCCAATTTCCAGAATTGTCGCTGGCAAAAAAAAAAAAAAAAAAAAGTAGAAAGTAGAAAGTAGAAAGTCGAAAAGAAAAACACAAGAATTGAAGATGAGCGCGTTCCGTATGGTCCGGAGTTGAATTAGGAAAACAAAGGAAAGAAGAGGAAATGAAGAAACCAGCTTTCGATGCAGAATACGAGGGAATGAAAATGGCTTTCAAGCCCCAGTCCATGTTTGGTCAAAGGGTTAAAGCAAAAGAGAAAGTAGATAGAAAGAAAAGTGATCCAGATGCTCCTATTTCAAAACCCCAACCTTCCCAAAGAACACTATACAAACGACGTGGAAAGATTCTGCTGCAAAAGTGTATTCGCAAAGTTGAAAAAGGGACTAGCCGTCAACGCCATGATTTATGGAACAAAACTGATAAATGACAGATTTCCGGGTAATAAAATATACTGTACGATTGAGCTCTCATTATGTTTGTGGAATTCGTAAGACAAGGGACTATGACGGTGCTAAGGTGGTTGGTGAGAATGGTAAGAGAGTGTGGGAGTTTGAGGAAAATAGCTCATAGTCGGTCAAGGAGGGTTTGGGCCAGACTTAGCCCGTTCGTGTAGCTTGTACCGGATTCACCATCGGCTGAGGTTGCGCATACATGCGCGGTCGCTTTGTCATATTGGGGGTATCTGCTGCACTGGACATGTCTGAGATCTGCCGTCGATGAGGAGGACGAGCTGCTGCTGCCGCTGCCGCCGCGGTGATCGCTACCGGAGGAGCTGGGTATTGGACTCCATTTTGATCGACTGCATATGCCGCAGGTGCCGGTGTCGCAGGCACATATTGGCCTGGAACTTGCTGGAGATTCGGGTGAACGGTGGCCATTCCATGGAACTGGCCAGGTGATTGCCAGTTGCTCATAGACCCAGCTGGCGATTGACCTGGAGAGCTGTCCTCCTTGACGGATTGTGTCGCCGAGTTCTGAGCAGCCATCGTAACCGCCGCTGCCGATTGCGGAGCATCCATGCCTGGTGGAATAGCCTTGAGGTGAACCAAGTGCTTCTCGAGCATGTCGAGTAGACTTTTCCGTGTAAAGGGTTTCGGAAGTACATCATCCATGCCTGGGTAGAGTCAGCAAACCAGCTGTGGCAGTACGAAAAGGAAAAAAGACATACCATGCTGGAAGTAGAGCTGGATATCGTCACTTCTAATGTTAGAAGTCATTGCAATTATGGGCGTTCGGTCGAATTGGCGGATGAGATGGCAAGCAGAGACACCATCGAGGTTGGGCATAATGATGTCCATTAGAATAAGATCATACTTGGAACCATCTTGAATTTTGTTGACGGCTTCAAGTCCATCGAACTAGCACATTATCAGTATTGTTTCCACAGTGGGGCAGAAGACAGTGGGACGCACCGCAGTATCAATAACACAAGAGAAAGAGTAAAGAAATTTTCCACCGATTTGCCGACAGGTTGCATCATCCTCCACAAGCAAAATTTGTGGGCTGCGCATCCAACCAGGGTCGACATTAGTGCTCTTCTTCCGGTTTTCTGGGAACTGCCGACGAGGATCCTCGAGCTCTTGCTTTGGTGGCATGGGATAAGGCACATTGTTGACATGGTCACTGTACATGGGGTCGATACCGTTCGTAGCGCCGACGGGGTAAACCACCGGCTCGATCTCGCCGTTCATTTTCGGGTAAACCAGAGTTGGCGCTGTGGCGCCTGCCGCTGTAGGCGGGCGCACCACGCCGTTGCGCGGGCCAGCGTCCATGGTGGGAGTCGAAACCACCGTAGTCGGCTTCGGCGGCTCGGCCATCGATTCCACACCGGTGATGTTAAGCTGTATCTCGGCGTTCATATCATTCAACAGCTTCGAGGCCTGTTGCAGGGGAGACGAAGGCTCGTCTTCTATAGAAGCAACCTGAGAAGGACTCATGGTAGAGCCACCTTGCCCTTGGGCTGAGAAAGATGCTGCCGATTTGCTATCACGCTTCTGCCGGGCGTCCGCAGAAAGAAGGTGGTTCATGACCTGGTGGATGACATTTTCATGATTCAAGACCGTCTTCTGCACTCTCATAACCTCCTGCAACATGAGTTGGTGGTCTACCGTCAATTGCGCATAGCGGTCCGAAAGATGCTGGATCTGCTGTTGTTGCGCTACAATCTGCTGGTTCAGAAGGTCTATTTGTTGGGTTGGGACCGAGTCGTCATGGCTCTGGGCTTGTTTGCGCGGTGCCGGTGCCTTTCGTCGGATGTTGTCCAGCGATTCCTTGCTGTTAGCCCTAAACTCGGGGTGTTTAAACTCCCACGCCTAGATAGAGCCCCAGTTAGAGCTAGTCTAAATGCGATGATGGCGTAAGGGTGGCAACCTACATTAGGACCGTAAGGACATGAGCCATTCTCCTCGTTGTTCTGTCTGACTTTATGGAAGTCGTATTTATTCAGCTGGCGTACGAAACTGGCAAAATTGCTATGCTTGAAGTGTTTCGGAAGAATAGATTTCGTAAATTTTTCGCACTGTCAAAGAGCATTGCACTGATCAGTCTACTGCGACGGGTAAATCAAAGATTTTCGGCGGAAGACACGGGGGGAGGGGAGCGCATTACCTCCAAAACCACGAAACTGTCACCGTCGTCTCCCCACCGAACGATTTCGGAGTACGAGGGATCCTCCAGCATCCTTGTAGAGCATCTTGTCAGAAAAAAGAGTCTTCAAAGCAAGCGAAGCAAGAGGCGAACGTGATGCGAAACAGCCCGGGCGAGGGAAAATGCCCGATAGAAAAGCAAAAGTACTCACTTGTAAAGTTTTCGCACCTGCAAGACATAGTCGTCAGCATTTAATCATGATGCGAAATAAACTAGCCAGCAAAAAAATATCGCGAAAACCATCAACATCCAAGGCAGCACTCACAAAATCGCTGGAGTTACCAGCGGGGGCGGTGTTGGTTGTGGTCTGGCCACCCTCCATCGTGGGCTAGATGGGTCGCGACCGAACAAGCAGCAGGGTCGCAGGGACGGGAGAACAAGAGCTTCAATCTTTACCAACGGGAGAGAGGGAAAGGAGGAAAAGAAACGGAGAGAAAGAGACTCCGAGAAGGGGGATAAAAAGAAGAAGCGGAGAAGAAAGAAAAGACGACAACCAGTCGAGGATGGATGGTCGGTAAAGTCGAGAAGAGCAGAGAGTCGAGTGTAGTGGGACTCTTGGTGAGTTGTTGGAGGCGTTGAATTATTCTTCCGCGGATCGACCCAGAGTGTCACTAGCCACAGTTTCTACGAATAAAAATAACCCAGGCAAATTTATTTTTAAATACATACACGCAAGGAGGATTCAGATATCAGTCAAGAGACTCGATGGTATAGTGGATTAAATAAATCAGACAAAAGGGAAAAAGAGGAGAGAAAAAAAGAAAGAAAAAAAACAATCAGCGGAAGGCCGAGAAATGTCAGTGCGCCGAAATGGAGGGGGAAGAAGAACAGCGGATGGACTGTCGAGAGGGGAAAGACAGAATGCATCTACGGTACAGTTGGACGCATCTATGTGCATACTGGAAGTGGAATTAGAGAGCTACAAAAGAGCAGAAAAGCTGTTCGAGAGCAGCTGTACTGGAGACCGTTGGACTCCGTGCGCCGTGCAGGCAATGTGATGCCATTACAGCGCAAAATATCGCAGATCCACAACGAGGGGAGTTGGCCGTTATCCTGCATGTTCAGTGTTCAAGCTTCAGTTGAAGATAGCTTGATATGAAGATAAATCACAGATCATTCTCTTCTCATTTTATGATGGTTTAAACTTTCGGGGACCCTTTTTTTTTCTTTTCTTTATCTGTTTTTGCTTATTATATCCAACCATGTCAATAAATGAAGATCCTGTCTACGATCGTCTATAACACAGACCATCCACACATCAATAGCATCAATATTCTGTCTCAGTGTTGGTGATAATCAATTCGGAATACTGCTATATCTGGTCTTGTACTATATTTAAAATAAGACTAGTCTTATGAACTGGATTCCTTGCATGAAGATATTATTGACGACTGAAGATATATGCCCAGAAACAGCCACCAGCCCTATGGATTAGAAACCTAGATTTAATATTCTAGTCCATATTTCTATATTTCCACAATCCAATAATTGCATCTGTATTTATACTAATCTATTATTGCAACATCTGTTGGATTAATTCATCATCTCTACACGTTCGCAGACAGCCGAGTTGCGATGACGAAATAATAACTCCGACCAGCTCCATTCCGCGTCTCGGGCCCTCTCACCAACCTACTTATTCTCCCTCTTCAATTCTCCCTCCATCTCCATCCCACCACTTTTATCATCCTTCTAATTCCAATTAACCTCCATCTCATCCCATCAAACCTCAACCATGTTCGCCGCTCGCCGTTTCGCAACCAGCGTCCCTCGCGCCATGTCCCAGAGGGCGCTGTTCCACCAGACTGCTCCAGCTTTCGTTCAGAAGGGAGACGCTATCCCCGATCTCGATGTTCTCGTCGAAAACTCCCCGGCAACAAGGTCAATCTCGCCAAGGAGCTTAAGGGCAAGGGTGTCATCATTGGTGTTCCCGCTGCATTCAGTACGTGTCTTTCGGTCTTTTGTCCAGCCAAGCACGGGCTTGTTCCCTGATGGATTTTCTCCGACTACGTGGTCGCGTGTGCATAAAACTTGAAACAATAAGGGAATTTTCTGGTATAGATTGCTGAACTGTGGAATTATAGGCCCTGCTTGCTCCAGCTCTCACGTTCCGGGCTACATCAAGCACCCCAAGCTCAAGGAAGCTGGTCAGGTCTTTGTCGTCTCCGTCAATGACCCCTTTGTGTAAGTTGTCTCGGCTATAAATGCTGTATATTGCATTCATAAGCTTATTTTGGATATAGGACCAAGGCTTGGGCTACTTCTCTTGACCCTTCGGGCAACAGCGGCGTACGTGATATTCTCAATTGACTATTGTCCAACACTAACATAACCGTAGATTCGCTTCTTGGGTGACCCTACTGGCAAGTTCTCCGAGGCTCTCGATGTCACCTTCGACAGCACCACGATCTTTGGCAACCACCGAAGCAAGCGCTATGCGCTGCTTGTCGAGAACGGCAAGGTCAAGGAGGCTTTCGTGGAGCCTGACAACGCCGGCCTGAATGGTACGTTCAACATATTCTCTCTCAATCGTCCTGGTTCATTTTGCTAATATAAAACAGTTTCCGCCGCTGAGAAAGTGTTGGGTTAAATTTATAATCTAAATACAATCATGTAAAGTAGAGCCATCAGTCTGGCGATATATAGAATTTATTATTTTTCTCTTCCATATTCCACCAGCGAGACAGTCACGGCTAGGCATCCAATACAATGTACATCATTAATCCTCCAATAACGCCTGCCTCCATGCTAAAGACAGCATGAACCTAGATGGGATATCATCGAATTCCTGGACCTGTCTCCATTTTTCATCCTCACTGATGCAGTGCCTGCCACTGTGCGGGGGTGTAGCATTTAGGTGTCCAGGCGTGGATCGCAGCAATCTCGGCCTTGAGGACCGAGTTGACCAGCCGGTGTCGGGCGAGCATGTTCTTGCTCTCGAATTGCGGCGAAACGATAACCGCCTGGTAAGCCTGTCCACAACCACCTATTCTCAATATTAGCAATGACCTGACTGAATCTTCCGAACAAAAAGAGCCCAAAGATCATAACAAATATCGGTTACTTGGAAGTAACCGTTAACCTCGGGAGGAAAGCATCTTTCTCATACCAGACAAATCTTCAATCTCAACAAACTGAGCCTGCAGTTGCTCAGTCAACTTGTGCTTCAGCGAATCCGCCGTGATGCCAGAAGTGTCAGCCATAGCAGCGTTAACAGCCGCGAAGGAGCGCGCGGAGAGCGAAAAGGACGATTTCTGGTGAACGGGGACGGAGGTGCGGAGAAGATAACGGCAGCTTCTGCTCAGCGAAGTGGCGCGGGAGAACATCAAGCGCGGTGGTTTAAATAGAAAGGGCTAGGAATTTAAGGATAGGGTTCGTCTCAGGTGGGAAAGATAGATAAAAAAACAACCTAGTGGAGGTGGGACGGATTGATTTGATTGTTCGCAGTTTGGCCGATGACGGAATTATTCATCCAGTCAGTTCTGCTGCTGTACGGGGCAAGGAACGGTGGCTGACAATTACTCGGGTTTTCGTTTGGTCGGATCACCAGATGTGGCTGGTGCTTGTTGCTGTGGCGCAGGTGGTTGTTTTATGTCATGCATCGATCTATCTTCAGCCAATATCATCGTGTCGTTCGGGTCTCATTACCGGAAGAGAAGAAGATATCCTGGCTTTGTCTTATTCTCGGATGACTTCGCCCTTCTGAACTATACCTATACTTCTATGTCCCTCTTTCGTGCCTCTCTGCGTCGATACTCCGCAATGTCTGCATCATTCCCCGCTTTCTCGTCGCCCTTTACAAGGGCAGTGGTGAGCTCCATGAAAAAGCTGTATGTTTGTTGCCCATGATATCGCTGCTGATATAAGTTCTAACACGCGTATAGCTATCCCGAGTCATTGGCAGATAAGAGCTGGGATAACACCGGCTGTAAGCTCCCTGTCACTTACTTGTTGTTCAGAATACTCACGGCGTTCGCAAAGTGCTCCTCGAAGCACCCTTCAACCCTGCACAGAGACAGAAGAATTCCGTCCTGTTGGCAATCGACCTCACCAAAGCCGTCGCCGATGAAGCTATTCAGCGTAAAGATTCGGTCGTCGTGGCCTACCGTATGCAGCTACCTCTATCAAGATCTCTCTGTCCATTGGAAAATAACATACTACCCAGATCCAATTATTTTCCGGGGCCTAAAGTCTCTCACTCTCCAAGACCCCCAGCAGCAGTCCCTTCTTAGACTGGCGCAAGAAGGCATCAGTGTCTACTCGCCGCATACAGCTGTAGATGCCACCCCTGGTGGAATGGCAGACTGGCTCTGCGACATTGTCACCGGAGCCATCGCCCCGTGCCCCAACTCAGCCGGTCCTTCTCCTATCGAGAAATCTTCTTCCCAAAATTACTCCTCCCCAACATACCCCCAGCCCCAGCCTTCGGTGCCCTCTTCTGCACCCATCCCCGCCCACACCAGGACTACAATCCACCCCTCCCCACCCCCCGTACCAGAGGGCCTCGAATCAGCAGGAATGGGCCGTCTCGTCACCTTCTCCACCCCGCAGCCCCTCACCACCATCATCGATAACCTTGCCCGCGGTGTCGGCCATCCCGGTGGAATCCCCATTGCCATCCCGCAATCCGCATCGATCGACACCATGAAGATCCGCACTGTGGGCGTCTGTCCTGGTTCGGGATCAAGTGTCCTTCTCAAGGGGGTAATATCCCTGATCTTTGTTTCACGGGTGAGCTGAGTCACCATGAAGCGTTGGCGACCATTGAGCGCGGTTCGGCGGTCGTGGCCCTGGCCCACACCAATACCGAACGTGGCTACCTGCATGCTGTCATGCGAGACCGATTGGAGGAGACGTTGAAGAAGGAATGGGAGGCTGAGCGGGGCGAGGGTTTGAAGGCATTGGAGGAGAGTGCTAAAGAGGGAGGGGCTGGTGTTGTTCAGGGGTTGGAGGAGGCCTTCAAGGATGTCGAGAGTGCTGTTGCTGTTAGTGAGCGGGATCGAGACCCGTATGGAATTATGATCCGACGGACTTGATTTGTTTAGTCTGGATGAAAGATAATTGGATACTGCACGGGAAGATAAAAAAAAAAAAAATGGTATAATAATAGAAAAGACAAATAAATGTCTAATTATCAAGAAACAGCTAGGACCAAAGGTTATGCATAATATATACAGATGAAATGAAATAAGACAAAATAAGATGAGTCTAACTCAACAACACGCGAATCTCACCCGTAGTTCGCGGGAAAAGCACCCTCAAACTCCAATCCCTGTCTCCCTGATCTGCATCCTCCCCACCATCACCATCACCCTGGGTAATATCAATCTTTCCTCTAGCTTCGTCCGCACCGATAATCATGCCCTCCACGAACTCAAAGTCTCGACAGAACGCCTCAACCGCCTCCTCCGTGACGCTCTTGACGAAGGTCGCGCTTTGCACTCGCTTCAGATTGTCCGTGGCATCCATCAGAGCGGATGGGAGGAAGTCGTCGAGTTGTTGGCTGGTTGCGATGAGAGCTTCGGGCTGGAAGGCTGGGAGGTTGGCTATCTCGGCGATGTTGGGATGTTTCTGATGCTGCTTTTCGTCGGAGAATGGCTCCAGTTCTTTCAGAAGCACCTGGAGACCTGAGGTATCCAGTAGATAGTGGTGTTGGATTTCGAGGAGGTCCACCCGCATTGTAGAGAGTTCTGTCGAGAGAGGACTCGAATGCGTTACGCTAGCAAATGAGAATGCCTGTACTGCTGAGCGGGCAGTAAGAAGGATGTTTGTCTGGTAGATGGTGCGCGCGGTTTGATCCTTGAGCTCCTTCGCTGAAGACTTTGCGAGCTCTAGGAATGGGTCGAAGGCTGAACGGAGGACTGGCGTAAACTTGTTCTCGTCATTTGTTGACTCCAGATCTTCTGCCCCATAAGAGGCCTCATAAGTCTTCATAAGGGAATTCAATTCTTCCAATTCATCCAACAAAAATTGTGGAGCTGACAGGTCCTCCGATGGAACCAAAGCGGAATGGTCGGTGGAGAGACTGCTGACCTGGTCGCGCATGAGGGTCTCAAAGTGGATGAATGTAAACTTCTCCAATGTCTGAATAAGCTCTGCCAGATTGGACTTGTTTCCCACCAGCTTGGTAAAAGTGGTACGATAGAAAGCAAGTAAGTTAACGACCTTGTAACAAGTAACCGGATCCTCATGGCCTTGGATGACCAATTCAACCCTCTGGCGTAATGATCTAGAGACTCCAGTAAGATCACGGTTGACAAGATCGCTGAGGGCTTTGTGTCCGTCGAAAGCAACCACCTCGTCTTCATCAATCCGAGCCCAAGGCTCACTACTCAGCCCGGCCTGGATGCCCTTGGCAAGTTCCTCGCCGTCGGCCACGAACAAAGCCTCCAGGGCTTCCCGCTCCGAAACTGTCGTAGAATGAACCCATGCAAGCATATCTCCAATATAACGCAAGGGATCATGAGCAGAGAATTCGATTGGCTTGACGTTCTGATCTCCTCCCGCCCCAGAAACCGCATCGGTAAGAGCATAGTGAAAGGCATCGGAGAGAACATAATCACGCGCTTCAGCGAAGAAATCCAAACAGCTGTGGAACAAGCTTGGTCGCTCAGCCAGTACACGCAGCGCTCGTCTGATGGAACTGCTAATGCGGGGATCTTCAAGGTTCAAGGACTGGAATTCCTTTTGGATCCATTTATAGAGCTTCTGGTAAGCAGAGTTGAGACTTCTAGAGCTCTTCTCCATCACCTCCAATCCCAACCTTTGGTTTTCTCCTCCCAACAGGACTTCGCAATCGTGGTGTATTTGTTTCACTCGAGCGAGTACGTCGAAGAAATGATCATTGATGGGCTCAGCGGCCGAGGTCAAAACCAGCAGGTCTTCCTCTGACACTATGAAATGTTGCGTGAATGCATCGAGCAGTTGCTGTTTCGTCTCCGATTCTTTTTTCTGGTTCATCAACGCAGATGCTTCCTCGAGGACGGGTGTGGTGTCTTGTTTGGCAAGGTAGATGTGCTTCCGCATTTCATCGCATGTTTGATTCAACGTCGATATTACACTCCCGATCCGTTTCAATTGCTATGGAAAGTAATCGTCAGTCAATGCCTTCTGTATCTACCTGGTGCAACACCAACTCACCTCTGCAACCTTGCCAAAATCCCGCACAATTTCAGCATTGCAGTCGACAACCTCCTTTTGCACGTCTAGTCGTAATTGTCTCCGTGTCTCCGCCGTATTGTGAATTCCTCTGAGACTAAGGGTTTCCAGTGCATCTCGAATGTCGGAATCCGCATAGGAGGCCGAAAGTACACTTGTTAATCGGTTGGATAAGGCATTGGATCGCTGGATGGGCGGGGAAAGCGGAGAGGCAGCTGGGGACGGTGTTCTCGTTGAGGCATGACTAGGAATCATCCCAGGCGGCGGGAAATAGCTCGCCATGGCGGGTTTGGATTGTCGATGCTATCTATCTTGATGGCGCGGAAGGTGGTCACTTCAACAAAAAGCTCCCCGTGGAGAAGAACACGGGATGCCGGAATAACACGACCCCGGCTGTTCTTTTGTTGCAGATCAACAATCAAGCATCTTTCATTTCTAAACTAAGACAAGGAGTTGATAATTTACTTTTATTCTTATTTATCTGCACTCTGTATTGATTTGACAATTGACTCACAGTCATCCACTCGCCATCTCAAGAAGAAACCCAACATCTCCACTCCTTATCATGGACAGCCCACTTCTTTCCCCCGCAAAGGCACGACAGCAAGCGATCCAGGCCAAGGACTGGGCCTACGTGAACTCCTGGCTGAGTCGTCAATATGCTCCAAAGCCTGTTCCTCAATTCGAGCGAAACGAAGATACCCTGAGAACTTTACTGGCTTTGGCTGCTGCCAACGACGCGGCCGACGAAGAAGCAGCATTGTTACATCGCGCGCGCGAGGAAGCAGTGCAAGGATTTAAAGCCAGAGAAGAAAAAGAAGAGCAGCAAAAGAAGGAAATCCTGGATGAAATGGAACTTTGTCTAGACGAAAATGGGAGACGGGATCTCAACGACTTAGCGGAAACAACGGCTGTACTAGGGGCGTTGGGCACGGAGAACAGAGATCTAGGCCAGTCTATCATCGAGTTGACCAGAGATGAATTTGATGCTCGAGAGCAGGTTTCGAAGGTGGAGATGCTACGGAAATATCTGGAGACAGAATTGGCGACGCTACAGCAACAACTCGAAGAGCTCAGAACCGATGAAGCATATGAGACGTCTACCAATCTTCCGGCGCTGACAGCAGAATGGACTCGCAGTACAAAGCTGATGAGCGCAAAGGTTAGAGAATATCAGGACAGGATTGCGTCTCTTGAGAGAAATAAACCCAAAGGACCTACGATCGAAGAACTGGTGGTGGAAGAAAAGGGCGTGATCAAACTCAGGGAATTGGTCAAGACGCAAGAGACTAGAATCAAGTTGCTTCACGATTTACCCAGGGATTTACCGGGGGCGAAAACGCAATACAAAAAGCTAGAATGTGAACTCGTCGAGCTTACTGAGGAACTAGATAGGATGCGTGGAAATCTAGGTGGCAAGAAATGAGACGGGAAGTTACAATGCATCTGAGTATATGATGTTTGATATTTCATTAAGTACATTAACATCCATAATAAAGATACAGGACGACCTATGAACTGGTATCGTTGAACTCGTCATGAATCATGATCGCACAATAGGCCATGCTCAATGAATCATTTCCAGCATTAATCAATCTAGTGGTCACCAAGGCCGACAGCGTGCTTGGCCTTGTCAAGGCTATAATAAAAGAATCATATTAGCACATGAGCAAATTCACCATCATCACAATATAAAACTTACAGCGAACCAGAGGCTCCGCCATTGTTGTCATCATGGGCACGCTGAGAGCGATCGAAGGCCTCCTGGGTGGAAGACTTGCTGTCGTCAGGCTGCAATCCACGAGTGACGCGATCTTTGGCGTCGGTAGCAGTCTCGGTGATCTTGTCCTGGGTGGACTTGGTAGAGTCAGGAGTGAGCTCCTCCTTGGCCTCTGATAGATATGTTAGCATGGTGTTTTAATCGAACATGTACGAGGCCACATACTTGTGGTGAAATCCTTGCGTCCTTGGTCAGACATATTGAATGAATTAGTTTTATGAAGTGTTTGATTCTTTGGAGTAGATGTCTTTGGGTTTGGGTAAAGAATTCAGAATTATTGTTGATGGATGAAGAATGACTGAACTGCGCTACAAGGAGGTTTATATATATTTTTTTTCTTGACAACATCTTCAACCTTGTTACGCCGAGTTCTTCTCCATGACGTAGACTAATTACTTCAATTGAGAATCCCTACGCCATATTCAATGCACATCACGAGATAGACTCAACCTGGACCTTGGACTTGAATCATCTACCCCAGATTCTGATTCATTATTGGCTAGAATCCATGGAACGTCGAGCCAGCAAATAAACGCCTTATGCACGTCACTATTACAACCGGTGACGCTTTCCAAAAATAACAGGGAATCAGGGTTCTGGAACGCCATCAAGGAATTCTGGCTGGTTCAATGTTTGTTTGAAGCGCAAAAAGCAAGCGAATTGCGACGATGACGTCGAATCCGAGTCATAGATTAGATAATCATATGCTAGCCTAATACGGTTAGCTGCTTGACGTGACAGATCGTCTCGGACTATTGATTATGCCGGTTCCCGAATACACTATACCATATTGGGCGTAGTGGCCCACTCCGCTGATAACAGGAGGCGGTGTGGAGCAGCAGAAAAGAGCCAGCTGTTCACCGCCACGCGTCGAGTCATGAATGCTTCTCCGCTGGTTGCTATTTCTACCTTACACGCAGGCCAACAACACCCCCTCAATGAGTCTAGGACCTCCATCCTCTTGTCGAGTTTCGTCGACAACCATGTTGATCTGTTTCGTGTCTTCGTTACATGCTTGCTACTCTCTCTATCAGCTATAGTCATCGTCTTTTGCTAAATTATTCTTTATTTATTCTGATCTTCTACCCCGCTTTGCCGCTGGGTAACGTTTACAACTACTGCCTACATTTCATACCCAAAAACCCACTAAACATCCGTTTATTTTACGCTGAAGTCATCAATGCCATCGTCGGTTGCATCCTCTTCCAACTGGGATTTCACTCCGGTGATTAACCTGCTTCGCTCGCCCACTTATGGGAGCGGTGACTTGTCCATCCCTTCTCGCCACCCTGAACCTCAAACTGTTTCATCGTCTCCTGGAGAGACAGCAAAAAATGTAACCAACGATCTTGGTGCTCAGGCACACAATGCGAACACCTTAAGCAATACCTCACCAAGACTTGGAGATTTCGGCTCTCTTTGGGATCTTCTGGGTCAAGGTACCACTACTCTGGGCGGTGCAAAGGCCCCCAAAGTGGAACCTTCTTACCAGGAACCTGAAGCCACTCCCATCCAACAGTCTTTTACACCACCTGCAACTGTGAAGATCCTGAAACGGCCTTCCACCAAAGTCACGGATACTGAGACGCCTTCGAGAACCCCTCCAAGGCCAATCCCTGTATCGGGCAAATCCAAGTCCCGAAGCCTTCAAGATAAAGCCAAAGCTGGGCTTGGCGCTGTCGACCAACCTAACCACAAATCGTACGATACGAGTTCATCGGAGAGTAATGCGGAGGCGGAATCCGACGGGAATTTCAGCAATGTTTTCGACCCTCCCTTTTCAAGGAAGCGCGGAGTTCTGCCCTTGGTCCCATCCCAAGTAGCCACTTCTGATAAGCACGAGCCATATGATACCCCGCCCTCTTCTTTTGACGAGTTGGAGGATTGCTTTTCTCCGGAAACTGTCAAGAACCTGCCGAGCAATGGTCCGATTCACGTTCAACCTATCGCATATAAATCGGCAAACGATCGAAGAGTTGGTCTCTTAACTAAGCTGCTGAAAAGCTTCCCAGACTACGCAGAGGCCGTGTCCCAAGCTGGACGGCCTGTGAATGGAAAGACCAAGAAACCCTCATCTCGGCCTGTTCATGTTTTTGTTGACATGTCTAACGTAAGTTTGTTGCTAGATTTCTATCTCCATGAATAGTATTTGATTTTGGCTAACTGTGGAACAGATTATGGTTGGGTTTCACGACTCGGTGAAAGTGTCACGGAACATACCTGTCAAGACCCGGATCCGCCGTTTGCCTCTGTCGTTCCAAAACTTCTCTTTGATCCTGGAAAGGGGTCGACCAACCGCCAAGAGAGTCTTGGTTGGATCGGACCGGTTTGCCGCAATTAACGAAGGCGAGCAGCTCGGCTATGAGACGAACATTCTGGATCGAGTTCAAAAAGTGAAACAGTTGACCCGTCGTCAATTGAAGTTCCGCAAGTCCGCAAAGGGTGAATCTCATGAGCTTTCTGTCAGCAGTTCTGAAATGAACGATATGCCTGTAGAGCGATGGGTTGAACAGGGTGTGGACGAAATTCTACACCTGAAGATTCTAGAAAGCCTACTGGATACGGACGAACCGGCGACGATTGTTTTAGCCACGGGTGACGCAGCGGAAGCTGAGTACTCGGGAGGATTCATGAAGATGGTGGAACGGGCTTTGCAGCGCGGATGGAATATTGAACTTGTGAGCTTTACGCAGGTGACTAGCTATGCGTATCGGAAGAAAGAGTTTCGCACGAAATGGGGGAATCGGTTCAAGATGATCGCGTTGGATGAATATATCGAGGAGCTTCTAGATATGTGATGGAGCAACAAATTGCTTATCCATTATTGCAAGATATTCTTCCAGAATATATTTGCTATCTGAATAACTTCATTCATTTCAAAGCGAGCACCTGTGAATTCCTACTTCTGGTTAGCTTTGCTGCTTCAGGAATGATACCCAGATACTATGCACTGTAATCACCGCCTGCTGCGGACCCAGGACTATAAGAACCAAACTCTCACTGTTCTCACACTTCCTCCCTTCCCCCTCCTTTCTTTTTGTGTCGCAAATTGCGGCTGAACCCTTCCTGTTTCTCCACTGAGACCACTAGGATCATCGTATTCGTCCTACCGACGACTACGGGAGTAATGTTGGTGCAAATGGCACTCCTCTTTTTCTGACAGGCAGTCAGCCGACCCTTGATGCGGTAAAGGTGATCTAAAATAAATAAAATAAATTATGTCATGTCTCGCATATAGTTATTGTGACTGAAGATCTTTAGGAGCCAGGGAGCTGTCTAGGTGAATTAAATCATGAAACTCTACAGCGGTATCATCACTAGAGCTGGTGGTACTGTTTAGCTTTATCTAATGGGGTTAGAGGCGTCATATAATACAGAGTAGCTGGTATATAGGCTATTGATAGTATTTGGCCCAGGCAATAAAGTCAACATTGTGTGTTGCAAGCAAGATGCAGTTCTATTCCTCCTCACCACACATACAAAGTGGCAGGGTTGACAAAGAAAGTGATATACAGCAAGCTTCGAGCCGCGCAACCCTGGCAGTAGCCACATTAGCAGCCATCATGTAATTTCCCTTTATTCTATCCTTGTGGCCTCTCTTAACCTTGTAGCTTGCAAGCCTAGTCAGGCAGCCAACTTGTAGAACAACCCACCATCAGTTCTCTCCATCTCATTATTGATCATAAATGGCGAGAACAGGAGACATGGCCTGGCTCTATTAGAACGTTGGCAATAAATTTCTCCTTTGTTATATCCCCACTGTCCACGAGCGCTTTTTGCTCCTCCATCTTCTCCAGGGCTTCATCATACTTATCTAACTCGCTTACCTTCCACGCTGCGAATGCCTCAAGCTCTTTGGTGTTCTCACATTCCTCCTCACGCCTTGCCCACTCAGCCACCCCCAAATGTTGGCGCAGCTGGGTAAAAGGAAAGCTGCGATGGTCATTGAAGCCAGATGAGAGGAGCATGTGCAGCCACATGGCCCCAGAGGCTCGTGACCACTTAACAAGGCTGGAAAGCTCTCTGTCTTTATTCTCTAGCATTTTCGCCTCTTCCTCCTCCAAGATACGCATGAAAATATCCAAATATTCGAAGTACCGGGCGGCAATCTTGGGTGGCTCGTTATCGCTATTGCAGTCCCAAGTGCTGTTAACAGGCCTGTCTTGGAGAAGCCACCAGGGTGCCGAGCCAAATAGCTGGGCAGGTCCGATGTATGACCACTCAAAGTCCACTACCCCAATAACAGTGAGGTCTTCCTTGCCACGGACTATCAGATTGGCCAAGCCAAGGTCATCACAAATCAGCTTAAATTTGCAAGAGTCATACTTTGTGTGGACCAAGTCAGGTATCAGGCTTTTTAGGACCTTGAACGCCCTATATTTGTTTTTGGCATCATATGGACCAACAGTTGAGTTTGGCTGATGAACGAGCTGCTCCCAGTCCTGTCCGATGACATATTGAAAATACTCGGTTGTCGTCGCGAACCCCTGGGCTCGGTCACCTAGACATGATTTGCTTAGTTAATGCACTCGACCTCTGGAGCATTATGAATGAAAAAGGAAAAGGAAGGAAGCAAGGCGTACCGAAAGTGTCAACTCCTCCATCTTGCAGGATGCTATGTGCCTTAAATGTTAGCGGCCGTGGCGGCTCAGCGCTTTGGGCTTCAGCTTGTGGCGACGCCAGACTGCCAATCCGGTCAAAATCAAGCTTAAAAAGCTGAAGTAGGAAATTCGCCAACTGTCTATAGATAACTTCAATATCACTATCACTGATGTCCTCCCTCATGAATCTGCTAGGGCGCTTGGAGTTGGGATCCTGGAGAAGGTCACTAAGGCTCACACCATTAATGAAGTCCATAATGATAAATGGGCCTAGACCAAGTGGGTTGCTGGCAGCAGGACCCCACGCCTGGACTCTTGGGACAGGAATGCTAGTCCTATCGCGGATGATTCTAAGGGCCGTCACCTCCATGGCAACTTTCTCATTGGTATAGTTGTCACAGACCATACCCACACGAGGAAAACGAATCATCCAAGCGGTGCTGTCATTAAAGACCATCTTCATACCAGCATTGAATGCGCCATGGTGAAAGGTACCGTCAAGTTGACAAGGAAGCTTGTCGGGATGAAAAGTTGACACCCATTGGCAGAGACGGCCTGTTCTGTGGGCCTCGTTCACCTTGTCAACCCAAAGCTGGCCCTGCACCTCGTGGACGAGATCGAAAAGCGCGTTGGTGTCCATAACGTCCTGGCTCCAATGGTTGAGGACGAGCAGATTGGTGAGTGAGCTGGTCGAAAGATGCGCGAGGTCAGGCGCTGCGCCCCTTTTATGGTTGATCAGTCATCCACGTATAGGCTTTGAGCTTGACAGCCTCAGTCTTTTAGGCGTCCCAATATCTTCCTCGTGCACGAGCAGTATCGACTTGATGGTGCATAATAGCCCCCAACCTATCAGCCTTGTTTAATACTCCATGTAGTTCACTTTTGAATGTATGCAATATCTGTTGGTGGTATGTTAAGCTTAAGTGATCCTTAGAGCAATCCGAGTAAATATGTGCGTACCTTCGCCAGTATCATTCAACTACTGCAAGACTTTCCAGTGTCTTAGCCTTGAAGCTTAGGGGGAGCTATCAAAGGCTGCGGAAATACTCAAGCCTAGCCTGAGTCTCATTTCAGAGAATAGGATTGGTCTAGTGTTGGTACTCATTGGGATTGCTGCCATCTAGGAGATCAGATCCAATATAGGAGAGGGGACTCAATCTCACCAAGGTGACTGAAGAATGCTTGGCGGGGCCTATAGTGCAAAGCACGTGATGGGATTAAAGCAGCGGTTGTAAACAGTCATTTTCAGCCTCAATTTCACTCACATTCTTCTTAGGTAGCATGTATAGGTAGTTCATGGCAGTGTAGACTGGCCAATCAGAACGTGCAGTCTTGCAGGCATCGACCGCAGGCAGACGTCATTGCAATCCCATTGGGCGGCGGAAGACAACCCGCCGCAGTCAGCAGCAGCAGTTTTGTCGAGCATCAACACCGCGACGAGCTGGTCGAGAGAACAGACGGACAAGGCTGAGTGAAAGAGATAAATAGTCTGGATTTCAACCGGCCAGAAATCAAAACCGGTCACCAACAACATCTACTCTTCCTCTGTCTGGTCATATCATTCCGATCAAATTTCATCATACCCATCCCCTCTCTTAAAAACGACAACAACAACATATCGATTAATCACTACTCCTACAAAACAATCAATATGACTTCTTCATTCCCTCCTCGAGAATTTTACGGCGGTGCCATCGGAGGTATTATCCCCCAGGGTTGGATCGATGCAAGGTAAATAAATCCAATTACACCCCTCTTCACCCCTCCATCCCAAAAAATCGCAATACCAACTCAAGAAACCTAGTGATCTTCGCGAAGTCCCCGACCACCAAGAACTCTACCTCTCCCCCACAACCCTCTCGAACATGATCATCGAAATCAACCAGCGCGTCTCCGCACAAGAAGCCCTTTCAGCATACGATATTCACCACCCCACCACCCCGCGCGCGGCGGCCCCCGCCACCCAAGAAACAATCGACAAGGCCGCCGCACTGTATCATCTCAACGACCTCCGCGACGAAGGCGATACCCTGGAGGTAGTCACCGCGCCGGAGGCGGTGTCATTGCCGCGATTCCGCAGCGCGGGTCGCGATGTACACGCTTACAAGGGTGTGGTGTCCTTCACGACGCCTAAAGGGCAGCGGAGAGGTGGTGCTGGTGGAGGTGGTGAGAGCCGGGTGCCTGTTTCGGTGGATGAGACGACCGCTGGGTCGAGTGTGGCTGGGTCGCAGATGTCCAAGTTGAGCTGTCACTATCTGCTGGCGCGTCTGGAGGAGCAGGAGACGGATTTGGTGGTGTTCTTTAATGTTCCTCGGGATGAGTTTGACGCAAAGGGTGACCCGCGGGGATTGTCGAGAGAAGAAGAACTAGCCACTGAGGCAATTGCGAAAATGGTGGAAAATCTGGAGGTTAAGGATTGGGGGCTTTTTGTTTGATGGCCGAGTGGAAGAGAGGGAAAGGGAGTGGAGACAAGAAAGGAATATAGTCTGCTCTGAGACATCGCAGGACAGGATACAAAGGGCACAGCAGTTCTGGAAATGGGCTCAAAGATCTGGGACAGATGAATGGAATTTACACGACAATGCTGAGATGAAAAAAACAAAGGAATGAATGCACGAAGGGAGCAACGCATGTATAAGACATGCAGCCAAAAGGAGCCATGACCTATTACGAAATAGATAGAACAGATAGCTTCAAACAAATAAGAACACATTTATATTCAGATCAACTGCTAATGCAATAGCAGATATCTCCCGCCTGAGTATTCGGCAAATGGCTTTATATACGGCATCACACATCCTTTGTTCAGTATAGCTTCGTAGATGCTTCGTCAAACACCAAGACAAAAAGAGAACGCTCATGTACACCAAGAAGGGAGATTCAAAAGAGGGAAAAGAAAGAAACCATAGTATGCCCGCTATAAAAAACAGAAGCTCAATCATACCGAATGACAACTGTTCGGGTGGTTCGTCATAACAAAAAGGGAATGCTGTATGTAGGTAGTATCACAAAATCGTACAAAAATCTGCTCTGCTTGCCATGAGCAAAGTGAGTCAATCCCGTGGGATAGAGAGTGTCCAGAAAGGAATAATAGAAACAAAATGGAAAACGTTAGGGTCTTGATAACGGACGCTTCGTGACTTCTTAAGTGTGCAAACTGACTTCGCCAAACACTTTTGCGACATCCTCAACCGATCGTTTCTCGGATGCCGATGCACTCTGGACTGGCTGCTTCTTTTTGGGCGAGACATTTCTAGGCTTGGGCTTGATCTGCTGGAGAAGACCTTTGCATCGGCCGCATCGGGAACTGTTCGGGTCGATGCTCTTCGAGTGTCGTCCGTAGTTCTGGCCACAATCAGCACAGCACCACAGGTATTTGTAGTCGATCTGATAGTTGTGTTTGGTTGTCACTTCGATCCGTCCGCCGTAGACAGGGTGGTCCTTCATCGCCTCTGTGCATTTGCGACCCCATTGCTTGAAGCTGGCTCCGTGGGGGTTGTTGTGGACATTGGAGATCATGTAGTTGGCCAGATGACAGTACTCATGTGCAACGGTGTTGATGAGGCGGTCTTCACTGTCGATGATTCTTTCCGCCAGTTCGATTATGGCGTGCTCCTTGGACACTTTGGTGTCTGTTCCATTCCCAGATGAACTTATTCTCTCGCGCTTCCAGCTTGCCCTTCCGGCAGTCGTTTGAAGCGTCTTGCTCCAAGTGATCCTAACACCGCCAGTATCTTCCGCTTGCTTTTGGACCTGACCACCAGAGACAGCGTCATCTAGGGCCTTGAGGAAGTCTTCCGCGAACGAGGCTTTCCTGCTGTCGAAGGACTTTTTGAGTGCCAGGGCTGCCTTCTTCTGCTCTGTCTCCGCTTTCTTGAGGGCAGTCTTGCTGGGGGTCTTGGGCTCCTTCTTTGTTGCTCGTGCTCTGGGCATGATGTCAGGCTGCTGACTGTCGTCGTTGTCTGACTCTTCGAATTCTTGCAGCAGATCCTCCAACTGCTTGCGTGGTGAGTGATGATCAACCCAATTGTTGGTAGCTTCCTGGCTCCAAAAGGCGTCAACGCTTTCGCGGTAGGGGGTTGGTGGTATCAGGGCTTTCTGTTTGGTTGGCGACTGAAGTCGGTTCTTGGTTGGGCTTGTTTGTGGTGTGTCCAGGATCTGTACAGATTCAATTTCTGAGCTTGGAGAATCAAGTTCTGCCACGACACTAGTGAAAATGTTAGTATCATATATAAGAGGTCCAAGTGAGATAGATGAAGAGAAAGCCCATTATGGACATTAAACATACTCATACAAGTCTTTCTCTATCTGAGATGAAGCGTCATTGTTCTCCAGATTGAGATGGTTCATCTTTTCGGCGATGTTGAGGCCATTCTGAAACCGTTGTTTGGGTTTTGGCTCCGGCTTTGAAGATGGCATTGTGATGGCAGCAGGGAGAGATGGTTCCAGACGCAATTCTTCCTTTTGCAGAGGATTCTCCAATGCCTTCTTCAATTCTGTCTCTGGGTCCGGTCGTCTTCCTCGCACCAGCCTCTTTCGTGTCTTGGGCGGCGGAGGGGGAGGTGTTTCCTGGATCTTCTCGTCGTCTGTCTCATCCTGAGATGTCTCATGAGAGCTCAGCTCTTCATTGTCGCTGACAATGAAATCATCCAGGGAATCAAAGCCATTATCTTCAGAATCTTCGTCATCCTTCTCTTTCTTTGGCTGCCGATAGCCCAAGAACTGACGGCCATTCATGTTCCTCCCAGGTGTCTGCTGGACATTCCTTCTTGCCGGCGACTGTCGTGTGGACGCGTTGGAGGAATTCCTTGACAGACCAGATCCACGGTCACCATCTTCATCATCACCCGCTACTTCAATGGGGTCGTTTTCCTTGTCATAATCGTCTATCTCCGGTTTTCGATTTCGTCGGTTTCGTTGCTGCGTCTGCGGTGACGACAATGGGAGCAGTAGAGAGTTGACATGTGCCAGCTTCAATGGAATTCGTTTCTTGGTCTTTTCATCACGCGAAGGCCCAGTTGAAGAATCATATTCCTCGCCTTCCCTTTCACTCATGAAATCGCTATCGGAGAAGATGTCGAAATCACCTCCACCAGAAAACCCCGTCCCGATCTTTTGTGGTCGGCTTTTGCCCAGCAAGGGTCTGTTCAGGATTCTAGAAGTGCCACTCTTCGTCTGAGTCTCTCCTGCCATTGTCCATTTCCCCCACTGCCGGTCGTCTTCTTTCTCAGCGCTGGTGATGGTGGTGGGCTATCGCGGACTTCGCCCAGAGCCGTGGATTCACGGTCTGTCTTCTTGCCACGGGATTTGATTCCCTCGCGAGGTTCGTCGAGCTTTCTCGGTTTAGCTGAGTTGAGGCGTGCCATTTTTTGCTCCTGCAATAGCCGTGGCCAAGGTTCAACGTTGCTGTTTGGTTAGTATAGTTGTGGTTGTTTGTCGAGCTCTTCTTCCATGTGCAGAGGGGAGGGAAAAAGAACAAAGATAAAGATGAAAAACTTCTGCACCCGAGCTACTGTCACAACAAAACCATCAACACGTCCAGAGTCGAAAGGTCAGCTGGCAGGCTTCTTTGGTGTTAGTGAGGTCGAACCGATTGCAGGTGTTGAAGAGAAAACGCGGTTGGCATGGCAACACCGCCAGATGATCCGCATAGCTGGGATAACTATGCACGCCGAGCTCGAATTCTGTGTAACTCCAGAAAATGATATTGAAACAATGACTGAGGCAGCTATGTAGTCGAAGCTAGGATCTAATTGAAAAAAAAAAAAAAAAAAATTCTCAGTCATTCATTTGCATTCATGTCGGGGTCATGTACTGACGTATTCTGCTGTAGATACATAGTTTTTTTTTTTTTTTTTGCTCATAGAGTAACAGAAAGAACGGAAGATACATCATTCGATGGCAAAGATCTATCAGACCAGGTCAAAAGAATACGCCTGGTCATATTTGATCAATGCCGAATTCCCACCACTATCAAGGGTTTCGGATTCCCCAGAACTTCTCCGCACCAAATGTCCATTGGTTATCCTCTTTCCACGCATCGTCAAAGGCGGTAAAAAGGACAAGATCTCCATTGTCACCAAATGTTTCCCGTAGGCTGGAGATGGCCTTTTGCTGGTTCTCTGCGGACGGAATAGCTGCTCCGTTGGGTTGACCGGCATGAGGCCAGCCTGATTCAGTAATGAGCGTCTTCTTCCCCCAGCCGCATCAGAGACTTGCTTTGCTTGTTTCTGCGCGTAAGATCCCGCTTTCTCCGGGGTCTGGGTAGCATCGAAGAAAGCATGGCAATTTGCCGCACAGTAATCCGATGCATGGCACAGCTCTGGATGCTTCAGCATCACCGAGAAGGTGTCCACCGTCACCACGGGTCCTTCGTAGCCTGCATCTCGTAATCTGCCCCGTGCAGTGTGGACAGCTTGAACCACTTCTTCCGCGGAGTTATGCTTCCCATTGACGAGTTCGTTGCCGATTGCAATGGTGTGAAAGGGTGACCAGTCTCCGGCTGCGGCGTCCATAATAGTTTCCAGACTATCAGGGAAGCCTTCCAGGTTGAAAATGCCTGCAAAGACTTTCATGTTTTGCTTCTTGGCTGCTGCCAGGACGGTCTCTGTCTGATTACAATCTATGCCGTAGATCCTGACATACTCATGCTCAGAGACGGCTTCCATGTCTTTGTCAACTCGTTCTTGTGACTTGCAGGTCCGGTCATCATTGTATGGCGAGTACGAAATGCCAAACTTTCTCTTCGGTTCTTCATTTTCGGGTTCTGGGGGATCATCCTCAGTAGGAATTTCGGGAACGAGTAGTGAGTCTGGATCAGGGACTGTCAAGATAGGTGGTAGGTCTGTAGCTGGCTGTTTCGGGGCTCAAAGTCAGTACCGTTCGCATCCCAGATGCGTTTTATTCTGTATATACGTACAGCCGGTGGTATGGTAGCAGTTGGGACGTGGTTTTCAATGCTGATTGTCTGCCCTGCCTCGTCCACCCAGACGACAACTTCTTCCTCAACTGGCAGTTCTGCACGCACTTTATGATGACGACGTCCATCTAGATATCGGTTAGAAAGAAGCTACCAGGACACGGTGCACTCTCTTTTGGCTCATTTTCCCAGGGATAACTTACAATGAAGCGCACCAACGTTGCATGCAAGTAGCAGCGTAGCAACAACACGGACCATGCACTTCATTGCTAATTGAGTTTTGATCGACCTCGTCACGATCCATCAACGATAACCAAAGAAAAGAAGCAAAAAGCAATTCTGCTCGAGCTCGAAGCGAGGATATCAATGCAGAAACAGCTAGCAAGAGAAGAAACAGCCAGGTGAGATGCAGAACCGATCGAGTGAATGAGCTGTCCAGTGAATGAGTGATCGAGTGAATGAGCGATCGATTGAATGAGCGATCGATTGAATGATGTAGGATTCCAGAGGAAGACAGCAGACTAGATCCCAATGTAAATCGTACCTGGCGAGCATGTCTCATGTTAGCGTGGGATTTTTGGTTTCAGCGTCGCCCACAGGATGAAGTCTCGACCAGCGAAATTGGACAATGAGGAAAGGCATGGCAACGCTGTCGAAACAGGGCATTTTGCCCTTCGAAAAATAGTTCGATCCCACTCATCCTGGAATGTCCCTAGAACTAGGGCTCCAGGGGTCTAGGGCTCTTGGGCCCTGGGGAATGCAGGCTCTTCATGCCGTGGAACCTGGATCTCATGCTTTTAAGAATGCATCTCATTTCAGCCCTGCAAGCTTATTGAAACAAATGGTTGATGCACGCTGCACATGAAAAGCACTGGCTTGAGATCTGATACAATTAGCAAATGTCCCATTGTTAACACCCAGGGCTCTCCTCATTATATCACCAAGGGGCGAACCACCCCTCCCGCCCTTTCTTGACGACATCAATTACCTGGATTGTTCAAACCACAGATCAGAGCTCGGAAAAGAAGGGTCAAATCATCAAAATCATTTGTTAGTATGGTCGATTACAAGAATTACAGCCCAAGTCGCCCACATCCCGACATTACCAAAAAGAAGTCAAAGAGCAGAGTGCAAGATAAATAGCAGATTTTTTGTATTAAAACAACAATGTACGGTCTAATAATGCCCACTGCCTGAATTAACAACCAAATATAACAGGGGTCAACAAGGAAACAAGAAAATATTAGGTGGAAGAAGGGAAAGAGTCACTTCCGTACAGCTTCAGACTTAGTATCAGACTGTGGCTGACTGCATAAGGATTGACAAGGAACGGTCCTCAAGACTGTCCTGCCATCCATTTGGAAAGACTTTATGCTATACAAGATACAGTGATACAGTGCATTTAGGGTTTGTATAAACGATGCAAGGTGATCGGTAGAGTCATGAAGATATAGGGCAAGGGAGCAAGAGAAGGGGTCATGATGACATGAAGGTTCATGGAGACGAGGTTTTCAAGGATGAGAAAGGGGGAATAATAAGATCACTTCTTTTTGCTCAAAACTTTGGTGATGGCATGTCGAATCGTCGTTCCTGCTTTCTCGATTTCTTTCTTCGTGAGACCGGTGGTGATGCACACCTTCAAGGCCGGGGGTACAATGTGCTTGGGTTCGTAGTTATCCTCAAGGTGCTTGAGACGGGTGATGAGAACACCGTTCGCGAGGCACTATAGCAAGAAAAGGAGTTAGCCAGGGTCCTTCAGTGTTCCGTACCAAGGAAGCAAGCAAGGGATAAAAGGATGAAAACTACATACCTCATCTACTACATCCTGTAGCAAGAACTGCTGGTCATCAACGGAAAGCCTCTTCGCGGCCACCACCTCGGGCTTGATGACCAGTATCATGGCGGGGTTCTCGGGAGCACTAGAGCAATACACCCAATCACTCCGGGGATCCAGCTGTGCCCTCATTGACTTGGTATGCTCTCTCAGCTGTGATACGGTTTCGGGGCTATTTTGCAGGATATTGATCGTCTCACTGGCCGTTGTCGAGAGCAGGGCCGGAAGTGCCGCAGAGAAAGTGTATGCAGCGGCGGAAATACGCTGGTGATGAACAATTTCCTCTGATCCAGCACAGAAACCTCCTCCGGCAATCAGTGGACCGGCCAGCGATCCAACAATCATGTCAACCTCCGCCGCATCCACGTGCTGGTGCTCCGTCAGACCACGACCAGTCCGTCCAAGAACACCAAAAGACCATGTTTCATCGAGGATAAGTCGGAACTTGTACTTGAGCTTCAATTCAATCTATCCCAAACAGTCAGCAAAAATGTCTAGCAACAGGACAAAAAAGGAATTTAAACTCACGACTTTAGGCAGATCCAGCATGTCACCGTAGGATTCAAAGAGACTCTCAGTGATGATAAATCGTCGAGTAAGAGGCTTCCGCGCCTGCTCCTTGGTGACCCTGGCCAGGACTCTCTCCAAATCTTCCATATCATTATGTTCGTACCACCGCACAATGCTGCGAGAGATCTGGATACCTTTGCGAATGGCAAAGCTGACGCCCTTGTCCGCAACAATAATGTCACCACGCTTCGAAAATGCCGGAATCACACTAGAAATGGTCGAAAATGCCTGCGCATAGATGATGCAATCCGCAGTACCGAGATGGGAGGCGACATCAGCCTCTGTCTTCATGTGTACGTCCTGGGTACCGTAAAAGCCTCGGGGGCCACAGGGACCGACACCATAGTTGCGGAGTGTCTGTATCGCCTTTTCCTTGAGTGACTCGTTGGTATTGAAGTTGTAGAAATTGAAGGAGCCGAGATTCATAACTGTCCGGCCGTTAGACAGCTTGGACTTGGGACCGACGGGGCTGTGAGTTGCCGAGAGGTTAGCACATGATAATAAGATTGCGTCGAATGCGAAGAATTACCCAACAATCACCGGCCGCTTATCAACCTCCATTGCCTCCAGAGCAGTCGGCTTCGCCACGAGGGGCTCTGGTGTCCACTCATCTACCAGGTCATCAATCTCGTCATCCGAGAGTTGGACCACACCCGGTTTGGTTGAATACTTAGGGGCGAGCAAATAGCGCACAGCGAAAAGAAAAAGGAAGAGCTCAACAGCCGAACGAATAGGATCATTCTGATAACTAGATTTCACATAACGTAGAAAAATTGCCGACCCGGGGACGCGGTGAAATAGGTTGGCCAATTCATGGAGGTACTCCGAAAGGAGGCGCTGTGTCTCCTGGACATCCATGACGGGATATGGAGGCAGCGCTCGTGGCGCAAACGAGGTCAACGGCGATCGGAAAGAAAATTGCTTGAAATCAAAAGAACAATAAGAATGATAGAGTCTGTACGAGAAAAAAGGGCGTCGATAGTCAAGACAAGTTGAGCGTCGCGGCCGGAACTGCAGGATCGGGGATCGTCGAGGAGCGGTCACGTGGTGTTCTGCTTTGATTGTCCCTGACAGGGCAGCCGCAGAGACAACCCAGCAAACAAGTTGCCCCTGATAATTTAACTACCAACTGCCAGATGTTTGCATAGGAGCCAAGAGCAAGATCTGGGGGTCTTGTTCACATGGAACTGAGCAGTACACTCGGTTTACAAGAAGAATTTAGAAACCAAATTAGTACTACATCTACAGCCGAGCGGGCTCTACATCGTCAAGTCATGGAGAGTGTCAATGTTTCATTGTAATTTTAGCCTGTATAGTAGACAGGAGAAGGCACAATCAAAAGAAAGGAAATTTAAGAAAGGATCGCGAGGTAAAGAGAAATAAAGGAAAACACCATGAATGTAGGCAGATATTTGAGAGTCTAATGATGACATGTGAAGGACAGAAAAGCGCAGACGCCTCGAGAATACAGAAAACAGCTCACACACAAAGATTGAATTCATTAATATCGGCGACAGTAGAACAGTACGCACCAAACTCAAAGGTAACAAAAAGAGACGCACCAGCGGCTTGTCTTGAGAGCGCTGATCACTTTGTACAACTCATTTCCATGATTCCATCCTGCAAATGCAAAAAATGCTTACTCTTGAGAAAAGGATAAAAAAGGCAAAAAAGAAAAAGAAAAAATCAGAAACAAAGACCAACAGCGCCTAAGACGAGGCACTGGGAGACGCTCCAGAGATTGCCGATTTTCCGACAGGCAAGTTGTTGCCAGTGTACTCGTTGATTGTATCGTTGTGGTCTTTGTCGAGAGGTTGCAATAAGTCCATCGGGAAGCTGCCCTCCATCTTGGTAAGCTGAGAGGCCATGGACGTGCGCGCGACGAGAGGCGCAATGATAAGAACGAGGAACAAAATGAACATCGCAAAGTAGAGAATCGCGAAACGAACAACCCGTCTCTTTCTAAGTTTGGACTGTTTCAGGGAGTAGATGGGTGGGCGAATTTGGCGACTAGAAAAACATTAGAACAGATCATCATGAGTCGAATCAAGGGGTATCTTACCTAGGTCGGAGCCAGAAAAGGATAACGGAGTGGAACTTATCAACGTATGGGATGCAAAGTGCTGGCAACATGGCAAACAGCAAAAGGTGGCCCATGATGAAATCGGTGGCGAAGTAGCCGAGCTCGGTGATCTTACATAGGAACTCACGACCAGGTTGAGAAAGCGAGTGCCAGCCCATACTGTACCATTTTCCAGTCCACCAGGCGATGTTGGACTGGTCATGCTTGAACTCACGGGTCAAGGTGAGAGAAATGATAAGCTTGTAGACGAATCGTTGAATGGCAGCTGCCGAGATCATGCCCAAGACACACCTGGCCCAATTCCAGTGCTCCAGGAAGAACATGACTTCGAAAATGACAAGCATGATGATGACGGCGATCGCATGAGCAATAGCGGCAAGGACGGCACCAAACTTTTTGCAGCACATGCTGAAAATGGGTCCCATACAGCAAGCCAAACCGAAGAAGACAGCGGAAACACCCGCGTTGACGGCGATAGGGCCAAAGGCCACGATAGCAATACGTGCAATTGCATCGTACTGCTTATTGGGACTATCTTTTTGGGCACCGGTTCTGGAGTTGATGTAAAGGTAAGGAATCAAGGTAACGCCGACCAGGACAAGTGGCGCGACGATTTCGCTAAAGAAGATGTTCGTAATCCGTGCTCTCGGGACGTCACCAGATCCCTTCTCCGAAGGAACACCAAGGAGCTTCCGCTTGTAACCTGTGATACGTGTACGAGACAACCGGCAGAATGCGATCCAGGAAGACGCATGCGATCGAGAGTTACCACGCGAAAGCCAGCGAATGTAGTCACGGTAGTCGATGAAGAAGTCATTCCAGGCAAACTGATGGGGGTTGAAAAGGAACGGCGAGATGCACAGCGCGAGAAGCGATACCCAGAACCAAATCAAGGCAGCGGTCCATACAGTGGATGTCGAGAAGAGGAGCATGAGCAATAACCGGGCACCAGAGTAAATCGAAGGACCTGCGAATCGCGAGTACAAGACTCCGAATGGGATACGGGCCGTTGCGAAACCACGTCCAGTACCGATATAGCGGGCACCACCGAACGAAAGGTTCTGGTGCACAGCATTGGCATAAATCTGACAGACAAACACTTCGAACATGAAGGAGAAAGACCCGAAATGCTTAGCGAGACGCATGGCCATACGCCAAAGTCCTCGCTCCGTCAATTCCTGTACGGCCAAAGGCACGAACGAAATGAAGAAGACGATGAAGATGGAGATAACGCAACGGTTAACCCAGTCAAGAATGGGGACGAGATTGGCACAATGAGTGGGTCGGAGAGGGTCGGTGATTGGCAAGTTCTTGTTGTAGTTGCAGGTAATAGTCTCGTGCTTCAGGGCTCCCAAGTTGATCAGGACGATCATGAACATTTGCACAGACAACATGATAAACATGTTGTTAATATGGAAACCAGGGTGAGCGTAGTAGAAAGACAAGAATCGATCGAGAGGCAGTTGAGTACCGAGGTAGTAGTATTCTCGTGACAGCATCTGCTCACCCATACCAGTTCCGATCTTGGTTGTGAAGTTCAGAATGGAGCCAAATCCAAGATCACGACCCTTACCACACTGGAAGTATTCACAGTGCTTGATACGACCACCACGAAGCATAGCATTCATACCTGCGTAGATATCCTCGTTCAAGTGCAATCCCTTCTGTGCTTTGGAAACACCACCGCGCGTAGTCATGAAGATAGCGTTCAAGAAATCAGGGTGTCCATAGTGCAGCTTTCCACCGATCTGAGCGAGAGTTCGAGCGAATAGGGTACCAAAGGTCTGTTCTTTTCCGGCAGCGACGTCACCAAGCACACCAACATTCTCAGAGAAAATGTATTCACGGGCTCCAAGAATTGCGACAGGTGCTGCGCTTGCAGATGGGATACCAGGAGTATACGGAGAGACGTTGTCAGTTGTCAGTTCTTCGAACTCAGCAAGCACGCTACGGATCTTCAGGCACTCTTCGAGATAGTTGTCTTGGTTGGCGTCGATAAGCTGGATGTATTCACCGCGGTAGAAGATGACAGCGTGGTTTTGGTTATCAGACTTGCCGTCTCCGAGAATGGGGTTGCCGGACAACTGGATCCTGAACTTGGGCTTTCTCATTTGGTTTTCGAGCAGCTCGCAGTGTCCATCAATCAAAGCAGAGTACAGACGAGGCTCCTCGCCCTCCTCGGTAGGGGGTTCTTCATCCAAATAGGCAATTTGCAAGTCGGGGTAGGCACGGAGAAGGAATTCGGTGTTCTCACGTTCTTCCTTGTTGAACTTGGCGTAACGCTGCATGGAAACACAGATCCTGAACTTGCGACGAGCCATTCTCTCAAGTTCCCGTTCAAGCTTCTCTGAGTTTCCGCCAAACATTTGCACGACTTCGGGGTTCTCAACTCGGTAAAGGAGCTTAATCGCACGGCTGTAGTTCATGAAACCGGAAATTGTTCTGTAAAGGGTCTGAGATCGCAGAGAGGCCCAAATACGGGTACGAAGAGTGTATTCGGGAGCAGCCGATTTGAAACCAATGCAGTAGAAAGGAAGATCGTCAATCTTGCTCTTCGCGGCGTCCTTTTCGTTCTTTTCGTAGTCTCCATTGAACTGAGAAGTTTCATCGGCGAGAATCTTAGTGTCCTTAACGAAACAGTCCCACTCGTGAGGGTGAAGCTGCTTGAGGTATTCCAACAGAGTCACACGAGAGTAAGGCTCGTCCTCCCGAATAATTTCACGCAAAGACAACAGAATCTTTTCTCCGTAGTGAGGAACAAGCACACTGAAAGTAGGCATGTTGTCGACGGGCAGTGGTTCGGGCATGGGAGTAGACAGAGACTGGGCGAAGAAGGAAATACGACGTTCAGCCTCACTTCCAGCCGGGAAGAATTCGGTCTTGAAAGACTGGTCCTCCTGGG
This sequence comes from Aspergillus sp. 'subgen. Cremei', assembly GCA_019976455.1. NCBI lineage: Eukaryota > Fungi > Ascomycota > Eurotiomycetes > Eurotiales > Aspergillaceae > Aspergillus > Aspergillus sp. 'subgen. Cremei'. Next base: position 995,751 of record JAFBMR010000006.1, read on the forward strand.
AAACAAAGAAAGTAGGGGCACGCAAAGTACGCTTTCCTTCCTGCTCCGATGGGACTTGGTGATACAACAGCTTCTGGACGTGGTCAATGGCCAACAAGTGCTCCCGATACATGGAAATGATAATGGCATTCCAGACCTGAGAGATCAAGACCTTGGGCTTGTACTTAATTTCCATATCGGTGGTGGCGAGAACCTTCGAGTAAATACGCTTGGGAAGACGAGAGAAGATGTTCCGCCACGGAGACCAGATAGAGACACCAAGGTAAAACGAACGTGCCACAGAGAAGATGGTGTTGCAAATAATGTACCACAAGTAACTGTCCAAGAAGAACAACGTCAAGTCCATGAAGAACATCAGACCGAGAAGAATCTGGGGCTGCTTGTAACACAGTTTGGTGTCGAGATACTTGACACCAGCACATTTGTTGAGCTGCATCGGTGAAAGAATTCGGATGGGATCCTTGAAGGACAGAGTCAAGAAGAAGTAAGACTCAGCCAATTTGGCTCCGAAAACACATACCCAGAGACCATAGGACATCCACATATCATTTCCGTTGAGACGAGGGAAACTCGCTGTGAATGTTTGGCTGGCAACGTACTGGCGTCCATGCTTCTTCATGTAGCTACCAAACAACGCGCCAAGTGGCATGATGGAGAAGAATATGAACGTTGCAAGCGCGATGAAGAAGTGGACGATACCAATAACCAGCATGATCGTCTCGTTCTTGATTGTCTTCGAGAATCCGAAAACCACGACACCAGGGGCCAAATTGATGATGAACATAAACAACAGGAAAAAGAACCTCTTGGTAAGGTGCTGCGCACCAGCCCATCTCCGAGGAACGTAAAGCCATTCGAAAAAGGTAGCCGCCAGCTGAATGAAAGAAGCAAGAGCACCACCAAAACCAACCGCAGACCAGTACTTAGATCCAGGTGGCTTGTTGTTAACCTGTTGTTGGTAGTTGTGGGTGTAGAGAGTCGGGGCGTTGTACGCGGTGAAGAACCAGAAAGTAGCCAAGTGGATGACCCAGATACGGTTGAAGTTGGTAATCATATGGAACCAAGACCGAGTCTCCTTGTAGGTCTTGAAGAAGGCCTTCTTCCAAACGACATCCTTGAGCTTAGTCCATCTTTCTGCTGGCGGCACATCAACCAGACGAGTCTTATCCTCGAACCCGATACGCTCAATACCCTCTGGATACCAGAAGAGCTGATTCATATCGTCATATCCGATGATCTGGTTGTGGTCACGCTCACGACGAACATACTTCCCGTCCATGATTTCGTACCCCTGATCACGGCAGTACTGATACAAGGGCGTAATGACATCATTCAGGTAGGTGAGTTCTTCAACTGGCTCGACTCTGTTTTGGCACTCCTGAGAGCTGTAGTAGTCATCGGCACATTTGAAGATGAAACAAATACACTCAGGGAGGAACCGGACTTGATTGGCTTCACCCCAGCAGAGCAAGTATAGCGCGATTTGACGCACTCTGTCGTGCTGAGACATCCGGTTCATGCGAGTCTTCCAGCGATACTCAGCGGCCTCCAGGCTGTTGTCGCCCTCCAAAGCCGAGAGTGTCTCATCCACATTTTCTGGGTTTTCCTTTGCCTTCTTCTGGGCAGCTTTGCGAGCTTTTCGGGTCTTGCGGTCCGCTTTTCCAAGCTTCATGTTTGAAAAACCCACCGCATCGTCCAAGTCAAGATGAGCTGCGAAGTACCAACGGCGGTAGTTTGCGTTGTCACCACCAATGTAATCAGCGTGCAATGACAAAAGCGCCTGGTTGGGAGTCATGCGAGACGCACGCGAATCCAGCATTGTCATCAAATGGTCGTACATGTTACGCATGCTATCACGCTGGAAACCGAACTTGTTCACCAGGTCGATGAAAATGTCTTCGATCTCCTCCTTCGAGACGGGGATCTGGCCATCGGAAGCCCATGCGGGGTACGGCTCACGGGATCGCTGGCCTGGAGGTAACGCGTTTCCATATTCCATTCCATAGACTGGTGTCGATGCTCCGGAGGACCGATTGGCACCGTACGAAATCTGAGATGAAGGGGGTCGGTAGCCGCCATATCCACGTCCACCATATTGGCTGTCGGCGTAACTGTTGTAGCGCTCATCCCCGCGGCCATAGTAGTCCATATCTGCAGCACGAGCTGTTTCAGATCTCATGGTAAAATCACTGAATGTTTCCGATTCATCCTCGGAGTCATGGCCGCGACGTCTGCCACCAGCTCCATAACCCTGCTGTCCGTTGCCCTGATCGTAGTACTGATCACCGTAGTAGTCGTCTTGGTGGCCAGCATCGTAGTATCCAGCGTCCTGGTGGTAAGCCTGGTTGGGGTCCGCATTATAATAGCCACTGTCAAAGGTCAATTACAATCGCTAATCAAAATATCGCGGAGATGAAAATCCATACGGTCTATCATAGTAGCCATCGCCATAGTCATTAGGGTCGTAATATGCCTGACCATGCTCATCCTGGTAATAGGAATCGCCATGGTCGCCGTGGCCGCCATGGCCGTAGCCATCGTCGTAATGGCCCTCAGGGTAACCTGACATGGCGCAAAATCGAGTTCACGCAACCTTGAACAGACTACAAAGATGATCGAGTTAGCCCCTGCCATCGAAAAGCCCTACTGGTACCAGGCTGAATATATGCCACCACTCACATCAACAAGGTCCCATGCAAGGATTATATGTCAAACTTGAACGATTCCCTAGTATTACCACATAGGTAGATATCACAGCGTTGAAGGTAAACGGGTCGTTGCAAACGATATATCGCGAATCGGCGAGGGACGCGTGTTGGATTGATCCGGCAATATCCTTTCCCTTGAAACGCACCAGTCCCAGACTGTCAATCGAACAAAGTCTTGACGATGAAAACTTCGCGTGTGAGTGATTTCGAGATCCGTGATGGATCTTTCGATGATGATAACGAGTGGATGGTGAAAAGAAAGAAAACACCCGACCGTTGCAGGGCCAACTGCGGCTCGGCACCAATGCAACTGCGTGTGTCCCTCCGACAATCCTTCTTTCCTCAAAAGAGTGCAAGGAAGAAGAAGGAAGGGGAGTCTAGGTCGGTATTCGTCGAAGTCTGCGCAACAATATTAAAAGAGCGAAATGGGGGAACAAGAAACAAAGCAGCAACAAGAGAAAAAGGGAAAAGAAAAAAGGTCAATCCGAGATGGAGGCAGGAAGGGGAGGAGGAGGAAGTGGTAGGGAATAATCGATTATTGTCCACCAAAGCAGGGAAAATGTTGGCACTACGGGGACTGTGGTTATTTTGGGATCTGGATTGGTTAATTTACAACCGCAACTGCAGCTGGTAAGCACCTACTCCGTACAGCAGCAGGTATGAAAAAAAAAAAAAAATAATAATAATAAAATAAAATACTAGAGCCCTGCTGGCCTATCGCACAGGCCAAAACCTCCGTTTCCATCAAAGCGTCATTACCGGTACGACCGCATACATCAAAGATACACACTTGTTACCATGTTATTACCACGACGCCTCAGCACATCGCCCCTTATTGGGGGTTGGTGCGGGTTTCCCAGAATAGGGCAATATTATTGGCTCATAGCCAAAGTGGCTTAACCGATGTTGCAACCCACGCCCCCTCGGTACTCCTATTGTGTCTAGAATCCAACAAATGCTGGCAGTGATGGAAGATATGGCTGTGTTATCGATCTGAATATGCAACACACCTTCTTTGGCTTCTCTATTTCTTTGCAGCTCAATCGATTCAATAATCAACGTTGAATAACCTCTAATTTTGGATGGGATAACCTTGAAGGCAACGAATCACCGGGAGTACCGGCCCCCGGATTCCATGGGTATGGCTGACGGCCCCTGAAACCCGGCCCACAGGACCCAGTCTCTGGCGATGATATTTACGTGGTCTGTATTATCGTTACATATTTTGTGTGTAATTCACCCAGCCGGTATGCAGGGATGACGCTTTCCCATTCCTCATGGATGAATGATAATGATTCTCTATCGCCTCAATGATCTTCCATGATATCCAGTAATTCTGGATGTCTCTCAGTGGCGACTCCCGCATGCGTTGCTAAGCAGTCATTGGTACGCTGCTCATTTATATGTTTATTATTGTCAATGAGTGGTCTCGGTCGCTATCCACGGGTCGATACTCTGTAGATTGAGACGGAACCACAATGTAATACCCAGGACTTTCTGTTCAAGGAGCTGATTTACAGAGCTACCAGTCGATCCATGGGACAGGACATCAGCAAATAAGGCATTGAGTTCACACTTATCGGGATTGTAGAGACAAGTCTGTTCTGTTCCTTTTTTCCATTGGCTGAATTCGCGGATTTGTGTTGTTTCTGGTGTCTTTGAAGTCGATCTGAGAGCATCTCGCCACATCACAATATTTACAGAGTAATGCTTTGAAAATACTGAATACTATGTTGAATTCAGTTGAAGTTGAATTACCAAATGCATTTGCAGAACCTTGCTCTCCACCTCAGTACGTACTCTGAGTATGTACAGATAATGTACGTCCTCCGTGCGGTGAATTTCTTGCCTGGCATCTCCCAAGGCACAGATCACTCCGTCGACTCAGTATTGCTACCATAATTGCAATGGATGTACCTTTGAAACAAGCATCCAAACACCGTGGACCAAAACCCTATCCAGTACTTCCGTATTACTGTTTTCAAGAAGACTGCGCAATATCTCATGCCCCAGGCACTGCACACGTACAGTACACGTATCACTCTCAGTCTCGAAAACTGCAACGGCGCAAACTGTCTCAGACACCGGTGCATTTTTAGTCCCTCCATATCAGGCCATCGATTTATCGAAGACAGGGGACCCCCACTGCTAGACCCAGATTTCATAATTTACCCATAGTAAAGTGGACCACTCGATGTTCTTTTTCGTGTTCCTTCTTTCCATCCAAAAGCCTCGACCTTGCCACTTCTGATCATGTTAATCTGGCTTCGTGTGTTATTATTACACCGTACGCGACATGGGAAGGGCTCCGCCATTTTCTTTACTAGCATCGAATCCTGATGGAAGGGTTTAGACATCCCGCTGTAAGCACACTGCATTGACTGCATGGCTGGTTTCAGGCGGTGACCAGGCAGTACAGTAAGCACTTAAGCACTGATATCCATTTTCAATGTGGGATGCTACTGATAGTCGATGATGTTCGGTCACTGCCACCATTTGAATAGTGGTGCCTATGATTAACCATTGCTGGTATCATAATCGAGATAGTATTAGTTACTACTCTGTCCGGGATGCTCCTATTCTTAATTCCAATTTATCTCTATATTAATAGTCAAATAATAGTCAAATGGTGGTTGATAATATCACAATGAAATATTCCAAAAATAAAACTCTTATTTTCCACCCCCTGCTAAATGATCCGAGAAGGCTGGAGATATGGTTATTCATAGTGGAACATCTCCATACATCATACAGTACCTTACATAGAGTACGTACTTGTACTTTCGACTTTCCGCCACCTTTACATTTTCCATTTTTGTCTTGCTTCTGCTGTGGCTGGGCAGGAACGATGGCTGGTGGTTCCAAAGTTTATCTGGATGACTGAGCCACAGCATGAGCACAGTGCGCAATGCATAATACATGCCCCGTACGCAGTACATACAGAGTGCTTTTTCCTATTCTCCTACCGAAAAGATGAATCCGGAAACCTCATTATTGGACCACGATTATCTCCCCTTACAGATGCCCCGTCAGAATCTGATTCTTGACATGTATCTTTATCCACACCTACATATTGAAGAAAAGAATTTAGCCAATAATTTCAACGAGGACAATAGAGTAACAGCATGTCTGACCGTTGAGTATTCATACAATACTGCTGTACACAAAAAGAAATTATATAAAGTACCGCTGGCGGTAAGTTTCATTTAAGATAACCTGGATGTGGCTTCCCCAGCTGTCCAATTATCAATTCCGTTAGGGTGGGGTGGATCCATTGATGTGATTAGGAACCAATCGGACCGCTCCATCAAACAAGGGCCATTCAGGAGGGTGGCGAGTCCATGACGGCCAGTGGTTGAATGGAACGAGGTTCCAGCCTTCATGGGCGGAGACGTTGATTTCCTGCAAGTTCATTGGAAAACCAACAGGACAAAAAAGATCGCAAAAAAAGGGGGGCTGGCCCGTTGGGAAGGAGGGCTTCATTTGGACTGCCAGAACTGACAGCGGAATAGGAGATGGACTGGATGTGTGCTTTTCCGCCCGCCGACCGATGGAAGTCGACTTTTCTTCTTTTCTAGCTGCCCCGTAAGGACGCAAATCGCGTCTACCCATATCAACTACTATCATGGCCTTGTTTCCTAATGAACTCTTTATGGTGTCAGCGGCTGTGTTCGGATTGGCAAGACTACTGAATTCCAGGTGCCAATCATGAGCCTATCCTTCTGTGTGAGTTCTTGTCAGACCCAGAAGTTTCATCATATTGAGCCGTGGTCCACCGACGAGGTAGGAAAGATCTTCAACTGACGGTCTCAGGTACGCTCAGAAACCTCGATCTGCCTACCCCTCCTCATGCTCAACGCTGGGTGATGGACATTGTTCGACTCTCCAGAGCAGAAGGATTTGGTGATCTGCATGTTCTCGACAAAAGGCATCTTGTGATAGATATGCACTCGTGCATGTGCATGCTTGAAGGCTTCCAGTCCCAAGTTGTTAGCATTGCCTGCTAGATCGTCAGTTCTGTTGGTTCAGGCACCGAATTCTCCATGGATGGCTCTGCTCTGGGGTAGTAGTCTTGAGGCCCCATCCTTATCGATATGCTGCCACCAGCCACTGCTCCTTCAGCAGGATGATTCTGCAACAATAAATCAACCATGACAATCTTGAGATAGATCCAAAAATACTTTGGATTTATAGTCACTGCTAACATGGACAGGAACTGGAAATTACGGAGTACATATATGCTTGTTTCAGGCTCGAGAAAAGCTTGAGCAATCAGAAAAGCCACTTTCAAGTTGTGATCAACGTGCAAACGTGCGACAGTGGGACAAGCGACGGGCATCTCAACTATGGAGGCTGAGTTCCCGTTCTCTATATATATCGTTGCATCTCCAGGGGATATCGAAGAGTTAAGCTTCCTGCCTCGGCGGCTCCAGCCCCTGCTGTTGTATGAGATGTGGAACAGGATTGCGCGTTGTGTTGTTGTGTGATATCAATGCGGCCCATGAGGGAAAGTCCTGCGATGAGCGACGAGCAAATGACAACAACGAAAGATGAAAATCACCAGTGATCAACGTCGGCTCAAAAGAAAAAGATGATGATCCCTCAGGGAGTATCCCGCCCCGGGCTCCGCTGGTCCCAGGGCGGGCTGTAGTCTCGCTGTGTCTGGAGACGGGACCCTGAGTCCCTGACTGCCTGAAGTAAACCGCAGGCCCAAGGAAAGCCCTCGTGCTTTTTCATATAGACATACATCAATCGCTGGATTCTCGCTCTCTGTCCTTCTGTTTTCTTTTTCCTCTGTTTTTTTTCTTATTTACCACCTATCCCTAGACACTCATTTGGTCAATTCAAACTTCACGTCATTCATTTATCGTAATAATTTTTTGCTTTCCAGTCCTTCTTTCATCGCGAAATCTACGTTTTTATTGCCCCCTGGGTTCTGTATACCGATTTCTCTATCTTGGCCGATAGAATCAGAACCCTGGTCTGGTCACTGATTATCTCGCCAAGCCTCCATCTTATACGACTGTTTAGAATTTCACCATGAAGCTTTCCAATATTCTCGCGGGCGCAACGCTCTTTGCCAGCAGTGTGCTGGCCGATGTGGACCCCATTGTCATCAAGGTACAGTATCCTCTCGAGATACAGAAGTCGTGTCCATTACGGGCGTCTATCTCGGGCATTCGTTGTTGACATTGCTCCTTTCCAGGGTTCCAAATTCTTCTACAGCGGCAACGACACCCAATTGTATGTATCTGTGCATCACTTACATTAGTACTATACTGACTGCTGGCTCTAGTTACATTCGTGGTGTTGCCTACCAACAGGAATACTCGGGCTCCAAGTCTTCCTCCAACAGCTTCAAGGACCCTCTGGCCGACTCCAAGGCCTGCTCCCGTGATGTCCCTTACCTTCAGAAGCTGGGCACCAACACCATCCGTGTCTACGCCATCGACCCCAAGTCGGACCACAGCTCTTGCATGAAGGACCTCAGCGACGCTGGTATCTACGTTATTGCGGATCTGTCCTCTCCCGGTGAATCCATCAACCGCAACGAGCCTACTTGGGATGCCGACCTGTACAACCGCTACGTCAGCGTTGTTGACGAGCTTTCTCAGTACAAGAACGTCATTGGTTTCTTTGCCGGAAACGAAGTTTCCAACAGCAAGAACACCACCAGTGCTAGCGCATTCGTCAAGGCTGCTGTTCGTGACATGAAGCAGTACATCAAGGCCAAGGACTACCGCCCTATGGGTGTCGGATATGCCACCAGTGATGACTCTTCTATCCGTGAGAACATGGCCGACTACTTCAACTGCCACTCTACTGAGGAGAACATTGACTTCTGGGGATACAACGTCTACTCCTGGTGCGGCGACTCCAACTACGAGAAGTCTGGATACAAGAGCCGTACCGATGAATTCCGTGACTACTCCGTCCCTGTCTTCTTTGCTGAGTACGGTTGCAACGCTGTTCAGCCCCGTAAGTTCACTGAGACCGAGACTCTCTTCGGTGACAAGATGGCCGACATCTGGTCTGGTGGTATTGTCTACATGTACTTCCAGGAGGACAACAACTACGGTATGTCGATTTCTTCCACTTGTTGCGTTTGGTCTAACATCTATAGGTCTCGTCTCTGTTGATGGTGACAAGGTTAGCACTCTGGACGACTTCAACAACCTCTCCAAGCAGATTGCCAAGGTCTCCCCTACCGGTGTTGAGAAGAGCAAGTACAAGCCCACCAACACTGCCCTTCAGTCCTGCCCCTCTGTCAACAGCGACTGGGCCGCCGCTGCTACTCCCTTGCCTCCTTCCCCTAACCAGGAGCTTTGCTCTTGCATGGAAGACAGCCTGAGCTGCTCTCTCAAGTCCAGCGTCTCCGGTGACAAGCTCGGTGAACTGCTGGGCACTGTCTGCGGATATGACGTCTGCGGTGGTATCAACACCAACGCTACCAGCGGTGAATACGGTGCCTACAGTGTCTGCAGCCCCGAGCAGCAGCTGTCCTACGTCATGGACCTCTACTACAAGAAGCAGAACAAGAACAAGTCTGCTTGTGACTTCAACGGGGCCGCTGCCACCAAGTCCTCCAGCTCCCCCAGCGGCAGCTGCAGCGCCCTGCTCAATGAAGCCGGCTCCTCTGGCACCGGTACCGTCACCTCCTCGCCCACCGCCTCCGTTGCTGCTTCTGGCAGCGCTGGTGCCTCTGCCTCTGGCTCCGAGGGTGCCGGTAACATGGTCGCTCCCGTCCACGTTAGCGTTGGCTACTGGCAACTCGGTGCGTACGTTGTCACCGCCTTCGCTGCTGGTTTCGGTATGATCTTGCTGTAAACTCGTGGTGTGACTTTTCGGTGGCGGCGTGGGTTGAGCTGCGTTTTGCCAAATTCGTGTACATGCTTTTTGCCCAGCCATTAAGCTGTGTGCTTGTTCATATCATCATGTTCTTCGTGTGTTGTCTTTGGTATAGTTACCTTAGATAATAGTATTTTCCTGCCGCAGCAATTCATAATTGGTGCCCTTTTTTTATGTATAATACTAGTTTATGTGAACCATTCAGTAAAACCTTGGTCTGTCATCGTGAGCATGTGTGCTCAACTACTGGCCATATTTTCCTGCGCTTGTGTGACTATATAAAAGCTCGCTTTGGGGCCAGCCTGTCTTGGTAGTTTATGTTTTTACGATGGGTGTTGATTATATACTTGTCTACAAAACTAGTTCGTGTGCTAGGGGACGGTTATATATTCAGTCCATCACTATAATCGATCATCAGACGAACCCAACAATATATACAACCAAGCGAATAAAAGAGATCATTCTAATAAAACCTAATATAGCCAAGTAAATCCAATCATTAGTTATAAATAAATATTTCAAGCAGACGAGGAAAGAAGTTCTTATCCTAGTCCGACCGAGCCAACATCACCAGCCCGAGTAGATCTTGTAAAAGATGTCTCATATATCACTAAAAATATCACTAAACACACAAGAAAGCCCGGGTGGTCTAGTGGTATGATTCTCGCTTAGGGAGAGCTCAACGAGTTCAGCAACCCAAGCATATCTGCGAGAGGTCCCGCGTTCGATCCGCGGCTCGGGCCATTTCTATTCTTTTTGTCCTTTTGTTTTTATTTTTTGCTTGCTCTCCCTTCTTTTTCTGGACTGGTCGGCTGGGGTTGGTTGGTTGTTGTAGTCTGTGTTGTCGTCCACTCTATCTATCTATCGAGAACCAACTACTACTTCTATACTCGTCAAAGAAAGAGACAGACCATACACGCTTGTGTACCTTGCTTCTTTTTTACATTGTCCATCTTTTCTCTGCAAGTGTAAGAAAGCGACTGTACATACAGACGGAGTAAAAGTAGTCAATCTTGGAGATGGGTGGGTAGACGTAGCTACTCAGTCACCCATCGATATATTATCCACCACCAACATCGGTTTAATCAACACCCAACAATATCATAAAAAGGATGTTAAATAAAAGAAAATCTCGAATACAAAAAGAACATCTTCCATCTTCCTCCATATTACCTCTTAATGATATGTGGAAAACATGAAAAAGAAAAAGATAATGGTCGACGCAGGGATCGAACCTGCGATCCCCCGCGATTTCAGGAGTGAATCTGTAAAGCGGGTGCCTTAACCACTGGGCCAGTCGACCTTGTATGTTGCTTACCTGTTTTGGATTAAGAATATATAAGCCAAAAAACTGGTACTTTTTGCTCATAACACAAACGTCTACCTCACCAGAGGAACAAATGGAAGCATTTAGATCCTACGGCTGATATAAAATTATATAACACCTTTTTTTAGTATAGAGAATCAACTCAATTCGATTAAACCACTGTTCCAGATATGCTATGCACGTATACTAATATTAATACAACAAAGCCAGGTATCTGTCTAATTAAATGCAAAATGATGCTTCCCAATCTATTTCTTATTCTTCGATGGATACGTTCTGTACGGCCTCCTCCACACTAACCCTCAGATTGTCATGGTTATCTGATTCGGATGATTCCGGTGGCACACAGCTAACCGGTGTACTGGAAGTTTTTTCTGCTGGAATGGTTTGTGCGTGCTTGACACGCCCCCAGCGTCGTGTCTTTGGGGGTTCTGGTTTTTGCCCGTTTTTACTCTGAGGGGTTACTACAGGGCTGGCTGGGGAGCCATTCCCTGAGAGATTATGGGTTTGTACGGCTGGGTGCGTTGAACGTCGAGGTGGGGGCAGAGCTGGCGGAGGATTTGAGGCAGATCGGTGGGAATGACCCGGGATCGGAGGGGGGCTAGAGATGTACTCGCAGAATTCCTTCGGTCTGAGCTAGTGGTTGGACTTGAGCTTGGTTCTGCCTCCTCGGGGATCTTATCGCCGTTTTCCTCACCAACAACCCGTCTCCCGCGCCATCGTCTCGCCTTGGGAGGCTCGGGCTTGACTTTTGGCTTCGTTGACGTGTTTGGGCTAGCAGAAAGATTTGGTTCACCGCTGTCTTTGCGGCTAGGTGTGATGACTCCTGGCTTCTCATGCTGGGTTGCTACTTCCTGCACGCTCAAGGACGACGAAGAAGCAGGCTCCAAGTGCATACCAAGCCGCTGAACCTGGCTTAGCTTGCGATGTCGGGGAGTATCTGGTTCATCAAATCTGGTTGGTGACATGGCTTCGGGTGAGCTGGCGATTGTGCTTGTATGGGATATTGTTTTTGTTATTCCGAGCGGCTCGCTAGCACCAGGGTCAGGCTGCACATCGTCGGTTTCTGGATTGGAAGGCGAAACACTTCGCTTGGGCGATTGTTCTGCTGTATCCGACTCCACCTTTCGCATCCAGTCGACTGTTGCACAGCGGACGACGAGCCTCCTCGTTGTCTCGTCGACCTCTTCGAAATGTAAGATTTTGTCATAGTCCGCCTCCCCACCAGATAGCTGCCCCCGAACGAGAGCATTGAGCATTCTCCTAAGTTCATCTTGCTTGTAGTGTGGGGGATATTTCAACTGCGTGTGAGCGAGCAGTGGGTAAAGTACGCGCAGATAGGTGTGGCGCAGGGCGGATGCCTCTTCGGGCAAGTCCAAAAGATTTCGAATCAGAATGTCAACCAGGACATGAAGATCATTAGTATAGAAATATTCGTAAGTTGGAGGAGTTGTAAATATGAGATATAGAAGTTTAAGAGTGAGGAGTTGAAGCGATGTTTCGGCTAGCTCTTGTTAGCGACGCAACCATACTTGTTCTTTAATTGAGGGGGAATCACCTTCTCTGTTGATAAGGAGGATGATGTTCTCTCCAAAGGTTTTATAAAGGTTGCCATGCATAGAAAGCACCTTGATGACCTTATTGGTAAGGCGATTCGAAGGAGATCGTTCGTCGACAGGGTCATGCGCCGAGATCATGAATTGCTCGTTTAAGACTAGCTATCCACTGGTAAGCACAGCCCTGCTACCAAAAACCAGGAACTACTCACCAACACACGAATGACAGGGTAATGGTATGGATCATTGGCGTCATAAGAAAGGTCCTCAATGATTCCAAAGAGGCTCTTGATGAAATCGTCGTCGACGAAAACTGCATACCACATCAATTATGAAACCCTTGAATTCGACACCACTGGGAGGGAAACCAACCAAGATCCTCCATTTTTACTCTCTGAATCCTCGACATCTCATACAGCAAATCCATGAGGAGTCGATGAAGACCAGGCCCATAATCATCATTCCCCTCAGCTTGGAGGAGCTCCACCAGACGCGGAAAAGCACCCTCCTCGTTCATCATCTGAAATGTACTTTCATTCTGTCGGCCGTCGAAGAAGAGAAACGACGTAATCATGTGGAGGGTATTCGTATCGTCTTCCTATAACGTAGTGTTACCATGTGAGTTCCGGGAAATACCCAAAACGCAGGGTAGGACAGGATCGCCGCACCTGCAATAAGCCGTATATGATCTGTCTTCGAACGTAGTCTCCATGAGCGGCGAAGATACTTGACGAAATGAGTTTGTACGAGCAGCGCGAGATGTCGTACTCGGAGTTGAGGTATTCATCTATTTGTCCGTCTCCGCGTCAGTCCACGTGTCGGTGAAGATTTGAAGAACCACTCTATTCTTGTAGAAAACATCGACAATCCCAAAGCGACAATAGAAAATGATTGAACCGGACCTTTATATTTGGTTGTTAGACCTAAATATGCTCGTAACGTGTTATCGATGAGATCTTCGGAACCGCATGGCGTGGAAACAGTTTCCTGTAGTTCTAGACACGATAGTCAGTAAATAGGCATAATCAAATAGCGAAAAGAAGAATATCATTTAAAAAAAAGCAAATAAAAACTCAACGGCAGCGCAGCACGGCGTTGCAGGGGCGCAAAATTACCATCCCAGAACTGTTGTTCATTATCCAAGGAGACCTCAGCGTCCATTTCCCACAGGTCGATCGTCGTCGTCGTCGGGTCTGTCGTGTCTCTGCACTCATCCCGTCCTCGTGCCCGCCTGGTGTTTATTTTTGCTTTCTTCCCTGGGGCTGTGGGCTCCGTGGGGAGGAGAGTGTGGGTTGACGAGGGGGAGAGAACCGGACGATGATGAAATGGTGGCCAACTCAAACCAAGGCGGGCAGCGGCGGGGGGACTCGCAATGCTGTATCCACCATTCATTCCGCGGTGCGATTTGATTGTTTGGAACGCATGATAAAATGCAGCATTTCTACCGCGATGGGGTCTGAAATTTCATGCCGGTCTACGGAGGATGTTTTTATTGTTTGTTGCGTCTAGATTTTTGCTAGCAACTACAAGGATGATCAAACGGCTGTCATATATCTCTAATGGCCTGTGCACGTAATGGAAAAGCAACGCCCGTACTACTGGGGCTTTGGTATCATAATTTTACATAAACTCAAGATAAAGCGACATGTCATAAATATACAACTGAATAGCAATATAGAAGCCATCCAATCTAATATCCAGGGCGCTTGAATGGATGAGCCTCGGTGTTTCTATGTTGTTGTTAGCTCCGTCGTATGGGATTTACTTGGTGACCAACTTACAGAACGTATTCATCCAGATTCACCACGCTGGGATCACTGAAGAGAAGATAGAAGTATTTTAACGTCTCTGCGAGCCAGAATGATTCCATCTTAGCCAGGAGCCGTGGGGTTTCGCTCGTGACGTCGTCAATTGAGGAATGGGCCAACTCCGTCTGGGTGTATTTGGAGACGGCTTCAAACATCTTCCAACCTTTTTGCCGCCAGTAATCATCACCCGTAAGGCGAAACATGATGAAAACTGACTCGATGGCCTCAGGCCGGAGGAGATACTTCCGTTGCGTGATAGAAACCATTCCTGGTGGAAGTCGCTCATCCCGGATCCGCGCATTGACAAAGTCCTCATGAGAAAGTGCCGATGGCTTCACGGGTAGGTTGGTACCCCGGTCTGTTATGTCATTTCCATTGGCTCTTGGTGCAGGTGAAGGTGAAGGTGTTGCTATAACATGCCACCCCGACCCTGGATCACGCTTATGGATGGTGGAATCTTGACGGTTGTTTGCAAGGAAGCTAGATTCTGGTGAAGACACAGGGTCAACCTCCCTGTTCTGCGTTTTCGAGGATCCGAGTTTCATCTCAGTAAGTCTCTCCGCCCCAGAAAATCGGTCTTTTTCGTAGGGATCCAAGGCTCGCCTGTACTCAGTCTCATTCCATGTGCATGGCTCGCCGTTTTTACAAGGCATCAAAATAAAACTCTCAGGCATGATTCCTGTGGTCGTGGATTCATACGCCCACACACAGCCATCAGTGAGCTTAGAGGCAATGTCTAGGTCGCCCTCAATCCCGAATATTTTAGCACCAACCGCGAACATGCCACCTGCAAAGCAAACAAGGTGGGATCCTTCATAATCATAGCGCATCGTGTAGGCTTCTGGCGCAGAATTGAGTGCCAGTGGGCGAACATTGGACAAAAATCGAATGTCACGGTCGTCCTTGACCATTGGCTTAAAGAGTAGATGCTTCCGCGCCGCATCCATGGCTTTCTCGTACATGGTACGGTATTGTTCGTTGAGACCCCCCAAAAGCATATACTCTTTGGGCAGATATTCATATGTCGAATCTGCAAGTGCCCCCATCCCAAACTTTGGCGCCTTTGAACGTAATTTTTTAAGGCCCCCATTGCAGTTCTCACCATCTGTAGTGTAGCTTGGAGACGCATCAACACCCGTGCTCTCTTCTGCCAGATTATCGTAATTGGCTGGTTGAGCATCTTCACTGAGACCACCACCCTTTCCTCGTCGCTGCAAAAAGCTTTTAGAGCTACCCAAATTCGCCGGTGAGGGTGCTGCACTATAAGCAGGCTTTGAAGCACTGGGGAAATCGTCACGTCTAACTTCGGAACTGGCCCGTGGTTGATGCTGATTGCAACCAGAAGCATCAACCTCGAGAGGCCATAAACCAGGAATGATTGTTTCGGTTTGGAACTTCTCGAGCTCGTTGGTAATTCGTGCGATAGCATCGTAGTATTTGTCCTGTTTAGTCAACTGCGCCAGACGGGTGAATTCCAAAGAAAGAGAGCCAATCTCTGCCAGAACAGCTACTTTATCCGCAGTGTGAGGTTGGGACACGTATTGTGGTGCCCATTTATAATAAAGCATTGGCATCCGGTTGGGCGTATCGAAAACCCCAATGAGGACATCTGCCAGCTCGACAGCCTTGTCCAAAAGCACATCGTACTTGTGACCCGAAATTTCGTATGCTCCGAGCAAACCACCCAGGTAACGAATGACCGTTTCAAAGACAGGAATGTCCTTCCTTATACTGGTAGTAAAATCAATCTTTTTGACCTGATCCACCGCCATGGAGAACTCCTCTTTCAGTTCCATGATCCAGAGGGTATCCAGGCCATCAACAAGTGTTGCACCCCATCCATTGAACGGATCCCGATATCCACCTTGAAGGGGCTTGAGCTCGTCATGGCCCATGGCAGACGTCTTATATGCACTCCACGCATGCTCGAAGGATTGCTTGATGCTAGCCAGCTTTTGCAATCGTTGCAGTTTATCCCCTGACGACTCATCCCTGATTTTCGCCTGCAGTTTTGGCAGAGTTTTGGCATTACCCGTCGGAAGCTTGATAATGTCCGCTGGTGCTAGCGGAAACTGCTCCGGAAGTTTTTTCCAGCGAGACTGCTCCTCCGCCCCGGGAAGGACTGCCTGACCCCCTGAACCGAACTCCGCGTCGATTTCATTGGGTGTTTTCTCGAGACCTCCCTTCGTACCCCCCTTCACTTGGTCGCCCGACGGTATTGTGGGTTTCTGGCTGGCAGCCGGGTCATGAACGGGCTCTTGATCATTTCCAGGTCGGTTTTTCGGGGTACCCGGCAATTGTTGATCCGCAGGGGAAGGGTTCACCGGAGTATCAGGAGTGGGAGGGGTAATGTTCTCCTTGCTGCCAGCAGCGGCGGGATCGTGAGGGAACGGTTCGGGACGATCAACAATGGGCGGGGTTTTTGAGGACACGGCCAAGTCGCGAGATCGAGTGAAATAAAAGACGGACAGGATGAAGACAGTCGTAAAGATGAGGATGATTCGATATCGACGAGCACGAAACATGATGGGTGATTCTCTCGTTCTCGAGAGGATTGCACAGCAAAAGGAGGCACCGAGATGGAGTGATTGATTTATCACGCGACAGACATATAACCTCGGTGGAGCTCAAAGAATGGACTGTAGGAAGAAACAGTTCAGAATCAAAGCATCATTATTGTGAGAAACAGTCGATCGAAATCTTCCACTGGCTAACGGGAGAGTCCGGGAGGAGAAGGAAAAGGTTGTTAGAAGTCGAACTGACCTCTGGAAGGCTGAAGTGCTTAATTAGTATGTAATACAGCCAAGAGCCCCCAAGCGCCTTCTTTGTGATGAGTTTTTCTCAGCCTTCTCAGACAGTGGGGGCTACTTGGAGAATCTAAGACATGCAGACTGGGCGTTTTTAATTCTCATCTTTGTACTTTGGACTTTGGCAGTTTCTGAGAGAGAATTGAATTGAAAAGGTTTCCCTGTTTGGACGGAAGTCAATACCTAGTAGCAGCCCCGGATCAGCGATCAGGGATCAGCGCTGGAGATGGACCCTGAATGAATTACTCCGTATATCCATCCAAACAGATCAACTGTACTACATAAGTGGAACTGATTATGGAGAGCATATGTATGATACTTAATTAAATCAACACTCGCTGATTGCAACAAAACTGATGCTTTTCTCAGACTGAATTCAAGTCAGCAGCTCAGTCAGGGGCAATTGCTGTGTATGTAATTTTACCAGGTTATTTTTACTTACCTGCTAGCTGCCCTTTTAGTGGAGCGATAAACCCCACTAGACCTGAACGGGATTAGTGCTGTATAGGGTTTCCGTCAACATTGAAGACTCGAGACAGTCTGGGCAGAACCAACGTTCTTATGGCTGAAGCAATACTGGATTCAAGTCATCGAACTATATATTAGTGATATCGCTGATATTGTATTCCTGCATATTCTAGGAAAACCGTCAACCATGAATGGGGAATCCATTTCATCAGCCATTTACTAGTCTGTTGCCCGACATCCCATATCATTCACTCCCAGGAATTCCCCCAGCAAACCCAGGGTGACTGGCCGAGTAGTCAAGCAGCTGCCTTTTCTTACCAAAAGCGCAGGGACTTGCCTACTTGGAACTCCCACGAAGTCCTGGGTTCAAATCCCAGCTGGGGCTCTGGTCCTCTTTAGCTGGACCACCCACCTGCTGGAATTCGTTGAAAACCCTCCTCGGAGGCTTTCGTAGCCCTGGAATTCCAGTCTTCGATAGGAGGCTGGTTGGGTGCGCTTTTTGCTTTTTTTAAACAGTTTTTTATATATATTTTGAATATATCTTTTATTGCTTTAAAACACCCTTCGGCCATTGCTGCGTTCGAACTCAAAGGCAGTCCCCAGGCCCAACAAATCCCTAATTTCCTACTGTTTATCTGCTATCGTCTCGCTCACTACAACTGTCTTCTGATCAGCGGTGCTCTGCACATCACCCTGTTCTTCATCCCGATATTCAGACTGGGCAGCGGCGTGCTTGTCGTTCTCAATGGGAGTGTGGTTCCTGGCGACCAGCCAGGTAGGGAAGACCGCAAGACCTAGCTAGGTTAATAATTGCCCCTGAGAGACAAGTTATCTGACATACCTAAAAGGATCGTGTTGACAGCTAGAGGAACTCTCCCACCATACCAATCCCGAGTGTTGATGCCAAATGAGACGGCCTGGGAGAAACTCTCCTGTCCACGGAGGATACCAGATAACCGAGCTAGAAAATGTCAGCAAACTTAAATTCGAGAGAGACTTGACGCCTCATACACAACTCGGAGATATTGTCAGTCATGGTGGAAACGAGGTAATAAAGCCAGTTCTGCAATGCCTGCTGGGAGAATTCTGCAACCGTGTGGATTAGCGATGAACAGCCTCTAGGATTAGGAGATACATACGCCAAAGCAGAATGACAAAGAGGCCTTCGGTGAAGCCTTTGTCTGACCAGTCGTATGTTGGTGGGTTTGCAGTGTACTTCTCCTGGACCACCCAGCCGTACACCCATGCGACGATATGAAGGGCAATCACGTAGTAAAGACTGCAAGACTGATCAGTATGCTATGCCAATTAATACTTGGGCTAAAAGGTCGCACCTGTAGTTGATGCGGTTCTTGATCGATATGCCACGATAATCTAGGAATCGGCTGATAATCCCAGACGAAAAGAGGTTTGCAAAATTACCTTCATGATGGTCAGTTTCACCAATTGAATACCTGGTTCATGAATCAACTTACTGACGAATCCAATTAGAGCACGAGCTCGAACACCGAAGTAATACGTTTCGAAATCTTCGCAAGTCAGCAATCTTCGATGCAGCATGAGGAATTCAAGCATACTTGTACTGTACTGATTGAAGTACGCTGCCCAGAACACTGGAAGCAGCAAAAGGACCTCATCTATACAGAAGTTAACCAAAGAAACTTAAGAAACTCACCTCCTTCCGACAAGACAGTCTCCAAAGCTCTCGCATCTCTGCACGCCATGAATCCTGCAAAACGACCCGCACTTTGCTATTGTCACTGCGCTGGACCTTTTCAGGGGGCGAGAGAAAGAATGCCATAGGAACAGAAAGACATTGAAGTGCGACAAAGATGAGGTAGGTCTCTTATAAGGGGTTAGCCAGTATCAATATGAGCACTAGGGAAGACATACCCGAGTCGACCTTGCCCTTTTTCTTTGCTTCAGCAGAGCTATATACCAGTAAGCAACCCCCCAAGGAATTGCATCTCTAGAGATACTCACTGGTTGAGTCCCAGAACAATAGCCCCTCCCACCAAGGGGCCACCTGTACGGAACCAAAGCCAGATACTGTTCGTGGTCAATGAGGATATTCAGCCCGACAAGGCTCGAATGCGACTCACTTCATATATCTGCCTCTTTTGGACGGTTCCGGGTAGCCCAGGGCCACAGCACCTTCAGAAGCCCAGAAAAGACCGGCACTAGATATGTGAGACTGCTGTCTTTTCTTATTCGAGGCTGAACTTACGACAATCCACAGGCTACTGCTCCAACGAGCACGAACCAAACATTGCCCTGAGTCGAATTAGTGTATTCCAGCGATGCATGAACCGACGGGTCCTTACATAGCGATTGTTCGTGTACAAAGCAGCCCTATACCACAATCAGTCAGACATGCTTCAGTATTCTCCGTGCAGAATTCACATACGAGTAAATTGGATATCCGACCGCTCCCAACAACAGAGTCCAATTCAATCCGATCCGGTTCGCAATCGGACCACCAAAGAGACACAAGAAGCCCACTGTTGCTGCAGTCAGCGCATGTAAACCAAGTGATTTTCAGATTACTTACTAAGACCAAAAACCAGAGCATTGGCAGCATTAATCAAAAAGGGAGACTCGGCACCACCAGCACCCAAAGAGTTCATGGCATTCCACAAACCCGGGGCCATGAAGCCCACACCACCGATGATACAGGCATTGAAAAGGGTAGTGTGATACCATGTTCGCTTTTGCTGTATCTGTACATTGTCAGGCGACGACGCCGAGATGGACGATTGTTCGGCCATGGTGCACATACAACTTTGTCAATCTCAAAGGGACGGCCGACAACCAAGGTCGATATTTATATTATTTTGTCGCATTTCCCTGTTGAGAAATCCTCATCAACAAGAAAAATTGCGTGCTCAAGTGCTAGGACTCACGATTAAGAGTAGCGTGCCAATTCCATGCTACAGTGCCACATGGTTATAGACCCCAAGACGG
Organism: Aspergillus sp. 'subgen. Cremei'; assembly: GCA_019976455.1. Lineage (NCBI taxonomy): Eukaryota > Fungi > Ascomycota > Eurotiomycetes > Eurotiales > Aspergillaceae > Aspergillus > Aspergillus sp. 'subgen. Cremei'. Next base: position 1,016,238 of record JAFBMR010000006.1, read on the forward strand.
GTAATTTGACAGGTGGAACACCTGCTTTTTCGGGTTGGACCGCCATGCAAATGCGACTAAACGGGCCCAGTTCTTCAGATCGACATCACCTCATACTATCTAGACTGCATGAGTTGATTTAAGAATCTATGTTTTTATAGATGTTTTCTTTTGATGTGTTGGAGAGAAAAATGTGCATGGGGAATTTTAAACACCAATGGTTATAGTTGAACCTTGTTGACATTATGCAATAAATATATAGTCCGAGAAGCTAATATTCGAAAATTGTACAAGGTATGTTTTATCAAATCGACGGATTCATCGAATGAATCAACACTGCAAGGAAAGATGTAAATCCGTATAACTTGCATATAGATAAAAAAAAAAGTACTACATATGTAAATAATGGCAATGTCAACCATATAGACAACATAGACAACATATACTATAGGAACAACATCTCAATCCAAATACATCTACAGAGGAAAACCACTTAAGTTGAATCTTATAATCATTCATCGTAAATCCTTTATATATACAGACACCGTCTACCAGCGTCCACTCTCGGCCATACCGCGCTCGGCCTCCTGCTGGGCGTGGTGCTTAGCCTTCTGACGGTCAATGAAGTCAAGACCCTTGGTCTCAACCTCACGGTCGACAAAGGCACCGATGAGTCCGGCAACGACCTCCTTGGCTTTGGCGTGCTCGTCGACCTTGCCTATAGGAGAAGTATATCAGTATTTATTGCTGTATGGCGGGGAGGGAGGACAGGGAGGGCATACCGTTGCGGGCCTCGTGCTCCTCGTAGGCCTTCATGGCCTCGTAGGCAGCGGCACCACCGATCAGCTCGTGGGAGAACTTGGCCTCGTGGGGGCGCTGGGTGAGCTGCTCGTGAGCCTGAGCGTGCTCGGAGTCGTCTAGATAGACAGTTAGACAGTGTAACATGAAGTGTGGGTGAGTATAAGAAGACAAGACATACCGCTGAACCAACCCATTGTGATGAAAGAAAGTCTTGAAATTAGAAGAAGATAGAGAGAGAGGATAGAAGATGATGGAGAGGGGGAATAGTAGAAGAGGGGCAAACAGGGGATATTTATACCCATCCCAGGATTCGGCTACCACGGTCTCATCACGATGCGCTACGAAGCCAGCTAAGCCTTTTCAGCATTAATGCTTAGCAGTGCTGGGCGAAGCCATCCTATCGATCGATGGCTGAGGCGGTGCGGGGCGATTTGGTTCCAATGGATGAGGAGGGGAGATTCTTGGGTTCAGCTGAGGTGGTTGTTTGGGTCAGGGGAGGGAGAGCGCAGAACCAGGGAGAGATGATGCCGAATTTGCATCCGGTATACAAGTCAGATAGTGCCTGAGACTGGGATATTATCTCTGATGGAGTTCTAAACATCATTCAATCTCCATGAAAAATAAAAAGGAAGAAGGGAAAAGAGGCAAAAAGACCAGCCGCTGCCCCACTGCAGACACAGATTTGCCGTGCCGTGGCGCAGACAGAAGATGATGCTCAACACGAACACTCGTTGTATTTGAGCTGAGTGAAGTGTTATATCAGCTAGACTATTATATCTCTTCTGATAAAGATATCGTGATAGAATATATTGAGTTATATTATCCGAATTGATTTATGTGGTTATTGATTAATGTCTCAGAATACGTAACCTCCCCGGATCGGACTAGCGCCGTGCTTTAGAGGCATCTTCTTTTTCTATACACAAAAACCACTTCAACCTTCAACAAAACACCCATTCAGTGCCCTCCACACCGTCTAAACCATCGATCTCGGTCGAAATCTAAGTACTGGTCCCTCCTTCCCACAGGAAACTCGATCAAACAACTGGAACTCTCGTGGATTCGTCCTCCCGGCTTCGCCGAGTAAACTCCCACCCCCCAATTCCCCATCAGCACCATCCGCAGTCTTGAAATCATACATCAGAATCAAAGAGGCAATCGTCACCATCAACTCTGCATATGCGATTGGTTTCCCAATGCAGGTCCTCGGCCCTCGTGAAAAGGCATTATACGCCGCTTGCGTTACGCGGACTTGCTCCGGGGAGAACATGTCCGATTCGGGCAAAAAGCGCTCAGGGAGAAAGTCGTGTGGTCGAGGGAAGTATTTTGCATTGTGCTGGAGAGGATAGATGCCTGTTCCAACTCCGCAGCCTGCGGGGATGAAATGGCCGTCGATCGTTTGGCCACCGGGACGGACGACGCGTGCCAGACAGGTGGCGACGGATGGTGACATTCGCAAAGCTTCGTCTATACAGGCTCGGAGGTATCCACAGCTACCCAGTCGAGGACCAAGTCGGATTTCATCTGCGTGGTTGAATTGACTGCGGATTTCTGCTGCGAGTTGGTTGTATGCGTGGGGGGAGATGCTGAGATAGAAGACAACGGCACATAAGGCAGTGGCAGTGGTATCGTACCCTGAAGATCAGCATCTTATACCCTCATATGATAAACATATCAATCATACCAGCAATCGTCAAATGAGTCGCTTCAGAATGAAGATCCGCATCACGAAGCTTCTGCTCCCCCTGCGAAAGAAGCGAAAAGATAGTTCCCTCCTTCTGCTCCATTTTGCCCTGAACATGATTCGAAACCATCTTATCAACCAGCTTCAAATATCGAATCCGACTCTTGATCGACTCGGGAAACAACTTCCTGTCCATTCTCCCAAGGTACAACCATGGGATCTGCATGAGCACCGTAGTCCGCACGTTGGACTCTTCAATATCACCAATAATCGACCGATGAGTATCATCATTCAGCAGGTCATGCTTCGCCCCGAATATAATATCAGCCATAATGTCAAACGTCAAGTAACTACACCAATCGGACATCTTCTTCGCAGGACCCCACTGTCTCTTCTCTTTATCTTCTTCCTGACCCAAATGGCTAGGATAAAGCAGCGTACAGAACTGCCTCACATGGCTCATAATCCGATGCTCATATCCCCGAAGAGCCTTATCCGAAAATGCAGGATACAGTTGTCTGCGTCGGGTGTGGTATTCTTTATCATCGACCAGCGTCATGATATTCGTTGCTTTTCTGTTGAGACGATTATACTCCTCGCCTTTGCCGACATTCGCACCTTTCAAGTAGATATCTAACCCATTAACCGAAGCTCACGTATAGAAGGAGCAAGCTCACCATTCGCAGATTCGAGTGTATTAAAAATCAACATATTCGGCGAAAGACGCACAACCGGTCCTATACACCACCATCCCATCTTCATCAGCAATTTTCAAGAATCAACAGGGGTGATAAAAAGAAAGAAGTACCATATTTCTCATGCAAAACCCACAAATGTAAATGAATATCTCCCTTCCAGGCATGATAGGCTCTATTGAAACTCGTAAACTTGGACAAAAACGGCCCGGGATATTTGGATAGAGGGTGGAAATATATTTGATAGATGATATATCCGGCGATCTGTCTAGCTTGTCAGAAATACATAGATAGAGTGATTGAGATAGAGATAGAGATAGAATAGAGAAGAACATACCCAAACAACCAAAGAAGCCAGCAATAACGATGGGATCAGAGTGAGCCCCATCTTTGACGTTGATAAAGAGTAGGTGAAGAAAGGCTAGGGATTAGGTTTGATTTATACGCTTTTACTTATGTCTAATTTCTCATTCATGTATGTATACTTTCAATCAATTAACGCGTCTACGCCCCAGTAAGGGATCTTCCGAAGTGCATCCATGGGTGTAACAACACAGGTTTGTCTTGTCTGTTAGTGACACTCTGATACCTCGTCTATGTTGCGTTGGATATTAGACCGGCTTGGTAGGGCTGGCCAGATAGAGGGAGTTCTATACAATACAGAGTAGTTACGAGTAGTTACTCAGACTCTGTAATTTCCCACTACATATGGCATGATGGAATAAATTTTACATTTGTGGAAATTCTGGTGAGGGTGGTGAATTTCTTGTGACTATCCAAATCTGATCATGCATGCATCTCTATGTGGAATATACGTGGCCTCGTGTCACCATCAATTTATTTAGATAGAGCTCACCGTCAATTCAGTAAACCTTGTTTTTCTTGCGAATTCCAATATTCCAAAATAACAACTTAAACAGAATGACGTGATATGATGATTTGCATTTCATACGATATCAGCCTATATACCAACTGTTGTTCGTCCTCTACCGTTATTACTTGCTTTCTGAAACTGTTGGATAAGTCCCAAGACCCCACCGCCTCCGGCAATCGCTTCCACATTCTCACCTCTCTCGCCGTTGTGGTCTTCGTCTTCTTCTAAATGGTCCATCATGTTGACCCTCCATGAGTCGCCTAGGTTGCTATCGCTGTTGCCTACTCCACCGCTCGACCCTCCGGTGGCTTGTGTTGGTTGCCCGGTTTGGGGACTGCTGACATCCCTCGAGTGCGACTCATCGTCATCTTCAATCGGGTCTGATACACCGAGTGGTGGACGTGCCGGTCGGTAACGCGAATATGGAGTTCCGCGGTTCACGGAGCGGAAGCCAGATGCCGAGGGCTGGTGATGCGGATCAAGAAGCATGGAGGGTGCGGGGGAGGGTTGTTCACCCAACCCCATAATGTTGAACCGGGGAGGCCCAAAAGCAGACTGCTGGGCTATGGAGGCACCTCCTCCCGGTCCAAATGGCCGTGCCTGTGTCTGGTCAAGCCTATCGCCGATTCCGCCTATTTCAACGCCTGAGGGAGACCCAAGCGTTGGGAAGTTCGGTGGCGGGTGGAACGGTCGTCTGCCAGGCGGCACTCGTTGGTTGGTGCCGTAATTATCCAAGAACCCATAGTACGACGCCAGCATCTTGCCGTCTTTGGCAGAAAAGTAGTCCGCCCGCAGGTCCTGCCTCGCGGGGTCTCGTCGACCGGTATTACCTTGCGATATCACATTCGCGCCCTTTTTGAAATCAAAGACAGCGAAAGAGCAGAGATATCCCATCCCGTCAACATGGACAGTGAACTCCCGGAAGAAATCGATGATACGGTCACTGCACTTGGGCAGGCTGAACCACAGAATAAACGGCGTGAAGATCAAGCTCAGCATCTCTTCTAGGAAAATCATAATCTTCATCTGATAAATCGTAGCAAATTCCTTCCTAACCTCGTCGCTATGCAGCCGTCCCTTCCAATGACTGGGAAAGTAGTGTGTGAAATTAATCACCTCAAGCAGAGCGTATTCGGGATCAAAAACATCCGTCTCTTCAGGCACCATGCCCCGAGCAACGGCATAAATGGACCCAAACACACCCAGGTAAAATAGAACCGTTCGATCAGGTGTTATTTCAAATCCCAAGAACAGCTCCGGGTCGATAAGGGAACCAAGAGCCAGCACCGATGCCAGGGCACCTGAAATGAATGCCACGAACTGCGCCGCTTGAGCCATTTTGTCATTGGGGAATTGATCCAGATAGCGACTGGCAAACGGATACGACATGTGAATCCGTTTCTCGAATAAGTGACGGAGCTCATTGAACTCGCGAAATTTCCAGTCTCCCAGGGGGGTGTATTGGCGGGACCCGATCTGGGACGGGTTCTTCTTAAACTCGTTAAAATAACGGAAAAAATAAAGCATCAGACTAAAGACGACAAGAAAGGGCGCTACAAAAATGTTCATGATGCCCGCAATCATGAATCGTCGGCGCAAGCCTTCACTCAAGGCCCGGCGATGAGTGTCCTTGAGGAACAAGGTTCGGACTTGGCCTTCCTCGTTAAAAACATAGTCCATAATGCAGAGTTGGAGATTCCAAGCTAGTGTGTTTGAGAAAAACTGACGGTTCTTAAGGAAGGGTACGGGTAAGGTTAGATCTAGTATGTCTTTGTTCACCAGCGCAATCAGATAGTTTTCCTTCCGCATAAGCCGGTTGGCAATATCGTGAGCATCCATGCGCTGCTTCGACTGACTGCCTATGAATTGACGATGCTTGGCAGAGACCGCAGCGGCGGTGGCGGGGTTTGCATCCCTGAGTGTCATGAGTCGACTTACAATCTCCTGCCATGAGATGGTCTGTATCTCGGCATCAGAGACACCCAGCAGGTACAAATAAAACTCATGCATGTGCTTGAGCCTTCTGATATCTAGCAGGAATTGCAATACCTTCCAGATCCAGAAAAAGGTGAGCAGCCAGAGGAGTAGAGTCGAGGATGTGGACATTTTTGAAGTGCATCGCGGAATAAGTATATCGTCCATTGTCTTGCTCCCTGGGACACGGTGGTAGTCGATGCAGTTTGTGAGAAAAGTGGTAAATCCCACAACAAAGGCAATGGTTCTACCAGGCCCAACTGTTAGCTGTGTTTCAAATTAGTGACCAAGCAGATCGAGAGCACATACAAGGAGTACAACGCCCGGTTCAGCAGCATAGACCATATTCCCCTCCCCAAATAGTACGTATAAACATCTTTCAAGAAGTTATCCAGGTTTTCAACATTTGCCCATCTCCACATCGCTTTATCCTTTGGGTGGATTGCAGCCAAATTGGGCTGCTTGACCGACCATCTTTGCACCGGTGGATGTCTTCGTATATTCGCATTACCAGTATTATGCAGGGGCTGTTGCTCCCTGGCCGTCTCCCAACGGGCTCGGTCTCCCCGTGATGAAGGGCCGGCAACAGGAGGCTCTGGATCGGGGTGGCGGTGAAGACCAGGAGGAGGGGGAAGTCGGGTCTTGAAGTCGTCGTCATCCTGATGCCCCTCGACCAAAAGGGAAGCAGGCACATCGTCATCCACATCTTCGGCCTCGTATCCTGGGGAAGTCGACTGCATCCATCTAGGACGACTGGCCTTGCGATGTCGGGAGCCCGCCTTGCCATAACCCTCTCCCGAAGCGCGGCGTTGACGCCCTTGGGACAAGAAGGCGGTACTCGGACTCGTCAAGCCACTCTCCCTGGCATCAGCCAGAGCTTCCTCCAGCTCCCCATCACTAAATCGATCCCTATGGTCATCCTCGTCAAATGTCAAGCCGGCCCGTTCCTCCACATCTGATGAATCCGAGTCGGCATCGTGTTGTCGAATTGCCTCGTACACCGATCGTGAAGCTGTAGGAGGGAGGAAGCGGGATAAGATATTTGATGTCATCATCTTGAGTTAGTCTAGGGGAAAAAAAGAAAATCGATATAAAGCTGTCTGTTGCAGTTCAACGCATGGTAGCAACCCACAAGTCGGGGCAGTTTCTAAGGGTCAGTTGAGGGCCATCCAGAGTATGATGTATTGTCTTCTGAAGTCGAGGCGCGCAAGACGCTTGAGAGGACAGAACTCGGATATATAACAGAGCATTTAACACAGAGTCATTCCTCCAGGAGGATCTGATGAGGACGGATGCTAAGGGAGGTCGTTTGACGGCATCTGCGTGCCTGATGACCGGGGCTGCCAACTTGCCCTCGTGATAAGGCAAGCTATGATGCAGGCGGACAGCAATCGTGGATGACTGAGGCCGCCGCTTTCCTTTCTTGGCGGGAGATCATGCATGTGACCAATCACGTGATAAGGCGGAATATTGTATGGCCGGCGAGTGACGATTACATAAACCCAGCAGTGATCATTGACGACACGAGTCAGCGAAAGTGGGATGGGCAGCGAGGGCAGACGCTGATTGGCTGTGGGGGCAGCACGGATTGGCCTCTCTGGTTCGTGCGGGGTGGATCCAGTGATCTTTGCGACCTGATTCACAGCTGAAAAAAGACCCCGTTTATATTGCACAGAAACGGGAGCAGCTGAGAAGAGGAGGCGTCGATATATATTGGGCAGAAGAAGCTGAAACAGCCTCCGCTTCCTTCCAGAAGATTACATGCGCACCTAGTCAATAGCAAGCCATGGTTGCTGTGGCTGATAGTACACTGTCGTGCTATCATGCTCGGTTGATTGTCGGCTTTCCTTTGGTCCGTGGCAAAAGTTACTAGGCAATAAGTGTTGCCCATCATCTGAAGTTTACTGCTATTATTATTATGGCTTGGTCAGATGAACTCGGCTGGAGAACTTTACTATCGTCATTTGGCGAGGTCCACATTGACGATTTGCTTGACATTTTCGATAAATGAAAATGACTGGTCAATGGCATATTACCAGAGTCAATCGATATATCACCAGGAACCCAAGGACTGGGTAATTGCTTATTATTTCATTAAATAATCGGTAGCCAGGATAGGAATAAGAAAATGAGCATGAACCCACAGCTGGGGCCACTACTGTACAGGATTTACTTAGTTTTTTGCTTAGAGCTGCAGACAATTCCAGATGGCGTTATGATTAGCCCCCGATTAGCCCCCGAGACCGAGTGTTCACCGTAGTAGAAAGTGAAATGAATATATAACATGAATTGTTGGGAGCAATTGATATGACTGCCACGTAAGCAGATGATCATAGCTAAGAAGTAGTCCTCAGAGGCTCAGACTTAGAGGCTCAATAGATGATGCTACTCCAAATAGATAATTGAGACAGTGTTGATTATTATTGATACTTGATAGGTAAAATACCTGAAGCTGATCAGGCGGGGCTGAGCATTATCACGGCTCAAACAAAGCTACTAAACACCTCGAGTAGTATACTATGTAGACATGATGATTCATTACTAGGCAATAATATAACTAATAGATGATGAAAATGAAAGTCAATCACCAAAGGTACCATCCAGCTCCAAAAGTACCTCTTTTTCACCCGCACTTTTGGTCTGATATTCCTCTTATTGGCGGTGGACCTGAAGAGATTCCGAAAAAAAGAAAGAGAAACGCCCAACCTTTCAGTTCCAGTAATAATACGACTCCATCATCATCATCATCATCACCACGTCTTTTCTTTCTTTGTTTCTTTTCTTTCTTTTCTGGCTTTCTTTTCTTTTCTTTTCTTTCTTTCTTTCTTCTGCTGTTTCTAGCCTTCTTCCAGAATCCTTTCCATCCTTTCTTCCTTCTTTTCTCTGTGGCTGTTCCCCCCTCTTCCCGCGACAAACACCGCCTCCCGCCCTTCTCGCTTACTTCCAGTCCTTCTTTACCCCCCCATTCCACTCCATCCCCGTCCTTTGCGGTCGTACAAAACATACATCCTGGAAGTGGGATCTGCACCACCTGGAGAGGAAAAAAAAAAGAAAAAAAAGAAAAACAATTATAAGGAAGAAAAGAAAAAAACAGCATACTCAGATACCATGATTATTATTACATCTGATATTATTTAACATAATTGAAAAAAAGAAAAGAAAAAAAAGACCTTTGTAATAATAATACAGAAAACAAGGTTAACTGATGAAGGTGCGCTTCTTCCCCCCAATCCTATCCACACTTCACCAACGCCTTCACTCGCCAACCTCCCTCTACCTCAATGATATCACGCCTTTGCGCTCTTCTTCCCTCTTTTGATTTTCTTCCTCCTTCTTGGGGGTTTCTTCAAAACTGACAATGGTCTTCTAGCACCGACATCGTAACGGTCGACTGGTTGTTGGAGGACTGGACACTCACCACGCTTGCTAAAGTTGCCTTCTTCCCACCGCCGTGCTCCCATCCCCCTCATTCCCTTCCTCCTCCTCTCTCTCTCACTCTCTCACATCCACCCCTGAACGGAAGCGAAACAACGCTGGGTTGCGCGTCTCGTCACTCATCGGCTGTGTCTCCAATCGCGCCCGGCCTCGACCGAATGTGCGACTATACTTTCCTCCCTCTTCCCGGACTCCATGCGTTCAGCTAGCGACCCACTGGATGACAGAGGCTTTCAATTGTTTCGAGGACGGTTGCGCAGCATACGTTAGATGCCAACGTGCTGCAAGGTAACATTCAGAAACCGAAATAATAATAATATTAATAAAAAAAAAAAGAAAAGAAAAAGGGCGACTGGGCTGTGTGTGTATGTGTTTGCGTTGTGAGCCCGTTCGAGTGTCGCCGCTGTCGGATTTACGTGCATAACCGGGGGGACGAAAAAAAGGAAAAGAAAAAGAAAAGCAACGAAAGATGGAGTCGGAAAATTCAAATGGCTTCAACAAGCGGAACTCGACCGCCCACCAGGGGTTCTATACTCGTCCTGTAGAGCGACGGGCCAGCAAGAAATCGTCGTCCAAGGACCGTCATGGGATGGTATATCCTGACAATTTTAGGGACACGGGCATCCGCACGGTCACGCCGGATTCCACCTCCGATACTGGCAACCATTCTCCCTTGTCGTCCGAAGCGGAGCATCGTTCTGGAAGTGGAGCTCCCTCCCCTCGCGCTCCTGTTTCGACAAGAACCACCGAGAGTGATCGCCGTCGCGACATTCACCCTTACTATTCTGCAGGGGATGAGGATGAGGCCCAAGTGGAGTTGAAGAGTCAACGGGCGCGATCACAGACTACAAACTTTGACGAACAGCGAAGCGAAATATCTCCGAATTCCCTCTTCTCCAGATCTCGAAACCGTTTAGGCTCCATCAACACCACCAGTCCTCAACCCAAGGTCCCCGAAGATTCCCTCAGCTCGATCGGATTCCCATCCATCCAATCGCCCACCTATTTCAGTCAAACAATCGCCCGACACCGCTTAAGCAAACAACCCCCGAGTATATCTGGCCTGGCGACCGGGTTGGCAGCCAGTCAGGCCTCACTGCCATCCCCTCTCACGAATGCCGATTCGTCCAAGATCCTACAATTGATGAAAACGACATGCGGGCGGATGCATGGGATCCTTTCATTTCGGACCGCTTCTTCAACGTCTTGGACTTCGGGATACTGCGCCATCAACGTGGCCACGGGAAGTTTGATATATCAGGCTAAAGGGGAACCTGCGCTGGCCAAGACTCTGATTCCTGACCTGCGTGGTTGCCGGGTTCGAACTCTGTTTGACCAGGAGCTGCAGACCACATACCTAAGCGTTTCCACATTTACCTCGGGCCTTGGCATCCAATTGAGGCCCCATGTTAGTGAGACTTTTGATTCGTGGCTTGCTGCTCTCCTCTGCTGGCAACCGATCCGACCCAAGGGGGTACAAAACAAAATGACCAAGCCCCAGACCGTGGCCATTGGGGACCGCCGCCTCGCCGAACGTCGGCGAAATTCCGAAAGTACCGTACAGAAGGATGCTACTATCATCAAGGTTGGTAAAATGCTCATGTGGGACAAACCCAGCGCGTCCGGAGCACGGCCCTCGTCCGGTCGTCGTATATCGACGTACCGACAACAGAGGGCGCTCTCCTCCTCCTGGCAGAAGGTGAGCTGCACACTGCAGGAGAATGGCCATTTCAATCTCTACACCGACCCAGACACCACCCTCGTCACTTGTATCCAATTATCCCAGTTATCCCGCTGTGCCGTGCAGCAGCTCAACTCGTCCGTTCTGGAGGATGAATTTTGCATTGTTATATATCCACAGTACGCAGCACATTCGATCTCTGAAGCCCTATCACGCCCGATATATCTCGCCCTAGAAAGTCGAGTTCTTTTTGAGGTATGGTTCGTGCTTTTGCGTGCCTTCACTATCCCGGAACTCTACGGTCCTGCGTCGTCGATTGAATACGACCCGAAAAAATTGCGAGTACCGGAGAATACCACCACTACATCTACAGCAGACATGTTCAGAATTGAACGAATACTTACAGTGAGGGTGACGGAAGCAAAGCTATTCCGCAATAAAGAAGATGAAACTCCCAAAAGCAGAAAGCCATCTAGATCTCATGGTCATACTTCGCCGACCTCCGCCGTGAGTGACTACTATACGGAAGTCGTTTTAGACGGAGAAGTTCGAGCCAAAACTGCCGTTAAATACCGCACTGCGAATCCCTTTTGGCGGGAAGATTTCACGTTCAGCGACCTACCGCCAGTTCTATCACAGGTTTCAATATTTGTCAAGACACTAAATCCATCTCAGAAGGACTGGACGCTTATTGCCCATGGGTCGTATGCCTTGAACCGAGATGCCAACCCTACGAGCGTGTTGAACGATATTGAGCTATCCTCTACCGATACCATACACGGACGAGTCGATCTGCGATTGGATGATCTGCAACCGGGCGTGGAAACTGAGAAATGGTGGCCTATTGTGGACGACAGAGATCAATCGGTAGGCGAGATGCTGATGAGGGCAAGGATGGATGAGACTGTCGTCTTGATGTCCGATGAATACAAGCCAATGTCCGAGCTCCTTCATTCCTTTACGAACGGCCTCACTATACAAATGGCCCACATTATGTCGTCAGAACTGAATCAGTTGTCCGAAACCCTTCTCAACATCTATCAAGTCTCGGGCCAGGCAGTCGAATGGATCTCAGCGTTGGTCGAAGATGAAATTGACGGGGTCCACAAGGAATCGACGGTCAACAGGCTTAGGTATACCACGCGGATACATTCGAACGATGCCAGAGAAACTGGGCAAGATAGGGAGGTTCTTGTTAGAGACTTAGGGCGGACTGCCACTGTGGAGGCCAATCTGCTTTTTAGAGGGAATTCCCTTCTGACCAAGGCGCTTGATTTGCACATGCGCCGGCTTGGAAAGGAATACCTCGAAGAGACAATTGGAGACCGGTTACGGGATATCGACGTGGATGATCCGGAGTGTGAGGTCGACCCGTCTCGAGTGCAGCGCCCGGATGATCTCGAGCGTAACTGGAGAACCCTAATCAACCGTACTACGGATGTTTGGAAATCCATCGCCAATTCCGCATCTCGATGCCCGGCTGAGCTACGACTCATATTCCGACACATTAGAGCCTGTGCGGATGATCGTTATGGTGATTTCCTCCGGTCTGTTACATACAGTAGTGTTTCTGGTTTTCTGTTCCTGCGGTTCTTCTGTCCGGCCATCCTGAACCCGAAGCTCTTTGGATTGCTGAAAGGTAAACCCCTCCCCCTTCTCTCTTACTGTATGAGTACCTAACGAGAAAAATAGATCATCCTCGTCCTCGTGCCCAGCGTACCTTGACCTTGATAGCCAAAGCCTTGCAAGGACTGGCCAACATGACTACTTTCGGTAGTAAAGAGCCTTGGATGGAACCGATGAATAAGTTTCTGGTTGGAAACCGTATCGAGTTCAAACAGTTTGTAGATTCAATCTGTGCGATTCCCGCAGACCGGCCAACACCAATTGTCACGCCATCGTATGCCACGCCGATTCAAATTCTCAACCGATTGCCTCCTACCTCACGCGAAGGCTTCCCCAGTCTTCCTTTCTTGCTCGACCTTGCAAGAAGTTTCGCAAACCTGATCAGAATATGGCTCGAGGTTGCACCAGAAAGGCTGTCTGAGCTGGAAGATGTCGATCGAGTGCTTCTGAAATTCCATGATGTAGCCCTTCGTCTCCACCAGCGGACCAAAGAATGCCTGGCCAGGGCTGAACAAGCTGAGCGGCCAAATGGAAATCTCGAGATCAAGTGGGAGGAGTTGGTGGATTCGATGGAGCGGTCCGCAACCTTTTATGACGAGACCCCAAGTAAACCTGGAACCCCGGCAGCTACCGAGACAGTCACCGCAGGGTCAGCGTCTGTCACGGCGAACCATCGGAATTCCATCGGTTACTTTGCTTCGCGGCCTTCTTTCCCCCGCCGGTCCACCGACTGTGGCGCCGATGGGGACGAAGATACTCCCCCAAGCTCCTCATCGGCCAACTGGGAACAGAACCGGGTACCTTTCTCCATACCCCGGTGGTCTGATACACGAGACAGCACCGGTAGCTCCAAAAACTCTTCGACATACTCCCTTGAATATCCCGATAACTCGAAAAGCAACCGCAGATCAAGCATTACTAGAGAGAGCTCGAGCAAGTACCGACTATTCGATACATTCGGAGCATCGAGGCGCAAAGCCAAAGACCGTGATAATCAGCATTCGCGTGAGGAATTACGGAACGAACCTTGACGACATTAACTCTGGGCCCAATTGGACCACAACCGTTTGGATATTCCAGATGGCATCTTTATTATGGTGATGCCCGATACATGACATAAATTTCTGTTCATCATATTTCACTTTTCTTTTCCTTTTTTTGGTATTTTTGGATTCTTGGTTGCCTTTTGCCTCTTCTAAATATTTCTCTTTTCTTTTTTGTTTACAGCAAGGGTGATGGAGGTTGATGTGTTTTCTATGACAATAAACTCGCGGGTGGTGACTGGAACAGTTTTGTATAACAAGACAGGTTTTGTAAGGACAAATTCCTGTATGTTCTGATGTACATTCCCCCTCTATGTGCTCATGATTTAACGCTCTTTTTCTCCTATTCTTTTTGGAAAGCATTTGTCATGGTGTTGATACCCTGCTCTTATTGCTGTTTTGGATGGAAGAGAGAGTGCTGGATGCCCAGGCATTTCTATATGGCTTTTCATTTCTGCCTTGGCTGTTCCCATTAGAAAAGTCTTTTGGGAGTGCAAAAACGGCTTCGATTGTTTTCCTTTTTGTTGTGTAAATAGTCTTCTTGCATAGATGAAATGAGTATTGCCCTGTGATGTGAATATCTGCCAATATAGTATCCTCGATATATAGTTCGGAGATTTTCGACTAGCCAGTGCCAAAATCTGACGTGCATCCCCGGAGAAAAGATCCGATCAACAATCCGTGGATGTCATCAAAGCCCCGATCTGATCCATGCATGTGCATGGCTGACAGCTGACAGCTGACGTGCCCAGGTTCAAACATAAAAGGGAAAGAAGATTCAGTAAAAATAAGGTATTAGTTTGACAACCTACAATTACACACTACAGCTACAAAAGACCCCTTATGGTAAAAACAAATACAGATACAGATACAGATACATAGACAGAGGGGAATAATAAACACGAACATTGTATCTTTTCTCTCGAAATAACTCACAATCACATCCACAAACAAATCTTCCCACTGGCCGTCCCACCCGCAACCCAGTTCTTGCTTCGGTGGAAAACAGACACGGCGGGGACGGCGGTAATGCCGTCACCTCCGAGTTGGGCGAGTTGGTCGCCGGCGCTGCTGTAGATGTCGACGAAGCGGTTCATGTTGCCTACACAGAAACGTTGGATGGGGGATTGCGGGTTTGCTTGCCATTGGGGGCGGAGGCTGGATTTCGTGTTAGTATGAGGGTCTAACATGAAATTGGGAAGGGGAGTGGGACAGGACATACATGGTAACCCAGCGTCCGGTCTGGCAGTTATGTCTTACGACCGTGTCTGGTTTCATATTGTCATCGGAGACGGTATGGCCTGGCTTCCAGGAGGAAATTCCCTTTGCGCCCAAATCGTATATTTTCAGGGTATCGTCGTAGGAGGAAGTGGCGATCTGGCCGGCGCTGTTAAAGGCCGCATGGGAGACTGAGAGACGACTCTGATGCTCGCCGATGGGGACCGGGTCATCATGCGACAACTTTCTGAGATCCCACAGTTTCATGGTGCGGTCTAAGCTGGCCGTGGCGAAGTAGTGCGGGTGTGCAGGGTACAGGGAGAAGCCACCGATCTTCTTCTCGGAGAGCTGCCAGTTCTCGACTGTGCTGTCGCCCCGTGGGGTGCGGGTGTCGTAGCGGCCAAATGCTCCGTCCAGGGTTGTCCAGTACAGACAGTTGGGGTCGTCTAGGGCCATGTCGATGCCGGAGATGGGGATGTCTTCGGATGTGGATTCGGGGGCGTATTTCTCTACTGATGTGGTCTTTTCCAGATCCATCTCCCGGATGGAGCTGTCATAACTGGCTGTGTAGAGATGGGTAGGCTTCGATGGATGGATCATCATTGAGCTAATTGTGCGAGTGTGTGGTTTCAAGGTGGTGAGGATGGGGTCTGGGTCGTCGTCCTCTTCGTCGTCGTCTTCGTTCTTCGTCGATATCGGTTTCTCTTGAGAGGCATCTAGTACACCCAGATGTCCCATTTTATCTCCGGCAAAGATTAACGGCTTAGTTTCGGACGGGTGAAAGGTCATGGTATAGACTCGTTCCGGGGTGAGCTTGATTCCTATATTTGATATGTCAATGCATGATCTCGATCCAATATACACTCGGGGAAATCCGCACGGTTAGGCTCCCAAGGCTCCCACAGCTGCAACCCGCTCATTTCCTCCCTCAGAGCCTTCAAATCCTTATCCGATGTCTTCTTGATCTCATCATCCCCAAAGGTTCGCTCGTACGGCTTCGCGACACCCTTGGTGACCACATCCACGCCAATCAAGGCATCCCCGCTAAGTTTCTGCCCCGAAACGATCATTTCGTTGAAAGAAAAAGCATCCGACTTTCGAACCCGCTTCGCACGCGCTGCCTCCATCGCAACTTCATACTCATCATCCGCTTTGCGCTTCGCAACCTCGCTTTCCGCCGCAATGCCCCTCAACCGCGAAGACGTGCGGCGCGGCAAGGGAGCTTCCTCTTCCTTCTTAACCTTCTTGGGAGCGGGCTTCTTCTTCGGTTTCCCGGTATCGCCAGACGAAGGCTTTGCTAGCTTCGGGGGAACAGGCCGGAGGACTGCGCTTCTTGAGTGAGCTTTTTAAGCAGCGCATCGCGTTCCGCGATGTTAGCCAACCGCTGCTTTTCAAAGTCGGAGAGCTCGCTGCCCATTGTGGTGATATGGAAAGAGGTCCCAGGGAAAAGTCAAGAAGTCAATGTTTACCCCCAAAAAGGAATTAAAAGGCACTGTGGGGTGATTTTGCTCTTAGTTGGGAACTGCGTTGATCGTGCACTGCAATTCCCCGTCGCGTGTAATGGCATCGCGCTGTCACGTGAGATAATGAAGCCGCTGTTTTGCGGAGATGAAGATTTGCATGAAAGAAAGCCGACATACAAAAAATAAGTGCTTTTGTTTGTTGAGATCTTGGAATATATCTTGAGGGGCTTTTATTTGCTGCAAATATCTTGCAGGACAATAATACCCTCTAATTGCCAATCTGTTAGACCACAACTGCTGTTGATGTCATTTGCTTTTACTCAAATTCCGCAAACTTCAAGATCAGCCGCGAGTCGCTTTCAGTGATTCTGACAATTCAAAATGGCTGCGCGAATTCCTCGCACTAGGCTAGTGCTCACGGCGCACAATTCCCTCGTCCCGTTTTTATATCAGACTCGCACCCTCACAGCACCGCTACGGTATACGTTTCGGAACCCAGCTCATCTACGGTCAGCGTATTCCACGAATACTCCCTCAGACGAATCAACTCAAAATGACAACGGCGAATCGTCACAAGATTCGAAATCTACCCCTGCTACGTCCGATCCGTCATCTGAGACCGTGAACGATGCTCCGAAGCCACGAAGAAGCTATCTGCAGAGGCGTGCGGGTGCAGTTTCGGCGCCAGAGAAGAAACCCATCACACAGATACGACAACCGCTGAAGTCGGTTACAATGACACAAGGAGAAAGGATGGCATTTGGTGAATTGCTGGGACAAGTGGGACTTTCTCGGAAGGACACATCTACAACAGAGGCAGAGGCAGAGGCGAACAATGAGCCGAAGAAACCAATGAGTGACAGTGACCGGAATGAAATGCTACAGCTCTCAGCGATCTTCGACTCCGTGCTCAATGATATAAAATTAAAGGCATCGAAGAGAAAGAAGTCACAGGCAAAGTCGGACGGTATTTCAGCAACATCGGAAGGTGAAACGTCGGAGATCCACGAGAAGCTCGGGCGATTCCAGGATGGTGATATCGATATCTACGAGCTGAGCGATGATACTCAAATCCCTCTGGAAAGGATTATCGGGTCGATTGTGCAGCGGGAATCGGCAAAGATCGAAACCACTCTGCGGGTTGCAATCGAACAAGGAAAGGGGGACACTGAGGTCTGGGGTATCTGCAAGGAGCGGATATTTTCCCTAATGCGGTATCTGGGAAATAGCCCTCTCGCTCAGCATCTAAACTTTAAAGATCTTCAAAAGGGGTTGGAAATGCCTACCCCGGCGCAGTCTAG
Organism: Aspergillus sp. 'subgen. Cremei'; assembly: GCA_019976455.1. Lineage (NCBI taxonomy): Eukaryota > Fungi > Ascomycota > Eurotiomycetes > Eurotiales > Aspergillaceae > Aspergillus > Aspergillus sp. 'subgen. Cremei'. The sequence continues at coordinate 1,034,012 of JAFBMR010000006.1, forward strand.
TGTTGAAGCCGAGGGACAATTCGAAGATATACAGCAAGAAACCAAAGAAGCCAGCGCAACCAGTGAGGCCAACGAGACTAGCGAGACCAGCCAAACCAGCGAACCCAACGAGACCAGCGAGGCTGTCGAGACCAACGAGACCCAACCAGAACAATCTGACGCTCTGGAAATCCCTACCTCTATTCCCGTCGAACCCGTCGTGACAGCACTCTACCCGAAAGTCCTCCTCGTCGCATTCCGCCTCCTCAACTCGCATTTCCCTAATTCTCCCTTAATCGGCCAGTTCCGCTCAACCATCAAGTCGCATGGCAGAACCTCCGCAGTGCTGGGCACGTCGACAGGCCTATACAACGAACTGATCTACTTTTACTGGCGCGGCTGCAACGATATTCCGGGTGTTGTATCTCTTCTGCAGGAGATGGAGGTGACAGGTGTGCAGCCTGATCAGAAGACGGTCGGGTTGCTGAATGGGATTGTGCGTCAGCGGGAGCGGGATCTAACGAGTTATCGTCAACGTGCACGTCAAGAGAACCGGCCATCTACCCGTGAACCGTGGTGGGATATGGCGCCGAATAGGAAAGCTATGCGGGAGTTGCTCGGTCCGGAAGGTTGGATGCATCGGATTGAGTTGCGAGTGCAGGATATGGGAAGCCGGCAACGAGGGAATCGGTGAGGGTGTTGCGGAGAATATACAAGTTTTGTATAGATGAAACATGACCTTTGTGTAATGTACGATAGGAAGGGATCTGAAAATAATGATGTAATATACATAGACAAATAGAATACAAGGAAAACATTCCAATTCAACAGATATTGATATCTTTAGATCTTCAACCCCCAACTTCTCCCCAAACCAACAGCAGTCGAACCCATGAATCCGAGACACTGCTTGACACCGCCGATCTTATCACCGATGGTCTTGCTATCTTCAATGCGACGATCCACAAAAGCCTCGGTAGCGGAGAGATCCGGACTCAAGTCCTTGGTCATGACGACTTCGGCGCTGGCGTAGATGGCAGCGACGGAGAGACGTTTGGTATACCAGGATGCATCGATAGAGGCGTCACCCGCAAGAGTGAGTATATCAGAAGATAAAGCGTGCAATTCGGAGAGGGCGAGGGGGATGTTCGAAGCGAGGGACATGACAGCCAGAGCCTTCAATCAGTTAGTCAGTCACGTATTCTCATCGGGAAATCTGGAAATAAAGGTAGGTAAGAAACATACATCCTGCCACTGATGCTTAATAACGGCATTCATGCGCAACCGCTCCATAATCAACGCCTTTGTCTTTTCCTCAACCGACAATCCCTGCTGAGACTCAAAGAAGCCATTCTCGACCTTTCCGCGCAATAGGCCCCGTCGACTAGCTAGCCAGAAGAGAACGAGGTCGAATTCGCCACGGGGGAAGAGCTGGACGGAGACGTCGAGGAAGCCGGCATCGCGGGCGCCCAGGATGAGGGATTCGGAGGTGAAGCCGTGGGTTGGGACGTGGGTGAGGGCTGCTTCGAGGATAGTGGTTTGGGAGTTGGAGTACTCGTGAGCTGGGGGGTCGGGGTGGTGTTGGGAGTGGTAGAGGCGAGGGTTGAGGGGGTATGAGGTTCTTGGGAGGCGAGATTGTGTTGGTGATGTTGTTCTTCTGGGTTGGCGGATGGATTGTTGTTGGTGGTTGTGGTGAAGATTGCGGCACTGGAAGGACAGGCCGGTTTGGCGAGTGAATGATGGAAGGAGTCTGCGAGATGAAGCTGTCGCTGTAGGACAGCGGGAGAGGAGAATTGGTTGAGCCATGGCGATGATGGAGGTGGTGGATAGCGGATGGAATGGAGTGATGCGATGCTTTTATTTTTTTCGGAGCGGGAGTCGATGGGGATAAGCGGTGGTCTGAGCTGAGCCGAAAATGCCTCCATACAACTGCAAAGATGAATTGTTTGTAATGATGCGTGCTTTATTGTATTATAATATCTACCTTGTCTAAATAGGACTGATTGTAGGTAGGGTGAGTATCTCTAGTGATATATTTAGTGACATCCCAGGGTATTGATATAGATATTGGAGCATAGATGCCTGGGATGTTTCTTGTATTGTGTCTTCTAAACATGTTATTTAGTAGAAGGATACCATTCATACTCTTTGAACCTCTCTATTTCAAGATGCATACTCATTCTTTCCTTCACATGCCACAAGGACCTTCCTATACTGCAAGAATCAGCCATTGTCTACAAGCCGGGAAAAAACGATTCGACAACAAAACATTTATAGAATGATCTGCCCCTTTTTTCTCTGCTCTCTCTCTTCTTCCATCACACATCCAGATAAACCATCTTCTATTCCATATAAACATTCCCAAAGCTCTTTGAGCTTCCTGACAAAAGCTGCTACATCCAGCGCACCAAGCTAAGGTCGATATCTCGCGATTACCTACCTCTCCGCACCGGTCCAATATCCACCAGACCAACAAGAGACCCCTGCCTGTTATATTCCTCCCTTCTCCAGGTCATTTATCTGGAAATGGGTTGCAAGCGTCAGTCTTCGCCCAGAGCGAGGACACTGACCCAGACTACACCAAGTGGACCGTGATGCTCGATGCATCACTCTCAAAGGCACATATCCAGATGGGTTTTGTAAGTCCGTTTGAGTCTTTAATGCATTTTCATTTACTGAATTTAGAAGACCCAATCGAGATTGTGTCGCCAGTGATCGTGGCCGACGAGCGATGGGAGGCGACGGTAAATCGCTTCTGGGCTGTCATGCATGAGCGTTTTGATTTCCGCCGCGATACTTCATGCAGCTTCCACATCCACATGTCGTTCGCAACTGGGGATCATTCCCTCCAGCAACTTCGATCAATGGCAAAGGCGATAATCTTCTGGGAGCCCGCTACGGCCCGATGCGTGCCACTTTCGAGACGAGACCAGGCCAATGACTTCTGCAAGAGCGTCATGAAGGAAAACATGCCGCTGGTCAGTCTCCTGAGCGCAGAGGGACCATTACGTGGACAAATTTGTGGTTTCGGTATCACTTTCTATGTAAGCTGCTCTCTGAAAACAAGCAAACGATGGGTGGGATATCTGACGCTGCAAACTCTCTATGCCCATACAGAACATTGTCAACACATATTTGGACCGGGTGAATGATATAAGTTCCTACTCATAGTTTTGCATAGTCGCTTATCGGGCATATAAACTATGAATGCCAACCTATTCCGAGGCGGGGCTGGAGGACTATGCGTGCTTCATGTCGTTGAACCAGTTCAGGTATCCGAAAATCGACATCTTTAACACCAAACTTCTGCTCGGCGCTTACATTTGAGTGAAACAGGCGCAGCGGGAATCGATACAGAAAAAATTGGCATGCTGAAAGTGGTATTATGAGGTGGATTTTCGGTTTGTAATTGTATTATTCTCTGTTGTCTAGGGTAGTAGCTTTTAAGATCAATGGGCTCTCTTTCTGTCGTCTTCTCTACCGCAATCCCTAAAGAGAGTCGGCCATCTTCTTTTTACTCAGCATTCTCGAACAGGTGGGCAGCCGGTAAGCTTAATCAGGGCCTTCAACATCGACCACAGCCCCAATATCTTTGAAACCATTCACCTTTACCCCCCAGTCTTTGGGAAGTAGTGCTATATATGGCATATGGCGTTGATGGGCAAATTAACCAAAACCTTAAAGTAGATAGAAAGCGAAGGGAGCAGAGTGAAGAAGGGTCAAAACAGCGCATCCCTAGTAATAGTGGTGAATACTCCTTTACCTAGAATCTACGCTTTTCACATTAATCATGGAGACTGAATCTAGCATGACAATAATATAGAATGAGAGGGCATTCGAGATGAATGAGGCTCCTGATACATTATGACTTGATCGATCGGTTTTGGACTCGTGTTTCCCATACTCGAAAGGATTGTTTCGATGATGACTATCACCTATACTGCCTATCCACAAAGGCTGATTTCATAATGACCTGGACCTCGATGGTGGCTGGAAAGAAGCCGCAGCAGATGTTGAAGAAGCGTCAGAATCCTATGGAGCCCTAATGCCATTTTCTCTAAATATCACTTCAAGTTTTAGTATCTACTCTGATCCCGCAGAGCTTCCTCATTATTGATGTTGAATATTCAGATAGAGCAAATGATATCCTTCGTATAAATATAACCAGACTGGCTATGAAGCAGAAGAACGACCGCGTTCACTAACCAGAAATGGACAGATGCATGGCTCGCCAAGACTCGCACTCGCCCTAAGTACGCACAACTATCCTCCTGCTGGCGATATCAACATAACTCGGTTTGGAATACTGCACCACCGGAACACTCTCTGCGCACCGCATGGCAGTGATCTATCCTCTGTTGATGTGGGGATCGAAAAGCCGGCGGAATGGAGGCTCTGCGAACCATGTGAAAGCCGTTAACTAGGGCTTGCTTTAGTTTTCCTAACTCATGCTGGAGATTGCTTCTCCTCAGGCTCGGCCACGGGCAGGATAAGACACCTGTCCATTGCAGAGTCGGTCTTCTACCAGCTCTATGGCACTCCTTGCATCGAAGGTTTCCAATTTCCAATTTGGTTACGCGCAGGACGCAGTCCCGGCAAATGCGCAAGGCGATAAGCTCTCACAACGAACGTGATGGAGAGAAGATGGTGCTTGAGAGTCTGGTCGATGACCGAGCAGCGGGATTTGGGTGAGTCCTGTCGTGGAGCTGGTTTTTTTGACATCCGAATGGAGGCTTACCGGGTTGAAATCAGCCAGAAATTGGCTCGTCCACTCCATTGCATCATGCTACAGTCTGTGTACCCGGTCTATGACTGGGAGAGCCCACTCGCTGTGACATGCCTCTACAAGAACTCTGATTGCATTTTGAAGGACGGATTAACATGTAATACATGGCCCTTCAACCGACAGGACCCAGATCCCGATAACGAACAAGATTCAAGTGATGATCGACGCACCAGCAAATCGCATGATCCAGATACATCAAGTCTCAACACAGGAGAAAAAGACCCAAAAAGAAACTCGTTGAGTTGAACGGTCTACATACAGTATTGATACGCTACGCATTTTATTCCTAAGTGGTCAGGACCGCAAAATGATTTGATACAATCCTGGTTGATTGGCTTGTCGATCATTTTGAGGGGTTTGATCGATTCAACTAGATGGTACATGATGAACACAAGACATGCGACAAGAAACAAACACAAAGGAAAATATATATACATAAAATACATGGATGCCCATGATGTTCCCATTAAACCTCAAAACTCGGTAGGCAAAAGAGGAAGGTTCATATCAGAGCTGACATATTCAAGAGACTGGACTGTTGGTACAAAGTAGATGATTCAGTCCAGATCCCCCACAAACTTAAACACCAGACCATAAACAGACTCCCCGTTGTCTGTCATGGTGATCTTGCACCGCACCACCTCATACTGGTCCGATTCATGGTATCGGAGCACCCCCTCATTCTCCTCCGACGTGACCTCCAATGCCCACCCCTCCACAGTGGAATCGGCAGGCCCATCAATCAGAGCCTTGTACTTCCCCTTCCAGATCTTGACGATGCCTCCCGTGGTCGTGGCTCGTCTTAGTACTGGTGTCTCGGGAAGAGACAGCTTCTGGACAAGGAACTCCGGGCTTGTCAGGTTGCCATAGACAAAGTACCACACTGGGTACTGATTCTGTGTTGGCAAAAATACGTGACTGGCATCATCCACTCGGTGCTGTGGAAGTGTTGGGTCACGGAAGCCCAAAGTTGGAGCAAAGCAGCAGTCTGAGAGGTTCTTGTCTGCTGTGTTGATGCGGATAAAGGTGGGCACGAATGCCTCATCCTTCAAAGCCGAGGCGATGGTGGCCTTGATCTTGCCGTTGATTAGACAGAAGCAGGCATACCCCGTTGCTCCACTTCCCTCTCTCACAGCTGGAAGTTCCAGCATCTTCCCCAGTGTCTGGACCTTCTGTGGGCTGTCCAACGGCCCCTCAAGTTTGACCATATATGTGGTCTTGGGATCCCCCTACTGTCCGAGGCTCAGCAGAGCGGTTCTGGCGGTTGAAGAGGCCCGCCCCGATGGCGTATTCGTACGCCTCTCGATCGTAGCCTTGGGCCTCCTTTTCGTCTCGGACCATCTGCCAGTGTGTATCCGAGACAGTCTTGTGTGAGATGGCCCCCCGGTGCCTCTCAAGCACAGACTTGGCGTCCATGCGGGAATAGTTGAACAGGTTCTGAAACCGGGTGACCTGCTCTTCCAAGTTGTTTTCTAGGTCGTTCTGGGCCACGATGGCCATGTTCTCGAGCTCGTCGAGGAGATCCATATCTTTATCTGGTTTGATGCGAAACTAGAAGACTTTGAAAGGATATGTAAAGAGAAAAGATATGTAGGAGAGTTGTGGTGATGGATCGAAATGCTTGGAGTGATGTGTAGGAGGGAATAAGGGAGAAAATAAATCGAGGGAGCAGGACGAGTATTTAGGTACGACCAGGTAGAAGTCCTGAAAATGACAACACCATGACCGATGTTCTGCGTACAAGTGCAGCTGCCTAGATATCTACTTTATATGCGGCTGCTGGTTTGAAAGTTCGGTGGATATATGGTTACTGGGCCCCGGCAGCCTTCAACTTTTGGCCAAAAGCGGAGCAGAATCGACGGACCAGACTTAAAATGGAAGTTTAGGTTCCTTTCAACAGGAAAGATCTTACCTGTAAGCTCCTCTGCATCAAAGCTACCTATAGTATATCCAAATCGAGAATTATCACTGCATCATTAAGGCTGCTACCTAGGTACTTTCCCCCTCGGCCTACCCTGCTGGGCCAGTCACCCAATCACTTGCCAAACTTCCCATTTCGGGTTATTATAAGGGGTTCGTAATACGGTAGGTAGTAGGTACTATTCCTTAGATTTTCGACCTCCCAGGCCTGCTCTATAATGCCTAATGTCTATCTATTTCTTCGCCTCAGACCATGTTGGGTGGACTCCTATGGAGCTATGGGTAAAGGGAAGTGTAGATTCTCCTCGTGAAGAACCATCTAGCTAACTAAGAAGCCCACAGATGATGATACTCGGGTCTGCAATTGTAATCCATGAATCACCTTTTAATAATTTAAGGGAAATAGCTGCACTTCATCATATCTCATACCTCCGACCCTCTATGACTGGCCGCATGCACCTACATCACAAAATTTCGTTGTGTGGGTACTACTGTACTAATGAAACTGCATTTTTGCATGAAACAGAAATTTTATCAATCAAAACGCTGAATTTGATTATTTGGGTGATTAATCTAAGGTATGCAGCGGGCCTCGTAGCCCTTATAGGCCGAAAATTCTTGGTTTCGAGTAAACCCTGCGATTTCGAAGATGAGTGTATAGCATTCGCATTTTCCAAGAACCTAACTTGATTATAGAGACACCTGGAAGTAGCAAAGGTCCATAACTCACAGGACTTGCAAAGCAATAGAAAATATTGACCTAGCTACCTACCTAGATACCGACCAGCCGAATAGCCTCAAATGGGCAGCCAATCATAATCCAGCGAGTGTCTGCCTGAGGCATAAAGAATATCCCCGAGCTCTGTTTGAGTTTTACAGCATCAACAGTTCCTGTCATCGATGGTTGATCGTGAATCATTGGGCCAGAGCGTCTGTATTCAATAGAATATCGATTGAATTGCTTCAGGTAAAGACATCCATCGCATCTCCCCGGTGGGCCCTCTATCAGGATCAGCCGTCCAATTTCCCCTCTGCACATTCACCTTGTCGCTGTGCTCTTGCATATCTGCAGTCCAATATCACCATCCGTCATCCAATCTTTTCCCTTCCTTCTCCTCTTCCTCGCGTTCTTCTCTTTTCTTTTCCTCTTCTTCTGGCGTGTCCATTGCTTCATTTCCCATCTCTTTTTTTATTATTTATTTATTCTGACTGACTGACTCCTTTTTTCCTCCTCTTTCTCAATCATCACAGGATCATTTGCCCCCAAATAATTCCCTCACCGAACTCCAACAAACAAACAATAACTAATTAATCCCTGCTATTATCTTGACTCTCACGGCCAACCCGAACTGCCCGTTTTCTTCCTTTTCCCCTCCTCCTCTTCCTCCTCCTTTTCCCATTTGACAGACAAGATACTTTCTTTTTTTATTTCTTTTTCTTTTTCTTTTTACCCCCCTCTTGAACGGGAAATCAAGAAAAGTAGAGAGGGAATACAGACTTTCCCCTCAATTCCAACCAATCCGACTGACGATTCATCATGGGTGCGTGATCTTGCTCTATCCTGCTGCTTTTCTTGGTGTTTGTTCTTTATTACCACTGCCTTTTCCCTCTTACTTCTACCCACTTTCTGTCTCCAAGGTTACTACTTACTACTTACTCTTATTATCTACACGTTAATCCTGGCCTGCCTTACTTAACCCAGCTGGAGTACCTTGCATTTTTCCTTTTGTAGTACTACTCGGATTCGACGGGAAACCCAATCAAACCACCCCCTCTTGTCTTTTGTCTTTCTTGTTTCTCGTCTTTCTATCGTTCTTCTTCCCCCGCCATCTCTCTCTTCTTCTCTTCTTCTTTCCCCTCCCCATCCATCCATCCATCCTTATTCTCTTCCCCTCTTCTTGTATTTCTTTCTCTTTTCTTCTGCTTTCTTCCTTCTTACCCAAAACACTCGTGGCTTACTCTTCCATCTCCAGCCGACGTCTATCGACCATACCAAGTAAGTTCTATCCATCTCTGCCATTCGTATTATTTTATTTTTTATTTCACCCTCCATTTCATCTGTTCTATCCCCTCTTTATTATTCATCTGCCCTGCATGATCTCATCCCTTCCAAATGGCTGGGCGCTTCCGTCCCCAAATCATCTATCTGGCCTCCACTCCGGATTGCCTTATACCAAGTATATCATCACTTAAACCATCCAGCCCCCCAGACTGTCTGGTTCTTTTTTGATCCAGTCTGTTTAATTGCCCTGCTAAATCCCCCTCATCCCACTTTTTATACCCCATTCTCGCTTGGTCCATCTGTTCTCTTCTCCCCGGGTCCCCGCCCATTTGGGTTTCATCACCAGCCGTGTCACCTGACTTGCCTTCCTCGCGCGCTCTTCTGGGAACCGCTCGGAGCAGCCGGTTTTGTCTTTTGGAACCATTCTCATTGCGGGGTCCTCGATTTTCCATTTCCCTTTGTTCCCTTTGTTGTATATCTTCTCAATTGGCATCTTTGATCCGCCTTATTTTTTTCTTGCCCTCCCTCCCCCTTTTTTTACCCTTTTTCCCCGGTTCTTTTTTCATCAATTTTCCGCCCATGTCGTCCGCCCCCTTCGACGATACTGACTACGCCCAGCGCGAAAGGTCTCGTTCCCCACGTCGTCGCTCTCGCAGTCCTCGACGTAGCCGTCGTTCCTATTCGCCGCGCAGCCGCTCTCGCAGTCGTGACGATTATCGCCGCAGTGAACGTCGTTCTCGCTCTCCTATGAGTGCTGCACCAGGTGGATCCGGAGGACATCCAGGCTCGGCTTACGGTGGACGCAGTGGTTTCGCACCTCCCAGATCGTTTGAGGATCGAGCTGTCGCCAAGGAACATATGATGCAATCAGTGCGCGACTCTTCCCAACAGGACCGCCGGGTCTATGTTGGGAACCTATCCTACGATGTCAAGTGGCATCATCTTAAAGATTTTATGAGACAGGGTGAGCAGGGTCATATCGTGTCGGCGGTTGTGTGAGAGTTGCTTGGAATTTGGAATCAGTGGCTGACTTGGTGGATGGTTGCGTCGTCATTCTTACAGCTGGAGAGGTTATCTTCGCCGATGTCTTACTTCTTCCTAATGGAATGTCGAAGGTGGGCGCCAATGCGTAGTGCGGCTGGTTTTCTTTTTTTGCTTTTGGTTGTTATTTTTGATGGACTGTTGGGTTGACGGGCTGGGCCTGGCTGTCCGGATATTGTAGGGATGCGGGTGAGTACTTTCTGGGTTCTCTTTTTCTCATCTACGGATCACTAACGGATTTCGAATAGGATTGTGGAATACGCAACGAGGGACCAAGCGCAAAACGCTGTCAACACTCTCAGCAATCAGAACCTGATGGGACGACTCGTCTATGTCCGCGAGGTATTTTTTCTGCTCGCCCCGGCTGGAACTTGGATATAGAAGCTGATCTTGCGTGATTTTTAGGACCGTGAACCAGAGCCACGTTTCACTGGTGGCCCCCCTCGTGGAGATTTCGGGGGCGCTGGTAGAGGCGGTGGTTTTGGAGGCGGCTACGGCGGTCCTCCCCCCGGCGCTGGAGGCAGACAACTCTACGTGTCCAACGTTTGTTCCCCCCATTCCCCAGTGATGACCGTTCAAGGTAATGCTTGATAAAGCGGAAGTATTGACCACCCATTTTATAGCTTCCTTTCAATGTTGGCTGGCAAGACCTGAAGGATCTTTTCCGCCAAGCTGGTAAGTACAGGACGGCTGGAATCGATTTATTCTTCCATGCACGCATCTAAATCCCTCCATTCCCACCATATCATGTTGGAAAGATTTGTTTGGAGATTGACACAGTTTCGCGCACAGCTCAGCAAGGTGCCGTCATTCGTGCAGATGTTCACACCGACCCGACTGGTCGCCCCAAGGGCTCCGGAATCGTTGCCTTTGAGTCCCCCGACGACGCCCGCAATGCCATTCAGCAGTTCAACGGATACGACTGGCAGGGACGACCCCTCGAGGTCCGCGAGGATCGCTTTGCCGGTCCTGGCGCAGGCTTCGGAGGTCGTGGCGGTTTTGGCGGCGGATTCGGTGGCCGTGGTGGATTTGGTGGTGGTCGCGGTGGTTTCGGAGGTCGTGGCGGCTTTGGCGGTGGCTTTGGAGGTCGTGGCGGTTTCGGTGGTGGCTATGGTGGAGCACCACCTAGCTTCGAGGGTGGTGGTGCGGCTTCAGTGCCCCCGAACCCCTTCACCGACTTTGCAACCTCTGGAGGAGAGAAGAGCCCCGTCATTTACGTGCGCAACGTAAGTTTTGTTCGGACCTAGTGGTGGCCGGCAGTGATAACTGACATATACTTAGTTGCCGTGGTCCACCTGCAACGAAGATCTCGTGGACTTGTTCTCCACCATCGGCAAGGTCGACCGTGCTGAGATTCAGTATGAGCCCAATGGCCGCTCTCGTGGAACCGGTGTTGTTCAGTTCGACAGTGGCGAGACCGCTGAAACTGCGATTGGTATGTCTTCTCTGTTTCTATGCTTGCACCTCGATCTAATTCTCTCCTAGCCAAGTTCACTGGCTACCAGTACGGTGGCCGTCCCCTTGGCATCACCTTTGTCAAGTACATGACCGCTGGCCCGGGTCCGGATGATGTCATGGACGGTGCTGAGCCGACTGGAATCACGCAGGACCAGATCATGTAATATAACCGTACACTTTTCACCAAGAGGACCGGTTAGTCCGAAAAGTTTACACGATGTATTACTCTGGAAACGTCAAATTGTTCTTTTCTCGCCTTGTCATGTTCTGCTTTTAGTCTCTGTATGTTTGTTCTCTATCGAAATATCCCCCTGGTTTTGTTTTTCCGGCTTGTCATAACTATCTACTCGGGGAAATTATGGGAGGTGTTCGAGAGTTGATGGATGATCTGGCTTATTTTTGTTTCCCATACAACTGGGCCTGTGTAACAGATATTGATTGATGATACCTGATGGCTGGCTCTGTGGAGGGTTATGATATCGTCTTCGCTCTTGACTTGTCACCTCTAGAGAAATTGTACTGCTTGTTTACCTACATTTATAAACATCCTTACTACTTAAGTCTACGTATTAAGATATCTTAGTAAATCAGACAAATTGATCAGATAGATTGCTTCATTTTTTTCATCTTTTATATATAGCCAAGAGTACGTACGAGTACTTCGCACTCCGATCCAAAATCGTAACCAACAAAAAAGAATCCTTAAACTTTATAAATTCGTAAACGCCGTAAACACACACAGAGTGCAAGTGTGGTGTATGAGTTTGGAAAAAAAAAAAAAAAAACCAACGACCCCTGATATCCGTATATCCCAGTGTTAAAACCCAACCACCCCAGCCAGCCTAACCCATCCCAACCCAACCGGACCTTTGGAAATTTGATCGTGAAAATGACAAAAGAAAAGAGACAAAGGAAATCAGACAAATGAAATAACAAAGGAGATGCAAACAAATGAAATCAACAAAAAGGAAAACGTGAAAAAAATTCAATCCAAAACTCCAGTCACTGCAAGAAAAGAAGAGGGGGAAAAAAAGGGGATGAAAATAATGTACAAGAAGTGAAGAAAAGTCTGGATATATAGGTGTCCAGAAGAGGTGGTAGCAGTAGCCAGAGAAGTGAAAAGAAAAGGGCGGTTGAAAAGAAGAAAACTGATGGCTGGTCTTATCCCATTCCATTGGGTTATTCAGCAAAATCGCTTGACTCATGCGGCCACATTGGCCGGGGGATAGTGACCGGGGATTTTCAATTCAAGAGTCGAAACGCTACCCTTTGGGTGTCCGGGCATAGGACGTCTCAGACCCTCATCGTTCGGTGCAAGGCTTCTCGGGGTGGTCATTGATGATGATGCCATGACCGGAGGACCGTCGAAACCGGCAAAGTGTTGTTCTTCTTTCAATGCATCGGTAGGTTGCTGACGGTAGGAGCCAGCTAGAACAGCGGCAGGCGCGTCTTGGACCTCGTCGATTGACGTTGGAACGGTGTGGTTTGTGCGATCTGTTCCGTTTGTGGTTGTGGGCGCGGTGGATGCGCTGCCTCGTCGGTTTCGTGAAGCTACCACAGAGGAATCGCGCGAATCGTTGGATTTGGCACCGGCGAGGAGGATGTTAGGATGCGAGGCTGCGCCCCGTTCGGATTGGGAGATTCGTTTGCCATCGTTGGAAGGGTTGGAAGGGTTGTATTGTTGAGCTTGCTGCTGCTGCTGGGCAGATGATCCCATCCAGCCACCGTAATAACTGTCATATCTCTCAACTTGACCATTTTGAGCACCATCTACGGCCCTGCTCTGACCTGCATCCATATCGTGATCTGAGTGGTTGCCGTCTTTGAAAGGCACGCCATCAGGAAGTGACCCCGACCCCACGGCCGCCAAAAGTTCCTTTTCTCCAGAGCTGTCACCGCTGGATGGGGACAAAGGCGCATTGTCAAGGTGTCGATCAATTTGTACGTCACTTGGGAAACGCCCACCGGGTTGACGAGGTTCGGATGTTGGTCGCTCGTGATTCATGATGGTGGAGCCTGCCGAGTACGGCGTTCGGTCAGCTTCATCCTCATCCATGACTCCGTCACTGCTGGCAGAACCCGTTTGGTAGCTGGTACCGCTCACAGTCCGGACATGTCGTCTAACGAAAGCATTTCGCGCTTCGCCCGTTTTCGATATCAAGCTTTCAATGTCCTCGTACCACGAGGTCATTGTGTCGTGAGACTCGGCGCGGAACACCCACGAGTGTCCTCGATGCATTGTTCCGGTCTGGCGTCCCTTGAGCATGAACTTATGCGACGTCGAGTCTGGTTGCGAGTGCGAACCCAGCTTTTGTTCGGGGAGGTACAATGACATCATTGGCGTTTGCCATGCCACTCGATCGGCGGACTTGAACTCGTGGAGATGAGTCGGCGAGAGGACATACCTGAAGCCGATTAGGTTAATCATTCAAGATCCTAATGTAAATATTAAGAGGGACAGGAGAGGGGAAAGACGTACCAGCCGGGGGTGTAGCTCTTGAGATATTTGCTCTTGCGTTCCAACATGCCGGATCTGACTTCAGCTGCAGCAGGATGATCCCTGCCTGGGTAGGTGATATTCTCCACGTTGCGGAGGGGAACTCGCGGGTCAACCAGCTCGTCGGTATTGGCGATGAACGAGTTCCATTCGTGATCTTGCGGCATCGTGATGGGTCCCGCTCGGAGTTTCTCCACTGTATCGTATGCTTGCTCGGCTTCACGTTTGAGGATACTGGCATAGGCGTTGTAGGCTTTTTGGATCTCGCTCACAACAATGGATTCCAGTTCGCGACCGGAGTGCTCCAAGTTCAAAAATGCCTGGAGATTGTTAGTCGGGATAGTGATACTGCGCGAGCGACATACCCTATGCAGATAGTTTTCCTCCTCAATTTGCTTTTCGATCTGCTTATCCACACCTAGGCGGACGATGAAGGGATCGCCTTTACCTGAAGTTGCGGACGGGTCGGTGTCAATCAGGCCCAGGGCTTCGTGCAGGTTGCGAACGCTCTTGCGAGTGCCTTCCATCTCCTTATCCACAGAGTTTCGAAAATCGCCAGCAAGGTTCTTGATCTCCTTGGTCTTCTTTTGCAGATCATTGCGTAGACCCATGAGCTGGTTGACAACCTCGTTTTCCACCTCGGCAGCCTTGTTGGCTTCCATGTATCCTTGTCGGTGAAAGTCCCGCAAAATCTCGGTCGCATCTGAAATTCCACCAGACTTGAGAAACGTGGGAGGGGCGACGGTGTTGTTGATCACATTGGAGGCGGAGAGGAATAGCTTCGATCGGGTTTCGTAGGATTTTTGGACTTCTTTGAAGAAGAGGATGAGATCCTTCAACGTCCGGCGCCATGCTAATCCAGAGTCAGTAAAGGCCCCAAAACCCCCTTTCGCAAGACCACGAGTAACATACCCTGAAAGCGATTTGCCAAAACATCGGTCGGACTGCCATCCGTCGGGATGGGAATGTGAAAAGCGCTGTTTGGATCGTCTGCGCCCTCGACTCCATACTTCTCCTTATCGCCCAGGTTGAGACTCCTGACACTTCCGGCGCGAAGGCTCCTCCGACTGCCACTGCGGCGCATACTGCCTCGTTTACTGAGCGACGATTTCTTTTTCAGAGTACTCGATCGGGAGGGGGCAGCGGAACGAGACTGAGTCGACATTTGCGAAACGGAGCGTTGCATAGTCGACCCGGACGGTCCGTCAAGAACAACGGAGCCACGCTGGCTGGCGGCATCAAAGTCCTCGTGGAATCGACCGTTGTGGGGGTTGGGCATGGGATCAATGAGAGCCCCGTGTGCCACGTTGTAACCGGAATTGCTGGCGACAAAGGAATTCGGCCTAGATCCTGAACGAACATAGGAATCTCTGCTGCCCATAAGGATTGAGCCACCCGGATGCGGAATCGGGCCGTATCCGTCCTGTAAAGGCGTTGGTGGCCGCGCGGCCATCGCCATGGTTATAGGGGGGAGAGAGAAGAGATAGAGAAGGAAGAGGAGGGGGGTAAGCGTGGGAAGATAGCGTGTCGGTCAAGTATCCAGGAGAAAGAAAAGAGAAGGCGGAGATCGGAGGGAAGTAGAACGAAAGCAGGGAGGGAGGAGGATAGTAATATAAGATCCAACCGATAATAATAGTAAAATGAACAGAACCACCAAGGCTCGTCAACCCGGAATGGTTACCAGGCGAACGGGGGTTGGAAGATGCAAGAAAAAAGGGTCTGGAGCGAACTGTTTGCGGGGAGGGAGAAAATGAGAGAGGCGCGCGATGGTTTAAGAGACGATCCGCTCAGATGGTGGTTATATTGGCGCCCCACCGGGTCTAACAGGGGAACTATCGAGGAGTAGTTGGATAGTAGAGGGAAATAGGAGAGATAATAATAATCATAAAATAATATGGATAGGTTGATGAAGACGAGAGCGAGATAAATCTCCAGATCTGATTTTGGACAGGCTGGAGGAGGGGGTGTTGGCTGCCCACGACGGTTCCGGATGACGTCTACGCCGGACAAACCGCAACAGAAATGCGACGGTATGACGAGGAGAAAAGCTGAATCTTGGGGACGATGGGATTCAAGAGGATTGGAACGGGATCCCCGGAGACACGAAGGTTATGATGATGATTTCTCCCAAAGTTGGGGAGAAGAGAGGAGAAGCAGGTTGGGTGATACAAACTGACGTACTGGACTAGTTGGGCTCATTACGGCTTCATCTTCTATCTACATTGGGATGTCCCCTTTTTTCTCTGAAGAAAAGAAAAAAAAGAAATCCCGCTGCCTGTTCAGGAGAGTCAGCTCTTCAGGGAAAAAAAAAACAAGAACATCGTGATCGTGGCTGGTCGAATCTCAACGCTGATGTGGCTATGGCCCGCTGGGCCCAGTTAGACAGCAGCTGGTCGCAGTTAGTGCAGGCAAAATTCCTTCTTCATGGCTTCGATGGATTCGATATGGAAATCATGGAACTGTTTTTGCCCCCCTTTTTGGGCTCCAATTTAATTACTTTAGTTTGTACGGACTGTCGGAGTGGCGATTTAATTATGGAATTCTCTGCCTCGATCTGATTTGCCCTGGCATGATATATGGATCTTCAACTGGACTTACAGTAATTTAGGAGAAGAAAAAGGAGACAATTCCATCACAGGTAGTCGGTGGATAGTCTCCGGCTTTCCTTTTTTTTTTTTTTTTCAATCATCTCTCTCCTTAATATTAAAATTAAATTACC
Source organism: Aspergillus sp. 'subgen. Cremei' (assembly GCA_019976455.1). Lineage (NCBI taxonomy): Eukaryota > Fungi > Ascomycota > Eurotiomycetes > Eurotiales > Aspergillaceae > Aspergillus > Aspergillus sp. 'subgen. Cremei'. The sequence goes on from JAFBMR010000006.1 coordinate 1,050,414, forward strand.
CCCATCGACTTGTTTGATGCGTTTCAAACTCTTCGAAGTTCGAACCTCGCAGAAAATCCCAAGAAACTCTCCTGGATCCGCATTTCGACGTCATGCACTGTTCATCATCTGTGACGGCCGATCGGGATATCCGCTGCGTTTACACAGATTTGTCTCCCCCCACTTGACGGGAAGTTTTTTCTTTCTTCAATTCTCGGATTACAGTGTCTTGCATCGGAATGATCATATTCATGATATCAATGAAAATATGCCATCCAATGACTACTGGCTGGGAAATTGAACAGAGCCGCGATGGTTGGATAACTAGTGACTGGAGATGGGATCCGAGGATGAACGACTACCACCGTACCATGGAGGATCACGCAAATCATCACTCATCACCATACATACATAGTACACAGCACACTACTGCTAATCAGTAATCTCCATAATCCATATCAATTCATTTCTCTAGTCTGATGGATACTAGAGATAGACACTGTGGTTGCATTGACCTCTGTCTAACTGGAATAATGCAATGCCCCTGCATTTGATCAATCGATGTAGACTATCTCACAATGTGTAGATTAGTCGACATCTCCTGTCTTGCTTTTTCTGCGTACTTTGTACACTTCTTCAGTCCTTGCGTAGATCTTATTTTAGATGGGTTAGATCGTCCACTCCCCTGGTATCACATACATTCTGATGGAAATCCCCGTAAAGGAGGTTTTAATTCTCCTGATGAACTGCTGGTGTCACGGGTAAGTTGTGATTTGATAACCTCTCCTCCTGATTGGTCCGTGGCCGGCTACTACATCGCACGCTTTTTCTGCTCCCCATCGCCTTGAATACAATAACTGTCGATAGTATCCAGTATATAGAATGCAATTGATCATATTTTAAAAGAGTGATCATACCCCTTATCTTCTAGTTATATCTGCTCTTAATTAAGTCGGGCGTGCTCAAGTATCTGTCATCACTGCCCCTCCACGAACCCCTCAGTCAGCCTTCAGACTACTTTTAATAGTAGCTCTTATATAAGTACGTAGTAGATGTTACTTGATATCTCGACTGACTCGATGAATTGAACGCCAAGCGTATAATCCTAGCCTCACTGTATCGATCTACATTACGGTGTACGGAACACTCAGCAAGCCAACACGATCAAGGGATAAGTGAAAAAGAAAAGGACTTCAACATTTGTGTCAGGCGTGCTAGCGGGCGCATTGGTATGTAGAGATAATTTACACAAAGAGACGGAAAAGTGGCAGACTTGATGAGCAAACTTGGAAATAACTCATTTTCATGATGCAGGAGCCTGCGATGTAGGAACTTCGACGCCGTATGCCTCCTTGATTCTCTCCGCTCGTCTCTCCGCATAGCCAGGGGCAACGATTCCTGAATTATCCCATTAGCATCGCCGTTTGACTGGTAACTTGGCGGTGATATTGCAAGCAACGTACCTCGTCCCTCGCCCAATTCGGAAAAGGTCTGCTCAGCAGGAGTCCTGTACGCTGTCCTCAACCTCGTACGGCGTTCAAATTCATCCTCAACGGGCTCCTTCTTGTATCCCCACAGCGATCCACCGCTGAATTCAAAGGCACCCATGGCAGTTGCCAGGGCGGCACCGTATCCCAAAACGGCGGGGAATGATCGTGCTATTTGGTTATCAGAAACAAATCCTCAAGATATCAAACTGGACTCAATTCCAAGCCACAAACCTCTCAATCCCAAAAGGGAACCAGAAACGAAACCGCCCAGTGCGACGTTGTAGTGATCCTCCTTCTCACGCAGGTTGGCCGATGCGGTCTTCACGAACTCGTAGGTACCACCCATGGCGGCTGCACCAGAAACATTAGCTCCAATTCAATTCCTTGAGACCCATTTGCACGATGTCCACATACCGAAGAGGCCGATTGTGCCGCCGCTCTTAATGAACACACCCAGAGGTCCGACGTTTCTCTTGGTCAGGGTGTTCTGGACGGCCGATGCGCAGAGACCGACTCCACCAGTGAGCATGGTCGTCTTCAATGCCCCCGGCAGCGCATCTTTGGCGTGGTAGGTGTGGTCTTCAGTGTGCGCGGCCATGGTGACTGTTGAGGTAGGGATGGTCTGCTACTTGCAGTGGACGAGTTATGGCCGATGAGGATGTGATTTTGGATGGGTTTCTGCCGACATGTACCGCCTTCCCCGGCTTCATCATGGAGCTCCATCGCAGGTGGATAGGTGCAGAGCCAGCCTTTAACACAAATATTCCCGTTTTCTTTTGAAGAAATCATACATAACTTGGTTTCTATCCTCTAGATAATACGGTAAGCGCTTTTTCTACACGGATTTCTCTCGCCGTTTATCGTCGTTGTGACCTTCAACATATTGCCGCCCGCTTGTTCAAGTGCGGTGGCTCCCCGCCGTTCTATCTAGCCTGCCTACTTGCCTTTCCACGCTGCTGGATATATCCATCAGATGGGCTAATTTTTATTAGATACTCTTCTTAGCGACTCATGGGAGATCGCTATTGGTTTTTTTCTGGATCCTTTGGCCTGATCCTCTGGCAACCGTGAGCTAAGCATAGCGCACACCAATGTCTTCGTTACAGAGGTCTGGTATGTAGCTTCATAGCAGGAGCTTACTTACTACAACTCCGACAGTGTTACCTTTGCTAATATTTCTGTCTACCACCAGGCAAGACTGCCCCGCGTCTTGTGCAAGATATCCAAGACTACGATCCTGCCCACCCTCCTGGCACAGGCCGCAACCTTCTCTCCGAAGTACCTCCGGTATACCCTGATCAATACCAGGGACCTCAGGATTTCATTTCTCCGGAATCATGTCGCCATCGCTATATCACCAAGAAGAACCAGAGCTTGCTGCCCAAGCCAGAGCAGTGGGGCACTTCGGGGACCTCCAAAGTATCGGCTGTGTGTTCTAAGTGTCGGTATCATCTGCAAGTTGTCGTAAACCATACCGGAGCAATCGGCCAGCAGATTCAAAAATCTCCAGATCATGTCCATCATCTTGTCTACAAATCGGGAAGGCAAATAGGCGGTTCATCGGCTGAGGAAGTGACGCCCAAAGGGCAGGTTGCGGAGACGTTCCACTACGGATGCTCGTATCTCACTTGTCCTGCGACGGTGTCGTTACGAGTGGTCTCGCCTGTTCTTTCTCCTGATGCGGTGCACCTTTTGACTGATCCTGAGTTATTGAACATTCGCGCAAATGAAGCCATCGCCACGCATCCTGAGCGGCTAGAAGGACTCGCCCCGCCGCTCCCCATCAACGTGCTGCTCAACTTGCGCGCCTATCTCAGTAACGCCCTAAATAATAGTCAGCAGAGCAAGTCGATATCGGCAATCAACAAAAGGTTCATGTCGTGCTTTGGCGTTGAAGGAAAGCCTTGTCGAGACTTACTCGAGTTTCTTGGGTTCACTTTCAATGTGCGTAATCAAGTCTTTTTGCTCGTACAGTTATATATCTAACACTTGCAGGATGAGGGCTTTTGGGACCCCCCTCGACCCAACCCATGGACAGCGATCCCCTATCAAGATCAATCAAAGATCTTTCTCGATGATGTCATACATGAATTGGCAATACTAATAGATCAGCGGCCATTGTCGGAGAGAAGGCTTCACCAGACGGACGCTCCTAGTAATCCAGCATTCAATGACCTCCTTCATGTCCTAGAAGTTTCATATTGTGAGTATCTACCAATGATGATCGCCGACTTCGTGCTGATAAAGTTCTAGACCCAAGATCGCTTCGGTCCAATGAGTTCCAGATGCCAAATGCACCGTTTGTTTGCCCTATCCTATAACTTTGAAGAAGCACAATTTAATTAGGAATACCAGATACTACGAGGATTTAGGAGTTGTTGAGGACATGTCCTCTCACTTAATTGTCGAAGCTTTCAATCGGCAGGTGTCGGTCGATCCGGGAAGAACCCCCCTATACTTGAACTGTCTCAAGTCAATCGGTGGCCTCAGAGGGGGTGACGATGCAAGAATCATAGACCAAGCTGTCCAGGTAGCCTATGCGGAGGGAAAGTACACTGATCAGGATGTTATCGATGCATACAAGTACTTCGGCCTCAACCACAACGATGCCAGTCTTACTGAGGACACCATCGTTGGAAAGTTCTACGCTTTTTTGAGCTCCACCAACTTGGATGTCGAACCTCGCCAGCAATTATGGAGAATAGGGGACAGTAGGCGCAGTGAGCGCATCAAATCTGCGGCCGAGGATAGTAAGTTCTTCGCTCATTGTTGAAGAAGTCATTCTGCTCGGAAAATGTAATTGACTCATGAAACTAGGGGTAACTACTGTTGAACAAGCCCAGGCTTTTCTTGGTGTTGATGAAAAAACACCGGATGATTTCATTATCACCATGTATACTGCTAAGGTATGCGAATTCGGTATTGTCACATTTACGCCTTCGAAACTGACAAATTCGAATTAGATCGATGATAATCCATCGAGCAAAGACCTTGCGCGACGTGCCGTTGAACTTATTTCTAACTCTCGGAAATCAGACGGTTTAAAACATTTTCTCAATACCGGTGAGATGGGTGCTGGGGAGATGGACATTGGTGACGCCTACCGTCTTCTTCAAATCCCCGATCGCACCGTAGATGAGGCAGCTATCATGGCAGCATATACAATCTGTGTGGATGAAGCTCCAGGGCAAGCCGATCTATACAATCAGGCCCTTAGCATAATTGCAAAGGATAAGAACAGCCCGCTACTAAGCAGCATGATTACAGGATCTGTTCCAGAATCTGACCGTGAATTATCCGAGTGGCCTGTTGGGCTGCAGAATATCGGTAACACCTGTTATCTCAACAGCCTGCTTCAATTTTATTTTTCAGTGCGCCCATTCCGTGATATGGTTTTGAATTTTGACGACTTCAAGATGGAAATCAACGACGATAGCTTGGAAATAAAAAAGGTGGGGTCTCGCAAAGTGCTGAAAAACGAGGTTGAGCGGTCTCAGAAATGTAGGTATTCTTATATCAGGCAAATCATTCCAATAACTGACACAATTATTTCCTCAGTCCTCAGTGAGCTGCGAAACCTTTTTAGGGACATGATCGCTTCTCCGCGCCCATATGTCATACCTGGACAAGAGCTGGCGCGATTGACCCTGATTAGCCCATCTAATGAAGCAGCCATTCGTCGTCGATCGACCATATCAGCAAACAGACCTTCGGATCTCGGCGAGATAAACGGTATGCCGATTATGGGGCCACTCGGGCCGCCTCAGCCTATCATTACAGGCGAAGAGGCTAGGAGCCGGAGTGATAGCACTATGACGGCAGAAACCGAAAAACCCAAACGTTCAACAACAAGTGATGTGGATAGCGAATCGACACTCGTCTCTGATAATGCCAAGAATGAGGCATCCGTTCATCACGCAGACGATAAAGAAAACGAGCCTCCACCATCTGACGCTGTCATGACAGATCCAAGCGAGAATGTACACCCTGAAGCTGACAATGACATCCCTCCTTCTAAGCAGCCAGAGCCAATGGGACCATTATTACCACCTAACCAACCTCCGCCAGTGCCACCGAGACCTTCTCCGCCAGTCGATCGACAAAAACAGCTTATCGAGGAGGTGGAGATCGGGGCCCAGCAGGATGTTACGGAAGTTATCAACAATGTTCTTTTCCAGAGCCAATGCGCGATTAAACCCATTGGGCTTGGGTCAGATGGAGAACAGATTGACCAAATTAAAGAGTAAGCGGGAATTAAGTTTATGGTGATCGATGCAGACTGACATTTTTTGTACAGCTTGTTCTACGGCCGCTCCAAGTCCTACATCTCCGCTGACAAAGGCGTACGGTCCAAGGAAGAGTGGTGGTGTGATATCAAAGTCGATGTGGCCACCGGGTCTCGCGACATTTACACAGCCATTGACGGTGCCTTCGACGTCCAGAAAGTCAATGTTGAAAATTCAGTGGCTGAGCAATTCGGCTCTATTAGCAAGCTTCCCCCGATCTTGCAGGTCCAAGTCCAGCGCGTACAGTTCGATCCGGTGAAGAAGAGCTCTTTCAAGTCGACCCACCACCTTGAGTTGTCTGAAACCATCTATCTTGACAGGTACATGGACACTCAGCAGCCTGAGATTATGAACCGACGACGGAAGTGCTGGGAATGGAAAAATTCGCTGAAAGAGCTCGAAGACCGGCGAGCCGAGTTGCTGCGCAAGAAGGTATGTGTCAGATTGAAGGAGTGGCCCCGTCTGTGTGCTAATTCATTTGCTTTCCCAGGAGACCGATGGCCTTGATATGGAAAATGTATTCGGCAGCGCCAAAGACGTACTCGAGGATCTGAATGCTATGAAAGAAGATCCCGAGGCAGCGCAGGATGCCTTTGATATTGACCCGCAGCTTATCTCTGAGCTCGACAAGCTTTCGCAGATATCGAAATCAGAATTGGCTTGTAGGTTTCCATCTCCCTATGATACAGTTCAGCACACTAACACTTTTCAGTCATCGATCAAAACATCAAAGACACCCAGACAATGATTTCTAGTCAATTCGCCGACTACAAACATCTTCCATACCGCTTGTATGCCGTTTTTGTCCACCATGGGTCGGTCGAGTTTGGTCACTACTACATCTACATTTTTGACTTCAACAAGAATGTTTGGCGCAAGTATAACGATAATGAAGTGACTGAAGTACATGACCTCGATGAGATTTTTGAGAACAAAAATCGCCCGAACCCTCCTACACCATATTTCCTGGTATATGTCAACGCTGGAATGAAGGACCGCCTGGTGAACCCTGTTTGCCGGGAGATCTTCGATGCCCCACCGGACCCTCCTCCTCGTCCAAACACGAATCCAGCCACCCCCATGGAAGGAGTCACTGCTGCAACAACTACGCCGACGACAACAACTGCAACGGCAGAGGACGTGGATATGGAACATCCACCCTCGTATGATGAAGCATGGGCCGACAAACATGGCGAACCAGGTACGGGAGACAACCTCAACCCGACCAAGGAGAAGAGCGCCGAAACTGGAGGCAGTGGTCTAGCTGCAGGATGGCCATCAAGCAATGAAACTAACTTGGGCGACGTGGCATGGTAGGCTCCGCGAAAAGCTCGCCGACAGTGACTTCAACGGCAAATCCACTGAAACGCAAGTCGGCAGATGATGTGACAGACGTCAGCCATGGAAATCCATCTTCTGTTTAGGATCTTCATCCTTGATCAAAGGTTGAGGTATTAATATCCCTCTCCTCCATGTTCTCTACCATTGGATGTGATTGATGATTGCGCACATAACTTTGATGTTTTTTCTTCTCTTCCACTGTTTATGATTTATTTTACTCTTCATTTTTCTTGCATGCTAGCGGGATTGTCATGTTTCTTTTCCTGTACATAACAGAGATACCATCATCACCAGTCATGACCGTCATGTATGTATGTCTGCATGTTCATGATCAGTCAGCATTTAGTCAGCCAATGATCCGAGCGGCCCGCGGAACCGGAACCGAACAGCTGCCGTCGGCTGTGGACATCGGCAGCTGCTGGAATGTCGGATTCAGGTACGCTTGATTGAGAGGGATAGACCTAAACGAGGCATTTGAATGCTCAGAAATGTCTACTAAATAGCATGCTTCCAAGAATTATGCTTCTTTATAGCCTTTACAGCACGGCGGGACGAAACGGCCGGATATTCTCGATCAGGTCGTGTATGTGACTGCGGGGATTTTCCGGGGTACGGATATCGACGGCAGAAGTTCCGCCTTGACTCTTGCCGCCCGTCTGTCAGTCTCCGATCAACGATCCGATATATAGGCTTCTCCCTTCCTGCCATACTATTTAACGTTCCTGTTTCCTCCATTGATCGTTCTTCAAAAGTTGTACACTGAGCTTTTAATTTCCCATACGGGTCGGTATTTGTTGTCCTTGAGACCTAACAGACGAACCCCACGTCTGTTGCAGCTCTCTTAGCTGCCAGTATATAGCTCTCCACTCAGCGATCACAACCATCATGACTTCACAAGTGGCAACCTGCCTGCGTTTTGCTAGGCAATTCTCCACTGACCCCAAAAAGGTATTTAACCTTTATATATCTTTATCATGCAGCAAATATTGACTATCTCTCTTTTCAGCACCAACGCTTCCTCGCACGTGCTTTCTCGAGCACTGTTCGCCGCAATGAAATCAACAAGGTCTTCCCCTCCGCCGAGGTCGCAGTCAAGGATATGAAGTCCAACTCGACACTTCTGGCTGGTGGATTCGGTCTCTCAGGTGTCCCAGACAGTTTGATCAATGCTGTGCGGGCAAACCCTTCAATCACGGGTTTGACAGTTGCTAGCAACAATGCCGGTGTTGATGGATCGGGACTGGGTCTCCTGCTGCAGTCTAAGCAGATCAAGAAGATGATTGCTAGTTACGTCGGCGAGAACAAGACCTTTGAGCGCATGTACCTGACCGGCGAGATTGAGCTCGAGTTGACTCCTCAGGGTACCCTGGCAGAGCGATGCCGCTCCGGTGGTGCAGGTATCCCGGCTTTCTACACCCCCGCTGCTTTTGGAACAGTGGTGCAGACGGGTGAGCTGCCTCTGAGACACAATAAGGATGGAACTGTGGCGGTGTATGGAGAGCCCCGCGATGTCAAGGTGTTTGACAACAAGAGCTACGTGATGGAGGAGGCTATCAAGGGTGACTACGCCTTTGTCAAGGCCTACAAGGCCGACAAGCTTGGTAACTGCCAGTTCCGCTATGCGGCGGCCAACTTCAACGGCGCGATGGGCCGTAACGCTAAGATGACCATCGTCGAGGCAGAGAACATTGTCGAGGTCGGAGAGATTGACCCTGCTGCCGTCCACCTGCCTGGTATCTACGTCAAGCGGGTTATTCAAAGCACCGCGGAGAAGAAGATTGAGAAGTACACCTTTGCCAAGGAGGAGGGCTCTGACGCCGCTGCCTTGGGTAAGGGTGACACCGCCAACAAGCGCGAGCGCATCGTGCGTCGCGCGGCCAAGGAGTTCAAGAACGGCATGTACGCCAACTTGGGTATTGGAATGCCTATGCTGGCTCCCAGCTTTGTGGACCCATCGGTGGAAGTCCAGCTTCAGTCGGAGAACGGTATCTTGGGACTGGGTCCTTACCCTAAGAAGGGACTGGAGGACCCCGATCTCATTAACGCCGGTAAGGAGACGGTTACCCTGCTGCCCGGTGCTTCTTGCTTTGGCAGTGATGAGTCCTTTGGCATGATCCGATCTGGTCGCATTGACCTGACCATCCTGGGAGCCATGCAGGTTAGCGCCAGGGGCGACTTGGCCAACTGTAAGTTTTAGTGTCCGAATTAATCCAACAATATTCAATACTAACAACTATAGGGATGCTTCCTGGTAAGATCAAGGGCTTCGGTGGTGCCATGGATCTCGTCTCCAACCCGTCGGAGACCAAGGTGGTTGTGACAATGGAGCACACAGACAAGAAGGGCAACCCCAAGATAGTCAAGCAGTGCGAGTTCCCTTTGACCGGAAAGACCTGTGTGAGCCGCATCATCACCGACCTCTGCGTGTTCGATGTCGACTTCACTGATGGCCTGACCCTGGTCGAGGTTGCCGAGGGTGTCACCGTTGATGAGGTGAAGGCGAAGACCGAGGCTCCTTTCAAGGTTGCAGACGACTTGAAGCCAATGCTGTGAAGAGATATCAATTGTTGAGCTTTGATTTTGCATTTTAATGTTTTGTGATGAGCGTACTTTTCTCTGAGTTTGCTTTTTTCGGATATGTTGACTATATCACTGTTGCACACGACATCTATTATATAAGTATATGGGTTTTTTGATTACATTCTAGACCTGCCAGGCAACATGGGATTCCCATTTGCAGAAAATAAAACAGCATTATATACATTCGTACCCTAAAACGAACCGGATAAATCTAGTAGTAGTACAACACGACCCAGCAAGACAACAAGTATTATTGTACACCCAAACATCGATAACTCCCATAAATCAAACCTCCCAGTCTTTTCATGTCATTCTGAAAATACCCTTGACTCTCTTGCCCAATCGTCCGAACCAATCGCGGTTAGGGGCCTCCTCAAACTCCCGAACAACATTATCGTAATGGTCTGGGTTACTCGCCGGGCGACGCAGTTTGGGTGTCAACGGATACCGTCTAGCGTAGCGATCCTCCAGTAACGACGACAGGGCTTTCAAGGATGACTCTGATATGTGAACGTTTTGCGCTGGCTGTTGTTGCTGTTGCGGTTGCTGCGGTTGCTTTGTAGGGTCTTCTGCGGCTAGGCGGGCGTGCAGGTATGATTGAACGGAGACGGAGGCAGGGCGAACCAGGTCCTTAGGCCAGTGGGTCAGGATGTGAGTGATGCGATTTTGAACAGCCTGCGGAATAATGTTAGAATGTTGTTGTTTGGGGAGGTGGAGGCTCCGGAATTTACTTGTTTGGGCATGATGGCGATGGCGAATGGATTGGGTTTAAATTGGTTGAGGCGAAATAACAGGTGTGGTATTCTTCGCGGAGAAAGGAAAATAAAGGACAGTGGTAGAAGATATTGATTATCCGCGTCTTTTGGTATGGCCTGGATTGATGACCAAGAAGAACATCATATGAAACTATTTCGAAGGCAAAAAAGTCGGCCACCAGATGAGCCTCAGGCCGTCAGGCATCAGCCACCCACTCGTCATCCACTCTTCTTCCACGCAACTTGGGTCGGATCCTTCCAGTCCATTCAATCCATCCGCACCCTGGCCATCGCCTTTTTCATTATTCTCTTTGTCTCTATACCGTTCTTTCTTCACCTACTTTCCTTTCACCTAGAATATTTGTCAAATTTGATTGTTTCTTCGCCCTGCTCGCCCTATCCGGCTCTTCCCCCTCCCTCGTGTCTCTTTGCCTTAGCTCGGCTCGTCATGAGCTCGCAGCGTTATCAAAGGGTAAAGAGAACCCCCTCGTGCGATTTCCAGGATGGGGGCCTTAACTGATGTGACTGCTCTTTAGGTGAACGCCCACGACGAAGATGATGAAGCACATTCCCACTCGTCGATCCCTTTACGATCCAACCTCACTCCTACCTCTCCACCTCCCTCGTTTCGCTCTCGCTCTCGCTCCTCCTCTCCTTCGGCTAGACGCCTTCTCCCCCAACAAAACGATGAATCTCACAGGAACGATGCGGATCAGACACTAGCAGATGCATTTGGCGATGGAAGTGACTCCGAGGCCGATGATGAGCCAGATGATAGGCAGCGCTTAATGCGGGCCAACCCGGAAACCCGATCACTGGCCGACAACAGCAGTAATGCCGCTGCTGGAGGTGCCTCGTCGCAGGCAAGCAATGCACAACAAGGGGAACAGCGTAATTCCGCTATTCAGAGGAGACCAACTATACTGCCGTCGTTTGGCCCTTCGAGTGCGGGGGGGGCCTGGTCGTGTGATAAGCTCAAATGACGGGGTGTTCGCCAACTTGGCTGCGAAGCCAGAACGGGGTGAGAAGAATGAGGATTTGCCTCCGGTGAGTATATGTTTTTATATACATTGTTTTTTTAAAAAATGCTTGCTGATGATCTATATATAGTCCTACGAGGAAGCTGCCGCAGATGCCACTCCGCCCTACTGGGAGACCACCATTTTGGCCCCTGGTCTATCAACCGATGAAGTCTTTGTCGATGGATTACCGGTCGGATCCGTCTTTTCTTTTGTCTGGAACGCTATGATCTCAATGTCCTTCCAACTGGTTGGATTCCTTCTCACCTACCTCCTACACACCACCCACGCCGCCAAAAACGGAAGCAGAGCTGGTCTCGGTCTTACCCTGGTACAATACGGCTTTTATATGAAGGGCGGCAGTGAATCCAAGGGCTCCGACGAAGGTGGCTCCGATCAATATGTCGCACCTCCCGATCCCAATAGCCACAGCTTTGACCCGAATGCGGTTGCCGATGGAACCGCCGGAGATGGAAGCGGAGGCAGTGCGGTGTCCGCCATAAGCACGAGCGAATGGATTTCATATATACTGATGATTGTCGGCTGGTTTATCCTGATCCGCGCCATCAGTGACTTCTTGCGGGCCAGACGCCACGAACAACTTGTTCTGCAGAGTCCCGAGCGTGGTCTCAGCGTCCCGGTCATCGCAGAAGGTGAGCGATCGGAGACAGTCGTCTAAGCGTTTATACAATCATCATATAGTCCATTCTGTACATGGGATATTGGGAAAGTACAGAGACTACTGCGTATAGGTTAGGAGCTTTGGAGCTTGGAGTTTTGTCTTGTCTTTTTTTCTTGCGCCTAGCTGCTTTTTATATCGGCATTTTCGAGCACTTTTGAGGATAATAAGGCAGAGTCATGCCTGTCTGTCTTTTTTCTATTTTTATACACCTTTTCTTTTCCTTTCTTTTTTCACTTCCTCACTTGCAAATTCAGCACTGGGCAACAGCAACAACAACACACTGGACTTGTAGCTATTTTGTTTAAAGATACCAATCTGAAAGACATATTTCAGCCTCATCATCGTCATTCTTTGGTGCCCGAGAAGTTATGCGTAATTTGACCACTCAGCCCGTTCGTCATGGCATGGCAGGCAGCTCTTTTTCTTTTTGCCTCTTTGCCTCCGTCAATCTGTCGACCCTGAGGAGTAGTTTATATTCCCGATCATCGAAATTCCCCTAAAGAGGCTGAGCTATTGAACTTTGGCTGAAAATCCCTCTCTCAGCTCTCTTGGCGGATCTTCTCTTCTTTTTCTCTCTCTCTTCTTTTTCTCCGCCAGTTCGATCCGAGCTCTCCGCCGTCGGGTATCACTGCTATTGTTTACTCTAAATACGAGTACGCCTGGATTTCTCTCCCAACAACAATCAACTGCCCCTTTCGTCCTCCCTTTCTTCATCCCATCCCCCTCTCAGCCTTCTTTATCCTACCAACCTCTCTGGGAGAGATTCTCCCCACATATCCATGGCCAAGGTCGACGCTGCGGTGGACGGGGATTTTGCGGCCTCGTCCTCCGCGCCGCCGAACCAAAACCATGGTCCTGTTGAAGCCCGCTCTTTGTCGTCCATCACCCAGATCGCCTCGAATCCTCCAGCCTATCCGCGGAATCCCACCCAGAAGAAGTTGGATCCGTTGGTGTTGTACATTGTGAGAGTGCCAGGGAGCAAAGGTACGTGTGCGATTGTTGGGACAATCGAATCTGCCCCGCTTCACGATTCCATGGCTTGTTTTGGGAGTTTGAAGGAACCATGGGAGTATGGAGTTGAGTGTTACGTTTGCTGACACGTTTCTATTTTATACATTAGACGTCTTCCTGTCTCCTCTTAAACCGCCTACGAAAGCTAGCGTGTCAGCTGAGGCTATCAATTCCTCCCTCTACTACTTGCATGTTGCGAGTCCGGATGACGAAATCCTGCTCGAGGAATTTGCGCATGAACGAGAAGAAGAAGCCAAGTTACGTAAGGAGGAAGGACACGAAGTGCAGCCTGAACTTGCGCATTTGAATAATGTGCGACGTAAGCCCGTCGGTGGTGGTGGAGGTGGAAATACGAGCCAGCCCCTCCCAGCTTCTCCTCCTCTTCCGGCTTTGTCGCAGCAGCAGGTAAATTCTCCGCCGCAGTCCAAGACACCTTTACAGCTGCAACCGCAAGAGCGTCCGCATCCTACATTTCAGTTTCCTGGGGAGAATGTGACTCCTCACGGAGTCCCCGGTGATGATAGGACGGCAAGGAGTCCTATGCCGCGACGACCGCTTCCCCCCGTTCCCAGAGAAGAGGCCTTTTCGGAATACCCGCAGAGCGCTCATCCAAGCAAGAAGGCCCATCGATGGAGTGCTCTATCCGGGTATCTCAATGGAAAGGGTTTGGAGAATTGGAAAGAGAAGTATGAAGGACGGGACAGTTTGGATTCTAGGCCTCCTCCGCAGCTGAGGCCACACTCAGCTCATGAGTCTCCATCTCATTCTCGTCGAGGGTCACCGTCGAGAAGTCCGGGGCAATCCCCGTCCCGGAGACCACCGCGCGATCACAGATCGCCAGATAAGCCTGGTTTTCATATCACCCTTATTCGCCGTGATCCCACACATGGGATTCAGTGGAATGTTGCGACAATGTCGACCCCCGTTTGGACGGTGGTCCGATCGATATTGAAATCAACACGCCCGGATATAATAGGTTTCTTGCGCAAGATGAACCGCTTTCTCTGGAAAGTTTGGGGTTGAATCTTCCACTGGACGGACGCAACCCCATCTCGCTTTCCGGTTTGAAAATCCCTCCAAAAGCAGATGCACAGCCTCCCAGTGATCCGTCCAAACCTCGAAAATTCAACCGCAAGCTGTGTGTTTCAAGACCACAGCACGAGGAAGGGCGAAGCTCGATGGACATCCCCCGGCCCTCCATCGACACCACTGCTAGTGGCCATGGCCTTTCGAAGTTAAAAAGCGGCTATTACACCTTCAGTTCTCCATGGAACGGAACTTGCACGTTCTCAACCAGTGTCAACGGCCGCAGCCTGAAATGCAAGCATATGATTCCCATGCCTACAGACGCTATCGGCTCGCATGATTCATCAGGAGCAAGCACCAACCCAGCCGTGACCGTTGCAGAAATCCGGTTCAACACCCCCTTTCAAGCCGGTCACCTTCACCACCAACCCGGGCCCTCTCACATTTCCCCCTTCACCCTCAGCCAAACTCCAACATACAAAGAAGTCACCGGACCAGACGGTGTGACTACCACCAAACCTTCCAAACGCAATTCCCTCGCCCTCTTCCTCAACCCGCAGGCCTACACTCGCCCTCGTGCTCACTCTGGCGCCAGTAATAACTCCAACTCCTCCGGTAACAACCAAAACCCGCCTGGTCTTACCCGAAAACCATCAACGACGAGTACCAGCAGCGGGGCCGAATTCGACGAAGACCGACTCGATTTCACATTAGCCCGAGAACCAGCGGGGGGAGGAATGCGCGGGAAGAGCGCCAAACTGGGTAAACTCATCGTTGAGGACGAAGGGATTAAAATGCTGGACTTGGTGGTTGCCTCTTGTATGTCGGTTTGGTGGAAGGGATACTACTATTGATTTAATTGGCTGTTGCATTGCCGGTGTTGTCGATTTCCTATCAATCCTTTTCTTTTTCTTTACTCTGGGGTTTTTTATATTATAACTGGGCCTTTTTTCTTTCTTTTTTTCTATGGGCATATATCCACAGTGTACGATCTTATGATTCATGATTTGCCATATATCCAATTTATAACAGACTCGTCTTCGATTCGAGTAATCATGTATAACATTTAGCAAGAGTCTCATGTGCCGTCTTATGTGCCACTGTAAGTACATACATAGTGTAAAGAGGTAGAATCCGACTACTCCTTCCATCCCACAACCCAGACACATCACATCTTCTATCAATCAATCCATGCATTTATAGTGGAACCAAACCAGATAAAAATAAACCAGCGCTCAAGTCCAATACAGGCCAGAATGTCTTGCTTCTTCATGCAAAGCATGCGTACTGCGTCCTCAGCTCTAATGAAAACAGCAGTGCAGGGATACATACATAACATACATGGGGAAAAACCAAGTCTTCTCTTTATAAAAACCGGGGGAATAAAACAAAATAGAATTTGCCATAGAACATATAAACCAATTTAACAATGGGAGGAAAGTAACAATGTCGGGCTGGAAGGTCACGTTCTTCGCGGATATCTTTGTCTCTTTTTAATTGTCATCATTTATAACTGGCATTTCGGGAAACGCCCGCGATTCCAGAACAGCAAAGGGCTTTGAAAAAAAAAAAAAAAAAGATAAGCATGCATTCAATTCATTAGGAAGAAATCATTGCACATCCATTCCCCGCTGGAGCGACGATTCCAGATCGTTTTGGTGGCCACCGCCAGAGTGTGCCTCCTGTGGCTTAGGTTCTTCGTGCTTCCAGACTCCTTGCTGGTGGTCGGGGATCGGGACATTGGTCTGCTGGGCCATTTGCTGCTGTTGGGCGGCCTGCGCCTGTGATTGCTGGCGGACGACCGCACGGAAGCGCACGACTTCATCATAGATCATTCTGCGCATCTCCTGCACATCATCAACGATCTCGAAGTGGAAATCGAATGTCGACGGGCAGCTCGGCTCATCCGAGGCATCGTGCCAGATGTGCAAGTACGGGTGCTCCAGTGCCTCCTCGACCGAAATACGGGAGGTAGGGTCAAAGGACAGCATGCGATCAAGAAGATCAAGGGCGTCAGGGTTGGCGTTGGGGAACAGGCGCTGGAATGGAATCTTGGGCATGAAGGGCAGATTGCGCACGTACTCCTGGGCGCGCGGGGAGCCAATTCGGCCCAAAGTTTCCTCGTTGGGGGTACCCAGGTAGTGCAAAATCTGGTTGAGCTGGTCGACGTAGTCACGTCCCTTGAAGAAGGGACGACCGCCGAGCAGTTCGGCGAGAATGCAGCCGACGGACCACACGTCAACTATAGAATAATCAGCTGGGAGATCTAACCTCAACAACAAGCAGCAAAACTTACTGGCTTTAGTGTAGCTCTGGAAGCTCAACATAATTTCCGGAGCACGGTACCATCTTGTCGCAACGTATTCAGTCATATAACCCGCATTCTCTTCAGGGTCGATCGAAAAACCACGCGCCAAACCAAAGTCACAAATCTTAAGTTCACAGTCGGCGTTAACCAGCAAGTTTCCGGGCTTCAAGTCACGGTGCAAGACATTTGCGGAGTGGATATACTTCAATCCACAGAGGATCTGGTAAATGAAAGATTGGAAATGCGCATCGGTCAATGGCTGTCCGGAACGAATGATAGCGGCCAAGTCACACTCCATCAATTCTAATCAAGCACGTCAGTAAAATCACACACAAGTATTGCAATAGTACGCATGAAGCCTCACCTTCATACAGATATGTCTCATTGAAGTTATCCGGTCGTGGAATATCCATATCATAAAGACAAGTGATCTGCGTACCCAGGTCAGCCCTACCAGCCTTATAGTCGATAAGAGAGATGCGCATACGTTGCGGTGGCCTCGGAAATGCTGAAGAAGCTTAATTTCTCTCAAGGCTCGCTTGGCGAGAATCTTCTTGCTGAACACATTGGTAACCTTCTTGACAGCGACACCTTCGCCGGTCTGCGTGTTGGTGGCGGCACTATAGAGTCGATCTGTCAGCATTGACCTTGGTGGAATGGAGGCATTCAAGTCGTTTCTTGACATCCTGTTTTACGCAAAAAGGGCACAGTGATCTAGAAGTAAAGCGCTCATAACAGGATAGGATAGAAAGCGACCCCGGACGAGGAACTACTCACCAGACAATACCGTATGCGCCCTGACCCAACTCCTTGGTCACATTGTACCGCTCGTCCACAACAAAATCTTGGTTGAAGACCTTGAAGATCTTGCGACTCTGTAGATCAGACATGGCTTCAGAGAATCAGTTTGATGAACCAATCTATGTGCTGCTAAAAGATCGAGGGGGCATAGCACGTCGAGTGTGGTCTTGCACACGATGCGGCTAGAAAAAAGAAGTGGGGATCGGGCTCACCGAGAGGAGAGGTGTGTGAAATTAACTCGTCTCTCTTGGGATAGATTAAAGATTCGATGGCAGGTGGATGGGAGAAAGAAGAACAACGAGTGTGTGAGAAGGAAAAGGAGGAGAGAAAGAGAGAAAGAAGGCGGCCTTGAGCTCAAGTGGAAGGACGATGTTCGAACAGCCCCGCAGTCTCCGCGGGTGAGAAGCAGTCTTGACTGGTTGAGCAACGAGCAGAGGCTGGCCTGATTCTCAGGGGAAAACGAGGGGCAGGATTTAGCAGCTGCGAGCGAGAAAAAGAAAGGAAGACTTTTTCCCTTTCGATTGACGCGGAGCTGCGTGACCAGAAGGCTAAATAATTGGGGGGATGTGATGGGTTTGATTATTATTCGGCGGGACGTGCAGTAGGAGAGGAGCCGTCACTTGTGATTATGTATGGAGCGTTGCTCCGCCGCAGTGAAACCAGGGAGATTATTCTGAGTCCAGGGAGAGTGGACTTATATAGACAGAGAGATAAAAATAAATAGACAGAGAGAAAAATAGTCAATAGACAACGTGCGAGCCAGCGATGGGCGAGTAACTCAACACAAAGGAGTCCGAGTCTTTGTTGCTCGAGGCTGACGAGGGGCACAGGTGGAGATACTTGGAGATACTATTGACATTGAAGATGAAACACATTCCAGTCGGCTTGTGGAACATGGCAGATTCTAGACAGCTGAGATGGGAATTGTCTTCGTATTCCAGGGAGATGTCCTGGAGTGATAATATATTAAATGATCGCATCTCGATTTGTATGGCTGGAGACACATAAAGAAATCACTGAATAAGGAATTATTTTTACCAACTGCCGATAGATGGAATGTGTATATCGTTGACATAACACAGGAAGTCAATGAATTCTTTCTTGGCTAAATAAACCCGAATCTCCCATTCTCCTGTCCCTCTTCATTCTGCTTTTATCGTGTCGAAATTCTACATCAATGACCGCATCACTCATATACTTTCTAAAAATCGTGGACGCCGTGAAATAGCGGCGCTTATATCCTTTCTAAAGATAATAACAACCGCTTTAAAGCGAGTTCACCAGTTTCCGCTCCTTTCTCAGAGCCCGCAGCTTGGTGCGTGCCTCCTCAAGGGGAATCATGATGCCCTGTTTCTGCGTGGCCGGGTCGTCTCGGTTACGGATGTTGACGGAGCGAGACTCCTTCTCCGAAGCACCAACAACTGTTGAAAAGTGTTAGAAAACCCCCAAAAATTAGAGGGAGAGAGAGAAGCTCACCGAAAATGAAGTTGTACTGCGCCAACTGTCCAGTACGGATCTTCTTCTGCATAGTGTTACCGCTAATGTCAATGTCGACATTCATCTTGTCACCACGCAAAATCTGCTGGAGCTCTTCGACGTAGTCGTTCACAGCAGGCATGACAGGGACAATCAAGATCTGGCGAGGGCTGATCCAGAATGGCCACTTGCCACCAAAGTGCTCAATCAAAATACCCAGGAATCGCTCGAAGCTACCAATGATAGCGCGGTGAATGACAACAGGACGGGCATGGCCAGGGCTAGGCTCATTGGACTTGGCATCACCCTCCTTCATGGCAGGAGCCTGACTCTTCTCGTTCGTCATGTACTCGAGCTTGAAGTTGATGGGTGCCTGGTAGTCGAGTTGGATGGTGGCACACTGGAACTCTCTCTTGAGGGCATCCGCAATGGTGATGTCAATCTTCGGTCCGTAGAACGCACCGTCACCCTCGTCGATAGTCCAGTCATTGCCCATGAACTTGGTCATGGCAGCCTTGAGCTGTTCCTCGGCGTAGTCCCAGGTTGCAAGTTCACCAAGGTAATTCTCAGGGCGTGTGGAGAGCTTCAACTTAAAGGTGAAGCCGAAAAGACCGTAGATGGACTTCAAGAAGTCAAACAGACCTTCAATCTCCGAGATGATCTGCACAATATTAGTCGGATACCAATTTAAACTGGATGCCACTTAACAACTTACCTGGTCCTGGGTACAGAAGATGTGGGTGTCATCTTGCTGGAACTTTCGCACACGGGTCAAACCGCTCAGGGCGCCCGACGCTTCGTTTCTGTGCAAGACACCGAAGTCCGCAAGTCTCAGAGGAAGTTCACGGTAACTCCTCTCCCGGTGACCGAAGAGTACGAAATGTCCGGGGCAGTTCATGGGCTTGAGAGCCCACTCTCTCTTCTCGACATCGAGCTTGAACATATCATCTCCGTAGTGAGCCCAGTGACCAGAGGTCTTCCAGATGCCCACATCGTACATGTTGGGGGTCTGAACCTCTTGGTAGCCACGCTTGCGGTATTCTGTTCGCAGAAGGGACTGGAGAGCATTGAAAATCTTGGTTCCATTGGGGAGGAGGAAAGGACATCCAGGAGAAACTTCATCAAAGAAGAACAGCTCTTGCTCCTTACCAATCCTCAAGTGGTTGCGCTTCTCTGCCTCCTCCAAGAACTTCAGGTGCTCTGACATCTGCTTCTTGTCAGGGAATGCGACTCCACGAATACGTTGCAAAGAGTCGTTGCTCTGGTCTCCGAGGAAATATGCGGAAGAGTTCTTGAAAATATTAGTACGCGAGATCCTCTAGAGATGAGATAATTCCGTCCGTACCTGCATAATCTTGAAGGTCTTGACTTTTCCAGTGTTCTGAATGTGGGGCCCTCTGCACAGGTCAACCAAAGTACCGCACCTGTACACGGTACTCTTCTCTCCAGTCACCAGCTTATCAATGTAGTGCAGCTTGTATTTGCTGTAGGAGAACATCTTTCTGAGGTTCTCCTTTGTAACCTCCAACCGATCGAAACTCTGCTTTTCCTTAAATATCCGGGACGCTTTGGTATCAAGGGCCTTCCAATCGGTTTCTTTGACGACACGGCTAATCTCAATGTTAGTATTTATAACAGATTGAACGTGTCCATTTAATATCCAACAACATACTTATCGGGCATGGCCATGTCGTAGAAGAAACCTTGGGGAGTGGGCGGTCCATGAGAAAGGAGACATCCATATTCGCACTCGCAAGCTTCACCAAGGCAGTGCGCACTGGAGTGCCAGAAAACCTCCCTACCCTCTGGGTTGTCGAATGGGACGAAGGAGACCGTGCAGTCGCCTTCCAAAGGACGGCTCAAGTCCCAGAGCTCCTTTCCAACTCTCGCGAGAACAACATTGGCGCTGACTTCCTTAGGCACGTCCCGAAGAAGCAAAGCGGGGGTGGTCTCCCAGGCTTTGGCAGTGATGGTGGAGGGACTGCCATTACCGATATCGAGGGTAACGCTGATTTCGGGGTGGGGCTTGTTCTTGGTTTCCTCGAGATATTGTTGCCATAGCTCTTCGAAAAGGTTGTTGCGCTCGATAATGAAGTCGGGGAGCGAGTCGGCACTCGACGCAGCGGCTTTGGCAGCGTTTGGCGGGGCTTGGGAAGAAGCAGGTTGAGCGTCTTGAGCCTCCGCAGAGGGCCGGATAGGCAGATCCTTAGAGCCTTCAGAAGCCATGGCTGTATCCCGCGACGTCTATGAAGCGATCGGGAGGAAGTTGACCAGGAAAGAGGGGTTGCGATGACTCTGCGCGGCGCCTTGAGAATCCTCCCTGCAATTCTACCGTTGAGTCAGTGAGGGACGAAAGCGGTGAATCATGTGACATCAAACTGCCCTGGCGGCTAGCGACACTTTACCGTTTCAAGCTTCCCACCGTCGAAAACTTCTCCGGACTCCGTATCATACCGTTCGATCCCAAACAACTCATTCAGCATGTCTTTTCGAGGAGGAGGCCGTGGTGGCTTTGCCACAGGCGCCAATCGTGGTGGAAGCTTTGGTGGCCGTGGTGGTGAGCAGAGACAATGTGAAGCTTTGAAGGCGAAGTTACGGGCTAACGAAATTTTCGTCGGACAGGTCGCGGAGGTTTCCAGCCGTCATTCGGTCCACCAGCACAGGTCCTAGGTATATATAAACTGGTTTTATATTTAATGAGGTTATAAGTGACTAATGCTTTGGCAGAGATGGGCTCTTTCATGCACGCCTGTGAGGGAGAGATGGTTTGCGAATCAATCAACCCCAAGATTCCCTACTTCAACGCTCCTATTTACCTGGAGAACAAGGTACGACAACAAATGAAAGGAATTCATATGGAATATGCCCTTTGGGGCTAACAGTTATGGCAGACTCCTATTGGAAAGATCGACGAGGTTCTCGGTCCCATCAACCAGGTGTACTTTACCGTCAAGCCTCAGGAAGGCATTGTCGCAACCTCTTTCAAGCCTGGTGACAAGGTGTTCATCGGTGGCGACAAGCTGCTTCCCTTGGAGAAGTATGTGACATCCATGATTCGAATATCAAAAAACATTACTAACTCCGCGATTTAGGTTCCTCCCCAAGCCCAAGGGCCCACCTGGTAAGACGACATTTCCAACCGCATGGTGCCTGTTATGGCGGTTATTAACACATGATAAACAGGTCCTAAGGTCAAGCGCGCTGGCGGTGCTGGACGAGGCGGTGCCCGTGGTGGTCGTGGAGGCGCTCCCAGAGGACGCGGAGGTCCCAGAGGCGGAGGATTCCGTGGTGGTGCCGGAGGCTTCTCCAGAGGCGGTGGCCGTGGAGGTCCCCGCGGTGGTGGTGGCTTCTCGAGAGGTGGTGGCCGTGGAGCCCCTCGTGGTGGTGGAGGCTTCCGTCGCTAGACAGTCTCTGTCTTGCCTAGTACTGTCTTATTATGGCGTTTGGGGAAATCGGGAGCTTTGCAGGAACCTTCTTTTTTCGACAATCTTGTGCATCCTAGGAAAAATTGCTGCTTCTCTTAACAGGGGCTGTAGAATATATCCAGCCATTGAATCGATGTCTTATGACAATAAGAAATCCTGCCAGAGCCTTTCGACCTAACTTTTCGCATCGTGTCGTGCCGGGTTTCCAGCTCATGATACGCATTGCCTCTTTTGGGAAAACTGACTGTTTGATACTCTTCGTCACCGTATTCTGCCAGCCCTTTTTAACCAGTAGACCTGAATCTTCAGTAGTCCCCTTCATCGTATTCGTATGATTTTCGATATGCAACGGACGGGAGCAACTTTATTCCATTGTGGCTTGGGTGTGGCATAGCCAATCACCGCCTCGAATAATGACGTCTAGTCTGCACTCGCCGAACCGTAGGCATCTGTGCGTCTGTCAACACTTCCTTCGACCCAAGATTCTCAACCGAGCGGCCATCCACTCCATTATTTCGTCACTGTTTCCTTGCACCCTTCTCTAAAACGTCGCAACTGGTGTGATTTGCAGCAAGCCTTTGCAGCATTTCTCGTTATCTGACATTCGTCTAAGCATGTCTCGCAGGACATCAACCATGGCGAGCAATTCTCCGAGCAGCGGTAGCCCGTCTACGAGCGATGGTGGTAAGCTTGGAGCTCCCTGGTGCTCTACGGAAGGAGGCTTATTGATTGCAACAGGCCAGGAAAAGCAAAAATCGCTTCTTTCTGCAGAAACAGGTCACTTTAGCATGATCAGGTCAGTTTAGGATTTTTGCCGTCGGACGCTCAGAACAAGCATCTCACTGAACATTCGCAACAGGGCCTTGCACCTCGCGGATTTGGTTACTGAACTCAATGGTAAGTGTTCGATGCTCTTAAGGAACGCCTTTTTGAAATGCTTGCTGATCGTACATTGTAATATAGGATTTTGTGGAGGCAAGCCGATACCTTGATTTCCCGTGTTTATATGAATTGCCGCTGACCGCTCCGCGAACAGTCATGTCTGTCTTCTCATCGATGCGATACTGTCTAGGAGAACCATCTGAACTTGGTGCAATCTGGGCCGCTCTTGCATTCATGCCTTTTGGCATGTTCTTCGATTTCATGGATGGGAAAATCGCCAGATGGAGGAAGAAGTCGTCTCTCATGGGCCAAGAACTTGATTCGCTAGCGGACTTGGTAAGCGGATCTCTTTTCGGGCTATATATCAGGGTGGCATTGACCGTTTCTTTTTCAGATCTCGTTTGGACTTGCCCCCGCTGCCGCAGCGTTCGCCCTCGGAATCCGCACACCCGTGGATCACTTGTTCCTGACCTTCTTCGTTCTCTGTGGCCTGACACGGTTAGCTCGGTTTAACGTGACTGTGGCCATTCTGCCCAAGGACAATACCGGCAAGTCGAAGTACTTTGAAGGCACACCTATCCCAACAACGCTTTCCATTGCGTCTTTCATGGCCTACTGGGTGTCGCAGGGCTGGATTCTCGACGACTTACCGCTGGGTCTTGTTGCCCAGGGTACTTCTTTCGAGTTCCACCCTGTGGTTCTGATGTTTGCTCTACACGGTTGCCTAATGGTCAGCAAGTCGATACACATCCCCAAGCCATGAAGACTGTAATTTGGATAGATACGCGATTCAACTCGCCGTTTTTGGTTTCCGTTGCTCGATAGGAAAGGGTATTCTACGAAAAACTATATACGAAAGGAAGCCAAAACGAAAAGGGGACATGATGCATTTATTGAAGATAGTGCAATATATTGAAAAGTTGCTTGCATAGAGGCGCATATTTTTTTGAATACCATGTATAAGAATTGCATTTTCGACTAGCTACGTAGTAAGAATCGAATACCGAAAACACCGTTGAAAACAGCGGCCAATCGTTTACATACAGCTGATAATGCTCCATTGGAAGATGGAATTCGGTTTCCGGTCAATATCAAGTCACTTTCAGTATCATGATTAAGTTTGCACTTTACGAACACTGGCTGGATTAAAAGCATGGCCCGTGAAATGACCTTAAAATGCAAAACCACGAGAACTGATATGACCAGTAAATTGCCAGAAGAAACTGAACTCAGCCCAATGAAACATGAGGCTGATTGCCCCGACTATTTCCCGAGCAGTTCTCCCGTCATTACACGAGGAAATAAGTTTACTAGATAAATCATGATCGGAATCAACGGCACGATCGACTTGGTTCCCGGGTCTGTCTGTGTACGGAAACTCGGAAGCACATTGAGCAAAGGTACAGAGGAGAAGATCTAGAACGTCTGCTTGGCTGTGATTATATTAAACATGAAAACACTTTACTGAATGGGTATATGCAGCTGAAAAATGAGGACAGAAAAAGAGAAGAAAGACGTGGGTCGGACTGGGTGGTGACAGGTTCTAGACCGGGCCTAAGGGTGTTTTGTTTCCCTTGACCGCGAATTCGATAGATCGGGAATCATAAACCACACGAAAACAAGGAAAAAGAAAGAAAAAAGAAAGGAAAAATCGGTACCTTGGACCCTGTCCATTGAAAAATCAAAGATGATAAAAACAGTTCACATTTGTGGAGAGAATGATTCTTTTTTTGGTTGGGTGGAGGATCTATTTACCTGCTACTAAGACTGCTGACTAGTATTGCTAGATGGAGTATGGAGTTGCACACATTGAGTAAGACATGGAAATATGGATATGGAGATTCTTTCCCATCTGGTTGCATCATTATTTGGGGATCGGCTTATAGGGCAACTATAGCTGAGCTGGACAGAGAGACATTCGAGCTGATGAGTTGTTCAGTTGGGTATTATTTGTTATTTATTGCTATTTGCCTTTCTGACCATCTATTCCATCCCTTGCACCTGTGGCTGAGTTTATTCCAAAAAGCAACAAAGTGTAAACAGCTCTTCCAGAATGATTCTTCTCCTTGTAAGAAAGGCGGAATGCTTGATTCTTTACCCACGGAGTACTCCGGACGGAGGGTAATTTGTCAATTGTCATGGAATCCATATTTCATGTGCTGTTCGGCTGCTCAGCAATGGAATAATGTCAGTCAATGTAATGTTAATCAAACTGCAATTTGTAAGGGATGTATCATGTATGTATGCCATGAGTGCAGCATGCACACATACACCGATGAGTCTACGGATGTGTGGCAATTGAAAAGTCCATACTCCATACATACAAATACGACGGACACTCCGTATGTACATACATCTAAAGTCTTCACGAGTACTCTGTATACTCCGTAGCAACATGAATTATGCATATATCTCCGTGGCTTCAGCATTGCAGGTGGAATTAATATGTTTCAAGAGGGTCAGAAACAGCCATTCCAACCTCGATGATAATTGCATATGATTTCTCCATCCGGCAAGAAGCGAGATTGCGGATGTTTGGGGTGAGGCATGATTTCCCGTCTTTAGTCAGCGCATTCTAAGCATTATCTCAAAATTTCTGGTTAAGGTAAAGAGTCAGAAGACACATGTGATTCTGATTTTGATACTTTGATTATTCTTGATTTTATCAACCTTCTTGTCTGTAGGCACAGAGTATTATTGAGTATACAGGGACTGTGTATGTGATTACCTCATCAGGCACCGTACGTTAAGGTTACGTACCACTGGTCAGGACGAGCTCCCAGTGGTCCAGGGTCTGGGTGGGCCTGCCAGGCAGCGAATCTCAGTGGTCCAAGGAAGCCTGCATGATTTTTTTTACGGGGTATGGAGATCCGTAAATAACCTGCCCTGCAGGAGGGCTTCAGCTCCACCAGCCCGGGAGTGGCCGTCTGAACCCATGGAAAAAATGGGATAACAGCATAAATATCATCATGATGACTGGGATCTTCACCAGGTAGCAAGAGTAGGTACTTACTACTTGGTACATATTAAAGAAGAATTTCTTAGCTCAGAGCTCACGTCACGCCAGAGGACATTCAATGGTGGCCATACAATCTGAACAATTCAGCGTTAATTTGACGCCTGACCAAAGACGGGAAAGAAAGTGGTCCATCCTCCGGAAAATTCCCGGTAATTGGCCAGCGGCTACGCAGGATCAAAAGAAACGGCCCTCTTCAAGGATTTTATCTTTTTAGGCTGTGAAAGTCAACTCGCTTGCGGAACCTCGGCGGGAAAAGAAGAGACAATCGCACAGCCACGCCGTTCGAAGACAAGGCCTCGTCAGCGTACTAGCAAATATTAGTTAAGCTATGTGGTGAGATTTCTTCACATCTTTAAGACTTAAGAGCGCTATGTACAGAAACAGAACAGCGGAGCAAGGAAGCGATTATTGTTCAATGGCATACATACATAATGGCAATAATATCCGCCGATTTTCCTCCTCTCCGCCCATCATTGGTGCTTTGAAACCCCCTTAGAGCCCGAGTCGTAGGCACACATGATGCTGCCATTATGCCCACTACCTAATTTGTATAGAGAGATCCAGCTTAATCTACAAATGGCGTGCAACAATATCATCGGATCTCTCTCCCTTCATCTCCCATGTGGTGGCTACACATGCTGGCATGCTCTTTTCTTCCTTTTTATCTCCTTTCTTTTTTTTTTTTTTCCTACAATCGTAATCCCCTGTATTATTTTACGTCAGCCGTTCTCTGGTAGCTGTGTATGGAGCGTACCAGACCTGCGATGTACATCATCCCCTCTTTTCATTAATACAGCGCCGCCACAGAGAGTCGCACCAGACGACAGCGTTGCCCCATGTAGTTTAGCGCATGCCAGCAGCGACTCCATTCCAGCAGCCCGTGTGTCTGCAAAGGGGAATGGATCGCCGTACCCCTGGGACCTTACGCACGGGAGGTGGCTTATGTAACGAAATGCAGCCCCCTGGCTGGTCCCGGCAAAAATACAGTAAGCGGGATGTAAACTTACCGTTCCTGCTCAACCCAGGGTCAGGAGCCGTTCGGGAACCGACCTCTTTTGCCCTTCGTTATGCACCCCCAAACACCACGCTCTTACTGTTTGTTACTGACTCTTCCCCCTTCTTCTGCAATACCGTCATTCTCCTCCATCGTCGACTTACTCTCGCTCATTTCCTACTCACTCAGTCATTCTCTCAACATCTTTTTTGCTAGGCATTTTCTTGTCACCACCCATCCTTTTTTATTTTATTTTATTTTTATTTTACATTTCTTACACACATCCACCCCTCGTACGACAAACTCTCCTTGCCCTCCCTTTGCATAGTCGCTTCTTCTCTCCTCCAGGTCCTTCCCTCCAGTCCGTCAAAGACACACACTCTCGTTCATTCTTTCGGGCGGGTTTGGCTCCTGTGGCTCTTTCATTAATCTCCCTCCTTCGACTTGCCATTGTTTGATTATCACCCTTAAGAAAAAGGACCCGGCATACAACCTTCCTATCTCCTCACACCCTTCAGCCTCTCTCGACAATTCGTCCCCTTAACCTTGGGTTCTTTTTCTCTCCAGACTGGTTCGCTGTCTTCCAACGACAAGAAGTTTCCGCATTTTTAAGGTGCATCGTGTTTGGTCGATTGCTCCGCTCGTCGAGGTCGCTCATTTCAATCTCCCGGTAGATTAGGGGAGTGTGAAACACCCGGTCCTAAAAGTCTGTTGTTCCCTGCCAGGAACCCCGTCGACTCCAGACGAGCCGTTTCTTGCACTACATCACCAGCCTATCCTCTCTCATCCATCAACCATCGCCATACCTCGACGAACACGTCAATAGGATCTAGGATCTCGTCGATACGTTTACGGAGTCATCCTCTCAGAGAGAGAGAGACTCAACAAAGGGGTTTCTAACAAACACGGAAGTTTACAAGGGTTACGCGGGTCGTCCCTTATATTCCCATCAAACCAATCGGTGCCTGGAGCAGGTACTCAACTATATATTACCGTCGACAATCGTTCAGACACAACATGAAGTCCTTCACAATGCGCTCGGCTTTGGCGCTCACAGCCTTGCTATTCCTATCCAATGCCCCAGCCGCCATCGCCGACACGTCAGAGGGTTGTTTCACAAGTTCGGACGGCTTGGAAGATCAAGGGCCTTACACATATCAAAGTACAGGTTATTGCCAAGAGAAATGCAAGGGTAAAGATTACGCTGTATATGCTCTGTGGAAGGGATCGAATTGTCTGTGTGGAAACTCAATCCCGCCATCGTCATCAAAGACCAAGGACGACGAATGTAACGTTTCGTGTGATGGTTGGCCCCAAAGCAAATGTATGTTGCAAACTCTAACCTCGCTCACGCGTGACTCTTACTAACGAAATGATACTGCAGGTGGTGGTAAGGAAGCATATGCCGTTTTCCTCACAGGTCTCAAATCAGATGTCTCGACATATTCGTCAAGCTCAACTTCGACCACTGATGGCAACCCCACATCGACCGACCAAAGCGCAGCTATCACACAATCCGGACAGACAGTAGTCGTCACTGCTGCCAGTCAAACCAGCACAGATGCAAGCAAAGATTCAAGCAAACCAAACACTGCGGCCATTGCAGCGGGTGTCGTCGTCGGAACAGTTGGATTCTTCGCCCTTGCTGGAGCTGCATTCTTTCTCTACCGCTTCAAGAAGCGCAAGTCTGTTGAGGACCAGTACCGCCGAAACGCAGCCATTGACAATTTCGGCAAGCCAATGACCACAAACTCGGCATCTGACTCGCGATTTGACGGTGACTTTATGGCCCAACGACGCCAAAGCAATGGCAGTATTGATGACGACCAAGACTTCTCGCGTCGAATCTTGCAGGTAAGGAATTGGTCAAAGACATGAATGAAAGCGATAGCCAACTGACGCGACAATAGGTGACCAACCCCGATCGAAGATAATCTCGTCCGACCCAACTGTTGAATGTCGTTCGAACCACCGGGCGATGATTACGGCTGCCCGATGTATCTTTTCCTCCGTCATCCACAACGATTGGTATATGTCATATTCGAATTTATTACACCTTCTCTAGTCCAATTTTTCATTGCTTTATGAGAGCTCTTTTTTTTTTTCTTGCACGGGTTTTTTTAGCGGCGCTATGATATCTGGAAGGCATATTAAGCAGACAAGTTCTCTGTCACCTCCCGGGTGCACTCAACCTCTGCCTGCAATAGCCGGGTTTTCTGGAAGCTATGGTGCTTTATACCTTTTGATTTTCTTTGTTTCGCCCATGATGGGTAACTATGACGACTGAATGAGCGTGGTTCCTGGAAGCCTACCAGGTAGGCTTCTCTCCAGGGTTACATTGCGGAGGGGTAAACAACCCTCGAGGTCCGCCGGAGATCAACCTGGAATACCCCGTCATGGATGTCGTCAATATGGCTTGTACGGTTTCTGGGAGGGTCAGTTGGACCCGGGAGGTCTGTCAGTGAACTTGTATTTTGAAAAGGCGTTTTGATGTTGGCAGTGTATTGATGCTTTCTTCTGTGAACAGAATCTTTTGGTTTATCTTACTTACCCTTATATTTACTCCTTTCGAGCTGGGTTCCCCTTTCATTACATTTCTTTTTGTGTGACATGTTTATCTGACTACGGTCTGTTGGTTGCGCTGCCATTGTCTCCCTAATCTTGTATGTTTTTTCGGATGGGAGTTGTAAGTAGGGAGGTGCTGGTCTGTAGTTAATATGAAGTGGCAGATACCTCTGCTCTATATATGACCACCTAGTGATACAATAATTCCTTTCTTGTCATGGCTATCTTATGGAGTACTCGAGATATGATGTATTGACAATCTCTGAACGGTCACTCATCGTCCATTCATCAACCCTATAGCTTTCTATCGCTGTCGGCTTATGTGAGGGCTATATAGAGCCATCATGCCATCCATCCCAGATCCGTCTGTCTCTATGATCCAAATTCTCATTCTAACACTATTCCATCAGTCTCGTGCGTTACTGGGTTCTGTGGAAAGAGTACAAGTCATATCCTGTCGCTCCATGTCTGAATGCTCGGTCCCATGGTCAAGGTGAATACGTTGAACATGTACTATCATCTACAAATTCTTCTATGCGATATGTTAGACAGTCATCGTAGTCTGTATAGCTCTATACTTAGACATATCTGTATAGCCATCACCACTCAGATAGCTAATTCTGTACAATCTACACTTCTCTCCGATCCATAGTCCATCCAATCGACCCGACCTGAAACTGGATTCTGTTGGCTGGTGGACCTAGGTAGTGCGTCTCAATTGTTGGGTGATCGAAGAATATAATCCTCGAGTCAATGTAGGGCAGTGAAGGTATAGGGATAGAGGCATTTGTATGCCTAGCAGGTCTTGTTCATCGTGACTTTCTTGGAAGAGGGAGAGTTGAGAGAGTGAGAGAGAGAGAAAGGAAATGGATTCGTGTTTTGTCTCTCTCTGACGCCGAGAAACAGAAGAAGGGACGCATGGCGCAATTTTTCCACGGTAGTCACGGTGCCTCTTCTCGCTCTGGCTTGGAAGATCCCACCCCTTTCTAGAATGGTCATGACCGATCTGGACATAGGGCTGATCGTGTCTTTTCTGTTGGACTTGTACCTATATGCCTTCTCTTTTTTTATCTGCGCCTGCTGACAAAAGTCAAACGAAAAATCCATCAGGTCGAGTGGCTTGGCTGGTGCATGTTCTTTCAACCAGTCAGTCTGGTTGTTGATGGAATTGGTCTCGATCCACTGGTGGTTTCTCTTGTCGTTACTTGTGGTGGTTTTTGCATTACAGGATTGATGTAAGTAAAGTATAAATAGGTAAATTCTAGATGTTTGCCTGGACAGCTAGACGCAAGAATAGGCCAGTCACAGCGGCTAGGGATTAACATATAGCCATCTTCTAATACAGAGTGTCCGGGTGCTTTTATCTATCACTGATAAATTTTGTAGTTAATAACCAATAGAAGCTACTGGTGAGGTATAAGAGGTGGTAT
Source organism: Aspergillus sp. 'subgen. Cremei' (assembly GCA_019976455.1). Lineage (NCBI taxonomy): Eukaryota > Fungi > Ascomycota > Eurotiomycetes > Eurotiales > Aspergillaceae > Aspergillus > Aspergillus sp. 'subgen. Cremei'. The sequence continues at coordinate 1,081,483 of JAFBMR010000006.1, forward strand.
TGTCTGGATATACATCATATAATGTGTATGGGCGATGTCATCGATTGGCTTTATGGAAGCTTTATTCTGCTGGCACTCTTTGTGTGATATATTCAGGCAGATATACCAGGCAGTAGTTATGTAGAGATGGTTATTGTAAAGCTATCACTCCCGGGACTTTGTCATGGACTTCATCAACGTTCCTATGTTCTGTATTGCTACATAGATTGGACGCAGTATGTGGATTGAGAAGTGTACCTAGAAATATAGTTAGTAGCCATAACAGCAATAGTCATCTAATAAAGAACCATCTAGGGTTTCTGTCTGGTCTATCATAAAGAAGCATGTAGATGAAACAGGGAGGCTTCCATGAGGTTACATATTGGATGTTGGAGTAGAGCTATCCCATAAGAATTATATACATTCCCCTCCCTTGACGTACAGAATTGACAGAGGGTTGATCTGTTGATCAGGAATCCAATATCTATACCTTTATGTTTTTGCAATGAGACTGGCGGATAATAGAGTTACTTTGGAATTTCCAGTATAGCATGATATACTCATGATATATCGAGGTATTCAAGATACTCTCGGGGTATCATAAAGCATATTGATGGTACCTAGTACTATATCCAACAAAAGCGCTATATCTGCCTCTGTCAAGAAAAGTAATCAGTCTAATATGTCGATAAATATTGCTTTTTCTGTTTGCTTTATGGACTGATTAGGCAATATACCTGATAAGTATGGTCCATAGAGCAGCCATCCTGACACCACCTGTCTATCCGAAGCCCATCGACAAGCAAATACTCACAAGCATCCATCAGCAGATGAACAACAGACAAGGCTTTGGTTGCATAGATTTGGAATACTACCTCGGTTCGAGTAGCATAGTACTCTTTCGGTATTCTCTTTCTATATAAAGACATCACCGCCATTCTGGATATAGAATATAAATGAAGTTCCCCTCACCTATAATCTCACATCAGAGGCAAAGGGAAAGCCTTATACCATCTACTTTAATTAAGCTAAACGGCCCCAGTGTGGCTATATCGACGATTGAGTTCCTGTTCAGCTTTCAACTCACATAAGCAAGGCCAGCTATAATATTGCTTGATATACCTGTAAATGACACACCGCATCGGCATGAAAATACCCCCGACAATAGCAAACAATAACACAAAACAGGGATCATCCATGAATGAATGTTGCCTCCATTCGGACCGATGATATTCCCATGTCCGATATCTCCATCGGCCTTTCTCGGGTTTAAGGGTTTGATGCGGAGAGCTGGATGTGTACATAGTAGATAATATGTCCGGTGACAGATGACCTCATTGTACATGCATACAGAGAGTGGTGTATACGTACTCATTGCCTACCTTGCCTGTCTGGGTATGTACTCTGTCGAAACCAACAGGGAGGAGTGTCGATGATTGGCAGAAAGACGACGGGATCGGCTGGAATATTCGATCTGAAACAGTTATATATATCTTTTGGGGATGTTGGGTTGTTTGTTTTATTGGGTGGGAGGGAAAAAGACTCCCAGCTAGTTAGGATTCCTGGGACTGGGATGTGGTCGAGGGGCTGGGCTGGTGTCAGTGGCTGGCTATTGGGAGTCTGAAAGGCAGCTCGTGATGGTATCCGCAATGGGAATCGTCTTAGATATACAGAGTATGTAGAGAGAGTAGAGTGAGGGAGGGATCTGAAGAGTTGACTCCGCCACGGACGATGGAGATATCCACTCGTTTCAGAATTGCCCTAAATCTCCTGATGTTCGAGGCAGAATCCGTGTGCTTGGATATTCCCACGAGGACTCCATCGAGACTTCATTTGACTCCATTAGAGACTCCATTATTGAGGCTGATGTCTGGATAGCTTCACCGCCCGTGTTTTGGTTAGTCACAATGGACTGTGCTCTGATTGGCTGGTGGGCTCGAGTCCACGACGGGATGAATTGAGCATCAGCACTGACCAGGAGATGAATCATGAATCCAACTTTTTATCTATCTCAAATGTCAAATACTCAAATTCAAATTCAAATTTGAATGATTTGAAATCTAATCACGGATAGAATTATTCTCCGTCCTCCCCCTTTTTTTTTTCTCTGGTTCTGGATTTGGGTATTTGCTTTTTCGCAATCCTGCCACTCCACCACTACTCCACAGTCCGGGATGTTTTCCTGACTCCAACGGGGGCGTGGGAGTTTTTCCGGTGACTCGGTCTGTATGTACACTCTGTCACTCTGTAGTCTGCACATGCTGCTACCATTATCGGGCCAGCCCGCTCAGTGCTCCAACTGCATTGGGATTGTGTACTATAGTGTACTCTCCTTGTGACTCCATCGTAGATGGTGATAGTCGATTGAATAGGAGAAACTATGGACGGCCGGAATCGCCCGCCCGTAGGATTCCGCCATCCGCACTGGATCAATCCTAGTTTTAGTCGAGAAAAGTGATGATGATTGACAGATTGACAGTCTACTTCCATAGTACTTAGCAGTGCTAAATTGACAAATAACGGAATAACAAGAAAATTAAACGAAGTTCGCCGCCTGAGGCACCAACAAGGCAGATTCCCCCTCATCTCCATCGGGGCGCAGTCAAAACACAAAAAGGATTCACCCGTTTCAAACCGGTTCGACCAGTTCGTGTTTCAGCAGTTTCCATGCATGATTTGCCATGCATGTTCAGGACTTGGGGAATGTAAAGGTTGATGCTTCTATTCTTGTCTTCCCTGTTGCCATGCAGTCTGACACTGGGCCTGGTACTGCACATACTTTATGCTTGATGATGTTCAACTGTCAGACAATCAAGGCAAGGGATTCGGGCCCGAGGGAGAGACCACACTAGACAACTAGACCAGACTAAAGCAGGACTTACGGACGGAACAAGACTTAGACCACCTTCTATTATGTGGACTGAATATTGATTTCATTAATTGCATATTTTGCATATTAAAGAGGTTGAGGCTCCGGGTGACTGTCTGGAAGCTTGGACGGGATCTATTCCTACCGATATTCGGATCGTCTTTCCCCGGTTTTCTTTCTCATTTTTTAGAGTATCATATGGTTAAGCATTGAGCATTGATATCTACAGACAGGTAAGAGTAAGTGGATAGATAGTAAAGCCAATTCGATCAGGATGAATAGAATAAAAGACTACACGATAGTGCTTACTCTGCATGCTTGGGATACAGCCAACTCTACAAGAATAGCATATTCAGGGGGTTCGTTGGAAAAGGATTCAGGATCGGATTGGATTTTCATCACAATTCCAACTATCGGGTATTGCCCGTTTAGTTTTACAATAAAGGAGAAGTTGAATGTTCAATGACAATCAATCCCCTTCTCCACACGAGGTGATCTGGAATCATGGAGATGTGTGTAACCTGCCTGACCGCTGAGGCAGTGTCAGGGCTGAATGCCAAAAGGTTAAACTGCAGAATCTGATACAGCCCTCCTGCATGCCATATTATATTATTAGAATCATCAGTCCATCACGAGGATATTCATGATTCAACCTTTTGATTTTGATTTTTTTTTATTCTGAAGCCAATAACATCTTCATTGAGTGTGTCTGTTGGTTACTGTATATTTGTCTAAATACCGTATCAATACGGTCCACTCAGGATTCAAATCCCGGTCGTGCTTAGGTCGGCCTTTTTTACACGTGACTGGCCTTGAACCAGTGCCTGCCCGTTGGGCGCTTTCCCGAATGGTCTTCTAGTTGTTCCCAGTATTCAGACAAACACACTATTAGCAGCAGGAATAGCATCCCAGTAGTTTATCTTCAAGGCAGAAACCGTTGACGCCTTCTACTACCAGTATCTACGACTCCAATATTGAATATTCTACTACTACTCATTACACACACCGTTTGTTTATCTCGCACTCGACTACCAAACCAGACACAGATTAAGTTTGAAATTTGTCATCCAATAACCTCGCTCCTACTGGACCACTATTTTTGTTGTTCGTTCGGGCTCGGAAAAGCTTGTCATTGGTCGGCGATGGTTAATCTCGAGTTACCCGCCATGGGGAGAGATCCGAGAGTCTACTAGTCTTAGTACACTTTACACAGTACTGAGTACACGAAGTGAAGTACCACATTCATAACATATTCTGTTGCTGTACCGGAATGTGCATATAATTATTTATTCAGAATTAATATCTATTATATCTAATTATCTATTATATTAATGTCTGTCAGACTCTACTGCTTAGATCATCGCGATGAAACAAGCTAAAGTACCCATTCCAGCTCCCAGGTGGCAGAGCCGCTATCCATCCAGACAGCTGCCCCACAGGGCTGGATATGCAGATGGATCATGTGTTATTCTCTACACACCTATCTGGTTGTCCAACAGTGTGTACAGTATATTATATGCAGTATGTATAGCTGTTTCAGAATGCTACATACATGCAGTCTATATTAATTCATAATCTTTAATATAATCCATATTGCACAGCCAGAGTCAGATTCGATAAGATATACCTAACACAGTTAGCCTGGCCAGAGTCCAGAATTCAAATCAATCGAGAAAGCTCTGCGATGTTGTACAAACTAGTCGGGGGTGGAGTGGACACTGACCAGAGGTAAAGATTGCTTGGCAGGGCACCGTTGGAGGCTTTGATTTGAATTAATTCTGCTAGAAACGCTTTTCATTTGTCAGTGGAGCCGAACAAAATATTAAAAAAAATATAATAAAAATAATGAAAAAGGAATAAAAATCCATAATCGACATAACTAACCAGCCGGAACGGAATTGAGGGGGGTGGCTCCATCCTGGCAGTGCCTAACCACGCTAACCACCGACCAGGGCTAGTCCGCCTGATTTTAGCCGCATTTCCACCGGGTCTGGCGCAACCCTATCTCGAGACGGCCCTATGACCAGGTGTCAAGGAGCCGCGCTAAGCTAGGGGTCCCACTTTTAATCCACCAGTGAGCCCTGGACGGTGGGTCTTCCTTTTTATCTTTTTATTTTTGTTTTTATTATTCTTTTCTCTTTCTTTTCTCTCTTTTTATTTGTGTCAGTAGGCTCTGCGGCAGGACAGAGTGAACCAAGGTTCCAGCATGTACTGAAAAGGGAAATAGCTATAAAGTTAATAAAGACTCAAGAATATTGTACATAAAATAATAAACAAAAAAGAATACAGAATAGCCAATCACAACGCCCTCCCAACCAACACACAGGATTCCAATCCTGCCTCTCGAAATAGAATCGTTAGAGCTGACGGGATCGTCTCCAGACGCCAATGACAATTATCTGTGCTTCCAACCCAACTGGAACCGTTGGAATCATGGAATGTCATTTTGCCCATTGCCAGTGCGCCTCAGCCGCAATCCAGAAAACCCACTCCTCCTCTCCTAGTGCCTCCCCATACAACAAATCCTAGTCTGCCTTGGCCGTACCTTTTCCTCTTCGGGCTGCTGTTCTTCAATTTCTCCTCCGACATAGCCCTGTAGGATTGATGATGATCACCCTGCAGACTGGCTGTCGGGATCATCCTGTCGCTTACTACAATCTCCTTCTTCTCGATATTATGCGCTCTCTCTAGTGTCCATTGGCTGACTCGGTACCTCGCATATCCTCCGGAGGCTCTATATCCTTCCTCTTCGCCTCCCCAGTTCTTCTTCCTCATCGCCCTCCGTTTCAGATCGTCGCTTTTTTTCTTCTTCTCATCTCTTCTAATCTTCATCTCTGCGCCTCCCCCTGGGCCCTTCTAAGCCTTCCTGTCCCTTGACTTGCATATGCGAGGCATTTTCCTCTAACTTCTTCCTGTTTTTTTAATTTTATTTTTTCTGCCGTATACTATTATTACATCACAGCCCACTTCTCCCCTCCATCAGGCTTATTTCCTCAGAGATGCCCAGACGATCGGCTTCAGGAACAGAAACTATATTATCCCCCCACTCGCCAATTCATCTTCTGTCTGTCATCAGCAACAACAACATCTCTTCTAATCCAACAACATCTACAAAACCTTCTTCATCCATCTCACCCTCTTCCTCCACAATGCGTCGAAGCGGCTCAACCACCACTGCGGAGATCCCTCTGCCCATCACCTACACTCCCACCACCCATCGCATCAGCAAGGCCAAGAAGGGCAAGCGTGTCCATGCTTGTGAATTCCCCGGTTGCAACAAGGTCTTTACCAGAGCTGAGCACAGAAGGTAATGCCTCTTTGTCTGGTCCAACTCCAACCTATCTAACAATCCATGCCTCAGACGCCACGAGTTGAACCACAACCCCGAGGCCCTCTTCCGCTGCACCAACCGTGGCTGCAAGAAAGCTTTCCACCGTCCTGACCTTCTGGCTCGTCACATGGAGCGACAGTATGTTCTATCCTTCTCCTACTGCACCTCAGAACACAAAGCTAACAGCTTCCAGCGTTCTCGAGGCACAGATGGACAACACCGTTCAATGGGAACAGCAACACCACCACCACTTGGTCTCTGAGCCCCCTCATGTTACCAAATATGCTCCCGTCAGCCCTGCTCCTTCTTACCTGCCTACAACACAACAAAACACCATGTCTATCGGATCCATCGTCGCCCCTGGCATCCACCCTGATCTCGCCAACGACTGCTACATGTGGAACGGAATGGACATGCCTCTGCAGCCCCGTACCCCTATCTTCCAACACCACATCCAGGATTCCACCGAAGAGAACCACTTCTACTCATCCCCGGAGGCTTGCCCCTCTCCGTCCTCCGATGGCGCTACCTTCTCTCTCGCCTCTTACCCCCGGTCTTCTGTCTCCTCCACCCCAGCGACTACCATTGAGCACTACCCCGAGAACATCCTGGACAATGACTTGACCGCTTCGCCACTCCCAACTCACGCCAACCTGCGCTGTTGGGGACCTGACGCAAACTTGGTTTCAATCCCTCTCCAGGAAGACCTTCTCCACCATCCTGTAAGTTGCCTCTGAATAATATTCGCCATCAAGAACCAACAGCTGACTCAGAATACAGCAACCTATCCACTACCCTTCTCCCAACTGGACTCCTGCCGACCACCAGTCATACGAGGACCAGACCCTCCCATCCATTGAACAATTCCAAGCTCCTATGGGCTGGAAGGCCTGGACTCTGTGAACAACTTCACTCAGGAAACCATTTAAAAAAAAAAAAAAAAAGCATTTGATTTCTTCGCACCGGAGTTTTTATCAAATCGCCATTTCAACCGGAAAACATGAGCCGGAGAAATAACGATTCAAAAAATTTCCTACATACACATATACCCATGGGAAGGAAATTGCTTCTTCCCTTTGTTTGTTTGTTTTTTTTTGGCCTTTTTTATATTTCCTTGTGTTGAATTTCCTTTGTTCTTTTCCTTTGTCAAGCCATGTCTTTATGAATCGTTCTGATCTACGCTTTATACCATTGTCTGTTTATTTTTGAGATTAGCAGCCAAACGTCTCTCTTTTGTTCGTCCTTCGTTTAGCATATACCCATTCATATATGATCGAAAGTCATTTTTGGGGTTTTATAAAGCGCCTGTATATATAAGCATTACTTTTTACTCTTCTGATCTGCCTGTCTTGTTATACTTAGATATCTTTATACTACATTTTTATACTACATTTATTGAAATTTTGACTGAATGGTGTTTCTTACTGCTTTATTTCTTATCCGATAGGCTTAAAACTTTTATCTTTTTATATCTGATGATATGCTTTCGGGTATAGTGTTCTATGCTTTCGGTATACTTCATCTGTCGAACTAGAATAGATAAACCTGATGTCATTTTTTTTATATTTATCTGTGTCTTATTATCCACGTGCTGATATATCAAACTCAATTGCTATATACTTATGCATATCTACAGCTCATCAGTCATAACCTAACGTATACTATATCTCATGAATGTCACTTTTGGCTGGAATAACCCTCCAGCACCACCCGCACCAACTGCGCTGTTGTCTCTCCTCTTCCCGAGTAAGGTACTTGCCTGTTTCGCGCTCATCTTCGTGCTCGACCACACAAGCACCAACTGTAATACGCTTCTTCGCTTTTTGTTTCACGACTCCCCCGATCCCGACAATTTCCTGTCTAAAGTACCCAGGCTGTTCGTCGCCGTGGTTATGGGAGTCGTGGAGGTCGTGGAAATTCGTAGACACCCCGTCGGAGCCACATTCCACCTCTAGTTCGATTTCTTGAGCTGCTAGGCAGTCTTCTCCCCGACCGCATTTAACACCCTGACAACCTTCACCGATCCCTGTCCCCAGACCACCCAGGTACGTGCTGTAGCGAGTGCGCCATGTCCATACTCGACGATAGGTGGTGTCGCTGTTACGGATCATCAGTCCGCACGGATGACAAAGCCAGACTGCATCGTCGCACGAGCACGGAGTACGCATAAATGCAGACGTGGTAAAGCTGGAGGCAGATGGGGGAACGGCAGAGGAAGTTAAATGACGTGCTAACGGTGCCGTACAGCAGGTGGTGCAGAGACGACGGACGCGGTTCTTGAACATGGCGGTTGTCGGAGGTTTAATCGTGCAGTTCTAAACCGATGCTTTTTTTAGTCCCAGATCACCTCGTGGTCAATGATGGGGTGGGTCTATCTATACCCTGCATACGACCCTAGAGCACCTCCGACATTCTGCAACCATATCCCGTGCACATTTACCAACCTTACCGCTGGTAAGTCTTCCGGACTCCACAGCACCCTTGCTCAAGAGCCGGATCACGGACTTGACGCTGTCGGGGATAGCCGCCCCGCTAGACAGTATATCCGATAGCGTCTCGATATACTCATTCTCACAGCGTAGGGTTTGTTTCACTAGCTGCTGGCGGCATGGAGTCAGGTTTGCATGAAACTGACGGCACGTTCGGGAAAGGGCATGGAGAGTATTTAGGTCCACACGTCGGGCGATCTCCGTGACGATCCTGGGGGTCTTGATGTTAGCACGACGCAGAGCCAAACTCTAGAATGAGCTGGTTCATCGGTGTTCCATACGGATAGCAGCTCAAGGCAGCTGAAAAGGCATTTCGGTTGGGTGTTTGTTCCTGTTCCGGAGGGGTATGAGGGGTACTATCGCATGTCAGATCGGCGGAGGGGTGATCGTCCGTCGAAGTCTCCATAGGGCGAGAAGGTAGATCCGAGCCCACAACCGTCAGCCTCGTTAATGAAGGTTTTCCCGGCTCGATATAGGAGTGGGATAGGGAGTCGGGGCCCTGAGGAAGGCGATGCTCGTCGAACGCATCGTTGTCGAAGTCGACAAACACTACCATCCTGCTTCCATCAGATGAAGCGGGGAAAAGATCCACGGGATCCAGAAGACTGGGAAAATTAGACAAAAAAAGTCAAAGCATCGATGAGACACAAGATGAATTTGATATCAGGCCAGCTGATCCATGGAATGTGAAAGAGATGTAAATGAGATGGCTGCAGTGACGTGGCTATGATTGATACTCCGGCTTCCACGGAACCAGCACAGCGTTTGTCTCGACGATCGCGATGCTGGGAGAAAACTTCAGACTAACCGGAAAGCCACTCTTGTATATGTTTTCCCTGAAACTTCCTTGTCTCTTTTTTTTCTGAGACGAGAGCAGAGAATGTGTTATGGTGGAGAGCTCCAGCTGCTATCTTATCGGAGTGACAGCCGGAAGTCACGCGTATTTATTACCGTATCATCATGTCATCGTAAGTTACCCCTCATTCCCAAACAGGAAGGTCCCCTGTCTGTCTCCAACTGCGTCTTTTCCACGGAGAGACTCACTGCTCTTGAAGCCCATGAGGCTTGAAGAGAGTTTCATTGCGATGGACATCTTTGATCGGATTCTCTCTTCCAGGGTGCTGTGCGCCTTCTCACAACAACAGCAATAACAACCCCGCCGAGATAAGACGGGACGTTCTCCAACTCGACTCCCCGAGGCAAAATAGCGGGGTAAGGGAACTGCCATTGAGCGACCAAGTAGTTAGTCTTTAGATCGTATCGCTGAAGACCCTCGCTTCGTCGGTACTATTTAAACCCTCTACTTCTCTAATTTCTGATTATTTCCCTTTTCTCCTCAATTCCTCTAGCAATTGCCCTTGGATAGAGGCGACTACTTCCATATCTTCACGAGCAAGTCCCCTGACGAAGTCAAAATGCCACTTAATTCAAAGGCCGTTTATTCCAAGCTGAACCCGGATTTCGTCCCCTTCTCGAGTAGGAGGAGTACCGTACACAGCACCAATGGAATCGTTACCTGTACCCAGCCTCTGGCAGCCGCTGCAGGCCAGAGAGTTTTGAAGGAAGGAGGAAATGCCGCTGTATGTCCAACCCCCATCACTTGAAGTGAGTCCATAATAACCGACATATCCTATACAGGACGCAGCTGTGGCTGTAGGCAAGTCATCCTATGATATCCTCAGTTAGGCTGGTTGAACTGACAATTAACGCGGAAACAGCTGCTGCGTTGAATATCACCGAGCCCTCTTCGACAGGTATTGGAGGTGACATGTTCTGTCTTTACTACGACGCCAAAACAAAGAAAATCCACTCTCTTAATGGATCGGGTCGTTACCCTGCCGATGCCACGCTTGATAAAATCAGAAAGGACTTGAAAGTCGGGCCTAACGATGCAGGAGGAATTCCCATGTCGAGTGTCCTTTCAGTGACAACACCAGGCGCAGCCGCAGGATGGGTTGACACAGTCGAGAGATTTGGCAGCGGCAATCTTTCTCTCGAGCAGATCTTGCTTCCGGCCATCGAGCTTGGTGAGGAAGGATTTCCCGTATCTGAGCTATCATCTTTCTTTGTAAGTTGGAATTTCCCAGAGATCGTTTAACATCATTAACAAATAATTTTGACAGTGGCATGAAAGTGAAGATATGATTCGCAATGCTTCACCTAACTTCAGAGAGATGCTCAAAAAAGACTCCAAGTCCACAGACGGGGTGAGAAGCCCGTTGCCTGGCGAGATTATGAAGAACCCGACCTTAGCGCAGACTTTCAGGGCGCTGGCAGCTGAAGGCAAAAAGGGGTTCTATGAAGGCCGGGTCGCGGAGGAATTGGTGAAGGTTGTCCGTGACCTCGGTGGATATTTGAGTCTTGATGATCTCAAGTCTCATGCAGAGGCTGGAAGCCAGGAGGTGGACCCTATCTCTCTCAAGTTCACGGGCCAAAACATAGTTGAAAATCAAACTCCGGGCACGGATGACGAGAAAAACCAAGGAGTAGAGATTTGGGAACATCCCCCGAATGGTCAAGGTATCGTGGCTTTGATGGCGCTGGGAATCCTCGAAGAACTCGAACGTTTGGGCAAGATCCCAAAGTTCACCGAGGATCAGCACAATTCGACCGAGTACCTCCATGCAGTGATTGAAAGTCTTCGCATTGCCTTTGCAGATGCTTCTTGGTGGGTTACGGACCCGGATGTCGAGAAGGTCCCATCCCAAGAACTCATTTCACGAGCTTATCTCGCGGAGCGAGCCAAGTTGTTCAACCCAGACAAGGCATCTGACATTCTTGACCATGGCAGCCCGGCCCACAATCACTGCGACACGGTGTATTTCGGCGTAACCGACAAGGAAGGAAATGGAATTTCCTTTATCAACAGCAACTATGGCGGATTCGGTACTTGTATCATTCCTAAAGGATGTGGTTTTACCTTGCAGAACAGAGGCGCCAACTTTTCCCTCAGCCCTGGCCATCCAAACGTTTTGGCGCCACGAAAGCGGCCCTACCACACCATTATCCCCGCGATGATCACAAACACCTCTGATGGCTCTTTGCATTCAGTGTACGGTGTCATGGGAGGCTTCATGCAACCGCAGGGCCATGTTCAGGTACTACTGAATATGCTGGCATTCAAGTACCACCCTCAAGCGGCGCTGGATGCTCCACGGATTTGCATTGCTGCTGGCTCCCCTGAGTTAGGGAAGCGTGTGGACCGGAATGTGTATGTGGAAGAGGGAGTAAGTGACCAAGCCATTGAGGGTCTCAGGCGACTTGGCCACCAGGTTGAAGTTTTGACCGGATGGAAGAGAGGCATGTTTGGTCGAGGACAAGTGATTCGGTGCCATTATGATGAAGGAAAACTTGTATATAGTGCTGGTAGTGATCCCAGAGGCGATGGAATGGCGGTTCCAGTGGTGTAATAAGCTGTCTTTGCCAAAATCATGCCACCTCAGTCGGGACATAAAGAAGTTCAACCAGAAAAATTATAAATGCGTGTCCGTTAGACAAATTGGTTGTATTCCACAAATCCTGTTAGTACAAGAAAAGCGCAGAGTAAATGCAAAAAAGATAAGTATAGAATAATGAAAAGATGAAGTAAATGCTAGCAACGTATAAAACAAGGCCACCAACAATTATTCATAGAAAGCCACAATTCCTACCCTTTCGCTCGCTGCCATGCACGCTATATCGTATACAGTTACTGCCATCACTTCGTGACCGGACAGACCATAGAAATCATAAATCCAAAAACAGAAAGCCACGCAACATAAAAGAAAAAAGTTCGTAAAAATAGTCAAGGAGGAGAAGAGAGATCAATGAGCGGCGATGGCTCTGAAAAATCCCTTCAACTTCGACTCACGCGGTACTGATACATCCCGTCGGTGTCGACGGTGACGCGCCTCTCCATTACCACTATGGCGATGACGGGAGCGATGCTCGGCTTTCTCCTTCTCTCTCTCCTTTTCTCTTTCTCTTTCCCTAAGCTCTCTTCGTTCCTCCTCTTCTGCGGCAGCCCTTCTCCGAGCTCTGCGCTCGCGCCGAGCGATGTCTTCCTCCTCGTTGTGATGAGACCCGCTCGATCGCTCCGTGGATCTTTTGCTATCCTCGTTGGAATGGCGATCGGAGGAATGGCGATCGGAGGAATGGCGATGGCTGGTGGAAGCTCGTCGAGGATGGTCGGCTTTGGCTGACGATTTGACCTTGGGAAGGGGCCCGTTGCTTTCCTCGCTAGGCCGCATGTACTGGAGGTATGCACGGGGTTTGGATCCCGACGCTGCGGCGTGTTTCGAGGCTCGTCGCTCACGCTCGCGCTCACGATCACGATCACCACGGTCGCCACGATCCCGTTCGCGTTCACGCTCACGTTCGACACTTCCCGAGTGCTCGGATGTGCGATGTCTTGATTTGGTCTCCATGGCCTCTTTCTCCCTCTCAGCGCGCTCAATTCGTTTGGCCCGCATCCGCTCCCTCTCCTGCTCTACGGCCATCCGTTCCTTCTCCAGAGCCCGTGCCTTTTGTTTGAGTCGTTTTTCCTCCTGTCGCATCTTCTCATCGCGTTGTCGTTTGGCTTCTTCAATCGACCTACTCCATCGACTCGAAATGCCACGATCGCTTTTCTGAGACTGGGGTTGCGATCGCTGACCATCAGAGGAGCTCTTCGAATGGCGTCGCTCTCGCTCATCGCGTTCTTGACTGGGAGACCGTCTCTTCTTTCTGCGCGGTTTATGCGCAGCGGCTAGGGCCCCACCGGCAACGGCACCGGTACCGGCGGCAAGAGCAGCTTCAGCAAGATCAATATCTCGATCAGCAGAGGGCTCCTCAGCAGGTGCTTCTTCAGCGACGGGCTCTTCGACGGGAGTAGGTTCCTCAGCGGCAGGTTCGTCAGCGGGGGCTTCCTCTGCTGCCTTTTCTACAGCAGGTTCCTCGGCAGGCTCTTCAACAGGCTCGGGCTCATCGGCAGGAGCTTCTTCAGCGACGGGTTCTTCGACCGGGGTGGGTTCTTCAGCAGGGGGCTCAGGAGCAGGTTCTTCAGCTGGAACAGCCTCTTCTGCAGCAGGAGCTTCTTCAGCGACGGGTTCTTCGACCGGGGCAGGTTCTTCGGCAGCAGGTTCCTCGGCAGGGGCATCCTCCACAGCTGACTCTTCAGCTGGGACAGCCTCTTCTACAGCAGGTGCTTCTTCAGCGATAGGTGCTTCTTCAGCGGCGGGTTCTTCAGCGGCGGGTTCTTCAGCAGGGGCTTCGTCCGCAGCAGGTTCCTCGGCCGGGGCATCCTCCACGGGAGCTGGCTCTTCTTCTGGGACAGCTTCTTTAGCGGGGGCTTCATCTGCTGCCTCTTCTACAACTGGTTCCGCAGCCGGAGCCTCTTCGGCTACAGCTTCAGGAGCAGGTTCTTCTGCCGGTGTTTCTTCGGCCTGTGCTTCTTCTGGTACTTCTTCTGGTGCTTCTTCCGTAGCGGGCTCTTCGGCAGGCGCTTCCTCTGTAACCTCTGCAGCGGCGGGTGTCTCAGCAGGGGTCTCTTCAGTTGGTGCTTCTGCCTCTTCTGGAGCTTCTTCTGGGGCTGGACTTTCTTCAGCTACTGGTTCGGGTTCGGGTTCTGCGGCGGCGGGGTCATCAGCGGCGGGCTCGTCGGCAGGAGGAGCTTCTTCTGTGGCCTCTGCAGCAGGTTCTTCAGCCGGAACCTCATCAGCGGGGGCCTCTTCAGTTTCTGCTGCAGCGGGTTCATCTGCAGGAGCTTCCTCAGCGGGGGTTTCTTCCGCAGGAGGATCTTCGACGGGAGCTTCGTCAGCAGGCTTTGCCGGAACAGGATCTTCTGCCGGTGGCTCTTCCGCTGCAGCGGCTTCCTCAGCCGGAGCTTCTTCAACCTCTGCAGCAGCAGGTTCCTCGGCGACAGGTTCTTCAGCGGGAGCTTCTTCGGCAGGTGCTTCTTCAACTTCTGCAGCAGCGGGTTCCCCGGCTGGAGCCTCAGCGGCAGGCTCTTCGGTAGGGGGGTCTTCGGGAGCAGGCTCCTCAGCTGGAGGGTCTTCAGCAGGAGCTTCTTCGGCCGGGACCTCCTCAGCAGCAGGTTCCTCATTAGTTTCCGCTGCTGCGACTTCCTCAGCCGGAGCATGATCTTCTACTGGGGCTTCTTCTGCTGGGGCTTCTTCAACAGCGGGTTCTTCAGCAGCAGGTTCTTCAGCAGCAGGTTCTTCGGCAGGGGGTTCCTCTGCAGGTTGCTCCTCGGCGGGTGCCTCCTCTGCAGCCTCAGCTGGAGCAGGTTCTTCAGCCGGCGCATCTGCAGCGGGAGCTTCTTCTGCCGGAGCACCTTCTTCTGGGGCTTCCTCGGCGGGAGGCTCTTCAGAAGCAGGCTCAACCGGAGCATCTTCTGCCGGTGCTTCTTCAGCGGTCTCTGCTGGAGCTTCCTCTGCAGGTTCTGCCGGCGCAGGTTCTTCAGCAGGCGGATCTTCGGCGGGGTGCTCTTCAGCGGGTTGTTCTTCAGCGGGTTGTTCTTCAGCGGGTTGTTCTTCAGCGGGTTGTTCTTCAGCAGGCGGATCTTCGGCGGGGTGCTCCTCAGCGGGTTGTTCTTC
The DNA here is from genome assembly GCA_019976455.1 of Aspergillus sp. 'subgen. Cremei'. Classification (NCBI taxonomy): domain Eukaryota; kingdom Fungi; phylum Ascomycota; class Eurotiomycetes; order Eurotiales; family Aspergillaceae; genus Aspergillus; species Aspergillus sp. 'subgen. Cremei'. The sequence continues at coordinate 1,096,705 of JAFBMR010000006.1, forward strand.
AGCGGGTTGTTCTTCAGCGGGTTGTTCTTCAGCGGGTTGTTCTTCAGCGGGTTGTTCTTCAGCGGGTTGTTCTTCAGCGGGTTGTTCTTCAGCGGGTTGTTCTTCAGCGGGTTGTTCTTCAGCGGGTTGTTCAGCGGGAGGGTCTTCACCCTCTACGGCGGGCGGAGCATCTCCCTCGTTCGATTCTGCGGGAGGATCACCCGTTGGTTCAGCGGCGTCGGCGTCGGGAGCAGGCGGAGCTTCATCTGCGACGGGGTTGAGTAAGGATCATAGTCGACACAACCAAGGAAGATAGATCCCCACCCCCACTTGGAAGAGGAAGAGAATTGAGTCTTCCACATCCCTCCAAAGGAGTTAGGAAAAGAAGTTGTAGGTTTTACTCACCTCCGGCCTCGGCGGCGGGACTACTTGATCCTTCATCTACTGGGGTATCTTCAGCGGGAGGGGCAGGTTCGGCGGGGTTGTTGTCCTGATCCTTATTATCGGGCGTCAGATCGGAAGAAGAGGAATCATTGACAGGATAAAACGAAGATTGCAAGGTATGACGGTCGAAGGTCTGGTATTGACGCTCGAATGTCTGATATTCAAACTTGGGAAGTTGTGCATACTGTGGTAGCTCCATTTTCTGCGGACTCAGCCGCCGCTTCGGGGATGGGCTCAGGCTCAGCAGGGGCAGCAGCTGCGTTATTGTTTACCGGGGCACGATTGGCGTTGTTATTGCTCTTATTCTTATTGTTTTTCTTCTTCCCTCCTTTACCCATGGCCTCGGTTAATGACGTATCATTAAACTATGAGGACCTTAACAATGCTGAAAGGAAGGGCAATGAATCAATCAATAGATCAATGAGAGGAATATGACATGTGCCTATCAGGATCTAGGCAGGGCTGACAGGGTAGAAAGAGGTTTGGGAGAGAAAAAAGGATGCCAAACGAAGGCGACAATAGACGGGGGATTATTTCGAAAGAGCAAACTAGGAAAAAGACGAGAGCAACGATTGATGTATTAGAGGACCGAAATATGGACATGGAGAAGAAATCGAAGCATGGGATCCCCCCGTTTCTCCCCCGCCAAACAAAGCGAGGCAACGTATCGTCGTTCGTCTGCCACCCAGGTCGATGGGACCAAAGGTTGAGCAACAGTAAGCTTTTCTTCGGGCCCCGGGACGTCATTGATGAACCTGCCCAACGGCATCTGCTATCATTGGGCCACGTCTCACGGGCCCAAAGGGCCTGGTGGATGATAGACATGTTGAGAGAAGCCCTAGAGGCATGACTAGGGCCGGCAGAAAGCAGCACGGTTTCCCCCTCTGCAGGAGGAGGTGCAGTGGGCGGCGGAGACCGGAGACCGGGTTGGACGAGATAGTGAAGCAGTGCAATCTAGGATTTTGGGAGGAACCAATATGGGGCTGGGATGATGGTGGGGGTGGTGCCACTGCGCAGTAATTTTGGTGTTTTGTTTTGTTTTTTTGTCTGGCCTGCATTGATTAGTTGATTTGTTAGTTGGAGAGCGAATACAACAGTGAGCAACGGATCAGGAGACAGAAGAGAAGATCCATGCGATCGATCAATGCCAACCAGAAGCGAAGGCTGAATCAATTAGTGGTGAGCGATGAGATGAGCAAGAGACAAGAGATAGATGCAAAGCAAAGCAAAGCACCAGCACCAGGGAGGCGTTTGAATTCAGCGACGAGACCGGAGAGTAAAAAAAAATAATGCATGACGAGAAATTTCTGCCCAACAACACCGAAACACACAAGACAATGGCGGCAAATAGGATGCAGGGACCCAGTTTCTGATCCTCAATACATCGTCATATTCCCCGTACCTGTGTCAATATGCCTCAGAAAATGAAGCAAAAAAGGAAGAGGCAAGAAAAAAAAAACCAAGTCTCCACAGAATCGACTGGATGACTGGATCCTCTTTTTCTCAAGTCCGAACAATTCAGCAGCTAGTGAGTAGATCACTGGGTTTGGAGAGAAATTCCAATTGGATCAGAATATCCATCGACACTGCTGCTCCCCCCCTTTCCTTCCATCAGAGAAGAGGGGAAAAACAACGTCCTGGTTTTGCATACTGAATCCAAGTGGTGAATTGAAGATGGAATGGAAAAAACCTGATGCAGGAGAACAGGGCGGATTGCAGGATGGAGAGTGAGTGGGAGAGAAAAGCGAAGAGAAGAGAAAGAGAAGCCAAACCGGGTGAGGCGGGCTTCGATGCGCTGCTGTTCTGGCAGGCGCTGATTGGCTGGCGGACATCCACGGTGGGACTAGCGGTAATAATGGTTGGTATGCAGACGTATTGGTATTTTTAACTGATACCGCCAGCAAATGTGGTGAACAACAACTGGACAGGAGCAGCATTAAGGTGATTAAAGTAAGTCAACAGAGACAAATCATGGCGATAAGTCGCGGTTTGATATTCCCATCCAGCCTGATCGGGCATATCGAGAAATGTCAACTCGTCGACAATGAATACGCCCTGTTATTTACCACTACAACACGCGGCCACCGCGGTCTAATGTAGGTTCTAAGATGCAACCAATGGTATACACTCAATGGCTCTGAATGGCTTCATGGATGGCTATCAGGAATTCTCTCCCCCTCTTTCCAATTCTGGGGTTATGATTGATCATCACCATGAACAATGGGAAGACTCGACCTCGTCACAACAAAAATACTGTACATACAACCAACAGACTGTAGATAAACGCACCCCTGAATCAAAACCATGGATGCCACTGCAGCGGCCCGAATGAGGGGAATTCCATTCTTTTCTCTTCCATGGATCTTCCTCCGTTGCAATCCGTTACTATTACTACTGCAAATACTATAACCATCGCACAACCTAATGCAGTGTTCCGCCCATGTATCAAACATTCTCATGGTTTATTTGCCATCATATCCATGCTGATCCGGTGATCCTATATCATTCGTGGCCTCAATTTTAGTTCCCCTCTAATAATGCCCAAATAACGCAGTCTATAATCAAATCATCCCACGCTGACCGTCAATGCGTCTATGGCGGGAATCTATCATATTCCCTCCATCCAGAAGCAAAAGGAAATCAGCAGAATATCTGACCATCCTTTATCCAGTCAGAAACCAGCATTCGGAAAATGATCGTCTGTCAAGGCCTGATACCCCACATGTTTGTTGGTGGTGGACTGTACCCGTGACATCTCCTGTAGTACTATGTAGTATCTAGACAGCTGGATTCCCCCACATCTGTCGCCTTTCTGGATCCTTTCTTCGTTTCATCAAAGACACCTGTCAGCCACGGTGGCCATTGAAACAGACTTCTTTTTCAGAATAAATCCAGGAAACAGCCATCAGAGCTGTCAGTACCATACTTGGGTATCAAATCTTCATCTTACGGGCTGCTGCTCATTAGGCACCGTCCCAGTACCACTCTTACTCTGCATACCAAACACATCTGGCATCATCAGATCGATCTTGATTATCGCTAAAAATAACTTCACTTTTTGGCCTTGGGTATCTTCAAGCATAATCCTGGATCTTCTTCTTCATCCAGACCTCTTCCAACCTCAGAAACAATGACAGTATGCAAAAGGGCCCAAGTTACAGTATGCTCGTCAAAGACAGAATGCTAACAACACGCCACATCAAGAAAAGACTTGTCAAAAGATTCATTACAGTCCATCGCAGTGCCTCGCCAGGATTGAGCGCTGTATGACCATGATGGGTAAAAATAGACCTATTAATCCGCAGCAACCCGAGATATTAAAGGCCCGCGCAGACCATGACACCTGAACATAAATCCAAAAACCAAATCCGTCATGACAACTCTCTATCCATCTTCTGTCTCCATCGAGGGCCATAGACCTTCATGACAAAGAGGACTGAGCTGCTCGCAAAGCCAAGCAGACCAACAATAGTAAGGAGCCAGCCGTTGCCTATGGCATCAATGAGCGGAGCTGTCACCAAAGAGCCAACACAGGCCAAGATGTTTCGCATAAAGTTGTTAAGCGCAACCCCTGCAGAAGATTTCTTCGGCATGAATTCCGTCAACATTGTAGTCGCCATGCTGAAGATGAGCATAGAACCTATGCCAAAAAAGAAGTTGGCAATCATCGGAACAAGCCAAAAGACTCCTTTGTCGGCCGTCCAGCCATACCAGATAAGACCTGCAGGATAGAGAACAGCTCCTAGCCAAGCATTCTCGCGCATACGATCTTCGGGTCGATAGATCAAATTGCCATTTGCGTCGTATCGGTTCGCCTTTTTGGCCTCCCGTTGCATGATGTTATCCATCCATTTGCCCCCAAAACCACTGGCCACGACATAGCCTAGCGAGTTGGGGATGTAGAGTAATCCAACAATGATGGTGGAAAAGTTATACGGGCTCTGCCCAAAGGTATGTTCAACGCTTACGTTCAGCACATAGAGAGAGCCGAAAGTGATACTCGCATAATACACGGTCAAGAGAACCGCAGGATATTTCAGGTACAACACGATCTTCAGGGGGTCCAAGAAAACCATCTTTAGGACCTTGAGCCATCTCGTAGTGAATTGGACAACTTGCCGGGAAGAGACTCGACTCAACCGACGTCCAATTGGCTCAGATTGGTCGTCACCAGTTTCTGCAACAGAAGTTTTCGGTTTTGATAGCGTTTCAGGGAGCGCAAGGAATATAAAAAGAACGGTCAATGCGCCGAAACAGGTGAGGAACCACATGGTGCTTCTCCAACCCCAGCGCTGAGCCAAAGCACCGCCGACGATGGGGGCTATCAAGGGACCACACATCGGACCCATGTAGAAGATACCCATGGCACGGCCTCTTTCTTTGGTGTCCCATATATCTGCGATGGTTCCAGCACCGACTGCCTGGACCGATGCAGATGCACCGCCACTCAACATCCGCATCACAATCAACATCGCGATAGAATGAGAAACGGCAGAGAGAACGTTGAAAACGACAAAAAGGCTGAAGGAGATGAGATATATTGTCCGTCGACCCAGTCTTTCACTGAATGAGGACCACCACAGTGGAAAAATGGACATACTAAGCATGTACAAGGAGATATTTAGATTAGCGATGGTAGTCGTTGTATGCATTTCCTTGGATATTTGAGACAGAGACGCTAAACGGTTGTTAACAGGCCAAACTAATCGAATCTTGAGCCAAATGGAGTCTACTTACGGAAAACGATTGAGCTCCCCATTGGCGCCGTGGAACCTGCGACCGCGACAATGAAGGTGATGAACCATTTTCGGTTTCGAGCATAGGCCTTGGGGTTTTCAACTTCTGCCAGCAGAGTGAGTTGACCAAAAAGCCCTCTACGCTTTGATCTCGGCACGGTTATCGCCGCCTCGTAGTCATCGGGGTATTGGGAGGTGACGGGCCCGTGCTGGTCTTTTTCTTCGTAAACATTTGGTGGACTTCTTTCCGGGGACAAGGAATGTAAGTCAATGTCTGTGTCCGAGTCTTCTCTGTGAGGCACGACTGACTCATTGGCTGCGGCTGGGATAGGATAGGATGGCCTCGCCTTCTCCACATCGGACGAGGACATGTTTGTATACACTTGTCTCACGGTAAGATGGATGCCAGCCTCTGGAGGTGGATAGAATATGATTAGTGATTGATGGTATCAATAGTCTCTTTCTGTGTTATTGGAATCGAAAGCCACAAGAGAAAGGGCATGGAGATCAGTAATGATGCGAGCTGTCGAAAGAAGATAGCCGGTAAGAGTGATATATCCAAGTCTTGCAGCGCGATTGTAAGTAGTGAAGATAAAGAGACGACAATAAGCCCCATACACTGGTACGATACAAGTTGAGTATGAGAGAGACTGAACCTAAGAGAAGGAAAGAAAGAAAGAAGAAGAGAAAAGGAAACCACTAAGTGAACGTTATCTTTCAGGCAGGCATGGATATGGAGTCATGCTCCACTTGCTCCTTCTATTTTTCAACACTAACCAATAATCGGATGGCATCAGATTCACTCATGGATATTTTTCCAGACTTTCAGTCTATCGTCATTATTAAGGGTCCTTGTCCATCGCAATCCGTCATGCTCCGAAGATTCGCCATCAGGAACACTACCAGGTACCTTGACCCATTCCGTCCATCATTGCCAGTAGAAGATATATCGCACTGGTAATTGATGATGCTTTATTCGCGATCTCTGACATGCCTGCGATGATCGCCCATACGAACAGCCAGACGAAACCTCTTCTAGCGCCCTCCAACGTGCCGGTATCCGTTTGTTGGAGGTGTCGGCAATGCTGGGGGCGGTCTTTTCCGCTCTGCAATCTCGAACCGAGCCTACCGAGGTCAAGCATTTCACGGTGGATACTTGGATATAGTTATCAGTTACAGTATCAAACTATTCTATTTGATTAGGAGACAAATATAAGGAAGAAATAATAAGAGGACTGACTTATCTAGTATAATCTATGTAGAATGCAGATATGTGGGTTTATTAGTTATGTACTACGGGCAAAAGAGCCAAAATAAGAAATAATGGAGAGATTCAATAACAACGTGGGAAACTGGGGGCTTTTCCAACCTTAAGAATTGCGGGGATCTCAGCCCCAGATCTGTCGTAGGCTAGACGCGGTGTAGTAAATACGAATTGATTATCGAATGCATTGAAGGCTGACTGACGCAAACAAAGTTCTGTACCACCGGATTACGTGGCTCTACACCCTTTAGACGTACGATGAGTTGTACACGATCCTCTGACCGCATCTTCATGTCTCCACGTAGGAAATATAAATTAGCCATAGAGTATGCAAATCACGCAATCAAATTGCAATCGTATTCGGTGGATCGATTACTTTAATCTGTATTCCACGTGCTTATTCTTCAAGATGTTGTTAGACGGTAGCCCTCTGTACGAAACCATCGGTCCCGACACCCTGGCCAAATACAAAGGCGACCAGTACCTCAAAGGCTGGGCTGAACTCTGGGACAATGACACTCTTCCCTGGGATAAGGGTTCGCCCAACCCAGCCCTTGAGGATACCTTAATCCAACGACGATTGACGATCGGGGGTCCACTTGTCAATGCACAGGATAAGACGTATAGAAAAAAGGCCCTGGTGCCAGGCTGTGGAAGAGGGTTTGATGTTCTCCTTCTGGCCAGTTTTGGCTATGATGCCTATGGTCTTGAATATAGTGCTGCCGGGGTGGAGGCTTGCAAGTCGGAGCAGGCGATGAATGGGCACAATTATCCCGTTCGAGATCCAGAGATTGGCCAGGGAGAAATTACCTTTGTGCAGGGTGATTTCTTCCAGAATGACTGGTTGGAGAAATTGAACCTATCGTTTAATCAATTTGATTTGATTTATGATTATTCGGTGATTCAATCCATCGTTGTCGTTCTTTTGGTCTATGTTCTTTCTATGCATGGTTTCCCATGAAATCTCCTGGCTGACGTTTGTTGCCATTTAATTGCAGTTCCTTTGCGCATTGAGTCCGTCGATGCGTCCAATGTGGGCTCTCCGACACACTCAGCTCCTCACTTCCTCGCCTGTTGGCAATCTGATATGCCTCGAGTTTCCAAGACACAAAGACCCCTTGAAGCCGGGCCCGCCATACGGATTATCCTCGGAGGCATACATGGAACACCTGAGCCACCCGGGTGAAGATATTCCCTATGACTCTAAGGGCTTCGTCAAGCGCAATCCTCTCAGAGAGCCAAGTGAGCGTGGTCTTGAGCGAGTCGCACATTTTCAGCCGGCTCGGACGCATGCAAATGGAAAAGATGAACAGGGAGTGATCCAAGATCGCGTGTCAGTGTGGCGTCGACGCAATTAGATCGTAACATCGTCACTCGCTGGAAAATCCATGGAATTATCTTTTGAAAGACAATCTCTGTATATCTTTGAGATTTATTAACGTTTCTTCACAAGGGCATTGTAATGTTCCCCAAGCCCGTAGGTATGTCTGTAGTATGCCAGCCAAAACACCCTCTTTTGCCTCTCTTCTTCTTCGAATTCCTCGATGTCACCAGCCTCGATCTTCTCGATTCTACCATCGCCTTGGATGATGTTGAAGTTGACACCGTATGCTCTCGAAATCGCAAGTAGTTCCAATTGGCCTCCCCATTCTGCCGTAAGCTTGATTTTCCGAGTATATTGGTCAAATGGTTCTTCCATAAACGCCTCAAAATCGTCCTTGTGCTCAACAATGAAATCTGCCGCCACTGCTCGGACCGCCCGATATCCATCATGTTTCGGCGAGGTAACGGTATCCACGCGAGATTGTGTGGTAGATTGCAGGGCAATCCTCTTAGGATCAGGCGTCAGACCGATCCCTGACTCATCTAACTGATTGGCAATGGCCGAGTAGAGACAGTGTCCATCTGGGTTGATCTCAATTTCGCTCAGATCGAACTGCCTGAAAACACTATTCATAGCATCCTGTTCGTTTCCACGATGGTTTGTTTGTTTTGAAGCCTCCTCGGCGGCAATATCTGCTTGGGCCGCTTGTTCGGCCGCGCGACGTGCTAGACGGGCCTTCTGTCGATTCGGTTTCTTACCTCGTGCGGCAGGGGCCGGTTCCGGTGGTGTTGAAGAATCATTCTTATCGGAGGTTTTTCCCGCCTTTTCCAGATCCTCCTTTGTATCTTTTTCACCTGTAGCTCCGTCGCCTTCTCCCGATTCATTGAGACTAAGGTCCTCGAAACCATCGACTGGTTGGGCAGGCTCGCCATTCAGGGCTGCAATCTCTGCTTGATGCCGCTCAGTAAGCTCCCGTTGAAGGGTTTCGCACTCATCATTCACGCCTTTTCGGGTCTTCTTGGTGGCAGACTTTTTCTTCTGCGTAATTCGCGCTTGGACATCTTTCTGTTCTTTTCGGTGTTTGGACAGCAACTCTTCCATTTTGCACAGGGAAAAGATAATTAACAACTGTAAAATCCAAACGATGCAATTTAAGGAATTAGAGTCCAAGATAAATTCAACAGACCAAAAGATTTATAAACACCAGTAAGTAAACACCTGTTCTCTTCAAGACAACAACAGAAGATCAGAACAGGTGGGATTAGCAGAAGAGCTGCCCCGCAAAACCCTCTCTGACATGCCCTAATGACATCCCAAACAGGAATGGCGTCATCCGTCGGACTATCTAGTACTCCGACTCCCGCATGCCTCGGCACGTTTCCCTCATGCGTAATCTCGGGGAGTCGGGTATGCCATCATCGAAGCTATATGAGGAGTTGCTGGTGGCTCCTTTTCAACATGGTTCATTTACATCCACTTGACTGATTCTGCTTTCTTTTTTTGTGGATTTGCTTTTTATATTTTTGTGAAATAATAATAGTGATATCATGGACTCACAATCGCTTTTTGATGTCAAGGTAGGTTGAAAGTCCAGGTCTCCAGCTCCGCTCCACTAATTTAATGGCTTCTGCAGGGCAAAGTGGTGCTGGTCACCGGCGGAGCCAAAGGCATCGGTCGCATGATCTCTGAAGGATTTGTATCGAATGGCGCCACTGTTTATATCTCGTCTCGAGATGCAAAGGCGTGCGACCAAGCGGTAAAAGAACTTAATGCGCTTGGCAAGGGCAAGGCGCATGCCATCCCAGCCAATTTCTACAAGGAAGAAGAATGCCAGAAGTTAGCGGAGGAGCTTGCAAAGAGAGAGGGCAGTAAGTGGTTTTGAAATGCCCATTGAAAGATGTCTCGAGTTAATTTTTTGCTTTCAGAACTCCATGTCCTTGTCAATAACTCCGGCTCGAACTGGGGTGCCCCCTACGATCAATACCCATCTTCTGCCTGGACCCGAGTCCTCACACTCAACCTCCATCGGGTCTTTGACCTTACCAGACTTGTCACGCCACTCCTGGAGAAGGCAGCTACACCAAACGATCCCTCCCGTATTATCAATATCGGAAGCGTTGATGGACTGAGAGTCCCGGCCTTGGAGACATTTGCTTACAGCGCTAGCAAGGCTGGCTTGCACCACCTTAGTCGAGTGCTTGCAAATCACCTTGGAAGAAGAAATATAACGTTCGTCTGCCTCTTACCAGCCAGTTTCATGGTCTTGGCTAACCTTCGTGTTTTCTAGCTCAAACTCGCTGGCTTGTGGCCCGTTCGAAAGTAAGATGATGGCTGCCACTCTCGAGACTCACAGAAAGAGTATTGAGGCGGGTATTCCATTGGGCCGTATTGGTACTCCCGAGGATGTCGCTGGTTCTTGCTTGTTCCTGAGCAGTCGAGCTGGCTCGTATGTGAATGGAGCGACAATCACATTGGATGGTGGAAGTGTCGTTGGTTCCAAGCTGTAAGCGATAGGCAATACGAGTGATTTTCCATTTAAAATGGCCAAATAAGGTATAACCTTGCTGCTATTCAAGTTGTTATCACATCTGCAAGGATGTGCTGCAATATACTTTACCTTCTGTGACTATAATTATACGAACAATCTGGAGCTTGGCTTTTGCTTTTTTGTCCATCTTATCGTCGATACATACTAACCTAAGCTTTCCATCGTCTCTTCATTGCCATGGTGTATGACGACAGAGACTGCCACTGGGAGATTATGTCTGTCAATCTTAAAGCAAATCGAGTATGCGAATGCACTTTGGGTCATGGTATGACGTGCTGTGAGCGACAGTAAGCGGCTCTCTTTTGAAAGTTTAAAGCCTAGCACTGCTCACGGACATCTTACACAGGTGATCTCGTATCTGCATGAAAATCTCAGGAGAAAACTGTTTCATCGTGCTCAGGATCGTCCTCGAACGACCACGTGCGGTAGTACAGGTGGTGGCTGAATGCGAAGATCTAAAGGTTGCCTTCTGATTGATAGAAGAAGGCAAGATCCAAGCTCCCAAAAGATGAATCCTTGACACATGCATTGCTCATGTGGAAATGATGCATCTGGTTATTTTGATGCTCGCGTGGGGTTCTCATCACCTTCTTCCGTATTGGTCCTTTCAAATCCCTCATCCAAGTCGCAATTGATTTATTATCACATACAACAAGTTCAAGATGAGCTCGTCAAGACAATTGATGAGGGTAGTGAAGTGTGAGAAAAACCACTGAATTTTTTCATCTATCAACTCATTTTATTTTTATCTATTTTATATTCTTTTTCCCGGCACTATCAATCCCGCTGCACAGAGAAAAAGGATCTACATACATACAACAAACCATGTGGAAGCCACCAGTGACTTTCATAACCTTGCATTGTAAGCCACCAATCCCTGAGCAGCATTTGAGGCTTTTCTTTTCTAACCTATGGTACCAGATGCTTATATTATCTTCTTGGGGATCCTGGGCTTGGTTATCCTTTATCCGTACGGGAACTTGAGTGCAGCCGATGCTTATTTCTACGGAGTTAGCACCTCCACTGTGACAGGGCTCAACACGTGGGTTTTTCCTTCATTGATCATTTTAATAGAGAAGATTATTGAACAGGTTGCGGAGCAGTGTCGATGTGAAGCAGTTGAAATTATATCAACAACTGTTTATATACTTCGTTCCGCTCGTGGCCAACCTTACCTTTGTCAATATCGTCGTGGTGGCTGTACGGCTCTACTGGTTCAAGAAGAGACTAAAAGAGATCGGTTTGTCTGGCTTTTTTGATTCTTTGGGCTCTGCTGACGATGAATAGCTCCTACACTCCTTCGACCGCGTCCACAGGCATCTGAGGTGGGAGATAAGGAGAATTGGGAAGTTGAAGCAAACAGAACCAAAAATGATCCAGCTCAACTTACAGAAGAGAGGCGTTCAGATCGAAGGAGTTTCGATATACCAGAGAACGTCATATCAAGCACTGGCCAGTATGTGCATCTACCGTTCGAAAATCAATGAACCTCGCTAATCCGCAGAAGGACTGTGTCTGGAGAAAATCACACAAAAGCCCCAGTCGAAGACAGCGTCGAGTTTGACAGATCAAATAATGACCGGCATATCTCCTTTGTGGACGAATCCAAAGCTCTCTATATACCACCACCTAGGGAACGTGACAGAGGTAGCTCTCCAGCGATACTAATCTAACTAAAAATACGATACTGATGAAGTATAGGATATCCGATAGTTGAAGTCCAGGGAAGATCAGGCGAAGATGGTAAGCATCACTAGGAAATCTTCGATGAAATTGCCACTAACATTACTTCGTCGGGAGCAGAAATCGAAAAGACCGTCAGTCGTGAGACGACAACTGCGAGTCCGAGTGGACCACGATTGAAAGACAGGCCTAGCATCTCAAGGAGTGTATCTCTGAGACAGGTTGCTTCATCCGTGTTTGTGCTTGGTCCCACTCACTGTCATATTCAAGGACCTGCTCTTCGGCCTGCTGTCTCACTATCCCGGAATTCAGAATTGCCAGGATTGTCCTCACAAGCGACTCTCGGCAGAAATTCACAGTTCCATAACTTGACTGCTGAAGACCGGGAAAGGATAGGTGGAATTGAGTATCGAAGTCTCAAGCTACTGTTGAAGATCGTCGTCGGTACGTTTTCTGTCTTTGAACAATGTTCCCTAAAGCTGATGAGATAGGTTATTTCTTTGGTCTTCATCTGCTAGGAGTGATATGTCTGGTTCCTTGGATACAAAATTCCAACCCCAAGTATCGCTCTTATCTTGAGGAATGTGGGCAGAGCCATGTCTGGTGGTGAGTCTATCCCGTTTATCAATGAGGTTCATAATAACATTTTTTGGCGTCTAGGGGATTTTATTCTGCCCAGACAATGGTGGATAATCTGGGCTTCACCCTCACGCCTGATTCGATGGTCTCATTCCACGATGCAACCTTTCCCATGTTAATCATGAGCTTTCTCGCCTATGCTGGACACACCTTGTACCCTTGCTTTCTACGCCTCGTCATCTGGATCATATACAAGTCCGTTCCAAACGAATCATCACTCAAAGAGCCACTCAAATTCCTCTTGGAATATCCTCGTCGCTGTTATATGCTACTTTTCCGCAGTCGGCCAACCTGGGTTCTTTTTGGGATCCTTTTTGTGTTGAACTTTGTCGATGTGCTCTTGATCGTGGTTCTTGATCTTGAGAACCCTGCCGTGAATAATCTCTCTATTGGACGACGCATAGTTGCGGCAATTTTCCAGGCAGCATCATCACGGCACACAGGGACATCGTCGTTCAATCTTGCTGATGTGAACCCCGCTGTTCAAATTAGCCTCCTGGTCATGATGTACATTTCCATCTTTCCCATTGCCATTAGTGTTCGAGCTTCCAACACTTATGAAGAAAGCGCACTGGGGATATATTCAGTCGATAACGACACGGACGAGAACAATGGCACGTCCTATGTTATGACGCACATGCGAAACCAGCTTGGCTTTGACTTGTGGTATATTTTTCTTGGGATATTCTGTATCTGTGTTGCTGAGCAAAGCCGGATCATGGACCCCTCAGAACCGGTTTGTTTTTCTTCGTCGAATTTAAGTTACGAACAAAACTGACTCTTCATGGCAGGGATTCGCCGTCTTTTCGATCTTCTTTGAAGTGGTGTCAGCATAGTACGTATCCCCGATCTTTAGATAAACAGCCTATCTTTCTTACAAGGGTACAGCGCCAACGTGGGTTTAAGTTTGGGATATCCCACCGTCACGACCTCCTTGAGTGGACAGTTTTCCATCTTCAGTAAGATGGTCATCTGCGCTATGATGATTCGTGGTCGTCATCGCGGCCTGCCATATCAACTCGATCGGTCAATTTTGATTCCCAACGAGCGCCTCGTCGAGGATGATGGCCCTAATTCTGGACATGATGCTGGACACTCTAGTCAGACATCCATTCGACAGTTGGTCAAAGTCAGGCGATATGACACAAAATAACTTTTTTAATCATTGTACCCCCGTGGTGGTATTGGGTCCGGCATTCGGCATAAATATATTAAAATCGCGGGATCTGTAGCACTAAACAATGTGAATATTGTTTGAAACCCCTGTTGAAACAAATTAAAATAGTATCTCATGATCACATAAGCCACTGCCAACCATCCCGCGTTTGACAAAAAATTGATCGTAAAACAAGCATCGGATGGCGGCGATGGCTCATTTCTGGGTGGAGCGGCGACATCATAAGCTCTCTATGCCGTCATATCTCGAATCCGGAACAGCTATTCTTCTCCCAGTCCCTCGCCAATATTTTCAATGCTGCACAAATTTAGTCTTATCATGCTCTAATCGTCCAATCTATATTTACTCATTCTTTTACAAACAAAATTCAATAGTCTTCGCGGGTGGTCACACCGCGGAATTCCTTTTGCATCTGTGGTAACCGCACGGGAGTGTGGCCAATAGATAATTCGCGTGGTGCGCCATCTTAGGTTCTTTGTGCACTCACCTCTTTTTTGCATTTCTCCTCCTTAAAACCTTCCAGTGCTCGACCCCTCGAGTTGCGACCAAAATCTGAGATAATCCCAGCTGGTATCCCTCACCAAAAAAAAGTCTCATCTTTGCATTTAGCCAGAGGCCCTCGATCTAGCCCGCTGAATTTAGCCGTTTCGTCGTATTCGGCCACGATCGATCCCCCTCACTCACCGACTGTCGATTAGACGATGAGCTCGTCAAACGCCCAGCACAAACGGGGGGGCTCTATCGACCCTTTCTCCATCCCGGAAATCTACTATGGGGAGGAGGACTCGGCCTCGCGGATCAACCGCCGCAGACGTGCCTTTTCAACGGTAAGTACCCAATGTGGGTGGTTTGAGATAAGGCACAACCAGCTAAGCTTCTCGTACGATAGAGTCTCAATACATTCAACCAGGATGATATCAAGGACTACTTAGGAAAGATTCCTCTGAGAAGGGGCAGTCATGGTACGTATTTTAGAAAACAAGTGTTTCTATGAGGGGCGTGATGACTGACGCACATGGCCAACAGATGAAGTTCCGGCCCAACCCCGAAAGTTCCTTATCGATGTCGAAGCGACGCTTCATACCTTGCTGGAGAGGGAGGACACTGATAGAAACCATCAGATTACAATTGAGGATGTGGGACCAAAGGTGCGTCGAGGGTTCATTGCCTAGGGACAAGTCGGTTTCGGATGGACGCTGATAAGAAGTAGACGCTTTCCGTCGGAACCGCAGCGTCATCGGGCCACAACAAGTTCGATGTACGAGGCACATACATGCTCTCTAATCTCCTTCAGGAACTTACCGTTGCGAAAGACTACGGCCGGAAGCATGTCATCCTGGACGAAGCTCGTCTGAGTGAAAATCCGGTTTCACGTCTCTCCCGTCTCATCAAACACTCATTTTGGGATGCCTTGACCAGAAGGATTGATGCTTCTAATATCGAGGTTGCGGGCAAAGACCCTAAGGATTGGACTGATGACCCACGACCTCGGATCTACGTCCCGAGGGGTGCCCCTGAGCAGTTCGAGTACTACACCTCAATTGCCAAATCACAGCCCAAGCTTCGCTTGGATGTGCAATGGCTAGACGCTGAGATCACCCCAGAGTATGTGAAGAATCTCAACGGCAAGCCGGGTCTTCTGGCTTTGGCGATGCAAAAGAAGCTCAATGAGACCACGATGAAAACCGAGCTTATCGGCGTGCCATTTGTCGTTCCCGGAGGTCGGTTTAATGAGCTTTACGGATGGGATAGTTACATGGAATCTTTGGGCTTGATCGTCAGCAACCGGGTTGACCTCGCAAAGGCCATGGTTATCAACTTTTGCTTCTGCATCAAGCATTACGGGAAGATCTTGAATGCCAACCGGTCCTACTATCTAACGCGCTCTCAGCCGCCATTTTTGACTGATATGGCTTTGCGTGTATATGACCGTATCAAGAATGAGCCGGACTCTTTGGAATTCCTCCGAAACGCGACTCTCGCAGCCATCAAAGAGTACTATAGCGTGTGGACTGCAGCTCCACGGCTTGACCAAGGGACTGGCTTTTCGAGATACTGCCCAGAAGGAATGGGTGTGCCGCCAGAGACTGAACCAAGTCACTTCACTCACATTCTAAACCCGTATGCCGAAAAGCATGGCATGTCGTTCAAGGAGTTTGTCGACGCCTATAACGATAGAAGAGTGGTAGAGCCAGAGCTTGACGACTATTTTGCACACGATAGATCCGTCCGAGAATCTGGCCACGATACAAGCTACCGTCTCGAGAAAATCTGTGCGGACCTTGCCACGGTTGATCTCAATTCGCTTCTGTACAAATATGAGGTGGATATTGCTAGGATCATTCGCACCTACTTCAAAGATAGGCTAGAAATACCCCCTGAGTTCCGAACGGCGACAACCAAGGATGTCCAATTTGAGTCATCGTCCGTATGGGACCGTCGGGCTAGAAGAAGGAAGATGAGAATGGACACACATATGTGGGACGAGGAAAGAGGAATGTATTTCGACTATAACATGGCCAAGAAGCAGCGCACGACATATGAAAGTGCAACCACCTTCTGGGCGATGTGGGCAGGACTTGCTACTCCACAACAAGCTGCTGAGATGGTAAAGAGGGCGCTCCCCGATTCGAAGCCTATGGGGGTCTCGTGTCCGGAACGGAGGAGTCCCGAGGAGCTATTGGGTTGGATAGGCCCAACCGACAGTGGGATTTCCCGTATGGATGGGCGCCTCAGCAGATGCTCGCCTGGACCGGATTCCTGCGCTACGGTTATCAGGAAGAGGCTGAACGCTTGGCGTATAAGTGGCTGTATATGATCACCAAAGCCTTTGTGGACTTCAACGGAGTCGTGGTCGAGAAGTATGACGTTACACGGCCGATTGATCCTCACCGCGTTGACGCAGAATACGGCAACCAAGGTGTCGACTTCAAGGGTGTTGCTCGAGAAGGGTAAGATACCAATATATGGGTGTCAGTTCTCTTTGCTAACTTTGACTACAGGTTCGGCTGGGTTAATGCCAGCTATGTGTATGGCCTGGAGATTCTCAATGCACACATGAGACGTGCCCTGGGAGCCATTACCCCATACGAGACATACAGCAATGCAATTGCAGCGCAGGATGCCAAACATGATGCAATCCTTGATCTGTAGAGGCAGCACTGCATTGGAAAGTGTGAATTGGATTTAAACGAGTTGCGGAATTATGAATGATAGCATTTGACGCATGTTTTACTTGAGATGGATTTGGTTAAAAAATGGTGGAGAAAAGCACATGGAGCTGACAGGTTTGATATTTAGTCTTTCTTTCTTTTTTTTTTTTTTTTTTGAAATATGTTCTTGAATATTGACATCACTTTGATCTACTGAAAAGAGAGTGTAAATCAACACATACTGTTTAGAATGGTACATGCAGATTTGATAGCCCACTCCCCACTACCTACATACCTCAGGAGATATATAGATAGCAAAAAATACATCAAATACAATATCCAGAAAGCAGAAGGCATAAACGAGTTCCAGTTCCTAAACAAGTTGACTTGTCTAGCGCCAAATCTCCCGACCCGATCTATCATCGCCTTCATCAACCACTTCCCCCATTTCGGCCAACATCCGAATATCGGTGATATAGACCATACATACCCCGGGCAGGCAATGATTACGGGCAGAACATGTACGAGAAAAGCTGACGACGAGCATCGAAGATGCTGACGATGATTATCGAGACATCGACAATAACACGGGTTGAACGAATATCAGGCTCCTTAATTTCCCGAGCGCGTTCTCGTCTGCCAATACAGCCAACTAGGTACCTAACTACAGCATGGATACAGCAATACAAGCATGCAATAATACCAAAAAAGCAGGAATTATACCAAAAATAATCGAACTAGTAATGAGATAGCCAAGGTATCTGTCTGATCTAATGGTATTCGTAGGAAGATGAGAAGAAAGACGATCAGGGTGAGGTGAAGGGGGAGCTTGTGATTGGTTGGTGAACTGCCGAGGTTGAGGATGGTTAGGTAAGATATTACCTACCTTGTTACATTTATATGGATTCAATAGAAGTGCCTAAGTCTGGTTTGATGGCATGTGCAAGTCACTTGTGATGCTATGCAATATGATATGCTGCAGTATCTTCAGTGGAATTACTCAATACGGATGGTCGTGTGATGGTTTTATACTATCTACTTGATGTCTCTTTTGCATGTGCCATTGGGTCTATAGTATACATTCAGCTTCATCAGATGAATTCATACCTATTGAATCTGTAACAGAAGGCGTAAAATACCAAATGTGGGGATGGATAAAGGGTTTTGACATCCATGCAGACTTGATGGAAGTACGTTCAACCGACTCTGAGTTTCAACCTATTTTCTTGGGAGAAGGGGTGAATGTTAATTAGAAGAGAAGCAATATCATGTATGCCCGCATTGCTCCAGGGAATGGCAGAGGATTCAAATCCGTATTGTCATTCGAGTGCAAGGTAGATGTGGGATTTCATGGCATATGACAGCACATGAAAGTGAGGATTACTGGTTCGGACAGGCTTGGTGTATTGTCATGTATTGTCACACCCGTTGAAGCACATGTCGACGTCATCTGTTTCCACAGCTTCAACTTTCTTTTTCGCTTTTTCTTTCTTTTTTGCTTGATGGGCTGGGAAAGAGAGTAGATATTGATATTGAGATGAATTGAACGAATATCTCTAGACTGTCAAAATAATTCAAACAGATTACCATCAAGTACTACTAACTATATCTGTGGCAAGGAGATGCGGGTAGGATCCGCCTGCCCATTAGACCGAGGATCATCTCGAGTCTCGATCCTCTCTTCCGAACCGCCTGTGAACTCCAGACGGTCTCTGTATGGGACAAGGTAAAGCTGTGGTACCCGAAAAGCGCAGCAACCAGAAACAACCCCCCGCGGTTCAGAGCTGCTGTTCGGGGCATCTTGGTGGTCCTTCTGCAATCTTGTCCCGCTGAGCCGAACGTTTACCGACCAAGAGTCATACCTTCTGACGCATTTGCTATGGCGATGGCGGCTTGCGAAAAGGTAATAAGTACCCTGGTTGTTGGCTTGTGATTGCAACTTTTTTTTTCTTTTCATTCCTTGAATTGTTTTTCTTCTCTCTCCTCTCCTGTATCCTTCTTCGCTTTCTTCTTCATTTCACGTATCTCTCCTACTGTTGTATATTATTCCAATTCAATTCTTGATTCTTCACTGTCACAATGGGTTTCTTTGAAGAAGAAGACAAACAGTTCTTGGATGATGTCAAGGCTGTCAACGCCTGGTGGCAAGACTCGAGATGGAGATATACCAAGCGCCCTTATACCGCTGAGCAGATCGTGGCCAAGCGTGGAAACTTGACCATCGACTACCCCTCCAATGTACAGAGCAAGAAGCTCTGGGGTATTGTGGAGAACAACTTCAAGGTATGTCAGCTCAGGTCAGACGAAAAGAGAAACACCACTCACATTTATCTTGTATAGAACAAAGTTCCTAGCTTCACCTATGGCTGCCTCGAACCCACAATGATCACCCAGATGGCCAAATACCTCGACACCGTCTATGTCTCTGGCTGGCAGAGTTCCTCTACGGCCTCCTCGACCGATGAACCTTCCCCAGATCTTGCGGATTACCCCATGGTGAGTCCGCAATACATATACTTGCCTCGGCTATAGTTGGCTTGGATGCTAACAAGAGTTTCCAGAACACCGTGCCCAACAAGGTCAACCAGCTGTTTATGGCCCAGCTGTTCCACGACCGGAAACAGCGTGAGGAGCGTGTTACAACCCCCAAGGCCCAGCGTGGAAATGTCGCCAATGTTGACTACCTGCGACCTATCGTCGCCGACGCAGACACCGGTCACGGTGGTCTGACAGCTGTCATGAAGCTGACCAAGCTGTTCATCGAGCGCGGTGCAGCTGGTATTCACATTGAGGACCAGGCTCCTGGTACTAAGAAGTGTGGCCACATGGCCGGAAAGGTCCTGGTCCCCATCAGCGAGCACATCAACCGACTGGTTGCCATCCGTGCTCAGGCTGACATCATGGGTGAGTCGATTCAGAAAGATATGGTGTTGACAGTAACTAACTGCGCCAAGGCACTGATCTCCTGGCTATTGCCCGAACCGACTCTGAAGCCGCTACCCTCATCACCTCTACCATTGACCACCGCGACCATGCCTTCATTGTTGGCTCCACTAACCCTGGCATCCAGCCCCTTAATGACCTGATGGTCGCCGCTGAGCGCTCTGGCAAGAACGGAGCTGAGCTCCAAGCCATTGAAGACGAGTGGACCGCTCAAGCTGGCTTGAAGCTCTTCAGCGATGCTGTCATTGACGCCATCAACAAGGGCGTGCACGTCAACAAGAAGGCCCTCATCGATGACTACCTGAAGGCCTCCAAGGGTAAGAGCAACAGCGAAGCCCGAGCCATTGCCAAGGGTATCACCGGTATTGACATCTACTGGGACTGGGACGCTGCCCGTACCCGCGAGGGCTACTACCGCTACCAGGGTGGTACCCAGTGTGCCGTTAACCGTGCCATTGCCTATGCGCCATTTGCTGATCTGATCTGGATGGAGAGCAAGCTCCCTGACTACAACCAAGCCAAGGAGTTTGCCGACGGTGTCCACGCTGTGTGGCCAGAGCAAAAGTGAGTTTTTTTTTTCTCTCTCCTTCACACTGGTAATGATTCAGTGCTAACCAGACGTTCTTTAGGTTGGCTTACAACTTGTCGCCATCTTTCAACTGGAAGAAGGCCATGCCTCGCGATGAGCAGGAGACCTACATCAAGCGACTGGGCGCTCTGGGCTACTGCTGGCAGTTCATCACCCTGGCCGGTCTGCACACAACGGCACTCATTTCAGACAAGTTTGCCAAGGCGTACGCAAAGCAGGGCATGCGGGCGTACGGCGAATTGGTTCAGGAGCCGGAAATGGCGGAAGGCATCGACGTGGTGACACACCAGAAATGGAGTGGTGCCAACTACGTGGATAACCTCCTGAAGATGGTTTCAGGAGGTGTCAGCAGTACCGCAGCCATGGGCAAGGGTGTGACGGAAGACCAGTTCAAGCCGTAGGCTTCGAATTGGATAGTATTTTGAAGTCGAAATGAGGGTCTTTGGAGTTTTTGATTTGGTTTCCTTTAATGATGTTTTGATAGCTTCATTCCCTTTTCCTTGATGGAAAAGAAAATACCTGGCATTAGTGATATCAGCAGCAATGTATATTGTATGTTTTGAATTTATTTTTCTCTGACATATGAGCAAATTTAAGTACTTCATAGAATGGATGCCGTTATGCCATGCTAATTAGAAGGGTTGGGAGCACCTTTTGGCCGGACAAATATAACTCTCCGACGGGCCCATCGCAAGATCCGGACGAAAAGGACGAATGGAGCATCATTTGCGAGAAGACCCGTCGGTCGATGGAGCTGACAAATTAAAGGGGTCTATTTTCGAGGATTAAAGATTTGGACTGCAGATCACTTGATTCTGGCAGAGCTGAACAGTGTCCAGAGGGCTGGAGATGAGACGACAACCAGGGTCACCGTTGGATCTGGTTCGTCTGCGAGGGCCTATTAAGACGAGCGCAAGAGACCCCAGCGAATGATGCAATGGTGATACTGTGTAACGATGGTGGATTGTGCCGCGGTTCAAAAGTTGCGAGATGAGGGGAAGAAGAAGATCATTTTTGGAGAGGAAAAGGAGAGGCAGAGCGAGACCGAGAGCGGCGCATGTGCTTCAGCTCCACTCTGGGTGCAGTTGGTTATATTGTCTGGCTCTCGTCTTTTGTCTTTAATTTATTTTCTGCTGTTATACTGTCTGTTATTCTGCAGTCTTATATATTTCTAATTTTGCTTTTTCTATTGCCAATCGGACTGGCCACTCCTTACATGACGTACGGTCCTTGAACAAGAGCTTCACGTGCCGATCTCGACGGATTCCTGCATCATCCCTCTTGCCCTTCCCTTGACCTCCGGGTTAAACTTCAAAATGGGAGCCACCGACATTCCAAGCATTCAATTTACTCCAATCGAGGAGATCCAGGAGCGATCCTCTACCCTCCTGAAGACCTTCGAAGAGCACCGCACACGCGATATCGAGTTCCGACTGGTCCAGCTCCGCAAGCTCTACTGGGCGTAAGCTCTTCTTCCCCAGAGCCCACAATCATTTGGCGCATGTGTTGTTAACATTGTTTTCTACTAGGATCAAGGACAATGAAGATAAGATTGCCCACGCCCTACACCTCGATTTGGGCAAGCCCCTCTTTGAGACCGAGATCGCCGAATGTGGTTGGTTGAAGAACGACATCGTCTTTGTGTCACGGAACTTGCATAAATGGGCCAAGGATGAAAAGGCTGAAGATATCGATCTCACATTTAAGTTTATGAACCCTAAAATCAGAAAGGATCCTTTGGGACGTGTTTTGGTTATCGGGTATGTTGATTCGAGTCCTCGCAATCTCGCATGATTGATTGTGTTGCTAATGGTGGGGTTTCAAACAGTGCATTCAACTATCCTTTCCAGTTGACCCTTGGCCCCGTCATTGGTGCCATCGCCGGTGGTAATACAGTCGCTATCAAACCTAGTGAAAACGCCCCCTACAGCGCTGTCGTCATCCAGCAGCTCGTCGAGGCTTCCCTCGACCCCTCGTGCTATACTGTCATTCAGGGAGGTGTCCCCGAGACACAGGCTTTGCTTGCAGAGCGATGGGATAAGATCTTCTTCACCGGTGGTGCCACCGTCGGACGTATCATCGCCAAAGCCGCGGCTCCTCACCTCACCCCGGTCGTGTTGGAACTGGGTGGAATTAACCCAGCCATTATTACCAAGACTGCCAACCCCAGACTGGTCGCACGTCGGTTGTTGTGGGGTAAATTGATGAACGCAGGTCAAGTCTGCACATCGCAGAACTACTTGCTGGTGGACCGACAGGTCCTGCCCGCCGTCATCGAGGAGTTCAAGAAGGCATACAAAGAGTTCTACCCAGAAGGTGCCAAGTCATCTCCGGACTACTCTCGCATTGTCAATGCGGCTTCTTTCCACAAGCTCAAGGGCATGATTGATAACTCCAAGGGCAAGATTCTACTTGGAGGTACCATGGATGAAAAGGAGCTTTTCATCGAGCCCACATTAGTTCAAGTCGATTCTGTTGATGACTCGATGTTGGTGCAGGAGAGCTTTGGTCCCTTGATTCCTATTCTCCCCGTGAACGATACCGAAGAAGCTGTCAGGATCGCCAATGGAATTCAGAGCACGCCTTTGGGTGTCTACCCATTCGGCTCCAAGGCTGACACTGATAAAAGTAAGCTACACAGCTATTTCCTCTTTTTATTTAAGTGAAACTGACTGATACCTTCCCAAATTTAGTTCTTGCAACCACTCGTTCCGGTGGTGCTTCGGTTAACGATGCTGCTTTGCACATTCCTACTCTTCCATTTGGTGGTGTTGGTGAAAGTGGCTACGGTGCCTACAGAGGAAGAGCCAGTTTCGAGACATTCGTCCACCGTCGCCCGATTACGACTAGCCCAAGCTGGGTTGAGGCTTTCCTCGCTATCAGATACCCTCCTTATGCAGGCAAGCTGAACAAGTTCAAGGCCGCTAGCACTCTTGTGCCCGACTTCGACCGGGACGGAAACAAGCTTACCTTTGGCTGGCTGCGTACCATTCTGACCCTTGGTGGAGGAACTGCGAAGGCTGGCGCCGGCAGAGCTGCCGTGGTTGCTGCTGGTAAGTGACTTATTTCTTGATTCTGCGTTGCAAAAAACGCCCCCCTTTTCTTCGTTTCTTCTCTTCAATCAAAATCATACTCTACCCCTACCACCACCACCGTTTATACTTCAGTCTTCTTACTGTCCGCACCCCTTGTCAGACCAGCAAGATGAACCCAGTTCACGAACGGATGTCCCGCCCAAGTCCACATGAAGCAAAATGCTCCCGCCTCTATACTGACGATTAATCCGCTGTCACTGATTTACCCTTTAATGTTTTTGCCTTTTTTTTTTTTATGAATTCACTTCTTGGATACCCTTCTCATCACCCCTTGTCACAAACCATCATTTCATTTGTTAATATATCTTCGATGGATCTTATAATTAATACCGCATTTTTGAACATAATAGTGGCCTACTTCGTCATGCAAATTCTCGAACGCCGATCTGCGAAGCTGTGATCTGTGTCAAATCAGTCTTTAATAAATAATAATCGGCGAATTCGACCTCGTGGATTACTGAAAATATACTTTTTGAATCTTTTTTAATATGCTCCTAGGAATGCCATATTGATTGATCTGCTGTGAATTTGGAAGCGAAGGAAGTAGGTTTTTTTGGATTGCTTTTGATATTTAAAAATTGTTAGCTACGAGAAGAAATCAAGTATCTATCGTTTTTCTCTTCGACGAGCAATTTTTGTTTGGTGTTGGTTATATAGAAAGGTTTGTTTTCATCATTATTCGTATCATGTCCGGTCAGTAATCAGGACAGACGACCATATACTTCGTAGTTATTATTACCATCCAAATTCTAGAGAAGATAACGTCAATGATGTCAACATCTTCTCTCCACTCCCCTCCGACTCAGACACATATATTTGACACCCTTAAACGGCTTTACGCCCTCTCCAAGACCCCGACTCCGTCTCGGATCGATGTTTAGACTATCGACCTTGATGCCCGAGGGTAGCCATCCTCGCACGGAAAATGAAACCGATGCAGAATTAGGCATAAGGCTCGCATTGAGCTGTGATTTGGTTTTCTTGGCGGGTGTGTGGAAGATGGAGAAGGATTCAGACGGCTCCGATGTGGGCTGGGGTTGAGACTGGGGCGGAGCAGGACTTTGTGGTTTGGAGGCATCAGGGGATGAGCGTGGTCGGTCGGGATCAGCTGTAGCGCTAGACTTGGGGACCTTCTTGACTTTCTTGACCTTCTTCTTGGTTTTGCGTTTTGAGGGGCCGGGGTTGGCCATGTCGGATGGTTGGTAGGATGCGTTATCGTCGTAGTAACCTTGTAGCAGATTAGTGTTGGCATCCGCGTCCTCGGCGCCGTCATCAAAATCGTCGTCTACGCTGGGGTATCCAACAACGGTGCAGCGGAGGGTTGCGGTCCCAGAGACAGTTCCAGCGTCTTTTGTTGGCACTCGCCACTCGAGAAAGTCGTTTCCGGGCGAGAAAAGGGCCTCGCCACGGCTGGCTTTCATGTCGGTGATATTTCGAACCGATTGGGGAATAGGCACCGTGACTACGACTTCTTCCAGAACTGGCGACGAGGAATTTCCGCTTCCTCCGCCGAGGAACGAAGGAGTCGATGCGCCAGAAGCGTTCCGCCCAACTCCCGGTCGGGCAGGGGGCGGGAAGCCGGGGAAATTGGTGTTGAGAGTTAATCGGACCTCAAAGTCAGAGCCCGTCGTCCCAAGCGACTTTCGCATGTCCACAATGGCAGGGAGAAACACTTTCTCCATATGAGTGGGCGACTCGTCGAGATCAGGGTCAATGGGAAGAAGATCGACCTCATATCCTGCAAGGATAAAACGACCATCTGGAGGTACGAAGCTCAGTTCTCCCGGTCGTTCCCTCCACCTAGCAAGTCGGACACAAGGATGAAACACAGGCAACTCAATCTTTCGAGCGATAGCTTGCTGACCACCAGGAGTAACGAGGGAGAGAAGCAAATCGGGTACACCAGAGATCTTAGCCGTGAAAGCAATAGTCCCTGATACCAAAGCAGACAGCAACCGTCCTGACGGTGCGATTGTGACGGACAATGATTCGATGATATCGACGTATAGTTCGTTGGAAGTATGTCTTACTCCAGCCTTTCTCCAAGGAATCGCAGGGCCTTGGGCCATACTGGCAGACGATAATCCTTGTTTCAACGGATTCGGAGGCCCCAAGGTGGGTGAGGACGTCCCAGGTAACCCGACACCTCCTAGCAACTTGTCCATCCACCCGGGCATCTCCACAGCCTCCTGCAGCGCATTAGGCTCAGTATTACATACGATGCCCGCATCGCACATCTCATGAAGCAGTTGTGCGACTACATCGTAGTTCGCCTGCAGTTTGGATGAGAGCAACGGCGCTCCGACAAAGTCCTCGAGCACATCGACGACCCGGTGTAAGAATTCTAGCACGAGGAGTGGTTCCGTATCAACCTCCGACACTGCAAGAAAGAGCAAATTTGACTGAACCATAGAGTACACCGTTACTGGTGGCGAAGCGCTGGGGAGATAGAGGAGTGAAGGGCGCGGGGCTGGATGGGCGTTGTAGAGGGGCAAGATGGACGCCGCGGAGGGCGGACGGGAGCGATAGACATGCTCTACAAGAGGGTTGCTAAAGATCCGCGCGAATTAGCATTAATCCAATGATATATTGAGACCCTGTAGGATGGGCGCACTTGAATTCATCGTATATGTAGAGGGCATCGATCTCGCCGCTCATGGTGCCGATCTTCCTGCCTGCTTGGCTGTTGTTCTCCGGGGAAAGAGCTCAGCTGCTATGTATGGTGTTGACGCTCGATTAGCACCCTGTTCTGCCGCCGATTCCCGCCTTGGCGCGGATTTCCATCATGGGTTGGGATGAAGCCCAAGAAGTTACCTACATCATTTCTTAGTATTCTTGCTATTGATTCTCAGGGGCTCTTCTTGGGTATCTCTCTCTCTCGAGACCCAATCTCATACTATATTCATCAAAATATCCAGGAGATAATCAAATGGCTTCCCCCAATGAGAGCAAGGCCTGGGAGCTCCAATCGAAAGATGCCAAACGTTCACTAGCAGAAGATTCCTATGATGACTGTACTTCTTGCAGAGTGACAGGTAGTTGATTCCTGATTATCCATGCATTCCTGGCTCTAATATGTCTTGCTTAGGATCCGCCGCATTCATTGGACTGGGTGTGTACAGCTACTACACGGGCATGAAGAATTTACGGATGCAAGAAAAGACAATCATGCAGAGCGCAACAAAATACAAGATGGGCTCGCGACAGCTGGGCATCGCAACGATCTCCGCGACGTTGGTTGGAATGGGACTATGGAGAGCATTCAATTGATCCCTGGACAGGGACTTCGTTTCAGAAGTTGTACAGCATTTGGAATGTTACAATGTTGGCATAAAAAGCGAGAGAATAATGGTTTGCACCTAGTTATTTTAATATGATTTATACGCTCCAAGTAAATATAAAATAAACAGCCACACCGGGTATCACCTTATCTGATGTCCTCTATATGTTTGATGGTTATAACAAAGGGAAATACATGAATAATAATGGAGGAGAAAACGGAGAAATAAAAAAGGATAAGAAAACAGAAAAATAGAAGAAAACAAATAAACCAGAAACCAAATGCGATACTCCCTCGAATGCACCTGGGAAACAGAATTCAAAAAATGCCAATAAACCGCTGCGTGACCATAAGAATATAAGATTCGTCCCATCATCGATATCAAAGTATTCTCTAGGTAAAGCGGCCGCGTTTACCACCCCCCGAACATATCCCGATTCCCTAGTCCTGATAAGTCGAAAAAGTCAGGAACGGTGAGCTTTCTCTTCGAGCCCAGCCCGACAGACGGTTCTCGTGTGGAGGGTCGTGGAGTCGGTCGTGACAGGTTGTTGTTGCGGTTTTGTTGTCGGGAGTTTCGGGGTAGAACTGATACACTGACAGGGGCACCATCCTGAGAGGATACTGTCGAAGCGTCGGAGGGGTGCATGTCAACATCTTGTTCCTGGAACTGCGGG
Organism: Aspergillus sp. 'subgen. Cremei'; assembly: GCA_019976455.1. Lineage (NCBI taxonomy): Eukaryota > Fungi > Ascomycota > Eurotiomycetes > Eurotiales > Aspergillaceae > Aspergillus > Aspergillus sp. 'subgen. Cremei'. The sequence continues at coordinate 1,124,232 of JAFBMR010000006.1, forward strand.
AATGAGGGTGCTGCGCTGAAGGTGAAAACTGCCGGTCTGTCAAAAGCGTTGGTGTCGTTGGCTTGAGGTTGCGGGGGCGGCGAGGGCTGCTGCTGGTGGGGGGCGACTGGCTCTTCCTTAGACGGCGATGCCTGCTTGGACGGTTGACGGACAGCTTCTGGTTCAGGTTGTTCCTTGCGTGTAGTAACCGGAGTAGCACTTCGAGCCCGCTTGTCAACATCCCCGCGCTCATCATCATCGCTGCCAGGAGCACCTGTTCCATCGCTCCTTTGGGTTGCCCATTGTCGAACCTTCCAGCCCTCTCCGTCGGCCAATCCCAAGTCCTCTTTGTCCAGAAACTGAAGTAGATCCTCAATGGCTTCTTGGTAACCCGCTTGCTTGGCTTGGGCCTGTTCGCAGACAGCATTCTTGTAGAGGTTGGTCACAGACAGGGCGGCGGCCTTGAACTGTTGCAAAAGCTGTTCGGGTGGCTGCGGGCGAGGGGTAGAGCTAGGTAGAGAGGTGTTCAGCGATCTCATGGAGTCCATGGTTGTGGTGCTGCAAGAAAAGCAGCTCTTGTCGAAATAAAATGGCAAAAGCCTGGTTGGAGTCACTCGGAGGGAGGGGAGGTGAACCGTGCTTCGTTGAAACAGGAGGTAAAATCAAGATGAAAAGGAATAAAGAAATGATAACCAAATAGTAAGCAGAAAGACGCAAAGACCGAGTAGCGACCCGACAAAAAAGCAAAAACCGCAGAGGAAAAGGGGGAGGTGTTGAGGGGTAGAGGAACAAAGCGTGGTGATGCTGCTGATGATGCTTGCTTTGGTGCAGATGATCTTTCTTTCTTTCTGCACCAGTGCACCTTTGGCCCGGTAACGTGACCCACCGCGGGGAAACTCCTCTTCCGTTCCTTGCTGACTCACTTCTGACTCAGACTCGCCCTCGCGCTTCCCACCCAATCAGCGCGTGCCGTGGCCGCGCTTCCTCCGTCGAAATTCCATTTGCCATCCCGGCGCGACGAGCAGGCGGACCTGCGGTTCTTCGTTCAACGTCGTTGAATTGCACCTCCTCGCAATTCAATTCCAACCCCCGTTCCTCGCGATACGGAACGCATCATCTTTAAAGCCTCATCTGAGCTGTGGGGGTCTTTTCTTCTTTCACACCTTCCTCTATCCTCCCTTCTTCTCCGCGTTGTGGAACCCTGTCGGGTCGTGTTCGGTCTTTGGTATAACAACACAAATACTTGCGCTTGGTGCGCTGAGGATTACTATGGCACCTCACTCCGACACTCCGTCTCAGGCGGATACTCCCATGACCGATGCACATGAAGAACCTGTCACATCAGTGCCCGTTGACAGTGCCGACGCGCAAATGACGGTAGGTGACTCTGGTTCGCGCACATGAATACCTATGTTGAAGCTTGATCGACTACGAGGTTTAGCAGTGATAACTAATTCTTACTATTAGGACTCCGATACGAATCCTAACACAACGGCAAGCAGCGTTGCAGGCGACGCTTCACCATTTGATGGCCGCAAGCGAAGAACCGAAGCTTTCCATTTGAGAAAAAGTATCCTGGGCAAAAAGCATGGCCGTTTGGATGAGTCAAAGGTAAGATAGGACGCATTTAGTTTAAATGCGCTGGGATTGATAGCTTACAATCAATCGCAACCATAGGAAGATGATTCGATCCGGAGATTTCGTTACCTTCTTGGTCTGACCGATTTATTCCGGCATTTCATTGAAACGAACCCTAATCCCCAGATCAAAGAGGTCATGGCCGAAATAGACCGGCAGAATGCTGAGGAAGAAGCGAGAGCCAAGAAGAAGGGCTCTGCCCGTTCAGGTGGTGCCGGTGGTGAAAGACGTCGCAGGACAGAACAAGAGGAAGATGCAGAACTCCTGGACGATGAGAAGAGTGGTGGCGAAACCAATACTGTTTTCCGCGATACCCCACCATTTGTCAAGGGTGAAATGCGTGACTATCAAATTGCAGGACTTAACTGGCTTGTCTCGCTCCATGAGAATGGTATTTCGGGTATCCTGGCAGACGAGATGGGTCTGGGTAAGACTCTACAGACCATCTCTTTCCTTGGATACTTGCGGCACGTCTGCGACATAACTGGACCCCACCTTGTCGCTGTTCCTAAGTCCACCCTCGATAACTGGAAGCGGGAATTCGAAAAGTGGACCCCAGAAGTCAATGTCCTTGTCCTCCAAGGAAACAAGGATGAGCGCCATCAACTGATCAACGAACGGCTGCTCGATGAGGACTTCGATGTTTGCATTACCAGTTATGAAATGGTGTTGCGGGAAAAATCTCATCTCAAAAAATTTGCCTGGGAATATATTATAATTGACGAAGCTCATCGCATTAAAAACGAGGAATCGTCCCTTGCTCAGATCATCCGTGTTTTCAACTCACGAAATCGGTTGCTGATCACCGGTACCCCGTTGCAGAACAACCTCCACGAACTTTGGGCCCTTCTGAACTTCCTTCTACCCGATGTTTTCGGCGACTCAGAAGCTTTCGACCAGTGGTTCTCTGGCCAGGACTCCGATCAGGATACCGTTGTGCAGCAGCTGCATCGTGTATTACGGCCTTTCTTGCTTCGTCGTGTCAAGAGTGATGTTGAAAAAGTTTGCTTCCCAAAAAGGAAGTCAATCTTTATGTACCGATGTCACAGATGCAGGTGAAATGGTATCAGAAAATTCTGGAAAAAGACATTGATGCGGTAAATGGAGCGGCTGGAAAACGAGAGTCAAAGACTCGTCTTTTGAACATTGTTATGCAGCTCCGCAAATGCTGCAATCACCCTTACCTTTTCGAAGGCGCTGAACCTGGTCCTCCGTATACCACTGATGAGCATCTTGTCGATAATGCCGGAAAGATGGCGATTCTCGACAAGATTCTGAAGCGTATGAAGGCACAGGGAAGTCGGGTGCTTATCTTCTCCCAAATGAGCCGTGTTCTTGACATTCTGGAGGATTACTGTGTATTCAGGGACTACAACTACTGCCGTATCGATGGCACAACAGCCCATGAGGATCGTATTGCCGCTATCGATGATTATAACAAGCCAGACTCTGACAAGTTTGTCTTCCTTCTCACCACAAGAGCAGGAGGTCTTGGTATCAACTTGACATCTGCAGATATTGTCGTGCTCTATGACAGTGATTGGAACCCACAGGCCGATCTCCAAGCCATGGACCGTGCTCATCGTATTGGTCAGACAAAGCAAGTGGTGGTTTTCAGGTTCGTCACTGAGAGCGCCATTGAAGAAAAGGTCTTGGAACGCGCAGCTCAAAAGCTACGATTGGATCAGCTGGTCATTCAACAAGGTCGCGCTCAGCAACAAACAAAGAACGCTGCGTCCAAGGATGAGTTGCTTGGTATGATTCAGCACGGTGCTGCCAAGGTTTTCGGCAATGGATCAACTGCAACTATGCCAAGTGACAAGATGTCAGAAGATGACATTGATGCCATTCTGCGCAAGGGCGAGGAAAGAACCGCAGAATTGAACAAGAAATACGAGAAGCTGGGCATTGATGATCTCCAGAAATTCACCTCTGAAAGCGCCTACGAGTGGAATGGTCAGGACTTTACCGCACCCAAAAAAGACATTGGTGTCAACTGGATCAACCCGGCGAAGCGTGAACGAAAGGAGCAGTTCTATTCCATCGACAAGTACTATCGCCAAGCTTTGGCCACTGGTGGAAGAACAGCGGACCCCAAACCCAAGGTTCCCCGTGCACCCAAGCAGACCGCCATCCACGACTGGCAATTTTTCCCACCAGGTCTTCAAGAACTCCAGGAGAAAGAGACCGCTTATTTCCATAAGGAGATTGGTTACAAGGCCGTTCTTCCAGATGGTCCAGAAGAAGAGCTTAGTGAACGCGAGGCTGAGCGTGACTTGGAGCAACAGGAGATCGACAATGCGGTACCTTTGACGGAAGACGAACAGACTAAAAAGGCAAAGATGTCCGAAGAGGGATTTTCCACATGGAACCGTCGTGACTTCCAGCAATTCGTCAATGGATCAGCCAAGTTCGGGCGCACTGACTACAAAGGCATTTCCACGGAAGTGGATAGCAAAGAGCCCGACGAAGTCGAAGAATATGCTGACATTTTTTGGAAACGATACACCGAAATCCAAGACTACCCTAAATACATCCGTGTCATCGAGCAGGGTGAGGAGAAGTTGCGGAAGATGAACCATCAACGCAAAATGCTCCGTAAGAAGATGGAGATGTACCGTGTTCCTCTCCAACAACTTAAGATCAACTACACAGTGTCTACGACAAACAAGAAGGTATACACAGAAGAGGAAGACCGGTTCCTATTGGTTATGCTCGACAGGTATGGCGTTGATGGCGAGGGCCTGTACGAAAGGATTCGCGATGAAATCCGCGAGTCTCCTCTCTTCCGGTTCGACTGGTTCTTCCTCAGTCGAACTCCAGTCGAGATCGGCCGTCGGTGCACCACGCTGCTGAACACGGTCGCGAAGGAGTTCGAGACCGGAGACAGTAAAACGAATGGGGAGCCTGGAAAGGGCCGCGGTCGTGACCGCGACGAGGATGATGTCGAGAATGATGATTCGGGGGCGCCGGCCAAAAAGAAGAACAAGAATGGCGCAGTGGTAAGTCGCACATCCCCTATATTATTCTGGGAGTGAATACAGGTCTAATATCAACCTCAATAGAACAAGCAGGTCAAGGCTGTGAAGGGTGGCAGCAAAGCCAATTCGACGTCGACATCACGGGCAGGCAGTGTCTCCTCCAACCCCGCGCCCAAATCAAAGAGCCGAAAGAAATGATATCTCTAATATCGGATGACTTCTGTCTGACTGACTGGATTTGTCCTTATGACCGTTCTGTGTAGTTTGCTTGGGTGGGTGTTCATTCGACCCTGAAAGGGTGTGTTTTGGTCCTTTAGTCTTGTTGTTGGTCTGGCGTTGGCAGATAGATGTTATTACTCGCAGTCTTCTTTATTTCATGTAACACAATATACTGTCAACCAGTGGCATGTCAAGGAGTGTATACAAAAGCAATGAAATGGCGTTGCTACAATTTTAACAAAATAAACTTGCTAGCATTAATTTACTATTCTCCATAATCAGACGCTGATGGTATATCTCAGACAACGGGCCATTTTAGCTTATTGGTTCATCAGGTTCGGTGTGCCTTGGAATATAAAAGGTTGAAGCACCTTGTTACAACACATGGCCCTACTTTCCTGCTTGAAATGGTGTGGATTGCCCAAAACCTAAAATGCCCATATTATATGCAACTATTGTACAAGTAAATGTGTTATATTACAGCTCATTCACCACCAGCCAGTCTTTCCTCTCACCAGACGCGTTCGTTCTGCGGCATTTCAGACACAGCAAGCGGAACCCGCAGGAACATCTCCATGAGCAAAGCTGCGGCAACACTCACATTGAGACTGTCAACTCGGGCTGGGTCAGAAGCAACGCCCAATGTGGGACTGAGCCTGGCTCCCGGGATGCTGACGATCGAATCCGCCAGCGCTTTAATATGTGAGCTCAGACCAGAACTCTCGCTTCCCATCATGATGACACTGGGTGCCTGAGTGAGAAGATTGTAGTTGATATCGCCAGGATTCGTGATGTTACTATCCGCGTTCGACAAGGGGTCGATATATTTCGAGCCAGGACCGGGGGCATCGGCTGCATAAAATCGCCACCCGTTGGCCTTGGACTGTTGAATGAATGTCGTTTCATTGTTGACCTGGAGGAGAGTCATGTTCTCCGCAGCACCCGCGGAGGCTTTGATTGTCACTGGGGATAGAGGCGCTGAGTTTCGGCCAGCGAAGACGATGGCGTCAATCCCAAGATAGTATGCGGAGCGAATGATCGCACCCATGTTGCCAGTATCGACAATTCCATCGAGCAGTAGAGTGACTGGGTATCTCTTCCGCTCCTGGGCATGCAGGCTGTTGATGGAGACACGATCATTCATACCATTCACTACCGCCTCTTCCCGTGACTGAGGAGCCAATTCCACGCGAAAATCGGATTCTTCTAGAGATGGGACCGTATGGAAACTTCTGACTGGCAGCTGAGGTAGAGGAGATGCCTCGAGGATACAACCGTTGTGTGGTCGACCAGCACTCATCTTATCCAGTAGTCGATCCCAGCCAGCGAATGCCATTTTCACTTTGATGTTCTTGGACAGCGCAAGTTTCCGAAGTGCAACCTTTGCAGAACTGAGCTCCTCCCCGGCACCCTGGTATATATACAGTTTGTATAGCTGACGTCTGCTGCAACGCATCGCCGCCTCGACAGCACTTGTTCCATAAATGAACTCCGAAGCGGGCGTGGTGTAGGGGATCGAGTCAGGAACCCGAACGTTGTCCTTCACCCGCTCCGGTATTGTGTCCGTGAAGCGATGGTGTCTTGGTGTTTCAGCTCGACCAGCGTTGCGCTTTGTCCGATACTCAACATCTTCCGGGGGCGGTGCACGACCTTTGCGAGGCTCAGGCTGGTATCTCGTTTCCCTGCTCTGATAGCTCGGATTCCGGTCATTTTGATACTCTCGAGGCTCGGGCTGATATCTCGGCGGCTTTTCTTTGCCCTGGAAGTTCGATATCCGAGATTTTTGGTGCCCCCGAGGCAATCCACGAAAGTTGCCTGTTCTGATAAACTCATCCTCGTCAAATTCGCGTTCTTTCCGCCATGACTCGCCGTATTTTTTTGGTTTGTTTTGGGGCCTGTTAGGTCTTGAATCCCGTTGGCGATCATCATAAGAAGATTCTCGCGGTTTCAAATAAGAGTTGCCACCGTCTCTTGCATTGGATTTGCGAATACCGCGATTGATGGCCGAGTTGAGGGAAGCATATCGCGCGGTGATCAGGTGTGTAGATGAAGCTTTAGATGGCCGAAGGTATGTCCGCAAAGGACTGAAAGGGGCGCGCAAAGGCATTGTAGTAGCCGGATGGTACAGTCAGGAATAGACTGTCTCTTTGGCAATAATGAATATGACTCTAGAGATGCATAATCTTCCTGCAATCTTCCATCACCGCAATTCAAACCACGATGAGGTTTTTTCCTCTCTGTCCAGATCTCCGATAAGATAAGGCGCGGCATCAACATTTCTCCGGCTTTCTTCGCGTCCAGCAGCGCGTCTGGATCGCCGCAATATTACGTTTTTGGGAGTATTTCCCAGAGAGAGAGACAAAAGTGAATAGGATCTGTCAATCTATCGATGACCAAATGTCCAGCAAGGCGATGGCTTCTTCCACCCTGATTCCCCTCTTTATCTGATTCTTTACTGTCCTTCCTTTGTCTCCTTTGTTCTTTTTTACTTTAATATCAGAGATTCCCCTTCCTAATTCTGTCGCGCGTTCCTTGTCCAATTAGGTGTACTTTCATTTCAAACTAATCGACAACGATAGACCGAGACCAAAATATGTCTGGTGGAGATGATTTGGTAGCTAATCTTTTGGCCCAATTCACGGGATACAATGGGCCAGCGAAAACTACGGCGACTGCAGAACCCAGCGGCGAGCCTCAGCCTATATCTCTTACCCCTCCTCAAGCCCAGTCCCAATCCGAATTATATATGGCCTCGGTCGAAGTTCCCGGTATTGGCGGCGATGAGGAATATGAGTTCATCCCTGGGCATTTTGATGTCTGTCGTGTCATCAGTGAATTATCGGATGCGGATAAATTCTTATATAAGATCGAGCTGCGGAGTGGTGAGGTTGAAACAGTATGCCCTCACCTTTGAGCCTGACTCTGTGCCACTTGCTACTCATATACTGATCTCTTGTCACTTCACTTTACTTCCAGGTTTCATCGTCGCGCCTTCAGAGTCTCAACAACGGGTTGAAAGCTTTACAATACTTTCGGGAGTCGGGCAATGATGACATGGACCTGGAATATACAGGAGGTCGCAGACTTCGCCACAGACAATCTTACGGTTACATCGCAGAATCTTCGGCTCGATATTCCTCCCCCGCTACCGAAGAGGAGTCTGTCTCTAGTTCTCGGTCCCGCGGAATGAGGAGGTCTCGGCGTTCTACTCGGGGTCATCATCAGTTCACAGATTTTTTGGGAGGATTGAGCAGTGATGATGATATTGTGCGCTCGGAGAGGTCACTCTCCAGCGACGATGTCATTGCGTCGTCCAATGCAACTTCGAGAAGACGCCGGTTGAGGAGGGGCGTCAAACAAAAGCGCTCATCAAAGGCCCCCGACGACACAGACAGTGAATATGCTGGGACTAAAGGCACTCGATTCTCGACTCGGAGTAGAAAAACTGTCAGGAAGAACCTCCGCGAAAGGCTTGAAGATGAAATTTCGGAACATGAAGGGTCGGCTAAAGAGACCAAATTCTATGGGGCGAAAGAAATCTTCCACAAAATTCCTTCAAACGATCCATTCAGACTCCGACATCGAGCTGCTTGCGATGTTTGCGATATCAATGGGGACGACTCTGCCAAAGGCCCGTTGGTTTTCTGTCAAGGTTGCACGTCTTCTTATCACCAGGCTTGCCTAGGACCACGGGGAGCCCGAGACCATCTTGTTACCAAAATATCAGATGACCAGTTCATTCTTCAATGCCGTCGTTGTATTGGGGTTGCCCAGACAAAGGACCGCCTATGTCCCCATCAGGGCTGCTGTGCTAGATGTAATGGCAAAGGCCCAATGGCTAAACCTCTCAGAGAAAGGTTGACACCACGCCAAGAGCAGCAGCTTCGTCAAGACAACGATGGGAAAGATCCCGTTACCTCTGTGGACATGGCCCAAGTAAACAATATTAACAATCTTCTCTTCAGATGCAATGCTTGCAACAGAGGATTCCATCTTGAACATTTACCCCCAATGTACGACAATGAATCTGAAGACGTCTCTTCGCAAAGATTCGATGAATACTCGCTTAATTGGCAGTGCCATGATTGCTCTTCAGCCCCTGCGGAAATTGGTTCCATGGTTGCATGGCGTCCTGTTAACCCTGAGAAACGTGGCTCTAGCCACGCCGACGAGCTAAAGGAAAACGACAAGGAATATCTCATCAGGTGGAAAGAAAAATCCTATTTTCATACGACATGGATGCATGGGAGCTGGGTTTGGGGGTCGCCCCTTCTGCGATGCGAAGGGCCTTTTTCAGGTCAAACAAGAACTTCAAGCCAAACATGACTTCCGAGGAGGCCATTCCCGAAGACTACCTGCGTGTGGATATTGTATTTGACGTTGAATACTCAGATTCAAATAGTTCACATAAGCGCACGCGTGTAAATGATATTGCGCGAGTGGACAAGGTTAAGAAAATGTATGTCAAATTTAAAGGTCTGTCTTATGAGGAGGCAGTATGGGATTCGCCTCCAGATCCAAGCAACACAGAACGATGGAACGATTTCAAGGCAGCCTACGAGGACTGGGTTTGGCGTGATTATGTCCATATACCAAACCAAGACATTCTCAAAAAGCATATTTCCCATGTTCGGAAACAGAATTTCAAGACAAAGGTAGTCCGAGATACACAGCCTGATATCATGACTGGCGGACAGATCATGGAATACCAGAAGGATGGCTTGAACTGGCTTTACTACAGATGGTTCAAACAACAGAATGCTATTCTTGCTGACGAAATGGGCCTTGGCAAAACCATCCAAGTCATCGGTCTATTTGCAACATTGATTCAGTACCATGAATGCTGGCCTTTTTTGGTTGTCGTGCCCAATTCAACCTGTCCAAATTGGCGGAAGGAAATCAAGGCATGGGTCCCATCAATCCGAGTTGTCACTTATTATGGAACATCTGCCTCTCGAAAGCTGGCCCAGGATTATGAAATGTTCACCGAGGATGACCCTAGCCTCAGGTGTCATGTGGTCATCACATCCTATGAAGCAATGTCTGACGATTCGTCTCGGAAGGTCCTTTCGAAAATTCCCTGGGCTGGTCTTGTTGTCGATGAAGGACAACGTTTGAAGAACGACAAAAGTCAGCTCTATGAATCGCTCTCGAAGATCAAGTTCCCTTTCAAGCTTCTTCTCACGGGTACACCGCTACAAAACAATGTCCGAGAACTCTTCAATCTCCTCCAATTTTGCGATCGAACAAAGAACGCCGAAAATCTGGAGGCTGAATACGGCGAATTAACCAAAGAGAACATCCCGGAGCTACATGATATGATTCGGCCATTCTTTTTGCGCCGTACCAAAGCTCAGGTTCTCACTTTCCTCCCTCCAATGGTGCAGATCATCGTTCCGGTGTCCATGTCTGTGGTACAGAAGAAGCTGTACAAATCAATTCTGGCTAAGAACCCGCTGCTCATCAAGGCTATCTTCCAGAGATCTGGTGACAAGGACAACAGAAAACCAGTAGAGCGGCATAATCTTAATAACATCTTGATGCAGCTACGCAAATGTCTATGCCACCCTTTTATCTACAGCAGAGAGATTGAAGAGCGCACATCTGATGCGGCCGCGTCGCACCGGCATCTACTTGAGGCAGCTGGGAAACTTCAATTGCTTCAATTGATGCTACCAAAGCTTCAGCAGCGCGGCCACCGAGTTTTGATTTTCAGTCAGTTCATCGACAATTTGGACATAATGGAGGATTTCCTTGACGGGATGGGGATTCTACATCGTCGCCTTGACGGAAATATGTCATCATTAGAGAAGCAAAAGCGGATAGAGGAGTACAATGCAGAGGGTTCTCCTTATTTTGCTTTTCTTCTGTCAACCAGATCAGGTGGTGTTGGAATCAACTTAGCTACTGCCGATACGGTCATCATCATGGATCCAGACTTCAACCCACACCAAGATATGCAGGCATTATCCCGCGCCCACCGCATTGGACAGAAGAACAAGGTTCTTGTATTCCAACTTATGACCCGCGGCAGTGCAGAGGAAAAAATCATGCAGATTGGCAAAAAGAAGATGGTCCTTGATCATGTGCTCATTGATCGTATGGATGCGGAGGAAGATGATGGGCGAGATCTCGAATCAATTCTGCGCCACGGAGCTCAAGCACTGTTTGATGATGATGACTCTGGAGACGTCCACTACGATTCTGAGTCGGTGGACAAGCTTCTTGACCGAAGTCAGGTAGAGCAAACAACAAATTCCGATGACAATAACAAGCCAGAAAATCAGTTCAGCTTTGCTCGGGTATGGGCGAATGACAATCAGAATCTGGATGGTCAACTGCCAGATGCGGAGGAGAAAGAGGGCACTCCCAGCGATACTGTCTGGGAGAAGATTCTCCAGGAGCGTGAGCAGGCCGCAATTGAGGAAGCGAGGAAGAAGCAGGAAACTCTTGGGCGTGGCAAAAGAAAGCGGACTACTGTCGACTACAGCCATGCTGTCGAAATATCACCTGCGAAACCTCAACGCCAGGCTGACAGTGACGTGGAATTCAAAGGTGACGAAGCGGCTGCAGAATTAAGCAGCGATAGCGACCCTGAGATAGAACTCGATGAATCTGAGCGATCCCCCAAGAAGAGAGAGGTTCCGTCGTTCAAGCGCGTCGAGCCTGATTCGGGCCCTGTTGTATCCAACGGTTCGGGTATGGACGGCCACATAGATTCTCCACCCTGTGTGGCCTGCAACATGAACCATCCCCTGGGATACTGTCACTTGAAAATAGCCGGCGTCGAACATTGTGGGCTCTGCGGAATTGCACATTTCGGATTCTCCCGTACCTGTCCGCATCTCAGATCTGAGACGCAAGTGGTTCGGATGCTGGAGGCTTTGAAGCAAAGCAATGAATCGCCCGACGTGGTCAAGGAAGCCAAGAGATATCTGGCTGGAGTAAAGGGCAGTATCGCCCAGCGCAAGCGAAAGCTAGCTTCTAGGGCTGCCGTTGCTGGCAGTAGTCCTCTTGCTAGTTCAAGCAGTGGTATACCCAGTCACGCCATGTCTGGTGCCCTTCCCATCCCTAGCACCAGTGCTGTTGCTTCCTCGGGGTCACCGATAGTCGACCTGACTGGCACCCGGACAACTGAGACTACCCTCCTTCCGAGCGTGCCAAAGTTTCGACATACTTCACAGCAATTTCGACGTGGTGCATACCTGGGAGGATACTCTTCTAGACCCTCGCCATCTGGCCAAAATCGTTAGGTTTTCATTCCAGATGGGACTTGTTTGGTTTACCACAACAAGCGAACGAAGCATTATGATTTTTGGTGTTAAATTCATTGCCTGGTTGGGGGAGTTTCTCTTTTGTGTTCTCTCGACACGACATGTAATTAGCTATCTTCTTGCCGTGATTAGAACGGACCGCTTTTTACGCATATTTAGAATAATTTCAGAAAAGCAACGTGAAGATTGCTGTTGGGCATGGAATCTCGTTTGATTGACGAGCCACGTTCTGCTAAGATCAGGGCGTTACCCCGAACCGAAGCTGGCCTTGCGTATTGGGATAGACAAATGGTATCTTGTCGACGTTCGTCACGTCACGACTTGAGGATCGACATCTAGACACTGGGATATTGAATGTTGTTAGCTTGCATGCTTGACGATAGGTCTCATTCTGAATAATAAGGATATCACCTGGCGTGGGAGATGGCTGCAGATAGTATCCTCCTAGTCGTCAATAATCAGTAGGGTTCATGCTGGATAGTATCATCCTCGCAAACCCCGGCCAGCCACGATCGCCATCACGATCAGAATGGAAAAAGAAAAGAATCAGAGCTATCGACGGAATCCACGTTCCAGAAAGAAAACAACGCGGTAGTTCTGTTGGAAAGCAACCGCCGTTGGAGGGTTGTTTGCTGCAGCCATCCGCAGGCCAGAGTCGCACTGAGAGGGCCCTGAAGGGCATCTGGCAAACAGAGGGCTCGTTTTGTTTTTGGGATGCAAAGAAAAAGACGGAGAGGGCATTTGATGGATGATTTCTTTTTTTATTTACTCTCTTCATTTTATTTTCTTTTTCCTGTTCGTTTTATTTCTCTGTGTCGCTGACAGAGTTGATTGATCTCTTCGTCTTCCTCTCACTCTTGGGCTTCATTTCCGCATTTCTCCCTCTTCCTCTCCTTTTAATTCCCTCTTTTTTTCTATTTTTTCTTCTCATTCGTTTCTTGTATTTGATCTATTTCATCTTGATATCATTTGCCTCTGCTTGTCCTCCTCTCCCTGCAAGACCCCACTCCCAGCGCAGTGAATGTCGACTGTTTTTTCTTTCATGCACACCACACTCTGATTAAATCGTCTATTCACCAACACTGGAAATTAATTTCTCTCTCACTTCGATCGTCTTCTCTTCTTCTCCTTCTTCTCCCTCTCATCCTCTCATCTCCTTATCCTTTTCTGTGATTCTCTTCTTCTCTTCATCTCTTCTTTCTCATCGCTTTCTCACTTATCCTTCCCAGCCTTGTATGCTTAATACCCATCTTTATCCCATCTGTCCCTCTTTTACTTTTCAGTATCAAAGCAACAGATCAAGTATCTCACAGAAAACGTGAAGTCAAGACTTGATGACTTCCCCTGGTCAAGTCGCCATGGCTTCGCCTCTTCGTCCTCAGTTCTTCTGTACCCGTCCTAATGGCAGCCTCACTCCTCTGATTGCCGTGGACGATCTCCCAGCTCACGTTTCTCTTCGCGGTGTGCCTCGCGTTCTCTCAGCCAACGACACCCAGGGAATGACCAGCTTGGGAACTGTGACCCCCAGAGCCCAGTCCTACGTCGTGGACGGCCTTTCCCCGCGCGCTTCTCCAACCGGCTATCGCGGTCGAGACGATCTGCAGTCCTCTCTTTTGAGATTTGTTTCTGATGAAAATCTTCCAGCGAGTCAGCGCCTGGCTCTTCATGCCTTGCTTCAGCAGAGCTTCTCCCAGAATTGGGGAAATATGGCGAACAATGGCCAGACTCATGGTTGGGTCGTACCTAATGCAGGTGGCTCTGGAGGCGCCAGACAGGTTAGTTTTCCACTTGATATGAAGACACCAGAATCAGCGCATCTCATAATATCCAGGGTATGCATTACAATGTGAAGAAAGAATATTGTTCTTACTGGATTCGCCACGGCGAGTGTGACTACCAGCAGCAAGGTAAGTGGTCCGTGTTTATGACTTAGGGCAAGTCAACTGATGCCAAACTTGCAGGCTGTCTTTATAAGCACGAGATGCCCACCGAACCTGCCATGCTGGAAAAACTTGGTCTTCGTGACATTCCTCGCTGGTACCGTGAAAAGTACAGCATCCCCAGTCTTATGCCTAATGGAGGTGCTCGCTCCCAGATCGCCAGTGGCCCACACTGGAAGGATGAAGCTGCGGACCGTGGCGCTCCCAAGTCCATTCAGTATCCGTCTCGTTTAGGAGTCAATAGCTCGCCCGAGAATTTTGATGCTGAGAAAAACATCAAGCAGCAGGTGAAGACGACTCCTTACATCCCTCCTGCTCTGCAGCCCTCGGCCACGATCACCGGACATGCTCGACCTGCGTATAGCGCTACCAATTCGCCCAAGGGCCCGGCTTCGCAGAAGCATGGACCGAAGCACGCCTCTCACCCGATCACCAAAAAGATTGATCTCTTGTCTTTTGATCCTATTCAGGAAAAGTCATTTCTGGACCCCATGGCTGGAGCTGCTGGCGAGATGAATTACCCCAACACCAATGACAAGACCAGCGTCGTCGAGGAGGCAGACAGAATCCAGCGCGAGGAGTTTGTTCGCAGCCTTCAGTCACTCATGCCAGCTTCGATGACTGGAAGCCCCGAGTACCAGCAGAACATCCCTCTTGAGCCGAGGGACCACCAGAATCGCACCAGGAAGTTCCAGAAGTCGCGTCGACTGTATCAGCCGCGCTCTCAGAGTATGACCCCCGATGCTGGCCACCACGAACCAACGGAATCGGTCTCTTTCAAGAACCTGCACAGCAATGCCACCGGTTTCTCCAGCGGCGCGTCAGCCATCTCCAAGGGCAGCAACCTGGCGAGCCCTATTACCCTTGGAAGTGCCATGTCCTCTGACCCTCCCACGCGTGTTGCTTCTCCATCGCTCCATTCTCACACTTCCATGTCTTCCGAGTCGAGCCCCCGTGTTCTCAACAATCGTGTTAAAGACAAGGACATGAAGCCGATGCCCGCCGCCATCGGAACCAAGAGAACAGTCCATCGACAGAGATCCCCCGGATCCTCCGATGATGACCTTTTCTGCATGCCCATGGGACATGGAAAATAAATAAAACGGCATAATGTTTCCCTTTATTTTATTTATTCGAATTATGTGTTCCCTTTGTTCCTTTTTATAGGACTTCCAACTCCACAGCAGACGGCATATGACCGACGAACCGACCAGTTTTCTTCTTTTATCTCACGATTTTCCCATATCAAAACTCCATTGGCTTTAATGAGTCGCCAATAGTTTAAATATACCTTACCGGTCTCCCTCTGTTGGTGGTTTGGAATGAATGAAATACTCATGATGGAAATAACGTTGTCTATGCCCAGATAATTTTCGATCTTTTCTCTTCCTTTGTTGGAATGTTTTACAATCTCATGGTTTCGATATCAAATCGGAAAATCACAAAAAACGCAAAAAAAGCAAAAGTATGGTATGAATGATGATGGGCTAGGATACTATAACGGTGCATTCTATTCTACTCATATGCCTGTTTCTCTCTGTTACTATTATGGATGTGGATTTTTCTTTACTTCTTTTCTCTTTTTCAATTTTTTCGTCAGATGTACTATATCAAGGGCCGAGTTTCTATACTCTATAGACAAAAACATAAAAAAAAAACGACAAACAGATAGTACAATCGAACAATGGAGTTTTGAATTTCAATCACCTTTCTCTTCGGTATCAGACATGACAGTATATCTAGCGTAGACACTGGCGTTGAAAGTAATCTTTGATTATCCAACATGACAGAAATGGAGTATAATACATTGGGATAAATAAGAAGTCTACATGACCTTCTGGAGTTGCGCCCGCCCCTGACGTTTTAGAACAGTTCAAAACATCCGTAAAAAAGAAAAGTAAAAAAGTTACACTGTATCCATGATGTCCATCACCCCTCACCGTAATCTCTTCTTCTGTCCCTTGCCAGCCACCTTGACAGCAACGCGCTCTCGCTCCTCGGTTGCCCGCGCGTTCAACGCAGGGTTCAATGAAGGCAAACTCTTGACCGCCTGTGCCACGACGGCGTTACCATCGACAATGGCGGCTCTCTCCTGCTGGAGGGACTCTCTCTCCCTTCTCCGGGCATCCAGCTGCTTCTTTCGCTCAGGGGTCATGGCCCATTCGCTGGGGAACCTGAGCTTGGGCTTGGGCTTGTGGTGGCGGAGGTCGAGAGGGATGTCGGTGAACGCGTCTCCTTCCTTGGCCTCCTTGACCAGGCTGTTAATGAGATCACCGAGGTACCGTTTGTTCTGGGCACGGGTGTTGAACTTCTCGCAGGAGATCCGGGCAATGTCGGTGTCCGGGTTGTAACGGGGTCCAAGGAGTTTGAGGAAAGTCTGGCGCTGCTGTTCGGAGAGGTGCGTCGGGGTCAGATCCTTGGAGGCGAGCTCGACAACGACCTTGTTCTCTGCGGGATGCTGTTCACCCAAGTATGTGGTGTAGCGGAATCGAAGGATGTGGGATTGGGGAGGGAGGGTGAAGGGCTGCGCGAGCTCTGTAGTGGGCAAGTTAGCAATGCCGTATCTACTAGCTATCTAGTATTGTGTATCTTACTGCTAAGCAATGGCATATCCCAAGCGGCAATTCGGGCGTATTCTCTGATCTCGCGGTGCTGCTCAACCTCCGCGTGGGCCATGGACGTGATTTCATCGTCGTTGAACTCTTCGTCTGCATCCTCGACTATAGCGAATTCATCGTCTTCCTCATCGCCCCAGAAGTGGCCCGGTTTGTCTTTTGATTGGAAACTCATGGGTATTTGCTTGTCGATCTGGTTCACGCTCTTCTCAAGCTCCGCGAATGCCGCTGATCGCTTTTTGGGATCGTTGAAATCCTTGACCATCTGCTGGTTCTGGGCATCGAACTGTGCCCGTTCCTCGGGAGCCATCAAATCATACATCGACCGCTCCTCCTTACTCAGAAGATCTGGCGAGTATTCCGGGGCAGGGGGGAGCTCGTCCGGACGAGGGTCCCTTGGGAGAGGAGGCAACGGGGGATCTTCCGACACGAAGTTGAACGGAGTGGCGGAGAAGGATCGCGAAGGGATTGAAATTGGGCCTCTCCGGGCCATGAGGCGAGCCGAGCGGCCCAGATACCTAGCTGTCGAGGCCATTGCGAGTGGTGCTCCGCGACGGGGTGGATTTCTGCTTGATCGGACAACTTTTGATGTTTTCTGCGGATTGAAGTTGGCTGAACGTCCGGCACACCAGCGCTAAACCGCATCGGGCCAAGGCCCTTTTCCCGCCGCATCGGCCTTTCGCAGCCATTGTCATTGTCATCCGTTGCGATCCTCCTCGTCATCAGTCGTCGTGAATTCGGTGTCTTGCTCAAGAGAGGTTAATATGCTTCTCCGGACTGGACACGGTTTCGGTCAGCTTCCTCGCCAGAAAACGGTTCTCGAAGCCTAGACGCTGAGCCAACATGGCATCCCAGACTGCCAGCCAAGCTATGAAGCTGTGCTTTGTGACGGTGGGAGCCACTGCGTCATTTGATTTACTGCTACTGTCCGTTTTGGATGAGGTGTTTTTGAAATCTCTTCAGCAGTTTGGCTACACTCATCTGCTTGTTCAGTATGGCAAGGATGGGCAAACTATCTTTGAGAACTTCCTCGGCAACCACCCCGCGGGAGACCCTAGTCTTCATGGAATTGAAGTCGAGGGGTTTGACTTCAATCAGGCAGGTTTAGGACGGGAGATGCGTTTGGCACAGGCGAATCCATCCGAGGGCCGAAGTGGAGGGGTGATCATTAGCCATGCAGGTAGGCATATCCAATCCAGGTTTTATTGCCATCATGATGCTGACATTTGAATGACTAGGATCGGGAAGTATTCTAGAGGCAATGCGTCTAGGTATCCCTCTTGTGGTTGTTCCCAATGCTTCTCTCAAGGATAACCACCAGGAAGAACTGGCCCGTGAATTGCAAAAGCAAGGATACGTTGTAGCCAGCAATTCCAAGTACGTTTCTTTCTTCTAATCTAGTATCTGCCTACTGACTGTCTTTAAGAGATGTTGCCAATGCAGTCGGCAAAGCAGAAGCCCTGCGTTCTCGTATGTTGACCTGGCCGCCTGTTCGTGGTGCCAGTCAGAAACACCAGCGGACCCTTGATCAAGTGCTGTCCGATGAGATGGGATTTTTGGATTAGTCTTCAATTCTATCAGACTACAAACGATATCGTGGACACTTTGAGATAATTCAGGATGGGCGATTGACATAGTCACACCAATTGTAACTGTCTATTGGTTATATAGATTAATTTTGGTCGTCAGACTAGCACTGGAATACGTGCTAGTCAACAGATATGAAGAAATAAATCATCTACTGTATGTTTCTACATCTACTGTAAATAATTGTAGAATCTCCAAGTGGCCCAAGCTCCTTGTTGACGGCACGGAAAGCGCCTTTTGAGACTCCGGCGGACGCGAAGTTGCGGACTGGAAATTCCCCCTCTGGAGCCCAACCATTCCGTGCTCTCGATCACTTCTTTCTACGACGCTCACGATTCATGCTGCGTCCAGATTATTGATAATCCATTGCACCTCCGTTGGACTTAACGTGTCACCGATAATCCAGGCCGTGGGGCCTTCTCACACAATCGCGCCTCTGTCCCCTCTCCGTTCCACGAACTCCGTCCTCCACGTCCACGCCCATCCACCACCACCACCCTCGCAATGGCTGAGGCTACGCTCCACAATGCTCCCATTGTCATTGACAATGGCAGCGGCACAATCCGCGCTGGTTTCGCAGGGGAGGAAATCCCGTCATGTTACTTCCCATCGTTTGTTGGTCGGCCAAAACACCCGCGGGTCATGGCCGGCGGTCTGGAAGGGGACGTGTTTATCGGGCAGCGAGCGCAGGAATTGCGCGGGCTGCTGAAGATTCGATACCCGCTCGAACACGGCATCGTCACGGACTGGGATGATATGGAAAAGATCTGGCACTATGTCTACGAGAACGAGCTGAAAACGCTGCCCGAGGAGCACCCCGTGCTGCTCACCGAACCGCCGTTGAACCCCCGCAAGAACCGCGATGCTGCGGCCCAGATCATGTTCGAGACGTTTAACGTGCCTGCCCTGTACACTTCGATCCAGGCGGTGCTATCGCTGTACGCGTCCGGCCGGACGACTGGTGTGGTCTTGGATTCAGGAGATGGTGTCTCCCACGCTGTGCCTGTGTTTGAAGGATTTGCGATACCCAACAGCATACGAAGGATTGATGTCGCCGGTCGGGATGTGACGGAACAGTTGCAGCTGCTGTTGCGGAAGAATGGACATGTTCTGCACACCAGTGCTGAAAAGGAGGTGGTGCGCATGATCAAGGAAAAGGTCTGCTACGTCTCGTTGGACCCGAAGCGGGAGGAGAAAGACTGGATGAACAGCTATCACAAATCCGAGGCGAAATCGGTGGATTACGCTCTGCCTGATGGACACAAGATCAAGGTATGTTTCGTTCACTGAATTGGTTATACTGTACTAACTCGGCATAGGTTGGACAAGAACGCTACCGAGCTCCTGAGATCCTGTTTGACCCCGAACTCATCGGTCTCGAATACCCCGGTGTGCACCAAATTGTCCAGGACGCCATCACCCGCACAGATCTCGATCTGCGGAAATCTTTATATCTCAACATTGTTCTGTCTGGCGGTTCGACCCTGTGCAAGAACTTCCCGGATCGACTGATGCGCGAAATCAAGCGATTGGCCGTGGAGGACATGAAGATTCGGATTTCTGCACCTGCAGAACGAAAGTACACCACATGGATTGGTGGTGGTATCCTTGCCGGACTGAGCACATTTAGAAAGGTATGCCAGACAATTGACTTTTGCCGGATAATGCTAACAGTTGAGTAGATGTGGGTTAGCGCAGACGAATGGCACGAGGATCCCGAGATTATCCACCGAAAATTTGCTTAAGCTGCTTCTGGAGAAAGCGTCTCCTCTTTGAATCGAATTGAATCCTCCCTCTACTGAGGACGAGTCAAGCGCTGAACTCGCATCGTGGAGCGATGACAAAGCGAACAACTGCCCCAGTCACGGAATTACAAGCAGCGGCTTTTGATACCCCTTGAGAACTATCTTGATATTTTCTTCCCTCCCCATCCTTACCCTTACCTACAACTTTAACGTCACGCAACCCTTGTCATCTGGATCGAATATTGTGTCATGTCTGGTGGCAGTTACAGGACAGCACATGTGGATCTGGTATGCAATGGATTGTAGTTTTTTTTCCTTTTATTTGGTGTGTGCTTTATACTCACTGTACAGAATGAGTAGAGTTAGCAGAGAAGAGAAGATGATAGCATATGATTGATGTAATTAAACATTTCAAAATACACTGTCTCCATGATATCACCATCGATCATCCACTTCCAAGTCAATTAGACCCACTGATCTGATCCAACTGACACAGATGACTCAACGAGTCATTCATTCTCCTACCTACCCTTGTAGTCAATATACAGTACTCAAGGGATATACCTATATCACCATACATAAATAGGAACAATGTACAGTTTCTGTACACAAACCAATGTTCTACAACGAATACCTTACCCTCCCTAGTACAGCACATACCAGCCCTATCGCAATACAATAACCAAGTCACGTCAATTTCTCGGTGTAACATTGATACTCTGGTTCCAGAGGTTGGGTATGTATGTACCCACGTACTAGGACAAATATAAACAATGATCGTATCTGTCGGCTCATCCGGAAGATGACACCATAGCCAAGGGTAGCTGAGCTGATGACGGAGATGGCGGATGACTCAAGGGCCAAGAATATTCGACACGATCAACAAAGAAAAAGAAAACATGAGGATAAAAAATTTTATAGTACATGATCGTCAAAAAGCAAAAATAAACAAGTACTAATTAAAAGAAATTAAAGGAAAAAAATCAAACAGGTCATACGGTGAACTAGTAGCTACAGACTACTGCGCCTCGTGGCAGTGGCAAGGAAGATGATGTGACGATGCAACAGGGCAAATTCCAGATTTGCTAAGGTTGATATTGATGAGAGTTGGGTATCAGCTGGAAACTAGAAAGTAGTAGTAGCCAGTGGCGAAGGAACGGTGAAAAAGTATGGTTGACGATGCCGACGAATCACAGGCGTCGTGGCCAAATCCGATGAAGATTACATACATGAGTCAAGGCAATGCAAGACAAATCCAATAGAACCTGCCACCCTGAAGATAAAAAAGAAAAGAAAAGGGAAAAAAAGAAAGTAAAGTAAACAAGAGTCGGTTTGACTTCGACAATGTTGCACACAGAAAGAAAAAAAGAAAAGAAACCAGATTGGAGAGTGTTTGAATAATCTCGGGGAATCAAATAAATCAGTTGAATGAAAAGCCATAGGCAAAAGGGGGTATCAAGTCGACAAGCAGATGATTCAAAACGGTGGAAAGCAATCTTCATCTTCCGTTGTCTATCGCTGTCATCTCTCGACCCGTAGACGAATGCAAATGGTGATTAAAAAGCGGATTGAGGTTGAAGGTGTCGAAAGGGGTTTGAATTGTGAGTTTTCGAAATTGTTGAGGTGGTGAATTGAAAGCAAAAACTTTTTTTGTTGGTTGTCGTAAGAATCGTGATATCATGCAATGTTTTTCCCAAGCACTTTAGGCCATGCCTCTCAGCTTCTCCCAGCCCTTTTCCAAGCCACGACGGGCCTTATCACGAGCCCGGTCACTTGCTGAGCCAGCACTGCTGACGGTGGCGGAGCTGCTGGACGAGAACTTGCGGCTGAGAGTGCTGCCATTGTCGCTGTAGATCATGTTTCCAGCACCTCCACGACCGACATGGTAAACGGGGGCAGCACGGCGCAGATCACGTTCGAGTTCCTCGTCGAAGCTGAAGATGGCGCGCTCACTGCTGCTGTGGACGTTGCCGGCACCACCACGGCCGGAGGTAAAGGCGGAGGGAGTGCGCGAATCCAGACGAGTCAAAGACGGAGGACCGGTGGCGGTTTGCGAATTTGTGGTCTTGGTGTTCTTCAAACTGATGACGTTGCCGGCACCACCGCGAGCAGTATGGATAGCCGGACGAGAAGTACGGGGAACCGATGGATGCGGTTCAACGACGCGGTAATTTGAAGGCATGATGGCGATTATTTGATATATGACAGTCTTGAGTATTAAAGAGAGGACAAAAGACTGAAGCAATGCAATAGCAAGATGACTGCAAACCGCGAAGAAGAATGAATCAGAGGATTTGAAGAGTTTTTAATTCCTTTCACGATGGAGCCCTAGAATGAGCCAAACAAGACAGCGGGGAAAAGAGTTTTATATAGTCGGATTGCACCATTTGGCCTCATTGTCCAGGCACCGCCAGTGGAGCTGCAGAAATGGGGCAGGCTATGCGTTCCCACGGAATGCACTGCACGCCTGCCCCATTCACCAGGGTCACACCGTCACACGGGGGGCTCAACGGGGCTAGCGCAGTGGGGCGGTGGAGCGCGTGGTTTTTTCCTCTTTTTTTCATTTTCTGACTGGTTTTTGTCGCGCGTCACGGCGTTTCCTTGGATCTGGTAGGGCAGCGGGGAAGGAGTGAACAGATATACAATTATTATTGGCTGAGATTACATGCTGCTTTAAAATGGCCAGATCATCTGACATGCACAGCGTCAATATCCACTGGGCGGCAACACGTAACAGAAACGGTAAGCCAGCCAATCAGGGGGGAAGAGGGCTCAAAAGGGCAGGTGCGTGGGTTTCCTGGGGGTAATAGAAACTGCCTTGGCGGTCACGGGTTGGGGTCGTGGCTTTGCCGGATGCCATTACAGGCTCAATTGGGATGCGGCCAAGCAGAATAGTTGGCGATTAATGAAGTATGGGATGGGAATAGTATGTAGGACTACAAGGAGTAGGAGCAGGAGTAAAAGGAGTAGATCACGATGAACATGGCGAATATTGGCTTATTGGCATGGCAAACATTGGCAAGGCAGAGACTGAGTCAGTCTGAGAAATTTCCGCTGCGGTACGATTGCATCATCGATCTTACTGTGACAGACGACGGTTGTGAGATCTATACGTCTACACTCTACAATCACATAATATAATACTACTACTATTATAGACAGAAGAATTACTAGAATATGATATTATAGCATATAATTATACAGAATAAAATATAACGAATATGTATTCTACAAACCCCTTATTCATATTAATATCTTCTATTCAATTCTATCCCAAACCTATTATTATCAGCCAAGCCTGTAACAAATGTCGATCCGGACATCCGGCCAGGACGCCAGGTACCTTGAAGGGAGATCATCCGAAAAAAAAATCTCTCACCCCGAGACAGCATCATCACACCACAACTCATCATCCTCCGCTGTCAGCTCATCATTACCCTCTCCCTAGTCCAGAAACAGTCTAAACAACAAACACCTCACTCAAAGCCTCACTCCTACTCCTGAGACGTCGCAGATGAGAAATCCCCCCTGACCGCTTGAGTCACCGGTTGGGGAACGCTGAATTGGGATGGGCAGCGCTAAACCCAACGCGGCTTCCCCAGACCAACTGCATCCCAGGCTGAACCGGAAAAAACAAATGGAAAATTCAGAAAAAATCCAGCAAAAATGACGACGAGGGAAAATTTTTCAGCTCCACTGCTGTGTGCTGATTGGCCACGTTTACCGAGCCGGTCAGCCGGCCAAGAAATTTCTGCCTCAGGCCGTCAGGTGTTTCCCCGGATTTTCTTCCCCATGCATTTTCACTTTGCCTGTCGAATTGTTCAGACAGGCTGAAAAAAGTCACGATACCCCGCATTCACCACATCTGATCCTCGGCTGTCTATGCCACTTTGGCTCTCAGAAGTATTACGAAGGTTGTCTCTGAATAATTTGAATAATCCGGTTTCCATGTCACATGGAGTAACTGTCTGAGGCATTTCTCTCCTCATCTCCTGCATCCAGACTGTGGGGAAGAAAGGACTAGAATCTGCATTCCTCCATGCCATTATCTAATATTACTTAATATTTATAACGGAATGTGACAGTCGACTAGATCACGTCATCCAGCCTGCATGCTCATGACATAATGTCTTCAAAGCGTCTGCATCTCTCCTCATTTGCTTGAAACTCCTGCAGATGCCAGCGCACGAGCTCGACTATCATCAATGCTACAGGTCAATGCGTTTCAATAATTGTTGCTCTGTCTGTCGAACACCCATCCTACTGATGAAGAACAGGAAGGCTGTGACGAAATCATAATCGACTATTCCGTCAGATCCTGACTGAAATTGTTTGATCAGGCCAACAAGGACAGGGAGACTGTTTTCAGTCAGACCGCTTCAACCCCAGTGAAGATTCCATCCTAAACTGGACTCGTGATATCCAGTCTATATGAGAAATAATTGCGAATTATCTACACAATCTGGACCTAGTCGCAGAGCCCAAAGCGATGATTCCATACTGGACAGCTATCCCTTTCGTGATATCAGCTTTGCTTCAACCCGAGCAAATGTACTTTCTGCTCTATCCAGAGCATATGGACTCTACAATCATCCATTCGATACCCGTACATACGACCACAGGATTAGAAACCCTCTTGCCCATGATGCACCAATTCAATAAAGACTCACATTATAGGCACTATTCTTCAATTCCTATCTATTCACACCCTCTGGTCGCTATGGCCAAATAGCCAGATCTCATGCACATGCCACTTCCCGTCAGATTCCCTCGAATATAAAATGCCATACATCGCTTCCTTCCATCTTACGCTTGTTCAAATATCCCAGGAACTTGTTGACTCTAATGGAGCCCCCTCTTTGCCATCTTCAAGCTTCTTTATTAGCTAGGTTTAGCCAGACAGCCTGACTGGCTCTTTACGCTTATTCAGTTAATCAGTACCTGACTATCGCTTCCCATGGGTTCCCCTACGGGAGTTCGGTTTTTCAACCGTCCACTTACGGAAAGGACCATAGGCGAGATAATCATGGAAGTGACCCATACTCACATAGCACTTGTGCGACTGCATGAGAATGTGAGCTTTGTTAATGAAAGCTTTGAAAGCATTGTGGATGGCGCAGGTGCTATGCCGCTTAGTGGGCTGGTGCCGGGGAATCAGGTTCCAATTGGCAGTACCATACACACGACTAGTCCTTTTCCTGGCTGCCTCAAAGGAACTGATAGGCCAACAGCATACATTCGCGTGCCCAGTGATGGTTCTCATCTGCCAAGAATGCATTTGGTTTGGACTCAGTGGTCATTACTTGGGTCAAGGATTTTTGGGACAGCTGGAAGACCGTGTTTGCGGATCCGCAATATGATCGGACACCTTCGTGCCCGAGAACCTGACCAGTCTTGAGATAGTGCTCGTCTGAACCTCAGAGACCGGAGTGTGTGGTTTTAATAAAACCTCATTGTGCTCAAGCGTGCAGGTTTTTTTCGTTATGCGTCGAAATCTGCCCCTTGAAGGATTGGTGTAAATTAGTTGCGTCCAACA
Source organism: Aspergillus sp. 'subgen. Cremei' (assembly GCA_019976455.1). Classification (NCBI taxonomy): domain Eukaryota; kingdom Fungi; phylum Ascomycota; class Eurotiomycetes; order Eurotiales; family Aspergillaceae; genus Aspergillus; species Aspergillus sp. 'subgen. Cremei'. The sequence continues at coordinate 1,149,746 of JAFBMR010000006.1, forward strand.
ACTTGATTGATCGCGGATACAAGACTGTCACTTACAAGGTCTGTTACGACGAAGAGCTCAGGCGCCTGATTCTCAAAGTTTCGGCCAACCCTCATGAGGTGGCGCATCGAGAACTCGCCAGGATAATCGACGCAAACACGGTTATCATGGGCCTAGAAGCACAGCTAAAATATGTAGAAGCCGGGAGAGTGACCCATGCCAACATTTCCACAGAACCCGATGCCTCCTTCAAACCGACCAACACAGGAAGGTCAAACCAATAGCTTACTGTGGTCGTGGAATGCGGCGACTCCGGTGCTACGGCACATCTGGGGTGCATGGCAGACTTGTGGGTAGGAAATTCGGGAGGGCAGGTGACGGTGGTTATCGTTATTTCTGTTGACAGGCCACCAAGAAGAGTCATATTTGAGAAATGGATTCCCGACGCTGCCCAGCAGAACCGTGGTGTTTCTGCCATGCGCGAACAAGAGGTTATTATTACAAGAAGCCAGAACGGCCAACCAGTGGTTGATGGAGGCCCTCTGCTCATTGGGTTTGAAGTAATGTTTCTACGTCCTCCTGTTCCACCGGAACACGACTATGTGATTCTTCCGCACCGGCTTGGATTGATCGTGAGGCATATTTGGGACGAGCGGTTTGAACCAGCTGATCAATGATGAAGCCGAACGAGGAAACTCGAAGGAAGCAACTTCCATCTTATATAGTCCATAGGATATGCATCTCTTTCGTGGTATATTTTCTGTAAACCAGACATGATAGCAGGATCTCCATTGCAACATCAGTTCAATCATATTTGAACACAACCACCACCAGAGAATAGTATTGATTACCTACTAAATACACAACCATAAAATAAAAATCAAGAAATATAATCTGAAGAGAATGATATTGAATCAGAAGTAGACGTATTCTGCCCCCATACACCGCCTTTATATGGCAACCTCCGCCATCGAGTTTCTCCAACAAAGACCGACGTCCAATTCCGATCGCATTGCCTCGGAACCATCTGACAATCCTACGACTCATCGCACCGCTGCAGAATCACGAGAAGCCAATTTTTGCATCCTTTGCCTCCGTCACGTCGACCCAGTTCCAAGCGCAAGCAGCAGCAGCTTCCACGCGCCACGCGCTTTTTGAGCGCTGCCGAGTCTAGAATCTATCTCTGGGACACTTAAAAGAGAGGACTTGCTGTCTGGAAGCTTTCAAAATGCCTAAATATAAGTACACCTTTTCTTAAGTCTTGTGGAACGTCAAGCTAACTTTCTGTGCACTCTTCTGTAAGATCTCCCTCCCCCATCATGCTTTTCCGCGTTGCTGCTCGCGATTCCCCTCGACAATGTCTCCAACTGCAGTCTGCTAATGCTCTGCAGGTGACTACTGTGATGTCTATCTCACGCACGACTCGATGAGTGTGCGCAAAGCGCATAACTCGGGAAGAAATCACTTGAGGAACGTGGTGGAATATTACCAACGTATGGCGGCACTTTTTTCCCCTGGAATATCCGTCGTGGGCAAATCGCTGACATGATGGTATAGAAATCGGTCAGGAAAAGGCACAGTCGGTCATTGATTCGATCACGTCGTCGTACGCTGCAGAGGGCCAGGCCGTTCCTAACCCTGCTATGGTGCCGCCGGGTGCTTATCCTCCTCCGCCATTCGCGTTCCCTGGTATGTCTCGAGCCCAATATAAACCAAAGAATCAATACTAATTCTTTTTTTCCAGGTCGACCAGGTCAACTTCCACCTCCTCCATTTGGTATCCCCCCCGCCAGGCGCACCAGGCGCACCCGGCATGCCTCCTCGTACGTTCCCAACTGCTGCCCATCATTATATAGCAAACTAACATCTCAACACAGCCCCCGGTGCTCGCGGTCTTCCCTTCCCCCTCCTTTCCCTGCCGGCCCAGGCGCAGCCCCTCCAGGTGGCCTCCCTCCTCTCCCCAACATGCCTCCAGGCGGCCAAGCCTTCCCTCCTCCCCCAGGTGGCTTCCCTAACTTCCCCATCCCCCCCACCAGGCTCTGCCGGCTTCCCTCCTATCCCGCCCCCCGGCGGTCCCGCAGGATTCAGCCCCAGCCCGGCCCCTGGTGGTATGCCGGGCCAAGAAGGATTCTCTCTACCGCCACCACCTGGGGGTATGCCTCCGGGCATGGCTGGTCCTCCTCCTGGTCTCGGCGAGGGTCGATGATTTTGTAAACCATTTCTTATTATTTTTTTTCCCTTTTGATCTATTTTCAGTCTCATTTCTAGCACTTTTGTCTTTTCCCGCTTTAGATGGGGGTTTTTACTTTTTTTCTGTCTAACGGTCCCGGCGTGATGTGTTCAATTTTTTTGAAGAAAAACTTGACGAACAAGAACAAGCAAAATATAAACAACGGGCAATCACCTAACCTAATGGGTTTATGTAAATTTAGATTATCATGTTGTTTGTTTCTTTCATCGAATGGCCATGCCATGCATGCATTTCTGTCCTCAGTACTCTGTATTTGGATTGCTAAATTGCTAAAAAATACTTGGATTCGAACTTATGATTGATAAGATCTGATTGATGATATATCTAATGAGCAAAGTCGAGACCACCGGATTCAGAATTTCATAAATTTAGTCGAATAGAAGCAAAGTGACATGGCCAAGCATGTAATATAAGATGGTCTAGGTACTGGAAAAAATCAACTCCAAAAAGTCCACCCAATCGATCGGCTGGTACAGAAGACTAAAAAAAGCAAGTGTTTCGAAATGCCTCACGTCTATAACGTTGGCCATGACATTATGACTTCTTTCATAACATGAAATCACAGATAGTACACCGCAAGGACATTGGACCAGAGATTAATTATATCCCTGCCGGAGAAAATAGTTCACAAATATCAAACCCAAGACCGATCTCCAAAACCAATGCATCAGAACGCCGACGGTAATAACAAGGAAAATGATCCTGACAAGGACAGAATGATAGCAAGAAAAGAAAAGAATTTTTCAGTATATCACACTATACTTAAGAAGTGGCAAAATTGGACAGGATAAACAGACCAAAGACACCGAGGACAAATTCGGTGAAAAGGGGTTTAAATCAATGAGCAATGGAAGACACCAGGGGTATTCTATCCTGCGCTGAGCCATATCTTCATCTCGGGTGAAGCTAGAAAAAGAAAAGAAATAAAAAAACAGAAATCATGGTAATCCTTTAGTGGTCGTAGCCGGCTCCTCGTTGCCAGGGACTTGCGTTGTTCTGTCCTCTGTATGCTGAAGCTCCACTGAAAGGAGAGGCATTATAGCCCCGGGGGACTGGTGACGGTGACCGCCCAATGAGGCCGTTGCTGTCATAACTAGGAGGTCCCCGCTGGGCCGAGGTGTCACTGGGGAACAGCGGCACCGAAGGATCCACGGGGGAGGCAGGCGCGCGAGAATGGGGCGAACTGCCCTCGTGCGAGACCTCAAGGTTTTGACGGCTCACGCTGGCTCCATTGCCGCTGGAGAAGGATGCATCGTCATCTTCAAAGGGGCTCGACTTGTACGGCGAAGACTTCATGTCACCACCGCGAGCAGTAGCTCCTAAGGCGTCCAACTCGGTGGTCAGCTGGCTCTGCGACTTGATGAAAGAGCCACGGTCATCTCTCATCGGCTGGTAGCGAGTGTCAGGGTTCTTGGACACGATAGCGTAAATGGAAGCAATCAAGACCAGGATCAAAAGAACCAGCGCAAACACAGCGTTGTAGACGAAGAAAACGACACCCATAACACCAGTCACAATGCCAGGCTGGTTAAAGACGTTGGAGAACATCAGAAGGAAGATGGAGTTGAGGAAGTTGATGGCAGCGATGGTAATGTTGTAGATGTTGGTCTTCTTGTCCATCCAAGGGCGGAGGACACTGACGCCAACCAGCATGGCGGCTTCGATGATAACCAAAGCCACGGTCTGGACGATAGGGGCCGGCTGACTGAGGCCGATAAACATGCCCTTGATGAGAATGTAGGCGAGAACCGGGACGACAAAGTAGTAAGCTGTAGCGCGGTACTGTACATACAAGAAGCCCCACTTGTTCAGACACGTGGGATCCGAGTAGAGGATGTACGCCGGGTTCTTGTGCATGGTGACTGATCGCTTGGCCAAGAGGATGACCTTGACCGCTGCCCAACCCAATGCGCCAACAATCGACAGGATCATGATGACGGCCAACACGACTTCGGCGGCGGAATCACGACGAGTCAGCTCCCACAAGCAAAGAATACACATTTGAGGGAAACCGATCAGAGTCAATCGGAACAGAATTCCTCGCGAGACGACTCTCCATCCATTTCTGAAGTCCTGGAATTTGTCGCTCTTCATTTTTCCGGATTTGGCAAGGGCCTCACAAATGACCTTGAAGAGGCCGACGATAATCAAAACGATGGCGACAAAGATGACGAAGAAAATCAATCCAGTCAGGAAGATGTTGGTCTCTTCAATCTTGGCCTCGAATCCAACACGAGTGATACCGCGAACGGTGGTAGTGTCAGAGGTTGCCGTTTCGGATTGTGTGCTGGCACGCTTCATCAGGTAACCCGAAGCCCTTCTAGCGACCTCTGGAACAGCAGAATCCAAAGACCGCTTCTTGCGCTTGAGCACTTCGACCGAGGAAGTGGAGAGATCTGAAAGGGTAGTCGAAGGAGTTCCTCCGGTCGACCGTTGGTACCAAGTGCAGATGGTTTGCAGGAATCCGACATGAATGATACCCATACTCCACTGGAAGTTCTGTGTCCATGCTTCGACGATAGGGGGCATGTGAACCGAGACCATACCGAAGATTGCCTGGGACTGCATGAAGCTGAAGAGCGAGAGAGCGTTGGCTGCGACGTGAGCGGCGGTGTTTGAGTGTCCCAGACCAGAAGTGATAGCGGATGCCGTGAGACCCAATCCAGAGATGATGGCCGTTGTCCAACCCACACCCTTCTGATAAACCGTCTTGCCGTTGGATAAAGGCGCTTCGAGGCAAGATATACTCTCGCCGGTATCCGTCTTATTAATGTAGACACGAACATTAGCGTCGAGGTCCGGAACGGTGTACGCGATACCTGATTACAGTGGTTAGTTGAGATTGATCGCTTCGCTCAGTTAGGAGGGATTCTTACTGGGAATTTGAGAAACGACATCTTCCGAAAGCTCCATGTTGGCGATCGGGACGTCGATAGAACCCGCGGTCATGGGACAAAGACCTTTCAACTCGGGCATGTCACAAGGGTTGATGGTCTTCTTGAACGCTTCATAACCATAGGCAGTAAGGGTGATATCGGCAGTCACCTTACCGTTAATCGCGGCGACACCATCGAAACTGAAGGCAAGCGACCTGTTATTGGCGGTGAAGGTGACACTGAAGTATGTTGCAGTGAAGTTGGAACTGTCCTGGCAGAGGTTGAGGGATTTGGATTCGATCAGGTTGACGGCGGACACCAACGGTGCAAGAAACCCGACGTACAAACACGCGAGGAGTGATAATAACCGCATGTTGACTGATGATCACTAGTCGGGGGCTCGAGAGAAGGGAAGTTGTAGTGGTTGAGATAAGAGAGGGGGAGGGAGGGAGAAAGGAAGGCCGTCAGATGGAAGGTGGTACTCCAGAGTACCCAAATTGGTAGCGGCCGGATGCGGAAAGTATCCCAGGGGTGGAAATGGGACGTTGAGGTTGTATTTCGAGATGGCTATATGGATCGAGTCTGAAACGAAGGACGAGCCGGAAAAGGGCTCAAAAGATGCCAATAAAAAAAATAGGCAGTTATCCGTGATTGGGAGATGATAGGATCACGGCGTCATTGGAAGGGCAAATCGATTACCAGAGCGATTCTATTGCGACGAGATCAAAAACGAAGGAATGGAACGGTAAAGATCGGTCGGAGATAAAGAGTGACGAATATAAAAAGACGAAAAAAAGGCAAAGAAAAGAAGAAGAATGATAAAAAAGCGATAAAAAAAGATCGAGGGAGAATGGAAGGAGAGTCAAAAGAAGGACGGCCGTACAGTTAAGCCGGACGAGGAGGAAAAGCGAGCGGGACGGCGACACGCAGTATAGCCAGACGGAGTGTGGAGGGAGAGGAGGAAGAAGAAGAAGAAGGATGGAGGGAGAGGCACTAGGGGATGGGACGGGGTCTTTGTCTCCCTAGTCGGCCTATCTTGGCTGTGTCTGTTGGAGTCTGTGTTGATCCGATCGATGTGGATGAAATGACAGAAAAGAAGATGAAAAAGAAGAAGAAGTTGACAGACTCTTGAGTCCCGTCTTTTTCTCTTTTCTCACTCTCTTACTCTCTTCTTCTGGCTTGTTTGGTTCTTCTTCGACCAAAAAGATCCCAAACGGGGTTGCAAGAGAGACCGCAGGAATGATGACTCAGCACGAGGGCGCTAATTTATGGCCAATCAGAGACACCTCCCGAATTCGCCGTTACAGCTGTCGTACCGTGTGTATTTTATTTTTATTGTTCTGAACGCATAAAGGACAGAGACACAGGTGACATTCGATAGAAATATAGGTAATAATATCAGGGACAATGGACAATTAAGCATAAAAATAATCGCCCCCCTCAGCTCAGACTCAGCTCCAAGGAAAAAAAAAAAGGCGGTGGTCAGTCAGGCTTTTTTTCCCCATGGACGATCTGCCCGTGCTCTACGGCAAAAAGTTCACAAGAGAGAAAAGTTCCATCTGTGCACGCGCGTCACTTCAGGGGGCAGAGTGGCTCACTTCCTTAGGCTTTGTGACTTGGTTCTTTGCCGTGCGTGAGTGGTTTGCCTCTGCGGATCGTATTTAATACTGTATTAGATTATCGGATACTTAAGACCAGCTTTAGTACCTACAGGATGCAGTCTTATTCTGTAGTACTCTTTACTGTAGGTGTGGTAAATGTAGAGGCTGGAATCTTACAAAGGATCGTCGAATCGCCCATCATTACTTTCTCTGGGGAATGAATCTGTAAGCCCACTTCTGGTCCGTCTCTGTGGGTGACACCAGAGCATCGTGGAATTCTTCTGCCTGCATACGTGCTTGATGGCCGTTTTGCATCAATTACGTATCATGCTATTAATATACATACGAGTACGAGTTAGCGATCTCAATGCCATGACTTTATCTCGACATAAATTCTCCTACTTGTACTTAGTCCTTAATACTCAAAGGCTCAAAGGACAAGCCTACTTATATAAGATCGATCGACAGTCAGACGCCTCAGGAATGAGATGATCCTATCCAACTGCTTCCCGCCTGTCACTGCACAGCCTCCCGGCTCTTTCTTGGAGAACCACCCGCGCTGAACATCCAAATCCTTCCATCAGCCGCTCTGTCTGCGTCACCCTCGTCTCGCTCTGGAGCTATTCCTATTTTTATTAATCCAGCCAATCATCATCTCTCATTCAATAATATTATTTGCTCTTCTCTCCAGACACCAGTTCCTCCCATCCCTGATCAGCATACTGAGGATCGTCATGGCCGGAATGCGCGTCATGACGTCGACAGCCCACTCCAACATGGTCAATCTTGTGCTCTTACTGATTTGACGTAAAAGTCTTAGATATGATTCTCCAGGGTTCGATCCTGAACTGACTTCAGCCTTGGCCCTTTCTTTTATTTTGCCTTATATAATTTTATTCTCGAGCGTAAATTTCCGTAACTCCGTGTCCGATGTATCACAGCCGTACCAGGGTAACAGACAAAAAAACCTATTTTTGGCAACTCTAAACCCTGAGCAGAACCACAGTTCACAAACAACGCCTTTTGGCCACTTCGTTTCGAGTTTTTATATTAAATTTCCCATACATATTTCCTGTCATGTCTCGTCCATGGCTGGCTTTGTTTCAGGAATATTCTTTAACCCATCTATTCTGTCGCCGCTCTGGGGTGCATGCTTTCGATCTAGATGAGTCTGTCTGGCTGTCATGTAAGACATGGGCGGCTGCTACTACATACTATGTTCGGACTACAGTAACGGTCTGCTGTTCATCCACCGCTATTTTACTGTAGTCTTGTGATGTGCTCATAAATAAGACCATCTTATCTAACTAAGGAGCTACACAGCTCTTAGTGCTGACAGGGACTGCCAGGTACAATAGCCTATTGGTATTTGGGGGTTACTGTGGTCTGGATTCATTGTGATTGTAACTTTGAGACTTGGCTGTCTTAAATTCTCTACTTGATATCTGTCCAATTTAAATGGCAATAACACACTTTCTAACGATATTTAACTATATTAAACTTAAGGATGCTGCACTCTATAAGCGACGCAGCAAGGCGACAATACAGTAGCGTTACTGCAGCCTGTCTTCCTGTCTCAAACTAATGTATCATAGTCTACAGTAATAGCCATCAACAAAAGTATCTACAGACACCATGGATAACCGATATCCGTACCGACTTCTGCGTATGGATACGGATGAATGGATGGTTGTGTGCCTTATCTTAATGCCTACCTACTCCGTAGATGCCTGAGAGTTAGATGCCTGAATTGGTACCTGGTGCCTAAGATTAATATCCATATTCCTGCCTTATGTATCAGGCATTGATATTTCTTATCATCTATCACCACGTGACGCGGAGGTTGCCAGAACTTTCACCGACCGAAGAAAAAAAAAAAAGAAAAGAAAAAAAAGAAGTTATCGCGGATAATTTTTCAAACACTGACCAACGCATCACACACCTTTTTTTATTGTTTGTAAAAAAGGTCGTCAAAATGCCAATTCCAGTGGACACTGCCAAGGACATCTCGAAGAAGAGAAAGAGAAGGCACGGCGCCGGTGCGCGAGCAGAAAACGATGATACCCCGAAGCCAACCGTCACCGAGTCCCCCGTCGCGAAGAAGGCTGCCAAGTCGACTGGAAAGTCCAAGAAGGAAGCCTCGAAGAAGCGCAAAGTGAACCATTCGTCTGGTGATGAGGAGAGTGAGGAGGAAGTAGAGGCTGTTGAGGAGAAGGGTGAGGAGGACGACAACGAAGAGCAATCCGAGGCCGAGGATGGAGACGACAAGGATAACGTTGCCGACCTTCCTTCGGCGGATGCTGTCACTCTACCACAGATGGGCACCGAGCCGCAAAAGTTTACGGAATTGAACCTGTCCGACAAGACGATGAAGGCTATTCAGGATATGGGTTTCGAGACCATGACTGAGATTCAGCAGCGTACAATTCCTCCTTCGCTGGCTGGACGGGATGTTTTGGGTGCTGCTAAGACTGGTTCTGGAAAGACGCTGTCCTTTTTGATTCCCGCTGTTGAGATGCTGAGTGCTTTGCGATTCAAGCCCAGAAATGGTGAGCCGCCATCCATTGGCTATGTGAGCCGTCGTTTTTACTAACGCTGGATAGGTACTGGTGTTCTCGTTGTCTCGCCTACCCGAGAGCTGGCCCTGCAGATCTTCGGTGTCGCCCGAGAGCTCATGGCTCACCACTCGCAGACATACGGTATCGTCATTGGAGGCGCAAACCGACGCGCTGAGGCAGAGAAGCTCACCAAGGGTGTTAACCTGTTGATTGCTACCCCCGGACGTTTGCTCGACCACCTCCAGAACACCCCCGGATTCGTGTTTAAGAACATGAAGACTCTGGTCATCGACGAGGCTGATCGTATTCTGGAAGTCGGTTTCGAAGATGAGATGCGCCAGATTATTAAGATCCTCCCCGCTGAGGAGAGACAGACTATGCTGTTCTCTGCCACTCAGACCACCAAGGTCGAGGATCTGGCCCGGATATCGCTGCGACCCGGCCCGCTTTACATCAACGTGGACCACCGAAAGGAGCACAGTACGGTTGAGGGCTTGGAGCAGGGATATGTTCTCTGTGAGGCTGACAAGCGTTTCTTGCTTCTCTTCTCCTTCTTGAAGCGCAACCTCAAGAAGAAGATTATTGTTTTCTTCTCCAGCTGCAACTGTGTCAAGTACCACGCGGAGCTCCTCAACTACATCGATCTGCCCGTGCTTGAGCTGCACGGAAAGCAAAAGCAGCAGAAGCGAACCAACACTTTCTTCGAGTTTTGCAACGCATCACAGGGAACTTTGATCTGTACTGACGTTGCTGCCAGAGGTTTGGATGTAAGTATCTGATTATTCTACATTTTATATAACGGGTCTAACGTCTATAGATTCCTGCTGTGGACTGGATTATCCAGTTTGACCCTCCGGATGACCCGCGTGACTACATCCACCGTGTCGGTCGAACCGCTCGTGGTGCCAACGGAAAGGGACGCAGTCTGATGTTCCTGCAACCGTCGGAGGTTGGCTTCCTGAAGCACCTGAAGGAGGCACGTGTTCCTGTCGTCGAGTTTGAGTTTCCCGCCTCGAAGATTGTCAACGTGCAGTCTCAGCTGGAGAAGCTTATTGGCCAGAACTACTATCTCAACAAGGTGTGTATTATCTATCATTGAAAATAAGTTGTATACTGACAATTGCACAGTCCGCCAAAGAAGGATACCGCTCCTACATTCAAGCGTACGCCTCGCATTCTCTCCGTTCCGTGTTCGACGTGAACAAACTGGACCTGGTCAAGGTGGCCAAGGGATTCGGATTCTCTGCACCACCACGCATTGACATCCAGCTGGGAGCAAGTCTCAGCCGGGACAAGAAGCAGCCACAAGGACGACGGAACTACGGCAGTCAGCCCGGCAATAATAAGGGACTGAAGTTCAAGCGACGCAACGACGACTAATCTGAACGGGGTGGTAATCAAAAGCAAAGCACAAAAAGCGACTTGTTTGACATGAGATGGCATTATTTATATCTTTTTGGTATTCGGAGTTTAGCCTGTGGATATAGGATTGTTTAGTCTTTATGATATTGTAACTATTGACAGTCTTGGAACCTGTAGACAGGGATAGCCGCGAGGGTTGAGATGAAACCCTAGCTTTGAGTATATTTAGAACGTGAGGATGATAGGTAATCTGTCAGATCTAATCAAGCTAGGAATGCAGTAAAGCTATAGATCTGTAAGGTACGTGGACTAGTACATGCACATAAATGATATGAAGCTGTAGACTACACCGTTGTGAGTTGCCTTATGAGTGCCTGGTAGACATTGATTATGGAGTAATATGCCGTTCCATGGGTGAGTCTGTGCTTCCGTGGTTCGCCCGAGCTAATATTATCTACACTTTATCTATAGTCAACTTCTACTTATATCAACTTGTCTTCCACTGTTATTAGAAGAATCTTATCGATGGATCGATGCATCGAGAAAGCAAGATGCGGCAAGGAGCAGGTGGCTGGGATGCACTTCTCCCGTCTGTTTTGTTTAGCCTAGAGTATAATCGCAACTAGTTCTTAGTCTTCAAAAATGAGAACTACTTCTGTCACTCTCCGGCACACTCGGCACTTGTCAATAATAATCTAATCCAATCCAACCATCGCAATTCTCAATCCTCCCTCCGACTCGCGCGGGGAAAAAAGGGTGTGTGATGATGGATGTGATGAGTTGGCAGCACCACAGCCTCACACCAATCACCGCCGGTCTATGACTCGATCAGGTACGCTTCCATGCATCGTGAGGGTCGCATCCGTTGCCAGATGGAGAATTGTTAGGCTCTGGTGATGCTGACCTGCTCTTCTGGCTGGGTGTGATTGGGATGGATGAGATGTGTTTGTTGTATACGGGTTTCAGGTGAGCTTCAGATCTCAGACAGGAGTGTACATGGCATGGCATGGCAGTTTGGATAACTTCCTTGATTTCTGAGACTGAGACGAGACTGATGATGATGGTTTCTTTTGCGAGATATTCTGGCTGTCTGGCTGTGGTACAGGATGGTACAGGTCACTTTTCGTCACAGTCACACCTACAGGGTTTTATTGGTGTCTGTAGAATCTTCCGATCTCCTTACAGGTAGAGAATAATTGATATTATTACCAGATGAAATACAGTACCTTATATCTTCAATACTCTGTATACAGATACAAACACAAGGCCACGAACAAGAGAGGGAATGGAAGGTGACAGTCAAGATGAAGTGTACAGCGCCCAGCCACCTTGCATTAGGATAGCATCGTCTGGTGGAAGTGGGGGATGTCTTTCTACTTTCTTCTTCTATAATATTATATTCTACCTATTTTATGTTATTCTACATACTTGCAACTATTCTGACTGAATCTCCTGCTCCGACCGGCGTTTGTTGTTCGCCGCTAAAAATCCGTCTCGTTCGTTTCTCCGCCAGCTGGCCAGCGTCTCTTTATACCCTCGACCAGCCTTCTCTTTTTCTCCCACACTTCTCATTTCTTCCCATCCCAAAAAACAAAAAAAAAGAGACTGGGATTTGAATCCGAACCTGGATCTATTTTATTTCTTTCCTCTTTCGGCTGTCCTCTTCCGTCCCGGTGGAGTCTCTGCCTGTGATATCCTCGACTCACACCGATTGTTGTTGGCTTATCGGTCAAGCTCTTCTTTGCTGCCCATCAAGTGAGGGATTAGCGGCTGAAGCTTTGCTGCGAAACTTGCATTCAATCTCTGTTTCTTCTTTTCTTTTCTTTTCCTTTTCCTCTTCTTCTTCATATCCAGAGATACAGGGGAATTCTTCTTCTTCCCTTTGATTGTTTTTTTTCGCTCTTCTTGCCCTTGCGCTGGTACGCTTCATCTATTGTATTCACTCTCCACTTCCTTTCCCCCCCCACCGTTCCCCCGTCATCATTATTCTACGAGTGATAGTGACAATCTTCCTGTCTGTCAGCACACACCACCCCAGTCTCCATCTCCCATCCCTTGTCTCCTCCTCTCTTCTTCCCTTCACGATTCCGACAGAGTATGATATTGGCTGGCTGAAGACCTCTTCCTATCCATGATGGGTGTCGACACCCGCAGACCGATCTTGCCCGCCCCCACTGAATCCATTGTCGACACTACTACTGGCGGCAGCGTAACAGGAACTGATCTGGCAACTGACGTCTCTCGCCGCACAGACAAAACGTCGTACTCAATCCCAGACGACGGTAGTCCCGTTACTATCCCCACCTCCCGGCGGAGACATCGTGAGCGTGAGCGCGAGCGCGAGCGCGGGGACGACTCCAAGCTGTCCCACTCGCAACACTCACAAACCTCCCTCCTGATCGAGTACTTCGAAGGAGGGAAGGGCTCCGGCTCTCTAGTCTCTCGTCCCAGTGTCCGGGTCAGAGTCACCCCGTCCACGGCCCGCAAGCTCAAGGACCAAAAAGATCATCATATCCAAATCACAGAAGGTGGTGGCCAGCGGAAACCTGTCTACTCCCGTCGCATCTCACTCAGCTCTCCCCCGTCAAAACAAAGGCAGCTGGCGGAACCCAGTGGGGATGATCAGAGTATTAGTTCTTCCAACTCTGCTACCGATGATAATAACAACCATCACTCCTCCCGCCAACCTCCCTTTGAGATTGAGTTTGTGAACCGCGGCGATCAGAGCAGTGAGCTCTCCAGCCTCTCTCGCGATACCAGGTTGATCCAACCAACCTCGGATATTTCTTCTATGCCGGCGGATAGCATGCTGGATGCCCCTCCATCATCTTCTGGTCCACGACGAAAGCGCAGTTCAAGTCTGTCAAGAGAACCCAGCCACCATTCAAAAGACCTACTTAAAACCCCAACCCGACAAAGAAGTCGCAGTCTAAGCCACGAGCGGATTGCACACCGAGTCGCTGAGAAGCTGAGCAACGAGCCTCGTGACACCTCTGCCAGTAGACGCAGACGGGCAGAAAGGGAAAGGGGCCGCAGCGATCAGGATATCCTTGAACAAGATCTCAAATCCCCTAGACGACGTTTCCAAGGGCATATCGACGACGACATCATGGCTAGCCCAGAGTCGAGCTTGCTCAGTGCCTCCGCGGTGTCTTCTCGCCGCCGGTCAGGCGACCAACACTCCTTCCGCTCAGGAACCTCCAACAGATCATCCATCAACAACCCTAAACTTCTCGAAACCGTCGAAGACGCCATCCGCAGATTAATCCTCCCTGAGCTGAAAGAGCTGAAAAAAGACCAAAAGGTCAGCTTCAACACATCCAAATTCGAGCGTGAGCTCAAAGAAGCTTACTCGCCGGCGAGTACTCCGTCCCGAGACGAACTCGGGCGACGGCTTTCCAAGCATGCAAGTGCACCTGACGTCCGGAAGCCAAAGGTGGTCCTCAACAAGGATAGCCAGGACGAGGGTCTTGTGCTCGCTGGTGAACCTGCACCCGCACCTGCACCTGCACCGACCAAAAAAGAACGCAAGTCAAGCAAAGGCAGTGAAATGTCCGACATGGGCTATGTCAAATGGGCCAACCGACCAGACCTGACTGAGACCGATAAATTACGACGGCAGAGGAGCAGAGGGCTGCGGGATGCTGAAAAGGCTGGAATCGTGGGAACGGCCCTGACCGCAGCCGCTCTTCAACGCCATGAGTCGAAGTCTAGTATGGGTGAAACAGAGAGCAGACGGGGAAGCGAGTCGAGGAGCCGTGCTCCAAGTATCAACGAGACGGAGCTCGTGTTCCAAAGACACAACGTAGCACCCATGCCACTGCGCAGTGCGATTGAAACGGAACTTACCAGAGACTCCCTGCTCTCGCAAAGAACCGAGACAGCTACCCCTCATCAGAACTTTAGGTACCAGGATGTACCTCGTGAATCGCCCCTGCAGGTTACCTCCCCCACATCTCGCACTCCAAACCGCACCCCCTAGACACGCGGTATGAATTAGGGCTGCGCCACAGCAACATGTCGCAGCACAACCTCTCTATCCATAGTGCTTCCGATCGTGACTTGCGTGAGGGAAGCCGTTCACCCATGGGAGAAGCCGCCGCGGGGGCCATTGCAGCTGCGGCCGCTGCCAACCTCCTTGACGCATATGACGACCATGACGACAATCTTAGTGAAAATACCAAGCGAAGGACTCTAAGCCCAATCCAAAGTGTAACGAGCGATTTGACCGAGGTCCGTGCTCCGCATTCGTCGGCTCCACATGATAATAAACATGCATACTCTGAAGGTGAGAAAGAACTGGAACCACGATTCTCCATAGACTCGCTCTCTTCTGCGCCGAGTACGAACCTTGCCAGGTCGACGAGGGCAGGAGGGATCAGTATAGAAAGTCAGATTGAGATACTGAGACTGCAAAAAGAAGTTGGCCACGAACTCGGATACGAAGAATCGCCCAGGCCGTCTCGAGAAAACTGGGCGCAAGACTCCGAGGCTGATGACGATTACGGCTATCAGCATTCGACGGCAGGAAGCAACACCACCCTTGACGCCAAGCGGACGAACTACCCCGAGGATAGCGAGATCGATTACCTGGAAAAGGCCAACCAAGGGAAGCAGGTCGGCCAAGGTACCGGTGTCAACCCTCAGTTTGTCCACCCATCGACCGTTGAATCAGCAGTCGCTTCGCTGCTAGATCCTTCGATTCTCGACACCAAGTCCGCACAGAATGCGAACCGGTCCCACCATAACCTTCCAGAGCAGCTCGAGACTCGCAGTAACAAGTCGATGGACTACCCGGAACCCTCTCAGAGCTCTCGCCAAGGCAGTCCTTTGAAGCAGCGTCAGGATGCTTCCAGTCCCGATGAGACATCCTTCCCCAAGAGGATGGGTGCCACTTCCCCTCCCCAGAGTGTCACACAGTCGATCGAAGACCAATTTGATCCGGCCAATATTTTCCCTGCTGACATGCGTGATTTGGAAAGCCCCATGCCAGATGTTGACCATGACCTGGACTCCGAGTCCGAGATCAACACCAACCCGTCGATTATCCAGGGTCCCGCTGGTGGTGTTGCCCACGACAACAGAGATCACTGGGGTTATACCTCGACGCCCCCCCAAGACTGACCACTCGCCTTTCTACGACAACGCCGCTGCAGGTGACAGTAGAGGTCTAGGAATGGAATCTGGTGAGCAACCGGGCTATAACCAAGACTACTACCCCGCGGATCCCTATGCCCCAGATAACTACTTTGACCACGGCCAGATGTTTGGCACACCTCCAGGAGTCAAGGATGAGGGCTATGTATCGGCGCCCAACCCAGTTTCTCCGAGTATCGGTTCTCCCAAGCCAGGCAGCAAGGGTCTCGGTGGCATGGACGCTGGTGGTATGGGTCTCTTCGATAGCCCTGGAGCAGACGATTCTTTCTCGCCTTCTCATCAGCGAAACCTAAGTGGGTATTCTCATGGAGTTGGTTCTCCCTTGTATGATAGTGCCACGGGCAAAGGCATCGACAGGATCCAGTCCAAGGATATCATTGCGCTGATGGATCATGTGAGTTTTTCCGTTTCTTTCATTTTCTGGATTTTGGCTGATTGAGTACAGCTCACTGTCCGTGACGCTCAACGAAACGCACGGGACACGGAAATCCTGGTGTCTCTAGTGCGAAGTGCTGCGGAGATGCGCAACTCTTTCGAGGAGATGAAGAAGTTCATTTCTCAGCAGGATGGAATGCTCATGGAATCCAATGAAAGACAGCATGAGCGAACATACAAGGCTCTTGGTGGCCCGCGTCCCCAGCCCCCCAGCGGCCCGAGACCACCTCGCCAGAATTCTGCAGATGATGCCGACGATATGCGGTCGAAACGGAAGAATGTGTTCAAGCGTGCATTGAAGGGTCTGAATCTCAAATCCGGAAATGACCTGACCAAGATCGAAGACATGCTGGAACAGCTCCTGGAAGAAGTTGAAATGTTACGGGCTGGACAGGACGACATGTTCTACCGTGGCAGTGGAGGCACTCGTGCCCCGAGTATCGATACTGCGGGGTATGAGCCCGAAGGTCATGCCGGCACTTCATCTCCAGATCACTCTGGATATCTCTCCAACTCCTCTCGGCCTGCCGCAGGCAATCAACTGCGCAGAGATTCCGAGCACCGCGTGAGCACAGTCCACGAGGCTGATGAAGAGGATGAGCTTGAACACCGAGATTTCCCGGGTCAAAACATGGCGTCTCGTGAGAATTCCAAGGCTCGAAGCGAAAGGGGAGGATCTGCTCCTGTCTCGACGTCGCCGCGTGGGCCAGTGGCCAGCGGTGCACTCAGCAGCGAGTCGACTCCTCCCAAGACGAACGAAAAGCAACGCAAGCACAAGTCGAGCAGCTCTTCCTTCTTCCCCAAGATCTCCCGCTGGTCCAAGACCACAGCGTCTTCTATGGGTGACAATATTCGGAACAGCATCCAGCCAGGACGGAAGGAGCGTGCATCCTTTGACGTGTCTCGCTCAGGGTCTGACCTTGGTCAGCCCTACAACAACGATTACTATGATCCCCAGGGTGATGATAAAATCCGCTCCACATTCACACTGGACGATCAACAACAGCAGGAAAACCGTCCTCCGTCTCCATTGGTTCCGTCGCAGATGTCCGAAGCTCCCAAGTACCGAGCCCACCGGGACAGTATCGATATGCAACACCCTCAGCCACGCCAGGGTCCCACAGGCCGATACCAGTCCCAGCTTGAAACACAGGCTCAAGTCTATCAAGCTCCTCCAGAGCAGTGGGGATCGAACCCCAGCTTGTCGGCGGTCAACACCAACCAGAATCGATACAGTGGCCCTGGCCGTCTGTCTCCCATTTCCGATGCAGGCTACTCGGAAGCAAGCTCAAGACACACGGGACCACCAAGGCCGCCCAAGATCCGGGACGATGGGCCATTAATTCCAGAGCGACCTCCCAAGGTCAAGGAGGACGAGGAACGCTCTTATGCCTCGCGTGTTGCTTCAAGGGTATGTATATCCAAGTCCAAATTGATGCAATACTTGAAGCTAACTTCCTCGTAGCAGAGCTCGATCATGAAATCCCCGCGCAACACGCCGCCACCACGGAAACCCACCGGGCCTCGACCGCTGAACTCTGGCAGTCAGTATAGCAGCCCTGGCAATCCGAAGAGAAGTCGATACCGTGGAAGTCCGGACCAGATCGATGATGACATTGATTAATCCGGATGATACTATTATCCCCCAAAAATATTTTTACGAAACTTATGAACCTGTGCAGTTGAACATTTACCCTGTTAGTTCATTTATATGATCCAGCGTCTTTGCATGTGAAACCCCTCTTTCTTTTTTTTACTTCGATTTATTTCTTATTAGGATGGACTGGGTGGAAGTTGTACCCTTCTTTTTTCTTCTCATTTAATATCTGATATCATGTCATCGCCTTTGTCCACATAGTGATTCTCCTTCTTGCACATTTTCAGCGTCTGGCAGGTGATTAGCGATGAGGACCTGCCTGTGCCCTATTTTTTTTGGCTGTGTGATACATGTACACCGATTCCCAGCTCATAATCAAAAGCATTGGTTGAATACAGTATATAGAGTTCTGACGTAGGCGGGGAGTATACATGATGTCACGTCATGGATATCACCAGAACAGCTTCAATATACCACAAACTACCTAACTAACTGGACAAAAACAAAATGAATTCACTTGACCTTCTCATCTGCACGACTTGCGGAGTCCAACACTCGACAACTGACAACCTCTCTTCGTGTAAAATCTGCGATGATCCACGCCAATACATTCCCGCATCAGGGTCCTCCCCCATCTTCACCATCTCAACACTCTGCAAATACTAACTAACAGAAACAGACAATCCTGGACAACCCTCACCACCCTCCACTCCAAAAAAACCCATCACAACGAATTCATCCCGGACAAAAACCACCCCAACGCCCTCATAACAATCCACACCGTCCCCCGCTTCGCCATCGGCCACCGCGCCCTCCTGTGCCGCACCCCCTCGGGCAAAAACCTCCTCTGGGACTGCCTCACCTACCTCGATGAAGAAAGCATCACCCACATCAATTCCCTAGGAGGCATCCACGCCATCGTCATCTCGCACCCGCACTATTTCGGCGCCGCCCTGCACTGGGCGGATACCTTTGCCTGCCCTGTATACATGGCCGGCGAAGACGAGGAGTGGGTGATGAGGCGGGATAAGAGTGAGTTGAGGCTGGTGTTTTGGGAGGGGAGGGAGCTGGTCCCGCTGTATGATGAGCCCGGTATGGTGGTGATTAAGACCGGGGGACATTTTCCGGGGAGTGCGGTGCTTTGGTGGAGGGGGCTGGGAGGGGGGAAGTTGCTTGTGGCGGATTCGATTGCGGTTGTGCCGAGTGGTGTTTACCATGTTGATCGGGTGCCGGGGACGGTGTCGTTTACGTTTATGTGGTCGTATCCGAATATGGTGGGTTTTACTTTCTCTTATGTGATTGATGTATAGGATGCTGACGATGTAGATCCCCCTCTCTGCGGATCAGATACATGGGATCTGGAAGGCAATCAAGCAGACCGAGTTTGAGGATGCTCATGGCAGCTTTGTGGGCACTGATGTGAGAGGAAATGGCAAGCAGAAAGTGCTAGAAAGTGCGCAGATCATCGTCAAGGCCATGGGATATCCTAATCATCCTATTCTTCAAGAGCAGTAGTCTATCAAACGAATGCAGTGTATTGACTTTGTTAACCATGCCTTCTATACCATCCAGTAATCCCATTAATGATGAAAACAGAGTGAACATCCAACACGAACCCATCTACATATCTGAAAAAGGCCTCACGGACGTTGTCCCTCTTCCTCGCAGTCGATGCTGCGCAGACGCTAATGAACTAAACTCCAACCCATCGCTGACAGGAAACTTGCCCGGATAACTTTCCACGGATCGAATTGAGTGCAAATCCTCCATTCGTGCCCGAGAGTCATTCGACAGCTGAAGTTCGGTAAAATCGAGCGAGGACCGTCGACTCTGGCTATATCGAGGTCTTTCCGGCACAATCTGCACATACTGCGAAGGGAGAATAGGTGTATTTTCCGGCAAGCCAGACGATTCAGACTGCATCACTCCCTCTGTCTCACTCTGTCTTACCACTGGCGAATATACAGATTCACTGGCAACCTGCACCGGGTCGATAGCATGACCAGTAGTCTTGGTAGGGACGGATTCCATCGGTCGATCAGCAGAAGGCGTCAAAATGCACTGCGACATCCGGATCGCAGGCGAAATACTCGACGAGACCTGCATGATGGGACTCTGAAAGCACGACGACCCAGGCTTATCTTCCTCGGTGGTTGTCGCCTTGATATCCGTACAACCACATTCCCGGGGCGTGTTATTCGGGGCATGAGCGCCCTCCGTGGAAGCGGCAAAGTCGATTTCATTCTTCAGTCGATAGAGGCTGTCTGGGATGGCAGAGAGAGAAATGTCCACGATGCGATGCTCCTTTCGGCTGATGGCGTGTTGGACGCTCTCAGGCTTCACTTTGAAGATGAATATGACGGCATGCAGCGCTTTCAAGGATGCCAAAGCACCGACTAGAGATGCGGTCTTGCGAAAGCTGATGGTGATGGGTTCATGAATGGGCGGAAAGTGGTCGGGGGTCTTTGTTGTCATGATACCATGAGAACTGAGATGGATTGATAAGTAGGGTAATAACTGAAGGAAAGACTTGATATGATAAGAGAAAGATGCTAATTGAAGATATCAAAAGGATGGAATTCCCTCATGATGGAAGAAGAGAAGAAGAGTTCGTTTCATCGCCGGCTGTTGTGTCGAGCGAAGAAAGCAGGCATGTGGAAGAGAGGAAGGAACAGCCCTGATTTCATATTGAATCAAATGCATCCAGACTATGAATGTCTTATTCTATATATGAATATAAAGTCCTCCAAATATATAATATAAGTCTGATTACTTGTTGCTTAGACATCCCCGCTTTCAGTGAAGCTTTACCCATCCCCACTTTAGCTTCAACTTCATCTCTTCTTCCATCAGCAACCATCTCTCCATCCCATATACATGTCCAAGCCCATCAATAGAATACTTAAATCCTCTCAGATCATGTCATCTATTCAAGGATACGCCCTCCGTCAACGGAGATTTGCACCCCTCGATCCAGCACGGAGAGAGTCGTCCAGTGCCCCGCCGTTGAAGGGAATTGTGTTCGATGTTGATGGAACTTTATGGTGAGATATCTACGATCTTTATGTTCTTCTTGATGTACAATTTTAAGATATTCATGCTAATGAAAACAGCTTGCCACAACATCACATGTTTGTTAAGATGCGGTATATAACCCTGTAAACAATTGATAACTATCTCTGCTAACAACTCAGAAATGCAATCGGGGTCGACAAGAATGTCGATATCCTACACCATATCCAACGTCTCACAACTCCCGAGGAACGTCTGGCTGCTGTCGAAAAGATCAAAGCTGTTGAGCGAGAGGCAATGCTCACCCAGGAGCCCCAGCCAGGTCTCGTCGACCTGATGGATTACCTTCACAGCCGTGGGCTGAAGAGAGCCCTCTGTACGCGGAATATCGAGTACGTCTTCATTCAGATTGATCATGACTAAAGTGACTAATCCATAATGTTGCAGAGCACCCGTCTTGCATCTGCTTGAAAAATATATTCCCACTCATGAATTTCTTCCTATTGTCACCCGAGAAACTCCTAATCTGCTTCCCAAGCCAGACCCAGCTGGTATCTTGCATATCGCAAGCGAATGGGGCCTCGACAATCGTGGCGAAAGCCTCATCATGGTGAGAACCTATACCTTCTGGCCAAGACCATCAGTACTAATGGCGAACAGGTTGGTGACAGCTTGGATGACATCACGGCTGGCCACATGGCCGGTGCTGCTACCGTATTGCTCTTGAATGACCGCAATGGTCACCTGAAGGATCATGCACATACAGACATTTGCATCGAGCGTCTGGACGATCTAATCAAAATCCTCGATGAAGGTTTCGTGGGACATCGAGACGAAGTTAAACCCCCTACCAGTGAACAGCAAGGATAAACCTCCTGCTCTATTGAATCGCATGATACCCCGTGGCAGTATATCAGACCGATTTGGAAGTTGCATCTTCAGGAAGTCCCTGAAAGTGAGATATTTCATTATAAGACGTTGTCGATGATAACATGTACACATATCATTTTTTGTACAGCAACCGAACCAATCAATGGCTTCGTGGATCTATACCTATCCAGGCTGCTTTTGCCGGTTGAATCTGACTTCAGCCCCGCAGGTATTCTGCAGGCACTACTCTTTCAAGTGACACCACACAGTCGTTCCAATAGGCGATCAGAGTCGTCATGGTGAATCTGACATAGATTGAGCCATCTACAATGCGTCTGCTGAAAGCACATAAGCAATATACAATCAACCTACAACATCATTAGTCTCTTAGCTTTGGCGTTTCTGCTCTTGGCATCATTAGAGCCTGTATTTGTCCCAGGCCTTCTTTCCGGAACTTGGCATCGGCCGGTAGGCATCCCCGTTTCCACCTCGTTTGTTCCCACGCCCGCCTCCACGACCACCACGATCACCGCCTCTGGTGTTACGAGGGGCTGGCCTTCCACGGCCTCGTGGGGGAGATCGGGGGGCCGGCTGCCAGCTATCCCTGCCACGCCCCCGGCCGGGGCGTGTGTTGGGAGACATTGAGCGTTGGCGGGAGTGATTCCCATTATAGTCCTGCCGGTCTCGGTAGTCTCGCCGGGAATCGTAGTCTGGTCCTCCAGGGCCCAGGTTTTTATTCTTTCCAATTCCACTTCCAATCCGGATGTTAGGTCGATTTGCATTGTTTCGACCAATGGGTGGCCGCTGTCCTGGTCTGGACATCATGTCATCGCTGTCCGGCGATGGTGAGCGCTGGTCTGCTCGGCCCCTGATTTTCATTCCACCGTTCCCACGTTGTCCTCTCGGCATGGGAGCACCTCCTCTACGGGCACCAACCACCGAGTTGGTGTTAGTGACCAGGTTTTCATCCAGCCCTTTTAGCGTCCATGAAGATGATAGTATTGGACGGGGGAGGGATGGGCAATCGCCCATAAGATGGCGGTTGCTTGCGCAATGCGAGCATGATATGGAAACAAGAACGGACCCTGAAGACGGGACTGGTTGGGGAATCTTCCACATGTTATCGCACTGGAGCTCCAAGTGTTCAGGCGATCCACATAGATCGCAAGGCGTCTCGGAAGCGGAACCTTTTAGAGGTGAGGTACATTGTGCTTCATCGTGGCCACGCTCCCGGCATTTTTGACATCTTCTCCAGGAAGGACAGAAGCTACTCTGATGTTGATTCCAGGCACCACAGTGTACACACTGAAATTTGTCAGCTGCCAACTATATGAACTAACCCCAAGGTATCGCTATGACACTACAGAGCCCATGATCATAGTATAGAAAACGTACCTCTCTCGAAGGACACACCTCAGAGAGGTGGCCTTCTCGCAAGCATTCCGTGCAGGCTACTGGTAGCTGGAGATCAATGTCGTTAATATCACGATCATAGAACATGAATCTGGCTTGGACTTCCATGTCTTTGCGTTCTAGATCAGCGAGGGCTGTTGGAGCTGTAGGGTATTTTTTAGAGAAACTCTGAAGAGCGCCCTCCTTGGTCTGCACCGGAGTCTCCTCTATAATTCCATTCTGCGCATGGGAGGCGCAGCCATTCGTAAGGCTGACCGGACGAGCCTCGGGGTCATAGCCATCGTTGTCCGAGGAAGCTTGACCATTCTTATTCTTGCTCGGGCTATTACCGTGACTGCGAGAACCAATGTTCAGCATTATTGAATCATCAGCCTCTGATCCCAGGGACTCGGAGTCATCCGAGTCACCAGAGTCATGCATCTGATCCGACCCAGCGGAGCTTTCACTGACTTCCCCTTCTTCCATATCTTCATCTCCATTTTTGGCTTCCTCAGCGTCAGACGAAGCAGACGCGCTGCCACTGCGCCAGTATTTTCCATTTACCGCATCAAATTGGGAGACCGGTTTGCTCTCAGCCGCTTTGTTCGCACGCCCGCCCAGGGTTGTTCTGACAGCACTTTTCCTGCCTTTATTCCAATTGATCGCAGGTGCAGTAGACCCCGCATGAGGGTTATCTTTTGAAGGATCTGCGCTTCCATCATCCGAGTTGTCAGACTCTTCCTCGTCACTTGATGAGTCCGAGCCGGAGCTAGATGTGCTATCCGGATCTACCTGGAGGGGGTTTGCGCTGAAAGAACCACCCTGGGGAACAAAGTCACGGGTTTCGCGATCACCTGTCTTCCCTCGCCTGCGCTTCTTGTTATTCGCGCTCGAGATCGCATCTTGGGAGTTCTGTCGCGACGGTTCGGTCGAGCCATTCCCACGCGTTCGTTGCCCACCAACCGAGGCGGTCCGGGAATCATTATCATCGCCCGACGAGCCAGGCATGCTTAATGAGGAAGAGGGGGAATCCGAGATGGGAGGTAAGGAGCGTAGGGGGTCCAGACTAGCGATGGCTGGACTGGGAGCGAAGACGTTGTGGGCGCGATTCTTCTTTCCTCCGCCTGTCAAAAATTTACGGGGAGCGAAGCCAACCAGAAACGACACTATTTGTTGCGACGAACCAAAAAAGAAGGCAAAAAGAAAGCAACGAACGGAAGATGATATTAATAGAATCGGTTGTGTCAAATAAAACTGTTGACAATAATACTAAAACGATATGACCCAATATATGCAGGCCACGACGGAAATATTGGCGACTTGCAATGGCGTTGAGTCTCGCCCTCTGGTTAATCTCCTAGTGTGCTTTTGGTGATAGCGTCAAAGGGAGACAGAAGATTCCTCGATCTCTGCTAGATACTATCTATCTCCATCTAATTATTATTTATTCGTCCCTAATTATAATTCTTAGTGGTATCCTCTCTTCGTATCTCTGTTCTTTTTTTTTTCTGGCCACGTGCGAAGACTTTCTCCCGTGTCGCTATTCCCATCGTTCTTCTTCTCCCACCCTTTTTCCTTTTCCGCCTCTTCCTTCTCATATTTCCGCCTCTCAGCTGCAAATCATTTATTGCCCCAAGTTGTTCTTCTGCTTCTTTTAATTCTCCTCGTCGTTCGTTTGGGTTCTTTCAATAAATTAAATATAATTCCATCCCCCCCTATTCGCCCATCTGTCTGATTTACGTTGATTTTCTGCTTCCCCTTCTGCGGGCTCCCGTGACCCAAACTTGCCGATCCTCAGATCTCACGGTCGGAACCTTTTGTCTTTCTCCAGAAGCACCTCTTCTTGGGTTTCTCCTCAGATTTAATATTAAGGCCTTCCGTGTCTCTCCTCACCACCGCAATCCAATCCTTTTTCTCCATTTTTTCTCCCCTTCGTCATTTTCTTTTGGTCTCCTTCGTAGACCAGCCTCCCGTGTCGCTACAATTTCCCATTCCTCTCTCCCGACAATACCGCCAAAGTGTCTTCCCTATTGATTCCCCGTGCCATCTCCTTCCCCCGGAGGTTGACACTGGGCCAAATCGGTTGCGCTCGAACTCTGCCATGTCCCAATCCAAGGCCGGAAGAAGGAGGAGGTCCAGCAGTCTCATTTACCAGGAACCCCCGGAGTCCATTGAGCGCACCAGTGATCAGGCCGCCTTGCCCAATTTGAATGCGAACTGGGTCCACGCTAAGGGTGAGTTGTGTGTGGGAGATAGGGAGATAGATATATGGATACTGGTGGAACAGAATGCTGACCTTTGTGGTGGTTATAGGTGCTTGGACGATCCATTTCGTTTTGATTGTTGCCCTCAAGATCCTCTACGACATCATCCCCGGTGTTTCACAGGAGACATCATGGACCCTCACCAACATCAGCTACATGTTCGGCTCTTTCCTCATGTTCCACTGGGTGCGGGGCATCCCATTCGAATTCAACGCTGGTGCCTACGATAACCTCAACATGTGGGAGCAGATTGACAATGGGGATCAATACACCCCGACCAAGAAGTTCCTGCTCTGTGTTCCTATCTGCCTTTTCCTTCTCAGCACACATTACACCAACTACGACTTGACATACTTCACCATCAATTTCCTTGCTACACTGGGAGTGGTTATTCCCAAACTTCCTTTCGTATGTCTATCCCTGCTGCTGGTATTCGTTGGGACATGCTAACTCGGCTCACAGTCACACCGGTTGCGAATAGGTCTATTTTCCGAGGAACCCGAAGAGCCATAGCGATGTTTTCTTTTTCTCATTCTCTTTCCTTTTTGTGACTTTCCTTATTATTTTCCATTACTCTCCACTTGGCGCCCCAATCTCTTTTCCTTCATTATTTTTCATTTCGATTTGATTGTGCACGTCTCACACACTCGCCATGAGACTTCATCTGTGAAAATTGGCCGTAGCTTTGCTCCTTAGCCAGTCGGATTTGTATTTTGTTTGGCCAGGGGAGAAAAAAAGAAATTAGTAGAAAAGAGAAAAGTGGGAAACCCCGGTCTTCTTTTTGGGGGTTTATTAAGGATCATTGATGTCTAGATAGAAACGGTATATTATTACTCCTACTATTATTATCTGTTGCACCTTAATTTCGGGCCTCGGATGGCATTTGGACATGTAGTTAGCAGCCATAGCAGTATACGCACTATGCAAATCCCACGCTTCTTCCAGAATTCATCTATGCTGTATCAATACTGTAGAGATGAGCCATCTTGACCAGCAGGGGAATTTAGCACATGTTCTTGGCTTGTTCTGGCGACAGTGTGGGGATTGGGGCGTATTGCATCATAGGGTGCTTTGTGCGCTGAACACCCTAGCAAATAGGATAGACGCAGTGTGGGTATCAGGATCCTAATTTCTCACCTACGCTACAGTAACACTACACTTCTGCAGAACATTATCTGCAATCCTCAACTCAATTCAAAATACTATACTATTGTTATTATGCTCTTGTTTATACCCAATTGGGCATATTGCCACGAGAGACAGACATCCAGGGTAAAAATAGACCCGACATTGACAGATCTTCAGCGATGATGCGTACACTGATTGATCTAAAAATATGGCCATCTATCGTCCAATGATATGGATATTGATTTATCGCATAAAAATAACTGAAACAATCACGACATTTCAGAAAATCAAAACAAATATGACCTGCTAGCTACACCACCTAACTACAGGTGGGGAGCATAGTAACCTCTACTATGTGGCATGTACAGCTGCCGATCATTTCGATTGGTTGTGAGACTCCTGATTGGCTCTTATCGATAAGCGCGCGTCGCGTTATTTGGCGATATGGCGATGGCTTCACCCACTACCCTTCTTGTCATTCACTACGCGCATCACCATGGCCATCGAAGAAGAGGCGTCTGTGCCCCTCTATCGCCCCGCCAGAGCTCTTCCATTCGAGCTCATTGAACACTCTGGCATCTTTTTCGAGGAGAAGCTCTGTCCGTCTTCATACCCCCCACCTTCCCCGGTTGTTATCTGAGCTTCCTGGCTAACATTCTTCAAAATCCCAGACACCCAGGCTCTGAAACTCCTGCTGAATATCCTTACCTCCGGCACGGTCGCATCCGCCCCCGCATATATTCCCACTCCCCCGCAGCTCGCAGTAGCAGTGACCTTCCTCGTCCACCCGTCCACCACAACCCGTGCAAAGACCACGGAAGAAAAAGACGCAGCCGCTGCTGCTCTACGACTCTTACGACTGACAAATACCCTGATTGGTGCGAAGTCTGCAAAGTTTGATCTCGCATTCTCATTCACGCACTTTGAATCCTCGCGTCGTGGGGGCGACGTCGCGCAGATGACGAGGCTGTCCCCAGTGAGACCGATGAAACCAGGCCGTTGAACCTGGACCTCGGCCAGTCGGCATCTATCTGGTCGCGAGCAGAGGACTTTTGGCATGCGGTTGGGTGGGCATTCAACTGCTCCGTTTTACATCCTGAGCGATGGGAAAGATGGCAGATCTGGCTTCAATTCATGTGCGAGGTCCTGGAGGATGACTGGAACGAACGGAAGAGGGAGTTTGACAGATCCAACCCCGCCGAGGAGGAGAATCCTAAATCTAGAAGAAAGGGATACGAACATCCGCTTGAGAAGAGTTTGATCTTTCGATACATTGCCGGGGGAGTGCTGGGTACGGCCGAGACCGCAGGATCTTGAGAGCAATTTTCGCCGATGGAACCGCCACCTCTACCAACGAGTTTCGCGAGGTGTTTCATAATGAACTGAAACGTCTAAAGAGCGACAACCAGAATATCAAAAAGAGGGAAGTGGAGGTCAATATCGACGAGGGCGAATACGGTGATTACCTTGCCAATGATGAGGATGAGTCTGACGAGCCTGATACCGCGGCCAAACGACCAGCTCGACGACCGAAACGTACCAGGAAAGGCACTCGGTCAGGCGATCCTAGTGCAGATACCGAGGTGAACGTCCCATTCACCAGTCACGCCAATGGCGATGTATCTCTCTTGGGTGGTCTCAAGTCTCTGTCTTTGCGACAGCGTCTCCTCCACCTTCTTTCCGCCGTTTCTGAAAGTCTACCCGAGTCCTTCACCACCCTGGACGAGATATACCATCTGTTCGTAGAGAACATCCGGCATCTTCCCCTCCCCATCTTTCAGGCCTTTGTTAGTCCGTCCGTCCTACCACACTTCTCAGTCGCCGCGCAAACCACCCTCTGTGAATTCCTCCTCTTCCGCATGCGCGAAAATGCCGCCCCCGACACAGACGACCAGTATTTAAATCAGACCAAACTCGAGCAGTGTTTTCTCCCTTACGCAGCGAGTACTGCTAACGTAGTCGACAACACCAAGATGTCGATTGTGCTCGAATCACTCGTCATCCTCCTAGCTGATAGCGACCTTTTGCGAGTAACACCACTCTTGAAGACAGCAGTCCAGGACGGCATTATCGCGCGGGCCGATAAGGCACAGGTCGAGAACAGAAGAAACCAGAACAGTCGCAGAGCCGAGGATATCGAATGGTGCTGGCTACTAGAGAGTGGAGAGCGCTTGATGTTTCTCGTTGACGAAGTTCTGCCTCGGGAAGACGGTTGATAATGAGCAATGCTTTACTATTCCACTTTTCTTCCCCTCCCTCTCCGAGTTTGGATGTTTCAGAAAGACCTTCATTGGACGTTCGACAAGGCGAATTTCATCAAACAATCCCGCCCGCCTCCGTCCTGAAACGAGGCGCTCACATCGCAGTCTTATCCCTGAGAGTGACCGGCATGTTCGGTAGAAGAGAACGGTTTGGGACAGGACATCAAGACTGCCTGGTCAGACCCGTTATACTGACGATCGGAATAATTAGCCCTGTCAGGGCTGATACTGTTAAATGAGCGGACTCATGATTGAAGGGGTTATCCTGGGCTACTTTTTTTCCACATGCCCACTTGCTTTGCATGGTTATAGAATAGATTCATACAAGTACTCTATCTGAATAGATCTATAAAATTGAATTAACCATATCCATTGCATACTGCTTACCTGCAGCTAGCCGAAAACAAAAAAAATCCCATCGCACCGCTGGTTTGGATGCTGTTCCTCTGATAGATTGATAACAAAAAGAAATCACAGAAAACCCAATATAGATAGACGCCTCTCTTTAAAAATGAAGAAAGACCCATCCATCCACTAGATCAGAACCATAATCAAATGAAAGGTATAAAATAAACCAATACAACGCGAAAACACAGGGGGAAGAATGGATAGGGTAACAATAGCACCGCCATTTGGCGGATGGTTTATGGGGGAGGCCTGGGGCCGATGATTTGCCGTCTGGCGCCTCCAACTCCCAGGCCATGGCCGCCTCTGTTCTGGTTATCACCGCCGAGGAAGCCATATTGATGGACATCCCAGGCTCCCTGTCCCGGTCCTGTGCCGAGGGAGCCATCTTTCCTGCCCTTTTCGGCTGCTGCTTGGGTCTGTTTCTGGCCTTCCTCCCATTCTTGTTGGCGCTCGCGTTCACGTTCCATCTCACGCTCCAGAAGGGACTTGGAAGCCCATCCACCAGCACGGGTCTGCTGCTGAGCAGCTTCCCGGCGACTGTTTTCGGCGTCGACTTCTGCATTGGTGGAATAGTCCTGAGGGCGATGAGCGACGGGTTTGGGAGCAACCGGGGGTTTCTGGGCGGCGAGGAAACGGTTTACTCTGTTCTCTCGGTTTTCCCGGTGCTGGGCGTAGGCGGCGGGGTCGGGAAGGGGACGGGGTGGCTTGGGAGGGGCGACTTCAGATGGTGTTGCCCGTTGCTCCGTGGGCTCGGGAAGTGGTCGAGGGGGCATAGGAGGGGGTGTTTCAGTAGCAGAGGCCGTTGGGTCGGGGAGTGGCCGTGGTGGCATGGGGGGAGCGTTGTCGTACTCATCGATAGGCTCCTCGTTTTGATGGTTGTTCCATTCTGTGCGAAGCATACGACGTTCTTGCTCGAGAGAAGACAGGTTGTAGCTTGGTTTGGCGGGCACAGGTCGAGCACGGCTCCGGCTGCGAGATTCAGCTGCTTTCTTTTCCTGGAGATCCTGACGTTCTTGCTCATACTGTTGTTCTCTTTGCTTAGCCTGTTCCAGCTGCTGTTCGAGCTCGAAGATGCGTTGACTGTCCCGTGATTCGCTGCCGGCTCCCCCAGTCTGGCTGGCTTGGTATTGACTGAGGAATTGGCCATTGAGGCGGGTATCACTGGTGCCTCTTCGGCGCTGTCGCTCCTTTTCCATCTTCTCTTCTACTTCTCTTTCCTCTTGGACGCGACGGCTGTCCTCTTGTTCCCATTGCCGCTGCTCCTCATCCCAACGTTTTCTTTCTTCCTCAACATCGCGGCGCTCTTTCTCTCTCAGACGAGAAGTCTCCTCTTCCCATCTGCGCTCCTCCTCCGCTTTAGCACGGTCTTCCTCTGCCTCACGTTCTCTTTGGCGCATGCGTTCTTCTTCCTGTCTCTCCAAACGGAGTCGTTCCTCTTCTTCACGCCTACGCTTTTCCTTATCTTGTAAGCTTGGCACATGTGGTGCAGCGGTTGTAATTTGCCGGCGAGCACCGAAAGCGACTCCTTGGTTGGCTTGGCTGGCGCCGCCCATGTAGCCGTATTGGTGGATGTTCCAGGCTGGCATTGTAGAGTGCTCATCTGATTTCTTGCTCCAGCTGCTCAAGGTGCTTGGGGACTTAGCAGGGCTTGAAAAGCCCGAGCCACTTGAGTTTGCGCTGGCTCCTCGCAATTTCGTGGGTGTATAACCTCCTTGACTGGAGCCAGTCACGTTCGGGCTCACACTGCCAGCTTTATTCTGAACGCCGATTGAGCGAGGGAACTTGCTGGGCTCGAGGGCATTGGCCCTTCTGCTGAAGGACGACAGACATTGGAGAACTTGTGCCGGGTCCTTGCCTTCATAAAGATCGACTGTGAGGAAAACGTCGTGTGGAGGAAGGCTGAGAGGTGGTATTTGGCACGCGCGAAGGAAATGAGAGATGTTCTCCATCTGCACAAAAGGCATTGATGATTTCTTGAACTTGACGCCGGGCGAAACCGCGAGGTTGACTAGTCTTTAGTCATTAATGTCAGCATTGTGAGAAAAGCGACGTGAAGTTGAATCAATCCACCTACCTGCAAAGAGCAACACCATCCTTCAGCGCATCTAGCAAATCACCCCCTTGAAGTCGCTCTTGAAGCACATCCTCAATCCAGTCACGCACTTCTCCGGCGGCCTGTGGGGTATAGCGGGACAGTCGCATGTTGCGAAGGTCCTTGTCCAACGATGTGACTGACGCCATGTTGTGAATGCAAGATAGATCGATTCAACTAAATTGTAACCATGTACAGTGATATGATGATAACCCTTTTGTTCCCTCTGTTTGTTGTCGTATGCCTCTGTCGATACTGCCCCGCGGATCAGGGGATCTAGGCAGAGACTCGAGTGGGGGTCCTGAAGGATTCACAGGCAAAACGGGGTGTTATATACAAGTGTTCGGGAAAGGTGAAGGACTAAAAGACAGATTGCTGGGACGATGGAATTGAAAAATGTTTCTGACTCAGGAGAAAGTAAGCCACAGCCTCGAGCGAGGGAGTTATGGAATGTTGGTCTTTGGGCTCCACCGCGAACTGCTGCGGCCGCCGATGACGTTCGAGCCGTTTAGTGCCTGAGGATGTGCCGTGCCCTTTTTCGACCAGTACGACCTCAGGTAATTATTATTAGCACCACCACTACCGCCCCGTCTCCGCCTCCTATTATTCATTATCGCCTTCCCTCCTAATTATTGCGCTGTCATATCAATAGTAGCTCACTGGGTCCAATGAGTCCGGTGAATAGCCTGTGGTTCAAGTGGAAAAGCCTTCGATTGCCGTGGCGAAAATCCTTCCTAGTTGGTATGTTCTTTTGTCCCGTTCACGACGACGACCATCTAACCATCTCACGACAGGCTCGGATTTGACGGGTAACACCTATTGGGAATTCAAAGATGCATTAAACGCCGGGCGCTTCAGGCGCATCGTCAAATACAACCCCAAAACCCACTACGCCGACGTTCAGGTCACCCGTGAGTCTTGTCCCTGGCTATGATAACAAGGCGCCGACCCAGCTAACAATGCTTTTCATCTTCAGCTCAATGGCATCAATGGCTACGGTATGTCCGTCCGAACCCTCCGTCCATCGAAGAACAGCAACAGGATGTCCTCCGCCAATTGCAGATGAAGCAACTCGCTCGACTGGCCGATGAGCGCTGGGCAAGCAAACCGTCCTACCTTGATAAGCCCCAAACACAACAGCCTTTACCTGCAACTTCCGGTGATCCTTCGTTGAAGCAGCCCGCCCAGAATCCCGCCCAAACACCCTCAATTCAAGAAACACAGAAGCCGGCCACCGAACAAAAACCCGCAAAGGACCCTTGGGCTAAGGCACAGCAAGGCGAAGGCTGGCAGCCAGAACCATGGACCCCGTCGACTTCGCAGCGATGATAGAAATCGGGTTTCGATACTTAGGCTTCGTGTATATCGAGTAACTATCAAGTTGCTGCTCTACGATGGCAAGTGTCGACACTCCTTCGACATCTGATATCAGTGGGTCCTTCTCTTCTGAGAGGAACTGCGCTATGCAAGGCAATAAAATTGCTCTGTGCCTCGAGTGAATTTTCAGTTCGAGAAGGATATGTGCATGCCTCTGTGAAACACTAATGATTTAATATCACACCTATTCCACATTCAAATTCAAACTCGCATATTCCGTCCCTTCATTCCCCTAGGATTGGGATATTGAATTTATAATATAGGTGATATGCAATGCTATACTAAACACTATTACTCTGGGGGGGCTTTGCTGTTGTTCAACACATGTATATTATTCAATGGTTTATCTATAACTGAATCTCCAATCGATATGATCTAAAAGCTTTTCTTGGTCCACTGATACTAATAAGATGCCAATACTATCTTGAATCAGGAAAAGAAATGATGCACAACTTCTAAATAATGAAACGGAGTGAGATTTCAATATATACTTCAAGATAAAATGGGGACTGGACCCATATATATTTGCGATGAGGTCATAGATTATATTGCTAAGGACATA
Source organism: Aspergillus sp. 'subgen. Cremei' (assembly GCA_019976455.1). Classification (NCBI taxonomy): domain Eukaryota; kingdom Fungi; phylum Ascomycota; class Eurotiomycetes; order Eurotiales; family Aspergillaceae; genus Aspergillus; species Aspergillus sp. 'subgen. Cremei'. The sequence goes on from JAFBMR010000006.1 coordinate 1,182,928, forward strand.
TGAAATACTAGGAAAAACAAGCTTGTGAGTAAACATTATAGAATTAATGTAATAATCATATGTGTACGAGTCTAAAAAGACAGATCTAACACTTTGTGAACCGATTTTGGAAACCCTCAAAAAGTAACAGACCCAGGACACCAGAACGACCACCGCCTAAAACAAACAATTAAAACAAATATCCAACAATTGACCCGGATTACATAGGGAGTATATGGGGAATAGTTAAACAATAAAAACAGTTAGGGAATGAAACATTTTCTTCAGCATAAGACAGCCTCGAGGGCTTCGACATCACCGCCAGATCTTCTCACCGCGTCCAAAGCGGCTTCACTGAGCTTGCGACGTCGATCTCGAGCTTCCTGCTCTCGCCTTGCTTTTGTCTTGGAGCTGCCGCTGGGAGCAACTCCGCCCAAAATCTTTCTAGAATCATTCGCAGTGAAGTTGACAAAAGATACAGTAACCGATGACTTGTTGGAACCCCGGGGACTGCCCGAGGACCCACCGGTTGCCTTGACCGGCTTAGGAGCACTCATTGTGTGAGAAGATAGCTTTGGGTTGTGAGTGCGGCGCTGCTGCGCCTTCATGTTGATGTTGTTTCGCGTGGTTGATCCATTTTTTGGCGATACGCCAGTCCTTGGCGACAGCGATGGTGATCGCTGAGGGTTTTGAACCTGAGGGGCAGTAGTGAAGGAAGATTCGATGAATTTCGGAGCAGCAGGAGGGACTTGGTAAGAATGAGTCTCTTGAGTGGTAGGTGCGGAGGACATGGTCGTTGATGGGAATGACGATTCGGTGGATGTGTTAGACATGTCAAATGAAGGGTCGAACTGAATCATAAGTCCCCCTTGCATCATGTCATTTTGCTGATTTGTGTTCTGGATTGGTCGCTGGGGAGCGGGGGATGCGGCCATTGGCTGATATGAAGGTCGCTGTGCGACGCGAGAAGTCATCGGAGACCACCATGCCTGGGCGTCTTGGCTGTTAAGATCGGGAGTGAAGAGTGCGGGAGCGCTGAAAGAATCGGAATGCCACGAGGACATGGACTGAGGGGCTGAAGAATGCGGAGAAAAGATGTCGTCTGATGGTGGACTTGAAGTGGTCAATGCCGAGTTACTTAAATACCGTTGCTGCTGTCTTGCCAGCGCTCCGGCTGAGGGCGATGGCATCGAAATTGCTGGAGATTGGTTGAAAATGGTGGTGTCATACTGATGAGACATATCGGTTGATTCTGCTGCCGGGAGCCCATCAGAGTGGTTCTGCTGCTGCTGGGAGTAGTTATCCGGCTGGAAGTTCTGACGCTGAACAAAATCAGAAGGTGGAGGAGACAATGGTAGGTGGTCATCTGAACCACGAAGACCAAAGTCCTGGAATCGTTGAGCCCAGGCTTCGGGGTACGCCATTCTGCTTTTCTGGAGTTGGGAAGAGCGCATCAAACTGGGGGAATAGCTCTGCTTACGCAGCAGGCTACGACGCTCATTTGGATCCCGACGACGAATGGATTTCGGGGTGACCAAAGGGTTTCTGGTAGCTTTACGGCTAGGAGTGGCCGGAGGTGTGGATGGCGATTTGGAAGGTCTTTGAACTGGTGCAACTGGTGCAGGGTGGGATGTTGGTGTTTCTAAAGCGGGACTGGGATCTGCGATGGCAGAGGGGTGGACAGTGTCATGAAAAGAAAAGTCCTGTTGCTCTGCAGACGAGCTTGCGTCCTCCTGCAGGGCCCAGAGGTCTTTACCCCAGGGCTGAGGTGACGATTGGGGAGGGTGCTTGGCGGTGGAGACGGTGGGTGAAAGATCGCCACAATCACTCGATAACGAGTCAAGAGGGAAGATTTGGTCGAAGTCGCCCGAGAATGAAACGTCTTTGTTGCCATCAACGTTGGAAGACTCCATATTGACGTACTGATTAAATAAATCATTGAACGAATGGTCGAATGGTTGTGCCAACATCTTGTCAGGTTGGTTTCCGTTTGCGGCGATAATGAGAGAAGATGGCCAAAAGAGTGGTCAACGACCTCTGGGTATCAGATATGATTGGCAAGAGGTGACGGCACCGGATCTGGGTCGAGTAGAGTTCGGAAGATCGGCCGGTGTTCCGTTTGAGCAGTAACGAACGGTTAGACAAGATGGGAGGAATGCGTGTAGGGACAGTTTGAACAATTGACAATCAAAGAAAACACTGCAGAGGATGCAAAGAAAGCAAAGCAAACAAACAACAGACACAAGGCCCTATTTGAAGGGTCGCGATGGATACCAGCCTCAAGGATTATGCACACATTCCTGGTGCTCTAAAGATGGCTAAGGAATGTACCCTCAGGGCGGGTATAGTCCACTTTCTCCCAATTGAATGGCCAAGACTTCCCCAGGATCTACCTGCACCAAATGCAGGAACCAGAAATAGAGGTGGCTGAATTGGTTTCCAAAACCCCGTCTATACTAGTACTCCATCCAAAGCGGAGAGACCTTGAGCTTGAACGGCCACCCGTTGGAATGCAACCCTCACTAAACCCAAAACAGTGAGCAAGGTATCAGCAGGTCAGATATAGCGGGCCCTGGAGGGAACCGAAGAGGGCTCAACCAATGGAAGAAGAACTTCCATAGCATTTGACAATAGAGACTAGCATTTGGCGAATCAAAGACGCAACATCATCGTCGGATTCGACGGTATTAACCCACCACCAGACGGCAAATCAGAAGCTGTACCAGTGACTTCTACGACTTTAATGTAAGCGTCATGATAGTTTTGCTCCGCCAACCGACCAAACAAAGTTGACTCAGTGGGTATATTGATTCCCTGTTTGACGAACACTGGGCCATCCCATGTGCAGCTCTGTACTGCCGTGAGGCTATTCGGGACGCTCTGTGCACTGACAAAGTTATAAAGCTTTGTGGAATGTGGATCGGAATGCTGCGGCTGGGTGGAATGCGCGCCCACTCCAGCAATGCGAAGAAGACAGATCTCTGGCATTCGAGAAAGAAACGCACCTACCATTGACAATCGTGATTAGCTAGCCAAAAAAAAAGCGTGCAGGGGATCTACAGTCAAGGTAGTAGTAGACGCTCGGCTTTCTATAATTATCACATTTTGTATGAAATAAGCTTGCCGAGAGATAGAGCATAGGTGCATGCATCCGGGCACGTTTTCCCTGCAGGACTGACAGCACATGGAATGATCCAATCAAAGATAGTGCTTAGTATTTTGATCTTCAGGCCCATTGGGTTGCATATATTCGACCTGATGAGGCCTGAACCATACATGGCGTGTTGCGTTGCGTTGGTTGCTTTGTTCTCCCCCCAGCAAGTGCGCCATTTGTCCGGCTATTTCCCAAAGAAACAAGAGGGCCCATGTGGACCTAGCCAGGAGGTATCAATTTCTTCTTCTGGAAAAAACCCGTATTTCTTTCTTTTCTTTGTTCCCAATGTGCATTGAGCCAAAACGTCAGAGCGCCCGGTTTGTGTGACATTTTATTTTTGACCAGGGCCCGACAAAGAATTATTACCAGGGTGTACAGTAGTACTCGGTGGCCTTGCTGCCCATATCAAGTTTGAATCAATCCGAAACCACAATTTTGTATGAGAGGTGCTAGTCCACCGAAGAGCATTGACTCCAAAGGCTGTAGATAAACAAAGCCACTTGATATGACCTGTATTTCACATCAATGATGTTGAGTTCCTGCACAGTATTTTTAGTACATTGTAGATCATTGTAGAGTCTTCGCCTTTGTGAAGAACAAAGAATCGTTCCTTGTAGAAAGCAGGCGTTGGGGAGAGAATTTCCAGAAATATGACGTTTTGTTGTTTTCTTGCCTGCATGTCCTGGTGCAATCACACCCCGTGGCGGCAATGATGGTTGGTGACATCTTGATCTGCAAGAAGCCCACACCTGGCTGATGAATCCTGGAAAACTCGAGACTCAACGCGAAAAGCCCACACTGCCTCTGATCATGAGGCTATTTTCATCATCGCTGTTCGTGGAGAATCACAAGGAAGCGTGACAAATTCAGGCTGAGTCAGGCTGTTGAGCTACACTAGTCCATTTCAGGTAATCCGATAGCCGAACCCTGCAAACAGATGACCGGAAAGTCAGGTGACAATGACGGAAAACTGAGCTGAGCCGACCTTCGCCGGATATGCCTTACAGCCGCACCCTTGGATCGACTCCTCCCCTTCTTCTCGTTTCTCCCAGGCACTATCTGTCGTGCTAATCCCACTCTATTATTGTCCTTTCTTTGGACGTCTGAACATCTACTATTTTGCATCTGAAATCTGGTTGGGGGAAATCTCGTCTTCCCACTGCCACATTTGCCCCTTGCCCCGCCACGGTCATCCGGCTTCCACATCCTCCCCGCGAAAAGTGGTAATGACTTTATAAAGCCAGGACTCTTGCCATCGTCCTGGACATCAACCTACCAAGCTACCCCAAACGAACTGAAAAAAATACCAGTCTCTAGTTATTGAGACACGTCGGCGACGACTTTACACACGAAGGACACGAAACACGTCGTGTTCTTTTCAGCCGTGAATAACACAACGGCTCATCTCACCCAAACCTTTCTTCCTTCCAACGAGACATTCTACAACCTATATGTATTGCATCGGAAAGTCATTCAGATCCAGACGATTTTCGAAAGACAGAAAACAAATCAACTCCCAGTGTTCGATTGAGAAATTTCAAAGCCATCAGAACAATCAGAAGTGCATGGACTACACCCAACCGATTCAACCACTCTGCAAGTAAAAATCACCGTTATCGATATCTTCACCATGGCTTGTTATCTTGTTCTTGTCGGTTCTCCTTAAGTGGACTTGGATTCACGCTCGGCTTCACCATGGACTCCCATCTCTTTCTTGGAGGCCCCCGAAGCCATTTTCTCTCGAAATCAGCACAGAACGACTCATTTCTCTCGAACAAACAAAAAAACATACTGTAAAACCACTTACCAAAGCTAGGTGTGGGGAGTTTAGTTTCAAACTTGATCTCGCATCTTTGCATTCTCAAATTCGCACTATTATATTATCAGCAATTGTCCTCAAGATGGACTTGCAAGACGTCAAAATGGGCGAACCCAACATTAACAGAAAATCCTGGGAGTCATTTTCATCTGGATTCTCCAATCTCGAGATCTCGATCTCTCAGGACAGCTGTTACGCCTCGGATGAGGTCTCGGTTGCTTCGAACAACCCGAATAACACGGGTAAACCGACTGTCTCTTCCACGGCACCTGCCTCTGATTCATCTCATCGTACCTATCCAAAGTCTATTTTGAAGAAACCATCCACGGATCTTGAAGACTCAGAATCCGAATCAGGATACGGGTCTGATGCATCTGACTTTGGTTACGATGCTCTATCCGAAGAAAGCGAAGACGATGACGAGGATATGTACGAAGTCGCAGCTTGGGACGACGCCTCGGACATCATGTCAGACACCTACGATGACGACGATGATGATGAATCCCTTGATGGTTCATTCATTGCGTTCGAATTCGAATCTATGGTCAGATTTGACACAAATGTGCACTATATTGAAGCACCAGAACCTTCTGGTGACGAAGGCCCCGATACTGAGATGACCTGTCATGAGATGATGGAACTTGCTCGAAATTCGGGCAGCCTTCAACTTGTTGAGACAGAATACCCGTCAGCAGACCTCATGGATGACGGCGAGGATGACCACAACCATGGCCCCAATGCAGACAGGCCCGAAGAACATACACGCGATGTCGTTGATCTTGACAAACGCATTTTCGTTGCTTACATGAACGGCATCAACGGGATTGCCGATTCCCAATACAAATCACACCTTCGTGCCCGGGTGGACGAGATCAGAATGGGCCGCACACAGCTCCAGCCCATGGAAACAATCAACACCAATGGTGTCTATCTTGAACATGCGCTGAATCATGTTATTGGCGTATTCGGCAATCTTGTGGCCAAGGAAGAGCTTGATGAACTGGTCCACATCAGCGAAGAGAAGGGAGCTCAGGTCCCTTCGGAAAAGACCGAAAATCCCAACCAAGCTCTCTTGGGTAAAATCGAAGGTCTCCTTTCAGAGAGGCTGGCCAATGACCAAGTTGATGTTGGCGAGGACGAGCTGAGCTTTTTTGCAGGCGGCGTTGCTTGTGCCCTCGAAAACGGGAATATCTGCACCTCGGAGTGATAAATCCCGACTACAAAATGATCGATTACGAGAAGCAAAAGCGATGGATTATGGATATAGATATGGATTATGGATAAGAAAATTATAAAAGACCACAAAAAAAATGAGTGATTGACTCGCTTGAAGCGAGGATGGATTAAATTAGGTATCTTTGAGGGCGTTTATATTTAGTGAGCGACTGTGCTTGATGAAAAGTTGCTACGAGTTACGAGAATTTCGCGTTTAATTGATTTTATTTCTTATTATACTCTGAGAGTGTCCGTAGTATTGAAGTTATTTCTGCAGTAGTCGTAAGCAGTCTGCCGTTGGGAAGCCGGCAGATGAAGATAATCGGTATTGATTACTCCATACTCCCGTCTCTCTGGGGTCGGTTAGACTATTACCATACTGGGCAGAACCACCATTATTGTTCATTTCTATCGTTCGTTCATACCGGATATTATCCACCCCCCCTTTTCTCTGATGAACATTACAGTGGAGTGGACGACTGACGGACTTGAGCGGCACCCGACCGGCGCATGCAGATCAACGCATCAGGCCGCGAAAGAGCGACAGTGGACACGAATGGGATGATTGTTATTTACGGGCGATGACAACTGGTGCTATTTTGAACTTGATTTTGAGAATTGACATAAAAGTAAGTACCTATGTAAGCAAGGGGAAACTGAGTCAGGAGTACAGCAAGACAAGTTGGGGGCATAAAAGTAGTCTGACATATTCTGCAGCCAGAAGACAGTCTAATGAATCGGAGAACGTTTATTTTAATAACTAACTGACTCGGAAGGAAAAGAAAAAGAAAAGAAAAGAAGAAAGTGTATTTCGTACGAGGGACCCGAATGGATGTTGACGTTGAATCATGCATTGATATGCAGGTGAGACTTGCAGTCCGACCTGACAGGGATATATTCTGGACATAAATGACCAGCCATAGCCACATACGATGATACGAACTCGAGATGATCACAACAGGAGTAGTAGCCAACTGCTGCGCCTTGTGAGATGTAACGATAATCAGTGCTGATTGTTGTTCAGCCTTGTTGGTGGTGGGATTTTGTCGTTGCCTTGGATATTTAAAATATCTGTTATTCTACTGTCTAGGGATCCATGAGATGGATACATGTAGCCGAATAGAACTAATTAATATATTAATTATTCCAGAAGCCACAGCCACTCGGTACTCTGGCAGTCTAGCAGTCTAGTTCACAGCAAAGATATCCACCAGAAATGATATCACACCGCTGTTATCTGATATTGGCCTGACCGAGGCTGAACCACTGGATTGGTACCAACAACCAGAGCAGTTTACTACCTGCTTCCTTGGTAGTAGTGGTATTCTGTTGAACAATTACTCTAAATAGTTATTCTAGAGTGCTGGGAATGAATCTTCATATCCATGGATCAAAGAAATCTCAGCAGATGCAAATGAACATTCTCCAATTTTCCACAGTGGGGCATTCTCACTGCGTATGGTAGCCACATGGTGGTGATCCACCTGTTGATTTGCAGAAGAAGCAGAACAGAATCACAGACACAGTACTATGTACAGAGTAATAGAGATAATAAAATGCATACGTGGATACTCAAAAGTAGGTTGTCTCAGTGTCAATCAGTCAAAAGCACATGCACTTCTACTACCTCCCTATTCGAGTCTTCTGGGACAGATTTGGTCGGATATCCCGTACCGGAAATACATGACCATTTTTCCATTTTTTCATCGAGAACAGACTATCTGCCCCTAGAAAGTGGAGCACAACGACAAACAATCAACACCCCCAAAAAAAAAAAAAAAAAAAAAAAAGCGATCGAATGAGAAACAAGGTTTGGCCTCCTATTAGGCTGGAAGACAGCCAACTATTACCTCAGACAACCCAAGCTGTTCCTTGGTTCTCGGATCAATAGTCTCAAATCGACGATGGGGGAAACCTCCGAGAGGGACTATCATCTGTCCTCGTAATCTATTGACTTGCGATGAAAGAGATGAACTGATGAAGGGTAATAAATTGGACAAGATGAAAGAACAAAGATATAAAAAGAAGAAAAGCAATTCTGCGGGCGATGAAAACGTCGCAGCAAAAGAAAGCAATTGCAGGGTCTGAGGGTCGGTTAGGTTGGACCTAAAGTGTTCCATGGCTTCCATTGGCTGTTTCGGCCCCTTTTGCTTCCCCTGTCCTGGGACGTTGGTGATACACACCCTGGTACATAGTAGAGTATCGAGATACAGTAGAGAGATACAGAGTACAGTAACTACCTAGAGAGAGAGTAGAGATACAGAGAGTGGAGGGAGAGAAGGATCGTACCTGATAGAACTCTGGATAATACTGAATGCATCCATGGATCGCCTCGAACAACTCGAATATCAGTGGCAATACGTTCCCCGTTGTCGATCAGGACAGGGACCTCGTGCCTGGTGAAACTGTGGCCGCCTCTACTCGTGCTTCTCTCCACCCACCCGTCCAGTTTCACCCAGAGGGAAAAAATTACACCTGCGCTATCGGCTGTCCACCCCGACAACACGAATTCATATGGCTCCACCTCTCCTTATTCTCGTCCGGCTGTCTATCTGTCAGTCCGTCTGTCGCTCGTCTTTTCTTTCTTCTTGTCGCCTTCAGCTCCCTTTGTGTTGCTGGTTGCTGTATCTTTCTTGACGAGTCAGTCGGTGTTCCGTCATTTACTGACAGGGCTATATACTACTGTCTGTCGGCCTCCTGACTGCTTCTTTACCCTTTCTTTCATTTCTTTATTTCCCTTACATTTCCTTTCTCTTATGACGCTATAATACCAGCCTGTGTGATGAGATGAATGAATATCACCTAATAAATCTCACGGGTATGTCTATCATTCCCTGTACTACTACTGGGTTTGAGTGCCTCCTACAGCAGGGGTGGGCTGTGTAAGAATGCAAAGCAAGCTGACCAGACACATCCAATCGGCAGAATGATCTAGTATTTGATTTACGTTGGGATCCCTTTGAAACCAAAATAATATCCTTTCAGCCATTTCTCCTTCCATCAAGGACGGGAAAATGGCGACAATACTTCCCTCCAAAGGAACTGAGTCTTTCGACTTGGGCGTTGCCCGTTCGCGCAGTACCAGCATGTCCAGCGATTCGCAACTTCCTCGGAGCAACCTGTTTGCTCCCCCACCCGTCAATCCCCCGCCGGCCTTTATCGCATCATCTGCCGCCTCGCAAATCATCACCGCAGACCAGGAATTCAACACGGCCGATTTTGTAGCCGAAGATGAAAGCGGCGCAGGTGCGAGCGCTCTCGTCACCCCTGCAGCTCTCGGGCTCTTGAACGGGTTTCTTGACCATCTCCTTTTCAATATTTTGGCAGCGTCCAAATCGACACAATTAACATCCATCCGACCAGCGGTGGCCGAGGTGTTGAAACCCCGGCTCGCGAAAGAGGTTGTCTCTGCCGCAGATGACGAACTGAATGAGTACATGGGCGGCGCGGAAAATGAACAATATGACTTCCGCGGGGGTCAGGAACCCGCCGGGGAATTTGACCTGCTTCGCTCGTGGAAATTGACCCGTCTGCGCTGCATGGTGTACACACGGTTGGGTGATATGGAGGAGGACGACGAGGATGAGTACATCGCGCAAGATGGCCTTGTCGATCGAGAAGGTGCTCCGCGGAGATTCACCAGCCACGAAGGTAACATCACTCCCGCGGCTGCCATCTTCCTCACCTCCATTATCGAATACCTCGGTGAGCAGGGGTTGGTGATCGCCGGTGAAACGGCCCGGTCTCGATTGGCAACGCGACTCGGCGTTGAGCACGACGAGGTCACCGAATCGGGCGCGGAGCGAGGCAGTATGAACCGCCTTGTGGTGGAAGATCATGACATGGAAAAATTGGCCTTGAATGCGACTCTGGGAAGACTTTGGCGCACATGGAGAAAACGTCTTCGCGCGCCCACTCTTTCCCGCACTGTCTCTAGGGAATCATTTATGCGCCGTAACATCACAAACCCGACCCTTGCTGGTAGTCGCAAGAGCAGCATCGTCACCATCGATGAGATGCAGCCACACTCTGTCGAATCGCAAGCCACTGAACCCAAAGAGCTTGACCCCGCCTCCATCCCACTGCCGATGAGCGAGCACGATGTCAAGGAAATTGAGATCCCGGGATTTCACGCCGACATAGATGGCGAGATCCAGACTATGCAGGCCGTGGTCGCCCACAAAGTTCGTCCCAGGAGTTTGATGGTCCTCTGTTCGCCCTCCACTTCTTCACCAAGATCACCATCATCCATGACAAGCTCTCCCGTTACTCCAATCCAGATCGGAAAAACGCGCCATGCCCGATCAAGATCTTTGCCCAACGCCTCCTCTGACGCACAGAGCGCCCCGGAAGGTGAAAACACCCTTGCTCAAGCCTCTCCCACCCCGTCTGAAGAACGACGAAGACTGGAAACCATGTATGAGCACGAGGAACCAGTAGAATCTACTGAGCTCAAGGCGGCTGTCGCTTCCAAGTCGCAGCAAGGCGAAGTCACGACAGAGGAGGGATTGAGCAGTGCTGCCAAACAGAAAAAGAGTCGTGATTTGGAAGCCCCTATTACATCCCCACAGACTGATGCATCGTCGCTTGAAGTTGCAACTAGTCAAATCAGTGGCGCACAGACTTCAGCTGAGGGCATGAGCGATCGGCAACAAGAAGATTCAGAGGAGATTTTTGAAGGGCGCGGAATGTGCGAAAAACCCCCGAAGCTGGTTTCTATACAACGACCTAAGCGAAAATCCAGCAGGGATCCGTCGAAAAGAGAAGACAGGTCAATTTCTTCATCTGTGGCCAGCGAACCAGCGGTACAGACTGTCGCTGAAGATCGGCCGCCAACGCAAGGGGGAGGAGACTCCCCACCAGTGCAGCACGCCGTCAGTGATAACAATGCTCCTAAAGAACCCTCCGAATCAGTTGCCTCTTCCACCACATCCCCTGCCCCTCAAACTTTTCTCGCAAATGATGACGATGACGACGACGATAATGACTCCGTGGCTGTGGCCAGCAGTCCAGTTCAGGACCTGGCGAGTATTTCAGAACCCGGTAGACCCGCCTCTGGTGAAAGCGGACACTCTGAACGCTCGCGGACTCGACCAAAGCCCAGCCCTTTGTCTCTCACAACATCAAGCTTGCATAGTCAAGGACGGTCAAGCCCGACAGTAACAACACCTGGAACCGAACGAGCAGCTGTTCAACGCTTGTCATCCCGACCATCGACATCAATGGCCTCTACCTACTCCAGATCTCGTCGATCAGATAGCTTCAGCAGCGCCCGTGAAAAACGCCCAGTTACGGCCGGATCAACCACATCTCAAGTTTCGCACAAACTGAAAGGCCTTATTAGCCGACCACAGGGCGATTCCGGCTCTACGCGCGTTCGAAGCTCCTCTGAGACAAGTCGAGCCTCTGCTGATAGCGGGGAATCGGCGTACGCTGATAGATCTGGATTGGATAAGTTGATCCGCAGCGATGAAACGATTCACTTCACCCTCACACCGAGGAGCATGAGGGAGATGGAGGTAAGTAGACTATACATCAGATCATTTCTGGAACGTTATCGCTGACTTGCGCTATTCAGATACCTGATTCGCCCCGATGGAGAGCTAATCGTTCGGACACTGCGGACTTGGCTGACTTCCTAAAAAATACACCTCCCCCCGGAGATGAATTGCGACCGCGAACATCTAACACCTCTTCTAGAGGAACATTGGATTTCCCACCGGTTTCCAAATCCAAATCCTCCGATCTACCTAAACACAAACCCATTATTCAAGAGCCTCGCTCGAGCCTGGGGCAAAAACCGAGACTGGGCGCGGCACGGGATGCAAGAGCGACCAATGGATCAACTCGTGATTTTGCCGACTTTCTCAAGTCTACCGGCCCTGATGGCCCTGCTACTCCCCGAAGCGTGCCTGATGGTGCCCAGTCCCCGCGCTCGCGTCGGCTCTCGGACGCTACTATCATATCCAAGAAATTTTCGCGGCCTGCAAGCGCTCTATCGAAGGACGCGGCTTCAACTCGGAGTAGCCCAAAGCTGCAGGCTCGCCCGGCCGCAGCTGCAAAGAGTGAGCAAACCTCGGACCTAATAGACTTCATTCGCGAAGGACCACCGATGTCAGGAGCTCATCGCATTCCTCGTACAGTTGCTCCTTTCCGGAATACAATGGACTCAGATGACTTGCGGCAATTTGACTCTGAACAACCTGAGCAAGAGCCCACTACCAGAGGCTCGGTTGCCAGCACTCAAGATGAGTCCGTGACGAACAAGTCCCTTGCCTCATTTGGATCACGTACTGGACTTCTCGATTCTGCCGCCCGCACGAACGCCCAAGCAGCGCCTATCAAACAGGCACCGCCGCCTTCAAGTGGCGCAAATGAATTTGACGACCCCTTCCCAGTGCGGAAACAACGCCGAGTGCCAGACCCCTACGCCATTGACTCTGATGATGAAGATGACGATGAGTTGGAAGAGCTCCTAGAGCCGTCAAAACCGAAGCGAGAGGAAGAGAGCTTGATTGACTTCCTGCGTAATGCTCCTCCGCCCGAGTCGGACACGCCGCCGCAGCCTCTGGCCATCGATGTATCATCATACAAGAGCTCTAGCCTTGCAAACCCGTCCTCTATGAAGGCACGCTTTCTTCGCACCACTGGTGGCTCCTCGAAGTCTTCCACACGACAAGACTCCGGTAACTTTTCAGCCGGTCAATCAAACTATGCTGTGAAGGTTGGCCAGGAGCGGGGTGCAGGAGCTGCAGTCCATGTCACTCACGGTACACCATCTGCTCAGTCCCAGAGACAGACTGATACCAGCGCACTGGCCGACTTCCTTAGGAACACTGGACCCCCGGAGCCTCCAGCTAGAGCTGCATCCTCTCTTGCAGGCAGCAAGAAAGAATCAACAAACACTCTTTCTCGGCTCTTTGCCCGTCGGAAGAAGGTCGAGGCCTAATGTATTCCTCTTCCTGTCTTTCTTTCTCCTTATTTTTTTCTTTTCATCTCATTTCCTTTCCCAATTTCTGCTTTCACCCTTGAGTCTGTTGAGATCATGAAACGACTACGTAACTGGCTGGTGTCGTGCATCTTTGAGCGTTTTAAGCCAGTGTGATGATAAATTGTCTATTTCCAGTCCACGCTATATTCCCTTTCTATTCTGAGTTCCTCACTCTTTTTTCTTTTTCTTTGCAGACGATCTCGAGTCCATACCTTTTCCACCTTATATCCAGCCTATGGTTTTCTTCGTCTTTGATATTCTCTGGCAATATATCCCCTTTTTTTCTTTTCAGATTCATATGTTTTTCTTTTTTCAAAGAACATCTGGGATTCTTGGATACCAATGGTATGCATTTTGTTTTGGATTTTCAGCGTTTGGGATACTTATCTTGGTGGAACTGTCTATGATTTTCTTTTCTATACTATTCTTGGGATTACTAGTACTGTACATAAAAGCTTAGAGCTAAACTCAACGAAATCTACTACCCTCACGAAATGGCTTTGTCCCATAACGTATTTTCCAAGATAACAACAATAGATGACAAGTAAACAATATCATTGTCCACATAAAACGCGTGCCTGACTTGGTGTTTTGTTGTCCCAAACCTGCCCGGAACATCGTTGATCCCGCACCTGCAGGACCCCTTAGCAGCGGCGTGGCATCAGCAGCTCTCCCGAGCACCCTCAATCAAGACATTTCCAATTAACCTCACCGTCCGCCCCGGCGAACAGATTCCCTAACATCTCCATTGACAATGGGGGCTTCCGGATTCAACATGGGGGCTATCCTCGGTCTCTTCCTTCTCGTCGTTCAGCTTGCCTCTGCGCTCAAGTTCGATTTGCCCGCCATCTCCGGCCACAACGTCAAGAACGAACGATGCATTCGCAATTTCGTCTTCAAGGACCAGCTCGTCGTGGTCACTGCTATTGTGGATGGTCAGAAGGGTGATGGACAGTCTGTGAACATGCACGTATGTTGGAAATCTATACCCAGGAAGGGTGGTGGAAAGCACAGGTGTGCTTTTGCTAGTATATGTGCCTTGGGGCTAATGGGGTTCTGTACAGATCAAGGATTCGCTCGGTAACGACCACGGTCGTCCCAAGGATATTGTGGGAGAGACTCGACAGGCGTTTACTTCGCCCTCGGACACCGCTTTCGATGTGTGCTTTGAAAACCTGCTTGTTTCTCGTAGTAAGTCCGCCCTGCAATCAATCATCCGATTGTTCTGCGGAAGACCATTTGCTAACTATTTTGCTTTTATCTAGACGCCGTCTCGAACCCCCACCGCGCCATTGAACTCGACATTGATATTGGCGCTGATGCCCGTGACTGGTCTAGCATTCAAGTCCAGGAGAAGCTCAAGCCCGTCGAGGCGGACCTCCGTCGCATTGAAGAGATGGTCGGGGAGATTGTTAACGAGATGGAATACCTCCGCGCCCGTGAGCAGAGACTCCGCGATACCAACGAGAGCACCAACGAGCGTGTCAAGTGGTTTGCGTTCGGTACTATGGGCATGTTGGTTGGTTTGGGTGCTTGGCAGGTGGTGTACTTGCGGGCTTACTTCCGGTATGTGTCTTCTTTCTTTGTTACTTCTTTCTTTGTTAGATGTGGATTGGATTGTTGCTAACTGTTTACTTTTCTTTAGATCCAAGCACCTTATCTAGATTGTTTGATTTCAGGTTTCTCTTGCCCAGTGTGGAACGGTTTAATGATTGTTTTAAACTTGTTTTTATGGAAAAGACGGAGTTTTTTCAATTACACCGGTTGAGTGTCTTTGAGCTTATGTAGTCTTGATATCTTTTCACGGCATATTGTTTACATATTTATGACTCCTATGATAAAATATACTTGTCTGGTCAATTCTACTGCGGGGTCCAATCCATAGTAACTACCCAAACTAATGCCTAATTCA
The DNA here is from genome assembly GCA_019976455.1 of Aspergillus sp. 'subgen. Cremei'. Classification (NCBI taxonomy): domain Eukaryota; kingdom Fungi; phylum Ascomycota; class Eurotiomycetes; order Eurotiales; family Aspergillaceae; genus Aspergillus; species Aspergillus sp. 'subgen. Cremei'. Next base: position 1,197,998 of record JAFBMR010000006.1, read on the forward strand.
ATCAGTGTATATCAGTAAGAGTGAAACCTGCCTGATCTCATCTCAAACATATCTCTACTCAATTACAACCATGTCCCTCTCAAAACAATACAAAAAAAAAGCTTCATATCCCTCGAATCAGACCCGGACATATTCAACACCTTAATACATGAACTTGGAGTCTCCCCTCGCCTCCAATGCATTGACGTCTACTCGATCCATGACCGTCCCATCGAGGCTCCGATAAAAGCTCTGATTCTGAATATCCCAGACTGCGATGCTTACGATAGTAGAGATATGAGTGTTGCGATGCCCGAAGATGAGAAGATCGTCTGGATGCCGCAGACTATTGATAATGCTTGTGGGTTGATTGCTATTTTGCATGCTGGCTGTTTGAATTAAATGGAGTAAGGATTGATCTGCCATGGTTCAGAAGAGCTAGATGTTTGGGACCATAAAGCCGATCACTTAGTGGACTCTGAGCCACAAGTGAATGTCCATTGCTCAGCTCCCGGCTGTATCATGCCCTATCCAGACAGTGTCAATGAGAAGGCCAATCCCAGTGACCTTTAAAGGGCGGCATCAAGATAGCGAAGATATCTCCTGTAGGATAAATTATATACTGCTGGATTTAGATCATCCAGCTTAACACTGCACATAAATTTAGGATGTTTTAACCTGATGAGTATTATTACCCTGCATAAACACCTGATGAAGTCATGTTGGCTTTGGTTATAATAGATATGATTTACTTCCTAAATAAATAACTGGATACTGCAAATTTTAGGATGCTTGGATGATTTTCTGCACTAGCCAAATGCGGTATAGGAGTAGTGCTCCTGTTCCAGATTCTTGGAGTCTACATATCAGGGCTGATTCTCACCGTTCTTGCTTTGTTTTCTTTTCCTTTTCTACGAGCGCTTGTTCTAGGCCAACGCAAGCAGCGAAATCGCAAGTAAACAGTTATTCTTTCTATCATTGCTGGCGTCTTCATCCCCTTTCCCATAAATCAACTTGAACCTGAATATGGGTAGTCGTTTCATTCCATCCATTTTACAACCGGACTTCACATGGCCGCAGCCAGTGCGAAGTACCATTTCGCAGAGTACTCCTCCAGTGCCCCGGATACCAAGCAAAGCCATTCGAATAGCCTGGGGCATTCTTCACAAGGCGCTATATCACTTATCACAATGGTATTGCTCTTGGTTCCATATTATGTTTGATGCCAATATCCTGCAATTACCTTTCGGGCTCGTTATGAAATGGACAGACCGGACGAGCATAGAGGAAGCTGTTGCAATGCATATGGCCAGAGCTGCTGGTATGCCTGTCCCGAAAGTATTATGTTACGGGGAGCATCCAAATGCTCCCTTTAACCGGAAGTTTTCAATCCTAATGACGAGGTTGCCTGGTGTGGCCCTTGAAAACTCAAGATATCAGTTAGAAATCGATGCTGAGGGCCCATGGCTGAGTGAGTTAAAGACCTGCGTACATTCTATGCGTTCATGGTTCCCACCTGATCAAAGTTCTATCCATTCTCCAATTGGGACCTCTATACGAAGCTCACGGGTTCCTGGTCACGTCATGGGCCCTTTCATAAGTGAGCGGGAATTTTATGACTATCTTTTTAGTCCTGCTTCTAGTCACGCATTTGAATCGCCTGCGGAATATGAGCAGACTTTATTATGCGCGAAGAAACTACAACAACGTCCCTACCGAATTACGTTCACCCATGGAGATTTCAAGGCACATAACATCCTCGTTGGAGATGATGGGCATTTATCTGGGTTTCTTGATTGGGAGTCTGCAGGCTGGTATCCTGAATACTGGGAGTTTACAACAGCAATGCGTTTCGGACAAGGAAGTTGGTGGTTCCAAGTAGCTTCTTGGATTGGGGGGGAGCAATACTCTGAAGAACTAGCCTCTGATGTTGCTTTGAACCTGTTGACAGTTGACTCTTATATAGCCTTCTAATCCGGCGTGGGTGAAGATCCCACTACCAAGGTACCAGACCACCCAATTAGAAAGGGTACGTGTCGACGTTATGGAAAACTAACAAGGCAGAGGAATTTTAAATTATAGAAAGCAACCATCAGTCACAAAGTGCAAGAAAATCCGTAGCGACAAACAGTAAACACGACAGCAGGAACATATAGATAACATTGTTTGAATTAGATGGAGAAGCGCAGGGACCGATCTGCCATGGTTCTGAAGAGCTAGATTGGGACCATGGAATGGCGAAGATCAAGGAGAGATATATCCGGGATAATTAGGGGCTAGCATTTAGTCTTCTGGCTTTGTATGAAAGCGAAGATCCTTGATGATATCGAAATAGAGACCGGTTTGATGTTGCAAATGCATGCGCATCGGTTGGTGTTTGGCAGATGCAAACACGGCAAACACAAGAAATGACACCGGATGATGTCAATCCCGTCATTGAATTATTCATCCATATTGTTCGCAAGACCATCCCCGGATGATAACTCTGGCGGATTCGATTTCCCCGACTTTCTCTCTAGAATCTTTTCTTCAAATTATTCAATTGAGAGAAAGAGATTTATGCAATGGCCGCCCCACGACTCATCACTCGCTTCTTGCGACCTTCTACTCCCTCCCTCCCCTTCACCACCTTCACCCGCTCCTTCGGAAGCTCGGCTGTTCACCATAAAGACAACAGCAATGTGAACGATCGCGCCCCCTCGACGGCGCCTGCGCACCGTGAGAACCAGACCTCCAAGCCCCCGAATCAGTTCGTCCCGAACACCACATCGACCATGACCAGGGACTTCCCCAATATCGGCAAAAAGGCCTGCGCCGCCGGATATGTTGAACTCGGTCGACCCGAACTACAGGCCTGCCGATCCGTACCCAGGAAAGGTTGAGCATTTCACTGGCGGTAGACAGACGCCTGGTGCGCAGAAGCCGGAGCTGGGTGTTGGTGAGATGGAGGGTATTACCTTCAAGGTTGAGCCGCTTAAGCGGAAGGGCGAGGATCCGGCGACCATGAGAGCTCGGTTATTGTGTTTGTTTCCCCTGCCACCCAAAGGAGAAAGAATAGGATGTTAATAGATGCTCAGACCAAAGCCGTAAACGGGGTATCCTCGAGTCCGATCTCCTCCTTTCCACATTTGCCGATGTCTACCTTGCCGACATGACACCCGAGCAACTGCAGGAGTACGACCGTTTCCTCGACGAGAATGACTGGGATATTTACTACTGGGCCACCCAGGACCCACCAACAGAAGAATCGCCAGCCGAAGACACCCTAACAGAGACCTGGAAGCGCACCGGCGCCAAGAGCGGCGAGTGGAAGCAGACCATCGGTGCCTTTAAGGCGGCATACCGACCTGTGCCGACACGTTGGGCCGAGTCGGATGTCCTGGCTCTGCTGAGGCAACATGTGCGTGACAAGAGCGCGACTGGATTCCACTCTGCGAAGAATAAGAAGACTGCGGGTGGTGGGCTTGGAAGAATGCCCAACGTCCAGATCTTTGACTAGAGAGGCGGGCTAATCATTCTTCTTCTTTGGAAAGCGTTATACAAAAGGGTTATATTTCGATACTGCATTTGTGCCTTGGGGCTTGTATAATACGCAATTGATCTTTTGCAATATGTACCATTTGAATGATATTGTCTTTGAATGTTGGTTCTTTAACATCATAGCTGTCTGCTGGCTGTCTTGGGGCATGTATATCGATGCTGTGACAGGCCTGCAGAAGACAGTTGACCCACTATTTCGTAGAATATGCATGACTGATCAAGTCGATTTACTTGAAAGTCATGAGAAGATCATCCGATAGCACATCTTGTTCGAGTATGAATAACGTTATGCTAGACATAGACGTATAGACCTTGATGATAGGTTTACTTTCAGTTAATAACATCAAGATACAGCACTCTTTTGAGTAACCCATAAACTTATGGAATAAATTATGACTAAAAATATAGATCGCTACATACTTAGTAGTTAGTAGAGCATCTCGATATCTAGATCTATATATCACGTGACTCGCTTAGGCTTAGGGCTTATGGGCCACACAATGAGCGGAACGGCGGGTGCGTTAGGGCTTAGGCGTGCTCTCTGCTCCTCCTCCTCGACGCTGTGATTTTATCCCAGCCCCAGAGTCAACGACAATTGCTCCGCCCGCGTTCAACCTCCTCCTCTCTCCTCTCGCGGTCCCTTCATCGTCTCCCAGACTCCGATCATGGCTGAGCAGCTGGTCCTTCGCGGAACCCTCGAGGGTCACAATGGCTGGGTTACTTCCCTGGCTACCTCTCTGGAGAAGTAAGGGAACCACCGAAATTATACCCTGAAGAAAAGATGGCGATAATGGTTGAATATGGACAATTGGATTCTGACTTGATTTTTTTCCTTCGATTTTAGCCCCAACATGCTGCTTTCTGGCAGTCGCGACAAGACTCTGATCATCTGGAACCTTACCCGCGACGAGGAGGCCTACGGTTACCCCAAGCGCTCCCTCGAAGGTCACTCCCACATCGTTTCTGACTGTGTATGCTTGCTCCGATCCACAACCCTTTTGAAAAAAGAGACCGGGAAAGAGAACCGGAAGGAAACATGAAAATCATGAGATAAGGATGATTTGGCTGACCGCGGTTATCTATGCAGGTCATCTCCTCTGACGGCGCCTACGCTCTGTCCGCCTCGTGGGACAAGTCTCTCCGTCTTTGGGAGCTCGCCACTGGAAACACCACCCGCAGCTTCGTTGGCCACACCAACGATGTTCTCTCCGTTTCCTTCTCTGCCGACAACCGTCAGATCGTCTCCGCCTCGCGTGACCGCAGCATCAAGTTGTGGAACACCCTCGGTGACTGCAAGTTCACCATCACCGACAAGGGCCACACCGACTGGGTGTCTTGCGTCCGCTTCAGCCCCAACCCCCAGAACCCCGTCATCGTCTCCGCTGGCTGGGACAAGCTCGTGAAGGTATGCTTTGAAAATCTCGATTTTTGCCCCTCCAAAACTGCCCCCATTGTTCAAATGATGTTTGCATATCTACGTATTTGCTACTTCAGAGCCTTCTGGCCATGAGACAACCATTCACCCAATGCCTGATGAACGACTTGACAATTTTTTGTTGCTGCTGTTACATGCAAAACCAGCTTTTGTTTTTCCACAATGCTTGAGTGAAGCTAACGGAAAATTTCAATCAGGTTTGGGAGCTCGCTTCCTGCCGCCTCCAGACCGACCACATCGGTCACTCCGGCTACATCAACACCGTCACCATCTCCCCCGACGGATCCCTCTGCGCCTCCGGTGGCAAGGACGGTACCACCATGCTCTGGGACCTTAACGAGTCCAAGCACCTCTACTCTCTCCACGCCGGTGACGAGATCCACGCACTCGTCTTCTCCCCCAACCGCTACTGGCTCTGCGCTGCCACCACCACCAGCATCACCATCTTCGACCTCGAGAAGAAGAGCAAGGTTGATGAGCTCAAGCCCGAGTACGTCGAGAAGGGCAAGAAGGCCCGTGACCCCGAGTGTATCTCGCTGGCCTGGAGCGCCGATGGCCAGACTCTGTTCGCTGGTTACACTGACAACAAGATCCGTGCTTGGGGTGTCATGTCGAGGGCATAAATGTGAGGATGAGCGATGACGGAGGAGAGGAAATCTTTTTTGAAACAAAAAAAAGGGCAGGCATTGGTTGGGATGTATGAGCCATGAGCAATGAAGCACTTCTGGGCCGAGCCCCATTTTCGAGTCTCCGGCCCCAGGGTTTTTCTGACATGTCTAGCTTACTCGATTCGTCATAACTCCGAATGTCTGGAATCTTGTGAAGGATGGCATGCGATGTTCTAATACCATTTAAGAAAGGCATCATAAAAAAATTTTCCTATTTCTTAAAAAGCGTTTTTCGCGTGCCTTACCCCTCCACACCCCTCCCCTTGTCCCCAGATGCCCTTGATATCATTATCAGTCAGTCTCTTGTATTCTCTTTGATACTCCAAAGTACATCTTGATTTCATTTGCTTTGCATTGTATCCTTGTAACTCGTAACGATGGAAGAAAAATCCTTTCGTGATACTAAGTTTTTTATCATTTTGGGAGATGTTAGATCGATATATCCTTTCTTCTATAATAAAAACCGTACTATACAGGTGTCTTCTTTACCTTATTGCTCTTTGTGTTCCTTTTGCTGTTTTTCTTTCTCCGTTATCCTCTTCAATCCATCCTTTGAAACCATCAAGCCCTCCTCGCCCGCCTCGTCCTGGAACTTTTCAAACATACGCTTCGACTCATCGAAGTACTTCCGGGCCTCGCCCAACTTATTCTGTGCCTCGAAAAGTTCACCAAGGTTATATTTGGCCGCGGCACAGCCCAAGTCACAAAACTCATTCTTGATTGACTTGTCGATCTTAGAGTCAACCTCGATGGTTTTCTTGCACCACTGCTTGGCGGCCTCAATCGCTTGATCTTTCGTGATGCCAGGCTGCGGGCGCCATTTATTCGTAACCTGTCCACCCATCGCTGTGGAAATGCCGTTGAGAAGTATGACTTGCTTGCAGGATGGTGAGTTGCCTTCTTCAATGCGAACCAGCTCCAACGAACGCATGCAGAGTGGAATGCCGAGCTCGTACTTTTCCTGTTTCACGTAGGTGAAGCCAAGGTCTTGCAAAGCGGCTGCGATCTCAGTCCGGTTCAACCATGTGCTCTGGTCCTCTGTCTCCAATCCACCACCAATAGGGAGTCCCAGGCTTTCACGACGGCGTAGTTCCTTCAAACTCAGTTCAACCGCGGCGACCAGGGACTCTTCGGCCTTCTTCTCATCCTGGATGTAATCGCTTGAATACAGTTCCGCCAGGTGCATTTGCATGCCCACAACCTTCTTCAAAGCCTTGTCGCGCTGGAGATTTTCATACTCTTCCAGCTGTCTGAGCCTTTCCTCTGTCGCCAAAATCTCTGGGTCGTTGATTTGAATAGTGCTCTTCGTCTCGGTCTCTGCTTTATCTTGAGCCTCCTTCTTCACGGTTTCATTCTTTTTCCTTCCGTCTTCGATCCACTTCTGTGTCTCCTTCTTGGTACGCTCGAGCACTTCGATTGCAGGCTTCATCAGTCCAGCGTCCTCCAACATCTTTGACACCGCGATTTTAATTCCCAGCACCTCATCCGAGAATGGATGCATTCCCATCTCGCTAGCAATCTTCAATGCATCCTTATATGCCTTGAGTGCCTTGTGCGGGTTGAGATCGATATCCGTATAGTAAACAGCTGTCCGGAGCGCGTCGGCGACCGGGGGTGGGAATTTCTGGTACTGAGGGCCGACGTAGACGACTTCGACAAAGGCAATGTAGGTAAATATCAAAGCTGCTCCGATGGTAGATATGATGGCGAGCGGTAGGAGAATGGGGTTCTTGCGCCAGATTCCCTTCGAAGCTTCCCGGAAGCCAAGTTTCATTCGCTGAGAAAAGGAGATATTGCGAGTTTGAGAACCAGCATATCTTGTCAAAAGCGGGAAGGATGATTGCCGAGGATTGGTTTTGCCAAATCTAGAATGGATTGCTGGTCGAGTACCGCTGCATATTGATCGATTTAAGGATTGGTGGTGTTTTAAGGCTTTGGGCGCAGAGGCGCTAACGCGCCGCGCTGCTGCACTAAACATTCTCTTTTTCTGTTTTGTTTAATCTTCAGGCGTTATATCGTGAGAATTAACAAATTTATGAAATGAAAGGAGATGACAATGGCAGTCTGTGGGGTGGAATGGACTTTCAAAGTTGAGGGTGGGAGGAAAGAAATTGGGGTGATCCCGCCAGCCAGAAGAAGCTCCTTGGTCCAAGCGCCTCTTCGCCGATATGACGTCGGAATCATCGACCTTGGGGCATTTCCACCAACACCCTAACAAGAGATGTCTTTTTCAAAATATTGCGATCTTTGTATGACTGACGCCTATTTAATCTAATTCACCTGCTACTTGAGTTCCGAAATGTGTGGGCGATATGCTCTGGGAGTGGTACGTGCCGGGATCTTTCGCATGTGAAGCACTGGGCTAACTGGGTCAATTTGTGCAATAACAGCGTATGGCCTTCGTTCAGCAGCGTATGCGGGAACAGGGAATGCCAGTAAACGAAGCCCCTGAAGATGACGAAGTAAGAGAGACCTATAACTTTGCGCCAGGCAACATCGGCGCAGTCTATCGAGCCGACGACGGTCCTTACCGCGGTCATGGCAATCCAGAAGAGCAAGATGGCACAGACAGCCCAGAGCAGCAATCACTGGCACGCACAGATCCGGTTCATGAAAAGGAACCCACATACAAGCTTCAAAGTATGAAATGGGGACTTATTCCGTTTTGGACCAAGCGCCAGCCGGACTATGGTTCTTTGATGCGAACTATCAACTGTCGCGACGACTCTTTGATCGATGACAAGGGAATGTGGACATCTATGAAACGGAAGAAGCGATGCGTCGTGGTCTGTCAGGGGTTTTATGAATGGTTGAAAAAGGGACCAGGAGGGAAGGAGAAGGTCCCGCATTATATCAAGCGTAAGGACGGTGACTTGATGTATTTTGCAGGACTCTGGGATAGTGTTTCGTATCAAGGTAAGATGCTTGAGTTTGAGTGCATCTCAGACATGAAACCCTATCGAGAGTTTCGCACTACTGGGCTAACATGTATTCGACATAGAATCTGAAGAGAAGCTATATACATACACCATTATCACGACATCGTCAAATCCTTACTTGAAATTCCTTCATGATCGAATGCCAGTGATACTAGAGCCTGGAAGCGACGCAATGAAGGCATGGTTGGATCCCAGCAAAACGACATGGTCAAAGGAACTACAGTCTATACTAAAGCCATATGAGGGTGAACTGGAATGCTATGCTGTTCCCAAAGAAGTCGGAAAGGTAGGGAACAATTCGCCCGATTTCATAGTCCCGGTCAGCAGCAAGGAGAATAAGAGCAATATTGCGAACTTCTTTGCAAATGCGAAGAAAAAGGATAAGGGCGAGCCGCAAGTCAAGACAGAAGTTGCAGATGCCAAGGCACCAGAAAACGACCCTAGTTTGTTCGAGCAGAAAATCATGAAGGACAAAAATGAACAACGTACCACACAGGATGGTGAGTGGAGTGAGGACAACGCTCCGGTGCCTGTACCGGGTGTTAAGAGAGACCGTCCTCTAGAAGACCCTGGTGATATTGGCGGCGAGGATATCAAGAAACAGAAGATTTGCACAGCTACTACGCCCTCACCAAAGGCGCATAAGCCAGCAACAGCGCCCAAGTCTTCGGAGGTCTCTACAGGGAGGAAACCACGAAATGCCACTCATAATATTACACCTTCAAAGAAGGCAAACGAAAAGAAATCGACTGATGGATCTCAACGGATCACGAACTTCTTCAAAAAATAATATGTAGTCGCTTTCCTGTGGAGGTTTGATATTTTTTTGAGCCCTTGACGGGCTGAGCCCAGAAGGCTAACTGTTTTCATTCGTTGAAAGGAGATGTCGACTGTCCAGCAGCTCTAATATAGTATACAATCCAAAAAGTGTTGTTACATGGCATTTAGAGGGATTCTCTACTGGGATCCCTGTTCACGCAGCTTTTGGACCAACTTTTCTCTAAGAAAGGGGCTTAGACCGAGACTAGATTTCAATGTTAGTACCATAGCCAAAGTAAAAGCAGATAGAGAACCTACATTCCATCCCGAGTAATGACTCTGTAGGTACCTATTCTTGAATTAGTCTGAAAAGCCCCCCAGAACAAATTATAGCTTTGCAATGTGCCTTACCACTAGGTGAATAGTTTCCATTTTCTCCAACAAAGTTGCCTTCGCCATCAACTTCAAGACTTCCAAAGATGTCCTCAGGCCTGTCGGTTGTCAGGAGCATTCTTGGCCAGTAGATCGAGTAAAGGTTGCTTACCATGGGATTCTTCCATACTCCGGGGGGCGTCTTTCATCAGATATGTGTATCCAGCCTCCTCTTCCAGCAGACCCAGCACCTCCCTGGCCACTGGCTCCCCCACTGGAATCTGCCGCATCCCGACGTCTCCTAGCGCGTCCACCTGTCAATAGGACCCCTCCGGAGCTCAGATTAGCACCGGAGGTAGATATCATAACCTGTGCCTGAGATATAGCGTCCGGGTCATTATGCGCATTCTTGGATAAAACATCATGTAATGTTTCCAGGAACTTCGGGTTCTCTTTGAACGAGTCTGGCGTCGGAGGCAGCTTAGAGGTAATACCAATCGCTACGTCCGGATTCGTTGGCTCGGATGGCAACAATGACAGGAAGTGACTTTCGGTCGGGGATTTCTCGTTCGGAAATACATACTGCAGAAATGTAAGCTTTTTGGAACAGAAACATTAACTGCACTCAAAACCTACGATGTAGGGACTACCTTCCAGAGTGGACACAGAACGGATTTGTGTCCACTTGGGAAACCTGGAAGCTGCGCGAGCAGCAACAGATCCAATGGCGAACATTTTAATGCCAGTAATTAAATGATTAATCCTTGAAGGGGGGATAAATGAAGTTCGAAAAATCAAAGCATTTGAGAAGCCGATCATCTTTGGGCTATGACGATTATGAAGGCAAACAAGACAAACTCATGTGACTTTGTCTTCGCCGGGCTGTTGTTGCTAGATCGACCTTCCAGAACCGCAGGTGGAAATGGATTTATCAATGTCAATTCTTGATTAGCCGTTTCTTTTCTCTCGTTGCACCCCTCAATTTCTATCTTGGGGGTATGAATTTAATGTTGTTTTAATGATCTAGCAGCTGTATCTTTTGTCGTCAAATTTTACCTTTTCGCTCCTGAGAACAAGGTAACGGAGTCCGATCAGCAAAATATATTGCGGATGTTCAAAAGCACCTGACCTTTCCTTTGTGCCGTTATTTGCGTGATACCCAATTCCCAGATCCAGATCAGTAGTTTTCTGCTTTCACATTTATTTGGTGTTCTCGGAGACACAAGAAACTGCCATGGCAACTCCATCTTCCAAGCCAAACCCAGGAGCAACTCCGACACATCTTACTTCGTCGCCACGTCCTTCAGGTTCAATGTCCAAGCCTATCGCCCATAAGTCACCATCGGCGAGGACCCCATCGGCTTCAGGGCCTGCTCATCCCCATCAGCCGAGCACTTCGTCACATCAATATGCTACGCCCCTCGCTGCAACTACAGGGATTGACGATGCTGTTACGTTTAGCTCACCATCAGCGCTTCTGGCGCTCGGTGGTTTTAGTGGAATCAGTCCGTCTCCAGCAGGTCATGATGGCTTGGTTGGTCCTGGCATGAATGACAACGACATCCAGGCATTGGGGATGCAAGGGCTTAAACTTGGCACTGCACGCGACAGTGAAGAGGAACGCAGAAGACACATAGAAGATGTTGTTCATCTGCTGCGTACTCGAGTTGCAGGTAGGGGGGTGAGCAGAGAAGGAATCGAACGGTTAGCCCAACTCGAAGGCTTCGAGTCAATCTGGCAAGAGGATAACATCAACATTGCTGGTAACTTTGTCGACCTTGAAATTGAATTTTACCCGGGACAGAATGCGGTAAAGGATGTCAGTTTGAGTTATGCGACCCCAGAAGCCACAGATGGGGAGCGACGAGAGGAGGCTACGGCAGTTCTAAAACGCGATCTTATACAACTCCCCGATGAAGTTGACAGAGGAGTTTGGAAACCTCTGGCTGGGTTTTGCGAGAATCTCCAATGGCTTGCCAAACTTGATAGGCTCAGTCAAGAAGTCAATTGCTTTGAAGCGATCGAGGGTCTTTTCGAGAGCTTAAAACGAGTATGGGACGAGGAAGGCGAAAACCCGAAATATGCTGGATCTTATGAGCATCTATGCAGTGGGTGGATCGGCCGACCATGCATACACAAAGGAAGTCGGATTGGATTCGGGCTGGATTATTGGGTACAACAGGCGCGGGCTTTAGATACAAAGCAAAAGAAAGTATCACCTGATTCCATGGTGGTTGATCAGCCGTCTGATCAATTATCTGAGGAGCAAATGGGGATTCAGCAAAAGACTTGGAGTGTCATGATTGAATGTGAAGAAGGCTACCCGCCACTTCGCGTGTCTAAAGACTGGGTGGGCTCCGAGATATTCACGCCTATTAATTCCAACGAGATGTCTTCGTCAAACGAATCTGCGAATCCAGACGCTACGATGGTCAATTGGTCCGATCCACCACAGACTTCGAGCTCAATGAACCAAGGGCATTCAGATGCGATGGCCATCGACTCAGATATGATGGGATCCTCTGCGCCCAACCGTCGATTTGTCGCTAAAATAGAGCCCCCTCTTGATGTCCCTATCCTGGCGGCTTCGGATATCTACAGAAACCTAGGCTTACAGTTGCCCCAAGAATTCAAGATGGTCACATACGATGGGCTGTTAGTTCCAGGGTGGTCACCTTTGTCAGCGGGAGATACGATTGGCATTGGCCCTGGCAACTCGCCTCAAATTGACCGAAGGAAACGCAGAATTCCCGTGCAGGCCTTTGATCAAGAAGGCAAGCAGTGTACGAAACAGCACAGCTACACTTTCCAAGCGTTTGAGTCCGTTGCCGGCCGGACAATGCGTGATATCCCATTCTCACATCCGCGACAGCTTGCAGATATTCTTCCGGTATGTGCATTGTTATATCCTTGACCATTGAATGATTTCTCACGAATATTTTGTTGAGGCTTTATAGATCTTGCGACAGTATGCTCTACTAGCGAGCATGATCCGCAAAATATTCAAACCATCTACCAAGGATGACCATGCCGAAAAAGACCTTAAACCGAAGAACTCTGCCAAGAACTCACCTAATTCCAAACCAGACAAACCAGCTCGCAAAGGGCTTATTGTTTTGAGCAACAAGGACCCCAATGAAGAAAAGCTCAACTCTCTACTGAACGGGCTTGGTTTAGACTCATCAGTGGGAGATGCGCATGGGGGTCTCATTTCCAAAGACGATGTTAAGGTCGATATAACACTGCGGACACAGCTTGGGCAGGCACCCGTTATGATGCTCCTTTTCACGGTCAATGATGCCAGCCTTGGAAAGCCAGTGCCGGCCACTGAAGAAACCGGGATGAGCAAGATTTCGATCAATTTCGAGATTGGGTTGAATGGGCGCATCTCAGTTGTGGACACCTCTGGGTTATGGGAGGATCAGGTCACTGAGCAAGCGGCGGATGGGCAGAAGGAAGAGAAATCCGAAGTGCAGCAGAGAATTGCCAGGGTGCTGGAAATATCGCAGGACCTGGGTATACTGGTAGAATGGGTTTTGCGATGGCTACGACAGCGCAAAGGCAGTAGCTGAGCCTACATGCATTGGAACTTGCTGGCCATTGTTGTATGGCATTTCAGATGCTTTGCGGTGGAGATCCCAAGTAATCTATCGGCCGATCATTGAGTGGGTACCAATTTTGGGGAACACTCATCCGAAAGCATATGTTCCTGCGCATGGGGAAATATTATTACCGGAACGTTCGGTGTTCTTATTGAAGAGAGACATTTCAGTCGCTTGCGAGCCAACATTTTGCAGCTCCCCCAACCGGTGCAGTCACATCAACCGGTGTGACAAGTGTGAAAATTCGAAGGATCATAAGCTGCAGAAATTCGAGCCTAACTGCAGCGGTATGGCTAGAACGTGGGAAGAGAAAGTCGAGAACCTTGCATTAAGATTTGAATCCAAGTGATGTGGCCACATAGCTCTGTGGGGACATACGGTGATGCATAGTCGGTGGAGCATATATAACAGTTGTATGATCCTTATTGCATGGGAAGCTGCGGGAATAGAGAATTTATGATCCATATTTGAAGCTAGCTGGCGATAGATCTGTCAGTCGGTTCGGACTGGGATTCTTGCATATACGTTCTATACAGTTAGGTTCTGGCATCAAGGCATCAAGGGTTAGGCTTCTATTGTGTATTCCGTCCGTGCATGATTATCCCTGGACAGAACGGGGAGTCGATGCATATTGTAATTGTTATGACACGGCAATTGCGAAACGCCAGGTCTATAGACTATGAGGGATTAATGAAGCCAGTCAAGATGGGCATCGCGGCAAGCAAGGAGGACAACAAAAACAACCAGATGACACATTGAACTGACCGGAGAAAAGAAAGGGATAAAATTAAAAAAGAAGAAAAAAAAAAAGCAAAGAAAGGGCAGCATACCAAAAGACATCATGGATCAACTGCGCGAATTACTGTGGCGGATAGTACATGAATGATTTATTATTGAGCCTGTACTCCATATTTTCACCGAAAAAAGAAAACAAAAATGAGGTGAAAAATGGCTCATGAAGCAGAGATGCGCATGGATCATGTGGTGGAAATCGATAGTTTCAATCTTAGCAGACCGTCAGTTGGTGATGGTTATTGCCTCAGGCCCTGAAATATGGATTTTGCGTATGATTCCAGAAGAATACGGGGGCGTTAGGAGGTGTTGAGCTAACCCCCCGCAAAATCGTAGTTACAGCCAGGAGTGCGTAGGACTAGCTACAACTGATTGGCTGCACAGGATGAAGTTTCACAAGTCCATATGATGCCTCTCTACAAGCCAACAGCATCATCTGATTCTTTTTTTTTCTGTTTCTTTTCCATTATTTGCATCGATTCAATCAATTATCATAATTCTTACTCAGATCGGCCCGGTGAGTGTGTCATGGCTTGATAGGCGGAGCCAATGAGAAGGAGCCGATAAGAAATGCCGGTTGGCAACGGGCCAAGAGGAGACATTGTGGGCAAGTGATATCTTTTTTTCTTTTTTTCTTTTTGATATTGATACTAACAAACTTACACAGTTATTGTGTGATAAAGGTTGGGGGCTATTAGTATCAGATTGGAGGAGATTGGATGCGTGGGTTTTGTGTGTGTATCAGGAGGTGAGCAGATGGATGGACTCGATTGGAAGATATGGAATAATACATGGAATACACATGGAATACTGCTGGGGTCGTGCATTACGGCCTCAGCCTCGTGTCATGTTCTTTTCTTGGGTCTGGCCATCTTGATACTTTGTAGCCTATATCAATACATTCATAGATAATTCTATTGATGTAGACTGTAAGTGTAATTGACTAAGTGTAGAGTGAAAATAGCATGGCAATGTCTGAAACAAGTGGCGCTAGACTGGATCCGGAAAGGCACCGACACCAGCCACTGTTCTATTATTACTCCAGGTAAAACAATGTGCCATTCTGCCAGACTCTATTGATATGGATATTGATGATTATATTGACCGGCTATACAATGATCACAAGCAGACTGAACTCGGTTGTCGTTGAAAGAACCAATAGCCAGGACCCTGAATCTTCCGACTCAACGGCCATGGTGTCCCTGTCATTTGCTGGCCACTTCTTCACCTCGGGAACAGCAGAGGGACGACACCAGATCGAACGCTAAATTTGGAGAAACACGCCTTCGCCACTCTTGGACTCTGGAGAAATCCTTGTTCTCCAGACTTGCTCTAGTCGTAGTACTTAGTCGTAGTATCATCGTATCCGACTACTCACTACATCCTACTAAGCATGTCACCATTTTGATATCGTCGAGGCGGTGCAGTCTATTCTTGTTTTTCAGGATATATTTTTTTAACCCTGTCCTACCACCTCAGCCTAGGGCCGGTCTCGGGGCAGCGGCGCCTGTCGCCTTTTTTTTGTGTTTCGACAATTATTCAAAGCAGCAAGAAATGCTCCATAATGTGTGGTTTTGATTTTGCCACGCCCCACACATTCCGGGCTGATCTCCGGGCTGCGTATTGTCACGTATCGTATTACGGCTATCGTGATCACCCTTTGATATCTCGATAAGAGCAACTGAACAGCCTCAACAGCTATCTATCTCCGGTAAAATAGTGGCTATCTTGATAAATATAAATAAATTGGTGTATCTCTGGCATATTTCTTTTTCTGCTTTTTCCATTTCTTCCATATTATTGTTAATAAATTATATGTGACAGATGCAACACACCCGATCCACCACGCGACATGGCGGGGTTTGAGGGGCAGGGCTAATTGATAACGAATCAAGCCAATATGATGCTGGGCTCTGACGACAATATGTCGCAGGTACAATTCAGGAACATCTACATAGTCTTCTATCATACCATATACACAATCAGGTATAACGAGTGCAAAAACAGGGAAATACTATAGCAGAGAAGCATCTGTAGAAAGAGAAAGAGAAATGCAGTCCTCTACAGCCTGGATAATCAGGTATTGATGCACTCAAATATCAAGTTGAGCTAGATGCACCCTCGGGCCTGGTCGTTGATATGCATTCAATCCCTGTCATTTCTTGATAATACCCTTTAGCAACATATTCCTGCTATCTGAAAGAAAAAGAAAAAGAAAAAGAACGAATATACGGTAAGATCCCCCGAGAGTCACCCGACAGGGAAACATGACTTGAAGGTATTCATATTCAAGAATACTTCCATGGAGTTCATGTGTAAGAAATAGCAAGACTATTGATAAACGATAAGCCTGATTGATGCCGGTGCGTTACCGGCTAAGGGATAAAGGGGGGAGTTATTTTTCCCTCCATTTTACCTGTTTAGGTATGATTAATGTGATTGGGCAGCAGATGTATGTAATTTATGAGGGAATAATGGAATAAATGACTCACGCTTAACATGCCAGAATACTGTACTAGAGTTACTAGGGATTTCAGTGGATTTCAATGGATTTCAATCGCAAAATGAATTATATTCGATTCAACCTGTTCACCTGCTCTAAGTGGTGATAAATCAGATTATCATGATGATGAATCCATCTGTGGCGCCCCCCAGCATAACCTTGGTTTTCCCAGCTGTATTGCGCCATTTCTTCCACTGCAGCGTTGGACATGAATACAGTGTGCAGCAATCGACCCCAGCGCATCTTTACATTTCAACTACATTCAGCTGCATCAATTCGGCCATCTGAAACACCCTTCTTTTTCCTATTTTTATATACCCCCATCCAATATCTCTGCAGACCGTAGAAAATGTGGATATCCTGTATTACCATACCGTACGCCCATACGTAACGGACCCAAAGCCCAGACGGTTCCGTCGTGGAAACCGCGCATCGCCGGCCGCTGACTGGCGGGAAGCGCGATAGAAACATCCATCCGTAACAGCCAATACGCCCGCCCAGCAACCGAAGCCAGCCCAACTTTTTCTTCCCTTCGTGCTTTCTTTGTGATTTTTTTTGCCTCCCCCGAAATTTAAAAAGATATCCTTTCCCCCCACCCACATTCGATTGGATTCATTCATCATTCACCTCCATCTTTCAGTTCCTCCCTCTCTCCGTCCCTTTTCACCTCGTCCTGTCTTTATCTTCTTAAGAAGATCTCTCTCTTCTTTTGCATCCGTTTCTTGATATCCTTTGGATTATCTTGTCTATCGCTTTCCTGCGTGGAATCATTGCGACCTGTTGAATCGCTCGTCTTCTGCTTGCCAGAAAGAAAAAACCTACCAAAAATTCAGATCCTAGATCTTCACATTCATCATCATGGTACGATCTCCTCTATCCGTACTACGAAGTATGAAGAACACTAGCTAACAGCTTCTCCTACAGGCTGAATCATCAACCGTCGTCTCCAATACGGAGAATGTGCGTTCTTTCTGTTTATTACCTTGATAGGCTTGGTTGCCTTGCGACTGCGAGGAATACAGTCATACTGACTCTTAGTGCGCTGGTAACAGCTCATGAAATACATGAACCTCGATCAGCGAGGATACGTCCAGGCTGAATACGTTTGGGTTGACGCCACCGGTGGCTGCCGTTGCAAGACAAAGGTATGCCAATTCCCTATATCAATTCCCCGATATCGTCACACGGGCGTTGGATGGTCAGGAACCAGGGGGTCAATACTTGGTGTTGTTATCTCAACTTGTTCCCCTCCTTCCGATAAGCCCTGCGGATCCGCTGCAGCACGCGATTCTTCCTGCACCTATCCGCGACACGTGACGCGTCTCTTGGCGCTCTCCAATTAAATTGGTGACTCATGTCTGACTTTTTGTGTCTGTTGTTTAGACTCTCTCCAAGCCTGTCACCTCTGTCGACGAGCTCCCCGAATGGAACTTCGACGGCTCTTCCACCGGCCAGGCCCCCGGTGACAACTCCGATGTCTACCTCCGTCCCGTCTCCATCTTCCCTGACCCCTTCCGTCAAGGTGACAACATCCTCGTCCTCTGCGAGACCTGGGATGCCGATGGATCCCCCAACAAGTTCAACTACCGTCATGAGGCCAACCGCCTGATGGAGATCAACGCCAAGGAAGACTTCTGGTTTGGTCTGGAACAAGAATACACTCTCCTCGGCACTGATGGCTGGCCTTACGGCTGGCCCCGTGGTGGTTTCCCTGGTGCTCAGGGCCCTTACTACTGCGGTGTCGGTACCGGCAAGGTTTACTGCCGTGACATTGTCGAGGCTCACTACCGTGCTTGCTTGTACGCCGGTATCAAGATCTCCGGTATCAACGCTGAGGTCATGCCTTCCCAGTGGGAGTACCAAGTCGGCCCTTGCGCTGGCATTGAGAGTGAGTTTCTCTCTTATTATAATATAAAGTCAATACTAACAATACTTCACAGTGGGTGACCACCTCTGGATGTCCCGTTTCCTCCTCCACCGTGTCGCTGAAGAGTTCGGCGTCCGCATCTCTTTCGAGCCCAAGCCCATCAAGGGTGAATGGAACGGAGCCGGTCTCCACAGCAACGTCTCGACTGCTGCCACTCGTGGTGAGGGTGGTATGAAGGTCATCGAGGGCTACATGAAGAAGTTGGAGGCCCGCCACGCTGAGCACATTGCCGTCTACGGTGAGGGTAACGAGGAGCGCTTAACTGGTCGCCACGAGACCGGTAACATCGACAAGTTCAGCTATGGTGTTGCCGACCGTGGTGGTTCCATCCGTATCCCCCGTCAAGTCGCCAAGGATGGCAAGGGTTACTTTGAGGACCGCCGTCCCGCAAGTAACGCTGATCCTTACCAGATTAGCGGTATCATCGTCGAGACTGTAAGTTCTTCGTCTTCTTGATCATTATTGGATCTTTTCTAACGTGATTGCAGATCTGCGGTGGCCTCTAAATGCCTTAGATATCATATCAAAATGAGGAAAACTTTTTTTTCTTAGCGCTCGTATACCCTCAGGCGTCGACTGGGAGTAGAACCAAGAGCAGCCTGGCAGCGTGTCGAACAAACATAGAATTTTCCTTTTACCTTTCCTTACCATCCGTCGTCATTTAGGGGTTTCCCTATACTCTCGGGTGCCAGTGCTTGTCTTTTGCGTTCATCGTTCCCTCCTGCTTTTACATTCTATTAATTACTTGTTTCTTTCTTTCCATCATGTGGGTTATGTGTTACGTTTAGCATAGAAGTCTTTTTACTTTTTCGAGGTGAAATCGAAAATCGGTCATTTGGAAATCGGAATTGGTCGAGGAATCTCTCATTCAGGAGGGAAAATCAACAACAAAAAAAGGGCAATTCGAAGGTCGAAGCCCCGGATTACTAGGTAGCATATTGTATGGAATACAACACTCATTCATGAGGCTGCTGTTTGAACACTAAAATCCATGGAATCTTGCCAAGTATTGTAGCAACTAAGTAGACTTGATATTGCGGGGTAGATCTAGCAACTGTCCATGTTCTTTCTATATTACAGACAATAAGTGTCATATGGGTATCTATAAGCCAACCACTAAACCTGCGCATTAGTATTATCCTTCTGGCCCTTTCTGAAGAACCGAGTAACACCCGACCCCAGGCCATTGAGACCTCTCTGCTGAGTCTCACGCTTAGCAGCACCATCGACGACGTTATTTGGATCCTCCCGACGACCATCGATCAACCTTACCAAGACCTGCATAAGAACGGAAGCGAGGATACTCGCACACAGAATCCCCACCATGACGAGGTTACTTTTCCGGTACTTTGCACGACCGGGGGCATTCGCATCACTAGCCCAGCCCTCATACAATGCATACGTGGTAAGGATACTACCGAGATTCCCCCATCCCGAGACGACGGCCGAGGCAGCGGCGACGCCAACTTCGCCGTGACGGGGCTGAAAGATCTCGGCGGTCCAGGTCATGGTGATGGGGACGGTGGGGCCTAAACCGAAGCCGACGATGAGGAGGCCGCCGTAGCGGGGCCAGGGGTTGTCGTCGGAACCGGCGTAGGTGGTTAGGAGGAGGCCGAGGATTTGGAGGCAGACGGGGATGGAGAAGAAGATTGCGCGGTGGCGGTGGAAACGGTCTGAGAGGGGGGTTACCAGGAGGATGGCGATGAGGTCCATCTTTTCGGTTCTGTTAGTATGGTATGGTATGGTATGGTATGGTATCTTAGGGACTTACGATCCAGATTGGAGCAGTCAAGAGACTTAGGTCTACACCGCTCAAAGAAGGGTTGGTGGCTTGGATGATGACGTTGGCGTAGCTCTGGACGCCGATTCCCACGCCCACGACACCAAAGTACATGATGAGGAGAGGCCAGAGACGCCAGTCGAGAAAGACGCGGAGGAGGTCCCAGAACGACCACTGCGAGCGGTGGTAGACACGCTTGAGATCCTGGTAGTGGATCTCGGCATCCCGGCCGGTGAGGGCGGGGGCGCTGCGAGGGATCCAGCGGAGGTATTTGGTTTGTTTCTGTTCTTCGCCTGGGATGACGGGCCGGTCAGGGAGCCACCAGAGCATGACGATGCCGACGGCGATGGTGATGACGCCGTAGACGAGGAACATCCACTGGAACCCGACGTAGCCGTGCATGCCGTCCATCTCTTGGAAGCCGGCGGACACGAGACCGACTACGGCCGCGGAGACTTGGGCTGCGGTGTAGTATTGGCCGATGCGTTTGCCGGTTCGGGATGGGGGGTAGAAGAGGGTGAGGTAGTAGGCCATACCGGGCCACATGCCGGCGATGACGATACCGAGGAGGAGACGGAGGAGACTAGCGATTAGGGTTAGGAGGAGGAGTATATAAGTGGGAAGAAAGGGACGTACTATAAGCTCCATGCAGCTTTCATGGCAGTCAAACAAGTGCCAATAACACCGACACTGATCACGATACGACTCATCCACACATGCGGACTCAACCTGGTCATGATCAAGTTGGATGGCAAGTCGAAAACGACATAGCAGACATAGAACAGCGCCAATCCAGTCGAGATCTGATGCGGCGTCAAGTGCAAGACATCACCCAGATCATGCCCTTTATCCGAGTTCATCGTCTGCGCCAACGAGACATTCGATCGAATAGCCGAGCAGAGGAAATAAAGCACCCAGAATGCGGGGATGATGCGCCAGTCTAGTTTTCTATTTACTGTCAGTCTGATATACCCACTAAGTAGGTGTGTGCAGTCTTACTTGTAAATGCGCTCGATATCCTCGGCACTACCGATTTGTGCTTCTCGCGCATCCTCTGCGACGCTGAGATCTTGACTGTCGCGAGTCTGTTCCTGGGCGTTTTCGGTGCTGACATCTTTTCCCATGCCATTGGCATGGGGTTGTTCTTGGGGTCCCTCTGGGAACATGGTGTGTAGAGAATATTAAGAGGAGAAAGGCATGCAGAGTCGAGTTTGTAGGCGGATTGAAGGCGGATGAATGCGACAGGCAGCGAGTCAACCCCGCACCGTGGTCCAGATTAAATCGAGAAGCAGATGTATAAGATGCGATTATAGTTTTACCGTGACATACTCTGTATTCTGAGGATAAAGATGGTCAGTTTTGATGAAAAAGGCGACGTTGAAAAAGAAGATGAGGGGAAAAGCACGAGGGAAGAGGAAGAGGAGAAAGAAAAGGATCCCCACCGAAGATGCAGCAATAAGATTAGCAGGAGTTAATTAGTGGCTAGCTTTAGAACCAAGGAAAAAACATATTAGAGTAAAATAATAGATAATAGATAGATAAAACGACGACTCGAGCCCGCCAGGGCGATGACAAGACGATGGAGATGAAGACGCGCCGATCGACGAAAGAAGAATCGCCCGTTTGGGAACGTTGAAGCGGACCGGATCGAGCGACGATTTCGTGATCTGATTTTTCTTTCTTTCTTTCCTGTTCTTTTCCTGATTAATTCTCGGTGTATTCAGAATTATCTCAGTCTGATAAATCTAGAATGATATAGAATTAGAAAAGAAATGGATCAACCAAGAAACAGCAGAAAACCTTGTCTTTCCGACCGTCGGACGCTGCGGAGAATTCAACAACCCACGATTTGAAGCTAAAGACGACTGACTCACTGGGATAGCTTCATGGTCCCGATGTCGGTCTCTTTTCTTGATAATTCCACATGGGTGAATAGATTGCCATATTGTATTGAGTATTATTATTCTCTTTTCTTCTTCTTCTTCTTTTTTTTTTTGGTCTAGTGATGTCAAGTTGAAGCTCAGACGTGATGGTTGATTAGATCTTGTTATCTCCGGAGGATCGGCGATTCTGGCTTTGACATCTCACATTCCAGATGAGTATTTATAAAATATGATTTAATGATATTTCTAATATATAACAGTATCAGTGCAGCACATATAACGGATAATAAGTTCAAGTGATTATTGAGTCCAATATCTACATCGTACAGGCTTGTGGCTTGTAGCACGGCATTAGCTGGCTAGATAAAGTGACATTGTTATACAGTGATACAGTATGCTGTTAACAGACCATGGAGAAAATAGCAGATATCATATAAAATAGCTTGAGCTCAAGCCTCTAATTACACAACGGGGTATATAGTCATCGCTCGTGGCACTGATACTGCAACCGTAACCGCAGACCTGCCATCCCAAAAGAAATACATCAAACAGACAACCTCCCTACACCTTGATGTTGTTATCACTGTCCCTCTCCTCCTCCAAGTGTTCCTTGTGAGGATGGTTCAGGATACTAGCACGGCGGACTGCTACATCCTCCACATCGTCCAAGGTACGCAGTAGCTCACCATTCTTGCCGTACATATGAGGTTCATCCCGGGCTGTCTTGACCACCGAAAAGATGCTCGTGGTCTTGCGGAAAATCCGGTCCATCTCTTCCAAAGAACGTCTACTCGTTTCGGGGTAGAAGAAGTAAACAATTGGGAAAATGGCGGCGTTGCTGTAATCAATTAGCATCAACTTCATCTACAACGGAAGAAACACACTTACATCACGGCAAAGATAATATACGTCCTGTACTGGATATTCTCGAACGCGACAGGGGTGATCATGACCACCATGAAGTTGAAAATCCAGTTGGACGAGGTCGCCAGGGCGTTGGCTGGGGCCCGGATCTTCAAGGGCACGATCTCAGCCGGGTAGAGCCAGGTCATGCCGAGCCAGCCGATGGCGAAGAAGGTGTTGAAGACGAAGAGAAATACGGCACAGCCCACATCACCTCCGGTGGTGCCCAGACTGGCTGTGATGGCGAGGATGGCCATGGAGATCGACATACCCGCAGCACCGAAGAGCATGAGTGTGCGACGACCAAACTGCTCGATGGTGAACACGGCCACCCACGAGGCAAGGAAATACTCCGTTCCGTTGCATGCGGAGATCAGTCGGGAGTTGATATTGCTCATTTTCAGCTGATCTTCCAGCAAGGTAGGAATGTAATAGGTGATCAGGTTGATACCCGAAATCTGCTGGAACATCTGGTTGACATAGGCGAGAATGGTACGGTGGAGATGACGGTCTTCGCCCATGGTGAACATGTCCCAGAAGGAACCCTTGGACATTTCCAGCACGGTGGCCTTGATGGCGATGAACTCGTTCTCGATAAAGGTCGGGGTGGCCTCGGTGCCCAGAAGTGAAACCAGGACCTCTTTGGCTTCATCTTCCCGTCCCTTAAGCAGAAGCCATCGGGGCGACTCAGGCAAGAACATGACGAATGCCAGGATGATGATCGCAAAGAAGATCTGGAAGGCCAATGGGAATCGCCAGGAGACGGGGTTGGGGTCGGCAAAAAGGAGACCAAAATCAATCCAATAACTGATGGTAATGCCGCAGGTAATCATGGCACCTTCGATCATAACCAGCTGGCCACGGCGATTGGACTTGCAGCACTCGGATTGCCAGGTGGGCACGGTCGAGGTGTTCATACCGTTTCCTGGCTGGTTAGTACAGTCTTGCACTGAGGTATACCTATGGACTCACCGAATCCAGTAACCAGTCGACCAACAATCAGCTGAGCAAGCGAATATGTAGTGCACTGCAGAATTGCGCCAATAACCATGATAAAAGAACCGAGGAAGATTGTCTTGCGTCGTCCGAGATAGTTACCAACCCAGATGGTTGGAATCGATCCCGCGAAACATCCCAAGTTGTAAGCTGCGACAACAATGCCTGATGCCGTTAGTAATAGATTATACCACTGCAGGATCCAACTCACCTTGACGTGTTGATTGCGCGCTTTTCTGCGCAGAGGTGAGGGAATCATAGTATTCGCCCGTGAGAGCAATGGTGGGAAAGAGATCGATGAAGGATCTGAGAGTCAAAAGACCACCAGTGACACCTTGATCATAACCAAAAAGCAAAAAATCCATGCCAGCAATGACACCAATGGCCACCTGCAAGGCATGGCCTTGAAGGCCGAACAAATATCGATGGCCAGCCATCTTGTCAACTCTACTCAAACAGAAGAGAGAGAATTCACGATTGACCGGAAGAAGACAGACTCATGAAGGTGAAGCAAAAAATAAAGAGAAAGAAGAAAAGACAGCGATCAGCGTTGAGGTCGCACGGGGAAGCGGACGGGGATGGGGTTTTAAACAAAAGACCGGCATGGCGTAAAGCAGCATAATTACCACGATGAGGTATTTGATTCGTATATTATTTCCCCGGGCTGAATTAGCAGGATTTCCCTGCTTGGCCCGCCTTGAAGCCGCCATAAAGCCGGATGGTGATTTGACGACGAGATCGCAAACGATCAAAGAGACGGTCTCACCAGGTGCCAGAGGGCAGCACGAGGTCTGATTGGCGAAGAGAAGGTGGTATTAGTGGAAATATTCCCCATAGCTGGAGGGGGATGGATAGAGTGTCGTTTCCCCCTCATCGTCATCTTTTCCGGGGTTCAAGAAAGCAGGATTGGTGGAGTTGCATCGTGGGGAGAGACGATCGGCAGTCAGAAACGAGTCGAGGAGAAGCCGTGAATGCCGTCATCGCGGCCAAGTCCGCGCTGTCTTAGCCTGTTCTGGACAATCCGAGTGGTGCTGCGGTTGGAGAGCAGCCGGGAAGTATTATTTGATCGTTTTGAAGATGATAACGGTGGTTATTTTGTCTGTAGGGTGTATGCCGAGTGTCGCGTGGTTCGCGTGGTCGAAGATGTCTGATCGTGGGGAGAATCCGGGGGCCAGACACAGAGACACTACAAAGTACAAGTACAGATACATATTCGAAGGGATATTCTACTCTCGATTAACTGAAGATAAATATCATAATATTAACATATAGTCGAAATATCCACAGTGTATTATATTACTATAAAGCATCCGTGTTATTTTCGCATCGGCATCGTCTGATCGGCTTCACTTTGGGCCCGAAAAACAAGCAATACAGACAGACTATCGCTCTCAGACGGGAAACAAAGAGAGCCATGGAAGAGAAGAAGTTGTTGAATCCACTGAGATGAAACAAGCAGAAAGCCAGAAACCAGAAACCAGAAAGCTGAATGTGACGATCGCCACTTTGTTGCCCTGATCATCTGAGAGAGCCAATCACCCTACACTGGATTCATCGTTCGTCCATTTATCCTCTGCTGTTTTCTGTTTACTTATTATCCATTACTGACTTTTTTCAACAGAGTCATTTAGAATAATAATCAATACTCTCTATAAACCACCTTCATCCCCATCATCTGTAGTGCATTGAAGACACAGACTACCACTAGATCCTCCACTTCGGTTGCGCCCGAATCTGGGGAATCTCCAGGTTTTCTCGGATTACCGCATTAGGCAGTTCCGTCTCATCCAGCCTGTACCACTTCGGCTTCACTTTGACTTCCTTTTTCGCCCCCTGCAGGATTGTTTTCTTACCGTCAAAACACACCTCCCGTCCATTCAAGTTGTCCTTCTAGAATCTCCCAAGACTCGGGCGTTGTCCTCGTGGTGATGTTTGGGCCCTTGGACAGTCTTTGCAAATATTAATAGAGAAATAAAGGGATTGGCTTCCTTGTCAAGCTCTGCTCAGGCTGACATTGACCTGTACGAGGCATTAACCATGCATGTCACATGTTTTTTCTTGCTCCTCCCCACAGTAGATTCTAGACACCCAACTGCTACTTCGTACTAATTACTAGTGTTCGATTACCCCACATCTCTCCTCAGTCTTCATGGAGATCGCCTCTTTACAACATGATACAAAATACAAATGATAAATGCATGTAATCATACGATGATTCCTGACAGTTGCCGATCGACGGCGCAGCGATTCCGACCTTCGGGATCCTACTGTACAGACTACCTCTTCATCCTTACTTGTTGCTTCAATAGACTCGCCATTCATTATTATTAGCTTGCAGGTAATAGAATATCCCTCGGATGTACCTTCTCGTATAATATCCCACTACGGAGAGACACGCTACGGTACAGTCAATGTAACCCGACTTTGTCGGCCCACTTGACTCGGGATCATGATGGTGATGATGCTGCTGCCCTACCGCTACGATTCATCCTACGCCCTGCCCGATGATGGTGATTATGATGAAATGACTTAGATTGAATACCGGATTATCTACCGAGTCAATCCGTTCATGGAAAGAGGAGAGATCCGGCTTTCCTTCCTCCTTCGTCATCCCGTCGTGGATTCCAGAGGATTTTCCATTCCCGAATTCCCGTCGATTTCTCGGTCCCGTTTTTTCTTGTTTTTCTTTGTTTTTTTCTGATATCGAATTTGCCCGAGCCTGCCGGGGGTCCAGGCGTCGACTATGCCTAGAAAGTTTAGACACGTCCAAGAACTCCCCGCGGCTTTCAACTAGGACCACAATGGGCCAATTACCTTGGCTGATCAGAGAGAGCAAGCTCAACATTCAGTCCAATAATATCAGACACCATCTCCGTAAAGCAACGAACAACCGACACCGAAAACGTTCACTCGTCCGACCTCCAACGCATTGTTCCGAGCCGTGTGTGTATGAGTGCTCAGTGCTGTCTGGGTGGTCTTCTCTTACCAACCGCCGCCGCCTTCGGCCGTCCAGCCACCTGCGTCGGCAGCAGCATCATCAACCCCGTTAGTATCATTGTTGCCAGTATCCCAGTCATTGCTCATGCCCGTGTCCTGGAAGTCACTCTGCTCGGGTGCGGCCTCCTCTTCAGCAGCAACGGGGCAGCGCTTGATGGTATGGCCCACTAGTTGATCGTTAATGACAGTCCATATGAGATGAGATGATCGACTTACTCTCGCCGCAGTTGTTGCACTTGACTCTTGACCAGTCACGCTTCTGAGGGCAGTCGCGGCTGAAGTGACCAACTGTCGATGCCAATCGTTAGCTTGCTCTCCATAAGTGGTGACCACTATTTTTCGACACATACCCGCGTCACAGTTACGGCAAGTCACAGTCGAAACATCACGCGGCTGATCGCAGTCTCTTGCAATGTGATCCTCGGAACTGTCGCAGTTAGGGCTATTTTCATGTATGACAGGATGATTCTCATTACTTACCCGCAGTTGCGGCAGGTTCTAGGAGCATCGGCCTGGGGGCAATCCTTTGCAAAATGACCAACTAGTTGTCATGTCAGCAACGACCATGCAGTCGACAAAAAATAAGAACTACCTTCGTTACAGCGTTTGCATTCCACTCCTTCCGCCGAGCGCGGGTTAGGGCAGTCTGCTGCTTTGTGATCGGAAGATCTGCATCGTGATCAGTATTCAGCAATTCACATCTATACGAAAAGGAATTGTTACCCGCAGTTGCGGCAGGCATATCTGTCGACACGAGCCTCGGTGCAGTCACGAGCACGGTGTCCGGCAGCACTACAGTTAACGCACTTCACTTCAACACGCTCAATAGGCGCACGCTCTTCCTTGCAGCCGCGCGCAGTGTGGCCCATTTCTGCTCTCATCAGTATCCGGCATCGTTCGCTGAATAGATGGCGTCACTTACCACCGCAGTTCGCACACTTGGGAATCTGACGGTCATAGGGAAGACCAGCATCCTCAAGACGCTCGAGGTTCTCTTCGACGGATTCCGGCCAGCGCTCTCTGAGGTTCGCACGCTGCGGCTTGGCGCTGAAGTAAAATCCAACCACGTACTTGCAGTTCAGCTTGCCCTGCAGGTTGATAAGGCTGATACTATCGCCATGTGGCTTCTCCTATATTTGCAACTATTCATTAGTACTTGGCTAAACAACAAATTTGGTTGAAACTGACCATAGCGACGAGGTAAAACTTGAAGTTCTCTTCGCGCATTTTCTTTTCGATGTCCAAGAAAGTAGCAGCAGGAACCGCCTTGGAGTAAACTTTGAGACCCTGTTTATGGTCAGCCAGATCCGGATTGCCCAAGAAGCTCAGTGTCTTCTTACTTCACGGAAATCCTCAAGATCCTTTTCGTCACTGGCCTTCTTGAGAACGGCCCACGCTTCTTCGGGAAGCTTGTCCGGGATGTTGTTCAAGTCGAACTTGCGGTTCTCGGTGCAGTCCAACGTCTTGTGGCCTATTGAACAGAGATTCAGCTCACTGTCTTGTGTGAAAGGCAGATACATGAGAACTTTCTTACCTTCCATTTTGCAATTTTTGCACACATCAGGGGGTCTTTCCGGGCATTCAGCAGCCGGGTGGCCCTCCTGGTTGCAGATACGACAGGGGCCTTTGAACACGCGAGGCTTGGTGCATTCCACCTTGGTATGGCTATAAATGGTGTTAGCATGAAGCATCGACTGGATATGTTGACTTGCCCTTGTTCGCCACAGTTAAAGCACTCCATGGCCTTACGAGGCTCGGGGCACTCCATCTTAGTGTGACTGCAATTGTTGGTAATGTAAGAAGCGTTGGCTGAGTCTATTCACTTACCCTTCCTGACCACAGTTGAAGCACGCCATGGCCTTGCGAGGCTCGGGGCATTCACGCGCGAAGTGACCATCATTTCCACAGCTTTGCTCTTGTTAGACAAGAAAGAGACATGACAGTACCAAGGTAAAAGACTTACTTGCGACATTTGTTGTCACTGACCTGCGCGTCGCCAGAGCCGGACTCCCCAAAGTCACCGCCAAAATCAGCCTGGGAATCCTTCCAGGAGTTAGGGTTGACATTCTCGTCCTGGAAACCTGCCACCCATCAAAGGTAAGTTATGTATCGATCGATGGACAGGGAGTCCTGCAGTATCCTGCTGTTGTTCAAGATGAAGGGAAGGGGAGCAAATCAGCACATACTGGTGTCGTTGTTGTCGCCCCAGTCGGCGCCTCCACCGGCATTCCACGACATTTTGAAGAGGAAAACGTGGTCGTCAATGGAAGGGAATCCAGCTACGCGAGAAAAGGTATCAGCCAGCCGGAGAGAACAAAAGACAATACATCAAGAGCAATGAGTACAGATAGCACATGAGTTCTAGAAGGTGAACATCAATACAGGAGAGGTGCTATGACGTATCTGGGGTCAAGATGGACGGAGATACCCGACACCAGAGACAAGACGATATTCTCTGAGTGGGTGATCTTCCCCAGGTCTCATCTCCAAACAAAAGATCAAAGAGAAACACTTACTAGCACGTGATTCTTGAAGGAGAACTTGTCTTTCTAATACCCAGAGATAGTATATCTGAAGGTTGGTGGAAGAGAAGAAAGGTGGGTGGAGGAGGAAGAAGAGAAAAGGAGAGGGCGAAAGAAAAAGAGAGAGGGGGAGGAGGGATTGGGGGGAGGACAACAGAAGGGGGCGTTTGTGGGCTCAGGGAAAAAAAAGAGAGAAAGAAAAATACAAATCAAAAACAGAAAGCAGTGGATGAGGGCTGCCACTGGCCAGATCCAGTTGTTTGTTTGCTCTGTTCGTTTGATACAGACACGCTCCTCTGCCAGGTTGGCGCGCTCTCGCCTACTGTTTCTACATCAAAGTAGACTGTTTACTACAGCTGATTATTTAGCCATGGTTTTTCTATTCAAAGAAGTTTGAGGATTGGAATGGTCGAGTCTGCGGATGAGAGCAGCTGATATCAAAGACAGGGACGGGGACGGGGAAGGATATCTCGTACTTTTGTAACGATCCAGGTAATGACTGGTTTGGAAAATCCAGGATATTCACTGACTGCAGGTACCCACCAGTCTAACGGTTTCTACTCCTTTCTGTAGACCTCCAATGCAAATTTCTAATTCGATGTTGCTATGGACACTGTTGCTGTACAGATATAGACTTGGGATGTTGCTAACATGGTATTATTATTCATAGCATAGGTTCTCATAACGATTCCAAGTAAATCCTAAGCTCTAGGATATACAAAACCATATAGACCTAAAATGAGAAGCGGTAAATCACATTTTTGGTCGTGGGCAAAATCTGAATAACAAAAACAAAGGAAATAGATACTTGTACAAAATCCCATCGCTAACCCTCAACCAACCCATATCTAAGCCTAAAGTCCCATAGTTGGATATCCCATGAATTTACTGAGTCATAATTTCATTTTCACATCGTTCCAGATGCGGGTGTTGGGGGCGTAGGAGAGAGGGCCTGCAATGACATCCTCTCAAATGCCTTTTTCCGGCTTTCAGCATAGGATCTGTTAAAGTCCAAGAGACATTGAATTTGTTCATCTTTGAACTTGATCTGCTCGCTCTTTGTGGGACATTCTTCACACTTGAGTTGGGTTTTCTTCGTCACCTCTTGCTTGAGGGTTTCGTTGGCCTTGTTAGACTCGGTCAACTCCGATTGGAGAGCTTTGACACGTTCCTCTTGTTGCTTATTTTGTGTTTTGAGCTGCTCCACTAAGAGGTCCAGCTCTTTTTTCTGGTTAAGCTGCTCTCGGAGGTGATTGATATCTGCTTCATGCTTCTTACGCAATCCATCTTCTGCGAAACGATGATATTCTTTAGTCTCCCAGATCTCTCTGCGGAGGTTCTGGTTCTCTTCCATGGCACTCCGTCCTTGATGAAGTATGCCCGCCATCCAGAATTGATAATTAGCAGACCAGGAAAGATAACTTTCCGCCAATTCCCAAGACTCTGGAGTAAATCCACCCAAGGGCTGCTCCTTAGATGGGAAAGGTACGTTTTCTGGGGCTAGCTTTGGCATATCATCCAGTTTAGGTATAGGCATTCCAGTAAATGGTACGAGCCCAGTCATTTGCAGATTAGATACCGGGGCATCAACCTGCTTGGAAGCTGGTGCAGATGATGGTGCAGATGATGGTGCAGATGATGGTGCAGATGATGATGTAGATGATGGTGCAGATGATGATGTAGATGATAATCCCCCATTTATTTGTATCGGAGTAGAAGTTTCCACGGACCTTCCCTGAGATTGGAATGCTGGGATTGGAGAAGACCTAAATTCGCGGTCTGAGCCTGGTGCTGGACAGTCTTTGGATGCTGGAATCGTAGCAGATGACGCACGTCCAGTTACCTGTGTCGCTGTTGATGGTAAACCATTCTGCTTTGTAGCTGGTGCAGGTGGCTCAGATCTGTTCTGTCGAATACTGTTCTGCGCTGTAGAAGTAGTTTCAGCAGAGCTTTGTCTAGACTCTGGAGCTGTAGCAGGTGGAATTGATTTATTTTGATGGACTGGACTTGATGCCGAGACATCAGGCTTCTCATATGTTGGTAATGCTGTACGTACATCTCCCTGTCCCGAAATTGGTAGGATATTATTCTGTTGAGATGCGGATGTAGTTGCAAGTATGTTTGGCTGATTCGGACGCTGAACTGGTATGTTAGATCCGCCTATTTTGGAAACTGGCCCAGACGGTTCTGAGCCTGATACTTCCACAGACTTTTGCCCAGATGCTGTAATTCTACTGAATGGCCTAATTATGCTTTTGTTGGCAGGACTTGGTACGGTTTTATCAACTTTTTTCGGGGCTGTTTTCGTTTTGTGCATCAGACTGGCTGTCTCATCAGTCTTTTTTGACACCAAATTCTCAGCAGATGATTGTAGTCTATTTGTTCGCATAGTATTCGACGTTGGGTTATCAATCGTCTTGGTCGGTGGTCCATTCGCTAGTTTTGGGCTAGGGACTGGAGCAACACTTGGCCGAGGTGCACCAGTTTGGTTTACTGCTGTGAAGGCTGTATTCCCAGGGCGCTTGGTCATTGGGGTCTCATTACCCTCCCGTCTTGATGCCCTATTTCGCGAGGCCAGTGGCGTTCGACTTGCAGTTGCAGCTGACTGGCTACTATTCCTCATCGATGCCTGAGGGAGCTGACGAACCTAAGTTTGTTTTAATCTCTCTTTCTTTTATTGAGTGCAGACGATGACTGTGACTTACATCGTCAGATAATAGTTTCCCATCTGTTCCAACGTCTCCTCCAGTGGATTCGCCACTGTCAGTGTCAACGTCAATGTAGTCTGGTCCATCGTTTATATCTGCCTTCTGCTTCTTAGGAGCACGGGGCTTGGTTAACCCTTCCTCAGTGAGTGGACGCTTCATTGGTTTGGGTGGCTTCATAGAGCTCGATTTCGGCTAGAAAGACCAGTCAGTATGTTCGTGACATAGGAAAGGGTAGTGCCTGGGTATCACAAACCGTTTCAGACTTTTCCTTTGCCAACTTCATATCCTTCTGTGTATCAGCAGAGGAAACAAAGCAATATATTTTCTTGATGAAGACCTACAGAATAGGCCTTGACAGTAGCATTCATGGAACGATCTGGAAAGTAAAGCTAGGGGAGTCAGTCAGGGAAAGGGTCTGTGAATACTGGCAGCAGCTGTGAATGGGAAGGCACTTACCCTGTGAAACTTGTCCCAGCTCAGGTAAAGCTTCTGGCTTCGCAGGTCCCAGAGACGAGATCTCTCCTCCTCTGTCCAGCGAGGTTGCTTTCTCGGGGCCTTTTTCGACTTGGATGGCATGGGGATGATATATCATGTATGAAATGGAGTGCAAACAAAGAAACGGTACCTCTATATGCAGAGGTGTTGGTGCCTGGTCTGAGAAAAAAAGAAAGAAAGCAGCAAACACACGAATGACAAGGATCAAGAAGACGTAAACAGCGAGCAGGAAAAGGAGCGCACCCCACGTTGAGCAGGGAAGGAAAGAGCGCTAAGGCAAGGCTAAGACTGGGATGGAATCAATAGGCTGTGGTGGTAGATTGCAATGGAATCCTTGTTTAAATTTCTGTCTTGGAAAAGGAGGCATCAACAGAGCGAGTCAGTGACGGGGGAAAGATCAACAAGAAATAATTGAATGGAAGGATGGTGCAATGGAGGGAAGTAGAGATAGTGAATGGAGGGTAGGGATTCGCCAGATTACTGGCAGCAAAGAAGCCAACAAAACACAGGAAACTTACATGTATCGATTGCTCCTTCAGTCTGAGATTGTTTGATTGCTGTACATCATCTAGAAAATCTATGGGAATGTTCCTGTACAACATGTAGTCTTTTCTTTGTCCATCTGCACGAGGCATTTCTTTGTTCTCTCTGGTATAAAATCCAGCGCTTAATGATGCAATGACAAAAGTACATAAACTGCGCAGCACCTGGTGATATTTTGATAGGCACTAGTTTACAAATAGTTTCTAAATCCTGTCCAGTCATTGGTTGAAGATATACTAAGAAATCACTATCTTTAGATACATCATTTTATCCGTTATGAGATGGTGGTCTAGTTTGTGACGACCACTTACTAAGGCTTATATAGAGAGAGCGATTCTAGGCCTGGCGTCCTAGAATACTAGTCTTTTGCCTGTAACGCAGCGGTTAATCGCTAGAACGCTCCCTAGTGTTAAGACCGTGACATAATTGATTGGTCTGCATTTCATAGAAAGGTGTGGAATCATACAGACTCTGAAAGTGAAGCTCTGAGATTTTACAGTTACTGACTGATCATATTCACATGCTGATCTTTATATTAAGAGTCAACTGGAAAACAAGAATAAAGAATCTAGTTAGCTTGAGAAAAGTGAAGATACCGTGTGAATATAAGTATCAGTAGAATAGACTGCGCATTCACGGATCATAAAACTGTTATGTCCAGTCTGAGCAATACATATTTATGGGGGCTGAAACCTTTGACAGGAAAATACCTACTCTTAGTATTCTCAAGGTTTATCATTATTGTAGGTTTCTGGCTTTGTGTGGTGGTTGATCCCTGTTCGCCTAGTCTGATTTATATGCTGTGACACCTGAGCTGGAAATGCTGATCATCTAGTTTCCCAAGACTCAAGACCTATGAGCCATTTCTTTGTTCGTGCCTTACGAGGCTTTGTCACCTCATATATACCAGGTAGGTTGCTACTACCAAATCATGATTGTGATAGTCTTGCATAATGTGGTATTTGGTTTATAATGAAAGTCTATCTTGAGATACCCAGGTTGAACTAGAATATGTTGCTGCATTATCTCAAAGCTCAATGACTCAAAACCTCAAAGCCCAGCGTTGCCAAGAACACTATAATACAACACTCGGTTCATAACCCTCTGACCAGTAGAAGGTCTGACCTAGGAAAGCTCAGACAGGTATAAAAAGACGAAACGTTTACTTGAAGAGTCTGCCCAGCAGACCCCCCGCGATACTATTCACAATACCTCCCGAAAGAGCGCCCCGGGCAAGTGTAGACGCCTGGCTAAACTGGTCGCACCGGGAGAATGCCACCGTGTTTGTGATGGTCAACACAAGAGCGATAGCTGTACGATTATTAGCTTGTCGGAATAATAGCCATAGTCCCAGAATCAAACTCACCGACGAGACTAAGCCAGATAATACCGATGAATCTCACAATGGCCAAAATCGCCAGTCCGATCCACAGCGCGGGCGTCGCATACATGCTGAGCCAGAAGAATCGCTTGTCCGTAGAATTAATGGTGCGGGTGTTGGGGTCGGAAGACTCAAAGACCCAGTGCGAGTCACCGGACGAGACGTCGACTTCATTCCACCAGCGGAGTCCAACAAGTCGACGGCCAGCGATGTTCTTGAGGTAGTAAAAGTCGGCGGAGAGGAGGAGCAGGGTGAGGATGAAGACGAGAATACTGAATCGAGTTAGCGGGGTAAAGATTTAAAAGGTGTTATAGAATAGCGGGCATACAAGTCCTTAATGAAAAGCACACCAAATAGATACATCAACAGCGCCCCGATGCGAATGCCCAGGAAACAAAGGAGGGTAATCGGATGGGCACTCAGGCGCCAGTTCAGCTCTCCTGGCTGCGACTGGGGTTGATCCATGGCGATAAAGAAGTCGAATGATCAGCAAACACTCAATACACGAAAGAGGCCCAGCTCCAGATCCTGAGATCAATTCTAGTCAGCTGGCAGAAGAAGCAATTAATTCGGTTAGGAGCTATCGCATCTGCAGAGGATCGGGACGATGATGATGCTGCGTGTCTCTACGCGCGGACAGGCGGTGGGAAACGGCAGAATACATTGGTATGGTAATTACGAATTATATTGGATGGTTGAAGCTGTAAAGAATGTAATTTAAGATATAACCTGTAGATGGATTGGATTTATATTGTCGATATCGATCAGATAGACAATAATGAAGCCTTGATACTAAGCTGTGCAGATAGTCTGGGCTAGACAGCGGATGAGCTCATAGTTCTGAATGCCCCATAGCCTATATGCGCCAGCCGAGGATAAGACAAATAAATAACTCCTCTTCCTCTCCATCGCAGATTCCAAAAGATCGCACCTATCTCACTAACTACATCATTGATATCCATACTAAAAAAACCAATATATCGCAATGGCATCCCGGAATACCCTCCGCCGTGCCCTTCTCTACAGTCCGTTCAATATCCCCATCTCCCCGCATTTAACCCTACCCCAGACTCAAGAAGATGAAGAAGAGGAAAAAGACTAACCCGCTTTCTAAAACACAGTCCCCGGGTCCTCCCAACGCTTCATCGACAAGTCCCGCTTCCTGACAGCAGACTGTGTCGCATATGACCTTGAAGACAGCGTAACTCCGCACATGAAGGCGGAAGCCCGCTCGCTGGTGCGGAGAGCCATTGATCAGCCCGCTCCAGCAGGGATTCGAGAGCGAGCGGTGCGCATCAATTCGGTGGATAGTGGGTTGGCATTGGGTGATTTGACTGAAGTGGTGCGTTTTATTCAATTCGTTTTCATTGTATATCTCTATTGACAAAAAATGGCAGCTCAAATCCCCCAATCTAAGCACCATCGTCATCCCCAAAGTCAACTCGCCTTCCGATCTCACCTTCGTCACGGATGTCGTCTCCCACACCCTTGCCCAGCAACAGCAGACTTCCCCAGAATCCCGTCCCCCCATTTCACTTCTTGCTCTCGTTGAATCTGCCAAATCTCTCACCAACCTCACACAAATCTGTGCGGCCTCTCCACTCCTTCAGGGTCTCATCTTTGCCGCCGAGGACTTTGCCCTCGATCTGAGTATCACGCGTACCCCCGCTCTGACGGAGTTTCTCTTTGCACGGTCTATGATTGCCACTGCGGCTCGTGCGGCTAACCTCCCTTCTACGATTGACTTGGTTTGTACAGCGTACAAGTCTACTAAGGGCGATGGGTCGCCTCCTGCGGCCCTGGAGGAGGAGTGTCGCAGTGGAAAGCAGTTAGGATTCAATGGTAAGCAGTGTATTCACCCATCGCAGGTGGAGACGGCGCAGCAGATCTTCGGCCCGGAGCCTGAAGAAGTCCAGTGGGCGGTCCGGGTGGTAATTGCGGATGAGAAGGCCGCCACAGCTGGCCGTGGCGCGTGGACCTTGGACGGCAAGATGATTGATGTGCCTGTGGCAGAAAAGGCACGAGCAATTGTCAAAAAGGCCGATGCATGTGGTGTCAATGTCCGGGAATTGCGGGAGAAATGGCAACACCAGGAGCCAGAATAGACATGTGCCATCCATCCGGAATGGCGATCAGTATGTAATATGCCGTATACGCAATATATATTCATCACTACTGCTACAATTAGTAAAGCAATATTGTCAGAATCAAATGAATCTATGTATGCTTGCGCTATAATATATACTCCACAGCTAGCGAAGGCTGACATTGGATCGAAAGTATCAGCAAGATAAAAGTGCAGATAACACGCTAGAGAACTCAAATGCTCAAGCACAATCAAGAAAATAAGATGATCAGCCCGTTTCTTCATTTCGTGCTCCTTTCTGAATCCACAGTTGATCTTCCTGCTCCCAATACCAAAGCCTGCGTTCACCCCACAGAATAAAGAGTAAACGATACTCGAGACTTCGGCAAGAGACGAGTTGCGGCAATGAAAGGTGGTTTACTGAGCGGTTGACTCCAAGTCTTCGCGCTTCAGGAGCTGGATCTTGCCCATGGTCATGACTGGCGAGTTTCCGCTGCCGCTTGCAGCTTTGTCATCCTCTATGCTTTTGGCAAGCGCCTTATCATAGCTAGTAGGATCAATTCCTAGGATCCCACCAACATATCCACCCCTTTCACCAGGCACGCTAAACTCCCGGAACAGATATTTCCACTCGTTGAGCCAAGCCTTGACTGCCTTACCAATTTTGTCTTTTCCATTCTTGGAATGATGACCAGTTCCCGTAATGGCATAGAGAACGCGTCGGCCCTCGCGAGCGTGCTTAAGGAGAATCTTCTCCAAGTATTCAATTGCTTCTTCGGGGTGAAGGCCATGCAAATCGACATAGAGCTCTTCAGAAGTGTCATCAAGACCAGAAGTTAGAAGGTGCTGGTTACGCTCTTCGTATAATTGCCGCGCGGCTTCTCGATGGCATTTGCGCATGGCTTCATTTTCTGCCTGACCCCGAAGGGACAGAGCTTTTGCGGCTCTCGCATCGTTACGGTTCCAGGCTTGGGCAGCACTAGAAAGTTGTTAGACCACAGCCAACTGAGATCAAATAGATATGACTTACCTTTGCAAGAACTTGTTCCTCACTGTGCCGTGCCGAATGGCTTCAGTGCGGTACTTGATATACTGTTGGTTGGCCCGCGAGCCTGTTTCGAGCCAAGGAATATTCTGCGGAGCTGGAATGGACTGGGCGGCAGCGCTGTTTTCACGGCCCTTGGTTTCTTTGCCGTTTTTGGACGAAGGCTTGCCCTTGCCGGCTGCTGGGGATGGAGACATACGGACGACATCTGCTAGAGAGGTAGGAAGAGAATCCTTGCTGGAGGTATTTTCGCGGTTATTGTGCGAACCACGTTTACCGTTCTTCTTCCCTGTATTCCTTGCACTGACTGCGCCAAGAGTGGGAAAAGCATCTGGATCATCCACAGACGGAGCAGCTGGGTTTAATTCGCGATTTTGGTGTCGGCTTGTTGGCCGGGAATGAGGGCGAACTGCATGGGTCATGTTCCCATTTCGTCTACCATTGCTAAACTGCATGGACGGAGAAACAGGCTTGCTAGTTCCCATGAGGGGTGATAAATGAGAAGCAGGATACTTAGGAAGGAACTGATTAGTCCATTGATCTCCCATGCCCCCAGTTGACTGCAGAGGAGGGAAGGCCTCAGAGGTGGTGTCCATAGGGAATGGTGATCCCGAAGGAACGGAGCCTGTGCCGTCTCCCACGCTGAGACCAGCGACAAGAGTCGAAGGGTCATGAGAAAATGGACACCCATCCCCTGCAAGACAATTGCCCATAATCCAATACCTGCCCAGCATATTAGCATTATTTCCGCCACTATTACGATATTTATAACTACTCACTTGCAGACGTGATTTGTGAGGTCATGACTAAAACGGCAGTCTGCACGTAGACACTGTCCAGTAGACAGCCAATATTTACACACGACAGGGCTGCGGTTATGGCTTGGCGAGCTAGCTGCTCGTGCTTGATCCATAGCCATTGACTTTCCAACAACAATACGACTGTCATCGACCTGCTGGGAGAAGGCATCCACATCCTGATCTTGTGAGAGGGATGCGATGGTAGCTCCCAGGTCGTAACTATTTGCCTCGAGAGCAGTTTCAATCTCCTCATTGGTCCTTCTGTCCCCCAACACAGTGCGTAGGATGTCGTGTGGGCTCATATCAGGAACAAATTCAGGAGCCGTGGCACTGAGAGCCCCAGACGCACTGAGGCCTCCCACAGACGAGGTTGTGCTATTGGCGTCATCGGCAACCAGCCAATCCACGTTACTATCATTGCCAAAATCACCGTAGAAGTCGGACACCTGACTCTGATCGGAAAACTCGTAGGCGTTCAGGTTTGGGGAATGTGGAATAGGCTGGGCCAGAGCGAGTCGAGGCGATGGGCGCGGGGAAGTGAAGGGAGATACAGTCGAGGAGAGTGCAGGCCGTGAAAAGTTCCCTCTTGAACCAGGAAACCAGGAAGTGCTGCCAGGACTGGTACCCAGGTGTGACGGAGGAGACAAGGGTGTGGACGACCGAGCCATCTGCCATGGAGCGGGTGATGAGCGGCGGATCACCGTATGACGAGGAGGGGGAGGGGAAGAATCCGGGAGGGTGCGGTTCCGATGGCGCCAGAGGATATCGAGCACGGCATTCTCCAGAGGAGGGCCAGACAAGGTGGTCTTTTGGCGCAAAAAGTCCTCGATCTTTTCCACCTGCTCCTCTTCATCGACCTCATCCTGAAGGATTCGGAGGCAGTCTTCTAGGAGGTCGTCTGCGACCATGCTGAAAGGTGATGGGTTGGTTCAACGAGAAAAAAGGGGAGAGATAAGGTGAGGCGAAATAAAAGCGAGAGCTGAGCGGCGTTGTAAAAACTCGGATAATGATCTGAAAGATGATAGGGCTCGAAGGGTTTGGACGGAGAATATCACAGCTCAGGGCCCATGGTCTTTTAGGAATCAGCTGGGGGGTCTCAGAAAGGTCGGGCGTGTCAAAAGAGGGGTGGCAGAATCCAGACCAACGCGAAAGGGACAGATTGCGGACCAGTGAAGATCACATTGCATCTCCGGCCATGGGAGGCAATGGAAACGATCGAAGATAGAAGCTCAAAAAACAAATAATGAATGAGATGGGGCGTGTGAGGAAGAGAAAGGGAGGGAGAGGGGTAAAAGTAGTCGGGAGAGATGAGGATAGGAGAGGTTGAGATGAACAATAAAGAAAGGGACGGACGGGTTGGCGGTGATTTGGTTTTAGGCTGGAGAACAACTGCGCCCCGACAGGGCAATCTGTTGCAAATGTATTTGGAATGCTCTACTGGTTATTTTTACTGCATCACTCGACAGACAGACAGCTGGTATATCACTTTATTTATCCCGTCACATTTGTTGATTCTGATGCTCTGCTTACACCTCAACCACGGCCGATGAATTAATGTGGGGGATTCTAGACTGGAACCTCCATCCAAGTTGCAAAAGGCTTGGCGGTCCGATAACAACAAAGGGCATCACTTGTGGTCGATCAGCCGTGATGATCTTAGGATAGATAGGGTTGGTAGAGAGATTGGGGATGGGAGAGAGAGACGAGGATATCCAAATGCAGGAACTATCTCTCGACATTTACTCATCAGCGATCCAGATGAACCATCAGATCCATCCGAGAGATCTCGTACCTAATGTTGAAGCCTAACACTAAGCATGAGGGGAATGATACCCTCCGTACGACTCCGTTTTGCTGACAGCTTACGAGATCAGCTTCTTCCGACTTCATCTGAATCCATCCGCCCTGAAATCAATTTCATCAGGGGGCGATTGGTTAGCAGAGTTTTCAACGTGTTCTTTTATTCACCTCTCTTCATCCAGGTTCGAAGCTCTTTTCGTCCGTTGGAGATCATGTCTCACTACTGATGACCTAAGGCAGCTGCTAACTTCCCCGACGTCGAGCTGTCTCTTCCTAACTTGGCGGTGTTCTTCAATGCTCCATCCCCTTTGCGAGGGCACACTTTCGCCCTTTCGGTCAGAATTCCTATTGAAAGACGGATTCAATAATTCTGCCCAATATTAGTCGCCTGCAGAAAGGTTGTTCTGTAGGTATTCTGCGAGCGCCCGTCTGGCACTCCTTGCGCAGGGCCTCTCCGCATCTGCCGATCTCTGCTCCCAAGACCTCCGTGGATCATACATAATTGATCTTTCTTTTTTTACACCATCGTCTATCTTCAGAATGCCCGCCGACTATGAGTCTACCGCACGGGCTCTATCCCTCCCAATATCCCCTGCCGAAAACCCCTCTCACTCCGATGACGATATTCATCCGCCATGGAGCCATCTGACATCCGGGAGGCGGAATGTCAATCGTCCGATCGGGGATCCAGTTACTTTTCGCGACCAGATTATCCACCGTGCCACGTCGATGACACGACGCATCGATTCAGCATGGCGAAAATTGACCCCGTGGCAAAGAGTGGGAGCCGTGGCAGCTGCTTTGGGGGCCATTGCGCTGGGTATGGGATTCATGATTTTTACGGGCCAGGTCTTCATTTGGGTGGCGCCTGTAGCTGAGAAATGGGAACATTCGGTCTTGGTGTTCTTTATTCTTTGGCTCTGCGTCTTCTTCGTTTCGTTCCCGCCTTTGGTGGGATGGTCGACTTTTGGCACTGTTGCTGGGTATATCTTTGGGGTATGGAAAGGGTAAGATTGATATTGTGCCATGTCAATTCCCGCGAGCTTGCTGACAATATTTGCAGATGGTTCCTCTACGCCAGTGCGACCGTGCTGGGGTCAATTTGCTCCTTCTATGTATCCCGAACGATCCTGTCTAAATTTGTCAATCGCTTAATGGAACGTGACAAAAGATTCGCGGCCCTTGCCTTGACCCTCAAGTACGACGGGCTCAAACTGCTCTGCATGATCCGACTCTGCCCATTGCCATACTCGATATGCAACGGTGCTGTTTCAACGTTTCCTACAGTCCATCCATTAACCTATGGATTGGCAACAGCAATAATTTCGCCAAAGTTGCTGGTGGCAGCCTTTATCGGTAGCCGGCTACGTATTCTAACTGAAAAGAATGAAGAGATGAGCACTGGCTCCAAAGCCGTGAACATCTGCAGTATCATTGTTACAGTCTGTATTGGAGCTTTTACAGGGTGGTATATATATAGAAGGTAATTATATGGTGACGACCAGAGTCATTGTATTCATGCTGAACTTCTTCACAGGACCTTGGCACGAGCTAAAGAGCTCGAAGCAAAAGAGCGGGAAGATATTAGACGATCACAAGCCGGACATGCTCGTCACCATTCCGACAGTGTATTTTCAGAAGATCCAGATGCAAACACAGCTGCCACCACTCTCGCCCGTGATGAGGAGGAGCAGATTGGATTCAACGACTTGGATGATGACAATGTCGATCTCGTGATCGATGACAGTGATAATGAAAATCCAAGCCGCAAAGCCCGAGGCGAGGGCCCATACCGAGATGAGTTCACTGACAATGATTCGGATGTTTTCAGGGATGGCGACGGGACAGACACTGAGATGCATAGCCTGCATACTCACATCCGCAAAGGCCCGGAATCCTAAGAGCAGTCGCCTGATTGGAACAATCCTACGATTATATCTTTTCATGTATTGTTTATAATAGATCTGACCAGTACGAGTCATGGCATTACATATTGGGATTGGTGCGGTTTGGATGGCAAAGGCGTATTGGGAATCGACTGGGGTCGTCTAGTCACTTAATCAGCCAGCCTTGACCTTTTACCGGTCATTTTGTTAATTTATAGATAATTTGGCAGCATTTCGGTTTCTTCAGAAGTAGTGTTTAGATCTCCGTCAACCGAAACCGTGGTATTCGGCACTCCGATATAACATTGACATGCATCCAAGTCGATAGAACAGAGCGACTGCCTAGTGAGTAGACGAAGGGTATCTCGAGTTGCGTTGTATGGTGTACGCATGTCTGTGATTTTCAATCAATCAACATAGATTAGTATAAAGGTTAAGATAAAAGAACATGACTTGAAGCAGCAGTTGAAATCCATCTGTCAAACATGCGTGTTACACTGCATCATTCGAGTCGAGATCGAACTGTTTCTTGCGGGGGGCAGCTGTCAGCTTAATATTCGACCAAGTAAAAGGAACCCCGTAAACAAGCCGAAACTAATCAGCCAGCACCGATAGCTTTCAAAGAGTCAATCAATTAATGCCCATCTCTCATCATCATTGCCAGCGACAAGGTGGGAGGGAAGAACAAGTGCAGGATGAGGTTTTGCTGCGGACTGACAAATACGCCGATTCGCCGTGCCTCCGTAACTTCCAGTCCTCGGATATGATCAGACTCGCCCGCAGAAAAGAATCTCAATCATCCCATCACCACCAGGAGCCGCTGGCTGCTTGCTCGTTTTATTTTTCTGTTTCTTCCATTGACTGCAGTATACTTACTCTGTCAGAGATATAGATGCGCTTCAGTCTGTGACGGATGGAAGGAGGGCTCGGGTTTCTGAGTATCGCTTACTACTACTACCTAGATCCAAGGCAAGTCCAATACCCACCCAGTTCTATTATTAACGCATTTCCATGAATTTTTATACTGCACAATGTCTCCTGTCATATGTAAGATTCTTT
This sequence comes from Aspergillus sp. 'subgen. Cremei', assembly GCA_019976455.1. NCBI lineage: Eukaryota > Fungi > Ascomycota > Eurotiomycetes > Eurotiales > Aspergillaceae > Aspergillus > Aspergillus sp. 'subgen. Cremei'. Next base: position 1,241,398 of record JAFBMR010000006.1, read on the forward strand.
TCTGACAGATCTCTAGGGACTCTCGTATCAAGACTCACTCCCTGAAGCACTGCCGGTTGAACATCTCTTGATCAGTGGACCCACCATGGATGGAAGCCTGGGGATTTGATATCATCGGATTTCTTCGTGATGGGAGGGTCATCTGCTCGCTCGAAACCTGATCTGGATCATACCGTGCTTGAATGAGCTGATCGGTATTTGCGTCTACCGATATAATAATATTGTCATATCACGACGGCTCAGCCCTATTAGTTACCCCTTGCCAGCAGGTATGGAGGCAGCGGCATCCATTGGGATACAAGGCTTGAATGGTCACTCCCGCGAGATGCTACAGTTCAAACATTATCTTCCTAATGGGAATTCTAAAAATGGTGGTACACATTTTTCATTGCTGCCACCGAGTCAGAATGCACCTCGAGTACCTCAGTTTCAAAATGTGACACCGGAATATCCAGTGAATAATGGAAGCAGGGGTTCTACGGATGTTATTGATGGAGGGTCCCAAACTACTGATGGCTTATCACGAGATCTCGATACTGATACAAATCATGGGACGCCTAATGATTCAACCACGTCCACGTCGTTCATGTCCGCACCAAGTCAGAAAAAGTCCAGATCACCTTCTACCGTTATTAATGTATCTTCTTCATCATATGCCAAAACAGTTGATGGAAATTTTGATTATTCTCAGTATCGGCCCCGATCGTCGATACCGTCGAGGCTTTCTGCGGCAGTATATGCTCAGCAATGTATCACGGCTGCGTATGCATCCCGGCTGAATCCGTTTGCGCTCCATAAGAAAGAGCAAGAAGCATTACAAGATTATATGTGCCATCTTCATGTGACAGTATATCTCAACATACGCAATGGAATCCTTCGGCTTTGGACTCGCAATCCCATGGTTAGCGTGAACAAGGAGGAGGCACTGGGATGTGCGAAGGACTATCGCTGGATGAACCTTGCCTCTTTTGCATATGAATGGCTTATCCGGAACGGTTACATTAACTTTGGATGTGTTGAAATCCCCATGGCCTTGATTCCTCCAAAGCGCACCCGGCGGAAGGACGGTCCAGTTATTGTAGTGATTGGAGCAGGAATGTCAGGTCTGGGCTGTGCACGTCATCTAGAAGGTCTCTTTAACCAATACCGTGACACCAGCACTTCTCCTCGTGTTGTCGTGCTTGAGGGGAGACGAAGAATTGGAGGTCGCGTATACTCCCACCCTCTACGAAGCCTCCAGTCGCCCAACCTAGCTCCAGGCCTTGTGCCCAAGGCTGAGATGGGTGCGCAAATCATCGTTGGGTTCGATCGTGGCAACCCACTAGATCAGATCATTCGAGGACAGTTGGCACTCCAGTACCATTTACTACGTGACATTTCGACAATTTACGACATCGACGGATCCCCTGTAGATGAGGTTCGGGATGCAATGGATGAAAGACTCTACAACGATGTCCTTGACCGTTCAGGGTTCTATCGCCACAAATCTGTCATTGTGCCAACTGCTGAAGGAGACCGGGAACTCATCAATTCTGGTCGAGATTTGACAACAAGTGATGGGGTCACAGTGAGGCAGTACGAAGAGGCCAGGGCTGCTGGAACTATCGGACAATTGCTTCCTTCTAAGCGAGTCCGTCGAGGTGTGGGACATAAAACTGCGGATATCAAAGCAACCGCTGCTCCCCTGGCAGACCTTGGTCCCATAGAGGAAAACCCTGCCGTTCTGGCCTGTCAGGCCATGGGCTGGAGTTTGAACCAAGGTGTTTCAGCAAATGAGTCTATAAACTTGGAACCCATTGCTACTGCTTCAAGAGCTCAGACATTGGGTGCTGTATTGGACGATGGGGTCAAGCAATACAAGCGCATGCTCCCTCTGGTACCAAAGGATATGCGATTGCTCAATTGGCACTTTGCAAACCTGGAATACGCCAATGCTGTCAACATTGGTAAGCTCAGTCTTTCGGGGTGGGATCAAGACATGGGCAATGAGTTTGAAGGTGAACATTCCCAAGTAATAGGCGGTTACCAGCAAGTACCTTACGGTCTGTGGTCTCTACCAACGAAGCTTGACGTACGGACGAATAAGATCGTTTCAAAAATAGCATACGATCCCAGCGGAACTGGTAAACAGAAAACGGTCGTTCACTGTGAAGATGGTGATTCTGTCGTGGCGGACAAGGTCGTTTTCACAGGCTCTCTTGGTACCTTAAAGCATCAATCCGTAAAATTTGAGCCCCCGCTCCCAGACTGGAAAGCTGGGGCTATTGAACGGCTTGGCTTTGGTGTTATGAACAAAGTGATTTTAGTGTTTGACCAGCCGTTCTGGGACGTCGAGCGTGACATGTTTGGGCTCTTGCGCGAGCCGAAAAACCGTGATAGTATGGTCCAAGAAGACTACTCTGCAAATCGGGGGCGATTTTATCTATTCTGGAATTGTTTGAAAACGACCGGTCTTCCGGTTCTAATTGCCCTCATGGCCGGTGATGCTGCCCACCAAGCAGAACGCACGCCAGACGCCGAAATCATTGCGGAAGTGACCAGTCAACTGCGAAATGTCTTCAAACATGTGGCTGTTCCCGATCCATTAGAAACCATTGTCACACGATGGGCCACCGACAGGTTTACTCGGGGTAGTTATTCTTATGTGGCTGCAGAAGCCCTCCCGGGGGATTATGATTTGATGGCCAAACAGATTGGCAACCTACACTTTGCGGGAGAAGCTACCTGCGGCACTCACCCAGCGACAGTTCACGGCGCATATCTTTCAGGTCTCCGAGCTGCATCGGAGGTGATCGATGCCATTCTGGGGCCCATTGAAATACCTGACCCTCTGGTGCCAGAAAAGGGGAAAACCGCCGAACTGAGCACCCCTATAGCAGCTGGCCAGAAGAGGAAGGAGCCCTCTTCAGCAACTATTTCTACGGCAGCAGCAGCCCCTGCTCCTAGCCCCATAGACTCTAGTGAACTGGCAGCCCAGGCACGATCCAACAACTCTTTCCCCACCAACACATCTCTTCGAGAGGCGTATGACCAGGCCATGTGGGCAGCCATCCATGCAGAACTAGGTCCCCCAGAGCCCCGACCTGCCAAAACAGGCCTCAACCCCTTCTTACTCTACCAGAAAGACTACTGGGGCAAGGCCCGCATCCAATGCGACGAGGCACGGCAGGCATCCTCCAAAAATCCAAAAGCCAAAGCCGCACGGGACGAGATCCGACAAGCACTAGGCCTCATGTGGCGGCGGGCCAGCGAGGAAGAGAAACGACCGTACATAGAGCAGACGGAGGTCAATCGGCAGACCAACGCGGAGGTGTGGGAACGATGGAAGCGGACCATTTCAGAGTGGGAGAAAAAGACATACGAGGTGAAGGATCGGTGGTGTGCAGCTAATCCGTTTGAGAGCTGGCAGCCGACTTCGTCTCCTGCGTCGAAAAGGCCAAACCGCACTTCTACAAATGGCAATGCGGCGGCCATTAATGTGCCCATCGGTGTGACTGCAAATGGTCATGCGGAATTGAAATAAATTACCTGATGAGAAATAATCAAATTATCTTATTGCTAGTGCCTTGGTCCTGCTTCGGCGATATTTACCTACTTTCGCCGCATTCATGTGCCTTGCTTTCTTTTTATTCAGTATAGACAACACACCTCATTCATGCTTATCTTAACCAAATACAATACGGGGGAGCTGTTCACTGGTTGATATCCGATGTCCCTTGGGCAATATGAATTATAAAGGAATGATTGGATCTACAAAGAGCACAAGTGAACCTCGAAGATTATTCTATGTCTAATTCTATTGAAATTGCATTTCATGGATCACAAAGGATCCACCATCAATCGACATGTAATTTCGCCGCCATGAGATCCAAGGGAAAAAAATGAGGTGTATAATGTGGAATGGAATAAAAAAACCGTCATCCCAATGACAAAACGCTGAATGAGTCTAATATAAACAGATGTGGGAGAAACAATGAAACAATGATATGGGCATAAGGTGATGACATGATATGTCTAGTCGGATGACAAAGACATCAATAAACCAGGGATTAAGAGTCATTATTTAGAGCAGAGGGTTGGACTTGTACTCTGCGGTAGTGCCCTGGATGTCCTTCTTGGGCTCACCGTCGGTTTCCTGAGCGGCAGGCTGGGCAGATGCAGCAGTAGAGGCCTCGCCCGCGGCCTCTTCGGGGTGCTCAGACTCGGCAATGAACTTCTCAGCCTCGAGAGCAGCAATGCAGCCGGATCCTATAGATCATATTAGCTTTGGGTTTCATGTTGATTATAATGAGTTAGAACATACCAGCACTAGTGATGGCCTGTCTGTACCGCTTGTCCTGTACATCACCACAGGCAAAGACACCCTCCAGACTGGTGTAGCTGGTACCGGGCTTGGTGATAATGTAGCCTTCATCGTCAAGGTCGATCTGGCCCTTGACCAGGGCGGTGGCGGGGTCGTGACCAACAGCGTAGAACAAACCGTTGGCGTCGACAACCTCCTCCTGGCCGGTAACGGTGTTCTTGATCTTGAGGTTCTTCATAAGGCCGTCACCCTGGATTTCAGTAGCGACGGTGTTGAAGCGGACATTGACCTTGGGGTTTGCCAAGAGGCGGTTAGCCATGGCCTTGCTGGCACGGAGCTTGTCACGGCGGACGAGCACAGTGACGCTGCTGCCGTACTTGGTCAGGAACATGGCCTCTTCGGCGGCCGAGTCACCACCTCCGATAACGTAGAGGGGCTTGTTGCGGAAGATGGGCACAGCACCGTCACAGACGGCACAGGCACTGACACCGCTCTGCCAGAAGGTCTCCTCGCCGGGCAGGTTAAGACGGCGGGCGTTGGCACCAGTTGCGATGATAACAGCATCGGCGGTGTGGGCGGGCTCGTTCTCAGGGCCATCGTTCCATTCGGTCCACAGCTTAAAGGGTCTTTGCGAAAAGTCGACCTTGGAGATAGTCTCGGAGATGACTTCTGTGCCGAATCGGATGGACTGCTTGCGCATGTCGTCCATGAGCTCTGCGCCACCAATGCCGTTGGGGAAACCGGGGAAGTTCTCAATGTCGGTGGTGGTGGTGAGCTGACCACCGGCGGCAGTGCCATTGGCCAGCATACCTTCATAGAGGACAGGCTTCAGCTCCGCTCGCGAGAGATAGATCGCGGCGGTGTGAGCGGCAGGGCCGGAACCGATGACTGAAGGAGAACAGGAGGTCAGGGTATAGTTACGACAGGGAAGAACAGATCAGATTATACTCACTAACAACCTTGGAGTGCACCATTCTGGATGAATTGACGCGCGACGGCGTCGAGAAAGTCTGGGATAGAACCGTGGCAGAAGGCGAAGATTTCTGATGCAGGGACGACGCAGCAGCAGCAGTCAATCCAAGAGAAGATCGGATGGAAGAGAAGGGAAATCGACGAAAGGCGGAGGAAAACAGATTGACGGTGTTGGATGGGAATTGGGGGAAAAGAGAAAGGGAAGAAGAAAGAGGGAGGAGGGGATTTAAGAACTAGTCTCGCTCGTAGTCGAGTTAACCTGGAGTGTTCCAAAGAATAATCGACACAGAAAAACGGACGGCGAAGAGGGGCTCGTTGTGGTGGGGAAAGATTTGACGACAGCGAAAGCGATTATGAAATCACAGGCCAGTGCAACAAATTCAGGAGATTACCAAGACAGCCTGAATAATAGACGAGGCACCCCGAGTCGAACAGCTTCAAATTCCGATCTTCCAGACCGAAATCGAAATTCCTTCGCCGACTTTTTCTTAGGAATCAACACAGGCGAGACCGGTCACGTGCGGCTGCTTAGAAAGCGTGCTGGCCTGGAACTTGTTCGCGGCTGTTTGCGGTTAGCGGGGGATTTGTATGGGCAGGCGAACAGCCGCGAACAGGCCGAATCAGCCCACCTGCAGGCCATTATCAATCTAACGTGAGCGTTGTATCATCAGCATAACTGTCAGCCTGTCAGGGCTAGATCAAACGGTCCATTTTCTGGAGTCAAACGGTTATCAATCAGTCGTTGTCGTCATTCCTCGTTGCTCGTGATTTATCCAAGGGTATACAGCTATTTACAGACACACTAAATAATCCAAACATGCAGAAACAGGCAAATTCACAAGATGATTAAGAAAACAAAGAAAAAAGAAAAATAAAAGCAGTCAATCCATCACCTCAGTCGTCCAAACCACTTCTTTTTCGGTTGTTTCGCCTGCTCGTCCGGTTCCACCGCTGCTTGGCCCACTGGGACCATCGTCTCTGCTGGCATATCGTCGTCCTCATCCTCCCCCTGATCGCTGTCCTCATCATAATCGTCTCCCTCTCCAGGGTCCGCGTAGTCATCCTCCTCATCACTTGCCCCGTCTTGCCCGTCTTCCCTATCCTTTCTGTCCTTCTTCCTCCGCACTCCTAGCCATTTCTTCCACCCTTTGGCGACCTGTGCTGCTGGTGGGTCATATTCATACCCTTCATACCGCAACATTGGTATCAGCAACTTGTACGGGGTGGTAATTCCAGCTGGATCCTTGGGGTTGAGCTCCATGTTAAATGTCACAGATAATCCTCCTTCAAGGTTGACCATGGCGCCCGCACCGTCGTCTTCCGCTTGAACTGCTTTTTTCGACTTCTGGCTAGCGTTTGTAGGTCGACGGAAGAATGTGTTTGGTCGGGTTGCTGCTGGTGTCGGGAATTGACTGTCTCCGGTCTCAGCAGGAGGGAATGGTCCGTCCATGCTCATCCGTCGGCCAGGAGCATTGTTTCCTCCCAGGTTGAATTCCTTCGTGGGCGGCGGACCACGCAGCGAGAGTCGTCGCAGGATACCACCGCCTGCTGGTTTGTCACCCCGGGTTAGTGACAATGTTCTTTTGAGCATTCCGGGGCGAGGTTCCGGCTCCTCGGGTTCAGGTGTGGCCGGTGGTGTGAAGCCTATGGACAGTTTGTTAGACAAAAGACAAATAATTACAAGGTCAAATATCGTGGTTTCACTCACCAGGCTGGTACTCTCGAATTGAACACCAGTTGCGTCGTGGTAGTAACCGTTTGTTGTTCCGAGTCTTACCATCCACATCCTGGGTGAAAATGGGAATCATATCTTCATCGGTGTTGGTGTCAACATGGTGCACCCGGTTACGCTTGTTGAGCATATCCGATACCATCTCAGTCTCCGGCTGGTTGGCAATGGCAGAGGAAATCACGTTTGGCATGTATCGGTAGTCCTTGTCCTTGGCCAAGTCCAGTTTTGGATTCGAGTAGAACTGTCCGATTGCAGCCAAATGGACATCACCACTGATGTTCGTGTTAGCCTTTTTCTCACTCATTATATGTTGCAAACGGCTTCATACCTCAGAATTGTCACTCGTACGGACTTCTCTGCTGCAAGATCTTGAAGGTCCTCGATCAACCATGTCCGCTCAGACTTGTGGTGCTTGGCCGTCCAGTGGTCATCGTAAATCTCAACCTTGCCGCCATTTTTATTGACAAGTCCACCAAACATACCAGCCTTGCCTAGCGATTTGCGGCTGTTGAGAATGTTTTTGAGCATCGCCTGCGGATCGGTTAGACACAAAGCTCACAGTAACATATCAAAAGGCCAACACCTACAACTCTGGGGTATGCAATCGGAATGCTCAACAACACGATCAAATGCTTTGTTTCTCCCCGGATAATCTCACGGTGACAGCGGTCCCAAATGCGGTCACATGTCGTTTCACTAATGACCTCGTTACTCTGCAGAAATTCGTTCATCAGCCTTGATTTCACGATGCACAAAGGACCGTCATTCTTACCATCCGTTCAGTTCTGCAATCAAGTCCCAAGAAAGCCACTTCTTTGCCCATGGACATGAACAAGCTCCTGCTCTTCTCTCTGATATAAGGGCCTGGTTCGGCACCAAGAAGCCAGCTCGGCTCATCAGCCTCAGTCTCCTCTGGCACACTATGATGCTGGAATAGCAAATAGTATTTGAACGCAATACGGCCCAAGCCCGAGATTACTGGTGTTTGCATAAACTCTTCGGGGTACGAGCCATACCCTTCGAGGATCTCATGGTCATTCCACATGTTGACTGCAGGGATCTGAGAGTTTGCCAAAGAGAAGAGGCCCTGTGAAAACCACGCTGAGTAGTTTTCAAGGTAGGCGTTCTCTATTTCCGCTCGGAATTCCGGATCGAAGGGTGCGTCGTATCTCTCACTAAGATTCTTAATCTTGATCCAGTCTTGGAAATGGAATGATTCTGCTGTCACTTGGTCGTTGAATATCTGATCACCTCCACCGACCATGACATGGAACGGACGAGTCTGGTGCTCATTGAGTATATCCCTCCACAATGGGTCTGGTCCACAGAATCGGTCGGTATCGACATTTGGCCGGAATCCGTTTCCGTTATGGAACATGATGTTCATAGACTGACCCTTTGCTGGCACCCAGAATCCTAAGGCTGGTCCTTGGTTGATGCGGTATGCGATTCGCTGCTGTATTGGACCTAGCTCAACCTCCAGGTTGAACCGCCAAAATGTAACATCTCGGTCTGGATCAGCATATAGACGGAATCCTGAGATGTCTTTGTGGAAACCAGCCGCCTCTCCATCCATGGAGTGAATTCTGTTCGCAGGAATCGGCTGCTTAATACCATCGCTGCTGTAGTCAATGATACTGGCGGACAACTCAAAAATGCCATCATCGTTCTCGATAAAACAGAGATCCATCTCCTCTTCGGTATGTTCCACCGGTTTGACATAAAGTGGGCGTCCATCTCGACCAAGCTTCATGAGGCCGGCTGTTGGGTCGACATACTCGGGCGCCAGTGCAGCAGCCTCCTCGCCCTTCACTTCGACTGGAGGAGGTGGCAAGAGGTCCATGGGTTGGGAAAATAATCTCAAGGTAGGCGGTGTGTCATAAGAAGAGCGTGAGTCTTTTGTCACGATCATGACACTTCCTCTCCATGTTTCCTTGTCAAAAGGACCAGTCGGTCCATCTATCTGTACCCGCTTCATCCCGGTGTATCGGAGTAAGGGACCAGACTTTAGGAAGAGCGGTGGTTGGAAACTCTTGTTTGCTATTTCGGTTACCATCAGTATCAAACTCGAATGGAAAAAATCGAGATTTGACTCACCATTTAGCTTTTGAGCGGGCTTCTGGTAGTTGATTGGAAGAGATCTACTCTGTCTCCTGCCCTTGTTTCCACCACCTTCCCACCAAGCCTTACTTCTATCCATATCGAAGTTTTGGAAATCAAAGTCGGATGCACAGAGCCTTGCTGCGGGTGCATTTTTCCATTCTGAAAGTGGGGGTGGTGTGGGTGGTGGTACGTTGAACGAGACTGTCTGGCGCTTGGGCTTGGGCTGCTTCGAGCTCAGCTCCTCTTGAGTGTTCTGGGCCATTTCATTTTCCTTGTCTGGTGTTTGGTCATTGAAACCAAAACCGACAGGAGCAGTGAAAGGCGCTGCCCCGTTGAAATTCGCATAAGTGCCGGATTCTCGGGTAGCTTGCTGTGCTGGCTTGCCCTGACGATTTCCAGGTCCTGGGTAAAGTGGTTGCTGTTGCATTTTTGAGTTGACCTGTCTTGGAACGACTCTCTGGGCAGGTTGAGGTAATTGGTTTGCTTGGGAACTATCCCAGCCGGGGGCAAAAGTATCGCGGGGTGCATTTTTCTGCGCTGGACGCATGTTCGAGCCGTAAGGTCCGGTTTGGTGGCTGACGGTCACTGATCGCCGGGGAACATTGCCCCTGTTGACATTTTGTCCAGGGTATTGAGCGCCAGCATTGGTATATTGTGATTCTTCACCAGGGCGAGGTCCACTGTATCGAACCGAAGCTGATCTGTTGTGGGTGGATATTGGTTTTTCGGCTGGTCGCTGTCTAGGAACCTCGAGCTCTCCGTATCCATCGGAAGCAAAACGCTGATGTGTTGGTCGTTTTGGCTCCTGTCTGCGGTATGTGCCAGTTGGTTGTCCGTACTTCGCGGATCGGGTTGAGGCTGTCTGCTCAGGCATTGTGGTTCCTGATTTCATATCCCTAGAAGCAGCAGACTCCCTTGGTTGAGCTGAGATCTGTCCTCGGCCCTCTGTTTCCATCTTTTGGCGGGCCAGTTTTTCTTTGAGTCGCCTCTCGGCTTCTTGAACACGCGCTCGTTTCTCTTCCTTGCTGATTCCAGTTAAAGTCACCTCGAGCTTCTGGAGAGGAGATCGGTCTGGGGCCCAATCATGCTGCTGGTCTTTTGAAGAGCGTGTTGTATTAGAGCGGTTTAATTGTGAGTGTTGACTTGTCGAGTCCAGGGTACCCTCTCCTTGAGTATCTGGTGCAGCGGTGCTTGCTTCGGACTCAGTCGCATATCTGATTTCTGCCGCATATCCCTCAGGCAACTCAGATGGATGCGGTGGAAGGGGTTTGTTCATCAAGTTCCTCTTGTCCCCGGGAGGAAGCTCCCCGGCCCTTGTTGAAAACGAGCGCGATACGCGATTACCATGGACGGCAGCAGGGTTGTTCTTGTGAGACACCGGTTGGCCCCGTGGGACTTCTGCAACCCTGGGAGCATAATCATTCTCGTATCCGATGCCTGGCATGGCACGCTGCTGCCTCCGTCTTGCGCCATTAGACATTTTAGGCTCCCCCTCTGCCATATCCGATGGGCTGTGAGATTTCGTAGCAGACATTTTTCAGATAGCTGTGTGTGTGTACGTTTAAGATGTCTGAGATGAGTCACAGGGTCAATATGTAAAATCGCATTCGAAGTGGTCTTTTTAAAGAGACCTAATAGAAATTTGTCAATTAAAACTGCAATGGAGAGTGACCCTATTGACGAGATAATTGAGGCCAAAAGTCACGTACGTTGGTTGTCAATGGGTTGGTCGTTGATACCTTCCTAGCCGTCACCCTTTCTCGATGGATGATAATAAATGAACGCTTGTATCAGGATGACTTTGTGTCAATATTTAGATTGACATGATGGTATCGAATCCCTATTTTTCTGGTCGAAAAGAAACGAAATAGCAGGGGACTGTGTTTTGGTTGTTGCCTGTCTACGAGACGATATATACAAAGCCCCGAAGTATAGAAAAGACGGTAGCGGTCGGAGTGTTCAGTCGACAGAAATCGAATTAAGGGATGCCAAACCAACAGAGGGGGAAAGAAGAAGAGAACAGGGAAGGGTGAAGAAAAAGACGGACGGATGGACGATGGTGATGGTGAATGTTGCTGTTTCGTCGTTTAACCTGGTGGCTGGTCGCGCAGCCCAGCCTTTTTCTTCGTCTTCCTCTCCTGCGCGGGGCTGCCACTTGATCTCCGACCATCTGATGCAAGTCAACGCACCGGGCACCACCGATATTCCAGATGGGTTCTAAGAAAAGAAATAAGAAATCGAGTGCCTGGATTATTCCTCTGTCGGATTCCGTCTTGCATGCAGCTATGGAGTCGTATGTGAGTTGAAGCGTCAGCGGGTTGGTCTCCTAGGGTTCAGTGGCAGTCTGTTATGGATTTATATTTTCACTGCTCATTTACTGATGGCTAAGCTTCTTTAGAAAAGATGGTTCGGTCGTCTGCCCAAACTGAATCTAATTTTGATGACTCCATATCCTACACAGGTGTAAAAGTGGATGGAGATGGCTTCAACAAGCGGTGAAAACAGCCAACAAACACCGACAATCGTGATAGAATAACACATCCTTCCTAGAATCAAGGACATACAAGGAGATTGTCTTCGACAAAAAGCATATTGAGACCATCATCAATGCATGCTGGACGATGTAGTCGCAAATTTGAAATGAAATCGACGCCTTGTCAGAGTCCTTGACATCAGGTAGATGTCGATTCTTAAATAGTATAAATCCTCAATGCTCTGCCTGTCCAGGCATCATGATGAAACGATATAAATCGTCTTCGATTTGGTAAGTCTTTCTATAGACTCATGTTAGTTATTACGTTGGATTCCTTTGGCACCAAGAGGCTATTGTCATGCTCCATAGCCCTGCTATATTTAGTACTCAGCACTATGTACTCCATAGTCTACTACGTAGCCATAATCAAATACAAACTTGCGATTGAATTGATCAAAATATAGAAGATGGATACATTCTATCCCATCATGCAAAAATGTCGTAATCCAAGATCATTTGCAGACAGAAACGTGGTCTTTTACTACTTCGGCACGATCGTCATATAAGGCCCCAGAAACATTGTCAATAAAGAAAGCCAAAAAAGTGGAATACCGGCATTTATTGAAAGGAATTTGAAGAATAGATGATAGAAGACCTTTCAAGCTATCATCTCCAACCTCGAAGGCTAATTAATTTGTTGAGCGGCTTTCCCTTTGCAGATCTCTCTTTGCTCTCTGGGGCTTTTCAGGAGACTTGCGTATGTCTTTTTCGTAGGGGCAGAAAAGCCACTTCGCAACCACCCAAACTGCAACTGCTGTCAGCGACCACCTTTTGTGTAATTAATATCTCGCCTCTCGCTCTTCTTCTTTTTCTCTTCTTCTCTTATTCATTCTTCTACTCCATCCGTCACCATCCGAGTTTGTAGGTTATCCGTTTGCCGTCGAGGGGTCTGGTACCGCTCTCGTTCATGGCAAACTGACTTCCAACTGTCCTTCCCCCGACGCCTCTCTTGAGAGTGGCGCTTTTCTTATCCACTTCACTGCGCTTTCGCCATGCGCGTTTTTGGTTGTGTAGCAGTGGCCTTGAGCTTCTTGGGTTCTGCGTCCGCAAATATTGTTCCTCGATCGTACGATACTCACGATTTCTTCGCTCTTCACCTCGACAATACCACGTCTCCGTCTGATGTCGCCCGGCTGCTCGGTGCCCGCCACGAGGGCCAAATAGGAGAACTTCCCGGCCACCACAAATTTTCCCTTGCGAGAGAGGACAGCTCGCATCTCGATACATTGTTAGAGGATCTACGGATCAGAAGGAAGCTACGAAGGCGTTCAGAAGATGATGCTGCGTCATTAGCCACGAGGGATCCTGGGTTAGATGGTATACTTTGGTCGAGAAAGCTAGCTCAAAAACAGCGGCTAGTGAAGAGAATCCCACCCCCTGTGAAGCGATCCCGGGGAGCTCCTCCTCCTCCGGCAAACCCCGAAGCTGCGCGGATCCAGAAGCAGGTTGCTACTGAGCTTGGGATCACCGATCCGATCTTCAATGAACAGTGGCATCTTTTCAATCCTGTGCAGGTCGGACATGATCTCAATGTAACTGGTCTTTGGCTGGAGGGAATCACTGGAAAGGGCGTTATCACGGCAATCGTTGATGATGGGTTGGATATGTACAGCAACGATCTCAAGCCCAACTACTTCGCGGAGGGCTCTTACGACTTTAACGACAAAACCCCAGAGCCTAGACCGCGCCTTTACGACGACAAGCATGGTACAAGATGCTCGGGAGAGATTGCTGCAGCTAAAAATGATGTTTGTGGAGTCGGTGTAGCATATGACAGTCGAATCGCCGGAATTCGGATTCTCTCCAAGGCTATTGACGACGCGGATGAAGCCGCCGCCATCAACTACGGTTTCCAAAAAAATGACATTTACTCATGCTCCTGGGGACCTATGGATGACGGTGAGACCATGGAGGCTCCGGGTATTTTGATCAAACGAGCCATGGTCAATGGTATACAGAACGGTCGGGCTGGAAAGGGCTCGATCTTTGTTTTCGCAGCCGGCAACGGAGCTGCATATGGCGATAATTGCAATTTCGACGGATACACCAACAGTATATACAGTGTCACTGTTGGTGCTATCGATCGGGAAGGTAACCACCCAAGCTATTCGGAATCCTGCTCTGCGCAATTGGTGGTCGCATACAGTAGTGGCTCTGGCGATGCTATTCATACCACCGATGTTGGTACCGACAAGTGCTATTCTCTCCATGGTGGAACTTCAGCCGCCGGCCCGCTGGGTGCTGGTACTATCGCACTGGCTCTCAGCGTTCGACCTGAGCTGACGTGGCGTGATGCTCAGTATCTCATGATCGAGACTGCAGTTCCTGTCCACGAAGACGATGGCAGCTGGCAGAACACCAAAATTGGGAAGAAATTCAGTCACGATTGGGGTTATGGAAAGGTAGATACATATACCATGGTTCAGAGAGCGAAAACATGGGATCTAGTAAAGCCACAAGCCTGGTTCAACTCTCCGTGGCTCCAGGTGCTACATGATATTCCCCAGGGTGAGCAGGGTCTTGCTAGCACATATGATGTGACCGAAGAAATGGTGAAAAAGGCAAACATGGCGCGATTGGAGCACGTTACTGTGACTATGAATGTGAACCACACGCGCCGGGGTGATCTCAGTGTGGAGCTGCGCAGCCCGGAGGGCATTGTCAGCCACCTGAGTACCGCAAGACAATCCGATGGTGCGAACAAGGGCTACATCGATTGGACTTTTATGACCGTTGCTCATTGGTAGGCATATCTACTTTTTTTCCTTGACTTGGTTGTGCAGATTGCTAATAGAATACAGGGGCGAGTCTGGTATTGGAAAATGGACGGTGATCGTTAAAGACACCCGTGAGAATGAATTTACCGGAAAATTCCTTGATTGGCGACTCAACCTTTGGGGAGAGGCCATTGACGGATCCAGCCAACCACTTCATCCTTTGCCGGATGAGCATGACGACGATCACGATATTGAGGCTGCTCATGTTGTCACGACCAGCGTCGCACCACTGCCAACAAAGACCGGGGATGTGGCTGCGCCAACCGATGTAATCGATCGGCCTGTAAATGCAAAGCCCACCGAGACATCTGAGCCTACGAGCTCCGAAGAATTGGCCACTGAGCCAGCTACCAGCACCGCCCCAACAAACACCGCAACACCGAGCAGCTTCTTGCCTTCATTCCTTCCAACTTTTGGTACATCGAAGCGGACTCAGGCTTGGATCTATGCCGCTATTGGGTTCATCATAGTCTTCTTCATTGGCCTTGGAGTGTACTTCCAGGTCCAGCGACGCAAGCGCATTCGCAGCAACGCCCGTGATGACTATGAGTTTGAAATGATCGAGGATGAGGACGAACTGCAAGCCATGAATGGCCAATCTGGCCGTACGCAGCGTCGGGGTGGAGAGCTGTACAATGCGTTTGCAGGGGAGAGCGATGAGGAACTATTCAGCGATGATGATGACGAGCCTTACAGAGATCGCGGTGGAAGTGATGGAGGGGAACATATGTCGGAGAAGCCATTGACGGAGAAGCCATAAAGTAGTTTGATGATTTGGCTGTTGCCTTGGATTTTGTTATGCGAACTGAGAATGTCTGTTAATATATAGTCATATTTCTTACGAAATCTCGATACCAAGATAGAGATAACTAACATCGATATTTATTCCATGAAACCCCATTTATATTCCGTAGTATCGTTGTCTGTAGTCGTGGAAATAGTCGCAGACTGGCTTTGCAACGATGACGCTGTTGGGCGCTTCTCCGACTCCCCGACTCCAACCATTCATCATTCATTCCTTCTCCACCGTTGCTCCCTCCGCAAACCTTCCAACAACTCCCAGGACCATCGCACTACATTCACGTTCAAACGACGTCTACCCTATTGATTCTATCGGATAACCCCTTACATATCACTGAGAAGTGCCGGTCTTCGTTGATTTCCCACCGCCGGATCCCCGTGACGGCAACCCCTCGATGGATCAGCACGACGACTTTGACAGTGTCTCATGGAGACATGACCCAGACAGCGACCTCTCCCGACCCACGACGTCGGGAACCGATGCTGAAGACGAACATGCATTCAATCACGATGTCAATGGCAAGAGGAGGATGAGCTCAGCCCACGAAGAACCGCAGGCCGGCCCGCTGGCTGATGCTGTCGACTTGGCAGGAATCGGGGATGGGGAGCTAGAGTGTCGGGTGGATACTCCCCTGAAGGAAAACGATGGCACTAAAGATGCGTACATTTCGTATCTCGTTACTACACATGTGGGTTTGGCCTTTTCTCGCGTTTCCCGATGATGATGATGATGATGATGATGGTGGTGGTGGAGGTGATGATGCCCCCCAAGTTCGGGTGCCTAAGCAAGTGAAACTTGATCCAAATATTGACTGGGACTGTCAATGCAGACCGATTTTAAATCCTTTCAAAAGCCGGAATTTACCGTGCGCAGGCGCTTTACGGACTTTTTCTTTCTATACAAGACGCTCTACCGGGAGTACCCTGCCTGCGCCGTTCCGCCGCTGCCGGACAAGCACAAGATGGAATACGTGCGGGGAGATAGGTTTGGATCTGAGTTTACCACCAGAAGGGCCTGGTCGTTGCACAGGTTCCTGAAACGCTTGACCTTGCATCCTGTCCTTCGCCGAGCTCCCTTGCTGGCTATCTTCTTGGAGTCCCCGGATTGGAATGCGCACATGCGGTTGCGGTCGTCCCGCAACAACAGCACCTCCGACAGCAGTTCAACGCCTGGGATTTTTGACAACTTCACTGATTCCTTTGTGAATGCATTTACCAAGGTCCACAAGCCGGACCGACGGTTCATTGAGGTCCGGGAGAAAGCAGACAAACTGGAGGAGGATCTGAACCATGTGGAGAAGATCGTGGCCCGTGTTGCCCGTCGGGAAGCGGATTTAGAGACCGACTACAACGATCTTGCGACACAGTTTCGCAAGCTGGTACCGTTGGAGCCGGATGTGGAGGTGCCGTTACAGGTTTTCGCTGCGTCGGTAGAGGAGACGGGGCGTGGACTCAAGACCCTCAAGGACCACACGGATCAGAACTACCTGGGCTCGCTGCGCGACATGACATCCTACATCACCTCACTCAAGGCGCTTCTCAAGACGCGCGAGCAGAAGCAACTAGACTTTGAAGCTCTGGTTGACTACCGCAACAAGGCGGTCGCTGAGCGGGACTCGCTGGCTGCCAACCCGTCCTCGTACTATGCTTCAAACCCGTTGACCTCCTCCCCGGCTTCGTTCATCCGCTCCAAAATGGAGGACATGCGTGGCGTGGATCATGAGCAGTCGCGCAGGGAGCGTGTTCGAAAGCTGGAGCTCCGCATTGACGAGCTTACCCGTGAAGTGGACTCTGCCAAAACCACATCGGAGATGTTCGATGAGGAAGTGGTCCGGGAGGTTGCAGACTTTGAGCGCATCAAAGCAGTTGAATTCCGGGACACTCTGGGGGCTCTTGCTGAGAAGCAGATTGACTTCTACCAAGGCGTGCTGAACACATGGGAGAGGTTTGTCGCCGAGATGGACGGCGATGAAGGCGAGGGAGGAGCCGGGCCTGATACTCAGGATGATGGACGGTAATTCAAAAGGGTGGGATGGATGAAATTGGGCTTTTGTCACTGTTGATTTATTTGCTTTAGGGTGTCATTTTTATGATATTGGAGAAAACGGAGGGTGCAACGAATGATGATGCTTATTGCTTTTTTTTTTTTTGTTTCTTGTTGATGGCAGCCACTATGGCCGATCCATACCCACAGTAAATATGAATGCGCTTGTATTTTCACCTATTATTAAGAAATATTCCTCTGGATCGTCGAACAAGGTATCAAGGTATATCAATTTCACAAATATTTACTCTGGTTTGGATTTCCCCCGGATTGAATCTCCACGCACTCAAAATCCACTGGACTTGGCTCACTCTGCGGATCCGAGATGGCGGGGTCGTTGGCTCTGGTTTTGAGATGTCGAGCGCGTTCCTGGAGAATCAGTGTCAACCAAAGACAGACAGAAAGCATTGGAATATGAAGTCATAAATGATCGTGAGCAATAAAGAATAGGCAGCCATACCTCTAGATACACCTGGTTAGGCGTCTTCTCCGTCATCTTCCCACCCCCGACCAGCTGCAGGTAAATCTCGTGGTCATACCCGATCGAGACAGGATTTTCGCACGAGGATTTGCATGGTTCTGGTTGTTTTGCAGCAAAGTTGGCGCTGAGATGGACGGACTGGGATCCGGTGGGTTTGGTGGTGGTGGTATTGGACATGGGGGGCGTGAGTTGAGATGGGAGGTACTGTACTCTGGGAGGTGGTGAGTCGGTGACAGGGGATCTGGTTGATGTTGATATAGCAATTTAGTATCTTTTATATGGCCCTGATATAAGTGTCGACCAAGTGGATATTGGGCGGGTTATAATCATCAGGGCGATTCAGGGTCAAAGGACTGAATGGACTGAATGAATGTCTACGCCACGCTCCAGTGGGTTGGCTGCAGTGCAAATCATCCAGTGGCAACGATGCGTTTCGCCCGGCTGAAGCGGACAATGTGCATGTCTTGGATGGTGTTTCTTTTTCGTGTTTTTTTATCTTCTAGAATATTGTGAGGATAAAAATATCCTTCTGACTGTGTTGACATCTGGAGATGCTGGGAACAACTCCTGAGGATCGTCTTCTTTTGTCCAGTGGACGTCCACACCGGATCCTCCCGACTGCTGAGTCGAGATACGAGATGCCCTGAGCTGCTGTGCTCCCCTGGACGCTCATCAGGTCCTTTATTTATCCTCATCCTAGATGTAACAGTTCATCATGGGATTATTGTAGCATTGGTGGTGGCGGAGTTGCAGACCGCGTCATGCAATCATCGTGGCAGGACTTCAATTTCAAGCTGGAGTTGCCCGAATAGGATAAGATGATAGGCATAGGTTTAAGGCTGTATCGAATAAACTATTATTCTATCATCTCTTTGAAAATTTAGTCACTAGCTCGATTGTTGTAGCTGGAGTTGTTGTTGCAGGCGTGTAAACAACCTGGAGGCAGTGTTTGCCGTGTTTGCATCGACAGCCTTAGCATCGCCGGCTTTCCTCGTCTTCATCTCGACTTCAACCCCCGCAACTCATCCACAATGCGTTTAATTTCCCGGTCGGCGCTTCGTCCGTACGTCTGTCCGTCTTGTCGCTCTGGGGCTGTCTCAGGGCGGAGGAGGTTTGCCTCCAAACCGGACCAATCCCCTGACATTTACGATGTAGTTTGTGTCGGAGGTGGTCCTGCAGGCTTAGGGCTATTGGCAGCTCTCCGTATGAATTACCCTTGGGCCCTTGTCAATTCGCGCTAATCATTCCTGGATGATGCTGACTTCAGTATACAGGAGCTTCGCCAGCTACCTCCCATCTCAAGGTTGCCCTCGTTGAGACCCAGGACCTCCGCAAAGCCCGATCATGGAATCTCGAATCGCACCAGTTCTCCAACCGGGTCAGTAGTCTGACGCCGTCCTCCGTTTCGTTCCTACAGAAGATTGGTGCTTGGGAATACTTGGACACGGATCGGGTCCAAAAATACCAGGAGATGAAAGTCTGGGATGGAGAGACAGGGTCGCGGATATCTTTTGACTCGTCCGCGGAGACCTCACCATTCGAGGATCTTCGCACCGTCGCGACTATGACGGAGAACGCCAACCTCGTTCGTGCGCTTCTGTCCCGCATTGAAGCATCGGGCGATGAAAACGTCTCCATCTTTTCCAACACTACTGTCTCGTCGATTGAGAATGGCGCTGATCAGCCCGATGGACCGGATCTATCAGGCTGGCCGGTCCTCACGGTCTCTCCGACTGGCCCGGCAGCCTCATCAGCTCAGCCTTCTCGTATTGCAGCTAGGCTTTTGGTCGGCGCAGATGGCATCAACAGCCCCGTTCGGTCGTTCGCTGATATCAAGACTGATGGCTGGGACTACAACCGACATGGAGTAGTTGCAACCGTCTCCCTCTCGGAACCCTACCAGGTCACTTTCCCGATTGGCACGAGAACTGCCTACCAACGCTTTTTGCCATCGCTTGGAGGCCCGATTGCTTTGCTTCCGCTTCCTAACAACAATGCTACTCTGGTGTGGTCTACTACCGTCGAGAATGCCGCTTACCTGAAGTCCTTGTCACCCAAGGCGTTCATTGCCATGGTTAACGCCGCGTTCCGTTTGTCCATGACAGACCTCAAGTACATGATGCGCATGGAACGCCCAGCAGCCTCGATTTCGGATGTCGAAGACCCACATGAAAGTGAACTCACTTGGCGACTCCAGCACACCCCTCAGCCCTCCCAAATCCCTCCCTTGGCCACTGGTATCCAAGAGGGCAGTGTTGCCTCATTCCCTCTCCGCTTCAGACACGCATCAACATACATTTCGCCCCGTGTGGCTTTGGTAGGCGATGCAGCCCACGTGATTCACCCCCTCGCTGGACAGGGCCTCAATCTTGGCATGGGCGATGTCGCCTCACTCTCCAACACAATTGAATACGCCGTCAGCCATGGCATGGACGTAGGGGATATCCTCACTCTTGAACGGTACACTGCAGAACGGTGGGCAGTCAACGCCAAGATCGGCGGTGCCTGTGACGTGCTGCACAAGCTCTACAATGTCCCTGGTAACGGACCTGTTGCATGGGCACGAAGTCTCGGATTGGACGTCATCGATCGGTTACCTTTTGTCAAGGGATTCTTGATGAAGAACGCCGAGGGTTAAGCTGGACTGTTTTATTATACTGTGTAGTTTTATATACTGCTATTACATGCAACCCCATTTTGTATTAATATTATCAAACAACAGAACAGTGATAAATTAAAAAGAAATAATATATTTGATTGATCTACATATCACTTCAAGATTTTCGACTGCTATCTAAACTGGGTATTTGGTATTCCTTTTTGTCCTCCGTATGCTTTTAAAATGCCATATCATATTTTTTTTTTGAAAGAAAAAAGAGCCATGATCTATTTATTTGATTTAAAAGTGAAGGGATTTTAAACCTCCACACCCTCAAGCTGTTGTGTAACGGCCGCCACATCGGCCGTTTGCTTCTTGGCCAGTCTGCTCTTGACTTCATCAGCAAGTGTGGTCAGCTCGACCAACACGCCCTCCTTCTCGGGGTGGCCATCTGGGAGACCCATCTCCTTGACGCGGACCTTGCCCGCGGCAAGCTCCTCTTCACCCAGGATGACGGCGAAGGGAATACCGCCTTGTTCGGCGGCCTTGAATTGTTGGGGGAGCTTGGGTTTGAGTTTGTAGGCGAATTCGGCCTAGTTTATATTGATTAGTTGCGTCTAAGTAAAGGGGATAAATGTTACATACCTTGATACCAGCGTTCCAGAGAATCTTAGAGACGTCCATACGCTCCTTCAGCATACCGGTGAAGCCCTTACCACCAAAGGCCATGACGAAAGCATCGACCTCGCTGTGACGCAGGGTCTCGGCGCTCTGATCGCGCTCAATGCGAGCCTTTGTGATGGAGAAAATTCGGTCGACACCAAACGACACACCAACACAGGGAATCTGAGCCTTGGGCAAGAACATGCCAACCAAGTTATCGTAACGGCCACCAGCAGCGATACTGCCCACACCCAGGGTGGGGTCATTGGATCGGTCATCATCCTCCAGGTTCTTGGACTTGTCCTTCTTGCCGGACTTTTGCACTTTTTGGGCCTCGGGGGCGGAAGACTGGGCTGGGGGTGCGGAGCCCTCGGTGACGACTTCGTAGATGACACCGGTGTAGTAGTCCAGACCACGGGCCAGAGACATGTCAAAAGAGATGTTTTCAAGAACGCCAAAGGCTTCCAGGTAATCGATGAGCAGGCCCATTTCCTCCAGGCCAGCCTTGGCGGACGCGTTGGCCGTCAGTTCCTCATTCTGCAGCAGCTTCTCGAGCAGATCCCGAGTACCCTTCTGGAGGACGAAAGTCTCGATCTTGTCGGCCACAGCGCCGTCAAGACCCTTCTCCTCGACCATCTCCTTGCGCACATCGGCCCAGGGCATCTTATCCAACTTATCCACAGCACTGGAGATGGGACGAATCTTGTCCTCAGGCACGCCACAGACCTGGAAGACACCGTCAAGGATCTTGCGGTGGTTAACCTTGATGCTGTAGCGGTTCTGCCAGCCGAGCTCCTCAAACACCTCGGAGACGATTCTGAGAACCTCCGCATCGGGCACCATGGGGTCGAAGGTACCGGCGATATCAAAATCGCACTGATAAAACTCCCTCATACGACCCTTGCTGACGGCGGGCTGGTCCCGACGGTAGACCTTGGCAATGTGGTAACGCTTCATGCTGCGCACGTCGGGGTTCATGGCGAGCCAACGGGCAAAGGGGACGGTCAAGTCGTAACGGAGGGAGCAGATCTCACCACCCTGGTCCTGGAGGTCGTAGATGAGCTTCGAGTCCTCACCGTACTTGCCGGCGAGGATCTCGCGCAGCTCGAAGACGGGGGTATCGAGGGCGGTACCGCCATGGCGCTTGAAGACATTGGCGATGGTGGTAAAGATGCGATCGCGGAGGAGGGCATCGGAGCCCGACCAATCCTTGGTGCCCTTGGGGGTCTTGAGGTTGAAGGTAGCCTTGTTATCCTTGGGCATTGTGTCTATCGGGGGCGCAGGATGGAGAGATGTGTAGGAGGAAGAGTGGCGGCGATGGTGGGGGATGGTGGGGTCGTGAATCGCCTTGAGGGCTGTTGCCGTTTGGCGGAAGACCGCTCTGCTGCTGCTGCTGCTGCTGTGACGGCAGGTCGTCAGGCCGGGAGAGACAACAGACTGGCTAGGAAAAACAATTGCTCGTCGTGCAGAGCGTGTCAATCGGAATGGACGAATGGTCTGCATCCAGAAGATCTTGGATTAAAAATTAATTCTAAAAGTATTATTCTATATCACCCCTTTCAGACTGGCCAGTTCGGATCCGGTCTTTCTGACTCAGTCTGGATTTTTCTGATATGCTGCCTATTCTGGTTAGTTTTCCCGATCCCGTGATATTAGGGCTGTACTCGAGGGCAGATCATGTGATATTGATTGATATAGACAATGTTTCTGCAACTTGAAACCTCTTGTTTCTCTATCATTTCTTGGAACTGATAGAAATATAACCCGTCTGATGCTCATCATAGCATGAGCTGGTCATGAGTAAAGACTGCTGGGAGGTAATACATCGGGGGTCAGTTCCAGACTTCCAGTTTATACATTTTGAAAACGTTCTTATTGAATGTTTGTCTGTTACTACATACATAGCATGGAAATGAACCTAGCCAGCTGGAACAAGTAGAACTTGGACTGAGGGTGGGTAACCACTTCCGGACTGCCGGAGAGTTGACAGGCTGTATAAGATAGCCGTACTCTGATGGTAGACTCTAGTATGAGGCATATATTTTCTGCCATCATGCTCGCGTAGTGGAAACATAGTTTGTAGTCTGTATAGAATGGTATGATGACTTCAGGGTGATCTGAGAGCAACAGGCACTCTCGCATGCCATGATGTCAATGCCGATCTGGAATCCGGGGATAGAGGCATCAACGTCACTGCCAGTGCCAAGGATTCTCTACTGAACAGTGCACATACCCATAAAACATAGAGTGATGGAAAGTTAGAGCATCTGCTAAGCGCTTACTGGTAGCACTATGACTATGGAGTACAGGGAACTGCGCATAATAATACAAGACAGAACATTCGTTTCTGTTCGTTCTTTCTTGATTCGGAGGACTGCCGTTGTCCCATATAACAACGAATGCTGATTGGCCCAACTGTCCCACGGGAAAAAGCGGGGTGGCACATGGCCCGAAGGCCCCGAAATCCGAACGCGCAACTCGCATTCGTCGGCCGTTCACAAACAGGCTAAAAGTGCCCCATCAGGACAATGGAATTCCCGTGGCCCGCGTGGGGGTGTCGCTGCCAGAAATGGAGTGGCGCAGGGGACGCCGGCCAATTAGGGTCCTGGCCTGGGATGGACCCATGGCTGGGTTTGATCGCTTGACTTAGCCATCCATTCGAAAAGATGACCAGAATCCGTGGAATTATGCTGTTTGGTTGTGGTTGTGGCTTGAGGGTTGCACTGTGGGAAATAATTTATCCTCATTATGGGATGGGACAAGATGATATGAGAAGATGGATACAGGACCTGCCATGCAGGACAGATCTGGAAATCGACACGAGCGCTAGTTCACTCCGTCTCCAGACCAAAAATCTTGGGGTTCAGAGAACCATGTGGGGCTGGGTGAAAATCTGCGATTGGCTGCTGGCTTTGAACCTTGCGTTTCCACGTGGCTCGAGCGTCTGTCGTTTTTGTCTGTCGTTGCTGCCTGGGGTTGTTTGTATCATCGAGTAGTAAGATACTAGTAAGTAGCAATATAAGCAAATAGGCTCACTTAACCTGAATTTCTACTCTTTATCAACTGCCAGCATGAAATGAAATGCATATCAGGGGTAGAGTTATCGCCAAGGAAGCCCGCATGGCGCCCACGGACCAGTGCTCCATGACCGCCTGTCGCGCCGGGTAATTGAGAGTCTACACCTCCGTCAGCAGTTTGATTATTAGAGAATGACGAGTGATTGACAACTTCAAAACCTGGGGATAATGGAGATCTTCTAAATCAGCGGTGTTTAAATCAATCTTAACAGAGCTAATCCGTCGTCGTCCCCTGCATATCGCTGGATTTCTTTGCTGTCGTCGAGGTCGATAACCGATGTCACCCGCCCGACTGAGACAGTACTAATTCCGGAATTAGGCCTTGGAGATAGATTACTCAATTGGGTTTTGTTTTATTCTCTGATATTATTAATTTCCACAATGATCAAGGCTTCATTCTGAGGCCTGGAATCTCCGCATTTTCTCGACTTTTTCGATTACTCGATGTTGTGGAGTGACACAATAATGACTGGTGGACGGAGTATACGGAGAGGAGATTATGTCGTAGCGACTGCTCCACTCCAGCGGTATTTTCTAACTGCGGAGGTTGATGAATGACTGGGATGGCTGATTCTCTGGATGATAATAATCATCATGGTCATTAGCATCATCGTGACTTAGGCAGTGGTGTTGTGTGGTGTTGCAGTGTAGTCCAGCAGCAGCATCATCAGCCCACGTAATAAGAGAACTTAGAAGGATAAACCGGCCTGCGGGGGTCCAACAGCCTGGCTCGTTAATTATGCTTCCCCATTATCTATCTGTTCATTTAATAACGACCAGATGATTCTCATTTAATTAAACTACAATCAACTCCTCTTCCTATCTGTCTTTCTTTCTTTCTTTCTTTCTTCTATTCTATCTTCGCCTCCACCTCTGTCGCTCGGGCCCGCACACCCGCCCTCCGTCATAGCAACTAACCAACGAACAACTCCCCGTCGTCTTTCTTTTCCCTCATTGTCATTCTCCTCCCTCTTCCCATTCTCTTCTCTTTCTCTCCTTTCTTCCTCGATCACCAACTCTCCTCGCCACCTTCTCAATTCCTCCCCAATGGTCATACTCTCCTAGCTCTGCGCGTCTTCTCTCTCGACTCCGCCCTCTCCGTTCCGCCCCATTCTTCTCGAGGCTTCCCTCCTGGCTGGTATCCGCGGGTCCGTGTAACCTTATGCCGCCGACACCTCGACGTTTCAGACTCGTGCCTTGCCCTCGATTGTCCCAAGCGATTAATTCCAACGTTCCTCGCGGATCACTTTGACTTGTTGCGCAACTACTCTATCATCCCTTGTTTCGCTATCGAATCTACCTACTCTGCCGATCGCATAATACATCCATCGTCATTCGCGCGTGCCTGAGCATCTTGTACCCCCCAGGCCTTCGGTCCTGGCCCCGGCTTCTTCCCCGCAGTAGCCACCAGATGAAGCTGAATACGATCAATCAAAACTTCTGGTGATCACTATGGGGTCGTTCCTGAGGAGTTTCCGGAGCAATGTAAGGTCCCTTCTTTGGCCCTCTCTATCGGCTTTCTCGGTGGCGGACTTGGGTGCCTTTTCCACTGCAGCACCGAGGAAAGACGCTGCCTTACACTTCATGCGCCACGTCAGCCCTGCGATAATACAATGCTAACCTTTTCTTCGTTCAGAATGCGAATCCGCCGCCGGTCGGGGTGACTCCCGCAAGGAAGGAGCCTCAGCCTCCTCCGATGACTCCCTTAGAGAAGAAGTTGTTGGACATGGGCCCGATTCGGCCAGATGGGAGTGACAAGTTTTTTGGAATGGAAAATGTGAGTGTCTCGGTCAGCTGCCTTTCAGGCGATTCTATTTTTACTAACTTTGTACTTGTTAGTACGGTAATACCTGGTAAGTCGCTTTGTGTGTCTGAAATCTTACGAAACTTTTTTTTTCTTGATTGGCTGACAGCTCGCTTTGATGTAGCTACTGTAATTCGATACTCCAGTGCCTTTACTACTCTGTCCCATTTCGAGAAGCTGTCATCAATTACCCCACACGAACACCCATCGAAAGCTTAAAAGCGGCATTAGCAAAGACCGTTCATTATCCAGATCCCGTCGCTCAACAGGAAGCAGACGCACAGGCTGAAAAACAAAAAGCCCTCAATGCTGCACGCCCCGGATTGCCCCCAAATCCCCAGCAAAAACCCGAAGACAAGGACTCGCCGGAATACAAGAAGAAAATGGCTTTGCAGACCCTCCCCCTCCTGGAAACGAAGAACAATGCCACCAGTTATGGCATGTCCGAGTCGCTTTTCACCTCCTTGAAAGATATCTTCGAGTCCGTCGTTGGAAGCGATTTGCGGATGGGCATCGTTCGACCACAGCAGTTCTTGGATGTTCTCCGACGTGAGCACGAGATGTTTCGAACCGCCATGCACCAGGATGCCCACGAATTTCTGAATCTTTTGCTCAATGAAGTCGTCGCCAACGTCGAGGCGGAAGCTTCCAAACAACCACAGATAGAGAAGAGTCTTCCGCCAACAGAAAGCGCCGATTCCTTTGAATTGGCACCAAGCTCTGGCTCCAAAACCCCCAACACTACTCGGTGGGTGCATGAATTGTTTGAGGGAACTTTGACGTCCGAAACCCAGTGCCTCACGTGCGAGAAAGTCTCCCAGCGAGACGAAATTTTCTTGGATCTCTCGGTGGACTTGGAGCAACACTCGTCTGTCACATCATGTCTGAGAAAGTTTTCCGCAGAAGAGATGCTCTGCGAACGTAATAAATTCCACTGTGACAACTGCGGGGGCTTACAAGAAGCCGAGAAGAGGATGAAGATTAAACGCTTACCTCGGATATTGGCTCTACACCTCAAACGCTTCAAATACACCGAGGATTTGCAACGGCTCCAGAAGCTCTTCCACAGAGTTGTATACCCCTACCATCTTCGCCTTTTTAATACGACAGATGACGCCGAAGACCCAGATCGCCTGTACGAGTTATATGCGGTGGTGGTCCATATTGGTGGTGGGCCCTACCATGGACATTATGTTGCGATTATCAAGACAGAGGACCGTGGCTGGTTGCTCTTTGATGATGAGATGGTGGAGCCGGTAGACAAGAACTATGTCCGCAACTTCTTCGGCGACAAGCCAGGCTTGGCTTGCGCCTACGTTCTCTTCTATCAGGAGACCACCCTTGAAGCTGTGATGAAGGAGCAAGAGCAGGAGAACATGGCCTCGGCTACAGGCACCGCAGACGTGTCTGATACCGCTTCCAAGCCGAATGGCGTTTCACAGCTCAACCTGTCTCAAACCTATAGCGGATCACAAGTCCCATCACACGACGAACCGAATCGCTTCACCCCCATTCGATCCCCTACTGCGCCTCCGCTCACTACTCACCATGAACAACCAGAACCAGATCGTCCTTCATCACAACCTTATGCTACCGCACGCCCCCCTACACGCCCCTCTGTCCCTCCTATACCCGAAACACCTGTAACCCCTCTTAGCCCCAAAAAGAGTGATGTACAGACCAGAAAAGAACAAGCCAAGGAAGAGAAGGAGCGGAGGCACGCTGAAAAGGAGAAGCACAAGAATGATAAACAGCGTCGAAAGGAAGAAGAAATCAAATCCCGGGAAGATAAGAGACGCGAAGAAGCCGAGCTGAGGGCCGCTCTCGAGGCAAGTAGAGCATCCAAGATTGATGAGGATCGGCGCCATGCTCCTGAACCCGGGAAGGAAAGCGATTCGCCCAAGAAACCGGGAGGGCTTAACCGGTTAAGACGTGGCAGCAAGAGCATCAGCCATAGGCTGAACAATCATAAAGATCATCGAGGGTCATCTTCTGATCTCCCAGGGCCGTCTGTCCCAGAGAGATCAGCTCCCATCCATGCTCCTGCTCCCGCTCCTCCTTCCAGTGCTAGAACTTTTGAGCATCCGGCCAGGAGTGCAACAGCACCACGACCGATGTACTCGAACAAGCATAATGTTCGAGAGGAAGAGCGAGCGGACACGTTCAAAGATCCCAAACATGAGCGATCAGGACATGGGAAATGGAGAAGCTTCAGTCTCCGAAAGAAATCGTTCAGCATACTCTCCTGACTATTTTAATACCATGGGTTTCTCCGCCATGGCTTCATCTTGTCACATCTATCTGCCTTTGTGTCACAGATATGGTGTTTGCACATAGCATGCGAAATTCTGTCGTACATATTTTCCTCGATGTATAATCAGTTTTTTTCTCCCTTCATTCTTGGCCATTCCTCTCATGAGGCTGTCTTATTTACCTTTGAGATTCGACACAGATGTTGTCTTTAGACCACATTGGATAGAGGTTGTTGGTTTTGTGTTGTAACTTGCTTTATTTTTTCAGTTTGCCATGTCTTTTTATATTTTGTTTTTATCTGCGGCAAACTATTGTCCCTCTCTCGCTGCATTGCTTGATCTATTGATCCTGTGATACCCATGCTTGGGTCACATTATTTGGGCGCAAATACGGCGTTTTCAATTCTTGTTCTTATTTATTCCTGATATCGTCATTAGCACAGAAAGGGGTTTACGGGTTCGATTTCATTTATTTTTTGGGGAAAAGGTCATGGGAAAGGACTGCAGCAGATTCGAAACAGACGGAAAACAGATCAAAAAAGCACACTCTTGGCTGAGTCGTTAAGGAGGAGGCTTTGTTATGTTGCTGATTATTATGCATTACTGTGTCTTATTACCTTGGAAGCAAAATGATCAATTTTTTCAATAGAGAATATCTACAATGAAGCTCGGTGCTTATTATGGCTGTTTTACTCGTGCAGAGTCAATTTCTATCTATGGACCCTCACCATCAACTGATCTAGACATGAACAACTCATGCATATGAATAACCTTTTCACGCGCTAGATAACTCTAAGGATAGCGAAACAAGGAGCTGCCAGATTGTCTAGCATTGGAACCAGGCAGACGAAATACCTGATAAGCGAGGGAAAGGAAAGAGAAGATTTTAAAATACAAACATTGCATGGAGAAATGTAGCAAAATCTATACAGCATAGCAATCAATGAGAGCCGAGGATTCCAGCGCAAAATAAATCTATTTGACAATCTGCATGCCGGATAATAGGATTGGTGATCACCGTTTGTATATTATGGGCATACATGACAGGATAGACTACACGGCTGTACGCGTGAACGAGGGAGCATCGCCAACGAAAAAGGATAGCCAGTTTTCTAGTTTGTCATTTTTGGTTTTACTCGTGGAATTATAATGGATGATCAAAGTCATTTGAGGCTTTGATGCAGCTACCATCACGAGATAGAGACTGGTTGGTTGCAGTCCTTAAGTTGATTATGAAATGAGCTCAGGCTCATGCTCGCTGAGCAAGGCTGTCCTCATTGAAGCCGCCGAGGCTGAGCCCCTGGTACGTAGAAGCACATATATACAGTATTTGGCTGTAAAGATTCGATGCGAGATCCATTTTCTCATGTACGACCATCAACGAGCAAACAGACAGGATATTATTTCCGGTTGTTTTTTGTCTCTTTCCCTTTCCCACGTCCTGCAACTTTGTCGTAGTCGAGTAAATGGAGCTTAACACGAATGCGATGCCGGGTCCACGCGTATCGGCTTAGATCTGCCCCATAGCCAAATAACGATATATGTTGGTTATCGTTCCAGTATACTGTTTCTTGACCCTGCCCGGCAGCATGTCTCGACAGTTGCGGTTAGGGTTGGAGGCATAGGCGTCCTGTCTGCGTGTCCATTCAATGATCCATTTTGCCCCTGTACTCCAAACTCCTGCTATAAATGCATTGAAATAACAAAAAATAACGAGTCGGTGTATCGTATCAGAGGATAAGTTTGTAGATGATGACTATAGTGTTTATCACGATCAAGGGTACTATAATATGCGAATAGCATGTTTAGCTTGCTTCTTCTTGATGCCAGTATATCAATACAGAAAGGGGATCATACTTCGCATCACTGTCCGGACACTGGCGATTAAATCCACAAACTTGGCCTTGACGCTGGTGCTATCGTGGGTCGCACCAAACCCCGTGTCAACCTGTGTACGGCCCCATCCGACTAGATGATTTAGCTAGACCCTTAGATAAAGGTAGGAGAGGGTTATAAGTACGGACCTCGTGCCAGGAAGCGATCTTCGGAGAGGACTGCGATGGCGTTGATAATCAACACGATGACTAGGGAGACAACATTAGCTATGCCCGAACAACCTGGAATAAAGGCAGAGATGAGTACCGTAGACCAGTTTCCCCAGACCGAAGAACAACATGATTGCGACTGGACAATTGCAGCTGGCGTGGAAGGGGAAGGGGGATTCGGAGGTGATTGCAGGTATGATGATGTGATGGTATTGCCAGATGGCGGCTGGTTTTGGGCGGTTTGGCTTGTTTGGCTGTGGGGAAACCGGCGCTGTTTCTCTCCCCTCCGCGACAGCGAGGTCGACTTGATCCCAGTTTGCAATTAGACTCGATGATACGATGGGCGCAGGTAAATATAATCTTCCTGTTTGATTATCTGCATGCTAATTAATTGCTGCCAGTCTCGCTGCTCTTCGTCGCCATTCCGGCCTTGATCCTCCTCCACCTCTACGCCGCTCCCTATACCAAAGTCGAGGAGTCCTTTCACGTCCAGGCCATCCATGATATTCTGTCCTATGGAATTCCATCTAGCAACTATTCTCTCCATCTTCAG
This sequence comes from Aspergillus sp. 'subgen. Cremei', assembly GCA_019976455.1. Classification (NCBI taxonomy): domain Eukaryota; kingdom Fungi; phylum Ascomycota; class Eurotiomycetes; order Eurotiales; family Aspergillaceae; genus Aspergillus; species Aspergillus sp. 'subgen. Cremei'. Next base: position 1,272,137 of record JAFBMR010000006.1, read on the forward strand.
GAAAATTATGATCATTTCTCATTCCCCGGTGCCGTGCCCAGGACCTTTGTTGGGGCTGTCGTTCTCTCCGGCCTGTCGCGCCCGTTTATTTGGTTGAATGAGAGCATCGACAGACAATTTTTGGGTATGAAACCTTTGTCGCTTTTTTGCACTCATAAATCGCATGTACACTGACAATATGGGGATGGGTTTATATAGCACGCGCGATCCTGGGTTTGCTCAACGCTTCTGCCTTGCTGTCGTATACATCTGGCATTCAACGAGCCTTCGGACGCACCACGGCAGTCTGGTACTTGCTCTTCCAGGCCAGTCAATTCCACGTCCTCTACTATGCCTCAAGGACGCTATCCAACATGTTTGCCTTTGGCCTCACCATGCTGGCGATGCGATTCTTGCTTCCAGAGCCAGTCGTCTCCGATGTGTATAGGAAAAGGTGTCGACTTGCCTTGTACCTCTTGACCATCGCTGGTATCGTCTTTCGCTCCGAGCTGGCCCTTTTCCTGGCAACCCATACTATCTTTCTCCTTCTAGCTGGCCGCGTCACCATCCTACAGGATATCATCCCGGCCGGCATCTTGGGACTCCTGATCGGGTTGGCCTTCACCGTTGGAGTTGACTCGTTCTTCTGGCAGCAGTTCCCCCTATGGCCTGAATTTACTGCATTCAAATTCAACGTCATATCGGGCAATGCATCTGCTTGGGGCACGCACCCGTGGCACTTTTATTTTTCCAACGCCATTCCCCGTCTGCTGCTCAATCCGCTCACCTATTTGATCGGAGCACCGATGGCTCTCGTGCAGCCCGCAACCCGTAGGTCGGCTGCGTATATCCTCATTCCATCGCTGGCATTCGTCACATTTTTCAGCATCCAGCCCCACAAAGAATGGCGTTTTATCGTATACATGGTGCCCCCTATCACCGCGGTCTCTTCGTTGGGAGCATCATATATCTGGACGCACCGGGCCAAGTCTTTCATCTATCGCATTCTATCTCTCCTAATGATCTGCTCGACTCTTGGCTCTTTTGTTCTCTCTACCTTCGTCCTTCTCCCATCATCCTCGGCCAACTACCCCGGCGCACATGCCCTCCATGCCCTCCACCGCCACGCTCACGACTCTAAACCCGAAATCTCCGTCTACCTAAACAACCTCGCCTGCCAAACAGGTGTGACCCGGTTCCTGCAATCCCCCCCGTCCGAATCACCCCTGGTCCACCTCCCCGGTTCACCAGACGGATCCATCCCGGCCCTCCAAAGCGGCCACTCAACCTGGAAATACGACAAGACGGAAGACGAGGCCGTCAAGTCCACCGCTTCATTCTGGGAACAGTTCGACTATGTCCTCGTCGAACCGGGTGATGAGGAGAAGAAGATCCTCGCAGCATCGGGTCATCCCGATCAGTGGGAGGAGGTTGACGCGGTTGATGGATTTGCGGGACTGAGGATCCTCCGTCCGGGTGTCGATGCGACAGGCCAGGTCGAGAAGAAGGTCCTACATAGTATTTTCGGCCAGGAGGGTGTTCGACTCTGGGAGTCGGGTCGTGAATTTGCTCGTCGGTCCGTTACTCGGGGCTGGTGGGCTGAGATCAAGATGGAACCGAAGATTAAAATCTTGCGACATGTTCAATAGTGTCCGTTCCTAGTGTACAGTACTCCGTATAGTATAAAATATGTTTGTTGATATGCTTAGCGAATATTATCTCGTTGCGATTGCTTTTTATTTACGCCTCGGATAAAAGATATACAACCCAAATGTCCATCTCAAATGAACATGTTTCATGCCAAAATATAAAAACAAGAACTTTCTGGGTATTTGATCAACCTTAAAAACAGCAAAAAGAAAAGAAGTTAAAAGAAGATAACTTCCCACATCCTCATATCATGATCCACTACTCTGTAGTCTCCAATTTAGACAACCTCTGTTCCAGATCCCGAACCCATGGTTCAACCAGTTCGATATTACTCTTCATGGCCGTTTCACCCTGGCCCATCTTCTCCTCCACGACCTTCAGTCCCTCACGCCATTGCTCAATTTCCTTGTTCATTTCGGCCTGGCGCTTTTCTATTTCGTTAAGAGATTCAGAGGCTTGCGCGGCCCCGGCATGGATGGAGCGTAGCGAACGCAGCCGTTCAAGGACGCTGGGGAGAACCGGGTGAAGGGATTGGATGGTTGGGAGTGTAGCGTAAAGGGCCTGGATTTTGGTGGCCTGTTCGTCACGCTGGGTAGCGGCTGGGTCTACCTCTGTCGCTGACGAGTCTGACACAGACATGTCGGAGGTGGGTTCGATGGCCGCGGATGCAATGCGGGCGGTTTGGGCAGCCTTGGCTGCGTCAACGGCACGCTTACGCGCGGAGGCGAGAGCTTCCGTGTCCGTGGTCAGCTTTCGGACTCGGGTAGACAAAGCCTCTAGATTGGGAGTCGTGACGGTGGTGGAGGGCGGAGCGGAACCCATTGTCGGGACGGCGGAAGCGGGGGTCGGACCGACAAGGATGTTGGTGAGGGTGGAGAGGCGGGAGGTGAGATCATCCAGAGCGGGGAGCACAGGCTGGAGTGCTGGTTCGGAGATTCCGTCGGCGATGAAGGGGTTAGAGGAGCTGGACATGCCCATGGCGGTCTCGATGAGTGCCAGTCGGCCGTCAAAGGCAGCAGCGTGGGCCAGGACTCCAGAGGAAGGCGATGCCTCTGCTTTTACCTCAGATGGTCCGTCCGGACGCTCTGGTTGACCAGCTGGATCCGAGGCAAGCTTTTGGGACAACGCTGCGGCCGCCGAATGCGCTCCCGGGGTACTTCGAGACGAGGCATGGAGGTTATCCAACGCCCGACTCAATTCCGTCACACCATCACCAAGTGCCTGTTTATCTTCCACGGGAGCTTCTTTGGACTCCTCCGGGCCAGATTCCCGCGTGGCCAGCTCATCTTTCAACTCTTCTACCTCCCTCCGGAGACGGGCAAGCTTCCTCTCCAAGCTCTCGTCCTCACTATCGCTGAGGTCTCCCACCTCCAGGCCGTCATCACGTCTCCGGCGTCGACGACTCTTGCTTCGGTAGGCTTTCCGCTTTATATCAATGCTATCAGAGAAATTGACATCACGCGCATCCACTGTTGCTCCGATAAAGTGGGCGCGGGCCTCATCTGCATTCACACCTTGTCGGTCAATGTCGGAGTTGGAGCCGTCGTCTTCATCCCCGTCGGAGGCAGTGCGGACGGTCGCTGTCTGTAAATAGGTTGCGCAAGATTAGACATAGAGTTGGAATTGCATGTCTTTAGGTCTATGAGCAAAACTAACCGGCACAGTTGATGCTTCGTCGGTCAGATCCGGGGTCTCGTAGATATCGGGAGCGGGATCCTGAGGGGAAAATAAACAGTCAGCATTGGCGATGACGAACGACGACAATCGTACTTACCAAGTCAGGAAGACCGGCATATTTCTTATTAAACGCCATTTCTGTTCCTCAAAATGGCATTGGCTATCGGGGGACTGGATAGAGAAAAGAGGGGATTAGTGGGTGATGGAGCGAGCGTGTTTGTTAGATGGTTTGGGTGGACCGCCGCGTCGGCACGTGAAAGGGGTTTGTTTGATCTTCAATTCCGATCAAGAAACGTTCACGCTGGTTTCGTTTGATTTCTGTTTGAACATTGCTTGAATTGATTCTAAGTATGGGAATATATTGCCATTTATTCTTGTATCGAAAACCTCCGTCGTGAGTTTGTGGGATATATAGCTACCATCTGCCTCACCAAATCCCACCAACATTTTCAATCTCAAAGAAACAAAATGATCAGAGGAATTTGGTGCTGAATTGACAATAGCAGTATCTTTACAGAATAAGTATTCATGTCTATATCCTGCAATTTGAAGCAATCACTCGTTGTCACTAGTCTGTTGTTGATATTGGGAATGCAGGATGGAGAGATCATATGCATTTCCAGCCAATAAACACACCATCTACCAAGCAAGGACTTAGTCGATCCATTCAAATGGCGATGACAAGATCTCACCGATATTTGATATGGTCGATCGATACGTCACATCTGGATTGTTGGGGTTCTTTCTGTTTTGAAAGCAAGGTACTCCGTAGAAGCGATGGACGACTTGGATAATCCAGTAGCAATAGAAAGAGGATGGGAATGTGTTTCAACAAAAAACATCCTGTGCAACATCGCTACTGCAGGATGAAGCATCCAGAAACACCATCATCACCGTCCATGTGTATGTGTCACAGCCTCGGCAGGGCAAAAGTGCCCCAAACGGGACAAGGTGGGGTGGACAGAAGCAGCGACACATGCAATAGAAGTGAACGTGATTCTGGCTTCTCTGCTGCGACTCCCCGCCCTTTCATACTTAAACTTGTCCTGTTGTCCGTCTTTCGCTCTTCTATTGAGCATCTTCTCATCCTCTTCTAAACTCATACCTAAATCTTCTCTTCTAATCACGTTGATCTACCCCATCATGGCTGCCCCCGCAGACGTCACCCTCAAGAACCTCAACGGAGAATGGGTTATGGTGCGTACACAAACCCTAAGTCCTATTAGAACATGGATTTCTTTATTTTCTCCATACAATGGCCTGGATTTGACTAATTTACGTGCTTTAGAACAAAACCATCTCCACACCGCCTGATGCAATCCTGACTTTGGTATGCTATTCTTGACTTAAACAATACTATACAGGAACACCCACTAACGCATTCATTCTTTATAGCAAGGTATGGGCTGGGTGACCCGGAAAGCTCTCTCATACGCAACTGTCACCATGAAAATCAACGAGTACGCCAACCCCGAAAACAACAAGGTTATCAACATCGACATCGACCAGGTGGTCACGGGTGGTATCAAAGGAACATCCGAGAAGCGCATTACCGACTGGGAAAAACGGGAGCACACGGATCACATCTTTGGTACCGTCCAGGGCCAGTCGCGGTTGCTCCGTGGCTCCAAGGGCGAGGACGGCAAGGTCCGACCTGACATCGAACTCAACACCAAGATCGACGATGAGAAGGTTAGGAAATTCTTGCGAGGTGAGGTCCTACCCGATGGATCTGCGTCTGAGGGATATGTCGTGGAGGAGCTGGGTGAGGAGCATGGCGAAGGCGAGGGTCTCTGGCTGCAGAGCTTCGTGCAGAACACAGATGCTGGATATGGCTGGACCGCAGAACAGGTAAATTTTCATTTAATTTCCCCTTTCGTTCATGTAAATGCTAATGTCTATGTACACAGATCTGGGGCTTTGAAGTCATCGACGGAAAACGTTACTACGTCCGCCGCGTTGCGGTTGCTAAGGATGGCAAATATGAACTGGGACGGTTGGTGTATGAGTTCATCAAGGCATAGAGACCTCACTCGGTCATCACGCTTTGCCTCTTGAAACTGGTGCTGCTCTTTCGAAGAGCTTCCAGTATTTTCCTTTTTATTTATATTATTGTAAAAAGCGACAAATTGATAGAAAGCATCGAATTGACATTTTCCCATGTTGGATATAACTAAATAGACCTATGCAAACATTCCAGGGTGTAGTACAGCGTGTATACGGAGTACAGAGGCTTCAAAGGCAAGATGACCCGAAAGATAAAATAGATGGAAGAAGCTTAAATACTTCTCGAATATTTATCTCTAGATTTCGGTACAGGTAAAAGCACTGGTAGTGTTCCAGTCACCACCAGTATACTTGGCCTCCTGGGGATAAGGGCAAAGAGGACGCTGAGCTTGAACACCCAGAGTAGGGTTATCGTCAACAAATTTGGTGGCAATCAGCTCCGTGGGCGCTGTGCCATTCTCCACCCAGGACATCAACGCCATGAGCGTATCGTGCTTGCGGTCCTTGAAGCCAGGAACACTCCAGGTGTTGGTCGTAGTGAGGCCACCGGGCTGGTTGGCGGAAGCAATGTACCAGGGAGCATCGTGCACCGAGTCAAGACAGTGCTCCATACCGGGGATCAGGTAGAAGCGGTAGAACTGGTCCAGATCGACGCCGAGAGGTTTCAGGGTCTTCAAGACTTGGTTGTAGAAGTAGATACTGGAACTGGTGGAGATTTCGCCGTCCGCGAAGCCATGGTAGTGAATGAGTTTACCACCACGCTTCATGAAGGGACGGAGGTCGAAGTCATCGGCAGTAGGGTTGCCCGGGTCGAGCTTATCGGATAGTTGGATAGTATCCAGATCCAGGTTCTGCCAGGGCCATTCGGGGTCGTTGAAGATGAAGTCGCGGGGGTAGGCGATGCCACTGGGGGAGTCCTGCTCGTCGTCGTCGGTCATGATCATCTGGGCCAACTGAGACTCGGCTCCGTATGCGATGGAAGGGAAAACAAAGGTTTGATTGACATCTATCCAGCCACCGTAAATCTTTTTCACGGTATCGATCTGATCGGCATTGAAGCAAGTGCTAGTGTTGGCTGTCGGGCTGTCGCACAGTAGGGTTTCGGGGCGGAAATCGCAGGCATATCCATTGGTGATAATGTTGTCCTTTAGGCCGTCTACGGCATCACACTGGCGGAGAACCTCAGCTCCCAGTACGTCCATCAGTTCCTCAGTGATGTGGTGACTGGCGTTGTTGGGCAGATTGTAGGTGGCCACCTTCAAATCCCAGTTCTGCATGTGGCTTGTCCACCAGGCACAAGCACCAGCCAGAACACCGTCAAAGTCCTTGGGGGAACATCTGGAGAGACTTCAATCCCTGACGACCTCCAGTGGAACATCCCGAGTAGTAAGAGTACTTGATATCCTCGCTGTAGAAAGCTTCGGTCAGTATCTTCCCAACGGCAACACTGCCATGGAGAGCACGCCAGCCCCAATCGGTACGGACTTCAGGGGCATTGAGAGCCCACTGGGCGTCACCAGCTTCATGAACTGTCGAGTTGTGTCCCGTGTTGGTCGACACTGTCGCAAATCCATAGAAAAGACCGGGCGCCATATCGTCGAAGGCAATCTGTCCAGTGAAGCCACCATTTCCGTAGGCGATGTAGCGCTTGTTCCATGTCGTAGTTGGCAGCCAGAGGCCGAACTCGTAAGAAGAGGAGCTGGACGAGGACACATTGACGTAGACGGCGCAATATTCAGGTAAGCCACTATAGTTACTCATGGGACCAACAAATGTGTCATTGGGGCTATATTGCACGGCATAGACCAAGGAAGCATTGGATGTCAGGTAAGGAGTGAATGTCTCTGGCGTGCAACGGCTGGCTGAGATGGCCAAAGCCGGCGCCACCAAAGAGGCTGCTAAAGAAATGAGAGAAATGTGCATTTTGAGACTCTGGATTTCACAATACTATAATGGTAACGAACGCGAAGATTATGGTGATGGACAAATGCGATGATCGTGATCGTCCATGGCTGTATTTAAGTCTCATCAGCGGTCGTAAGATATCGGTTGAGATAAAGAACACTGGAATTGGGCCAGTTGAACGCGTGGATTAGGATCTAAAACGGAGAAGAATATGCATTTTATCAAGTCTGTAACCAAGTACATTGACAGAGATGATGCTCGTGGTGGGGTTCTTCCCCTGGACGAGATTCTTTTCGTACGTGCGTACATCATAAAGACCGGTCACCAAAGGCCTCTAGAGTATCAGATTGCGAGGCGTTCTGCGATAGTATATTAAAAGTGGAATCTGGGGATAACCATTTATCCCCAGGCTGCGTGGTGTTCCCAAAGATGCTTCTTTTGAAGATGTCCAGATTCCAAAAATAAGATGGATCAACAATCACTTGCCGGAAGAGGTTTAGCCTCCGCAAAGTATATACGTTGTGGGTCAAACAATCGGCGATATCCACAAGGAAACAGTAACATTATATTATTGAACAAACTGCATATAAACTATCCATAATTACTTTTATTTTTTCATGAGTGTGTCGGCATAACGACGCTGGCCTTGTTGCTGATGGCATCCTCACTCCGCCACAAGCTTGTGACGGTCTTCTGCTGAGTGTAGAATTGCATGCCAGGCTTTCCGTAGAAAGTGTTGGCACCACCACCGGCAATACTCTTCTTGTTTCCAGTGAAGGAGAACATGGGCAAGGGAACGGGGATAGGCACGTTGATACCGAGCTGACCAGCTTCAATGTCCTTCTGGAACTTGGAGGCCGTCGGGCCAGAACGAGTGAAAATGGCTGCGCCGTTACCGTATTCATTCTTGTTGATCAGGCTGATGGCATCATCCAGCGTGGGAACTGAAAGGCAGATAAGCACTGGACCAAAGATTTCTTCCGTGTAGCATTTCATTTCCGGGGTAACATTGGTGATAATAGTGGGACCGACCTAGATAAGAGAAGAAATGCATGTTAGAAATGAATATCCATGAGGACATGAACTAAGGACCAACTCACAAAGTTGCCGTTTGGATACTTCTCAGGCTTGTATCCTCTTCCATCCAAGAGAATTGTGGCACCCTCCTCTTCAGCGCTAGCAATCAGATCCTCGATCCGCTTCTTGCTCTCAGGGCTAATGACGGGGCCAAGGTCCGCCCCCTCTTCGAATCCACCATTGACATTGAGGGCCTTAGCTCGCTCCGCCATCTCAGGCAACCATTCCTCTGTCTCACCAACCATGACAGCAGTGCTCAACGCCATGCAGCGCTGTCCAGCAGCACCAAAGGCCGCTCCCACAATGGCGTTCAGAGCTTGGTTCTTGTTGCAGTCCGGAAGGACGGCGGCGTGGTTCTTTGCGCCTAGGTTGGCCTGAACACGCTTGCCATTGGCAGAACCGCGAGTGTAGATGTATTCACCTGCACGGTTGCTGCCGACAAAGCTGATAGCCTTGATGGCAGGCTCGTCAAGGATAAAGTCAACAGTTTTTGCAGATCCATGGACAATATTGATAACACCGGGGGGGAATCCAGCTTCTTTGGCAAGCTCTGCCAGAATCATAGCGGCTCCTGGGTCTCGTTCCGAAGGCTTGAGGACCAGGCAGTTTCCGGTGACAGTGGCGACAGGAATAGACCAAAGGGGAATCATGGCGGGGAAGTCTGCATAAAGCGGTTAGTCTCGGAAAGGGTTGGTAACACACCGCTAGATCGGAGGGTAACCCCACGGGGAAATCCACGTAGACTTACTGAAGGGGCAAATAGATGCAACAACACCCAAGGGTTCCCGGTAGCTCCTGGTCTCCATATCCTTGGCAACTTCGAGGACCTCACCGGTGATCTGGGTGGTGATTCCACAAGCGGTTTCGGCGACCTGCAGGCCACGGAGAACATCACCCTTCGCATCGGCAAAGGTCTTGCCCTGCTCAAGAGTGATGGACGAAGCCAGACGGTCCCAATGGGCACGGATAAGATTCACGAACTTGAAGATAATCTGCTGTTTGGCCATGATGCTGGTTGCTCGCCAGGCCGGGAACGCCTTCTCGGCCGACTCGACGGCGGCTCGTAGCTCCTCATCGGTGCTCTGGGGCACTCTGGTGATGAGGTTGTTGGTGGCCGGATCATGCAGGTCAATCCAAGTGGTAGCTTTAGAAGAGACGAATTCATTGTCGAGGAAGTTGGTGGTATCAATAGGGCTGGTGATTTGGTCGTGAGTGGTCGGGTATTCGGTGGCGGTAGTAGCCGCGGTAGTGGTTGCGGGGGCGAACTGTTGAGCAGTGGCGTGCAAATTGCGAGTGGCCACAAATGATGGCGATGAAGATGAAATAGCTTTGCAAGGAGCTAACACTGACTTAGAAGAGGACTTAGAGGATGTCGAAAGAGCTCTCGAAGCTGAAGCTGCTGCTGTTCTGGCGGAAGGAGCTCTGGTCACCGCCGTGCGGGGAGAAGCAGCGCGGAGAGCGGGGAGAGAACGGGCAAGAGACCGACTGGCGGACATGGTGAATAGGGAGGGGATAAAGAAGATGGATAGCAGAAGTAATTGTGAATGAGACCAGGTCAATAAGTAGAGAAAGACAAGATGAATATAATAAATGAGTTGGAATGATGTAGGAAGGGGGAGGAGAAAGCGGAGTAGGAATGAATGGGCGGAGGATCTCCCCAACTAAAGCAGAAGGACATCCCGACCCGCGGGATAACAGCGCCGAAGACAACCGCAGCCGATAGCATCGCCAGTCTGTCGGCGACAGGAGCCAATCACGGGCATCAGAAGTGAGTATAGAGATAAGATGGTGGCTACCTGGCTATCTACTTTGGATTCACCATATCTCGATTTGAATGAGACACCCGTATTTGGTTCAATTAATAGGTTGCCTTGTGTGTTTGGTCATCATGTGATACATGATACGACTACATTCGGGCTCAATGGCTAGCAACAGAATGACAGTACAATAAAGAACTATCGCTTATAATCGAATCACATAAAATTCAGGATCACTCGAGGTTGATTATTTTACAAGCCCACTGCGATGAGCCTCCACCAATTGGTATCCTCACGATCCTCATATCTCATCATGGATAACATTCCTCCGCCTCGACGGCCCTTTCCTACTAATCTTGCACCAAGGCTAAAATGATGAAAATCAACATTGATTGAACGCTGTAACAGGCTTGCTCTTGTATCTTTTTTTGTCCTTTTTCTTTTTATTTCCTTTTTCCAACAATTATGGATCGCCTTTACTCGGCAGACGACCGCGTGTTGCGCTTGGTAGCGCTGCCCTTGCCTGTGTCCGCGGCGGAGCTGACGGCCTCTCCAGCCTTCTCCTTGGCGGCACCGGCAGCTTCCTTGCCCTTCTTGGCGGCAGGAGCAGGGGCCGGGCTGCTGGCTCCAACGGCACCCACAATGATGAGGATCATGGTCAAGAGAAGGGCACCCAGGCCACCAGCGACCTCGGGAACCTGCTTCACGGCGTGAACGGGGTCCTCCTTGGCGAGGCCGATGAAGTAGTCAACCTTCTCACGGACGAAGGTGACGGGGTCTTCCTGGAAGTTGACGCTGGGAGCGGCAGCCTTCTCTTCGGGCTTAGGCTTGGAAGCCTCCTCCTCGGCAACTTCAACGGGGTGCTTGACGTCGAAGGTCTCCTTGCGGAGCTTCTCAGCGTCCTCCTCGGAGTGGCCAATGTAGATGTTGTTGAACAAGATGTCGTTCTGCATGGTCCAGATCTCGAAACCGATCTATATACAGGTTAGTCATTTGAGGCAACTCTAAATTTGGGGGGATCAGGGAGTCTTACACCGCCCATGGGCTCGAAGTTGGCGGGAGTCTTGTCCTCGTAGTAGCCAGGGTTGGCAATCTTGCGGGGAGCCCAAGGACCCTTGTAGGCAGGGTTGTCGATCAGAGGGGCGGACCATTTGCCCTTGTAGGCAGGGTTCTTCTTCAAGGGAGCAGACCAGGGGCCACATCCGGAGACCTCACTGCACCGGGGGTTGGGGACAGTAGGGGGAACCCAGTCACCGTCCTCCTCGTCATCCCAATCCTCGGGCTTCTCGGCCTCGGGGTCGGGAATGCTGGTGGGTTCCTCCTCGAGCCAGTCCTCGGGCTTGGTAGCCTCTTCGTCGACAATCTCAAAGGGGGCTTCCTCATCCCAATCCTCGGGCTTAGTGGCCTTAGGGTCGGGGATCTTAGACTCATCGACCCAGTCGGCGGGCTTCTTGTCTTTGGGGTCATCGATTTCCTTTTCGGGGTTGACAGGGGGGGCTGAAATCCTCAAGGAGGGTACCGTTCTTGACAGCTTCGCCATCGATCTGAATCTGGAAGGTCTGGTCGGGTCTGACGATCAGGGTGTAAACGGAGGTGAGCTTGGAGGTACGGGCAGCGGGAGGCGCTTTGAGGTGCTTCTCCTCGTACTCGCCGGTCTTGGGGTTCTTGTGGCGGAAGATGAAGTGAACCTAGATGAAAGTAAGCCATTATTCTCCTTTGCAGTGACTGTGGGCGCAAATCGTACCTTGTTGGTAGCACCGCACTTGTCGGGACCAAACATGATGACATAGGGAGAGGTGTTGGAGAACTCCTCAGCGTGGAGCTTCTTGTTCTCCTGGAGGATCTTCATGTAGGCACCACCGCAAACAAGGGAGTCTATTCGGAATCATGGTTAGCACCCTGTGTAGAAAGCCGTGCTGTGGCAGCAAGAAACTTACTCTGAGGCTTGACCTCATACTGAACCACCAAAGTCTTGCCCTTGTTGTCAATCTTCTTGGGGAACTTGGCCGAGATAGCATGGTGAGCAGCAGGGTTTTTGACAACGAGACCCTTGTCGCCCTCCATGCCATTGTAAACAGTGGCCTCTTCGACGGCCCATTCACCGACGTAGGCCCAGTCCTCCTCCGACTTGGAGTCCTCCTTCTTAGCGTGGGAAGGGGTCCATCTGGACTCCCAGTCATCGGTAAACTGCTCGAGGAAAGGAGCCTTGAGGGTGGTAGGCTGGAAATGACAGTTAGCAGATGTGGATATGACGCGCAGTGATAGCTATATAGATACAGCAAACAACCGAGGTCAGAGCAACAACATACAGTGAAAGTGGGCTTCTCAGCGACGGAAGAAACAGACTCAGACGCCTTCTCGGTCTCCTCAGCATGGGCATATCCCATCAAAGTAGCCGAAGAGACAAGGGCCGAGGTGAAGGCCGTGTTGAAACGCATGATGAACAGCAGCGCTCAGGCCAGATAAACAAACAAGAAAGTAGACAGTCAATCAATTGAGCCTCCGTGGAGGGATAAGTGGAAGAAGGGAAAGACAAGATGCGCACAGCAAGCTGACGACACAAGAGAAGAGAAAGCAGAAGGATGAGGAAAGGGCCGGATATATAAGGCTGCGCGGAGGTGAATTGAAGCTGGGAAGTTCAAGGTGGCCTCTTCCACTGCCGCTGCTCCTTGTGGTAAAGTTCCACCGGCCCAAAGAGGCTAGCGGTGTTTCTCCAATGTTCTGCGATCGATTCTATGGATTATTCACTGCACGCACTGCTGTTTAATTTAATAAGCACCTAGATTTTAATTTTAAATACACCTATCATGACAAATATAGCTCTTTTATGTGAATCAAATCATTGTTTGAGGATCAATTCAGGATGAGGTAATTGTAACAATACCCATGCGCCCGAAATTGCGCGAGCTCTCTTCATGTTGGCCAGGAACCCCCGCGCCTAAGCAGAAGCAGATCCCCGCCGCGGTATCCATTCTTTTTCAATAATTTCCTCTTCGTGCTTTGCTTTCTTTGCTTTTACTCGTATTCATTGGACAACTTCATTGCTTGGCTTATCATAGTCAATCCATTCCATTGTCTGGCATATTTTTCTCTAGTCGTCTCTCCCCTTCACATCACATCAGATTTTCATCTGTCGCATCATGTCGCAGGAAATCCAGCCCACCAACAATGACCATCTGGTCCAATCTGACGACCCAGAGCACCCTGCGAACAAGATCCCTGATCTGTGCCGCAGATTCTACAACTTGGGATGGGTTACAGGCACTGGCGGTGGTGTAAGTCCTATGCATTCGCTGTGAAAAGTACTGTTGGCTGATCAGATTCCATGCAAAGACTTCCATTCGCCGTGACAACCATATCTTCATTGCGCCTTCAGGTGTCCAAAAGGAGATGATGAAGCCTGAAAACATCTTTGTTCTTGACTTCCCTACCCCCAAGTACCCTCCCTCCGACCGCAAATATATTCGCAAGCCCCTCGACTTGAACCCATCCGCCTGTACCCCTCTGTTTCTTTCCGCATTTGAGCGTGGTGCTGGCTGCTGCATCCACACTCACTCGCAGTGGGCAGTCCTGGTGACGCTCTTGGTTGAGCGCGAAAAGGGCCCAGGCGGTTACTTTGAGATCAGCAACATTGAACAGATCAAGGCTGTTCCCCGTGGCAAGGGCAAGGGCCAGATGGGCTTCTTCGATACGCTCCGCATTCCTATCATTGATAACACTGCCTTCGAAGAGGATCTGACAGGAAGCTTGGAGAAAGCCATGGAGGACCACCCAGACACCTATGCCGTCTTGGTGAAGAGACATGGAATGTGAGTACTGGCCATCTTCATCTTTTGATATGTAGGCTAACCAATGGACATAGCTACGTCTGGGGTGACAATGTCACAAAGGCGAAGACTCTCTGTGAGAGCTTGGATTACTTGTTCCAGCTTGCTGTGGAGATGCACAAGCTGGGACTCCCATGGGTTAAATAAACGGGTTGGCAAGGATGTGGTGTTGAACCATGGTCTATTGACTATAACGACGATGATGTTTGATGATGTGACTGACGAGAAATTTCTGAAAAGCTAGTATATAGAAATGATGAGATATTCAAAATACATGTTACTGCGTGGCTTGCTCATGGCTTATAGATGGTTCATTAGCCTATCCCTGTCATTTGATGGCTAATAGCAATAACTTAATTATAAAATTACTTAATTATGCACTTTCTGTTGTATCTCTCGATACTCAGTAGACATGTCAGTAGTTGCACATCTCAATCTTGGTGGGGGAAATGCTACTGTTGACGGCCCGTTAAGGTCGGACGGCGTGCGGATCATCTGTCCACTCCCTGATTCCCCGACTCTCCAACTGCTGCGAACCCATCAACCCTCATCTCTGAATCAACGACACCTTTTGCATAGTCTCATTGATTAATTTAAATCTCCTTCGAAGCCCATTGCTCGACCACAGTTGAACTTTTACACATCACCATGGATCTGGACGCTGGGGACTCCCCGTGGGGCGGTAAGCAGGCAATCATGATGTCTCTGCGCGTCTGGAATTGTATCACTAATTCACTTTGCAGATGTGCCCTCGCAATCTGCAAACCTTAGCGCATCGAAGCAGGACAATGATGAGAATAGTACGTCTCCATTTTTCCTTCCTGGAAAGACCCATGGTGAACTAAAACTCATTGCCCGCAGCCCCAGGACAGCCCGCACAAACCAGCTCGAACCCCCTCGTTCCCCAGTACGTCGAGGCCCGCGAGGCACCCGCAAGATTAACGCACAAGCAACAAAGCTGGAGGCTGTCGATGATGCTGTTGATCCGCTCGGTCCGCTCGGCGAGAGCACCGCCGTTGAGAGTAGTCTGTCGCCCAGCGAGGAGGCACCTGCACCACCCCAGAAGGAACCATTCGCTGCGCGCAATGCCCGTCCCACGTCGTCTACATCTCAAACATCCGGTGGTGCTGCATTGGCGGACTCAGTGAACCTAGAAGAGGATGGTGCGGGGTTCAGAGGACCTCCACCGGTGCAACCCCCGACAGACGCAGCGGGAGCGAAACGACAGTCGCAGCCCAGCGTCAGTATTGAACAGGCTGCGAAACCGACTTTCGAGATTACTGTGGGAGATCCCCACAAGGTGGGAGATTTGACTAGCAGCCATATCGTCTATCAAGTCAGAACTAAGGTAACATTGACATTCCTACCCTTAAATCTGCAGTCGCGGTGGGACTATGCTGATGTTGGTTGTAGACAACTTCTAAAGCCTACCGACAACCCGAGTTTGCCGTCACCCGTCGATACCGTGATTTCTTATGGCTCTACAACTCGCTCCACGGCAACAACCCCGGTGTCGTTGTACCTCCTCCCCCAGAGAAGCAGGCGGTTGGTCGATTCGATACGAACTTTGTTGAGTCTAGAAGAGCTGCTTTGGAGCGTATGCTCAACAAGACTGCATCGCACCCTATCCTTCAGCATGACGCAGACCTCAAAATCTTCCTCGAGAGCGAAACGTTTACCATCGACGTTAAAAACAAGGAAAACCGGGAGCCCGATCTCGGTCAGAACAAGGGCATGTTCAGTTCATTTGGAATTAGCGTTGGTGGAGGAGGAAAGTTTGTAGAGCATGATGATGTAAGTTTTGACCGGGAACATTGCGATGGACTCGGCTGATAATATCGCCTACAGTGGTTCCATGATCGTAAAATTTACCTGGATGCGTTGGAGAACCAACTGAAAGCATTGCTGAAAGGCATCGACACTGTCGTTACACAGCGAAAAGGACTGGCAGATGCAGCTGGTGACTTTTCGGCCTCACTCCACGCATTGGCGGCTGTCGAATTGTCTCCCGCTCTCTCTAGCCCCTTGGATGGACTGTCAGACCTACAATTGCGCATAAGAGAGCTTTACGAAAGACAGGCTCAGCATGATATCCTCACACTCGGAATCACAATTGACGAATATATTCGTCTCATTGGAAGTGTTAAGACGGCTTTCTCGCAGCGTCAAAAGGCCTACCACACCTGGCATGCAGCAGAGTCAGATATGCAGAAGCGAAAACACACCCAAGAGAAACTTCTTCGACAAGGAAAGACCCAACAAGACCGCCTGAACCAGGCCAACGCCGATGTTGCAGATGCCGAGAGAAAGGTCCACCAAACGAAACTGTTGTTTGAGGACATGGGGAAGTTGATGCGGAGTGAACTGCAGCGGTTTGAAAGGGAGAAGGTAGAAGATTTCAAGTCTGGTGTTGAGACCTTCTTGGAGAGTGCTGTCGAGGCTCAGAAAGAGGTGAGTCGATACTACCCCGGTTTGCCCCTTTTGAATATATCTAATCCTCTTGTAGTTGATTGAACTTTGGGAAACATTCCTCATGCAGCTAGACGCGGGCGAGGAAAGCAATCCGTTCTACTCATCCATCCCTGCTGCTGGTGATGCACCCGCGACCGAGTCGGGGAGCACTGAAGCTGCCTCCGTGACCACTGGAGGAGAGGATGCTTAAAGCTGATCTCTTCCTTACATCTCCTTTCTCTTACTCTGCCATGTACAAAAGAGCAGCAGCGACGTACTTGTGCATCTTTATAACCCCTATACCGTATCAAACTGGGATGGCCTGCGCATTGTTTTTTTAAGCTGCGGTGACAGTATTATGCAAACGTGAAATCTGAATACCATTGTTAGTATACTGAGTATCAATAATGAAGGACTTGGTTCCAATATCTTCGTGTCATTTTTGTAATTTCAACTCTCTTTCCAATATCCAGTAGCCTCGATATACATGATGTATCAGGAATAAACAAACCCCATTTCTCACTCTCTACGATTGCTCCAATTATCTCAATACTGTTTAAGCTTCATGCTCGAGGTTGAAATTTCCAACAAGTGGTATGATGGTATGATGTACATATACATGAAAGTCTAACAAATATGGGCCATAATAACGATGATAACAAAAAAAGATACACCCGCATGATGTCTGCCACGAGACATCCTGCCCACCAGCCATGAACAGCCCGAATAATGATATGAAAGCTATAGTCCATGCGGTCTTCCCATCCTCTTTTCGTATCGTACAAAAAGAAAACAAAACAATATCAACTCCCTAGCGTTTTGCAAATCGCTGCCAATTCAGATTATCTTTCAGAAATCCCAATATCCTCCCCCTCCCATCTCGAACGAGCTTAATCCTTCTTCTTTCCGGGGGTACCCTGCTCTTCCTGTCCAAATGAGCTGATCAAGTCCAATAAGTTGTCCTCCTCTTCCTGTTCTCTAGCAGCCTCTGCTTCGGCCTCCGCTTTGCTCTGGCCGGCGGCCTGCTTCTCCTGTACCTCCTCCTCGGTGGGTGTATTTGCGTCCCAGCTCCTACCGAACTTGGCTCGGAAAGCAGCCAATCGACCAGCCTCATCCTCTTCGACATTCAGCAATTTGCTCGACGATGGGTTCCAGAGCAGGGAATTGCGCGTGTCTCGGGTGGAGCGGTAGACGGGGACCGGAGAAGTCGTGCGGTGTGTGAAGGTACTGCCATCAGACATGGTAATGAGCTGAGTGAAGGTGTATGGGCGCTTAGGACGGCGGAGGAGGGTTGCATGTCGGCATTGCGAGCAGATGAAGGTGGTGGAGGTCTGGACTTTGGCGACGGTGGCCGTACTCCGGCGGAGGGGGGTGGTGAATGACATTTGGAGGTGCCTTTTCTGGTCTTTCTCAAGAGATTGTGATAGGAGGCAGAAAATGAAGCAGGATGCAGCTCGAGGATAACGGATTGGTTGAAATTGGGCTGCTCCAAAGCGCTGCTGCGGTGGTCTATCGTTGCTTTGGCCGAGAAATTTCGCGGTTCCCCAGGGTCGGAGTTATGTAAGCACCGACCCTTTTTTCTTCCTTTATTTTTCGGGACTGCGGAGTTCCTGGTCAGACAATGAGGGACGAGAGTGGACTCGGACAATGATTGCCAATTGATATCGTCTTTTAATCCGGTGCATGAACCCTTCATGATGACTTTGGAGAGCTTCGATGGTCTCTTTTCCAGTTTTATTGTCCAATCTCCCGCCATTCCTTGAACCCTCCGCTGTTCCGCCGGCGGCATGAAGCTCCCATACTCTCGTCCTGTGCTTGTCGCAAGCCAGATTGCGGGACAGTTCAGAGGTTGGTTTATATGCTCATCTATTTCACCAAATAAGTTGTCTTATTGACACATTATAGGGCCACGTTGTTATACCGCCATCTCTAATCGACTTTCCCGTTCTTCCCTCCCACTCGGTCGACCTGTACAACAATGGCAGTCATGCAGAACCGTCGCCGATACCACAGCAGCCTCGAAGGCAAATAGTGCACAGCAAGCTCAGGGAAATCTCACAGAAAGCGACATTTCCCTGTCCGACCAAGTCCGCCTGTTAATGAGACGAGTGCCTTATCCGGTTGCCATCATCACCGCCACCGATCCTCATGGTCCCATCGATAAAGCCTTTCGAGGAATGACCGTTTCTTCCTTCAATACAGTGTCGCTAAAACCGGAGCCGGTTATTTCGTTCAATGTGAAACGACCGTCTGAAACGTTGAACGCACTCAAATCCTCCGGACGATTTCTCGTGCATCTCTTGTCGCCTGAGCAAACGACGGCAGCCCTTGCTCGAGACTTTTCCAAGGGTAACCATAACCTGGCCCTTCTCAACGGAGAGGGAGATTTCGAATTTGCTTCGCATGTACCCAGTGGCGATACAGGGTCTGTTAGACCACTCCCCGTTCTCCAGAGGAGGGCCCAGTCTACAGGAAACACCGAAGCCGAACCGATGGATTTCCCTTTTGTACTTGAATGCACACTCAAGCCCCAGGAAATTGAGGTGAATGACCACACGATTGTCCTCGGAAGTGTCGTAAAGACACTCCCTGGACGCCCCTTGAGCATTGATATCAAGGACAACAAGGCCACCCCGGCATCTGATCTGTGTCTTACATACGCCGACACACGATTTTGGGAAATGGGCCATAAAATCTAGCATTAAGAGGTTTTCTTCATGAAACAGTCCTATTATTTTGAAGCCAACCCACCAATAAGGTGGGATGAAATGCATGGGATCTCTCTTATAGGCTCTCGAATTCAGTCAGTCATCTATGGACTGAAGGGAGCTCTTCATTTATGACACTATGTGGGCAGCTGGCAGGTCCACTGGTCAACTTGTACAATATGATAGGTTAGAAGCCATCGGGAGGGATGAAGGAGAGGTTAGATTCACTTGTATCTATAAACATAATAAATACATGACAACATGAAATGCCATGCGGGTGTACAGGAGATATGCACGTATCTTGCTTTGCCATGATATATCTCCTTGACTGGATCTTGACTTGTAAATACAATACCGCAGACTTGAGCTTTTAGCGCGCGGAATTAATGTCACGTATGTAATATTGTAATATTCTTCAGCCCTACGTATTGAATTTTACGATCTCATGTACCAGCGCAACTCAATGGAAGACATTGAGATAAGCGTCCAAATAACAAGATATACTTTTTCCAATTATAAGTGTATTGTATATTCAGATTGGGGTGCTTCAATTTTGACCATTCTTTGCTAGGTACACCACTGTATCAGTTACTGGTGATTTACAGGTGTCACTGAATACACATGAACATGGAATAGATGAACGGTTTCAGATGAGATCTACAAAAGATGAAGGACGCAAGATTGACCACAGGTCATGCTAAGCTCTTCGGAGTGCCCAAGATGAGGTTGCAGGAAAGCTCCTCATCCAGGGCCACGTCGGAGAAGGATAACACGAGAAGAAATGAAGACAGAACATATGCAACTGGAGGCTGTACAGCTACCGCAACGGCTACAAAGTAAAACTATTTCTAGTTTCCTTTGCCTCGCGCAGAATTCGGGCTGCCACTTCCGCTACCGCTTCCCCCACTGGCACCGCTTCCACTGCCACTTCCACGACTACCAACCCGCTGGAATGGGCTAGAAACAGGTCTCAGACCGGAGTTCAAAGCATTGCTCTCCGATCCAGAGCTCCTCCTCTTAATAGACACCATGTCGGGTAGCTCGGGTTGGAAAGACGGAAGGCGGCTCGCATCCATAAGATCGGATCCATATTGACTGCTCTGACCGGATCGGTTCGAGAAGGATCGGTCGCGGTGGATTAAATCTGTGCCGAAATACGAGTTGGTGGTGGCGAGCGGAGAGGTCGGAAACTGCTGCAGATAAGACGGCTGTCCAGGGCTAGTCGGGCGAGAGGATCCTGCTCCAGCGAGAGATGACGCATGTTGGAGTGGACTCGACTTCAGCGGAGGGAAGCTAAGCCCGAGCAGCGATCTAGAGTTGGGCGCTGTAGATGTCAGTCCAGCCAGGGACATACCCGAGGTATCGGGGAGAGGATTAGTGCCCGGTAAATTGCCTTCGGGAGTGAGCGGGCCAGGATCCATGAGCATCTGCTGCTGTTGCTGCTGAATGACTTGCTCGATAGCAGACGATTGGTGCCAAAGCTGACTGGTGCGCAACTGGTAATCCTGCACGGACTGGCTGATGCTTGCGAATTGCTCGTTGAAGTTGGCTTCGAGCTTCGCATGGTCCTGCTCCCTTGCAAATTGTTCCGCGGCACGACGCTCCCTTTCGTTGAGTCCCTGGGCATTGGCAGATATAATTCTCTCGTATTGCTCGTTGACTCTAGTCCGACGACCCTGGAGACGTTCCCGCCTCTGAATAGTCGAGTTCAAGTCAGATTCCAACGAGGAAATCTCCCGAGCGACAGCAGAGCGCGCCGAAGCAAGTTCCTCCTTGGTTGAGTTGAAAAGTTCCAGTTCCTTCTCAAAATTGGCTTTTTGTGTTTTCCATTCCTGAATCTCCTCCTCGGGTACGTTCTCCATGTCGTCAAGTTGGGCCTCGAGAGCGGCGGTAGCTTCTTCAGTCTGGCGAATGTTCCGCTCCAGTTGGAGGGAGCGTTGCTTTTGTCTATTTTCATCCGTTCCACTGTGAAGACGATGGTTGTAATTGTCCAGCTCTTTCTTGATCTTGGAAACCACGAGCTTGTGATCATTCTTAGCTTTCTTCAACCGAGAACGCTTTTCGTTCAGTTTGGCTTCGGCGTTGATGATGGAATTCTTGAGTGTGGTGGTCGGAGATGAGGGGCGGTAGGACGGTTGCGGCGGAGGAGCGACGGAAGATACAGCTGTGGATATGGTTAGAATGCACGTAGAAATATACTGACTGGGGTTTGATATATTACCTTGCTCTGTGTCAGTTGTGGCGGGAGTCTTGACACTCATGACACAGATCTCTTCGTCATTATCACTTCGCACAAAGGAGCAAGTATAAGCGCAATTGGGAGCGAGACCAGATATCTCGCCACGCCAGTTAACGGCGCTCGATCCCTTGTCAGAATCCTCCACTTTGCAGATGTTCGCAGTCGCCCAGAGGGCGCCATTGACGCAGACATAGAATGGCTCCATCTCATCACTGAGGTGCCCAGCTTCGCAGGCACCATTCACGATGGCATCATCAGCCGAGGAGAAATCCCCGGCAGCGAACTTGATTGTAGAACTATCAACTTCGGTGACCCAAACCAACCCATCATCCAAGGAAACACCTTGAAGATCCTCCTCAGTCATTGTAAAGTTTCGACCTGTTTTCGACAAAACCCGTGAATGTTCATATTCCCTCATAACGGTAACCTTTGTACTAGCGAGCGCAGCCCAAAATGGTTGGCGACTCCGCACCTGATTTGCCTGCCTCCTACGTTTCTTCGCCGAGATTAATCGATCCCTGCCGTCTTTGAGCGACGACGCCGGAATGATTTGACCATCGGGGCCGATGAAAGAGGAGACACTTGCACCGGATTCGAACGAGGAATCGATTTGCGTTTGTGAACCCGCGGATGCTTCGGTATCGACACGTTTTCCTGTTCGAGACGGTGTGGGAGACCTGTTTTTGGCCATTGAGCGCCTTGCCATTGCGGTGCCGGCTTGGGCTAGTATATGGACGGCAAGCAAGCTCCGTAGCCAACTCGGGGATGTCTGCGGTTCGGTGCGTCGAAATTCAGGCGGTAAGAAATGGGAGTATTGCGACAATATATCGGGACTGATGATTTTTGAAGAAAGAAGATGACCAATAACAAAATCCTGTATACCTTTACTGCGGAGGATGTGTAAAACAAGAACGATACCAACACAAAGAGTATTGACACCTCCATTTTTTCCTGAACCTCCTCCACCCAGTGTAATGGCGACCTGGACGTGGGCCAAATCCAATGCAAAATTTTGCGCCCACGTCCACATGAAGAGACCCCAAAAAAGTAGACAGAACCCATCCATCGCTATCATTGTACCAAGGGATGGCGTTCCGGCGGGGCCCTGGAAGATGTCAAAGTTGGACGACAACGAACCAGACGACGCGCCACCAGGTGGCATAAAGGTGAGGGAGGCGAAGAGAAACTGGACCAACGTAAGAACCATGGGCGGGAGCTGCAGCAGGAAGATCAGGATAGCAATCGTATCGTAAATGGGGCATGATTTGAGAATGGTTGACGCCAGCTGAAGCGGATTGATCGAGGAATTCGAACCGGACCTCTTGAAACCAAGCGTGGACTTATCCGAGCGACGCGAGGCCTGGCCGGTCAGGCTACCATTTGGCGCCGCATCCCCATTTGTTTGCTCGTACGACATATCCGAATTGCCCTTGCTGTACCCATTCGGATAACCACGCCCATTGCCATCCGATTTGGAGCTATCCGCCGTTCCGTTGACCTTGGTCGCAGTCGCTACCGACGCGATGGCGGGATCGCTTGAAGAGCGAGACGAAAGCAAGTCGACTTGAGAGGAGACCGGTACAGAGCCGCTGCTGGCGTTCCCATTCAGATGTCCATTCGATTTTTGCTTGGTCACTTTCTTTCCGGGACCGACGAGGCCATTCTCTTGCCGATTGCTATTACTCTTCCGGGCCGTAGCTGATGAACGTGGCATGGACGAGCCTTATAACCAGGTCCGAGTCAACTTGGCAAGAAGAAGCCAAGGACTTGGACCAGGCGAAAAGTGAGAGCGAAGACAGTGTGGAGTATTGGGGGAGTGGGAGGGGAGGGAAGGGGTGGTGAAAGGCCGAGGTGGAGGGAATGAATCAGGGAAGTGTGCGGGAAAAGAGAATGACAGAAGGAGTGGATAGGGAAACCGAAAGGACAGAGAAAAGGAATAAGGAAAGATGCAGATAAGAATTTAGACGGATATGGATTGGGGGGTGGTAGAAGAAGAAGAGAGGGTGGCGGGGAGGGGAGGAAAAGAAGGAAAAATGAATGAATGAGGTTTGGTTGACTTTTGGGTCTGGATAGACGAGGCGGGAAAAGGACTGAGACCAAAAAGGTTGGAAGTTTGGCTGTCGATCGTCAGAACCGGACAGGGCGTGGATGCCTGAGGCAGCGGACTGACTTTTTCATACATACAATACGCAGATCATACGTTACGGTACACTATTTTTAGTACATACCAAACAATACAGCATCTTTCAGATTCATATATTCTTAAGCAGCTTCAACAACTTCACTTCATTCTCTTCAGTAGACCGCTGGTACCCTCGATGCTTCTCTGCAAACCCAGTGGCATTCATGGATAGCTGACTAGGTTCTAATCCACATCGTTTTAGTCACCGAGTTGTAGTTGATGCTAGAAGCCGTATTAACCACTGACTATATAGGTCTCTTGACGACTTACCGAGCATTCGAAGCCTCAACTTCTCCGTCTTCTTCAAGAGCATCTAGTATCAGACGACTCCAGTCAATACTGACGTCATTGTAAACGAACTCCCCTGATCGTGTGGACTGGGTTATATCCTTTTTAACTTGAGTAAGGAGGGCCTGCGGTGTAGGGAACGTAGAGGCTGAAACCTCAGCCACAGGATAGTCCATGTCTTTTTGATTTCTCGTGGTTGGTATAAGTGTCAGGGAGGAAGTGAAAGAAGGCTTAGATTTGGTTGAAAAGATTGAAAGTCGATATGAGTGAAGTGTGACATCAGGAATAGTCAACTACAGCCAAAGGTAGTTTAATCATGAAGACTATGAAGCTGTATATCATGCTATAATTTATGCACTGAATATAGTATTCAGTAGATAGTAAAGAGAATTCGGATATATATGCATCAGTTAGGATAGAAATTGACAGTACTTATGCATTATATCCAATCAAATGTCTATATAATAGGCAGTAGGCAGTCTTTCTATAAGCTTAATCCGTCAGATAAACAGTAAACATTTTGACTTGATAAACATCAAACTGTTATATACTATGGCAAGAACACTTTACACAGTATCTGTCGATCTTTAATCCCCTCTTTACCTTCGCTTTCCAATTTCCGTCCAACAACACACATAGTCAGGTAGAATGCATATCCGATACAGTTGTTGAGGCGCAAATAGGCAGGCTGATCTGACGATCCTGACCTCTTCTGCGGGGTTGACCTACTAGTAAGAGCCTAGAGAACTGGACTACCTACGCAGTGCCCTCACACGAAATTTTCGTGCTAGTCGATATTCTCAGTCTGGATAGTCTGTGATTATGCTGCATCTTGCATGGATGGATATAGAATATGAAAACTCGGTGGGATGTCCATGTCAGGTCAGGGTCTCGGTATCACATGCTCGGCTATCTTGCGAGGTTTGCGAGGATAGTGGGTTATGGTTATGGTTTATGACTACCATTTTCTGTATGACCGTCGAATATAGCCCTAAGTCTTGCAAGGATTATATCGAATTTTCATACTTGTCACTTGTGGCAGGTCTGACGGTGTAGATCATGGATAAGCCGCTGTCAGTCAGACTGGTGTTGAGCATCTTGGCCATGCAGTGCTACTCTTAATTCAACAGATGCCTATCGCTTGTTTTCAATAATATCTAGGATGATAATTCAAGATACTACGGAGTACTTAGAAGGTCAATTGCTGAATGACTGTTGACGGATGGACGGTGATACCATACAATACGAATACGGAAATACCATTTCAAGATCGGAAAAATCTCCACTTAGATAGCATCATCGTCACCCCATCCGTCCATATTCGTTAGACAAGGTTAGCAGCTCTGCATGATCCTATCATCGTCCACGCAGCTCCGAGTTGGATAAATAAAATATGCAAGAAGGCACGAAGCCTGCCTGTCCGAGTTGTCATTTGCTGGATTAAACTGGGATGGGCAAGAAAATATTGATCTTTTTACTAACAGGATGGATCTGCCGTTTCTGCCCCCAAAAGGGATACTGTACTCGTGTTAGTCGAGGAAAGTTGGTCGCTGCCCCGCAACGCTTGTCAGATGATGGCTATAATCTGATATAAGACTGGCTGTTCTTAAGAACACTTGTTTATTATTCTTTCTGTTCAATTCAGCCATCCTCCCATCGCTACATTACCAACAACCTCACCTCTTCACCTCTTCTGCCCGCGTATCGCCAAATTTCCAGTGCCAGACCCACTGCACAGCCGGCCAATGGTAGCACAGCCTCGCAGGCCTTAAACGCAGCGCCGGTCGATCATTTCGCTCGTTTTACCGCTTGTGGCACTAGCGGCAGGGTCCAATTCATCATGAGTAGCAGTACAAAATTGAGTCTGTTGGAGTTGTTTGAATAATAAAGTGCCATATCAACCGTTAGAAGTCTGGGTTAAACTCAGCCGATCCAAGGCCGCCCCAAAGCCGACCGTTGGAATGGACATCTAGGAAACGGTAGCATCAATGTATGCTGGAAAGTAAATCTGACCCTGACGAGCTAATATCAGAATTAGAACTAGAAACAGAATTGTCAACCAAACCAGCTACCTAGGTATTCGGAGAATTCATACTGTTTCACTAGGTACTACTGAAGAGTCGACATCATGAAATGACATGATATACATTTTTGCTTATTTCTCCTGACTTCCCCCACGTCTGTACAAACCATGCACCCTGCATGCAGAGCTCGAAAGAAGTCGGGATTAAAATTGGTTGCTTCTGAGATTATCTACAGTATGCCGGTTATGATTTGTCCTGTGCGTCGTCATTGATGCGCATGTCCACGCAAGCTTGTCGCTTTGCTTCATGTCTTTTATCTTTATTTGTAGGAGGGATCGGATCAATATGTAAATGCATATGCACAGCCACTTGAGTTGTCCGTCTATCAGACCTTGTCAGATGAGCGTTTCAAATACAGATCAAAGATCAGCCAATTCGATTGACTTGTATTATATCATCCATGTACAGTACACACCCGATATTATTTACCTGAGGGTATATCACTTGTTGCTGCTACTTCTTAGCAGACCCTGTATCTTCAACAGCATCCGCGCGATCCCAGCTCTCTAACTCTAGTGTTCGAACTTGGTTTTCAATATCCACAATCCGCTGCTGCCAGACCTTTTTGGCCTCTTCTTGGAGGTCCCACATGGCCTTGAACTGCTCCATCACATATGGCGGCAGCGCAGTCTTCTTTTTCCCTTTGTAGTCATATGTGACAATGTCTTCATGACACCGAGCAGCAGGCCGTTGGCGTGCCTCGGAAAGTATAATCACCTGAAGCTCAAAAGCATACTGAGAAGGAGCAGCAGTCGGGTCGTGGACGAGCTTATGGTAAACGGAGATCTTGTCGGGGTACGTCATGGGCTATACGAGCATGTATGTCAGCGGCAATAATACCTCAGGCCGGACAAGACGAAAGCCTCACGAATTTGTAATCGACCTTGATACTCCGCAGAATAAGCCCAATACCGGTCGAATTGAGAAGATTACTCCATTGTTTCCTGTTGGCTGGGTCTATGTGTATGCCGATGTTGCGTGTGAGGTTCACTCTGGCGGTTTCGGCGTATCGCACGTACGTCACATTGTTGACATGCCCTGCATTAAATCAGCCATTTCACTTCAGTATGATCCAAGCACAATATCGAAAACGTACCCTAATCTGTCAGCTCAGGCATACAAAAACTGGGGTGTCGGCCTTACCATAGTATCCTAACCACAGGCAAGCAAAGCGCATAAGCTACTCATCTCATCCCGTAAGCAGAAAACAGATTTCAGATTCATACCATCTCTCCCCAAACCACGTTGTGACGAAACAACCCCCTCCTCGTTTCGTTGGTCAAATAACCCTCACTCCCCGCAACCAGCTCGCGCCAATCCCTCGCAAGCTGCTGCAGTATGCCCCCTGCCTCGTCGATCTGTGTCGGCTTCAGTCCAAACATCATACACCGCCCTACCCTCCTCTTCATCATGGTGAGCCATCGTGGATCAATGGTGTGGGGTTTCGTCGTCGCGGGTTTCTGTTTCGGGTCGGAGCTCTGCGGCGCGGGTGAGGTTGAGAATAGGCGGGTGTTGGCGCTGATGATGCCAATTGAGGGTCGCAGGGTAGAGACAGCGAGGTGCTGTTTTTGTAGAATCTGTCTCCTTATCATCTTACTGGTGGGTTGTTGGAATTAGAGGTTGGATGCTGATGTCTGGAGTTGATGGTGTTGGCTCTCCGCAGTCCGCCTTAGCCTCTGAGCCTAGGCATGTAGGGCGTAGTAGCCGGCGTCGGTTAACCCCGCTCTAACTAACAGTACTGACTACAGAGTACTACAAAAATTAAACAATTATTTATTGAATGATAAGTGGTAATTGGACGAGAATTGGTCTCAGATATAATCTTGTATCTAGGGTTGCAGATCAATTAGTGGGTTCTAGTTTCATCTTAATGAACATCTTACCCGGGGTATACCACCCCTATAGAACAGCATCTTAAGACTCGATCTTGGCAATTATGATATACAAACATCCTAAAGAAATAATATATCGAGAAAGACAAACCAAATAGCACTGAAATAGCCAACATAGCTACATACACCTACCTACCTACTTAACTGGTCGAGATATAATATCCGTCAGCAAATCATCTCTCGTCCGTGCGACGTCACCGACTCCAGCCGAGGAAGAAACATCCTCCCACTGCAGACTAACCAAACCACCTGCAACCTCTCCTCACTTTCTCTCCGTATCAACTCGACTCCTCCACATCAAACGACCTATCACCTCAACCCAGCCACCGGGCTGAATGATCAAATCATGACGACTCCTGAGCTGCGTCGGCAGGTAATTAACGTCTATAAAGGTATGTTGGCTTTCCTGCCTGCGTATTGCTTATCTGACGTTCGTTCTCGTTCTTCAGAGCTTCTTAACCTAGGCCGGAATTATCCTCTCGGATACGAGTATTTCAGAAATAGGCTACACAAGGCTTTTTCGGGCCAGGCGCATCTGAGCGATGAAGAGGAGATTCGCAAGGCTATCGGGAGGGCGGAATTTGTGAGAAAGGGTAAGTTCTGCTGGATGACGTTTTGAATGGCTGATTGCTAATTTGTCTTAGAGGTCGAGGCCCTGTAAGTCTGCACAATTTCCTATCCATCTGCTCAATCCATCCTACTCGTCATATTATAATGAATCAGGGAGTTTCAATTCTGAGCTATCAAAGGTTCTTATCTAAGGATACAGCCCATAGCCATCCCACTATACTTGTCATATATCATAACATCATGCAACAGCACGTTCCAAACAGCAAGACAGTGATACTGACAAGAAGTCAACAGGTACTACCTAAAGCGGTACCGTACGCTGAAACAGCGCTATGAAAACAATTAAGGCCCGTTCTTTTCGAGCTCGTCTCCAACAAATTTCCAAACATATACAGTGAAAAGACAAAAAATAATAATAGACTCGGGGTATCACCAATATGAAGTGAGCAATGGCCACTGCTTTTCATCCAGAAAAACACCAGGTACTTTTTATGTTTGCATATCCTGCCTCTAGGGCAGGCATTCATCTCTTTCGACCCCACCAGGCACTCACCTCCAGGCATTCTCCGCCTGCGATGCCTCCTTTCTGGAACAGGTCAGCTGTCATTGCTGCCCACCATCGGTCCCATTCATCTCGGCTCTTCCCACTGGCTTCCATCAGCATGGGCTCCATGCCCTCGATCATCTGGATCACTGTGATAAGAGCCGTGCGCCGAATCGAGAGTTGCTCTGTAGTCAATGGCTTGCGGGTCCGTCCGGTATCCCTGCCTTGACCCTCGCGTTCCCACCGTATCTCCCCGAGCGGGATGGCAATCCGGCGGCTGTCAACGTTCTCCAGAAGATCGACTTCAGAATTGAAAGACAGTCCGATGGTGGCGCACGGCAAAGCAGACAGTTTGCGACGGTCAAACGCCGTCTCAACCCAAGAGTTGTAGTCCTGCAAGAACTTATTCTGTGCTCTCGTGAACGGGGTCGCGGCCGAAAAGGTATATGTCGCAGTCGAATCGGCAATTTCTTGCTCCCTCGACGCTAGCTTACGAGCGGGCGCAGGGTTTGGGAGCAACGATCGGAATACCCAGTCGGAATCCCAGACCTCCAGGACACCCCCCGATTTGAGCACCCGAAGAGGTTCGCTCAAGCCGGACGCTTGTTGCGCCGGACTGGAGGGACACATTCCCGCATCCTTTATAAAGACAAAATCGAAGTAATCGTCGGGAAAGGGGAGGCGGGGCTTGCGGAGGTCATGTCGCTTGAACTGCCAATTCACCCCTTTTTTGCGCAAGTCGGGGGCGACAGAGACGAGGTCGATACCGGTGAAGGAAACATTGGGGTGACCGCGACGGGCGAAGAAATCATGGCACTGGCTGGAGCCCAGGCCCGAACCGCAGGCGAGTTCGAGGACCCGCTTAGGGGGATTATCGGCGAGGTGAGGGTTACAGAAGGGACCACCGAAAACGCGGATCAGCATGAGGGAGCGCAGGGTCTGGCGATGGATCTCGGGCAGGTCGCATGGTAGAGGGTACAAGTTTTCGGGGTCTCTGAGGTAGGTACGGTCACCCTGGCGGATCAGGGGGAAGGTTGAGTAGTCGGTGATGGAGGAGAGCGACGAGGTGGAGGTGGCAGCCCAACCGGGACCGGTGGAACTGATGGTGGAATGAAGGTCAGAGCCCGAAGCCGCGGCGGGCGTGGTGAAGGTAGTGGTGCCTATTGTCATCATATCCATCTCCGAAGGAGGAATGCGGATGTCATTGAGGGAGGCGATTCCGATCCGTAAGGTTCAGGGTTAATGGGGGTCTCTAGACGGTCGCATTCTCACACAGAGACAACAATTGATAAATTACAGCGAGTACATATTATGAAGAAAAAAGATTAATGAAGCAAGAATAAGAAAAATAAAAGTAGGATACAAAGTAAGAGAGGGAGAGGGGGTGGGAAGGAAAGTTTCGAGCGAGAGAGAGAATTGGAGAAGGGGAGAGTCAGTTTCAATTCAAGGGGAGGAAAAAATTGGCTGGAATTCTGCAGGAGAGAAATCGGATGGATCGCAAGCATCCACTCTTGGAGGGGGCAAATAACCAGAAAATAATAACTAAAATAACTAAAATAATAATAATCCTCAGTGACGGAACTGGCGGCCAAAGATCCCGTTCCCACCCCTTAGAGTCCACCTTTTCCATAGTCCTTTTGCATTTGCAACGGAGAAGAGCGATGCTCCGTGTGGCGGAAGTCCTACAGTACATTTTAGCTACATAGATGTCACTACAGATTCACCATGGTTGCCTCATAAAAAGTACATGATCTCATACATGAAACAGGACTGGAGAATTTCCATCCTGGCCAACGTCGTGGTCCGTGTTGCAGACTAACAGTTAAGGTGCATTTTTCATGACGGCTTTATTTGCCGCAAGTCTTGACATCATGACTCTTTATCTGATTCTGGAATAGAACCACAGAATGGGTTAATCAGAAGAAGAATTGCAGAATAGCAGAGTCTCTACAGAGTACGGAGTTACTAGTTAACTAGTTAAAAGAAGTCTGACTAAGGATGACTCCCTGCATCCACGTGCCTCGGATGGCTGCCGTTGAGATCAGACTGTCTGTTTCGGGCAATTCATGATGCTCTATCGAACTTTCTTGCGATGATTATTGCCAGAATCCCCCAGTCATGCGTCAGTCTCCAACTGCTCCAATGCCAATCATTGCATTTCTATCATATCAGGCAGTACTTTTAAGTGTACTATATTACCAAATCGGTGTCTCTAGACTCTAGCCTAGTGTGTATGTAGACATCCGAAGACTCACACACATCCGAAATCTCGCCTGATCTACACTCGGAGGGCTCATGAAAAAGTCTGTGTTGTCCGCGTGAATCGGAGATCTCCAGCCTCGAGGTCAAGGCTGAAATAGATCGACCGTCGTGTGTGTGCTTGTGTGACAGTGTTCCTGACTATTGGGAGGATTATCATCAGGGGTGAGCTTGTATGTGATAAATACTGCGAGATTACCCCATCTGGTAGTTCGTAGAATCCTCCGTTGTTAATGATATTAATGATATTATGTACTCAAGTATCAGGCAATATTTCTCAGTTGTCGGCATTTCCGACGCTTTGATGCTTGGTGTGGCGACTTGTTTCAGCTCCTTTTGTGTGCTTTTTCTGAGACATTTTGTATCTTTTGCAATCAATTGGAATCACTGGATATCTTATGATAGCTGACAGTCAGTCATGCTGCTATCCTCTGCCACGTCAGTCTTGACTGATCTAAACAGCATCAATGTTCTTGCTCTACATTCTAAATGTCAACCAATGACTCATGCCATTCGTCTACAACAGCTTGGCCTAGGGTTACCTCGAGTCCTCTCAACCCTCCCGTAGACATCGAATCTGCTCTACTCTGCCAACTCTTCACCAGTTTTCAGCTCTCAGCCGTGGGGATAGATGCTGATATCGAGCTGAGGTTTACTTGAGTGTCAGGACGTAGGCAATAATTTGTCTATCAGATCCACTGTGGATCCTGTGTCTACCCGAGCATTCAGTTGTATACTGTATTCTATAGAACTATTAGGATAGATAAGTTGAAGATACTTGATTATGATTGCGTAGATCTGCCCTAACAGCTAGTTCGAATAACCTCAAATCGACAGACGGACAAGATCCCAGCCGGTCCAGCCCAGACAAGCCCAGACAAGCTATTTCTACAACATCATCAGCCATGAATATTCAAATCAGTTGGAAGCATACATACACCGCATGTGGTACAGGCACAGTTTTCTCCACAGGTACAGTGGGTAGGGGCAGTGCAGTGGCAGTTTGATCCACACGCGCAGGGCATTTTGACGTCTTGTAGGTACGGAGATGGGTTGAATAAGATGGAAGTGAGATGGCAGATGATTGAAGATGATAGAAGAGGTAAATGGTTGTTATATATTTAAGGATGACTCTGGTTGACATCATGTTGTGGATGTTGACATGATGAGCAACTGTAGTCATTATTTCCTCATCATGTCTACTTTTGTTCTTGATATGCCTTTGCTATCTGTTGAAATTATCCAGTTTCAATTTGTACATCATAGAGCACAAATCATCTGGTGAGGAAAGCATTTTCTACCCTTTACATCCTGTAATGAATATATCTTCCATGCTGAAGTCACTGTCGTCTTTATGTCTCCAGACAGATTTCTTCATTGCGTCGGGTGCACCCTGCTGCATTGAATTGATTATTAGATGAAAGGTATTAGATCCTCCATATCTAATCGAGTATGACAAGCAATAAGGGCATTCTTATGCGTGAACATTGTGGACTCGCAATATGTTGAATTCCTCTATTATGGTCTGATATCTCTGTTTGACATAGTCTTGCATGCTCCTTCCCAGAGGAATATGGTGGCCTGTATTAGGCTGCTGCTGTCATTAGACAACTGCACTCATTGAATGGTCATCTCCTGTTTTTCATGTAAGGCTTATTTGCTGAAAATCAGTGTCTCAACCCAGCGCTGGGTATGGCCCTGATTATTCTCTTCATATACAAATATTCTGAGTTTGTATCGCATTGCACCAGACTATATGCCCAGATAGATCTGTTCTAGAAATTGTATGCCCCTGAGTCACATGGATAAGCTAGATGCCGTTCTTTGAACAGTTCATACCATTCAACTGTGGAGTCTGTATCTTTGTCAGAAATCAAGGTTTGAAACGGCTTTGTTGCAGTATTTCATATGATGCGAGGGATGTGTCCGAAAGGCGCCTGCCAAAGTCCCTTGCATAGAGGATTTTATTCATGACTGACTTGACTAGAACATTCACTAGTATTTCCGCTTTGGGCAGGACAGGCTGCCTAACATGCTGGATACCTAGTCAGCAAAATTCAGGGGTAACAATGAACGGCAAAGCTACCCCTGTAGCAACCATTATAATACACAATTAGCAGATATAAAGAAATAGATATATAGAAATGAAGATATATAAAGAAAAGAAAACAAAGAGCTGATTGCGTCCAAGCTGAGATCTGGTTAGGGTCTTGGCCTTGTCATCGACGGCGAATCACGTTCTCGGATGCTTCATCACGTGACCACATCGACTCCCGCCTTCGATGCAAACCACTTCGCCGGGCAGCATCAAGACGACGGTGAAGCCATCTCGACCAGACAGACCCCTGGTGCCTCTGCTACTTCAATCTTTTGGAATTCCTCGTGCGCCTTGCCCATCCTATCCTGATTGGTGATCTCCTCGAGCTCTCTGTCTAACCTCGCCCGTCTATCTAGGCTTGCCGCCAGATCTTCCTCTTCCGGCCGTGACTCGCTCGCCCGACGCCGGCCCCTATCGTTCGATCATCCCACCGTTTCGACGTCGATCTCAGATTGCCTCTGGAGGAACTGTACCAGGTCGCCTGTGGTTTTCTCTACTGCAGACGTGTTTTTGCAGAGACTATAACCCGGGGTGGTTCCGCCTCAGGACCCTATGTTGAAGAGAAGGAGAGAACGTATCCGATCCCCGACTCCTCCTCTCTCCTCCCCCATCGCCTTGAGCTCCGCCTGGCTCAACCAACCCCTCCCCACGAACCTTTTCCAGCCAAATAAGTCACGGTCTCATCTGCCTCGTTAAATGGCAGATGGTACCTACAGGTTCCAGCAGCCTGGGGCCGGGCAGTTCTTTTTCCAAACACAACAACAACGACACCTCGTCCGAAACGGCACCAACTCGCCGACTGGAAGGTTGAAATTCAGCCACGACACTCCTTCTCCTTCTCGATCCCCTCCCCTCACCCAAGCTGCTGCGCTCAATCCATTCACTATGTACAGCCAAACCCATCAAGGGCAGCATGTCATGATGAATGGGGGCCAGGCTCACCAACGGTTTGGCATGCAAATCCCCAAGTTCCAATCTCAGAACCATCACCCTCACCATGCTCAGCAACCACATCACCATTCACACCATAACCAGGCTTCTCACAATATAAACCACCAGCACAACTTTTCCAGCGGGGCATTGGCCACCACTACCCCACACTTCACCCCGAGCCATATGCAAAACGGAGTCCACGCTACTCTTGACGAGGATATTGACGAGTCTATGAACGAACACTGGCAGCAACAGCTTCAGCTGGCTGCCGAGTCGAGGCAGGCCAATTCGCCGCACTATTACGCCCGATCAGTCGCACAGCAAGCCAAGGGCATCCAAATCTCTCAACCCGAAACGAATGAAAATGGGGCTGATGGACGTAACGGCTTGGCCAAGAAGAAAGCCGCTCCGAGGCAAGGCTGGCACGCCCTCGATTTTGGTGGTCAGGGATTACGCGCGCTCACCACCTCTCTGTTCAACTATGTTTTCTTGGAAAAGCTTTACTTGAACCACAACAAACTCAAGGCCCTTCCACCATCAATTGGTCAGCTACGAAAACTGAATCACCTGGACCTGTCGGGCAACGATCTCACCGAACTCCCCGAAGAGATTGGCATGCTTACAAGCTTAAAGAAGCTTTACCTGTTCGATAACAATCTCCGTACACTTCCTTATGAGATGGGATACCTCTACAGGCTGGACACTTTGGGTATCGAAGGCAATCCGCTCAGTGATATTCTCAAGTCGCAGATTATGAAGGAAGGAACCAAAGCTTTGATCAGATATTTGAGGGAAGAAATGCCAGGTGAGTCAAACCGTGGGGAATTTCCCTGATTTCTGAGGCTTCTCATCGCACATATCGCTAATATGTATACTAGTCCACCTTCCACCTACTGACAGAGACTGGGTCATCCTTGACGAAACTGCGAACTCATCAAATAACCCCACAGAGAAAATCACTGTTCTCTCATACAACACGCTGTGTGACTCGTCTGCTACCCCGTCACACTATGGCTATACTCCTTCCCGCGTTTTGTCATGGGAGTTCAGAAGAGAACTCATTTTGAATGAGCTGCGATCTCATGATTCGGATATCGTCTGTCTCCAAGAAATCGATCAGGGTAGCTACAATGACTTTTTCCGGGAGCAGCTGGCCTACAATGGCTACAAGGGTGTATATTGGCCACGAGGAAGGGCCATGGGTATGCAAGAGGAAGAGGCCAAATCAGTTGATGGCTGTGCTGCTTTCTTCAAGGGAAACAAGTTTATACTTCTGGATAAACAAGTCATCAATTTCGGCCAGACTGCAGTGCGGCGACCAGATGCCAAGGGGCAAGATGACATCTATAACCGACTCTGGCAAAAGGATCACATCGCCGTCGTCATTTTCCTAGAAAACCGACTAACCGGCTCTCGGTTTATCGTCGTGAACGCTCATCTTTACTGGGACCCCGCCTTCAAAGATGTCAAGCTAATTCAGACAGCCATTCTGATGGAGGAACTCACGAAACTCTCGGACAACTACGCCAAATGGCCTGCGTGTACCGATAAAGCAGCATTCCGGTTTTCTGAAGCGGAAGGCAACTCGGAAGCATCGACCCCTGCAGAGCCAGCGCCGTCCGTCGAATATTCCAGTGGTGACCAGATTCCCTTGTTCATGTGCGGTGATCTCAACTCTGCCCCTGGATCGGCAGCGTACAATTTGATCGCGAATGGACGACTTACCGAAGCGCACCCCGATCTGGAGAAGCGGCTTTACGGTAACCTTAGCCGGGTTGGCATGACCCATCCATTCAAGTTGAAATCCGCCTATGGTAACATTGGTGAATTGAGTTTCACAAACTACACGCCGGATTTCTGTGACATCCTTGACTACATCTGGTATTCGTCCAATACGCTGCACGTGTCAGCATTACTCGGGGAAGTAGATAAGGAGTACCTAAAGAGAGTGCCCGGCTTCCCCAATTTTCATTTTCCAAGTGACCATGTCGCATTGTTTGCGGAGTTTACAGTTAAAGGCAAAAAGGGTAAGGTTGTGGAGGCGGATTTCGGACCGCAACGGAATTAAGGATATGAAGCATGTCGAATCTCATGAGACTGGTGTTTGTGTAGCCGGTTTTTCTTGTTATCTCGGAATCTTTGGGGGTCTTGCGCGTGCCTGTGGTGTTCTATTATTGCCCTGCTTATTCTTTTTTCATCTTACTTTCTTGTGAGTTTTTATTTGCTTTGATTGCTGTCGCCAGTGGGCCTTTGTTTTCAATTGAACCCGCTTATCGTATTCTTGGAAAGTAGTCAATGGCGCAGCAAGCTTTCTTTTTTTTCTTCTTCCTGTTGGGTGCATGTTTGTCTTCATCTTCCTTTATTCTCCCCTTTTTTTTTTCCTCTTTTTTTCCAATCTCAATTTCGTCCTACCTCATCTAACGTCATCATCATCTGCGACGGTTTTTTTCACGACGCTAGGAGGGGGTTGGTGTTTGGGTGAAACTCGAGGCCTGAGAGGGACCTCTGATGACTTGGTAACCTGGTTTGGTCCCTGATGAGGGGTTCTTGTTTCTCTTTTCTTTATTATCTCTCTCCATTAGGCGAATGGGGTTCTCGTTTTCCGTGTACGTCTCGCTTGGTTTCTGTACTTTCAAAGATCCAAAGGTCTCTCGTAAAATAGAGGGCCTGATGGTTTGCCATTGTTCATTTTGATGTCTTTTGTAAGTCTTCCACGGTGTCGTATGGTATCCATGGGATTGTAGATTGTAGATTGTAGAGCAGAATATGTAGATCTAGTTCTTTGGTTCATCTTTATTATTGTACACTGGCGCATTCTTTATCATAGTACAGAAACAGAGTCTAGTCTATATAGTACAAATGGGTATCCAAACATGACAAGTGAGCAGGTTAGGAATCTTCTATCCTTCTCCATATTCCAACAAACCCTCCACCCACAACTCTTGCTCCAACCTTTGGTCGACAGACGAGAACACTCTCTTCTTCCTTTGCTGGTTCCTCAGGAACGGAGGTTTCCGTGCTTGTTTCAGAAGACTCATGTTCCTGGCCATCGGTCTCTTCCGAACTAGCGGACTCGTTCCATGAAGAAGGATCAGCACGAGCCTTTTTGACTGCGAATCGGACGTCCCACAGGCGACCACTGCTGATACCCGAGCCGAGCTCAACGACTTTCTCTAGAACAAAGGGCAGTTTCTGCCGGCGGATGAGATCCAGACACTCGCCGATTTGTGTCACGCTCGGCATGAAAACGGCGAGAGTACCGTCCCTTTTCAAGACCGGGGCCACGTGGGGAATTCGCAGTTGAGCAGACGGCATGTCGAGGATTGCGTAGGACAGGAACGGGTCGACTCTGCTGGGTTTGAAGGATAGTAGGCCAGGTTGGGGTTGACGTTTTGCGATCTGCTCTGCAATCCAAGTCTCTGCGTGGCCGGCGTAGAAGTCGACGTTTCCGGCGTAGATTCCTCGTCGAAAGCCCCGGACGATCTTCTCCGCGTGGGCAGAATATTTGGGGGAGACGTCCACGGTGTGAATGATGGCTTTGCGCTGGGAGCGCCACGCATCCCATTGTTGTTGGACCGGGTCCTCTTCGTTGGCCTCGGCGCTAGTTTCTTTAACTTCGCTCTTGTCCTCTGTTTCTTCCGCAGTTCGTTTTAAATGACTTTGCAAATGTTGGATCTGAGATTTTGCTGGTAATGCAGGCGGATTCGAGTTGGCAGCTTGGATTGCGCGTGCGAGATGCAGAGTGAGAGAGCCATGGCCTGTTCCGGACTCGAGAATCTCCAGCGGTGGCTCTTCTCCTCCCTCGACGGGGGTGTGACGTGAATGTCAAGTAGGGAGACGATTAAATTGGCATCTGCCGCATAGATCTACTAGGCTGACATTAATGGGCTAATCCTTCTCATTGTCTTGTCGGAGGGAGTCAAGCGCATACCGGCGTTACCAAGCGAGGTGTTAGGGCGACATATTCATCGAGGGAAGGGAGACTGAGTCGATGGTCGGAGCCTTATTTTCGATTGAGCAATTTTTAGCGTTTCTCCTATTTGAAGTACAGAATGCTTTCAATATGGCTAACCTTTGTGTGATTTGACCACGTCTCGTACTCTCCGACCGATAACGTTGTCATGCTCCAGCATCCCTCGACGCACATCGGTTTTCTGGCCTCTCTTCAAAGGCTTTGTTAACGATGGATTCTTGCCATGGATAACGACTCGATCGCCCTCTAGAAGATATAAAGCGAATTAGCGATTGTGGTTGACAAGACGAAAACGACAACTAGGTATAGGTACAGTACCCTGAAAGATGGAGAAGTTCGTATCAATTGATCTTGGGAATTTGGCAATGGGCTTGGACGAAGCATTCAGCCCTAAGACTCGCCGCAGCGACTGAAATAGACGAGCCATTCAATCGACCTGGAGAAGCGCAACTGCTTGCATATCGGAGTTGAGATAGATACCTCCGGAGTAACTAATGGCAGAAAAAGTTCCAGCAGATGCCTCAGGCTGCAGCCCCATCCACGGCCCTAGCAATCAATAGGCGCGGGGAATAAGTTGGGGGAATTTCCCATTCAGTCAATTATAGCCACCAGAATCTGGAGGTTGAATTGCCATTCTCATATCATGTTCTCCTCTGTCTCCGCATTATTGGCCAATCTATGATCTACAAGTAATACTAATTTTTTTCTTGCTCACGCGGGGCTTTCACCGGCGGGATGGCTTCGGCCTCTCAGCCCCTCCTCATATGTATTGCGTCCCGATCTCTCCCTCTCTTTTCTCTTTTCTCCTCCTTCTCTCGCGCAAGTATTCCATCTTGAAACTGTTGATATTGAGTCATACTTGAGTCAGAAATCTACTCTTTCTCAAACAGCCTGGCTGTGATCTGCAATTGAGCGTTATCTGAAATCCGGAATTCATCAGAAGTGGGTCTCTCTACATCATTGCCCGAATGCCCTGGAATCGATCGCTTCGCTGTTTGGATCTCGACCTGAACCTGTGGCGGAAGACATACTTCTATCACAGGGTGATAACTTGAGCAATTACTGATCTCCTTCACACCACAGCGACCGTATCAATCCCCTTATTGTCGACTTCAACGTTTCGTATCTTCAAAATGGCCTCCGAACTTCCCTACATGAAGACCAACCCCAAGATCATCTTCTTCACTGATTTTGATGGGACTATTACACTCCAAGACAGTAGGTTCCAAGTATAGTGGCTGCTGATGTGAAGAAACTGATAGCTAATGGTTGTCTTTAGGCAATGACTACCTGGTATTTGCCTCTGCAACATCTTCAAGTGATATGACTAACTAGGTCTAAATCATTCAAGACCGATAACCTTGGCTATGGACAAGCGAAACGTCGTCAGGGTAACTTTGATGTGCTTGAGAACAGAGCCAGCTTCCGGTATGCTGCAATACAGCCATTGTTTTCCCCGGATAAACCAACTGATTCGCCTTTTCCTAGTGATGCCTTCCGTGATATGCTAGACAGTGTCAAGACCCCGTACAACGAGTGCATCGAGTACCTCCAGAAGAACATGAAGCTGGACCCCTACTTCGTCGAGTTCTATAACTGGGCCAAGGAGAACAACGTGCCAATTGTGGTTCTGTCATCTGGAATGGTCCCAATCATCACCTCATTGTTCGAGACTTTGCTGGGTCACAAGCCGGATCACCTCCACATCGTCGCCAACCAGGTCGAAAGCCGGGATGGTAAAGACATCAACTCCGAGGGAGGTTGGCAGATTAAGTACCATGACGACAGGTAGGTTGAAGCTGGATTACACAGATGATCCTATTCCCTCGTGGCTGACATGAATGCGCAGTCATTTTGGACACGATAAGTCTTTGGAGATCAAGCCATACGCAGCATTGCCATATGAGGAGCGTCCCACCTTGCTGTATGCAGGAGATGGCGTTTCTGATCTGTCCGCAGCATCTGAAACTGACCTTTTGTTCGCAAAGAAAGGACATGGTAAATAATTCCTCGCTCTTCTTGTTGATTATTGCTCTTGTTCTTGTAAGCTAACTTTCTTAGATTTGGTGACTTTCTGCGAGCGCGAAGGAAGACCATTCACAGTCTTTGAGGACTGGTCATCGATCCTCGCCACGACCAAAGACATCCTGAGCGGCAACAAGACGGTCAAGAGGGTGGCTCAGGAGGGACCGAAGAAGGCCCACCAGTAAGATGGCAGCATAGCCTGAGCGAACATTTTGTATAGACACCCAGTATTTCGATACTATTCTGGATAGATTAGAATGATGAATTCACCATAATGTATTTGACATCTACCTCATAGAGTAGGGATAACCGGGATACAAAAGGGGCGCTAGTCTGTCAGTGACCGTGGGACCGACGGGCATGTGACCGCCTTCCGGAGTCAATCTCCATTTTAAATGTACGGGGAAACAGCATCACTTCATCTACCATCGGAAATGGCCCCTTGAGATGACCTGGCGATAGGTCTTTCTCTTGCAGGAGCGCCTTTGGATTCATATTGTGCATTGGGGCTTTGCAACATGCTACAGCGCCCGGCTGTCTACTATTCATTGCTTAAAAGTAGCCAGGGGCACTCTATACTATTACCATGGCTCGTCGCATTGTACTGTTTCACCCTGCTTTGTGGCAAAGTGTCATATGGCTAATTGAAGGACTCGATTTAGGTTCGGACGGGTGTTCAGCTCGCTATATTCACCGTCTTTGCAGTACTCGCAGTTGTGATCCTGGACAATCGATTTCGCGTTTTACCTAACTCCATCCATGGTCATCTCCCTTCACACTACCCTGGCTCCGTAGTCACCGATGTGACAATCACTACTTGCTCGACCCTCAGCCTTTTTTCTAGCTGCAAGCTCGGCTCGGAGACATGGACTCGCATTGAGAAAGATCTCTATTTACGCACTGGCTGGACGTCAAGCGCCTATATTCATTTTGAGCGGAAGAAGGAGGAAGAGTTGCTCCCCGAGGACAGAGTTGTGGTTGACTTGAAGATCAGTCGTCTTGTGCCGACAAAAGAAGCATTAGATGATGTGGGGGTTGCATGGGAGCAAAGGCCGGGAGGGATATGGCTGAAGCGAACGGCGGAGCGCCATGCGAGTGACTCGGGCAAAGCAATTACCTCCGTCGACGTGCTTTTCGGTGCTGATGCGGTCGATCCCCGCGTCGGCTGGGAGGTCAAAGATACTCCGTTGCTGCTGGATAGCTGGACGGAAACCCTCGAGACTCGCATCACCATCCGGAGAGGAAACCCGCAAAAGTCCAAAAAGCCAGTCCCGAGGATTAAAGAAAATGGACGGTTCAAGATTATGCAGTTAGCAGATTTACATCTAAGTACTGGTACTGGAGTGTGTCGAGAGCCTGTCCCGGCCGAACTCGTCCCCGGTCAAAAGTGCGAAGCCGACCCTCGAACACTGGAGTTTGTCGAAAGGCTTTTGGATGAGGAGAAGCCTGATTTTGTCGTCCTTAGTGGCGACGAAGTGAATGGCGAGACTGCCAAAGATGCTCAAAGTGCGCTCTTCAAATCGGTGAAACTGCTTGTGGACCGCAAGATTCCCTATGCTGCCATTTTTGGCAACCATGACGACGAGGGTGATCTCAAACGGCCAGAGCTCATGGCTATTCTCGAAGAATTGCCCTACTCATTATCATCTGCCGGGCCTGAAGATGTCGACGGTGTTGGGAACTACATTGTCGAAGTGCTTGGCCACGGAACTACCACTCATTCCGCCTTAACCCTTTACCTCCTAGACACACATTCTTACTCCCCTGACGAAAGACAGTTCCGTGGGTATGACTGGGTTAAACCAAGTCAGATCCGGTGGTTCAAGAATAAATCGCAGGGTCTAAAGGCCAAACACCATGAATATTCTCACATGCACATGAACATGGCCTTCATCCACATTCCTCTTCCTGAGTATCGCGAGTCTGAAAACTTCTTTCAGGGCGGCTGGCCAGAGGTCCCAACAGCCCCAGGATTCAACTCTGGATTCAAGGATGCTCTTGAAGAAGAGGGTGTCCTTTTTGTTAGCTGTGGACAGTGAGTCAACCCTAGTTTCTCCAGTCAAAGTTTTACAAGTTTCCTAACAGATTTTAGTGATCATGCCAATGATTATTGCATGCTTAACAAGGACGCCAACGAAAAGCCATCGCTTTGGATGTGCTATGGCGGCGGCTCAGGACTTGGAGGCTATGGAGGCTACGGAGGCTATGTCCGACGTGTGCGATTCTATGATTTTGACATGAACCCAGGACGGGTTGTCACATACAAGCGGCTTGAATGGGGTGAAACTGAAGCGAAGATTGACGAGATGATGATCGTTGATGGCGGCGTCGTTAAAGGGCCTGAATAACACAATCAAAACTGAGAGGAAGGCGGCGTTTTCTAAAACTACACTTTGTATTATACTGTTTCGGCACCATGATGTTGGAC
Organism: Aspergillus sp. 'subgen. Cremei'; assembly: GCA_019976455.1. Classification (NCBI taxonomy): domain Eukaryota; kingdom Fungi; phylum Ascomycota; class Eurotiomycetes; order Eurotiales; family Aspergillaceae; genus Aspergillus; species Aspergillus sp. 'subgen. Cremei'. Next base: position 1,314,690 of record JAFBMR010000006.1, read on the forward strand.
CTTTTATATAATCATACCTTGTTTTTATTGTACTCGGGGTGCGCTAATTGTCGCTGTTTCTCTTGCGTCTTGCACAAAGCATCGAGTCAAAATGGCTGTCAAGTTTCAACCCAGACGCCCTTCATCGACATATTAAATTAAGCGACTTTTATGAATGTCTATTACATTATGAACACTAGATCTGGAGATCACCACCACTTTTCGTAGAAAACACGATCCTCACCAAGTAACTCTCTTAGTCCACCTACCATCTCATCTGTCATTTTTGGCGGTCCACACAAGTAACACACAGTTTCATCGGGCTGAAGAGTATTATCCGCTCCAGCGATGGCCTTTTGTATGTCATCTTGGGCAATCCGTCTGGAATGAATTTTTAATTCGGAAGGCGATGCAGTCGGGAGATGTGAGTCGTCGGGTAAGTTAGTGATGAAAAGGTCCAGGGAAATCTGTAGTCGATGAGACTGGGATTGGCACTGGATGATCTGACGCAGGCGGGGCACGAAGAGAATTTGGTCCAGGGTAGACTCGGACGATGCTTCAGTGGTGTTGTTTGTATTAGTGAGTCGAGTGGAATAGAGAATGTGGATGTGAGATGGGTGATAGAGGGTGTTGGTTGTTTCGTTGTTATTGTTTAGATGGGAGAGGATGGATATCAAAGGGCTGGGTGTGTTAGCCTTTACGCTTCCAAGTTTGTTTTGATGAATGCGTACTTGATGCCTACGCCCCCGGCAATGAGGACTATATTCTTGATTGATGCCGGCTCGATCTTCGACGGTGGCCAGACGAAACTGCCCCCGACCCGAATGCTCAGTTCTTTGCCCAAGATATCCTTTTCGGTCTTCCAGAGCCATGCGCTTGCAGGATTGGACGGCGCATACTGCACAGCCAGTTCAATATAGGGCGCTCTGCCTCGAGGGTCTAGAGGTGGAAGACCCGTTTCCTCGACGGAGCCCCCTACGGTGGGAGGCTCTGGTGATGGCAGTACCTGGGCATCGGCTGGTGTGGAAGTGATGCTGAACCCTCCAGCATTGGAGATGGAGGGGATATGGACATCTAGCCATTGACCCGGGAGAAAGGTGAGCGGTTGTGGGTGGTCAGGCTAAAGGAGGTCAGTAGCTTTTCAATATATATATATATAATGAAGTGTAAGGAGAGTCTAGGGTTTGTATAACGAGATTGATGGGGCGAGGGGTCAACCACAAACACGATAACACACATCATCAGGAGTCATACATTTCCACTTTCTCGATCCTGGGCCTCTAGACTCTGCACCTGAGGAGGAATCGTTAATTGTAGCAGTCGGACCGAAGCAGTGACTTGCTCGATGTGCGACAGTCGGACATTGTATAGTCGATTTTGCCGGGGTTCTGCCGCCGTGCGCACTTCGTGAGGCACAGAATTCTTAGTCTTTGAGCTCATCTGGCGTGTGACAGTACTGGCAATAGATGGTATGATAGCTAGGTATTTTGGAGATTGAAGACGAGGAAGTGTTATGGTGTCAAGTTGGCTACAGCGTGACAGAAACCGGAGACCATTCATCCAGAAGTTGAGAGTGAAAAGTGTATAGTATAGATAAAACTTCAATTTTTTAATCAGCACCAGCACTGAATAAACGACTTATAAGACGATGGCAATGTTGCTGAGGTTGTTGTGATGATGAAGTCGAAGGTGCGCCGAAATCCCCGACCGGCAGTGAATGACGTCTGCCCTCTGGCTGTGTTTCTGTCATGCCCGAATCATCATCTCGACAACTCTCCAAATACCGACCAGTTTGGAGTCTACAATCTGCTATTCATCAAATATGGTAGCAATATCATCATGGGGATAAAAATTTACCTCCTCGGATGTCTAGAGATGGATCACGACTGTGAAATGCATCCAAGATCACAGCACCAGATCAACTCCCCACACCGGCGCTTCGCTCCTTGACCGGACAACGCTTGGTGCTATCGTGCTAGACTGCTCACTACTGTCTCCGAAGACGTCGGGAGGTCAAAAGCAACTAAGGAATCATCGTCCAATGGCCATCAGGTTCGGCCGTTCCTCAATGCGCAGATCGAACTTGCCATCACACGGCCTAGCGTGTGATGACCGGCGGCCAAACGTCGACTTCTGTCGCCTCATTGGCGATGCATCCCCGGCTTCATACCTGAGCGGGCGCTTTTTAGGCGCCTGGCATTGGCCAGATGCACCTCTGGGAAACATCCAGCTTCATTTTTGACGCTGCCCCTCTTTCAATCCCGGCCATGGGGGATGCATGGTCCAAAATATGCGAATCTCCTTCTCCATATCTACGCCTGTCTTTCCGGCTGATCTTCCCAAAGCTTCTTCCGACCAACGTTTGTCCATCTAATTAATACCTCTGCTGCTGCAGCTTGGCTTTTCTGGCTTTTCTAATGAGAGTGAATTGAATGCCTAGCCAGCCGGTCTGGCATACCAGTGGATACAGTTGAAATTCCAATTCAAAAAGAAAAGAAAAAGCGACCATCTTTCGATTGTGGTGATTGGAAGAGATCCCTATCACCATGTATTTCCCAAAGCAACACCGGCATCATAAGTTGCTCATCTACTTGATGGCCGTCGAGATACCTTTTGTCATTATCATTCTAACATTTACCGGAATTGCATCCCACGATCTATACCGAACGAAGCTGTGGCAGGATGGCGCGGACAACGGCTTCAACAGTGCCCCGAATGAAATCCTTTACGCCTATGCCAACCACAGGCCTTTCAAGATTCCCATGGTCTGGAGTTCATTGTGCGTTACCTTTTGGCTATATGGGAGCAAAGCAAAGCTAATAGACAATGCAGCATAACTTCATATAACTTAGTGCTTGGTGTCCTGAGTGCCTTTTTGATGATCACGAAAATCCCTGTTCATTTCCTCCGTCTCTTCTACCCCCCACTTGCGGTCATCATCAATGGAAGCTGTGTTGCGCTTTACATTGTGTCGGCTCGATACCAGGCTGGCCCCGATACCTCAGACCCTCAGCATCCGCAGCGAGGTGCGCCGTGGTACATCACGAAAAGCTGCAGTGTTGCCAAGGACAAAGACAACATCGGGTACTGTAAACAGGCAAAAGCACTCTTTGCGTTTTCAATAATCATCATGTGAGTGCTATCCTATCAATTCATATACCCATCCCCTTGCTGACTCGTTCGCACAGTGTGTTATACTTTGTCCAATTCGTCGTGTGCCTTCATTCATGCTTTATTACCCCAGAGGAGCGTGCGCAAATCGACGAACGCCGCGATGAAGACAAACAAATGAAGGAATACGAGGAGGAGGTTCTTAAATCTCCTAGGATGATTCCCATGACGCCGGCGCCGTATCCTGGTAGCGCACCCTATGCTGGTAGCATGCCCCCCACAACACCGCGGAGTCTGGCCTTCAACCGGCTCGGAGGGGATAGTCCATCTGATCTTCCGCTGCGCGATAATTCCGGCTCTTTGCAGCAACAGACGG